>OX420945.1:11316638-12566638 GCA_949091785.1 Polymixis lichenea | reverse complement strand
AAAGCACAATTAGAAAACAATGCCAACAGGCCACGAGAAACGCAAATCATTACTACCATTCATACTAAAGGCAAAGATGGACTGGAAGTTAGCTAGACTTATGTATCGAAGAGTTATCGTACCTTGTATGATATATGACTTAAAAGCATCGACCCAAGGTGAACAGATTAAGACTCAGAAGATATGAACGAGTTATCATGAGAGACTTGATTAACCACATCAGGAATAAACTAATAATTAAGAAAATGCATCAAATCTTAGACGAAAAAACCGTAACAAAACGCATCAAGAATCACAGGATGTGCTACTTAGCACACGTCTTCAGACGGGATAAACCACACCTATTGCAGGTAGCAATGCAGTACAAGGTCAAATCTAAGAACCTCGGACGACCTATTTACCCAAGGAATGACAATCTAAAACAAGCAATGAAATACTTCGACATGGGAATCAAGTTTTGAAAGGACATGGCTGGAGACAAAACTAAGATCAAGAAAGCGGCTAGTAATATCTAAAAAAACCAGAAACTGTTAGCTGCGAGAACTCAGAATATTACTACGAAAACAACAAAACAGAACATAGCGAAGCAACGGCATAGAAAAGAGCTAAGAAAACAATGAACGTACCCAAGAAGCCCGACCTGAATCAACATGCCGGCGACGTCGTGAAAAGATGCCCTCCTATAAATAAATACCACCCGTCTCTCCACTAGTCCAATGCTTACTCAAGGATGCATATCCGGTAGGCTCGCAATCCTTTCCTATCCTATGGGCACGTCTACCTGACCATTACCGCGCCCCCCGGTCTACTTCTTGATATGCAATGGCCTCTGTAACACCATGAAGCATGAGGCTCCAGGGGCTAGTGCAAATCTTGGGGTTCATTCGATTTATCGAGTCTGGTCAAGCCACGCTGGGATCGGTGCATTTCATATTCATATTCATAAAACTAATTAAATTAAAGAATTAAATGTTTATTTTTTTATATTTTATCTCTCAAAGTTAATTTTATTCATAAAATGTTGACCACTTTTCTGACATAAAAACTCTTTGCTAAGATTTAAAAAAGTACCGTTCGTTTTAGACGGAGCATCTTGATAAACCGTGCGTTTTACATTACAATAACGCACAAGTGCGTAATGACATACATTACGATATTGAAATTGGTGTAATAAGAGACTCTTTACGAGCAAATGTGTTATAAAAATAATTAATGAACGTACTAAATGAAGAGAGTCACTTTTATAATAAGGAAAACAAAGGAGTATTTATCTGGAGTACTTTTAGTGGACTGAGGAGTTCTTACACAATACACCCATAAAATATAATTATTTTTTTATTTTGTGCACTTGAATGTACATTAAAACATAGGCAAGTCGTTTTGCCCAACATGCCGTTTATATATTTCAGACGTTCTACTAGTATGCCTATTTAAAATTTCAGACGTTTTACTAGTAGATCATTTTACTTTAACGTCATTTATCCCACAAAGGCATTTTACTAGATTGTCCTTCTGATACAGAGCGAAATGGGATGATGCTATTCTTTTACGTCCGGCACCATACGGGACGAGAACTCACCACACTTTAATACACGAATTCAACGCTAAACAAAAGTAAAACAAATGAACATTTCTTGAAATTGAAACACAGAAGCCAATTTCATTTGCAACGTACACAAAGTTAAACAGTAACACAGTGCAATAACGTTTTACTCAGCACACATAGAAGAAAATGTGGTTTCTCAGCTATCGGGCAAGAAACCAAAAATATCGTGCAATAAGCGAGTACCTACTAGAAAAACCTAAAACATTAACAACTCGACCGGGAATACGACCGCGTTACAACAAGACAGAGCTGGCAACACCCATTGAACACAAACAATGACAATACGCATACCTACACGATGCTGCAAAGGCCTCGATGCACGGTGCAATGTGGTCTTGCGTTTCTATTTGTGGTTGATTTGCGGACCACGTATGTAAACTTATTAATTTACCCTTGTAGTGTTCAACGTTCGTACATGATAGATTTTCGTGTAGACGCGAAGATGAATTACTAAAATATTGCAGAAGTGCGTCGTAATACCACATGTAAATTCTTTTGAAACTCGATAGTTAGAAAGAAAGAAAGAATGAAAGAAAAAGTATTTATTAAACTCGCACAGGAATATCACATACATAACTACAACACAATACAATTAAACACACTAAAAACCTAAAATACTACTAAGCTACGCCAGGTACTTAATAAAATAGTTACTATAATTAAAATTTACAAAACTAGCTAGGCACTTCAAAGATACAGCATTATCAGCGTATACTCGTAATGTTCCCACAGCTGGGACTACGCGAGCCATTGCAATTAAACTCTACTTAAATAAGTGAAAAGGTAGGACTAGACCTCTTCAGTTTCTGCTCACGTTACTTAAAGTAATTGTAAGCCTTAAGAAAATTTAAATTGCCTTACTCTCAAGATAAGAGGCTGTTACTTGTTACTTGGCTATTAGCTCTTTGGAAGTACGTATGGGCTTTTATACTTAGAATCCATTATAATATTTTTTTTAAGATTGGTAAACATTTGAATTATTCTTTTACAAAATTTGCCTCTTGTGAGAGCTTTTTTTATTAAACCCAAACCAAGTTTTTGAAATTCTACTTTTGTGTTCTTGCTTTTGTTGTTACATATTGTATACTAACCTTTTTACATAAACCTAGAGGTAGCCTTATGTCGAAAATAAACGATTTTTGACTCAGTATACCATTATTCATCGCGAGAGTACTTGGTTTTCATGGTCGTAGGTAACCAATTAAATCAACATATCATCCACTACTGCAAACTTAGCACGAGCACCGATTTGTCGACGGAAGAATAGACATGACTATTAACTAAATAATGTACAATAGGAGAAGATAGCTATGTTTTTCTATTAATTATCACAGTTATACGTTCTAAACGAATCATGATTTTGTAGATAATCGTTTAAACTTTGTGGCCATCGAGTAGAAAGTTTGTTGTCAGTGTGATTGTGTCACGGTTTGGAAATATTCTTCTGAAATAGTCTACATATAAAAGGACCTAGACAAATATCGTTAGAAACGAGAGACAAAATGACAGACCTATCTACGGTGCGATGTCAAAAATGGCGAAACGAAATGTGACTTTGTATGGAAAAAGCACTGTCTATTCTTTGTAGAAATAGAAAGCGTCGTGCTAAGCCTGCTGGATATAGGCATCTATTAGGCTGCGCCACAACACCCTGCCTTCCGCATCCAGTCTGTCTCAGCCACCGTTTTAAGGTGTTTGGCCCATCTTGCCGGGAGGCGTCCTCCACTACGCTTGCCGATACGTAGACTCTGCGGCAAGACTCGTCTGCTCTACCGGCCATCGGTCCTTCGGTTAACATGGCCAGCCTATTGCCACTTCAGCTTGCTTACTCTGCAAGCTTACCGATAAGGTAACTCGGCTATATCGGCCAGATAATTTAATTTCGGATCTTATCTGTTTGTTTCGGCATTTCTTCTCAGGCATCAGTCAGCTAGGAAATGCCAGCGCCATCTAGTTTTAGAATATTGACCTACAAAATATTGACATGTAAAAGTGTCTTATATGATATACTTACATAAATAAACAATTTCATTTCACAAATAAAATAGTTTATCATTTACCATATGGAGCAATGCACCTATCCATTGTTTACCTAGATTTCGTGGTTGTACCGTGTACGCGGGTCCTAACAGTTTGGAAGCAAGGCGCTCATTACTGCAACAATTTGTCACGGGCGCACCGAGCGTTTCCAACTTTACACAGGCGGCGGTTCTTACCCGGCTCAGTTTGATGTGGTCTCAGAAGTGCGTACTTGTCTAGTCTAGTTGTAGGTACGTAGTAAAACTATCAGGACTGAGATTTGGATAGTTGAAGGAGATTTAGTAGGTGTAGAGATAATAGGAGACAGGTATTTTATGCGTGGGTGTTTAGTGTTGAACACAGGGTACTTAACTACAACTTAATGGAAACAACATTAAGTATTGTGCATAATATAACTTGCTTTTGCCAGATGCTTCGCCCGCATGGAGGTCGTTGTATTATACATTACATACAGGGTAAGTTTTTATCCAGTGCGCAAATTCTAACCATGAATCCAGCAAAAACAAAATCAGCTGTTTCATAGAAAAGTGCAATACCTATGCGGTCAAAATGTATGGAACAGCTGATTATTCTTTATATAACCGACAAAAAAATTCTAAGCTGGGTCTAGAATGCTATGCTGAATTCATGGTTACAGTTTGCGCACTGGATAAAAACTTATCCTGTATAACCTTCCTCTTAAATCACACTCAAACTCAAACTCAAACTCAAAGCATTTATTTCAATTAAACCATTTACAGGCACTTTTGAATTGTCAAAAAGTCGATCAGTTGGAAAGTTGAAGCTAGTTGCCCATTCCAAAACGTAGATCTCTATGGAGAAGAACGGGCAAGAAACTCCACGGACACTCTTTTAAAATCAAGTTGAAATATTACAAAATCTTGGGAACATTATTCTTGTTGCTTCTGTATGTGAGAACAATGTAAAAAAAAAATAATTATAAACAATTCTAAATACAAGATAAAAATAAGCCCTGGAAGTTAGGAGATGACCAGTCTCAACCGACAGCGCCCGTTCACGAACTTGACGCGTGGATCAGCACCATCCAGCTCAACCATTTTGTAGGGAACCGAATGATCCAACACACGCGCCACCATCAGTGAGACATTTATGTGAGCATGACATACTCTCAACTGCCATGCTTTTTCAAGTCAACTTACATCATAACAACACAATAAACGGATGCATGGTACTCACATTTACAAAATTCAAACAAAATGCTTCTAAATTATACAAAACTATAGTTTGCAATCTATTTGAAATATTAATAAAATTTGATTTCCTAAAAGAAAGAAAAAACATTTAATATATATTGACGTATATAAAGTAACTAACACTTAGATCAGCAAAAATAAAACATTCGTAATGTCACAAAATTTATAATATTATGAACAAAAATGTTCGTAATGTCAGAAAAAATAAAAAAGGGAAGCTTCTCTTTCAAATATTAAAATTTTAACTAGTATGCCCAGGTGGCTGTGGAGCAGGACCAGCATTAAGCCAAGCATTTTTATCGACGATATAATCATCTAACTTATAATATGCTTGTCTACATAGTGTGCGTTTAATGCATGATTTAAATTTCTTTTCATTTAGTTCAAGAATATCGACTGGTATTTTATTATAACATTTTACACAGTACCCCATAAAAGAAGTGTTTACTTTAGACAATCTGAAACGTGGTTGATCTAATTTGTTCCTATTTCTAGTGTTAAAATTGTGCCTATCACTTATCTTACTAAAAAGATGTAGATTTTTCCGAACATACATAATGTTTTCATAAATATATTGACAAGGTACCGTCATGATGTTAATTGTTTTGAACAGTTCCCTTAGAGATTCGCGTCTGCGGAGGTTATAGATGGCTCTGACGGCCCTCTTTTGCAGAATAAAGATCGACTCAATATCCGCAGCCCGTCCCCATAGCAAGATACCGTAAGACATGATGCTATGAAAGTAACTAAAATAGACCAGTCTCGCGGTATCCACGTCTGTTAATTGGCGGATCTTCCACACAGCGTAAGCGGCAGAACTTAGCCGCCCTGCAAGTGATGTTAAATGAGGACCCCACTGTAGCTTTGAGTCAAGCGTGATCCCCAGGAAAACCGTCTGTTCGACGAATTCTAGTATCTCCTTATTCAATACAACATGACATTCACTACTTCTAACATTCGGTAACGCAAATCTTATGCATTTCGTTTTCTTTCCATTTAATACCAAATTATTTACAGTAAACCAATTATGGACCTTAACTATAGCATTATTTACGTCGTCAAGCTCCTGTGCACGTCTTTTAACTTTAAAAATCAGTGATGTATCATCAGCAAATAACACCATTTGAGGTCGGTTTTTTAGTAAAAAAGGTAAATCATTTATATATACTAAAAAGAGGAACGGACCCAATATTGAGCCCTGCGGTACACCCATTTTGACTTTTAAGCCCAAAGAATTCACACCGTTTATTTGAACTTGCTGCTGCACTGTTTATTGATGAACATCGCATTAAAATTCGATGCGTAATTTAAAAATCTAAGCATACAGACACGAAAAGTGCCTTTGTTTTATACTATGTAAAGATATGGGACGAAGCAGCGGCTATTGAAAAATTTTAGAAACTTAATTTCGATACGAGTCATGTGAACCAACTGAGACTTACATTAAACGAGTCTATATAAGTTCTTTCAGATAAATATCTTTACAATCCTACTATTTCACGGATAGGATGGATGTTTGTTACTCTTTCACGCAAAAACGGCTGAACGGATTTGAATTAAATTTGACACACAGGTAGTCTGTAACTAGGAAAAACATATGGAATACTTTTTATCCCGATACTAAGTTCCCGTGGTATAGCGTTCGACCTCCACGCGGGCGAAGCCGCTAGCAAAAGCTAGTATAAAAATATGTTCTTTATTTCGGAATACAAGTACTAACAATACATATAGTATTAGTAACAATGACTCAAAAACTATGTTAACCTTTAACAAACTAAAACAACCAAAATATACTCGCCCAACACACGTTAGTTTAGCACGTGGCTCGGTACACAGTGCCTGGCGAAGGTATTGTCTACTTTGTTAAATAATGTTTTTAGGGTGCTGTTGGAACTTTCAAGCAAGCTACTCGTTAATGACGCGGTTCTCTTCCTATGAAAATCGTCAACACGGGCTTCCGCGAACATTTGCGAAGCAGATTATGAATGAAACGCAAGTCCACAAGATCTCTGAAAACATAAATAAAAGAATTGATTGAAACCGTAAAGTACATTGCAATACAAACTCCCTTTTCTCTGCAAACAATATGAGAAAACTTTATGAAGTCTCGACGCTATAATGCAGTGATTTCACGAGCACCGTCTCCTCCACAAAAAAAACCCACAAAAATCATAATTAAACTCCTTAAAAGGGGTAAAACAACAGATGTTAAGTTAAAAAATATGGTAATTGTTAAAATTAAACAAGCAATCTCATTGTGTACCAAACGGGGGCCGACTCGACGGCGTTCCGTGAAAATGGGCTATTGCCTCCAAATGTACCAAGTTTAAACAATGATTAGAATCTGGATTTATAGTAATTTGCAATGTAAATGTTAATGGAATCGGTTTATGAGCTGCTTCGAAAATATGGCCTTTATCCACTTTGGGTTATCGTTTTTTATTCGATTGAAGTTATAGATAAGGGATGTTATCAACAGCGTCGTTATCTGAGGTCGTTTCCTCGCAAAGCTAGGGCTTAGACCTAAGTAATACAATTTCTGAACCTATTTCGGTAATACTTATTCTGTACCTTTCTAGCTATTTCGCTTTTTACTTGTCTTGGAATATGTAATAGTCACAGTATTAGATAAAGGTTGTCACACGCTGACCACCGCTCCAAGAACATGAAGTGATATTTTTTTTTTAATTGGTCTACTCTACGTTACTGCTTAACGTTATTTCCGTACAAAAAAATGTGGTCGGGCCACAGAAAAATCACGGTCTAAAAAGTACGAAACAAGAAAATGTTCTCATTTGAAAGTCTTCGTCGTATACATATACTTTTTTAGTTCGATTCGTACTTCCTCTAAAGGTGCGCTTACACGAGCAACTAAAATTGCTCCATCCTGGGTGCTTACTCTCGAATATAATTCCGATAGATCGACATTGGAATTGTCAGTCAAACGTCAGGAATTGGCTGGACTCACTGAGTCTAGCCAATCCCTGAGGTTTAACTCAACCAACTAACGTTTGACCAATGTCGATCTATCGGAATTATATTTCAGAGTAAGCACCCTGGTCAATTCTCTTCAACTATGACGTAACGACTGCATCCAGCAATTTAGGGCATTGGCAACATGTAGAGACACGGCCATACAATATCATGCAATATGGAGCAACTTAAAAAAACTAGGCAATACGCGCCCCCGCTGCCTCCGCTGCCAGCCGGTTCCTCTCGCAATAACAAGACGTAGTTATACGTACAAACGAGATGGAAAAAAAGTACTAAACATTTCCAAACAGATTGGATATTCGGCAACTCATGAAATATATGGAGCAATCAGAAGCAATATTCCCAAAAGATATCTGCAATTTATTGTTGCTCCAGATTGCTCCACTTAATTGTACCAGATTCATCCGTTACTGTTGCCGAACAATAATTACTCAAAAAATTGCCCGTATAAGAGCACCTTTAAAGACGCCATATTCCCAGTGACGATATTAGTTGTAACGTCACATATTCCGTAACCAGCGGACGATTAATATGCTTCTGACAATACCTCATTTGTCAAATTATGATAAGACATGTAGAAGTTATGAGGCAACAGATGAACATACAAACATACATACCCACATACATACATATAGGTCAAAATCATAACCCTCATTTTACTTCGCCGTAGTCGGGTTAAAAAGAAACATCAAACAACTCCAATTGAAAAGTAAACTGCTGGAGAAGCTAAAAAGATTCCGTACGGAGTAATAGAGCTGGTGCTCTATTACTCCGTACGGAATCTTTTTAATGGACCACCATTGTGTAACCACGGTTCACACAACTTTTAGACGCATTCATCGAATCTGATCCTCCTATAGATGTAAATTAGGATGAAAATTCAAAAGAGCACTTAGTTTTAAACCGGAATCGGGCCACTTCAAGTATTAATTGCTTTTCGTGGCTCATTGTTAGTCAGATCTGTGGAAGTGAGATGCAAATTACGCTAAACTTTGCAACTGCCCCACTTTTCTAACGGAAATGTGAAAACTTTCATGAAAAACAACGCCAAACAACAAGGAAAATCTGTCTATAGTTTACAAAAAAATGTTTGTTTTTCGTTAGTTCGATTTGGGTTAAACTAATTGTTAGAAGATATTCTCAAACTTCATTGCACCGAAATATCTACAGTAACCTATGGATTAATTGAAACCATCTTCACAACAACTTGCCAAATCATCAATTCATACCAACATCATAGTGCCCATTGGTTTTTCCTGTAATATCAATTAGTGATTTATATTACTAAGAAATCGCATTTAAAAACGTACGGGTCTTAATTTATGACTTAAATTTTTTATTTAAGTTATTTTGGGGTTAAATCACATTTTTTAATGTGTTAATTAAGCTCTTTCTTTTGATACCCAACAAGGCTTAAATTAAAAAAAATATATATTTCGTCACCACATGCCCTCTAGAGGGTGCCATATTCAATTTAATGTGACGTCACCTTCACTAGCGGGCAATCAAACCGCTTCCAACGATACCTCATTTTTCACATTATGATAATTAATAGTTTAGAAGTTATGAGGGCACAGATATATACATAATCACAAATGTATAATACTAACACCATTCCATCAATTAACACTAAAATAGATCGAAATTCATCCATTTATCCTTCTAAATTTGAATGTATCTCATTATAAAACCCAAAGCTGGCCATTTGTGTTACAAACCAGCTATTACAGCGAGGTTAAATCCTTTCATACTACCTATTCAATTCTAAATGTACATAATGCAATATTAATAATATGGACCATTAAACAACAATTCTAACTAAATTATGATTGGTTATATCATATTTAATAACATTTTTTCATACAAATCTCCACCCCCTATTTCACCCCTTTACGGGGGAGTTTCCAAATTTCATCTTCGTAGGTCCAGTAGTTTTTGAGATTTCGTGTTTAATTAGTGAGTGAGTTAATGAGTGACCTTTCGCTTTTATATTTATAGAAGACTAGCTTTTGCCCGCGGCTCCGACCGCGTGGATATAAGTTATCGTATTAAAAAAACCTATGTTCTTCTCCATATCCCAGGCTATATCTCTGCCAAATTTCATGACGATCGGTTCAGCGGTTTAGGTGTGAAAGCGTAACAGACAAACACACAGACAGAGTTAGTTTTGCATTTATAATATTAGTAGGCATAGATTTCCTCTCCTGCCAAAGGACTTAAATTTTTTAACACATGACTTTGCAACCTTCAATCAAAAGACTTCTTCTTCTTCGGATAACCTACTCAGTCACTTATCGCCCGGTGGTCTAATTTATAACCCCGAAAGAAACAGATGGGTATTAAAAGTTTTACGTGTGTATCTGTGAGTCTGTCTGCGCCATCGTAGCTCTAAAACGGCTGGACCGATTTTGATTGTTTTTTTTTCATTTGAAAGACGACTTATGGCTGATTTCTATAATTTACGGACAGAGATAGGTTAAAATTAAGATTACTAATAATAATTACTAATAATTTAGCAAAGACCTAATACCGTCGGATATTAGACCCTCTCTACTTGGAACTGTCTATCACAGGTTAAAATAGGTTACGAAACTATTTATTTGCCAAGTTTGAAAATTAAAAAAACTACCATTGGTAAGCAAAACGATCCGTTTCTGTTAATAGGAACCGAGCACTAATCGATTGTTCTTAGTTTGGAAAAAAAGAATATTATTATGGTAGGTATTGTATTACTTCAATTATACACCGAGAAATTTTAATGGTTGTTTTCGCGCGGTAGAACAACTTGCCATAAGGATTACTTTCGAAGCATAGAGTAAAAGTATTTTTATTTTGTTTTAAAATAATTTAAGAAAAATTCATCAACTCGATAAAACACTACTCAATAGTAACACTGGAGGTAACTTGTAGGTACTACTCGAATCGCACGCGCCGCCGACAAAGGGAAGAGCGATGCATAAATGTTCAAAGCAAAATAAACTCTCGCACATGGTGATTTTTCACAATGGTTAATCTGCCATTTATTGTTTCTAATATTTTATTTGTTTATAAAACGATTGTATTACTAAGACAAAACCATTTCGCTACGGGAAAACAACCATTAAAATATCACGGTGTATTGAAAGAATATACCAGGAAATAATATATTTTAGGATACCCGACTCCCTCACCTACTACAGCAGAAGTATCGCGTTTAGGCTTACTGGAATTGTCTCAACTAATAGGGTTTAGATAGATGGTGAGCAACAGAATCATTACATATTACCTTTCTACTTTTTAGAAGTTTCTGACTGTGACGGGGTTATAATTTTTTTAAATTTAACTTTTTTAAATTAATATATAGAAAGATGCTGCATTTCTCACATTGTACTATGGGGATAGTGCTGCAAGAAATTGAGCGAATGTCAAGATCCAGCAAAACTAGAAAAACACTTCGTCTAACTTGTGAAAGTTGAGTGCAAGAAAGTTACTCTTAGTTCTAACAAATCACGGGTGGTTAAGTAGGTACCCACTGCTGTGGCCATTGATAAATTGGCGCTGTGGTAATAAAATTAACATTACACAGTATTTTTTTTTTTTTATTACTAGCCTTTGCCAGGGGCGTCACCCGCGTGATTGTCGGAGATGCTAGCGGGACAAAAAGCCTATACTTCTTATCCCTTCTCCTTATAACATCAGCTATCTACCAATGAAAATGTCGTCAAAATCTGTCCAGCCGGTTCGGAGATAAGCCGGAACGAACAGGCAGACATACAGACGAGAGTAAGTAACTTGTGAAAGTGTGTATAAAACAGTGCAAGGATCACTTACAGTTTAAAGCCAAACTCCGCATGCCTAAAGAAGTTTTACAATAAATTATGCGCCTTTACACAAATCCCACAGGTAAAGATTCGGTCATCGTTTCTATAAATAACATTTTGAATTATTAAAAAATGTAAATTGATATATATCATTCCTATGATTTCCGGATTCTATAATCCGCATAAACAAATGCCACTTAAAACCAGCACAGCAATAAAATAATTTAATCACATGGACAGCATCACAAAGATGAACCCAAACGTACAGCGAATATTATACTAATTTGAAAAATTATTCTCCAATTAAAAGGAGAAAGAAATTGGAAATGTAATTTATGTTATGGCACGCATTTCGTTCGACAAGGAGTTAATTAGTAAAATGCAATGGCGAGCAAACGGGAACGCGATTGGTTTGTGCCATGTCAGCCATTTTCCATGCAGCGTACACCGTGCTAATGAGAACGTAAATATTTCAATATGGCCGCCGATATTTTATTGATAACTGCGACGGTTGCATGGCGTACTATGTTGTATGGCATGATGCGGAATTAATTGGTAGCTTTTGGGAATCTGATGACGTTTGCAGTTGACAGGTGATGTTATCAGTTGTTTGTTTTGTTTATTTAAATTGATGTTAGGGATTTGTAGAAATGCGGAAGTACTGAATTTTCAACCCTCGGTGTTGGGACGAGCGTTGAGAATTCAATAGATTGGCGATTCCAGAGCGAGGAAAAAATACACTGTTGAAGTTTCAACTCTCGGTGCCTAGCAGAGCATTGAAAATCCGGTTCGCAATAAAATCCACCAGCTTTAAGTAAACGGCCAACGTGGGCTTATTTACAAGCTTTAAAGGTAGATAGGGAGAGTTATAATAAACTAATGTAATTACGTACTTACGTACATACCATAAACACACTGTGAATGTGTGCGTCTGATGCGAAAGATGAGTAGCGTCTGGACATAACACACACACATACTGCCGACTTCACCATTGTCTCGTACGGTACTGAGAGCTCCTGCAGGGTCCCTACGTACAATCCCCTAACTGGTAGATACAGTATTTGCATGTTTCGTTTTCGTGACCTTCAGGTCAGCCTATACTATCGTTTAGATTAACAATAATGTCTAACATGGCAAAATGCACTTTAAATCCATCATAACATTACATTAATTAGAACATAATATATTCGTGTTTGAAAGTTTGGAACGCTCTCCTGCAAAATTTGTCATTTGTAGTTAGGGGATTATACGTAGGGACCGCCGACATGTCCCCGTAACATTATGAACACGTCAGTTTAACGAAACAATGTGAACTGCAAAAACCATTTACAATTTAACACACTATTTTTCGATAGTTTATAATCTATCTATGGCAAACCGACAAATTGTGAACTGGAATTGCGACGGATAGTACCTTGCGCTATTACTAAATAGCCAAGTAACTGCCACTAGAGGAGGCTCGTGTCCCAGCAGTGGGAATAATAACAATTATTATTATTATTTGCGGCATCCAGTTTGCGCACTGGGTGACTGACAGAAATGTTACGTGAGTTTTACAAAAAAAAAAATCAGCTGTTTCATAGAAATGTGCAATACCTACGCGGTCAAAATGTTTTTTGACCGCGCTAATTTTGACGGAACAGCTGATTTTTTTTGTTTTACCGACGAAAATTTTCCGTGCTTGGCCTTGAATTATATGCTGAATTGATAGTTACAGTTTAAGTACTGGATAAAAACTTACCCTGTATATCATGGACTAGCTATATCATTTACCAAAAACACAACGTTTTTCCCATGCAAAAACATTATTCGTGTCACTAATTTAGAAACGCCTTCACATTCCTTAATAGCAAAGTGTATTAGTCCGTCAAAACTCGTATACTTTTTGTTTTTCGTCATCATATTTTAAATAAGTACTGCTGGGACCACAAAGCTGCCACAATGTTTCAAGGGAACCGCCTTTTACTTTTGGGTATAAATTAATCTGTAGAGCGCGAATGTTTTCTTTACTTAGGAATGTTTCAGTTCGATGCAACGCTTGCTCTACAGGTTGATAATTTTTGCTTCTCTTTTTCCAAGAATGATTTAAAAACATTTAACTAACATCTAATTAATTAGCTAACCCGACAGACGTTTTCCTGTCCAAATTTCAATCATTCATACACAAATCCCTAATAAAAAAATACATTTTCAGTTTTTTTTTTCAGGTAGCTTGCCAATTTTTTTTTCCTAAAAACCTAATTCGGATATAACTATAAGGAAAATTAACCAAATCGGTTCGGCCGTTCTTAAGTGATGCGCTTACCAATGGAACAGCATTTCAATATTTTTTTTTTTTTTGTGGAAAACGAAACGACTACATGTTTTTTCTACGATAGGTATACAGGTTGACAGGGACATCGAAACCCCAACTGTAACCATGAATTCCGCTCATTGTTCTAGACCCCTTTGCTTAAAAAAATAATTCATCTGATATTTTTAAAAATAGCTGTCCCTACATTTTGACCGCGTAGGTAGGTATTGCACTTTTCTATGAAATAGCAGCTTTTTTTTTTAAACCGACTAAAAGTTTTCACACAGGGGGGTTCAAAAGCATGTGCTGAATTCATTGTCTCAGTTTGCGCGTCGATGTCAGCCTGCCTTATAAAATAAGTTGGCGCTCCATACCTTATCATAACTCCAAGACCCCGCCCTGTTATATCGCGTTATTTAAATAAATATTTTAAAATAACGAGCAGCGAGATCGAGCCTTAGCCGCTTCTTTGTGGGCCGCGTCTGTTTGTCATGTAGGATTTTTTTTTGTTCTATAAGACGGTTGATCCATATAACCATATTTTCTTAGTTAAAATCTGTAATTCATTCATTATCGCCTACAGTATTTACCCAGTTTGATTTGTAATGTGTAGAAGCTCGGTCCTGCATTAAATGACTTGGAATTTGTCTAGCATACTGTTAGGTTTTTAAATAAAATATCAAATTGCCTTGGTCGATCTTTGGGATATTTTATTTATTATACTGGCAAAACTATGAACGATTGACATGTCGAACATGACGGTTGAGAACGCGGGGTGCACTCGACCTATTTGCTCGGAGCCAGCATCGAATACGGACGAGTCATCAATATACCCATCAATAATTTATGTAAGTGATGATTGCTTATGACGATGATAAGAAATAAAATTAATGTCAAAACATCTTAGTGTTACATATTATTTTCCTTATCCTGAAATATCGCAAATAGCTATATATCTTTAGTATAATAGTCAGTGATGATTTGATTTGATCCATTGGGCTAATTCCTAATACCTATTTTGAGGTTAAATATATTCGGAATAAAATAAGTTGTTTTAGAGCGAGGTTCGTTTTTACTATAATACAGATGATATAGCTCCAAAGGGGGTTACTACATGGCCCTATACGGGGCGCCGGTGTGGGCGCCTACATTGAGACGCCAACCAGCACGCCGGTTGAAGGCGGCCCATAGGGTCATGGCCATCCGGATGATCCGGGGATACCGCACGATCTCCGGTGAGGCGGCTGGCGTCCTTGCCGGATTGCCGCCATGGGATCTGGAGGCAAAGGTCCTCGCGCACACTTGGGAGTGGCGCGAGGAGGCCAAACGCCGGGGCGTAACTCCGCTGCCACGGGAAATCGCGGTACGGCGGACAGAGCTCCGGCAGGATCTCATGGCGACGTGGAAAGTGCGATTGTCGCAACCCAGTGCTGGGCACGTCACGATTGCGGCGGTAACTCCCCTCTTTGAGGAGTGCCTTGACAGGCGGCATGGCGTCCTCACCCACACACACACACACACAACACAGGTCCACACCGGACATGGCTGTTTCGGGAGGTTCCTATTTCAAATAGGGCGGGAGGAAACGCCCGGGTGTTTCCATTGCGAAGATCGCCCTGAGGACACGGTGGAGCATACGGTGGAGGTCTGCCCGGCTGGGGCGGAGCACCGCCGTGTCCTCGTGGAGGTGATCGGCGGCGGCGATCTCTCGCATCCGACCCTGGGCCAGGCAACTCAGGGAACACGGGTGGGTTTTAGTCAGTAAAAGTCTGACACGCCCTCCCGCTCCACCCAGAGCGGGAGAAGTAATTTGATGATTTCCCACCCAAAAAAAAGGGGTTACTACTAAAATGACGTCGGAGGCAATATGTTTATTGTTTTTAAGAAGATGCTTCCGCGTTTATATATTCTCTAAATCGCCACAAAGGACCAAACACGTACCACGGCCGATAATCACATTTTTACACACAGCCTTACTGAATACAAAGTTCCTGCTTTACCAATAGGAACTATTGTCTGTTGTACACAATCCAATTTATGACACTTTGGTCACTCACACGAGTGAATAAAGTCGAAGAAGTGGTACCTACATAACCATCAATCAAACGCAATAACTCGTGAATGACACTGTACACCCCCTTGAAACTACAGACAAATCCGAGCACATCAATTTACGTGTTTGTACCTAGCACTTCCAATCACGTAAATAAATAATACATTACCTATAGGTAGTAGGTAAGTACATTAATAATGCAAGAACACTTAAACGTTTCCGTCTCACCAGTCACCCCTCTTGCATCTGACTTGCATTACCATCCAAATGTCATGGATATAATCCCCGAGGGGTTTGACGTAGGCCGTTCTTACTGTCATAAAACCATGGACGGGCGAACAAAATAAGCCCTTATTTATGTTTTTTTCTTTGTAAAATTCATATTTTTGGTATTTTTATTATAAAATTGTGGTCAGTAGCGTAGCAAATAATCGCAACCAACGTGCTTGTATGACGGAAGGCCAATAATTCTCGTAATTTAAAACATTCAAAATCTAGTCGTAGTCTCGGCGACAATCAAATGTCAAAAACATGGAAATGTATGGAAACTCGAGGTATTTTTGACAGATGGAGACTGACATCAGACTGCGAACGTTCTTAAAATTACGAGAATTGCCCCTCAGATGTAGATATAAACATACAGATATAAACATTCGTTCAAAAAGTGCTGACTCTCAGCCTAGTTTGAATAAATGACTTTTTGATTTTGATTTTGATTTTGACTCAATACTCATTACTCAATTTTTTATTGCATTCCATATATGGTGTAACAGTAAGAGATCAATATGGACCCTGTCGGGTACAGCAATATTTAAGGATCGAGGTAGGTGGCATTCTATAGTTTCTGCCAACCCCCATCGGAAGAAGGCATGAGTTTATATTTACGTGTGTTTAAAAAATATCTTTGACATCTTTGATTTTCTGTTGTCTGGTTCCTATGTTCAAGTTATTATAAAGCTTACTACAATATAAATTAATCATAGTTCTCCTAATATTTAGAACAACCATTTACTTGGCTATTAATTGACCTCGTTCTTTCCGGTAAAATACCCTTATCAACGTATTTATCACTATGGAAACGATTTAATCAGAAACTATCATCCGTAACGATAAAGTTATAATTAGCTGCAAACTTCTAATTGAAATGAAACCTCGCTACTACGAACTGGAAGTTAATCAAATCACACTTTCGTTCACTGTTGGTACCCTGTGATCTACCTACATATCGAAAACTCTGCTAAAACTACTTTACTTTCAATGTATTCTATCCTAAAAAAAGTAGTGGGTACATATTTGATTTGACATTATATTAATGTTCTTGTTCTTCTTCGCCGTGTCAAAGATTCTAATTGTTAGTTTTAAACAAGCTACGACCAGGGGGTCTAAAAGGGCCATTTTGGCAGAATCATAATATGATCATACTAGCTTCTGGCCGCGACTTCGTTCGCGTCAAATTTCTTGCTCCCTGACCCACCCCGTCGCTCGCCTCGCCTGCCCGTGCGACTACTTCGTATTCATGACTTTTTTCTCTTTGCTCGGCTCCTTAGGGTCTTAGCGTAATGTTATATAGCTTATAGTTTTTCTCGATAAATGGGCTATCTAACACTGAAATAATTTTTTAAATCGGATTAGCAGTTCCTGAGATTAGCGCGTTCAAGCAAACGAACAAACAAACTCTTCGGCTTTATAATATTAATATATAATATATTATAATATAAGTATAGATCATGAATCATATTTAAAATCGTAAAATGGTCACACACTGACAATTCATAATATTATCTGCGTAGACAGCACGCAATTCATCTACTACTATTTGACAGTCTTGTATAGAAATTCATAAAATGGTCACCAAATTATGAATTGCTTTTTTAAAGTAAAATGTCGAATAGCAGAATCATAGAGGAATTCAGGAAATGAATCACTTTTAGAGGAATTGCTTAATGTGACCTTTTTAGACCCGTTGAATTCTGTAACTTCGACAGCGTTATCGTTAGCCTCGCAAAGGTCTTCTATAGTGCAGGTGTTATTGCAAAGAGCACGACAAGAGATGGGTCATAGTTTGCGATGTGGCTCCACAGTCTCACTGCATCACATCGGAGTAAACCCACCTGATCAAGTTGCATCGGCAGAGGCCCACCTGGCTTCTTAGTCGATTAAGAAATTTTCAGGTGAGCCATGACAGTTGGTGGCGCGCTGGAAGCCTTTCTGCAGGCTCATCAGGCAATGGTGAATGATTAAATTAGCCTTTTTAACTTAGTTTTAAAAGTAATTTGGCTTTTAAACCAAGGACTTTGTTTTAAACAGGTTTATGTATAACTACAATCCAGGCAATTATTGATAGAGTAACTTATTAGTTTGATACCACTGTTACCACACGTCATACATGCCTCCAAAATTGTCTTCAAGTGCATCTTAAATTTCTAGCTCTTTTCTCACAGCTTGATCTATTGTCGTGTAGTAACCTACTACCGATAACAGAGTACCTATAGTAGATAGAACTGTCTAAAGGCTTCTTCAAAAAGACGCGACGCGACTCTCGTTAAACATTTTCTATGAAAACTTCATGGAAATTGTTCTACAAGTGTCGCGTCGCGCTGTATACCCTGTCAGCTGTCGTGCTGTATGCTGTCGTGTCGTGCCTGTCTGAAGAAGCGTTAAGTCTTTCTGGTTCTATATTTAATTATACTTTGCATGGAAAAATACCTCAAATTACGTAGGTAAACAGTTTCTAATTGGGCAAAATGAATAGGTATCAACGTCATATCATTCGTAGAACAATACGTTTAGAGTTTCCCCTTATCTTACTTATGTTTCCATAGAAGATAATTTTGATAAAACGTTGCTGGAGACTTATACTTAATATTATTAGTGAACAATGAACTGACTGGTATAAAGATATGGGATAGCTAGTTACAACGTGACTTCAGTCTTAATCATTGTAATGCTTTTTTAAAGCATTAGTTTTACTTTGATTTGAATCGTAATCTTACACTGCAGGTTTGGAACCGCTACTAAAAGTACAGTTTCTGTATCGGTACCTAATGGTTTTTGCCATATTGGTACCTGGGTACCGATTCCAGACGGACCGGTACTCCACCTAACAATGTCACAATCCGTAACAAACAGCGTTATCATACTTACATCACAAGTGTACACGTACTACCTTGTCTACTGTCGTATAGTTAGTACAGATAAGAGTACCAAGAACTATCTAAGTCATGTGTACCTAACTTGTATAGGCCGATAACTTGTATGTGTGGTGCAAACTGTACATAGGTAGGTTTTTGTTTTATTTTATTATATTTATTTATCTGCAAACAGCCTTTTGGCTATAAGCAAATGTGGTGTCTGTAATTATTTATTCAGCTCTAGGATGTGGTGCCTTTTGTGGCGCGTGAGATGTGGTTGAAGCAGGTCTACGGCTAACTGATTTGGATGGTTTGTAAGTCTCTTCTTTTATGCATTGTCTATCATCATTATATTTTCCTTTACTGTGTTTACTTTTAATTGCTCATGGATTTCGGCATTGGTGATGAACCATGGCCCATTAGAAATTGACTTCAAAATTGAGTTTTGTAATCGTTGCAATATGTTGATATTTGAAGCAGAGGCAGTACCCCACAGCAGCATCTCGTAGGTCCATATTGGCGTTATCGCGGCTTTGTAAACCAGGATCTTGTTCTCAGGTGAGAGTTTAGACTTTCTTCCCAGCAACCAGTACAGATTCCTAAATGTTATATTAGTTTGGTCTCTTTTGGCTTTGCTGTGGGTTTTTCAAGTTAGTCGCCTGTCAACGTCACACGTTCACAACGTCTTTGTGTGGTAAGTCATTGTTAATCAGCTTAACCGCAGGGCAGTCACACCTTAGGATAAGTTGGTTACTAATTAATAATTTAATTTCTGGTTAGATACCTACCCCATACCTAAAAGAACTGAGACCAGCGAGGTAATTGCAAAACACACTGACACTTGTAATGCCTTTCATTTAAAAATTAGACAACATTCACACAACATTTTTGCACTATTTACGTTGTACACCTGTGAACCAACAGTGGGGACTTAATAGGCTGATTATGCTATTAAATTATGCAGGATGGCAGGGACATTCACGAGTAACCTGTTACCATGGACTCAGTACGTACTGTAGGACTCCAGAGCCCTAGGTAACCGGGAATATAAATAAAACGGCTAGTATGCGTACATAGGTATATTATTATAAACTTCACGTTTATTCCATGTACTAAGGCCAGGGATGGCGAACGTCTAAACCTCTACGAGCCAATTAAAAAGTAATAATAATAATATAGCATTAACGTGCCAACAAATATTCTTGACTTATTGACTACTAGAAAAAATCAAAATACTTTCACAATAATAGGTACCTACTCTTTATTGGCAAAAAGAAATAGACTTGTACTGTTATACAGTAATCAACATCACACCAGCTTATATAAGTGAAAGAACAAATTAGTGCAACTTCTGGAATCTAGTTTTAGATTCATATATTACTTTTAGCAGAATGCAAGCTGAACTGGAATCATGCGACGTAGTTACGGTTTCTGGAAGTATTGACTTAGGCATAAGAAGATGAAATTATCATGCTCAGATTTCTATGTTTGTAACTGTGACTTAGGCTGCCGTGCCCAAATTACTTATTATTTTGTTGCGTGCCACCAAAAGCACGCGTGCCATTGGTTCGCCATCCCTGTAATAGACCATTACAGCTCCGCGCCTGTTAATCAACTCTTTATATCCAAAACAAAGCTTTTTCTATTCTAAATCTTTTTTAAGGATTTATAGACTGATCTTCTTGACCGTTCGAATGTGACAAAGCCATTTCATTACCTGCATGTATTTACATAAAGGTTGCATGCGATAAGCAACCAACCTTTACAGTACATGATTCAGGACCTAACTGCGTTGAAAATTTTCGAACTTTATTAAAAATCCTAGCGAATCTGGGACCATGTGCTAAATTCATGGTTACAGTTTGAGCGTCAAAATTCCTGCCTCCCTGTATAAAACTAGACAGAAGTCTTTCTTCCTTACTGATAGATTTTTACTTAGAGAAAACGAAACAACAAAAAGAAAGAAATGTTTGGAGATGTAAACTTTCAATATAAAATGCCCATAATTTGATATTATGAAAGGCAAACATATAAAACTAGAAGGAAGCAGGAAAGTTAAACAATAGCCTTAGGGCGAAAAACAAGGAGTATAAATAAACCTTGCTTTTTTTTACCCTTTCGTTCCTGTGTATTTAAAATTACCTCCTTTGCGATAGTACAACATTTTGAAAGCAAGTATTTTCGACTAAACCATTGATGTTTTATAATTTGTACACATAACATACGTTCACGCCTATATTAAGGGTTTTTTTTTGAGGGTCATCAAATAACTTCTCCCGCTCTGAGCTGAGGGGCAGGGCGTGTCAGACTTTTACTGACTAAAACCCACCCGTGTTCCTTCAGTTGCCTGTTTGCCAGGTGCCGCGGTATCTCTTCTGAACAACCCGCACCACAATGCGCCTTGGTCGACAGGGCTTGGTCCTCATTGGACGGCGATTACTCGCCATCCGCAAGCCCGCGCCTACGATGGCCGGGAATCAGCCTGGGATTCCCAACGCCCAGGGTGTCTCCTGCGGCGACTAAGGCCACAAGGGCGCATATACTGCCTCTCCCTCACGTGCGCCACCTCACTCTTTGCGAGTATTACTGCTTCGCTCATTATTAGAGATATGGTGGAGGTATACCCACATTTCACCAGCTAGGTATGTTTAAGTCCAGGGTAGCCTATGCCAACAACCAGGCACAAATCCAAACTCTGCTGAGAAATTCCAGATGGAGAAACCATTCGTAGGTGGCCCAGTTAGTAACTGTATTTAATGATAAATTATTTTATTTCTGTGAGTAGGTTTGTACAAACACTTTTAAAGCTTCTTCTGACCGGCGCGACGCGACACGTAGAACTTTTTCCATGAAATTTTCGTAGATATTGTTCTACGAAAGTCGCGTCGCGCCTGTTTGTGGGAGCCAGTGGGAGCTTTTACACTTCAATCATATTTTTAAAAACAATGTTTCCTATCTGACTACTCTGAGAATGAAGGCCGAAACAAACTCAGAGGTCAGTCTCTTGTAAACTCATAATCATGGTCCGATCATGTGAAAAGATTGGTGTCTGAAATGGTATTTTAAAAGGACAGAACCACATAGATTAAGTGGACGTGTCCAGCATTATATATAAACTATTGGAAAGTTACCACTAGTTTATAATTCTAGTCTCTAGAACGACCTTTTACGTAGGTAAGTAAATGAATATTCTACTACCGAAATAGTAAGAAAATGTATTGTATTCCTTATAAAAGCGACGTGTTAATACAATATTCCAATTAACACATCTAATACAAAAAGCAATATCCTGGCCAAACACGAAAGGAGGCGTCTTATCAAATATAGTTACATATTAAAAGGAAGACATCCGTATTCTCTCTTCCCTTATTAGAGAATATTCGTATGCAGTGGCGCCGTCGGCCGTATTATATCCGTGATAAACAATAATAGTCATCATCACGCAGATAAAGTGATATCCTAGTACTGTGTACTGCGTGACAAAAGTGCTCATTTTCACGCAACTGTCTGTTTATACGTGTTTTGGTTTAGACTTCTCTATTTGACTGTACCTACGATAGAATAGTGAGGGTGTGATGTTAACGTTTGACGATTTTCCGTGAAAGATTTTTTTTCTGACAGCTGTGTTGCTGGGGAACAATGCTTAATTTATTCATGGCCCACGACTTCGTGTTTTTAAACCGTTGGTTAACGGTGTGTTTACAACTATAGTCTGGACTTTATAAGAGACTGTGACCTCTGGATTTGTTTCGGCCTTTCTTCTCAGAGTAGTCGTATGGGAAACTCCGACCTCATGTAGTTTTTAAAATACAATTGACTGCGTCGTTTGTTACGCCATTTCTTATTCCAAGCTAAAGATAAATAGATAGAACACAGTTTATCATTTACACCATAAAAATTACAGATTTAAATGTAGAAATTTTACAAAGGGTGACACACTGGGCGGTCTTACTTGTTCTTATCGCTAAAAACGATCTTTTACAGTCCATTTTTGGATGGATTAAAGGGATAAGGTGTGACAAGGCTGCAGGTAGTTAGTATTATTCCGATCCAGCCAGTCCCTTACTGCCCTCTTCCAGCGACGCCCTATGTCCATGCCCTACAGGGGGTGCTCTTAGCGTGTAGTCACTCATACTTGGACTTTTATTTGTATTCGGTAACTTGACAGTTAGGTCAAAAGGTTACCAGTTCATGACAAAAAAAAAGATAGTTAGGTGGTGATGAGCGAAATTGAATGAACTTGAAATTATATACTAACATGCATTTTTTTTATTTAATAACTTGTCATAAAAACTTGATATGCATTATTAAAAAAAAATTAATTTGTTACATATTTTGTTTTTCGGTAGTAAGGTAATTTGCTTAGTTTCTTCCTAATAAAATAAATTAAAAAAAGGAAATTACTTTTATTAATAAATTATTATTTATTCATATATTACACATCTTACAAATGATTTTTTAAAGTTTTATAACGAATTATAAAAATGGTTTAATTTTAAATGAAACCATTTTTATAATTCGCTCATTACACAAAATCGTTCACTACCCCAACACTATTAATCACTATTAATTTTAGTATGGTAATATTATTTTTCTTTGAACGGTCAAGTTACTGAATACGATTAAAAGTCCAAGTATAGTTTTAAGTTTTTTTATTTTTTGGGTCTTTATTTATTGAGGCAGCCACAACCAAGTCCGATTAAGCAACCAACAAACTCCTAGGTTGACCTGCGAGATGACATCCCAAAAAAAAAATAGTAGGCAATAGAGCACTAGAAAGTGGTGAATTGCGGGCGATTTGGGGGACTGGTTTACGTAACTTAGACGTTCAAAAAGTGCTGACCCTCAGCCTAGTTTGATACCTGCCGACTTTGATTTGACTGAACTTATCCTTAGAAATAATTAACTTCCTAATTACCTCCCTAATAAATAACACAAGAATTTGGAGGAAATTTAGAATCCGTTTTCCTGCTCACAAAAGGTCACTGAAGGCACGTGTATTACATGAATTAAAATGGGTTTATTTATAAACGTTGTTTAAATTTAATTTATGATTAGTGACTGTTTAACCACACGCTTTTGACTTTTCAAGGTCGCTTTTAACGTTAAACAATGTTTATAAATAAAGGGGCAAAGTTAAGACTGAGGTGACTCTGTATTTATATAACGTTTTAATATTCAAAAGTTTGTATAGTACCTAGGTATGTGCTGCGAATGGCTTCCATTTTGACAGTTCAACAACTACAACAACAACAACAACTTCACTGCGTTATTTACGTTGCTGAGCAGA
Organism: Polymixis lichenea; assembly: GCA_949091785.1. Taxonomy (NCBI): domain Eukaryota; kingdom Metazoa; phylum Arthropoda; class Insecta; order Lepidoptera; family Noctuidae; genus Polymixis; species Polymixis lichenea. Next base: position 12,542,217 of record OX420945.1, on the reverse strand, counting down.
CACATTTTTCGAATATAGGAAGCCATAGATTAGTGATATCTTTCAAATTCATTCAAATTGTGTGTATTTTTTTATAGTATGTACACAACACGCTGTGTGTGTACGCAATTAGGGTGCTGACCTCTCATTAATTAGGGTGCTGACCTCTCATTAATTTGAAATCCACATTATCCTTTTTGCGTCCTACTTAATGCGTAAGTTAAAGCTCTGTAAGCTTTAACTTACGCATTAAGTTTATATTTATTAAAAAGTGCATCTTTATCTTTCCAAAATTAGTTTGAAACCAATACCCAATAACTACCGAGAGAAAAAAAGATATACCTACTTTGACAACGACATATTTAATACCTTAGACTAAAACTGAAAACACACATAATTCAGAGCGTGCATACTAATCTTACGCCGAATCCAAAATTCCCCTTTATCGCCCTATTCTATTATCATCTTATTAAAATAAATATTCTGAGACGGAGTGATACGTATCACAGCTCATCCCTAAATCCGGGATTCATACCACCGAATTGAGTTTCAAAAGAAAACGCTATCGCTTAAGGGTCAGCACTAGGAAATCGTGTTATGGGATTTCGATAAGTTTATATAGAAAACTTAAAGTAATTGCCACGAAAAAATATATCTGGCTAGCTCAAGAGTTGTACTATACCTTGAAACAATCGGATTGGGGATAAACCTTGTAGATGATTGTTAAAAAAATATTGAAAATCACTAAAAACGTGTAAAAAGCACTGCCGTATTTTGATAACTTAAGGCTTAAGTAACAAGGCGCGTATTTAATTTATACTTAAAAATAAAAACAACATAAAACAGTGAACCCAATACATTTTTCAGTTTTCCATAATATTACTTCTGTTTTCCGTAAAAAATTCGCAAACTTTCTCAATTTTGATGCCCGAAATCTCCATACAATTTACTATGGCGACGCGTATTACCCGCTATATGACAGAGTTCGAACCGCGGAGCTCAGTCGACCGCACGTCTTCAAGGTGGGAGCATGTCGCTCTTCAAGTAAAAAATACGCGGCAAATAGTGGCATATGCGTACACGAGATTCCCCGCACAGTGGTCGGAACTCCCGGAGTCAGAACAATAATTTATACAAGGTAAGTACTAAAATTTAAGATTTTTACGCTCGAATCTTTTTGCACGTATTTTTTATATTGTGTCATTTATTATTTGTGTGTTATTATTTTTACGTCTCTTATTATTACAAGCTTGCTTCGTTCGCACGTAGGTATCTTTCCGGTTCATAATTGTAATCTTATTTTCAAGTACTTGGTGTGACATAATTTGTTCTAGGTGGTGAAAAAGACCTAGATGGTGTCCAGGGTCTGATGATGAAGCTATCCGGTGGCCATAGGATCTCTTTAACTACACAACATAGCCCAGTCGCGTTTGGGCTGGTAAGATTTGTCTTGACAAGTACTATATATCTGGAATAATATCCAGGGTCTGATGATGGAGCCAACCGGTAGCCATAGGAACTCTTTAAGCATACAACATAACCTCGTCGTGTCTGGGCTCGTTAGATTTGTCTTTACAAGTACTATAGATCTAGATGGTGTCCAGGGTCTGATGATGAAGTCGAAAGGTGGCCATAGAAACTCTTTAAGTATACAACACAACCTCGTCCTGTTTAGGCTCGTAAGATTCGTCTTGATAAGTACTACAGATCTAGACGGTGTCCAGGATCTGACGATGCAGCCTGAAGATAGCCATAGGCCACCCCGAACTCGAAACGCATGTTTAAAGATTTTAACGTTTATTGTAACGAACTTCTGCGGCTTACGGTAGGAGTTGACTAGTAGAAATCGTCACGCGAAAAAGCGTTCATACTTGTATGCCCCCACCATGCGACTTTCTTCTTTACACTCTGAACCTCTGAAAGTGTGAATTTGGTCAAAATGTTAATCCAAATGGCGGCTGCGAAAATTTTCAAATTTTTCGCCATAGGTGTCGATTTCATAGTTTTCGAGGGTGCTAAAGCCGATAGTGGGGTCAAAATGAAAATCTAATATGTCGGCTGATAGAATTTTGTATATGGATTTTAAACCATACGATACGTGAGAAGGAATCTTGTTCCTGATGGGTCTCCCGACCGCACAGGTTTTTTTATTAGGTGCATGCATGTTGTGTGCTCGTAATCGTAAACAATTATATACCTTATAAAAATAATTATTGTTTCTGTAATAGTGAAGTAACATTGGATTTTTTATAGAAAAATATGAGTACGGCCAAAAGCACAAAATACAAGGGCTTTTTTGCCAGCCAGAAACGCGTGCATTGGAGTAAAAAACGAAAAAGGTGAGGAGTGTGAGAAGCTACCTACATTTTTCCAAAAACAGTATCTTTGACTAACGAAGAGCGTTCCCACTAAATTTTCAGTAGCTGCCGGCCGGTTTTTTTTTATACATTGTTAGCTATTGTACTATATACCTACTTATGTTTTTTGTCAGTAACGGGTATAAAATTGTATCTTATTTGTTTCAGGGCTGCATTTGGCGAAATCCAAAATGTTGATAATAATTGTAATACAGAAGTTAGCACCTATTTACGTTTAGTTTGAAACAGTGAGCGAATTGGAAGGCGAGTAAGTGGACGAATGCTTGAGCGAGTGATACAAGTGAGTGGAGAAATAAATAAAAGAAATAAATTAGTCTTGACTTTGTTTTTTAAAATCATAATATAACAGCTAATTGATACCCACATAGAAAACTGTGCAATAAACCACCCCCTCTCCCATCCTTCCTTACTAAGTATAAATGCAATGAAAAGAACAAAATAGTATCCACTTATATCTTAAATATTGTCTTCACGCTTCCCGCCGTTCGAACCACTATGTAAGCATGTATGTGTGCGTAAGCGGGGCGCACGCGTCTATTGCTGTGTGAGTAGCGCTTCAATACCTAATTTTCTCTCGCGCTCGCGGTGTATACGGCCCTTAAAATATTAATCTATATAGTCATTGCAGCTCCCGTACTGTGAATGATTTTACTTCTGTTAGTAGATAACACTTTTACACATAAATCATATTTAATTAAAAAACTAAACAAGGTCGGCATTTCCCATCCGAAGAAAGACCGACAAACTCAGAGGTCTCTTTGGGGTCCAAATGCCTCCGCTCCGCCCAGTGCGGGAGAAGTCATTTGGTGATTTCCCGCCCAAAAAAAGAAGGTCAGTCTCTTTTAAATCCCAGACATAATCCTGCACAGATCATGTGAGGACCATCAGTCTTTTGAGGAAAGAAACAGATTTAAGTGGACCTGTTCAGTGCCACAATGCCACCATATAACAGCTATGGTTACTATTTCTTAAAGGAAAGCCTCAGGGTAGCCATAGGTAGTGACTAGATAATATCTAGTCACTACCTATGGCCTCCTATACCTCTCTTTATATCCTGGAAAATATCTTGTATGTTCGCAAAAACTTAGGTATTTTCAAAAAAAGATGCGACTTCCATAATCTAAATACACGTAGTAAAGATGAAATTGTGATTCCAAAATTTAGATTAACTAAAACTAGCAAGTCATTTCTAATAAACAGTATCCGCTTCTATAACAAGTTGCCAAAGTCGGTTACAGAACTTAGCGATGGAAAGTTTAAAACTCACATCAAACGTGTCCTTATCAAAAAAGCATATTATAAGATAAAAGACTACGTTGAAGACAGGGAAGTTTGGCATTAATTCCTTCTGCACATGTGGCTTCCCTGGTACCTCATTAACAGCATAACTTTGTGAGAGTCTATTAACTGCTTCCAAATTAGAATGTTAATTTTTATTATTTTTTATTTTTTACACTTTCTGACATATTCTCGTCATTTTTGACATTATACATCGCTTCAAATATCAACTATTTATTAGTGATTCACATGAAAATCATGTCACTTTTTTTAAATAGGTTGATCTTACTAATGTAGATTCTTTTACATATTGTGAATGGGAGAACATTGCAGGCCTTACAGACTAGATTTATAGACGATTTTCTATTCTTCATTTTCATTCCTCTAAGTACTTGGTACTTATTGACAGGCCTGCACTGTCCTCCCATACCTATTATCACTGTAATTTGAAAACATTGTAAAACCCAATTATTTTTAAAAGAGTAACCGTGGAGTTTCTTGCCGGCTCTTCTCCATAGGAAGCGACAAATTGGAACCGTGCACCTAGCTTCTGACGTTTCATAAGTGCCCTTGCAGGTTTATGTGAAATAAAATATTTTGATTTTGATTTTGATTTTGATCATGACAACGTCATTTTATGGGATTATATGATCTTAAAATTTTTGCTAGTGAAGTGAAAACTATGGGCGCGTTGGGCATTTTTTGAGATAGAAAAAACAATTGGATTCGCGACACTGTTCAAAAAACACACACGTAATTGTTCAAGTTTTCACTTCTGTCGGCACTCCCGGAGTGCCACTGTTTTTTTTTAGGTTGGGAAATCATCAAATATCTTCTCCCACTCTGGGCGGAGAAGGAGGGCGTGTCAGACTTTTACTGATTAAAACCCACCCGTGTTCCTTCAGTTGTCTGTGTGCCAGGGGCCACGGTATCTCTTAAACCACCACCTCTCTTGAACCACCCGCACCCCTGGCAGGCATCGGTCATTGCGGGCCCCATCAGTTGGTGCTGACATCTCTTTGAAGCGCGCGTGGAACACAACGCGCCGTCGACCCGGGCTCGGTCCTTACCGGACAGCAAGCTAACCATTACTCATCGTCTGCAAGCCCGCGCCTACGGTGGCCGGGAATCAGCTTGGGATTCCCGACGCCCAGGGCAGACGCCCTGGTCGTCTGCCCTGGCCTGCGAAGGCCAGGGCAGATGGCCTGCGACGGCCGTGACGGCGCATGTACTGCATCTCCCTCACGTGTGCCGCCTCCTTCTTTGCTAGCATAACTGCTTCGCTGAAGGAGGCGACTGCTAGCCATGCACTCTCGCTCCGTACCATGGCCTGGACCAGGGCCGGACGCAAGAGATCGCCGCCGCCAATCGCCTCCATGAGGACACGGCGGTGCTCCGCTCGAGCCGGGCAGACCTCCACCGTGTGCTCCACCGTGTCCTCAGGGCGATCTTCGCAACAAAATCTGCGAAACACCCGGGCGTTTCCTCCCGCCTTATGTGAAACAGGAACCTCCCGAAACAACCGTGTCCGGTGAGGACCTGTGTCAGGCGGAAGGTGAGGACGCCATGCCGCCTCTCAAGCTCAAAGAAGGGACTTACCGCCGCAATCGTGGCGCGCCCAATCATGTACCGTATAACGCACGGTTTTCGAAAATTAAATCCTAAATTTTCTCATAGGGAACGTCATGGAGGCGAAAAGGACAATATAATTGAACAATAGAAATGGAAGGGAAAAATTAATAAAACCACGTTAAATGATGACACAAAAAACCGACTACCGGAAAAACTATACAAAGCGAAACATAATTTCCAAAGGCGGTGACAAAATATTAAAATACGTATCCAAAGTCACCGTCGCTTTTTTTTTGGAAAATGTTTTTATTTTTCACATTTTAGTTAGTACCCACCCCACACCAAAACAATGCATATTTATGCGATAGCAGCAATCGCGGTTGATTTGCTGTCATTTTTTGAAGAGTTCCGTTGTCTGTCTCCGAAACGCATCATCAGATCTATATGAAAAAAATGGGACCTTTTCGGAATAAACCCTTTTTTTTTAATTATGCAAATCCGTCTATATATGACGGAGTTATGCCCGAACATACATTAAAGAAAATATAAACATGTCGAACTGATAAACTCCTCCTTTTTGAAGTCGATTAAAAAGAACATTAATTAATCAATTGACTCTTAAAATTACTCTTGAGTGGGCACAATATAACTCTGCCTATCGCATCGGGGAAAACATGCTTGATGTAGCAGCATGTTAATTGATAAGAAAACTGACAAGATACCATTAATTTACCTTTGCGTGGGTTTTTATTCCTCATTATGTACATTTTCCTCTGTAAGACTTAGAGCAAATAAGAAATGGCAATCTTGTTAAGTACCTAATTCGTGCGTTTAAATAATTATAGATATAATTGAAAACGTGGCACCGCCTACGCATAAACGAGAGAAGAAAATTTAATTCAATCAATGACTAAAAATAGATTAATCGTCCCACAGAACAAATAGTTCTGTGAAACTTCCAATATCTGAAAATAATGAAATCAGGACTTGGAAAGCAAGCTTGAAAAGGAAGCCCTAAGATGTGATTGAGGTATTATACTTCAAAGGTCAGACCAGACTGAAATAGATAGGCTTGCTATATTACCACATATTCGAAAAAGTATAATTTTTTGTAACACTTTGGAGTCGACTTGCGAAGTGGCGAAGTATGACGTCACTTGCAATTGTTTCTCGTTTTAAAAAGAGAACGCGTTTGGCTTTTGACTTCTACTTATTCACTTTTATTTCGGTTGCTTTAGTTTGTAATTCATTTATTTTCTTAAGTAAGTTTGTTTTTCCATGAACCATAACAGATAAGGAACACAAATTGTTTATCTTGTTACACAATATCTAGTGCAAATGTATAATTTATTTATAATGGAATTTACCAAATGAACAAACATATTATTTAACCTTGTATTCGAAAGTAAAAACAGATAGGAATGGTTAATTTCATTGTCTTATTCATCGGGGGCGTAGCTCAGATGGTAGAGCGCTCGCTTAGCATGCGAGAGGTACCGGGATCGATACCCGGCGCCTCCAATATCTTCTTTTTGTAAAATAACAATATTTCGGATCACTTTTTATTTGAGTATCTAAAGTTCCAAATGTAAGAAGAAAAGCCAACCTCTTTACTATGGTCCATGTTTGCACAGACGTAAAAATATAACGTCGGAATTTTTTCGCGCACTGTATTTTCAACGTACTGCTTAACGCCGTGTGGTGAAAATCGACAGTGTTATTTTAACGCTCTGTGAGGTAGGTACTTTGTTGAATTGTCAATGCTTGGTTCAACTGGGAGTTAAAAATCCAGTAAGAGATAATTATATTACCGCGATATATTTACAGAAATGCGAACGTGGTCTAAGGCAATATTTCGTTCAGGTGTAAAGAAAACTTGAGGTTATTGGTAATTAACATGATTTTAATAATAACAATAACAACATAACTTTCTGTACAACATATACAAATAAACAATAGAAAAGTCAATTAAGAAAATGCGGGTATTCCAGTGATACCTCTGCCCAATATTAGTGCGTGAATATCATGTGTTCCTTCATAAGTATTAACTGCCTCTAGATTCATCACGTGCCTTATAATATGATATTCATCAGACACCCCGTTACCTCCAAGCATGTCCCTAGCATTTCTAGCTATTTCCAAAGCTTTTCCACAGTTATTCCTTTTCAATAAAGAAATCATTTCAGGAGCTGCCTTATCTTCATCCTTTAGGCGACCCACTCTCAGACAACCTTGGAAACCGAGGGCTATCTCCGTCATCATGTCAGCCATTTTCTTCTGTATAATCTGGTTGGCTGCGAGAGGTCTCCCAAATTGTTTCCTATCTAATGTGTACTGACGGGCGATCCGCAAACATGTTTCAGCGGCACCGAGAGCGCCCCAAGCGATCCCATATCGAGCGTTATTGAGACATCCGAACGGCCCCTTCAGGCCTACTACGTTGGGCAATAAATTGTCCTCCGGTATAGCTACTTCGTCGAGCAATATCATGCCCGTTGCCGACGCTCGCAAAGAAAATTTGCCATTGATTTTAGGAGTATCGAGTCCCTTTTTGACTTGCGACCGGTCGACGATGAAACCTCTGACTTTGTCTTCGTCGTTTTTAGCCCACACGACCAGTATGTCTGCTATAGGTGAGTTTGTGATCCATGTCTTGGACCCTGAGAGAACGTAAGTTTTATTCTTCGCGTCATATTTGGCTTTTGTTACTAGACCACCAGCATCACTGCCAAAATCGGGCTCTGTCAAGCCGAAACATCCGACTAATTCACCTGTGGCCATTCTTGGTAAGTACTTTTGTTTCTGTTCTTCTGTTCCATACATGTATATCGATCCCATAGCCAAGCTACTTTGTACACTCATCGCTGACCTGTACGCTGAGTCAATTCCATCCAATTCTCTTGTCATCAATCCATATATAACCGAAGAAACACCGGCACAGCCATACCCTTTAATAGTGCATCCAAGTGCTCCCAATTCTCCCAGCTCCTTGTAAATTGTTCTATCAAAGACTTCATTTCTGTTCGCTTCGATTATTCGCGGCAATAGTTTCTCGTTGCAATAAGCTCGGAACGAGTCCCTTATCGCCTTTTCGTCGTCATGTAATTGTCCATCTAAATTCAGGGGATCCTCCCAGTTGAATGTAACTTTTGCGTTTTTTGAGCTTGTGGTGGACAATGCTCTTATGTTTACACTATTTTTACACAAAGACAACAATTTAGTAGACACTGACACAGCCATTGCGAACGGTTTCACTGATCGACACAAATACAATGGCGCAAGACTCACAATCAGTTGTTTACTGTTTCTTATTTATCACAAATCTAGAACACTGACGCTTTATACTACGTGTTATTTTATTTAAGAACCTTGTATCACTGTAGTTACATTTATAAACGAAAGTAATTCGACTCATTTACACTTTTAATGATTTTCTTTTTAATTTGTCGAATTCATAACCTCTCCAGCCAGTGACCTAGAGGCGATGAATGTTAAAATAGCGTTCCGCTACTATCTTCATAACGTTGAACTTTACGTCACTCTGTGTGTGCTCTGCGTAACTCATGCGCATGTGTGAGTCGGTTATCTAATTTCCATGCGAGAATTTTGTGGGCGTGTCCATGTAATTTAAGACCTTAATGTATGTGAAATAAGACTGATATTGCCAGTTAAATAAACTATAATAAATATTATTTCACTTTGATTTGATATTTGTCTTAATTTTTATCTAGTAAAAACAATGATAAAGTCTGTTTTACGATAAAAATACAGGTGACGTACAAATAATCATATTTGCTAAATAAATAACGTCGAAGGTCAACTCAAACGACCCTATAATTTTATTATTACTTAATATTCTACTACTTTTCATTGTTGGAAGACCTAATAAAAAATTATTAACTTTCACTTTTTGATTTAGATCGGTAAAAGTTTTATTAAAACAATATACATAATAGAGAAGTAGGTATGGATATAAACAAAATATAGCACCGACACCAACAAAATGGGATATAAGTGGGAGAATGATAACAAAACCATTTGACATGAACCGACAGTGTATAATGAACATGACCTATGACAATTCCAAAGAATGCTGTTTTAAAAAGAGATGTATCGACCGAAATATAAAACTCATTTTCCTAAGCACCGTTTTGTGGCAATTACTACCTTTCAGCACACAATCGTTTCCAACTACAAAATCACCGACATATCTTGAGTCTTGACACATTGAATGAATTAAATTAATTTAGTATGTACCGGGTACCGAATTTGGCTGTCATTTGTTTTTGGCTAGCAGTGACAGCGGCAAAATGAACACACTAGTTAGCACTGGCTCTGTGTCACCGTAAAATTGTAAATACCGTTAGATTATAAACTGTCGAAAAATTGTGAACCGTAACATACTGTTAAATTGTATTTAACGCATTATTTTTGTAGGTAGATTATAATCTATCGAAGTGAGACTGTCAAATTGTAAACTAGTATCAAGACGGATAGTACCTTGCGCTATTACTAAATAGTCAAGTAACGCTCGCCGGCCGCTGCCGCGGAACCGCTCGCTTAGTTAGCTCGGCCCGCGCGCGGTTGGTCTTAATTCTAACGTAATCTAACCTATTCGGTCGGTAAGCATCATGGCACAGTTCACAATTTATCAACAGTTTATAATCTCGCAAGACAGATTATAAATTAACGGCGTTCACAATGATACGGTGACATATATAATGTTGAATGCCTAAAGCTACAATTTCCTAGAGACGCGCCCTGAAGGTTGTCATAAAAATGATAGCAACGGTGTTTATCTTTTCGGTGTCAAAAAACACTATCTAGGAAAACCACACCGAATCATCATCATCATCAGCCTAGCCTTTTACCAACTAAGTTAGGATCGGCTTCTAGTACAACCGGACGCAGCTAAATACCGATATTTTACAAGGAGCGACTGCCTATTTGACCTTCACAAGCCAGTAAAACGATACCCCATGGTAAGACCAGTCTTACTAAGGGGTATCGTGTCAGAGTTTCTTGCTTGTGACGGACGACCCGTAACGACTGTCAAAAATCCTCAAATGACTGCCGTGACCAACAGCTTTACGTGCTTTCCGAGGCGCAGAGGGGTTAGTATGTAAAGATGGTCAAATGTCACCCATCCAACGGACCAACCGCGGTAAGCATAGCTTAACCTGATCTATCAACCCGAGCTTCTGTTAATACTGAGCCATAAGCCTCATCCACCACACGAAATCATACTTTCATAAACAAAGTATGACTTCATTCGCCGGTAAATTGCAGGCGGTATGTAGCGGCCACCGCTTTTATAGGAAACTGTAGCTTTAGTAAAATTACATTTTCAGCAAAAATACAAAGGAACATCCTCAAGGCAGAAGCATCGTTTTAAACAACTAACATTACAGTAGGACGCAGTTATTACACACTTAGGTGCGTTCTCAAAGAGCTAGAGAGGAAACTTGGCGGTGGGAATTACGTAATTATACATCTTAGCAACTAATTAGGGCCTTGAAGGAGTGAATTCGTACTGTGGTATTATTTGTTACCTCCCTATGAATTTAAAACAAAAGAAACACGCTAGCAAAATCCTATAATGTTCCCACTCCTGCATGCTTAGCACGAGCACCGATTTGTCGATGGAAGAATATACATGACTATTAACTAAATGATGTATAATAGGAGAAGATAGCTATGTTTTTTTTTTTCTAATAATTACTACAGTTATGCGTTCTCAACGAATCATGATGTTGTAGATAATCTTAAATACTTTTTGGCCGAATGGAAAGTTTGTTGTCAATGTGATTTTGACAGTTTGGGAAGAAATGTTCTTCTGAAATAGTCTACCTACACATAAAAAGACAAAGATTGTTAGAAACGAAAGACAAATGACAGATTGTAGAAGGATATCTACGGAGCGATGTCAAAAGTGGAGAAGCGAAATGTAACTTTGTATAGAAAAAGCACTATCTATTCTTCGTAGAAATAGAAAACGTCATCTAAGCCTAATGGGACACAGGCCTCGTCTCTTCGGGAGTAGGCCGTAATCTACCACGCGGGCCCATTGCGGGTTGATCACATGTCTTCACATTTTCATAATGGTTATTTTTTTAATAATTGCCGTATATACTTTCATATACAGTCGTTACGGGTCGTCAGAAGCCCGAAAGTCTGACAACCAGTCTTACCAAGGGGTATCGTATTACCCCAGTAACTGGGTTGTGGAGGTCAGATAGGCAGTCGCTCCATGTAAAATACTGGTATTCAGCTGCATCCGGTTAGACTGGAAGCCGACCCCAACATAGTTGGGAAAAGGCTAGGCAGATGATGATGACTTTCATATACATTTAAAACAATCTGTTATTACGACGTTACAAATAGACAATTCAATTTATTTGTATGTAATAGGAACTAGCTGACCCGACAGACGTTCTCCTGTCTTAACTATGAATATTGAATTCGCATTTTATATATATATTTGTTACGCGCAACTTTCTTATTTTTTTCTTTCATAAGAACCTTCTCCTGACAATAAAAAGCACAACAAAAAATGAATTAGCAAAATTGGTCCGTCCGTTCACGTCTGATGCCGTGACCAAGCGAAATAGGGATTCATTTTTATATAGTACTAGCTGACCCGGCGAACTTCGTACCGCCATATTTTATTTCTCCAGTCGCGACTGGTAAAATTAAATCAGTTGGTCGATTGTTTCGTCAAAGATCTGTCAAAGTCTTCTGTCACATACCGTCAATCACTTTTTGTATTCGATTGTAAAAATTTAATCTGATCATATAAATTTTCTTATATACAAACCTTGTCCTGACAATAAGAAACACATAAAAAAAGAATCATCCAATTTGGTGCAGTCGTTCGGAAGTTATGCGCGTACATACATTTCGGCGATTCATTTTTATATATAACTAGATATTGCCAGCGGCTTCGCCCGCGTGGAGGTCGGTGTATTATACATATAAACCTTCCTCTTGAATCACTCTATCTATTAAAAAAACCCGCATCAAAATCCGTTGCGTAGTTTTAAAGATTCAAGCATACATAGGGATATAGGGACAGAGAAAGCGACTTTGTTTTAAACTATGTAGTGAAGATAGATTTAGATGTAGTATATTTTATATCGAAGGACTAAACGAAGCCATAATATACCAGAGGTGGCTCGGGAGTCAATGAAACCGAGGGTATATTAAGTTGGCGTTTAATCTCGGGGTGCAAACTATACTTTTCACTTTGAATGCGAGAAAAATGCTCAATATAGTACAGAAACATTTAATAAATGTTACTTAATAAAATAAAAATCACAAAATATTTTTTCTCTCTTTTTTCGTCTTAGTACAAGGCAAATTTATAGCCTGTAACGTGGTGTCACTTTCGACATCGGCCAGAGTAATATTCTCCAGTTCTATTTCTCTAAGTAAACAAAGTAAATGTGACAATCGACATTTTATATAGTTACCTAAATAAAAAGCATGGTTATATAGGTAAGTACCTAAACGTACCTTGGTCGCCAAGTATTTTTCATTGAAATTTAAATCTTCCGTGATTTTGGCCGCAAAAGATTATATAATATGTCTTTTGCTCTTTGCTCGACGTCAAACTCTTCACTGTCACTGGACATTTTTAATAAATTTATTTAAAACCGAACAAATTTACACTCGACAAAAATTCTGAAATTTTCGCGGTCAGTTTTTGCTTCTAAACCAGTCACAGATTAACAATTTAAAACACATGGCGCCACCTTCTTTGCGGAAAAACCATGGGACCAACACTCTCAACATTTTCGCAATGAAGATGGTCCACACTCCATAGATAATAGTATATTTACTGGCTGATTGAGTTTGTTTATGTCACGTGAAGGAAATTAAAAAACGAATTACTTTTCGCTCCCTTGAGACTAAAGTGGTCACTTTAGATTATTAGACTCTTTGCACTTTAGTCCCGCTTCGTAGGGCTATTTTGGCGTACTTTTAGAGTATAGGATAGATATAAAGAAGATTATTGATTGACGGCCACGAGAAGCATGGAAGAAAAAGACCAAAATTAATTGACTACGCCCTTAAACACCTTTAGCTATTTAGCGATTTAAAAAAAAAACCCTGTACCTCACTAAAGTACTAACTTAAAACTAGAAGACAAGCACATACTCGTACTTACGCTTCGTCTATATACAATGTACTTTGCTAACATCCCTGTTAATCCCCCCAACTAATCTAAATGTGCTTGTTTTAGCATTGGGTTCACCACAATAGATCAACGGGTCGGATTTGAGCCCACGACCTCCCAATCGATGGGCGTTTATTGTTTCTAATTGAAAACTTTCGTTTGATAGGTACTGTTACGGTAATTTAGGAGGGTAGGTTTTTGTACTTTTTTTTAGGGTTCCGTACCCAAAGGGTAAAACAGGACAATATTACTAAGACTCCGCTGTCCATACATCTGTCTGTCACCAGGCTGTATCTCATGAACCGTGATAGTTAGACAGTTGAAATTTTCACAGATAATGTATTTCTGTTGCCGCTATAACAACAAATACTAAAAAACAGAATAAAATAAATATTTAAGAGGCTCCCATACAACAGACAAGATTTTTTTGCCGGTTTTATAGATAACTAGCTTTTTCCAGCGGCTTCGCCCGCGTGGAACTTTCATCCCCTATTTAACTCCCTTAGTGGTTGAATTTTGAAAAATCCTTCCTTATTCCTTGTCTACATTATAAAAGGAACGTGCGTGCAAAATTTCATATTTCTAGGTCCAAGGGTTTGGGCTGGGCGTTGATGAGTCAGTTAGTTAGTCAGGACTTTTATTTTTATTTATATAGAACAGATAGATGGTACGGAACCCTTCGTGCGGTTTTTTTAACCGACGTATATTGATATAAATCAGGTTGTGCGTCAACGTCCCTGCCGTAGACGTAGTTGAAAATACCCAGAGCAATCATTTGAAAACTAAGTTTATTTTTCATTGTGAGCATTTCTTTGATATATGTATAATTATTTTAAGACTAGGTGAAGCACGGACAAATGTCCTGTCCAAATTTCAAAATCTCATACAAAAAATATATTTAAAAAAAAAAATTACAATATATTTATCCGGATATTTTTTAGCTTTCACCTCATGTCCTTTGTAAGGCAATCCAAAAGATTAATGTAACTAAAGTAATCACACAACTGTTCCTCATTAAAATATGTACAAAAAATTAGAAATAGCACACAGTGGGACCGTACGTGGACACAGCGTGTCCATTTGTTCACGCCCCCTAGGACAAAACGTACAGTGTTATGAATGCGAAAAACGTTGCAGCACACAAACCACAATGGCTTTTTTCGTTTTTCTTTACGTAGACGAGTAAAATATTTAATTTTAACTAGCTTACAGACATGCCACGTAATTTATTGTACAACTTTTGTTGTTTTTCGGGTATTGTGCTATTTTTGGGTAGTATTTTTTGTTGCGGGTTGCGCCACGTCCATAACTGTAAATGTAGGTAACAATGCGCATGATCCATCTTGTGATTTATAGTCAAAGTCAAAGCTTTGATTTCAAATTTGCAGTTTTGAACGTCAAAAGAATGTCAAAACTTACAAAAAAAAATCCTCCCCCCCTCCCTTCCAAAGAATTCTTTCTTATGGAGAAAAACGGGCATGAAACACCACCGTTGCTCTTTTAAAATGCTTTTTTTAAATTGTATACTTGTTTTACCAACGCGCATTGTCAAAGCACTGTTTTTTTTAATTATATAAGTCCTTAAACACACACTACACAAGAGGACAGAAACGGGAAATTCCATTAGACTTTTGGGCTTCTGACGTTCGGATCGAGCCGTGCGGTTGCTATTATTTTGCCACGAGCCCTTCCGCAACACGATGCTTATTTTAAAGACTAAATTCATCGTCATGTTTCAAGTGTCGACTCGGAAAGCTGATATACTTACCATTCAAATAGAAACGGACACGGAATACAAAAGTACTCTGAAATACATTGACGTCCGCAACACCCAACAAAGCGTAGGTAGATAATATCATCATAACAATGTAAAAGGTATTTATCCAGATACACCGGTCGCCTTATATCACCCGATTTCCTCAACAATGGCGATGCTCGTAAAGCAGGGGGATGAATCTTCTATAAATTATTCACTCACTATTTGCATGACAAACGACGGGAGGGCAAGGAAGGTCTTAGACCTTTAATGGCACCTCTTCAGCCCATGTTAACTGTATTTTAACCACTCCAGCCTTTCACACTTCTAGGCACACTCTTTAATGGGCCAGTGATTTTTCTCAGTCATATGCAAATATCAGATTAGCATATATTTTATTCGGCGCTCCTATTTTAGCCGACGAAAATGTTGATAATATTAAAAACGCAAATTTTCATCTTGATGGTTATTGCTACAGGCTTTTGTGTTGGCGCTTCTAATTTTAAAGCGAACCGGGCTGAGTAATCTTGACGTTTTAATGAAGCTATTTAGTTATTTAAATCGTTTACCTACTTTAGTAACCACAACAAGCCGTAAAATTAGATAAAGGAAAAGATAAATCAAGCGAAAACGACGCGACGGTACGTTTTTAACCAACTTCAAAAGGTGGAGGTTCTCAATTTGTATGTATGTTCTATCAAGGAAACTTCCATCAGACCATTTTTTTTTAATACTTTATTGCAAAGAACCCGGTTCTTAATCATTCATTGCAATCTAGTCTTTAAGACGAATAAGTAAGCAATTTTAATCTAACTTATTTTTATACATGATGATTATTTCAATACTTAAAAGGTACTTTACACAAGTCCGTTCCACTTTCTTAGAGTCTGATATGATGAAATTATAAACACTGTTCATGTATTATTATGTGTGTCAGACCAATTCGAAAACAAAATCCCGTGCACACAATTACCACATCTGTTAGCAAGCGTTACTATATCGGCTGAGCGCTGCAAGCAATAATAGTCCTTACGGCGTATAGATGTTAGTTTCCTCGATAATATCTATATCTCCGGCTATTGTAAATCGATTTAGAAAATTGGTTTTAGTGGATACCGTATGCTTTAGGGGTGGGCCCATATAAATTTTAATAACTTTGCTTGGGTAGTTTTTGCGTAAGTCTCGATAATTCGTTTTTTTTTATCCACTTGATGATATTCTACTACTTTCTGTCACTGTGCATTAAATGACAAGTAACGGTATACAAATCGGTATGGAGTAAGTACCATAACTAAAAAGTGTTAAATATAAACTTTTCCAAAAAAAAACACAACCAACTTCGGAAAAATACACTACAAACTGATAAAATAATTTCAGAAGTATGTGATAACAAATTAAAATGCATACCCAAAGACAAACACTTCTGGATAAAGTTTTTATAACGTTTTAGAAGCTTTCAAATAAGAAGGGGTATAGCTAACAACGTCATCGACAATTGCTTAGTATAAAGTGGCAACTGAAGTGACATCCCAAAATTAAAGTCACAGGAATATCTTCACAAGCATAAATGGAATAGTCGTGTAGTTTGAGAGACTAGAAATACGAGATAATCTCAGTAGGTACCATCTAAGTCGTAGTATGAAATTGGTTTCACTGTTGGCGTGAAGCGATTTCAAAATAGAAAAGCTGAAATATCTAAGAAGTTCCTGGCGGGAAATAGTTTTGAGGCGTATATGGATCTATTTGTTGGTCGTACGTTTTGGTTGTTACATGTTTAGTACTTACATTTTATTTTTCTGATAGTATGAAACAGAAATTGATGGGAATGTAATCCCTGGTTCCTGAAATATGGATGTCTTGTGCTATGTAGCGGTAACATTATTTTACTAATGTATGTGAAGCTACAGTATCGCCTAGTATCATAGGATATAAAACGTTATCTATATAAATAAAAAGAAAAGTCCTAACTTAACCTAACCTTTTTTTTTTTTTATTACGGGGGGAAATCCTCATGGATGTCCTCCGCCCCGGGGAGGGCGGAGGGGTCTGTCAGACTCTTACTGACTAAAACCACCACGGTGTTCCGTCTCTCACTTGCACCGGGGATCACGGGAACTGATGTGACTTCCGCGATCCTCGGCTAGTGCCGGCCCGCCTCTGCGGGCCACCTCGCGATAGGGGGGGAGTGAGGTGTTAAACTCCCCCTTACGTCATAGAGAGGCGCGCGTGGAACACTACGCGCCGCCATTTCGGGTCCTAACCAGTAGAGGGCGACAGATTTCCCCGGGTCTGTCGCCCCTGGACCGCTGGAAGAGGGCGTTGTCCGCCCTCCGCCGACGCCCGGTGCGTCTGCTGCGGATCGGGTTAGCGGAAGCAATCTCCCGCTCCCTCTCCGCAGCCTCCTTCTGCGACATGCCTGTTTCGCAGAAGGATACCACCGCGTCCCAGGACTCCTCGCTGCCGACCATCGAGTCGATAACGGCCGGCAGCGACAGGTCACTGCCGACTCCTGAGATGAGGTCACGGCGCGGCTCCTCCCAAGCGGCACACTCTGCCAGCGTGTGCCACGCCGTGTCCTCCCGACAGTCGACGCAGTGGTGACACCGAGCGTCCGGCTCCCTGTTTATGCGATACAGGTACTTCCCGAAGCAACCATGCCCCGAGAGCACCTGTGTCACCCGAAACGACAGGGAGCCGTGCCTCCTCCCGAGCCAGCGCTCGAGTACCGGCCGGACCGCCCCGATGGTGACGGGGCCGGCGGTAGGGCATGAGAGCCTATCCCGCCATTCCGCCACCAGGGCTGCGCGAAGCTGTGACCGACGCAACTCCAAAAGTCGCTGCGTCAGCCATTCGCCCCGCGCCCTCGACTCCTCGCGCCACCGATACAGTGACGCGAGTACCTTCGCCTCGAGGTCCCAGGGCGGGGATCCGGCCAGTACACAAGCCGCCTCGTAGGAGATCGTGCGATACCCCCTTATGACTCTGACGGCCATCGCTCGCTGTGGCCTTCGCAGGACAGCGATGCTGCCGGCCGTCAGGTCAGCCGCCCAGATCGGGGCCCCATACAGGGCCATCGATCGCACGATCCCCACGTAGAGCCGCCTACAGGCGGCGCTCGGGCCCCCCAGATTGGGAAGCAGCGTTGACAGCGCCCCAGCCGCGCCCATCAACTTGGGTACCAGCCGCTGGAAGTGGGGGCCAAAATCCCACCGGCTTTCGAGCACCAATCCAAGATACTTCATGGTTGACTCGACAGCAATTCGGGACCCCCCGACCACGATGTGTGATCTCAGCGGCGGCGCCCGCCGGGGACTATGAAAGACCATGGCCTCCGACTTGTTGAGGGCCACCTCCAGGCCTAGGCGCCGTATGCGGGTCACCACCTGTGACACCGCAGCCGTCGCCAGTAACGCTGCCTCCCTGTACGAGCTCCCCCGGGCCGTGACCAGCGTGTCATCCGCATATCACGTCAAGTCCACGCCCGGCTGGAGCTCGCCCCTCAGCACCCAGTCGTACGCGATGTTCCACAAGAGCGGTCCCACCACCAAACCCTGTAGAACACCGCACGACATGCGGCGCTGGTTTCCGCCATCACGTCCCGTGTAGGTGACACACCTTTCCGCCAAATAAGCCCCAACGATGCGGCGGAGGTAGGAAGGCACCCGATGATACTGCAAACCTAACCTAACCTAACCTAACTGACTGACTCATCAACGCCCAGCCTAAACCCTTGGACCTAGAAAGCTGAAATTTTGCGCAGAGGTTCCCTTTACAATGTAGACAAGGAATAAGGAAGGATTTTTCGAAATTCAACCCCTAAGGGAGTTAAATAGGGGATGAAAGTTCCGCGCGGGTGAAGCCGCTGGCAAAAGCTAGTGTTGTAATAAAAAAATAACGCGGGCAGAGTCACTGTCAGAATCTAGTATTAACTTAAAGTCCAATAAATTTTTTTTTGTGTGGGAAATCATTAAATAACTTCTCTCGCTCTGGGTGGAGCGGGAGGGCGTGTCAGACTTTTACTGACTAAAACCCACCCGTGTTCCTTCAGTTGTCTGTGTGCTAGGGGCCACGGTATCTCTTTCGAACAACCCGCACCCCTGGCAGACATTAGCCGCCAGAGCGACGTCGCTAGGGAGGTCGGCGCGCAGCACCCAGTCGTACCCGATGTCCCACAGATGCGGCCCCAGGACCGATCCCTGTGGGACACCGCACGCCATCTCTCGCCGATTCCACTCTCCTTGGTGACCGGGGTAGATGACGGCCCTGTCCGTCAAATGTCCAGTTATTGCATATCACACTAACAATAGGTATAGATTTCATTGTGACAGTACAACAATATTCATTCCGTTATTTACGTTCTCTAAGCACGAAATCCGTAAACTCTGTCGAAGTTACGGGTGTTACCTACTCCGTATCACTTAAGGACCTATGAGTAGTTTGGGACCCAAACTAAGAATGAATTACTACACGATTTGACAGTTGTCCCTACTCCCTATATGTTTTACCCGTCCAAAAAAGTTAATTAATCAGCTATAGGAGTCACTTTGAAGTTCCGAACTATTTTCGGACGGGCCCGTATTTTCATTGAAGGAGTTAGAGAGTGAACAGACAAATTTTTCGCGCTTTAGAAGCAATCGATTAGCAATACCCCTGCAGGCTTAGCATGACGCTTTCTATTTCTACAAACGAAATGTGACTTTGTATAGAAAAAGCAATGTCTATTACATTGCTTTTTCTATACAAAGTCACATTTCGTTTATCCATGTTTGACATCACACCGTAGATAGGTATCCTTCATCAATCTGTCATTTTGTCTCTCGTTTCTAACGATCTTTGTCTAGGTCCTTTTATATGTAGACTATTTCAGAAGAATATTTCTATTTCTTCCCAAACCGTCAAAATCACACTGACAACAAACTTTCTACTAGATGGCCACAAAGTATATACGAAAAAAAAAAAACGAAAAAAATCATGATTCGTTTAAAACGCATAACTGTGATAACTAATAGAAAAACATAACTATGTGTCATGTCTATTCCTCCGTCAACAAATCGGTGCTCGTGCTAAGCCTTCTGAAAATTATTCTGATTGTTATTAATAATAATAACAAAAATAATCATTTTATTATCAGACAACTAAGGCCCATACATAAAATAATCTTAAGCAATAATAACAAACTTATACATATTAAGAACCAGCTTAAAAGTATAACTAAACACGTAAAGTTGACGGCGTCGTATTTCGCTTCGAGGAGTTATGTAACCGTCCTCGGAAACGTCGATATACGACACCTTTCGGCCAAAAGTCCTCTTTCAAGCAGTACTGTAGATGGTGGGTTGAAACTCGTACCACAAATGACTTAAAGTTGATGTCGTGGCGCGACTCCTACCTTTCGACCCTCAGAGTCCAGGTGGTCTTCACTTTCAAGTACTGCACGACTTCCTCAATCTTCGCGGAATGATGCAGACGCGAAATGTACAGCTACGTCGTAGGCACAGCAGGGCGCAGCAGCATGCTAGGTCCACTCGGTGCGGTACCGCACAAGTTACGAGAGGGGCTTCTTCTTCTTTTTTCTACCTTCGTGAAACCCTCCTCATCAACTAGGCCGGTTCTTGGTAAGGAACTACAGACCGCAGTCAGGGCAGGTTGAGTAGCCTTTTATTAACAGTGCGTTCCGCAATTAGGGTGCTAGGTTCCTTACGATGTTTTCCTTCGACGATGTCGCTCATATCCAAGGACGAAGAAAGTAAATATAAGGGCTTAACCACAGGGTCATCACGACTAGATGAAATCATCATCTGCCTAGCCTGGTCCCAACTATATTACGGTCAGCTTCCAGTCTAACCGACTGCAGTTGAGTACCAGTATGAAGGGCTTGCCTGTCTGATTTCCACAACCAAGCTACTGGATAATACGATACACCTTGGTAAGTCTGGCTGTCAAACTTCCGGGCTTCTGATTATCAAAGATCTACGAATGAAAGCCGGGACCAACGCCTTAACGTCCTTTCTAAGTCACGGAGGGGTCTAGGTATGTTAAGATGGTCACACATCCACGGACCAACCGCGGCAAGCGTAACCTGATCTATAGACCCGTGCGGCTGTTATAACTTAGCTACAAGCCCTTCGACGAATGATGAAATACAACTAAATAAATATAGGGCTTCATAATGCCGGGAACAATCATCAAAGTTTCATCAAATTGTATTTGTATTCGCCCCCATTTAAAACCCTTTTCTAAAACTCAACAGTTTTGTTAGTAAATGGGGGTAGTTATAATTAGTTTTGTTTTGACCCAATAACAGATGCAAAAGTATTAATTATGAATTTCATAAAATTCTACGTATTGTTGGGAAAATTTTAAATTTTTTAGATGAAATAGTAGAAAATTTAATATTTCGAGCTGTAATAAAAGTTTACATTGTTTTTATATTCAACTAGCTGACCTGGCGAACTTTGTACCGCCATATTTTATTTCAGTCGCGACTGAGGAAATATAACCCTTCCGGTAAAATCAAATCAGTTGGATTATCAATAATTTCACAATATATTGAACTGTTTAATGTATCGAAAGTATTAACCCATACCTGTTTGAAATGTCACCATACTAACAATCTGTCCAACGTCGATTGTTTCGTCAAAGATCTGTCAAAATCTTCTGTCACATATCGTCAATCACTTTTTGTATTAGATTGTAAAAATGAATTCTGATCAAATCTAGGTATACATTTTTATAAATTTACTTATATACAAACCTTGTCCTGATAATAAGAAACACGTTAAAAAAAAAACATCCAATTTGGTGCAGTCGTTCGGAAGTTATGCGCGTACACACATTTCGGCGATTCATTTTTATGTATATACTAACTGACCCGGCGAACTTCGTACCGCCATATTTTATTTCTCCAGTCGCGACTAGTAAAATAAAATCAGTTGGTCGATTGTTTCGCCAAAGATCCGTCAAAGTCTTCTGTCACATACCGTCAATCACTTTTTGTATTCGATTGTAAAAATTTATTCTGATCAAATCTATATATTTTGTATAATTTTTCTTATATACAAACCTTGTCCTGACAATAAGGAACACATAAAAATCATCCAATTTGGTGCAGTCGTTCGGAAGTTATGCGCGTACATACATTTCGGCGATCCAGTTTTATATATAAAGATAGATTTACGTTTTGACAATTTTCTCGTATAATGAAGACAGCGTTTCGTGGACTACCTGTCCAAATATTATCCCTAAAATCATAACACATGTGGGTTTTTTTTTGAGGGTGGGAAATCTTCAAATAACTTATCCCGCACTGGGTGGAGCGGGAGGGCGTGTCAGACTTTTACTGACTAAAACGCACCCGTGTTCCTTCAGTTGTCTGTGTACCAGGGGCCATGGTACCTTTTTCGAACAACCCGCACCCCTGGCAGGTATCGGCCCTTGCGGACCCCACCAGTCGGTGCTGACATCTCATTGAGGCGCGCGTGGAGTACAACGCGCCGTCGCGTCGATTCGAGTGTGGTCCTTACCGGACAGCGAGCTACCCATTACTCGCCATCGGCAAGCCCGCGTCTACGGTGGCCGAGAATCAGCCTGGGATCCCCGATGCCCAGGGCGTCTCCTGCGGCGACTAGGGCCTTGAGGGCGCATATACTGCCTCTCCCTCACGTGCGCCACCTCCCTCGTCGCAAGCATTACTGCTTCGCAGAAAGGGGTGACGGCTACTCATGCACTCTCGCTCCGTACCATGGCCTGGACCGGTGCCGGACGCAAGACATCGCCGCCGCCGATCGCCTCCACAAGGACACGGCGGTGCTCCGCCCAAGCCGGGCAGACCTCCAGCGTATGCTCCACGTTGTCCTCAGGGTGATCTACGCAGTGGAAACACCCGGGCGTTTCCTCCCGCCTTATTCGAAACAGGAACCTCTCGAAACAACCGGTAAGAACCTGCGTCAAAGAGGGGACTTACCGCCGCAATCGTGGCGTGCCCAGACACATGTGGGTTAGGTAGAAATAAGCGTCACTTACTGTGTTGTGATTTCTTGGGCCATATGCAATAATCACTGCTCAAATGATCATTCGTCAATACTATATTCGGCTCGAAGGCTTGATATTATAATTTATTTTAAGACTAGCCTTTATCCTCTACTTCGTCGCGTGAAATTTCTTTTTTTAACATAAAATACACCTAGTAATGTATTAGTAGTAGTACTAGTATTATCGCGGATGGGCATAATACTTCGTTTTCTCTTAGCGCTATTTCTTACTTTTTTTTTTCTTAGGGCTGCAGTGTGATTTTAAATAGCCTAACCTGTTACCTTTCTCAAGAGTTAGTCTCAAATGCAAAAATAAAATCGAATCCACCCCGGTATTTCCAGAGATTAGTATTATATTAGTAGAGATATTATCCATGGATGCATAACATAACATGCCGCCTGTATTGCTCGATGGGTCAGGCTGACCTATCCCGGTCTCCTTGTAACCGGGAGCTAGCCTTGCGTGATCAGCTCGAAGTCTGAATTTGTGCCAACTGTTAAGACTCCAGGTTGCTTCTGAGAAATTCACTCATTTCCCATATAAATAACCATTTAGTCACCCTACAACAAAAACAAAAAACCAGCTAAAAATTCAAAACTAATTATTTTCCCCGTCACCATATTGCAACCTCCAAACGATACCTTACTGCAATTTATCACCAATTAAATACAAACGCGAAAATCGCGACCACGCCCCGTCGGATCCGTTATATTGTAAGAGATTAATGTAATCTGTTATAATTAGGCTTCACCCAGCGATTGCCTCCCTGGAGCCAAGGCTCTAATTGATTAATTTGCTATGAAAAGATCCGAAGTACCTCCCTGTTCACCGTGTTTTGATTTCAGGAGGAAATCAGGTTATTGTGTTTATTTTCG
Organism: Polymixis lichenea; assembly: GCA_949091785.1. Lineage (NCBI taxonomy): Eukaryota > Metazoa > Arthropoda > Insecta > Lepidoptera > Noctuidae > Polymixis > Polymixis lichenea. Next base: position 12,518,169 of record OX420945.1, on the reverse strand, counting down.
GGTCGTAAAGATCATTTTCTAATATTAAGTAGATTATATCCTCGGTGGAGGGGCTTGTAGCTATGTAATTACAGCTGCACTGGTTGATCGATCAGGTTAAGCTACGCTTGCCGCAGATTATCCGTGGATGGGTGACCGTCTTTACATACCAAGACCCCTCCGTGCCTCGGAAAGCACGTTAAGCCGTTGGTCCCAGCTGTCATTTGTGGATCTTTGACAGTCGTTACGCGTCGTCAGAAGCCCGAAAGTCTGACAACCAGTCTTACCAAGGGGTATCGTGTGACCCAGTAACTGGGTTATGGGGGTCATATAGGCAGTCGCTCCATGTAAAATACTGGTATTCAGCTGCATCCGGTTAGACTGGAAGCCGACCCCGACATAGTTGGGAAAAGCTAGGCAGATGATGATGAGTCTTGGTAGAAATAGCATTTTCATAGCTGCCTCAATGGTTTAGTGGATGTCAGCGCTACTGCTGAATATGGGGTCCTGGCTTCGATACCCGGATCAGGAATAATATTTTTGGTTTTTTTCTATCTGAATTTCTCAGTAGCAGCCCGGAGTCTGGATATGTGCTTGGTTGATGGCAATTGGTTCGCCCCTATTACATGGGTCTTGAACTTAACTTGTGAAATGTGAGTGTACTATGGATGCACCTCTGCGGCTCTGCTTAACCCTTTGGGGGAATACAGGTGTGATGTTATGTTATGTAGAAATATCGTTTTCAAGTTACTTTGGAAACCTTATCAGACGTATTACTAAACAAGATGTATCTTTAGACACAAGCACCATACCGTCGAGAGATTTTTGAATTTCTACAAGCCCCACTGGGCTTACGGCCATGACTTATGACTTACGTCGGTCGTAAGTTCCAACCCAGGGAAGCGCTTTACTTCAAAATATTGATTACCTTTGTGACTGAAAGAATAGGCGTGCTCTTTACACTGTGGTACCTTATTGTTCGCTGGACCATCGCATAACATTGGAGTCATTATATTTCACAATGCGATATATTTTTCGCGTAAGTCGCGGCCGTTTACTCGAAACAAATTGTCAACGAAACGAAAAACAATAATTCAGTAGTGTTAATGCCTATATTAACAATGTTCTATATACAAAAGGGACAGGAGTTTGTTTCAGTTCGCCCTTTCTTCTTACATCGTAATTTTCGGCTCCCGAACTCTAAACTCGGAACAAATTAATGTTAAAACAAATTTCAATTGAAGCCATTACTTTGAAGTTCGTAAGTTTGTAATTTAATGTCAAATTTTGTTACGAGCAAACTTTAACAATGAGCCGTTTGACATTTTCGTATATAAATAGGATACATTGTGTATTTAGCGCAGTTTATTCAATGTTATGTACATTATTGTATCAGGTAAATGTGTATCTTTCTCCATTTTAATGGAAGTTTGGTAGAACCGACTTTTTGAAGGGTTGAGCTTTCCCACACCCACGGGTTTAGGGTGGGTACCGCCTGCTTCAACAAAATGTAGGTATACATCGACAAGAATTCGTTTTAGAGTCTACAATTTGTGTTCCATAATACTGTATCAATGTGTAGCTACAATTAAGTAGGTAGCCAATGTGTAATATACACCGTGACATTTTAGTCGTCTTACAACGGCAGCCCACTTCATGTATCCAATGACTACTAATCATTTACAAAAAAAAAAACTTTTTTTGAACATTTGCATAATAAAAAAAATGAAAATATCATTCACTAAGCCGCATGACGTAGTTCGAAACACCCACCACATGATGGAATGTAATGGTAGGTAGGTAAATATGTTCTACCGTTTGATACGTAAACATTATTAGCAGGGAGGGTGTTTCATAATTCTAAAGCGTTATTTATTTTTCTTTGTACCTATTATCTTAATTAATGGTAACAATGTTTTAATCGCGCCTAGAGGTATTTTATAACGGATAGATTGAGTGGACTCCCTTTGTAAGATGACTAAAATGTCACGGTGTATTTTGTGCATAAACAGGATGGCAGCAACATCGACGTGCAACCGGTTTCCGAGGATTCAGAACATGATTCTAAATCCCCTATGACCCCTATGTTAAAATCTGATCCATCGTCGGTCTTTTAAAAATATAGCTGTTCCATACATTTGGACCGTGTAGGTATTTCACGCTATAACGCTGTTTTTTTTTATTAACCGATGACATTTTTCTACACTAGGATCATGTGCTGAAATTTACGTGTAAACTGTAACCACGAGAGTTTACATGTCAATTTCATTGTCACCTTGTATTTATATTGATACAATACTGTAGAACTTGCGATTAGAGGGGCTTGTGGCTAAGTAACAATAGCTGCACGGGTCGATTGATCAGGTTAAGCTACGCTTGCCGCGGTTGGTCCGTGGATGGGTGACCATCTTTACATACCAAGACCCCTCCGTGCCTCGGAAAGCACGTTAAGCCGTTGGTCCCGGCTGTCATTTGTAGATCTTTGACAGTCGTTACGGGTCGTCAGAAGCCCGAAAGTCTGACAACCAGTCTTACCAAGGGGTATCGTGTTACCCAGTTACTGGGTTGTGGAGGTCAGATAGGCAGACGCTCCATGTAAAATACTGGTATTCAGCTGCATCCGGTTAGACTGGAAGCCGACCCCAACATGGTTGGGAAAAAGGCTAGGCAGATGATGATGATGATGACTGTAGAACTTGCGATTGTATTCATATTTTTGAGGCTGACTACCTACTGATTATCATTTGGGGAACCAAAGTTATTTTGTTTAAATATCAGGCAAATACCTCTGCAAGCACTTTTTCGAGCCCTGGTAAAAACAACTATCTTCGTCTTCTATACAGGAACCTACGTGAAAACTGAAAGTAAAATCGAAACCTGAAGCAGCACAATTTAATTTACTATTCAGTCGGAATATTTGTAGTATCAAATTTCAATTAGACACCTACCGTTCGGTAAATAATAATTTTGTAGTTACAAGACTTCTTCAAAAGTTGTTAGAAATTCGATATACATATCGTTTGAAAATCTAAAACAAATAGCTAAAACAATCAGCTTCTGGAAATGAATTTCTGAATTAAAAACTTGGTTCAAAACTGTTCGGTTAGCGATAATATTAAAACAAAGTTTTCAGACGTTCTCGAGTGCCTAATAAATTATGAATAGTCGTCCGCAAAAACAAACAAATTGAAGATCCTGTCTAAGGAAAAACACATGAATTAATATTGCGTAACAAACACATCTTTGGGTCCAATTTTGAATTTAAAAATATGAATTGGGAAGAGAAAAAGATCTACATCAAGCATTTTCAAAAGTGCGTGAATCGTTTGGCCAGTGTCATTTATGGTACATCCACACAACACAAACAACATATTTTCCTAACATTTCATAGGGAACATGTCCCATACAGTTCCTAGCAACTCCACAAATGAAACATCCTCGCTAGAACTGATATAATATCACAAAAGACTCTCACATTCCGCATTCAATTCCACACAGTACATCACGGTATCGTGACGGGTATAAATATCGTTTTTGTTCGCGCTCGCCAAGCAAAAAGTTGCATGCAGAGCAAGGACATAGACGGCTGGCACAAAAAGCGTACGCGGATGCTATATATACAATTATATATGTAATGTACGCAATATAATAATAGCTTGTTATTTTTCAGGCTTTTACGACTATAAAGGAGGCTGTGATATGCCTCCTATATGGAAGGAAAAAGGAAACTGGGTACGAAGCTTTGAATGGGGGGAAAGTATTGAAAGTAGAAGGCTTTGTAGCTGAAGTTGAGTAGGATGAGGAACTGACAATAGTCCTTGCACATTTCAATAAATGTCACTTCAATGTCTAGGAGATGCCTTGACAAGACAGACAGGTAACGTACCGTAGCTTTTCAGTACAAATCTGTTTACTGCACATTTCAGAATTAATGATGCTACAAAGGTAGCCGACAAAAAAACGACCTCAATCCAATTTCTACTACAATTTTAAAGTCCAAAACTAAAATAACTTACAAATCGTCACTAACAAGTCCCAATCCAGCAAAATCTGTATGACGTTCAAGACTGATTTTCATTTCCCAAGCGTTGGCATTGGCGTTAATTCCCTTCAGAACGACGGCCAGATTGCAAAGTTTTAATTGCAAACTCTTAATGAGATAGGCCTGGCCTCGGAATAGACCAATGTCGCGTATCCGTAGTCTCCGCTGAATCACAGCATAGTAAGTCGGTACAGAAGGCTGATTCCTTACAGCAATGTGTGCGCCTCTTTAGCGCACGTGCGCATTTTTGCTAACGTTAGATGATCTGAATCTGAACCGAATGTAGTGTTCTCTAAGATATATTTTTAATGTACCTGTATTTTTTTAATTTTCTTCTCAAACAGAGCACCTGTCATCTTATCTCTTCACCACCCTTAGTTGACTGGTTGAGAATCCCTGAGGCATTAAGTCCGCGTTGGTAACTTATTTGTTTGCAAGGAGCTTAAATCTATACTAATAACAATATATTTATTCTCTATTTATAAATCAATCATAAATCTGAAGAGTTTGTTTAAACGCGCTAATCTCTGGAACTACCAGTCTGAATTGAAAAAATATCTTTGCATTTAATAGCCCAATTTTTGAGGGAGGTTATAGGCAATTTATCATCAAGCTTTAACCGTTGGGAGCCGAGCAAAAATAAAAAAAGTCAGAAAGAACGCTAAGCGAAGAACGAGGTGTCAGCACGGGCGGGCGATGGAATACAACAGGGTAGGTTGGGGGCCGAAATTTCACGCGAACGAAGCCGTGGACAGAAGCTTGTAGATAAATGAATAAGTGCGCTTGCACTTGCTGTACGTAAAGGGGAGTTCAAGTTGGGCCGCCGTCGTGAACGGTCGCGTCTGCCCGCGCGCAGCAGATGTTGACTTGCCAGACTTCGAAATCAAACCGAGTTTTTTGTGCGTCTCCGTCTGTGTCGCAATTTGTTATATTGGGTAGTATAAAACAAGGGAGCAAAAGTGATGTAAGTGCGCTTCAGCATGCAGCGAAGACTGGCTGCTGGAGGACGAGTGACACGGCTGACCCCTGGCGGCTAAACCTGGTGAGATCGTTCCTAATATTTCAGGGATTTGTTCTATAAAACTGAGAACGGCCAGCCGGCCGGTTCGTTGTGGGCCAGTGTGCTAACACTATATATAATAGGGCGGCACAAACTAATTTACGCTATTATTCTAGCGCAAAATACGGTACCTATCGCTCAAAACGCAGTACCTAAAGATTGTATTATTATAACTTGTAACGCCACGGTTACCGAAATTTGAGTCGGCCCACGGCCCATATGTGCTGAAGTGTACAAAAAAGTTACCCTTAACTCTTAAGTTCGCATAGCACGCTTTTGTTCTACAGATTAACCAAAAAAAAAGGTCAAGTCAGCCTCAGCCCCTTTGCACGTGTCCTGGACTTGCACTACAAACAAAAGTGTTTTCAAAAAATAATTTAATGGGCTTAACACTCGATCATAGGATTGTCAGTCAAGATCTCGCCACATATATTTGGAAACATCGACAGGATGATAGAATTTTCCTAGCACTTCTAAATAACATACATGATTTTCTCCCTAACAGCATTCTCTTCCAGGAATAAAGGATAGCAAAATACATAACCGCACAATCCCTACTAATATTATAAATGCAAAAGTGACTTTCTGTATGTATGTTACGCTTTCACGCCTAAACCGCTGAACCAAGTGTCATGAAATTTGGCTGAGATATAGCCTAGAATATGGAGAGAGACATAAGTAGGCTACTTTCATATAGGAACATACGCTATAACCGACTTCCACGCGGCCGGAGCCACGGTCAGGGGCTAGTTTAATATAACATTTTGTGGTGGTGAAGATATCATCATCGCCTTGTCCGAATACTATCTCGTAAATGTGCACAGAAACAACAGAAACGCACAAGGGTATTCACCTATTGGCGAACTAGTACCCGCCAACAGCGACATCCTAAGTACAACGCTAAAACACCGCAACATGCCAATCCTTATAACCGGTAACACACACGAGAAGAGCAAGAAAAATCCACGAAACCCGGGCCTCAAACGAACAGCCCCCAATTAGCGAACTCATTAACACCATGTGAAGAACAAGAAGCAAGCTACTAACACCGTTATCAGTCGTAATCGCAAACGACACTGGATACACAACACCCAGAAACAGACCTTTACCGCAATCAAGCGCACTTGACCAGACCTGTGCATCGGCGCCTCAACACCAGCCAAAGAAAGAAAATCAAATAGACGATGAACCTTCACGTAGCGGCATTCATATAGCCAATCTACAGGAAACAGGGTTGAACTCAGGAACATACATCTCCACACTGTGATTGGCACCCCTCAAGAAAAGCGAGTAACACACACCGGGGTCATATCAAGCACAAACAATGCAACTACGCAGCTCCCAACAGAAATTCTGTATAAATAAAATACGAAGACTGGATAACAAAAAAAACTAGCAAATAAAGACATCATCCCAACGAGTAAAGACATCGAAATACCCTGGAACACAATAACGGAGGTTATTAAAACCGACCGCTGCTCAGGAAACTGATTCTTCAGCCAATTTAATAAAGAGACCATCGCTTAGCTCTTGCTAACCTACAAAGCGGGAAACCGGATAATCCAAATAGGCATAAAAATAATGGCAGACAACACTCCAAAAGGTTAAATATCAAGAAGAACAAAAACACGCAGAGTCCGCTTCACCGGACTGGGGACATTTCACACCGGAAAATGCAGGCAAATGCTCGACACGTTTTACAGGAACAACAAACAAAACGCCGAAGGAGATCCGCGTACACAAAGGTGTCCCCCAGGAAAACAAAAAAAAAAAGGAGCGAGGGCCTTTTCAGATACCAAATGCTAAAATAACAAAGCCGAAGAAGTAATGGTAATCATCAATAAAAGCCAAACGAGACAGCTCCCGGAACGGACCAAGTGATAACCGTGGTAACCGAACTTAACAAAACGATGCCCCAAATATAACAGGAAACCGCAACTATACACAAGAATAAAGCCAGGACACAGAATACAGTGCCGGACAAGTGGCTTGAAACCGCGCAGGTACTAATCCCAAAAATAAAAAACTAGAAGACGCGAACGAATATCGCTGCATAATGGTACTACAGAATTTACGCCAGATGCATAGTAAAAACAAAAAAATAAAAAAATAGACGATGCAATAACAGGACTAGGCAACTACCAAGCGTCCCTTTTAAACAATGGATCAACAGATTACCACATTTTATGCACGAAAGGGTCCTAGACGAGGAAGGATTTGCAAGTAAACGAATTTACGCTCGCCCTATCGCCCTTGTCATAGAAAACACCAATGTCGACTTAAAGACATTAAGGCATTAGGATAATTATTGCAATGAACTAACAAATCGATGACCAACAGGATAATCAAGGTATGCATGAATGTAAGAACATGCATCAAATGGAGTGGCCAGCAAAGCAATTGGATTATAATTATCAAAGGAAAGGAAGTTAAACGGGGTTGCCCTCACTCCTCTCGCCTTTTTACATTAGTCTTCGACGAAGTCCTTAGAACCCTTAAAGATGCAACCCATTTAATCAAACTAGATCAGGACCGCGTTTCACTCCCCCTGGTATTATCATTTGCGGACGATCTTATACTCATTGCAGATGATCTAGAAGGACTAGAGCGCATCTTATACCACACAAAACCTTTACTAAATACCGCAGGCCTCCAAATAAACGAAACAAAAACAAACATTCTAATTAGGGACGCCATAACATCACAGCAAACAATCAACGTGACCCTCAACGGAATAAGTATACCAACAATGGACGAAATAAAATAGCTAGGCACATACACAAGCGGAAAAAGCACAATTAGAAAACAATGCCAACAGGCCACGAGAAACGCAAATCATTACTACCATTCATACTAAAGGCAAAGATGGACTGGAAGTTAGCTAGACTTATGTATCGAAGAGTTATCGTACCTTGTATGATATATGACTTAAAAGCATCGACCCAAGGTGAACAGATTAAGACTCAGAAGATATGAACGAGTTATCATGAGAGACTTGATTAACCACATCAGGAATAAACTAATAATTAAGAAAATGCATCAAATCTTAGACGAAAAAACCGTAACAAAACGCATCAAGAATCACAGGATGTGCTACTTAGCACACGTCTTCAGACGGGATAAACCACACCTATTGCAGGTAGCAATGCAGTACAAGGTCAAATCTAAGAACCTCGGACGACCTATTTACCCAAGGAATGACAATCTAAAACAAGCAATGAAATACTTCGACATGGGAATCAAGTTTTGAAAGGACATGGCTGGAGACAAAACTAAGATCAAGAAAGCGGCTAGTAATATCTAAAAAAACCAGAAACTGTTAGCTGCGAGAACTCAGAATATTACTACGAAAACAACAAAACAGAACATAGCGAAGCAACGGCATAGAAAAGAGCTAAGAAAACAATGAACGTACCCAAGAAGCCCGACCTGAATCAACATGCCGGCGACGTCGTGAAAAGATGCCCTCCTATAAATAAATACCACCCGTCTCTCCACTAGTCCAATGCTTACTCAAGGATGCATATCCGGTAGGCTCGCAATCCTTTCCTATCCTATGGGCACGTCTACCTGACCATTACCGCGCCCCCCGGTCTACTTCTTGATATGCAATGGCCTCTGTAACACCATGAAGCATGAGGCTCCAGGGGCTAGTGCAAATCTTGGGGTTCATTCGATTTATCGAGTCTGGTCAAGCCACGCTGGGATCGGTGCATTTCATATTCATATTCATATTCATTGCACTTGCTGTACGTAAAGTGTGTCTTTGTGTGTGCGTTTTCGCTCGTTGCGAAATGTCGACTCTATAGTCGACCTTTTGTACCAGTCTGTGCCAAAATCTCGTATCCGTAGTCTGCGCTAAATGCACTGCGGCGAATAATTGCTTTTATGTCGTCTGCAGATAAAATTGATACTAATTAGGTTGGGTCGTTCCTTTGAATAATTTTGGGAGGATGGTGTTAAGTGAAGCTGGTGGTTTGGATTTGCTATTTGGATAGAAGCATAAATTGTTTGGCAGAACAAGGAATTAATAATACTGTTTTTTTTTTACCGTCTTTTGTGGCCAGTTCTGCAGATACACATACACAGGCCTCAAATTCAACCTGCTTAACCTTTTCCCAACTATATTGGGGTTGGCTTCCAGTTTAACTAGATGCAGCTGTCTACCCGTATTTTATATGAAGCGACTGCCTATCTAACCTCCACAATACTACAGGCTACGCCTACATACACACAGTAGAGGCCTGTTTAATGTACACAAAAAGGCAAATGAATACTGGTAGCTAACGTAAAAATTCCCGCAATGAATTCCACGAACATCCTTATAGGCGGCATAGTGCACAATAACGCAATGCACACGGCCAAATGGTGCAACCACAGCGCTATTATATTATAACAATCTAGACCGAATCTAAGATGTGTAATGGGGGGCAAAAGTTTAGTGGCCCGAAACACAGCCTCCCTCGGAGATGCCTCCAGGCTTGCACATTGCGTAATTGAGAACATAATTGTAGTATATTGAACTACTCCAACTACTTGGCTTATGTCCAGCAGTGGACGCCTATCGGCTGATATGATGATGATGAACTACTCTAAACGGGATATCAGAATCTATATTAATATTTTAAAGAGGTAGTGACTTTGTATACAGGGTGTAAGGGGAACGCTTCCGAAGCGAGAACGTGGATTATATACAACCTAAATGCAAACGAATACCAATAACCTTTCGCCTTAAATTGGTTATTTTGCATCAATTTAAAACGTTTGACGCTTCTGTAATGTTTCTACTTATTTTATTTTAGCGGCGCTTTACAAAGGATGCCTACACCTAAAGTCGCCGCCTGGACATTTATTTGACAGTATACTTGCATATTATTATTATTATGTTAAGACTGTTAGCTTTTAAAATTAAATTAATATAAATGCACAATACACTGCAGAGCAGTGGTGGCCTAGTGGTAACGGCCGCGACTTACGAGTTGTAGGTTGTAGGTTCGAACCCAGTCAGGCACTATACTTTGTTTAAATTATTTCATCCCCACTGCTCTCAAAACGGTGAAGGAAAACATCGTGAGGAAACCGGCATGTCTTAAAACCAAAAATTCGAAGACATGTGACATCTACCTACCAGCACTGGGCCCGCGTGGTGCATTACGGCCCATTCCCTCTCACCGAGAGGAAGCCTGTGTCCCAGCAGTGGGAACATTAAAGGCTGATGATAATGATGATGGAATATAAATAAATTCTTCAACTTATTCATTCCAAATTCAGACAAAACAACAACAAAAAAATTCTACGAAAATCTCAATCGTAAACCCGTAAAAAATTTCGACATAAAAATCAACGACAGGCAGGTATCAACAGGAGATTAGACAAAAAACGGATGCCAAAACCGGCGCATGGTCGACGGCCGTCGCCGGTATGTTGATTTTAATTTACGTCCTGTCCCAACTCTGTTAGTTTTACATTTACCTTTCAGGGTTCCAGACAGACGACTGATAAATTAGTGATATGTGTGTGTGAATGCACACGTTGCTTTTACCTGAAGTCTACGTAAAATCGATGTGTAATGAACGGACTTCTCGACTAGCTGGGAAGTTTTCTATACGATCCATTGAATGGTTGTGTTTCGTGCTGCAGAAAGTTTGGATAAATACATGTACCTGGACAAAAGTAGCTTCTAATTAACTGGAAGGTGACTTTAGAATTGGTTGTACCTATGTACGGTGTAGCTAAGCTTTGTTTTATCCTACTTCCTACTAATATTTTAATGAGAAAGTTTGTGAAAATGTTTGAATGTTTGTTGCTCAATCACTCAAATACGGCTGAACGGATTTGGATGATATTTGGCACACAGATAGTTTATAGCCTGGATTAACACATTTAATATTTTTTATCTCGGTACTACGAACCCGTAGGATAGTTTTACCTGCACGCGGCCGAAGCCGCTGGCTAGAACTTCTACATAGTATAAAACAAAGTCGCTTTCTCTGTCCCTTTATCCCTATCTTTGCTTAAATCTTTAAAACTACGCAACGGATTTTGATGCGGGTTTTTTTAATAGATAGACTGATTCAAGAGGAAGGTTTACATGTATAATACACCGACCTCCTAAAGTTTGTGAAAATGTTTGGATGTTTGTTACTCAATCACGTAAATACGGCTGAACGGATTTGGATGAAATTTGGCACAAAGATCGTTTATAGCCTAGATTAATATATAGAATACTTTTTATCCCGGTAGTACGTTTCCGTGGGATAGTTTTCGAACTCCACGCGGCCGAAGCCGCTGCGGCAACAGCTAGTTTTGCATAATTTATATAAAAACAAAAGCCAGAACATGGACACAATAAAATTTGTCACTATCGTCACATTCACATCGGTAACTATTACATACATACATACAAAATCAGCCTATAACGTTCCCACTGCTGGGACACAGGCCTCCTCCATGTGAGAGGGAGTGGGCCGTAATCCGTCACGCAGGCCCAGTGCGGGTTGGTAGATGTCACATATCTTCGACTTTTTGGTTCTAGTACATGCCGGTTTCCTCACGATGTTTTCCTTCACCGTTTTGAGAGCTGTGGTGATAAAATAATTCACACAAAGCAAAGCGCCTGTCTGGGTTCAAACCTGGGCCAACACTGCTCTGTACCTATACCTGTTAATTTTGTGAAACTATTTAAAAAATGAATCCATTTTTCTTTCTTTCTTTCTTTCTTTCTATTTATCGGTTTAAAACAAGGAAGCCTAGAAACCTGATAATAAAGATGATGCGCTAAGGTACCCCCGCCAAATTAAAATTAAAATAATTTAGATTATATGAACTACGTGGGTTTTGTATTGGTGATTTGTATGATTATAATTCTGTAAACACAAATACGTGTTACGGTCGTGAATCATCAATCAAAAAATGTAAGAAAAATGTAACTTCACGGGATACCTTGGCACTATACGACAGTATCAAAGTACCTACTTACTGAGAAAAAACAAAAACAAAGTGCGTACCAATGAAAGTCTGAGTACACATGAAAGAGATTCGCAATCTCAGTCTGTCGCATTCGAAATTCATAAGTCAGTCGGAGCACTCGCCCACAGCATACTCTCTCGCGACACTGGACAAAAGACCCATTCTGCTCGCCCCATTCTGTGCCTTATTCAAACACCAATGTTCCGTTCAAATATTTGTCTAATTATAAACTGTACGTAGTTTCAGGTACGGTGTTATGGCGTGGTGTGGCCATGTTTAGGGGTTTTTTTTAGATTTGGTAATGGAAGGTTGAGTTGTTTTTTACTTGAAAGGATATCTACCATTTTATTTTGGGGGCATATGAAGTTACAAGCAACAACTGACAAAATAAATAAAAAAAAACTATTTTTGACGATATTCCTAATACCTAATTTACGCGTTTTTTAAGACTTACTAAAAAACGAGAACTCACAACATCACTAATTCTTGAAATATGTATTCTGGTAATTATTCGTGTAAAAACTATCGAGATGAGAAAAAAATGGCGTATTACCGTGAGTGTGTACATATAATATAACAGGGCCCGGTTTTTTCTATTGATAAGTAATTTAAACAAAATATGCAAAACAGATACATTTTGATTGTGATCAGGAATGTATTTTTTTTAAGTAAATGACTTGGAGGAGTGGTGGCCTCGCCTCATAAGTACTTTCAAGTTTATTTTGAACGTCATCGACATCGGTGAAGGAAAACATCGTAAAGAAACCTGGTCTTTTAATTAATATACATAAGTCTCAAATCACCAACCCGGAGTTCAAGTTAGGCCACCTTCGGGAACGGTCGCGTTTGCCCGCGCGCAGCAGATGTTGACTTACTTGCCTGACTTCGAAATCAAACCAAGTTTTTGTGTGTGTGTCCATCTGTGTCGCAATTTGAAATATTGTGTAGTAATATAAAACAAGGGAGCAAAAGTCACGTAAGTGCGATTCAGCCTGCAGTGAAGACTGGCTGCCGGAGGACGAGTGACACAACTGACCCCTGGCGGCTTCCCCTCAGTGGGTTACCGCATTGTCGTTGCGGGAGGGCTCAGTAGCCGTGGTCATTCCCACGGTGAAGCGAAAAGGAACCCCAAGGTGGGGTCGCTCGTCAGGGCTTTTGCCTCCAAGCCGACGACGTAGCGGCCAAAAAGTAGGTTGCGGTAAGGTGCATCGCAGCTGAGGCGGGCCGCGATGTCCAATGGGAGGCATCGAGGTTGAGGGTTACAGGCTGCGGCGGAGGAGGAGTGCCGGTACTTCTGAGTAGCGTTCTTCCCTTCCGCGGCCTGGACGGGGCCGCCACCGTTTGATGGCGGACGCGGTGGGGCCGCAGGGGAGGAGAAGTGTCGGTATAGTGTTGGCCGCTTTCCCTATCCCCTGCGGCCGAAAAGTGGTAGGTGGCGGGGCCACTGTACTGACCCGTCGCAGGGGGACCAAGAGTGTCAGACATGGAGCCGTCTGGGGCCCGTATGCTATTTGGTTCCTGGGGTGGTTACGCCGTGCCATGTGTCCTGGTACGCCGGTGATAGGAGTTATTCCCCTCCGAGGAGGGTCCGGTTACGGACAGCCGCGGTGGGTTCGCGGATGGCTTGCGCTTGCGAGGGCCGATGCCTGCCAGGAGTGTATGTTGTTCGAAAGAGATACCGCGACCCCTGGCACACAGGGAACTGAGGGAACACGGGTGGGTTTTAGTCAGTAAAAGTCTAATACGCCCTCCTGCTCCAACCAGAGCGGGAGAAGTCATTTGATGATTTCCTACCCAAAAAAAAACCCCTGGCGGCTTAACCTGGTGAGACCTTAATATTTCAGAGATTTGTTATCTAAAACTGCGTACGATTGGCCTTGTATTGCCGATCAGGCGCCCAACCAACAATCTTGCAATCGTTGTTGGTCAGTGTGCTAATACTCACTATAATAGGGCGGCACAAACTAATTTACGCTATTATTCTAGCGCGAAATACGGTATCGCGCAAAACGCAGTACCTAAGGATTTTATTATTGTAACATTGTAATGCCATGGTTACCGGAATTTGAGTCGGCCCACGTGTGCTCAAATGTAGAAAATAAAAGTTACTCTTAACTCTTAAGTTCGCATCGCACGATTTTGTTCTACAGATCAACAAAAAAAGGGTCAAGACAGTCCCTTTGCACGTGTCTTTGACTTGCACTACAAACAAAAGTGTTTACAAAAAATCATTTAATAGGCTTAACATTCGATCATAGGAATATCCGTCAAGATCTCGCCGCATATGTTTGGGAACATCGTTGCCATGTCCAAATACTATCTCGTACCTGTGCACATAAACAACAAAAACACACAGGGATATTCACCTATTAGCGAACCAGTACCCCCCAACAGCCACATCCTAAGTACGACGTTAAAACACCACAACATACCAAATATTTTAACCGATAAAACACACGAGAAAAACAAGAAAAACGCTCGAAACTCTAGCCTCAAATGAACAGCCCCAATTAGTTAACTCATAAACACCATGAGAAGAACAAGAAGCAACACTAATCACACTGTTATCAGACATAATCGCAAATGACACTGGATACAAAACACTCAGAAAGCTGACCTCAACCACAATTAAGCGCACTTGCCCAAACCTGTGCATTGCAACTTAAAACGTTTGCGGCGCCTTGACACCAGCGAAAGAAAGAAAATCAAATAGACGCTGAACCTTCACGTAGCGACATTCATATAGCCAACCTACAGGAAACAGGGTTGAACTCAGGAACATACATCTCCACACACTACTGTAGCTGCTCGCTGTAAACATCAAGACATCCGTACGTTGGCACAGCGAAAGTTCCACTGAGGATCGCGTGGCGCCACGGAATATTTATATGTGTGACACACCTCGCGCGAACACTGCGTCGTCACGCACCACGCGGATAGATTAAGTACTAATTGGAGCAAAACTGTAATATTCATACTGATCTCCTATTGGTCAATTTATTTTAGTAATAAGCGCAACACGCACTACTTAGTTAAGCATTTTAGCTTTAAGTCTGTACATATTTATCATGACAATACATACAATTTACAATCTTCTGGAGTTTTACTTAACAAGTACCTAGCGCTAAAGTGGTGACCCCGACGTGATCCTCCAACAAGGAACTCCAGATCCGAAGATTCAATTGAAGCCAACCAGCTATTCCAAACCATGGCTGTTCCAAGCAACGACCAAGTTCAAGAACTTTCCGGTGTTTCGACGTCGCTGCGCATTCCACCTATCTGGCGCGACAGGATACGACTGTGGTTCGCACAATTTGAAGCCATCATGTCCCCGCAGAAGAAAGGCGACCAAACCATGTTCGAGCTCGTCATCGGACAGCTCGAACGGCAAGATCTCGATGAAATATCCGACATCATTCTCCACCCACCGGACAAAAATCGGTACGAAGCTTTGAAAACCCGTTTGCTCGAAGCATATGAAGAATCCGAGCAACGACAGGTACAGCGATTACTATCCGAAATGGAACTCGGCGATTTGAAACCATCGCAGCTATTACGTCGCATGAAGAGTCTCGCCGGCGACAACATAAAGGACTCAACGCTGCGTATTATGTGGACTAATCACCTACCACAATCCATACGAGCAGTCCTCGCTGTCAGCGATAACATCGCGAAACGCTCCGACATCCACGAGCTGGCGATGATGGCAGACAAAATCCTCGAGCAGGCGCAGCCACATGGCGCGATCGCTGCAGTAGCAACGACACCTACCACCCATGTACCTACATCGATCGAGGAGAAGATCGACATGCTGACCAGAGAAATCGCAGAACTTAAGGCAAGTCGATCAAACCACGACCAACGCCGACCATACAGTCGATACCGCTCAAGGTCACGTTCGTCAAGCAGGCCCAATCACCATCGCACACAGCGCAGCAATACGCCGCGACGAACCGAACAAACAGGAATCTGCTATTAGCATCGTAAGTTCGGAAAGGAAGCACAAAGATGTACGCGTCCATGCAGTTTCGAAGACGAAAAACCTCCTTCGGGAAACTAAACCCTGCGTTGGACGAGGCGGGAACCGACGCAAATAACATATCCTACCGCCTATTCATTACAGACAGAAACTCACGTCTGTCATTTTTAGTTGACACTGGTGCAAACGTGTCCGTCATACCAAAGAAAAAAGGCGGGAAAGCAACGGCAACCAATTTTTGCTTGTATGCAGCGAACAACACGGTTATCCCAACGTACGGATGTCTTGATGTTTACAGCGAGCAGCTACAGTACTCCCCCCTGAGCGAAGCGTACGGGCATCTTGACGATCCTGCCTGATCTGGTGCGGGGTGCAGCGGGTTTGCTCGTCGGAAGTTGGCTGGAGTGTACTTCTGGGGTAGCTGGTGCTGATGGTGGTGTTTTAGTACTGTGCTCGTGATCTTTTGTGTTGATCGTGTACGCCGGTTTTAGTCGGTCGATTGATATGTTTGCGGGTCGACTAGGCAACTGTTTCAAGATCTCGCACTATTGCTAGGAGTCGAAAAAACCCGTACTACTGCTTACCACCCGCAGAGTAACGGCATCGTGGAACGCTGGCATCGAACATTAAAAGCCGCGCTCATGTCACGACTAGAAAACAGCAACAAATGGATTACCGAACTACCTACAGTTTTGATGGGACTACGAGCCGCGACGCGTACTGACACCGACACCAGCGCTGCGCAGCTCACCTACGGACAAGCGTTGCGACTACCAGGCGATTTTATATCACCATCGCCAACGATATCGAAGATGGATCATACTTACGTCGATAATCTACATCATATTATCACGAAGCTCACGCCGTCATACCAACCGCATTCCAACAAGCGATGTATATTCGTGCACAAGGACTTACAAACATGCAGTCACGTGTTCGTGCGTGATGACACCGTCCGCAAGCCGCTGCAACGTCCATACAAAGGTCCGTACCAGATAATGGAAAGGAACCAGAAGTACTACACGATACAGTTGCCTAGTCGACCCGCAAACATATCAATCGACCGACTAAAACCGGCGTACACGATCAACACAAAAGATCACGAGCACAGTACTAAAACACCACCATCAGCACCAGCTACCCCAGAAGTACACTCCAGCCAACTTCCGACGAGCAAACCCGCTGCACCCCGCACCAGATCAGGCAGGATCGTCAAGATGCCCGTACGCTTCGCTCAGGGGGGAGTACTGTAGCTGCTCGCTGTAAACATCAAGACATCCGTACGTTGGCACAGCGAAAGTTCCACTGAGGATCGCGTGGCGCCACGGAATATTTATATGTGTGACACACCTCGCGCGAACACTGCGTCGTCACGCACCACGCGGATAGATTAAGTACTAATTGGAGCAAAACTGTAATATTCATACTGATCTCCTATTGGTCAATTTATTTTAGTAATAAGCGCAACACGCACTACTTAGTTAAGCATTTTAGCTTTAAGTCTGTACATATTTATCATGACAATACATACAATTTACAATCTTCTGGAGTTTTACTTAACAAGTACCTAGCGCTAAACTACGATTGGCAGAATCAAGAAAAGCGGGTAACACACTCCAGGGTCATATCAAGCATAAACAATGCAACTATGCCGCTCTCAATAGAAATTCTACCAAAACAAAATACGAAGACTGGATAACAAAAAAACTAGTAATTATAGGAATCATCCCAACAAGTGAAAACATCGAAATGCCCTGGAACACAATAACGGAGGTATTAAAACTGACCGCTGCTCAGGAAACAAATTCTTCAGCCAATTTAATGAAAAGACTAGAACTTACAAAAGGTCCAATTCCTACAATGCAGGCAACCAGATAATCCAAATAGGCATAAAAAAGAATGCCAGACAACACTCCAAAATGCTCGACTCGTTTTACAGGAACAACAAACAGCAAACAAAACACCGAAAAACATCCGCATACATACCGGTGTCCAAATGGAAAATAAGAAAAGGGGCCGAGGGTCTTCAGATACCAACTGTTAAAATAAGAAAGTTGAGAACTGAAGCAAACAAATTGAAGGACCGACGGTAGAAGAAGTAATGGTAATCATCAATAAAATGCTAAATGAGACAGCCCCCGGAATCGACCAAGTGGTAATCAACTTTACAAAGCCATGCCCCAAATATAACAGGAAGCCGCAACTATACATATGAATAAAGCCCGGACACAAGACACAGAATACAGTGCCGGACACGTGGCTTGAAACCGTGCAGGTACCAATTCCAAAAAAATATAGCTAGAGGATGCGAACGAATATCGCCACATAACCGTTTGCAACACGTGATACAAAATTTACGACAAATTTCGTAGTAAAAAAATAGACGATGCAATCTGAACTAGGCAATTACCAAGCGGCCTTCCACATTTTATGCTCGAAAGGGTCCTAGACGAGGAAGGGCTTGTAAGTAAATGAATTTACGCTCTGCTCAGAAACACCGCCACTCCTCCTCCGCCGCAGCCTGTAACCCTCAGCCGCGATGCCCCCATTTGACATCGTGGCCCGCCACAGTTGCGATGCACCTCATCGCAACCTACTTTTGGCCACTACGTCAAAAGCCCTGACGAGCGGCCCCACCTAGGTGTTTCTCTTAGCTTCACCGTGGGTGACGGCTACTGAGCCCCCTGCAACGACAATGCGGGAACCCACCGGCGGAAGAAGCCCAACCTGAATCAACATGCCGGTGATATCGTGAAAAGATTCTATAAATAAAAACCACCCGCATCTCCACTACTCCAATGCTTACTCAAAGATGCATATTCGGGAGGCTCGCAATCCTTTCCTATCCTAAGGGCACATCTACTTGACCATTACAGCGCCCTCCAGTCTACTTCTTGATATGCAATGGCCTCTGTAGCACCATGAAGCATGAGGCTCCAGAGGCTAGCGCAAATCTTGGGGTTCATTCGATTAATCGAGTCTGGTCAAGCCACGCTGGGATCGGTGCATTTCATACATTCATTCATAAGTCTCAAATCGCCAACCCACTTTGAACAAGCATGATGATCAATGCTCGTGCCTTCTCTGTATAAGAAGGCTTTGCTATGTAGTGTCATGTGTCAGAGACAGAAATAAAAAGAAACAAGATAAAATAAATTTTGCAAGATTATTTTTATTTTGTTTTAATTTTACAGGATGTCCAGGGTGTTTTTGTGGATGTTTTATCAACATTATATATGAATAGTAACTAAATGAAAACCGACAATCTCTTGCCCTTTTCCCAAAATAAATCCTAATATTTTAACATCTATGACCATTGCACGAAACAATAAATAAACGATGAGTAAAGTTTTAATATGATTAACTACTTTAAGTAACTTTGTCGTTTCTATAAATATAAATGAATTTATAACACATTTGCTCGTAAAGGATCTCTTATTACACCAATTTCAATATCGTAATGTACCTATGTCATTACGCACTTGTGCGTTATTGTAATGTAAAACCCACGGTTTATCAAGATGCTCCGTCTAAAACGAACGGTACTTTTTTAAATCTTAGCAAAGAGTTTTTATGTCAGAAATGTGGTCAACATTTTATGAATAGAATTAACTTTGAGAGATAAAATATAAAAAAATAAACATTTAATTCTTTAATTTAATTAGTTTTGACAATAAATTACAACCTTTTATTTGTAACAAAAACAAAAAAAATATTAATTTACTTTATTAGTTATACTGGCTGTTTTTGTGCCTTTGCCTTAAAAAAAGCGCTGATGCGCGCGCACCGCTAATTTGTGAACAAATAATAATCAATTTTACAAATTGTCCAAATTTTTCTAACTGCTTTAACAAGTGATTAAAGATTTACTCGTTTAAGAAAGTCCGACTTTTATTTATTTCCTCGCAAATATGTTATAAAACGTCGTATGACATACGTGCGCTTTGAAAATTACCGCACATATCATAATATACTATTGTAAATGTTTCCTTCATTTATAATAAAAAACAAAACCAAAAACCTGTAGAACAACACAAACATTTAATTAAAATTATGTAAAGTCTCTTACGTTCGCTTCTTCTTTTGCTTCTTTGATGATTTCAAGTTCAATAAGCTCATAATAACCATTGGTACTTTCAAAATCGCGTACACAGCCACCAATACTAATATTAAAACAAAAGCGTAAACATCAATCATGGTATACGCCACCCAACTTAATTCCAACGCTGGATTCTTCATGTAATGTGCTCCATTATTTCTCACAACATATTCGATCCAAAACATGGCAGTATCCAAAGCGTTCAACGGTCTATCTTTGAATCTAACCGACAATTCTTTAGCCTTTATCCTATAGGAATCATTTGTTAGTACTTCATTCAGCGTTTTAGATAACGTTTCTTCATTGATGTGCGGGTATTCCAATATTTTTCCATAGCCTAAGGCCTGAGTTTGTAATAAGTTGTTGTACTGGTCAGCGTATATTGGAATGCCTACAATTGGTACTCCATGGAACGTAGCCTCTTGTGTTCCTATAAGCCCGCCATGCGAAATGAATAGTCTGATGTTTGGATGAGCTGCAATAAATGTAACTAATGTCAGAATGAAACATATTTCTTAGTGTAATTTATTCAAGTCTTTACTTGGTGTTAAGTCATTTGCATTCAATCCATCAATCAATCAATCTGCGTAGTATTTTATCAACTATTTTGGGGTCGTATTTTACATGGAGCAGCTACCTATCTGACCTCCACAACTATTAAAAGGTAGACTGGTAGTCAGACTTTTGAGTTTCTGATGACCACTGTCAAAGATGTATTTATTTAAATATACTTTATTTTACAAAACAAAAATACATAACTAAAAACCTAGTGTACCTTATTATAAAATATACAATGGGCGGCCTTATCGCTTTCTGCGATCTTTTTCAGTCAACCTTGGCATGGACAGTGATTAGTCTGGACATTAAATGGGGGATGTTGTTGGCGCAAATAATAAATATAGAATATACTAAAATAGATACATAGATATATACAAAGATCCACGGAAGACAGCATTAATTATGTAAAAAGGCACTATGTGATCTATAGAATACATTATTTTTGTGCCATATAAAGTCTAGTGTTCAAATAATGCGCAATTTATTACTCTGATCCTGCATAAAATCCCTACTTAATATTATAAATTGGAAAGTAACTGTGTCTGTCTGTTACGCTTTCACGCCTTAAACGCTGAACTGATCGTCATGAAATTTGGCAGAAATATAGCCTGGGAAATGAGGAAGGACATGGCTACTTTTTTACTCGATAACCGACATCCACGCGGGCGGAGCCGGGGGCTAAATCTAGTATTCTATATTTTAATCCAAGATTAAAAATTTATACTAACACAATATTTCTTTTTGCGGCATCCATTTTCTTACAACAAGATTATCTGGTTTGTTCTCCAATTTGTCGTCTTCCCATTTCCAAAGGACAGTTTGTTTAAGTTTCCTGAATACGTTGAGGATTGCGTTTCTTTTTTCAGGTGGCAACTCAGAACTGCGCACATTCGATCCGAAGTTCATATACACGGCTCCATGTTTGGCATTATCTAATATATTTTGGAGATCCTGAGAGAAAATATCCAAATGAGAAATGTTAACGAAAGTAGACAGCCACAACGAATACATCCGTGCACACAGACTTTAAGCAAACTGTTTCAATGATGATCAACAAATATTTAATTATGCAAATTTTCTTTAAAGAAACGAAAATTTAAAAAAGAAACCTGTAGTTTAAACTATCTAGGTACATGATTCTTCTACTTATCTTTACTTATATAGAGACAATATAAAACTACAAAGTATAGCAGACAATGTTGCGAAAAATGCATTTGCAACTAATCATAGGTATAATAAAGAGCTTCAATTTAGAATCAACTAAAATATAGTAATTTAAATTTTATTTTAGTTAATAGTTTTCGAAAAATTCATCGGACCGCTGTCAACTGGTAATGTTCCCAAGAGACTGGCGGCAATACCACGTTGTATAGCAATACTTAGCCTCTGGCCAAGGTAAAAACCAGCCCTTGGGTAGAATTAATAATTATGATTCTAAATGTGTTTTTAATTAAACATTAAAGAACTGGAATGAGTTTTAGTTAGTCACTTCATGGATGTGGTCAATTTCTTTGATTAAATTTTACTATATAAATGCTTTTCATGTGATCCGAAAGTTTTGGTACTAACAAAACTCAATGAAGCAACCATTTTATTCATAGCCAAATGCCCAGTGAAAGATTTATTTTAACATTAATTAAAATCAATAACCATGGTAGAAATATAGATGATGCTTCATTGTCACCACCCAGTAATAAGACGATATAACAGATTTTAATATTTGATGTTATTAACACGTTTTATAGCTAAACGACAAAATAACAGACAATATAGCCCATAATTTAGAAGTACATATACAAGCCAAAAATAATGACGTACCATCAACAACTACTTATTAGTTCGTAGATAATGTAGGCGTTACACAACTCGAGTTCTAGAAAACAATGCGTTATGTTAGTAACGATCTTAAATTGAACATTATGAATGACAATGAACGGAATAGAGAACTAAAAATTACCGACAACATAATTTATGTCAATTTGTGCAATTATATTTGATTAGGTAGTTGTCCTAAGGTATACTGGACGTTTAGAGATAAAGACACCCACTTACATAGTAGTAATGATGTAGAACGAATGCTATATAAGTAGTGTTTATGAGTAGGTAGGTATGACTGTGTATCCCTCACGAGTACCAGCTGGTGAGTTCAAAGATGAAAAGTAGATCAACATAGAGACACGTGAGGAAGTCTATTGATCACTAAGATCAGAGGTGACGATCGACTGAAGATAATTATAATATTTACAAATATTGAACTATCAATAAGCGATATGAGAATGCACTGCGTATTACATTAAAGTTTTTCTCTGTTATGTAAGATAATACAAAATGAATTTTATTCGTCTAGCTAAAAATATTTTAATGAAAACGTTCATATTACAAATTAAGTACTTAATTACGAACGAAAACGTATATGAAAGACTTAAGCCCAATAAGTTACTAAATACAAAGTACTGTATGTGGTTTGGAACCGTGCCTAAAATGTTGGAAATTGCATAGTTGTGCCTCCACCATAAATACAAAATATGCATGATAATTATCTTGAAATTGAAACAAATTACTAACGAAAAAGCGAAGCTACACAATAATGATATAATAATTATTTCAAGTTATGGTTGCGAATTCCATCGACGTGTGCGTGTCCTTGGCACTAGTCTAGCTTTTTTATAGTAAAAACGCTTCCAATTAGTGTCAAGTTATTATGGTTATACAATATGTAGACATAAAATCATAACTAAAATCTAATAGTTCTTCATATTATTTTCTTTGCCAGAATCTTTAAAGGCATGAGTTTAGTATTTAAAATAAGGTTTGTACGGTATCAAGCTACTTACCTCAGATAATTTTGTGTCACTCTCAGTCAAATGTACCCCTCCAATTTCCACTATATTCGGAAGGTAAGCCGCTGAGGTATCAAAACTGAAATGTCCATTTATCAAAATCAGGGAAGCATTTTTTTGCAAGTCGTACAAGCTGGGGACCGGTTTCGGTAAGTCTGGCAAGTACTTCCTTACAAGCTTTTCTTGTTCTTCTAGATACCAGTATCGCCAATAAATATATTCGTATACTGTGAAATACAAATTCCTCAGTCTAGCCCAAAATGATGTCGGCTCCCTGACGTCCAGAAATTCCGAGACTACTGTGGCCAACTGTAGTGGGTTTCTTGTTACAATATTGTGTCTCATGCAATTCCCGAACGTGGTTACTAAGACTAAAGGAGTATTGTACTTATAGGCTAGAACAGTCAGCGCTTCTTGAAAGAACTGTTCACTGATGATCAAGTCAAACTTGGTGTCTTCTCTGAGAAGTGTTCTGATTTCAGTTGAGTTTAGTACAAGTTCTGTGAAAGCTATGCCACCTTTCCATAGAATGTTGTGGTGGAATTGCTCCGCAGATAAACCAACCATGTTGAAGACATTAGGTCTGCCGCCTCCTAGAAAAATAAATAGTATTGTTTTATGACTTGTACTTTGTAGCTTCAGGGGCTTTTGGCTAAGTAATATTAGCCGTTCGGGTCGATCGATCAGGTTAAGCGACGCTTGCCGCGGTTGATCCGTGATGGGTGACCATCTTTACATACCAAGACCCTTCCGTGCCTCGGAAAGCACGTTAAGCCGTTGGTCCCGGCTGTCATTTGTGGATCTTTGACAGTCGTTTCGGGTCGTCAGAAGCCCGAAAGTCTGACAACCAGTCTTGCCACGGGGTATCGTATTACCCAGTAACTGGGTTGTGGAGGTCAGATAGGTAGTCGCTCCATGTAAAATACTGGTATTCAGCTGCATCCGGTTAGACTGGCAGGCGACCCCAAGGTCGGCTTCCAGTCTAGTTGGGAAAAGGCTAGGCAGAAGAGACTTTGTAGCTTCATTATTAACACATGAATAAGGCAATCATAAACTGATGTTTCAAGGTCTCATCATACATATTAATCAATCATATTTATCTTACACATACACAGGGATACTAGAAATGTAACAACGGACATTATTAGGAATTGAAATAATTAATTTGAAATAAGAAAGGAGAAATGGGAGGCAAAACAGTGGGACACAATGTTAGCAACCAAAAAAGTCTAATAATTTAGATAATTGGTAGCGTAAATAGAATGTTAAACACAAAGGCCGCTATCAAATCATCATCATCATCATATCAGCCGAAAGACGTCCACTGCTGGACATAAGCCTCCCCCAATAGGGGGGGATTTGCCATAATCGCCACGCTTGGCGAGTTCGCTATCAAATGTATCCACACAAATAAAAATGTCATACATACTTATATTGTGTTGCGGGATATCCTAAATAAATAAGTAAAACAACAACGTAAAAATATAAATAGACTTACCAATAATATCCCAAATCTCCTTTTCATCCACCATGTACTGGTGGTAGTTCGGCGGAGGCTTAGTTACCCTGTTCCCAGTAATCACAGTTACATTATGTCCCCTTCGAGCCAGCTCCAATCCAATAGGTTTTAACATAATAAAATGAGATTTCGACGTAAAAGGCACCACATACAAAATATTTGCCGACTCACAATATTTTGCCACAACCAAGAAAAACAAAACAAATTTTAATGTATCCTGAAAAAAAAAAATTCATTTAAAGACTTTTAACACGAATTATAAAAGTAGAATAGAAAAGTTTAGAACAACACGCACCATTTTGAAAGGACAATTCTTATGTTCGAAAATTAAGCGGTTTGTTTTTAAATTATTCTAAATGGACACTACCTGCTGCTTAGAAACATTATACCAAACTAACTTACTGACGTTGACGAGCATGTTTTACAATTAAAAAATAGTCGGTACATTAGTTATCAGTAGGTATTACATATTTTTCGTAATGCCACACAGCTCAAGTTTGATTAACAAATGTTTTGGTGAAAATAAATAAATAAAAAGTGGAATTCACTTTTTATTTATTTCTTTTTATGAACGAACGAATAAATAAGAACAAACTGGTTGAGTTGTTATTTGCAAAGATATGTAAACAGAAAACCTTTCCAAATTTTATGTAGGATAAGATACTTTTGTCTTTTATGCTCTTTCTAAACCCTGAAAATCGTAACTTCTAATATTTTGTAAATATTTTGTTTAAGTAATGATATCATTCATCAAAATGTCATCGTCATTATTTGTATGAGTTTATCTTAAAGTGGAAAGTTAAAATCATAATAATTCTGCCCAGGTTCTCATATCCACGTCCTATTTTTGCTTCCGTGTTGCTTATAGAATCTAGACGTGCTCATTAGGCCAGTTCCTCATCTATTTAAATGCAAGTTCCTGACTTTAATAACGAGCCTTTAAATTGCGACGTAGGCAAAAGACCTGCCTGAAATATTTAGTTTGGAAGACTTTTGTGTTCTTAATTCACCAAAGTAACTTACAGATTTAAACTGGCGGAAGAATGATCGATTGGACCACCATTTTAGAGCGGTAAGCCAAACATGCAGATATCCGATCGTTTGCACCATGTTTGCAACGAGTGATCGTACGTTTACATTTACACGCGCCACGCGCACATAAGGTGCGTTTGACTACTGTTCACGACCTTGAGCTGTGCTTCGGGAAACTACGCGTACGCTCTTCCACGGGTGCGTGAGCCTGGCTGCGAAGCTAGTCTTGATTCGACCGCCTACTGAACGTACGAATTATGTATTTTATTTAGAACATTTTTAGTCTACAGATATCTTGGGTAGTTTGCAGCGTGCAATAACGTGTTGCTGTTAAAATAGTTAAATCGTTTTAGAAAGTAAAGCGTTTCTTCGACTCTGCTATCCCCTCATTGCGCTGAGGCCTGTAGCTTTAAATTCTTCTCTAAATAATAATCATTCCAATCCAGCCCGTCTCTTGCAGCCCTCTGCCAGCGACGCCCAAAGCCGAAGTCCGTACCCAAAAGGAGGTGCTCTTAGCGTGTACTTGCTTAGTTTTAAATTTTTAAGCTTGGCTGGAGACCTTAATTTATATAGGCAGCCACAGGCAAGTACGTTTAAGGAGCCGACCAACTAGGTTGACCTCAGAGATGTCATCGCCAAAAAAAAAGGGTCTTAAAAACCTAACCTATTTGGTGCCGAAGCTTTGTTACTACGGGGAACTGGGAGTAGTCGCAGAAATTAAAAAGATGTTCAATTATTTAAAAAAATGTGCATCATTAGAAGCCCAATAAGTTATTAGAGGATCAGTTAAATATTTCCCAAAAAGAGTAGGTATACGTTTATGTCTCACATAAATTAAAGTTCAAGTTCACTTATTGGCAATTGCCAATTTTTTTAGAACCAATAAAAATAATTGGCGTTTTTGGGGGACTATCTTATGTAGTTTTGACGTTGGAATAGTGCTGATTCTCAGGATAGTTTGAAAAATCCCTTTTAATTTGATTCATCACTAGCCTGGATGGGTGTGTACGCCGGGTAGTACGTTTCTGTGGTACAATTTCTAAGCTCCACCTGATCGAAGCCGCGGGCAAAAGCTATTATTATATAAATTACCTATTAACACATTCTACAAGATAATACCCAAATTTTAGGGTAAAGGTTGCCTCATTGAATAGTCCGAGATACCTATTATTATACCCTTTAATTGTTATCCACTCTCATATCCGGATTATTGTATTCAAACAATGGTAGCTCTATTTAGTTGAAACAATTTGTTGCCTAAAAGATGATAATAAGATTAGGGACGGTTTGGGTAAGAAATATTCGTATTTAACTCCCTTGGTCCTTGTCCATGTAAAACACCGTCCTAATGTCCCTATTTGTTCTTTGTTTTCCCCATATCTATGTTAATTAAGGTAAATTTCACTAGCAAATTGTTAGTACTGAGGTTTTGCTTAACCCGCTATTGTTTTTAATACCTATTTTTTGTTTTCACTATGTTCCACCACAAACCCTGAACGTGGATACTTTTTACAACAACGCCATCTACAAAAGAAGTGACGAACTACAAAGAGACTTCATTCTTATTGAAGCTGGCTTCTAAAGATTTTACAAAATGAGTACAGACTTGTGCAGTGACTAGTTACATGCTTTTGTTTCGGAATTTAGAACAACATTGTAGGGGGCAATGCTTCGTTCTTAGATGTACAGCCTTTTCAACAGCACCATACTTCTCTTTCGTCGTATCAATGATTGTACATACATACCATGCAAAAAATCTGTGCTACAAAAGTTTCGTTTATTTCCATTGTATTGTAAAGAATATTTGATGATACCTATGTAATAAAAAAGCCGTTAACTTTGCGAAGATTATCACTAATTAAAAATCAAATTTATTTGTACACACAAGTATAATGTGGTACATGATGGTACAAACGGATGACGGTATTATAAAAATTATTGAGTCACTATGTGCTGCCTAGCTAGGCGTATTGCTTACACAGTTGGTACTACATATACATAGTAAAGCCTTTAAAATTGTAAAAATAATGTTTAGTTAATATTTACCCATATAACAAACTTAAAAAAATAGCACAAAATTAAGGTACCAAAAATCATTACCTAAAGTAAGTAGGTACCTAGTTATTTAATCATTCTTAGAAAAAAGGTAAGTACCTATTACGGTTTTTTTTTCTAAATATTAATTCATACATAGTTTAATACATTATGCTTTCGTATCAGGAACCTAAAGAGTGTTTTTGAAAGTATTTTATTTAGCCTTCGAAGATTTTATATCGCTTTAGGCCGTTTGTTGAATATTTTTGGAACCATTCCTAGGAAGTTTTTGTTAATAAGGCGGTTTAATGAGTTCTTGACTTATGAGCACCTGGATGGTGTTTAGTGGATAGAGAGGCTTTAAAGGCCAAATCTCAATCCACAGAATTAG
Organism: Polymixis lichenea; assembly: GCA_949091785.1. Taxonomy (NCBI): domain Eukaryota; kingdom Metazoa; phylum Arthropoda; class Insecta; order Lepidoptera; family Noctuidae; genus Polymixis; species Polymixis lichenea. The sequence goes on along the minus strand of OX420945.1, from coordinate 12,489,667 downwards.
TTATGTAAATATTGTTAGACTTTTGTTAAAATTATACATCTCACAGCGATTTCTGTTTTTTCTTGCCCATACAAATCTTAATAAGAAATTGAAACTCATTAAACATTTTAACAATTTTAAAGATTATGTAGACTAGTGACCCAAGTAAGACTAAAATGACAACATAAACATCAAGCATGTTATAAGTTATCCAACTTTGTTTAATGGCGGGACTTTTCATGTGATCAGCGCCCTTATTTCTAATGACGTATGCGATCCAAAACATAGCTGTGTCTAAAGGCTTCATCGGCATATCTTTGAACCTACGAGCTAGGGCCTTAGCCCTCTTTAAATAAGTATCATCTTTGAAGAATTCATGTCAAAGTCGTTCAAGCTTTTCTTCATTGATATCGTGGTACAATAATGTGATTGCAGTGCCAGCCTCTTCTGCTTTCTGCAAATTCTTATATTGGTCGCCGTAGACTGGTATTCCTATAATTGGTACTCCATGGAATACAGCTTCCAAGGTACCGATTAGACCTCCGTGAGACAGGAACACTTACACTTTTGATGTTTGGATGTGCTGTTAAAATAAACATGTAATTTAGAGTGAACGTTTTTAAATTTTAGAATAATTTTAGCTTTGAAGATTTAGACTTTGAAAAAACAAACTTTTACATCATCATGGTATGCGATGGTCTACCATCACTACAAAAACACAACAATACTTTTAATTGTGTGTTTTTTTTATTTTACTTCGTGTTCAATTTATGGGCTAGGCAATATAAAATAAATAGCTTCTGCCCAATACTTCGTCCGGCAGAAATTTCGGGTCTCGACCCACCACGTCGCATCCCGTCACCCGCCCGGGATTTTTCTTCGTTTTTGCGTAACTTTCTGCCTTTTGTTTTTCCTCGACCTTTAAAGACCGTAGTGTAATGTTAAGGGCCAGCGTCCGCTGGCGGCACGGCATGGCAAGGGATTTTTAAACCACGAATAGAAATGTAACTCAATAGTATGACAGTAAAATTGAAATTTCAACGGCAGCGATACCGCGGTATCCTTGGGCATGCCGCGACGTCCTAATTGAAATTTTAATTTTATTGTCTTAGATATAAGTAATATCCTATAACCTTTCGCAAAAATTGGGCTATCAAATGCAAAAATATACTTTCAAATCCGAATATCCAGAGATTAGCGCGTTCAAACCAACTCTTGAGTTTTATCATTAGTATAGAATTTAGATAGTAAAAAATCTGAACGGAACTAAGTAGGTAACTTACACAATAATTCTTTTTGAGGTAACCACTTTCTAACAACAACATTATCCGGCTTTTGGTTTAAGCCTTCAGCTTCCCATTTCCAAAGAACCGTTTGGTTCAATAGTTTAAAAACATTGATTAAAGCATCTCTCTTTTGAACTGGTAGCTCAGAGCTTCGAAAATTGGATCCAAAGTTGACATAAACCACTCCTTGTACAGCGTCATTTAGGACTTTTTGCAGATCTTTGCTTTTTAACCGACTTCCAAAAGGAGGAGGTTCTCAATTCGTCGGAACCTTTTTTTTTTTTTTGTTTTTTTTTTTTTTTTATGTATGTTCCCCGATTACTCGAAGGTGGCTGGACCGATTTGGATATTTTTTTTTTGTTTGAAAGGGTATACTTCCCAGGTGGAGTCAAGTCAGGATCTGATGATGGGATCCTGGAGAAATAGAGAGAACTCTTCAAATTTTATAGGCACACTTAAAGCAATTTGTGTAGTTTTTGGAAGACTACTTTCTCGGAGTAGTTCCATTTCAATTTGGTGAAGATCTGATGAAGAACTTCGGAGATAGGTAACGGAACTCCTCAATAAATGATAGCAAATGGACAGGGATTGCTGAAATCTCATGTCTGTCAATTGTTTACACCAGTTAATAACATAACATCACGCCGGTACGCTGTGAAGGGGTAAGCACATGTGAACCACTAAAAAGTGAAAAATAAAAATCTTTTAAAAAAAAAAATAAACAACCGACTTCCAAAAAAACACTAAAAAGTGAAAAATAACTTTAATTTCGGAAGGCGGTGACAAAAAATTAAAATACATATCCAAAGTCACCGACTTCCGAAATTAAAGTTATTTTTCACTTTTTAGTGTTTTTTTGGAAGTCGGTTGTTTATTTTTTTTGAAAAAAGATTTTTATGCAATATTGTTTTTATTGCAGTCGAATTATTCAATATCACACTGTAATATTCAAAGGTTTATAAGTTTACTTACATTACTTTTAGAATACTTAACACAACTATTTACACAGGGCACTTAATTAAATTACTAACTATATCAATAAAACACTATTCATGTACATATTCGTTACTATTTATTTTATTTTATTTAGGTAAGTTTGCATACACACGTTGCAGTATTAGTACAAAACTGATTTACATCCGTCACCTCACACGTCAGGTCCATTTGAAAACCAGCGTCAGGCACTAGTTGCCTGGCCTTTATGCTGAACTGTGCCGTTTTAGCGCAGCCGTGAGGTGCACTACAATGCTAGTTATTGACTTCTCATCTTACACTTTAAATTGATTTTTATTTTACTCTTTCCCGCTGTTTAATTTATATTGTGTGCTTTAAATTTAAAGTCTGTGCTAAATAAATGTATTTTCTTTCTTTATTTTTGTTTCTTTCAGATCCTAAAAATAAAACATGGAAATTCATCATGTTAGTACAATTCATTGAAACTTTCGATTAAACCTTAGTACATAAAGAGAACAATTTATACAGCATGGCCAAGACATCGACGCAAAACCTGTGACTATGGATTCAGTACATGGATCTGGACGCGCCCGTGCGTTGAATTGATTGAACAATTTTTGTTTTATGTGCTCTTTTCTACAAAAGTGGTCTAGTAGTTTCTACCTACGTGTGAAACAACATATCCCTGCCTCCATGTATAATGATAAAATAACATCTGGATGATCAAGCTTTGCTCGGTTTTTATTTTTTGGTTTGACGTTTTCTTAAAATGAAACCTAGCTACATTGATTTATCGCCCCGAAACCCCCTGCATACTCAATTTCATAAAAATCGTTGGAGCTATTTCTGAGATTCAGATAATACTATTATTATATACATTTATACAAGAATTCCTCGTAAAAAGGTATTAGATAATAATAACACAAAACTCACGGGGGTAGTTGAGAATCACCGACAAATGCAATCTACCAACTTCCACAATATTTGGAAGAAACACCACAGGAGATTGGAAGGAGAAGTGACCATTCAGTAACAACAACGAAGCATTTTTCTGTAGCTCATACAAGCTGGGTACTGGCTGCGGTAGATGAGGAATACATTTCTTCACCAACTCTTCTTGTTTCGGTAAAAACCAGAATCGCCACCAGAAATAGTCATACATACACACACAAGTTTCTCAATCTTCCCCAAAAGCTGGTGAGATTCCTCACATCTAAAAACTCGAAGCTCACAGTGGCTAATTGTAAAGGATTTCTAGTTATCAGGTTATGCTTCGCACAATTTACCATGGTAGATATGAGCACTAATGGAGCATTATATTTATGTGCCAAAACGTATGTGGCTTCTTGGAAAAATAATTCACTAATGACCAGATCAAAAGAATGGTCTTCTGCTAAAAGTGACTGAACTTCAGGAGCTTTTAAAGAACCTTCTGTGATCCACCTTTCCATAGAGCTTCTCTATGAAAATCGTCAGCGTAATATTCCGCCATAGTAAATAAATTTGGACGTTCCCTTCCTGAAAGCATATAATTTTTTTTAGAAATTATACTATTTATATTTCCATGAACAAAGAGGATACACATTTTTGATTAACAGAAAATTCTATCATTGTACTAGATTGTGGCAGAATTTTGTTAAGTTGTAACAAGAATCCCTGTATAAATCTCTTTCGTTCACTTTTCTAGAAATTTACAAAGACTGCCTTTGAGTTTGAAGAAAATCTACACCTGGATAATGTGGATATGAACGTATTCAAAAAACGTAGAGGATTCTTACCAAGCACGTCCCAGAGGGTTGCGTTGCCCACCATAACCTGGTGATACGTCGGCGAACGATTGTGTTACCTGTGAGCTGTGATGACGGTGACGTTGTGTTCTCTACAAGCTAACTCCAAACCCACCGGTCTCTGCATAATGTAGTGCGACTTTACTGAGTAGGTCACGTACAAAATATTTGCTGAATTGCACCATGCTGCGATTGTTAAAACGAAACTTAACTTTAGAATTTCCAACATTACTAACTAATATTGAAAAAGTTTGGTGACCTGTGTTTTCCCGATTGCGACGAAAATGATAGTATTCTGAATGACATGATGGAACTCGTAGTTATATACCCACACTATGGTAATAAAAATAATGCAAACAATAAAACATTCCACATGCTAAAACAATGTCCAAAAAAATGAATGGTACCCACAGCTGCAGACGGTAGACAGGCCGGGACCAATCAACGCAATTTGGATTGAAATTAAAAAAACAGGTAAAATACTCTAAGGAAAAATTTGACGCGCTAACTGCTCGTTATATATTTCTTTTTTTTTTTGGTATACTGATATCAAACTAAACTTAACTAGATTTCTTAACAATTTCACAAAAATGTTCCAATATATTCGCAATATCTTCACGTCCCTATATCCAGAAGTGGACGTCTTTCAGTCGATATGATGATGATGATTATCTACATCTACATCTACATCTACATCTACATCTACATCTACACTTCTACACTGATATTATAAAGAGGCAAGATTTGTTTTTTTGTATTTTTGAATGTAACGAATGAACTTAAAAACTACTGAACCGATTTCAAAAATTTCTTTTACCGTTAGAAAGCTACATTATCACTGAGTAACATAGGCTATATTGATTACTAAAAAAAATAGAGATCCTTAGAAATCCCTACTAAAACCAACCCAAGGTGTCAAATAATTAGCCATAGCCATATAAATAGCCATTAGTCTTTCATCGCATGCGCTGCGGAAAGTATTAATGATAGAACAAAAACATGTTGTACAATATTATAGAACATATCAATATCTACAAAAAACTTCACGAAACTATATGTCCAACTATTGTAGTTATGTCACTATAACTACTTTTTACATTTTAAAAGTTGAGACATATGCCGATCAAAATCAGACCATGTTATCCATACCTTTGTATTAATCCTTATCCAAATAAATTATATCGTATTCAAGACTGTTTCAATACCTGTTGATTACTTTGAATTATTGAAATCGGACATTCCATTCAAAAGATATTACGAAATTAAAAATGTCAATATGAACAAAAAATACACGCCGACGCGCGGCCGGTGTGGTTCCGTGCAGCGCAGCGCAGCGAGCAACGCGGCGAGAGAGGGGGCACCGAAGTGCGGGAGAGGGATGTGCGTTTGAACATTTAGACACATTTTAATCGGCAAACTTTTAAGTTAAATTATCTTTATTTATCCCAAAATGTTTTAAAAAAATGTCCACCCGTGCGAAGCCGGGACGGGCCGTTAGTTATTATTATATAAACATTTTCATGACTTTGGTACTTTAACATCAATTTATCACCACTCCTTGAGTTGCTTATCCTTCTGCTTCTCATTATATGTTGGGGTCCACTTCCAGTTCAACCGGATGCAGCTAAATACCAGTATTTTAGATGAAGTGACTGCCTATCATCTACATAAAGTCAAGCAGACTCTAAGCTACTGTCGCTGAACTCTGCCTAAACAGAGACAGTCATCATATCTATTTCGTAACATTAAAACCCTCATTAATCAATATACACTCACCCACACACACACACAAACACACCCCCATACAAACACGCACACAAACACACGCTCATACTGAGACATAAACATACACACAAACTCAATACAGGTTTCTTTTAACCGTTTTTAGTTTTTTTGTTTTTCTGAGTGGGACATCATCAAATAACTTCTCCCCCTCTGGGTGGAGCAGGAGGGCGTGTCAGACTTTTACTGACTAAAACCCACCCGTGTTCCCTCAGTTGCCTGTATGCCAGGGGCTGCGGTATCTCTTTCGAACAACCCGCACCCCTGGCAGGCATCGGCCCTTGCGCGCCCCATCAGTTGTTGCTGACATTTCTTTGAGGCGCGCGTGGAACACAACGCGCCGTCGACCCGGGCTTGGTCCTTACCGGACTGCGAGCTAACCGTTACTCGCCGTCCGCAATACCGTGCCTATGGTGGCCGGGAATCAGCCTGGGATTCCCGACGCCTAGGGCATCTCCTGCGAAGGCCACGGCCGTGAGGGCGCATGTACTGGATTTCCCTCACGTGCGCTGCCTCCCTCTTTGCGAGCATCACTGCTTCGCTGAAGGAGGCGACTGCTAGCCATGCACTCTCGCTCCGTACCATGGCCTGGACCAGGGCCGGACGCGAGAGATCGCCGCCGCCGATCGCGTCCATGAGGACGCGGTGGTGCTCCGCCCAAGCCGGGCTGACCTCCACCGTATGCTCCACCGTGTCCTCAGGGCGATCTTCGCAATGAAAACACCCGGGCGTTTCCTCCCGCCTTATGCGAAACAGGAACCTCCCGAACCGGGAGCCTCAGTTATGCTCGCAAAGAGGGAGGCGGCGCACGTGAGGGAGATGCAGTATATGCGCCCTCACGGCCGTGGCCTTCGCAGGAGACGCCCTGGGTGTCGGGAATACCAGGCTGATTCCCGGCCACCGTAGGCGCGGGCTTGCGGACGGCGAGTAATGGTAGCTCGCTGTCCGGTAAGGACCAAGCCCGGGTCGACGGCGCGTTGTGTTCCACGCGCGTCTCAAAGAGATGTCAGCAGCAACTGATGCCTGCCAGGGGTGCGGATTGTTCGAAAGAGATACCGCGGTCCCTGGCACACAGGCAACTGAGGGAACACGGGTGGGTTTTAGTCAGTAAAAGTCTGACACGCCCTCTTGTTCCGCCCAGAGCGGGAGGAGTTATTTGATGATTTCCGACCCAAAAAAAATAAAACCTGTCAACACCTGCTAATGAGACACAATTGATTTTCTATTGTATCGGGCCGACATCGGCCCACGCGGTAGTTAATTAGTTAAAGAAGTTTTAAAATAAAACAAAAACCTTTAGTGCGTATTAACACATTATAATTTTATCGATACATTTTTTTACTATAAAATCTTATCTAATTTATTATTACTTTTACATATTATTTTCTTAAACAGTTTCAATAAATGTTATTAAAAAAATATAAAGCTATTCACAAAGTTAACGCTTTCGATTGTAAAACGTACCCGAAAATGTTTTAAATTCATTAAGTACAATGGACGGAATTAAACCAATATTATAGTTAAATTAGTAAAGCTCTATGACTTTTTACATGATAACACGAAGCTCCTTAAACAAACATTATCAGTTACTGTGTGTGAAAATAAAGTTAGATGACTTACTAACTAAAGCGTTTCAAAGATTCAGTCTGTGTATGACTTTGATTCATTTAGTACATTCGAAAAAATATGGCAGAATAAACATTTAAAATTAACTTTTCTCAATGTTATACATGTTACTAATAATCTCTTATTTTCTCGATTACTTTATAGTTACTACTCCTTCGTTCCGAGTATAAAGGACCGTTCTTGGATTCATATCCGTGCGGTGCCGGGCGGATTCCGTTTTCAATATACTTGGGGCTGGCTATTGGTTCGCCTTTGTATCCCCTGCTTTTCGTCACTGAGTTTATCTCCCTTGACTCGATAATCTCTTTTGAGCGACCGTCTCTGGATGGCACGATCTTCTTACTAACGGTTTCTACGGTGTCTGTGACGCTGGGACGTTCGGGATCACCTGAGCGAGTGGTGTAGCGGTACGTCTCTGAATAGTTATCGCTACTATTGCTTCCTCTCCGTATCGCTGGCGACTTTATCCTCGAATCCAACCGGGACACGAAGGGACTCGTTTCCCTATTGAGCGATTCTGTCTTATACAAAGGCGTTTTCCGTTCTTCTGAGATACGGTCTTTGTAATGTGGCGAGGGTGTGTTGTATCGAGGAGATAACCTGCTGCCGTCTGATTCGTCGTCTGCGTGCAATGTTTGATATAATTCAGGCGCTCTTTCACGAAGTCCTTTAAGGAAAATCTTCTTCTTATCAGTTTCATCGTAAGACTTACTGTAGCCATTTGTGTGTCCGTTGGTCACTGGGGTTGTTTTTCCATATCTAGCTCCGAAAAGGCCATCACGTCTGCGCTCTGTTTCACGAGACACGGCATCAGCGAGGTCGCGCTGGCTACGATTAATAATAGACACGATTCCAGGACTTTTGAGTTGTTCTGGAGTCTCATCAAGCCGACTCAGGTGGGGGTTTGATTTATACATAGTTGAGTAATTGCGATTCATTGCAGATATGTAACGTGGGTGAGTCTCCTGTTCAGGAGCTCCCATAGCAAAACTCTTGCTCCTATTGAGAGCTTTGTATGTCCGTGCTGGTTTTGCAGGCCCCGGTGGGTATCCGTTGACTTTGCCGTCAGGTGCAGTTGTCACGTTGTTTGAGATGTTGACGGCACTGTTGGAGCGCTTGTTGGGTGTGAGTTTGTGCCAATATTTATTGGAACTGGCTTTCTGGGGTTCGGTGGTTTTTTCTTTCCTGTCGTGCAGTTTCCTCGGCAGCGTCTGCGCGCTGCGAGTGTACTCCTCGTCGGGCTCGATGTTCGGATTCAGTCGACTTGTCGAGTGACTGAACCGACCCAGCGTGCTCGAGAATTGACCCCTGAAATCATTAAAGAAACAATTGAATATTTTTTACACAATCCGCTTATAAGATTTATTGGCGTTTCGTGATGGTGTAATGAGCCGGGCCCACGTACAATTATTGTGTTGCAGATAAGACGCAAAAACTCGTAATCTTGTTGGTGTTCTGATAATTGGATTCAATGGGGAATCTCCTCCCACACGCCTAACGACCATGCTTTGTTTTCGTGCGTTTAAGATATCTTTGTTAAGGTCTGATCAAATTGTACACAATGTAATTTAGGACTCAACAATTTTTTTGTTAGTTTAGTGTCCTACAGAAATCTGGAGGCGTCACTAATACGCGTGTTTACTCAACAAAACAGCGGAAGCAAAAATGTATCTACTGCAATTTGCAAAAATAATTATAACAAACTAATTTGCATACACCAACCTCCACCTAACATATGGCAGGTGTTTATTAAGAATATTTCCTTGGCATGAGTCATTTGTCGTTTGTCATTGCGGATCGGCACATACTTCTCAATAAAGACACTGTTTCACTTGACAAACAAAAGTGACTCATACACTAAATAAGGGTTTCTTTGCAAATAAAGGCATATTTACCCTTAATAGGCAATACCCACGGACGGCGACGGATGAAAAAGGCAAGATATGCCGGAACGTAGTTTTAATTGAAAGAGCATTATTGCCGAGATTGATTGGAGAAACTATTGTCGTGTCTTTTAATAGTGAATGAAATAATTGTCTTTGTCTTGTAATTAGTCCTGGGATTGAGTTTAATTGAACGTGGTTTCGTGTCATTGTAACACTTGCGAAGATTGCCTGATTGATCTTTATCGTGTTTGATGGTTTTTGATTGAAGTTATGAAACGTAATTTGTGGGCGACTGTAAGGCAAGAACTCGGCAAGATATTTTATATTGTTTGCTGACAAAAAATGGAGGAGCTTCTAAAGTCGACGCATATAGGTTTATCCTCTTTCTATTATTCTTTTTGCTAGTGAAATACCTTTTCCATGGCCCAACCTCTATTATACGACCAATTTCTATTTTTAAGTTTGCAATCCCTAGTTACCTACTTAGCTCAATTTAGAATTTCTGCCATACTCTGTTGTGTATTACGTGCTTATAAGTCTAAAATCATCATCATATAATTTACAAGCGCATTCATCAATGGCGATGCTTATATGGTAAGAGGCATTTTCCATGCAGGTGGACAATTACCCACAACTAATTTTATTGTTATTATTATTTCCACCTGACCTCGGCAAGCCGTTGAAAAATCTTTGCATTCCTGTATAATGTATCATGTTCGGTTCAGTGGGATATTGTTAATACTATAATAATGTATTTAAATTAAAATAACAAATTCAAATACATTAGCTCCAGCTTAACTAACGCACATAATTCCTTATAAGTTGAAACCTAAGAAATATCTAATGAATTTGCATGCATAATTAGTTACCTTACGTAACTCTGCAGGTCTAAGGTACTAAGACAAGGGATGTGTCACGCGTATTGTAGGAGCTGTTGTATGTCACAAAATTGTGACACATCTCGCTTTGGTCCTTTGAGTCTTAGCATTTCCCATTTTGGTCTTTTGTTTGTACTCGGTCGACATGGTTTGCATAGTGTGAATAGGTTTAGTTTCCGTGATTTCTAAAATATCTTGAAATGTTTCTGCAAGAGTTATGTTTAGTATCGTGTTAAAAGCAGTACACAGTGTTCAGGATATTTGCCTCAAATATGTTTGGTTGCAAATATTATGAAAACGATGGAAAATATAAACATGTATGCAGAATTACACCTATCAATTATTTTTTCGAATAAATATTTGTGACGAATATATACAATGCATATGACCATAGGACAGTAAATTAAACTGCGTATATCTAACGAAGTCTTCAGTCTGCATAGGAAAATTCAATTAAATATATCCAATAGTTTTAAAAATCTCTATGACTATCACTTTTTTAATTTTGCTGTCAGGATTTATTTGATAGTTCCAAAATACTCTTAAGGCTCAGTTAGGCTTTGTTGAACAATTTCAGTGAAGATTTTATAGAAATTGTCCTATAAGAGTCGCGACGCGCCTGTCTGCGCAGCAGGGCGCCTTTATGCATTGTTATTTACAGCGTTTTCCTTTATTTTCGTAGGTATCGTTATGTTTTTCCGAATTAGGTCTATTCGGAGTAGGTACACTGGATTTTTATAATGAACAGCCTTCATCAATATAATATCTAGCAGTATTAGATTTCTAGCGTACAATACTTTGTATATACCATTTAGATAGAATATTTAAGCAAATATCAGGAAGTATTAATATCTCTGCAATGCAATCGAATTACATTGTATCTATAAGTTATAGAATACACTAATATTTTGCTTCAATAAGTAAAGATCCTCAAGTTTTCAACTAATTTAAAAATCCTTAGAATATTCTTTTGTGCATTAAACCTCGAGAACGTATTCTCTCCTCACAATAGCTGTTTGAAAATGGCACTAATGAGTTCAACTGTTCATTGTAATCTACACTAAGACCAAGAATGTGACTGCAAGGTTCATCTAGCTACCTTATGTACTGACCATGTAAACAATAGAACAAACAGACTCTGTGTGGCGAAACATCTCATACATAACTCAAATATACGCTTTTGAAATTACGTTTCAGTTACGTTTACGTTTTCACGAAAACCTTGCCCAACCCACATGCACCAACTTTAAAGCAAATTCTATCTTTATTACTATTGGCTCCTATCAAAACGCCGTAACTTTATGATAATATAAACACAAAGCATTAATTAAAGGTTTGGTAGATATTAATGTAGGTGGACGCGGCTGGTAGTAGGACAAGCTTCTATTTAAGGCTCATTGGATTAATTTTTTTTATGAAAATTGAATATCTGTCATCTAAGATCATGGCTAAATGCGCTCGACTACCAAAAGAGACAAACATGCTAGAGGCTGTTTTGATCACAGCCAAATATGTAGCGACACATATTTTATTACAATAGCTAATTAATTTTATTGATGTTTTGATGACAATAGGAAGTGGTCGATTGCTCACCTTTCGCGGTGGTCGCGGGCGTCGGCGGCGGCTGCGCGTCTCGAACTGCCCTCGTATTTGTGCTCTCGGCCGTAGATGCTGGGCGCGAAGGGGTCCTCCCCGAGGTAGTAGCGGTGCGGCGGCGCGACGGGGGGCGCCAGCTCGCCGCCGTACTGCTTGTACGTGCGCGACGAGTGCTCCGGCGACGGCGTCCGAGAGTTGCGCCACTTAGCACGCCGCTCCGCAGACGCCGAACGAATCTTCCCTACCAACTTCCGAATCGAATTCCCGATTGCAGATCCCACAGACTTTCGCGCCGGTGACGGACGCCGCCCATTGTCAGCAAAACGCGTCTTTTGATTCTGCTTGCGCTCATCCCTATCCCGTCGCCTTGGAGGCGTACGATCCCTATCCGAACTTTCACGCCTCTCCCTGGGAGGAGAGTAATCTGGAGGAGGCTCCACGGCTCCCTCTTCGCGACTGTCACGCGACCTTCCCGAATTTTCGTTCCTGGATGAGCTTCTATAACCACTGTCGTAGCGGTGCTCTTCAGACAATCTTTGTTTCGTTGGTCGTTTTCGTTCCGGCGCGATCGGCCGGTAGTCGTCCTCGACCGAGGGCTCGCGGAACGAGCGCTCAGCTTCTAGCGGCCGGAAAGGCGAGCCGCGAGGCGGACTATGCATAGTTGACGACGACACGTAGGCGGAGTCGTCGCGCGAGGGCGGGTGGCGGCGGCCGATAGGTGATGACCTTCCCTGAGGCGAGTCGCGCTTCCCGTACACATGTCTCGGGGAAGAGCCGTTTAATCGATCGTTGCTAGCATATGGTGAACGCACTGTCGGTGGTGACGGTGAAGCACTGCGTGGCTCAGGCATCCTGGGCTTACTGGCGCGTCGCTGCGACCAGTCCGCAACCCCCTTGAAGTAACCACCGGTCCTGTTCACTGGTGCTGCCGGTCGTTCGTCTGAGGGTGTCGACGATTTCGTTTTGCGAAGAACTCGATCTCCATATACGGGTGGTGGTGGTACAGATGATGTCTTCCCGTAGTATCCCTCGTCTTCAGCTTTTTTGTAGAAGGCAGGGTCAGGTCTTCGTCCAATTTCTTCGGCGATGGAGTCGTGTGACGAACGGGATTCGCTGCCGAAATGATTCTCGAGCCACTTTGATGTTTCTTTCTTGCGTGTTTCTTCCTCGACGTCGTAGTCGACGGGACGTTTGTAATCCTTGTCTTGTTCTGAAAGCAGAGTGAACTATGAGCGCGGAGCGATACTGGCACACTGCGGCGCGGGCGCGCGCGCTGCGGCTCACGGTGGAGTGGCGCCGCGACGCATCCTCTGCCACACGCTATGGCGTAATCATTCAGTCAATAAGTTTGCCAAACTATCGAAGGTCAATGCGATGTATACTCGAGACAACTTTACTTAACCGCTACGAGACATTACCGTGGATATTATTCACTGAATGATAATTTCTAGGTCAGTATTGCTTTACGTTATGTTTATGGTGTTATGTAATTATTGTCAGCTTTGGTGGTCATTCTTAGATGGTAATACAACTATTGTATTCAGATCTCTATTCTTAGCGTAGTGGCGCCATTTTAGGTAATATCAGTTGGAGGGAAATTGTGGGCACTGGAAATTATTATGAATAGACAGATAGATTTCTAATAAAATACTGAAAAGGGTCCGACAAGCAGTAAATAAAACGTGTATGGCTAACAGTTGATCAATTAAACCAATCCGACCTTTTAAATTCGTACTTAAAAAGATTATAAGGGCACCGTCCGAACGAGTTGAGTCTATATATAAAACTGTTACAGCAAGTTTGACAAGTCGCTAACATTACGACATTGCATACGGAACCGGGCGATCTTCGCAACCAAGTTTACACGCCCTATAAGCTTCACGTCATTGCGAAAACTGTGATTAAATACACATTTATGAGGAAATTTCTCTGATTTATGCATCGTTCTCTGCAAGTCTGAGCCAGTTGGAACTAAGAAAACTACATATATTATGAAACGAACACCACGCGTGATAAGTGTTTTGTAGAAAGTAGTGATTCGTTCAATCATTTGTACCTAACACATTTTAAAACCAATCAATCTGCCTAGCCTTTTTTCAACTATGTTGGGGTCAGCTTACAGTTTAACCGGGCAGCCGAATAACATTATTTTACAGCCTACCGACTGCCTATCTGACCTCCACAACCCTTCACCACTGAGGAATACGATATCACTTACTAAAACTGGTTGTTCGGGTTTTTGGAGTTATGACGACCCTTAAAGACTGCCGAATAACAGCCTGGACCAACGGCTTAACGTGCTTTCCGAAGCACGCACAAGCTCTTTATACTACTTTTCGGCTTTATTTCGATATTCTATTTTTTTTTAAAACGTTGCCCGACACTAGGAATTTCTCCTGTATTGCGGGTGCGCTTACAAACATTTAAACTCACATACACAAACAGCCAGACCCGGAACAACTACTTGTAGGTCATACAAATATTTTATTTGTTCCGTGCGGAAATCGAACCCGCGACACGCAGCGCAACAGTCAATCGCTTAACCACTGCACCAACCGTGCCGACGAATCTATTTTAATTTCTTGTAGAATGCTAGTTTCTACTACCTATGTATATGATGCCTATGGGCTCCAGTTCAGTGAAAATCATGGAAAGCTAAATTAGAATATCAACTTTCAAGTTAAATTACAAAAGATTGCACTTGCAAATTCACAGCAGGTCGATTTGCTGCGGGTTTTAACAAATGAAGCTGTCAAAAATACTATTACGGAAGTTAACCTTTAGCAATACGAGTATAAGTCGACGTCTAAGCAGACGTAAAAATATCGCGGCGAGATTTTATCGCGAAATGTTTACATAGGATTTTTTTTGACAGAGTTGCGTCGGGTTTTTTTGCAGCAACGAATGTTTTGGCAACCGGCGTCGGGTCGGTCGTCCGTCGTGACGTCACCACACGCTGTTGGTAAGCTGAGCTGAGCTAAGCTGTGTGCACTGATAGTCATTTAGAATAATACCAGTAACACTCTCCCACCGCCTCTTCTCATACCGAGAAAGCACGAGCATAGATCACCACCTTCTTTCTCAGGGTGGCAAGAACATCAACGCACGAACTGTAAACATTGATGCAGCGCATGAGTCTAGCTTTAGACCCCCTAGAGTAGGAATTTATTGTCGGTTTTAAAAAAAATCTGCTGCTTCATAGAAAAGTGCAATACCTAAGCGAAAAAATGTATGGAATAATGGCGTGGAATAACAGCATTTGTTTATAACCTACGACAAATTTCAACGCACGAGGGTACAAAATTATTAGCCTACTGAATCTAAGGTAACATTATGTGCGTCGATTTCCCTCAAGATGGCAGTCATTACGTTAGCAATATTTTCTAACTTAAACTCGCAGCGCGAATCCTAAGTGGGAGTATAGGTACAGCTTATCATCTCAATTTTATGATAGCTAAATAATAAACAAGCCTAATTACATCCAAGACAACAACATCACGACCCCATAACATTCACATCAGTGCATTGCATTGCAGTGCACCTACATGTGCAAATGCCAAAACGCTGTATGAATCACAATATATTAGGTAAACCATAAAGTTATGCTTTCTGAACTTTGCTGTTTTATCACAGCATTCAATGCTAAAATCTTATTGTTCTGCAGGTCTGTTATTTTTCGAGAACACGCTCGTTCACTGTAATGCGTGGTAAATGATGTCACTGTAAATTCTGATTATTGATATTAATACGAAGCACGATTTGTAGCTTTTGTTTACTTAGTTTTATCATTATATATTTTATCATCGAACTCCCAAGGAGTTCCTTGGGAGTTCGATGATAAAATTCTATGGTAATGTGTGTTCAGTGGGCTTCATGCGTCAGGTTAGGTTCTACAGTGGCCAAAATTTAAGAGGGTGTAGCAAGATAAATAGCCTATCTACAATTTGATTTTCATTAAATCGATAAAACATGATATTTTCAAACTTTTTTTAGAACATAAACAGAAAACATGAAAATTTTCTTAAAAAATGAAATTCAAATAGGTAGGTACTCTAATCTAGATATATATGCCGTGCGAAAAGTTCCCGCTAGCGTTAACGGGAACGTGTTTTGTTTTTGTTGTGTTTGATAAGCAAAGAGGCGCGGGTGAAACTTGTTTTTTTCTGGCTTGTCGCAACAAGCGCTCTCTTTATGCACTCATAAACGATGTTTCTATTAAAAATCAATACAAGAGATGTAGGTAGCTACAGTGGCATGTCCTAAAGAACGTGAAACTTTAGTAATCATAATTTATGAACAATTTAAACGACTAGTGGCCTATAGCACTGGATCGCAAGTACTGGAAGTAATTCGGAGAGATCTTTGCCCAGAAGTGGGATGATACAGAGTAACAGTAATAAATAAACACTGTAAAACACGAAACAAACCGCATGAGTCATACTCCATTTCAGCTGAACAAACATGAAAGTCTGTGACACGTAACGTTATTTACGTGATGTTTTAAATGCAACAAAATCACACAAATAAGACAAAACAATAACAGTACAATGTCTGAGGAGGTGAATAAACTCTCTTGTTTTTACAGCAAAAATGTCTTCAGTATAATTTTCACATTGTCAAATTAGTTTTCGAAATTCTGAGCAACCCGATTTACGTCAATGTCTTCGGGCTTTCCAACTAGTTAAGTTCTGTCATCTACTTATCTCGCCATGCTTGCTCTAATTTCATAGCCCTCTTCTCATAGACCTTCAGAAAACTACACATCTATTTAATAACATTAATTCGTGCATACAGCACCCTCTTTGTGTAACACACTCATCAATCATAATCTAAATCATTTTGAACGATATTGCTAATTCACTGCTTCATATGTTAGAAAATGTTGTGTGCTCAACAACTTAAATAACGCAATGGATGTTGTTGAACTACCAAAATGAAATCCATTTCTACTGTTACGCAAATTCCCCCCTGTTCATACTCATTATATTAATATCATTAATGCGACATTAACTCCGTCCTTTTCACGCGTATAGGACTGAACGAATTTCGATTAAACTTTTAAGATACTTTTTGACCCTGTGTAGTTCATTCCTGTAGGACTGAAACGCGGACAAAGCCGCAGGAAAAGACTAGTTTTCAAGATATGGAAATGAGAGATATAATTTTGGTACACATGCGAATGGCGATTCGATACAACGATCAGTTTTCCTTTGTCATTCATAATATATTTCCCTCAAAATTTTCAACAGAATAACAGATTACAGTAAACAGCCCGTAGCCATGTCACAACCGACCTCAGAGCGTAGGCCCAATGACTTGCCATATGTGGCCAGCTGATGGGCATGTAGCATTAAATTGGCCACTTAAACTCTCGTTTAAACGTGGCACGTGTGTTTACTAACTCCTTAATTGTTCGCAAAACGATTTACCTACCAGATTTGTGAGGGAAAGTGAATAGGATACTGTGTCATTGAGATTGGACCGATATGTCTGACGTTCTATAGAACTCAAGTAAGGAAACTATCTTATTTTTTGTGATTGATAAAAGACTGTATCTATACAGGGTGTTTGGCAGAACGTTGAACATACGAAAATGGTGGATAGGTGGGGTCATTTGCTACTTACTCAGCCCTAATTTATGTGGCCCCTGGCCCCTGGATATTTTTTTATTAATTTTTTTGCTTTCTTCTATTTTCACCACTTTTTTAACTTTACAGTGTAATTTTTATTAAAAATGGGTAAAACAGGCAATATTTTTGTTAGATGTTAGCTAGAAAAAAAGTTATGAGTCCTCAAACTTACAGAAAGATGTAAAAAATACTTAAATCTTAATTTCAACTTGCATTAAAAAAAAAATGATTGAGGAGTTCCAATTCTAGCAAAACATCCCTGTGTGTGTCACCTTTCTAATAGTATGTAATTGGCTTTTATAAAAAAAAATCTTTAAGATCTTTCATAATTTTTTTTGGCCATTTTCTTATGTTCAACGTTCTGCCAAAACACTCTGTATAACACAACGTCAAGGTTTTTAACGACACTGTCTAAGGGCAACAGGAGACTTATGTAAAGAAACGACTTATATTGGCTTAACATCAATTGCAGTAATAGTTTAAGGAGGAACTAAAGAATTTCAACCAACGAAAGACACAAAAGTATCCTAAAAACGTTCACGTACTTCCACTCGATCAAAGGAGACAGTTTAAACAGTCCTCAACAACAATTAAAGACCTACAAGGCAGAAAAGTGCGAGGGCTTGGCATTCACAGATGTCCCAGGAAGTGTCCCTCGCTCCTATTACGGGCATCCTACGTAGTGCGTGGGATTCTAACTGTCCTGGCAATTCATTTCCTTAAAGGTTACTTATTGGTTGCAGGAAGACGCAATCCAAGAGGTACTGCAGGAGAATAATGAAAATATTCTAGCGTGTTTTTGGGTCCACGTTTATTTTAGTGCCTAGAGGCGCTTGTAGCTAAGTAATACCAGCCGCACGGGTCGATTGATCAGGTTAAACTATGCTTGCCGCGGTTGATCTGTGGATGGGTGACCATCTTTAGATACCAAGAACCCTCGGCCTCGGAAAGCACGTTAAGGTGTTGCTCCTGGCTGTCATTCGTGAATCTTTGACAGTAGTTACAGGTCGTGAGAAGCCCGAAAGTCTGACAGCCAGTGTTACCAAAAGGGTATCATATTAATAGGTAATAGTAATAGTAACCTAGTAATTAGGTTATGGAGGTCAAATAGGCAGTCGCTCCATCTATATACACCGTGAAATTTTAATGGTTGTTTTCCCGCAGCAGAACAACTTGCCATAAGGAAGCATAGAGTAAAAGTAAAAAAATAAGATTTTTTTTGTTTTAAAATAATTTAAAAAATATTAATCAACTCGATAAAACACTACTCAATAGTAACACTAGAGGTCACTTGTAGGTACTACTCAAATCGCACGCGCCGCAGACATAGGAAACAGCGATGCATAAATGTTCAAAGCAAAATAAACTCTCGCACGTGGTGATTTTTCACAATGGTGAATCTGGCATTTTTTGTTTCTAATATTTTATTTGTTTAAAAACGATTGTATTACCAAGACAAAACCATTTCGCTACGGGAAAACAACCATTTAAATTTCACGGTGAATATAAATAAAAAGAAAAGTCCTTACTGACTGACTGACTCATCAACGCCCAGCCCAAACCCTTGGACCTAGAATGCTGAAATTTTGCACAGTTTCCCTTTATAATGTAGACAAGGAATAAGGAAGGATTTTTCGAAATTCAACCCCTAAGGGAGTTAAGTAGGGGATAAAAGTTCCGCGCGGGCGAAGCCACTGGCAAAAGCTAGTGTAAAATACTAGTATTTAGCTGCATCTGGTTAGACTGGAAGCCAACCTCAACATAGTTGGGACAAGGCTATGCAGATGATGTTTATTGTAGTGCCTAATTCAGGCTGTGTCTTCAAGTTAACTTCGGAGTTTAAAGGTCGGTATGAATCTTCGGGTTCTTCATTCGAATAAATTGCCTTTAAAATCATCAAAGGAAACGCTTTAAACCTCGACATTAAATCTCTTAAATCGTCAGTCGGTACTAGCTAACAAACGTGATCCTTGATGGTAAACGCACGACCAAACCTAAAGAAGCATACGTCCAATCCGTCCTCATCATTAGTGCGGCCATTTTTTCCTCAATTTGTCATCTCAAGCGTCCAAGCCGGAGCAGAACATGCGACGTGCGTCCTTTGCGAGCAGGAAGAGCATTCACATGCTCGTAGTCGTATATCACGGAGCGAGTAGTCGAGTAACTCGATCGATCAACTTGAACGCAAACAATAGTCGTGTAGCCGAGGCAGGTGAACTGGCGACAAGGTCGGTATGTGTACCACTTCTCACTGGCTCACTGGACTTGCGTATTTTGTCAGAACTATGAATATATTACACGTTACAAACGTTTATGATGGACTGTCAAAAATTGAGTTGTTTATTGCGCCTAGTTTTGTAACCGACAGATTGATATTTGAAATGATTTAGGGTGATTTCTGTAATCAAAATAATTATAGATTTAACAAGATTTCTTAAGACCTTCTGTCTAAAAAACAATCTAAATGTTTGTATCTTTTAAAAGATCATTTTAACGATACAATGAACGTGATACTCACAAGAATGGTAGTTCTACTAGAAATAAATAATAGATTACAACATCTAAAAAAAACGCAACTAAAAAAGCAGAAAATCATTTCAAAAAAGCGTGGGGTGCTTATTGAGGCATTTTTATAATCAATTAATATCAAGCACCCCACGCTTTTCTGAATTTATTTTCTGCTTTTTTGGTTGCGTTTTTAAAGCGTGTTTTTTAGATATTTTTTATCTAGTATAAATTTTCTATTTTTTAGTTCTGCTAACTACAAAAGCGTGATCTTTCATTTTTTTTTTTATAATTATTGAATTATCATCGGTCCTCGATTAGTCTATAAAGTTTAAATGAAATCTGACCGTTTGAAGTGGGTCAAAATCAAGTCCAAAGGAGTCGGTTACAAACAAACATACAGGTGAAGCTAATAAAAAGCTTGTAATAAAAAGATTATGATAAACTAGGTGTGGGTAGCAACCTTCATTATAGTCTGTTGTACGAAGTAGGTTGGGTACGCGGTTAACTTTTGTCCAGTTTGCGCTTGGATATTTTTATACTGTTCTTCGGATCATCATCATCTGCCTAGCTTTTTTCCAACTTTACTATGTTGGGGTCTGCTTACAGGCAAACCGGATGCAGTTGAATACCAGTATTTTAATACGGAATGACTGCCTATCTGACATCCACAACCCAGTGACTGGGCAATACCCCTTAGAAGACCGGTTGTCAAACTTCCGGGCATCTGACGACCCGTAGCAACTGTCTAAGATCCACTAATGATAGCTGGAACCAACAGCTTAAAGTGTTTTCCGAGGTACGGAGAGGTCTTGGTATGTAAAGATGGTCAACCATCCATGGAACAACCGCGACAAGCGTAGCTTAACTTGATCGACCGCTAACTTACTGCGTAGGGTAGCGTTTATGTCGCCAATCCCAGTAAGCATAACAAAATCAGAATCAAACAAAATATTTTATTTCACATTAACCTGCATATGGGCACTTATGAAACGTCAAAAGCTAGGTGCACGGTTCCAATTTCTAGCCGACAAAAGCCGGCAAGAAACTCCACGGTTACTCTTTTAAAAATAATTGGCTTTTACAATGTTTTCAAATTATAGTGATGATAGGTACGGGAGAATAGTGCAGGCCAGTCAATACCAGGTACTTAGAGGAATGAAAATAAAAAATAAAAAATTGTCTACAAATCTACAGTCTATAAGGCCTACAACGTTCTCTCATTCACAATATGTAAAAGAATCTACATAAATAAAATGAACCTATTTAAACCAAGTGACATGATCTCCACGACAATCACTATTAAGTAGTCGATATTAGAATAATTGATGTATAATGTCAAATAATGACGAGAATATGTCAGACATTGTAAATAAATAAAAAATAAATTATTCATTAAATTATTTTTTAATAGCTCTTCACATAGTTATGCTGTTAATGAGGTACCACATGTGCAGAAGGAATTAATGACAAACTTCCCTGTCTCCAACGCAGTCTTTTATCTTATAATATGTTTTTTTGTTAAGGACACGTTTGATGTGAGTCTTTCCATCGCTTAGTTCTGTAACTGACTTTGGCAACTAGTTATAGAAGCGGATACTGTTTAATAGAAATGACTTGCTAGTTTTAGTTCTTCTAAATTTTGGAATCACAATTTCATCTTACTACGTGTGTTTAGATTATGGAAATCGCATCTTTTTGGAAAAGACCAAATTTTTTGCGAACATACAACATATTTTCTAGGATATAAAGAGAAGGCAGAGTTAGTATATCAAATTCCTTGAATTTGTTTCTAAGAGACTCGCGACGCCCCATTTTATAGATTGCGCAGATTGCCCTCTTTTGTAAAATGATAATTGAATCTACGTCAGCTGCCGTTCCACACAGCAGAATGCCATAAGACATAATACTGTGAAAATACGCAAAATTTACTAACCTAGCTGTAGCTACATCAGTCAACTGCCTTATTTTTCTTACTGCGTAAGCAGCTGAGTTTAATCTACTTGAAAGAGCTCTAATATGGTCACCCCATTACAATTTTGAATCTAAAGTAAATCCTAGAAATGCAGTGTCCAAAAAAGCATCTAGTTTCTTGCCATGAAGTTTTACATTTAGACCTATTTGGGATACACTTGTTAACGAGAACTTAAGACATTTAGTTTTGTTCGCATTGAGTAAAAGATTATCAGCGGCAAACCATTTTGATAGAACAGCTAGACTATCGTTGACATGTAAGACATCCGTATCTTTTCTATCTATTCTAAAAATAAGAGAAGTGTCATCAGTGAATAAAATTATATCCGAGAAGTTAGCCATCAGATAAGGAAGGTCATCAATATAAATTAGAAATAAAAAAGGGCCAAGAATTGAACCTTGAGGCATGCCCATCTTAACTAGAGACCCCGAGGACGTCACCCCGTTAACGTTTACTTTTTGCTGCCTGTTTGATAAATAGGGAAGTACAAGATCAGCAGCTTATCCACGAATTCCGTAGTGGTGTAATTTACAGATCAGTGTATTGTGGTCAACGCAGTCAAACTCCTTTGAGAACAGAAAGTGCCAAAAGCATCCTTAGACTTCTCCCAGAATTCCAAAATATGACTGATGAGTTTTACTCCCGCGTCAGTCTAGCTACCATGGATTTTTTCATAAATTTTGCTCAATGCTGGAAGCTCAAATATAGGTCTATAATTAGAGAGATCACTCTTACTACCCGATTTGAAAATTGGTACTACTTTACTGTTTCATTAAGTCAGGAAACGTACCGCTGTCTAAACATTGATTAAATATGTCTGTTAAGACAGGGGCAATTGTGTCAGTATACACAATACATTACATTACATAATACATTACCAAAGTGGCTTGATGGCCTGATGGCCTAAAGCGCCAATTTACAAATCAGTAAAAGAAAAACTAATCACCAACGCAGCAAAACTATAAATAACCCTATCACAAAATATTTCAATCAACTTCAATGAAAAGTGGAAAAAAAATTGATAACTCTATATCGAACTAATAGCACGATTAACTTTAATAGCCTATAAACCATCCAAATTACAAGAAGTACCCAAGCTTGCCTAGCCTTAGGCCGAATTCAGACAGACGCGATGCGGGGCAGTCGGTAGGTAATACTGGCCACAGCGGTCAGTAGTGCTCCTACAAGACGTCGAATATTAAATAAGATTAGCCTGTATTCCATTATTCGACCTGAGACAGGTTGCTCTACTATACGCGATTCTTAGTCTTTCCCATTCAGGGCAAAGGATCTCTTTTGCCTTTCATCCATGAAAAATCATTAGGAGCACTTCCTCGACCAGGGTAACACATTTATTTCGGTGGCAGTTTGGTTTTGTGGCCCAACTTTTGTGTGAAACGTGACTGGTCTCCTTTCACCAATGAAACTGAACGCGTTCATCACATTTAAAGTGTCAAAATTGCTGTGAAATGACACTGATCCCAAACGGGGTTTAGAAGTGCTGACAGCGTTCAGTTTAATTTATGAAATCTGCACATGACTTTACCACCTCTCCAAGACGTCAGCCTTCTTACATTTAAGTGATTTGAGATGGTCTAGGTCCTGTTAAATACATTTTCACATGTTTACGGTGTCTATTTAAGATCACAGCTGGTCTAACGATTGGCACCTCGCCAAACACAACCAACTCATATATGGTTATGACTTCGGCACAAGCTACGGCAATACTGCTTACCTGACTGCTTATCTGCTCCCACCCTTATATCAACGTTGTTATTATACTGCTTAAAGAAGGTATCATTATTTCATTGCGACTCACTACGACAGGTATCTGCCCACGGCGCCTGCCCATAATATATTCTATGAACTTTTAAGGCAACTAGTTATTGCGAATAAAGCTTGTACTACCGTGACGTTGCGTGTTCTACGGCGAATCCTATTGGCTGTTACAAATATCTTTATTTAATTGGACCAATAAGAATGGATGTAACATTTATTCATCATTGACTGATGTAAATGTTCGGACTAATTAAGATTCTATTTTGAATGAGGTATGCGTATAAGAAGTAAATTGCGCATTTATTTATCTACTATGTGGGTAGCTTTTGATCTTGTAACTTGTAAGTAGGTACTTGTCATGGATAAACTGGTACGTATTCTACTTTGAAGGTCAGTATACCTATCTACGGTATTCTAGCTCATCAAATTCAATGCTTAAGGGGGAATCGCCAGGGTAGCCCGCAAAATTAAAATTTTCTTAGGTTTTTGCGACTTACATGTCAGGTTGTATGTTGAACAAAATTGATCAGCAACCGTGACACTTATATGTTTACAGAATTATAAATAATTTAAATCATCAATACAGTTGTCTTTTTAAACAGCCTACAATACAATATTCCCACTGCTGGGACACCGGCCCGGTGGCAGTGAGAGGGAGTGGGACGTAATCCACCGCGCGGGCCCAGTGCGGGTTAGGGTTGATTACATAACCCTCTAAGTTCCTATATTACCACTGAATGACTCTGCATAATATTGATGATTCGATTTATTATAATTCTGTAAAGCTTCATTGTTGCGGTCGCGAATCATATTTTAATCCGCATACAACCTGGCACTGACCTGCAAATTGCAAAAAAAAACAAAACAAATAAATTGCAACAAACAATAGCAAAAAACAAAAAAATGTAATTACTTACAAAAAACAAAAACATTAAATTGCAAAAACAAAAAAAAACAATTGCAAAAACATGATAAATTTGAATTTCGCGGGCTTTTTAGCGCATCGTCCTGAAAGCAGGCAGAAGCTTTTGTGTATTGACCTTACGATACCTACGGCACGTTATCCTATGAACAGGCAATACAGTTGGTATGCTTAGCTTAAAAGGACCTACAATAACCTACTTTCTACTAATATTATAAATGTGAAAGTTTGTGAGTATGGATGTATGGATGTATGTATGGATGTTTGTTACTCTTACACGCAAAAACGGCAGAACGGATTTTAATGAAATTTGGTAAACAGGTAGTTTGTGCCCTGGAATAACACATAGAATACTTTTTATCCCGATACTACGTTCCCGTCAGATAGTTTTCGACCTCCGCGCGGGCGAAGGCGCTGGCAAAGGCTAGTCGAAATTATATTGAAAAATTAATGTGCACTGATACTTAATTTACTATTAATATTCCTCTTTTTTATTGTTTACCAAATTGTCTCATTGTGCATCTGTGGGCAACGTGGTTGATTTCACATTTGTATAATTTCTGTATCCTATCTTTTTGTAATTCTTAATGTTTAATTGTTTGTTTTCCCAAATAAATAAAATAAAATACCCAAAAGCGCAACTTTCAAAAATACTATTTAAAGAACCAAAGCCAAATCTGGTTTTTCTTTGCCACACGGAACTATGTGACCACCAAGGCTGACTTGCCACTAAAAGGTGACAGTTCTACCATCGATCCATTAACATAATGATCGCATTGAAGATACAGGTTGATTCTCGTGAATGAACTTATTTAGTAATGAATGGCGAACTCGAACTGAATAAATCAAGAAAATGCCTCAATGTATTATGCAACATATGTTTTGTTAAGATTCTTAAAAAGGTGTTGTGGTTTACATATTTAATCAATTTAGCAAATTATGGATAAATGATTAATGTCCATGGAGATAAAATTTAAATATAAACAAGTTATAAATAGACCTACTTAAAGAGAAATAATTATGAGATTTTATTTTCTAAACTGTTTTTTAAGATACTATCGGAAATGTTGATACTTTTTCAGCAGGCACTTCAATATCTTATTTTAGCGCCATCTGTTGAAATTCTTTTCTACTACTAAGCTAACGCCTTAACTAAATGACAAGCGCCATCTATCAACGAGTAGCTAAACTATAATTCGAAGCCACCTAGCGGCAAAGCAACGGACCAATTAGTTCAAATTCTTACCGGCTTGACGAAGGCGGCGTTGGCGTCGCATTCTTACTGATAGACTGTCCCAGTCGTCATCCATGTTTGGTTGCCCCTCTCTCTCCACTACAACAAAAATATACTCACATAGCTTCAGTTATAAAACAAAAGGTTTTCTATACATTCAAGAGAACTCGAAATATTTCTAAAGCGTAGGTTTAAAACATCAGCTTACACCTCATTTTTGCTTATAGACAGTTCTTTCACCTGCATATTCTTACAATTTAAAAGGTTATTTATATTTGATAACATTTTACAAAGATGAAGGGAAGGCTTTTCGGTTCACGGGAAATATGCCATCTTTAATAACATACCACATTACACCTTTAATCATGACCTAAGCCACAACCAGAGCTTAAAACTTTTATACAGACCTTCTTCAGTGCGGGATCGTGAGTTGATATGAGTAGCGACCCGCAAGCCACCCGCCATCAGATCAGTACTCTGCTCGAGGACTACTCGCTTCCGCCTCTCGGTGCCACCTGTCTCTTCTACCACGCTTTTGTCACTTGGCAGGGATTTGACCTGTCGAAGAAATAAATGTCTTAGTAAATGCTGAATAAAGACTGGTAAATATAAACTTTTACAGGGGTTATCGATGTGCACGCAATCAGATTAAGAAAAACGAAAAAAAAACAGCCTAGGTTTTATAAACGGTCACATGTGGTATGGCCTAAAAATCTACTGAGATAAATCTATGTCAGACTGAGAATTCATTTCGTTGCCAATATCATGTTTAGGAACAAAGGTTTATATATAAGTGAATTCTAGCAATCGAGTGTAAGCGTTTCGCCACTCAGTATTTTGCAAATCATTCATTCAATTCATTGTCTTTTAGGTAGAAATCTTACCCAGATAAAATGATAAATGATGAGTAGGCCATTCGAGAGTAACTAGGTACCTAAGAAAGCAAGTCATTTAGATATCTTTTTGAATTGGTTAAACCTTTACAAAATCAGTAATGATGCATCTTTATGATTTCAGTTAAAATATCTAGAAAGCTTGGATTTAAAGTTATTTTTATTCAATGGTAGTTTGAAACGTCAAGTACCTATCTAGCACCATCGAATAAGTTGATTCGTGGACCAAATAAGGACTTCAATATTTAGGCCTGAATCTTTTCGCCTGATAATCAGGATAGCGCGGCGTTTCCCACTCATAACAGCGCTCCAGTATTACCCAAAGGAATAGACAGAGATGCACCTATAGAATAAAATCACAGAACGAATCACAAAATAAGTGTTAGCAAAATATCCTCCTAGTCAACCCTGCTTACAAACATGCTAACATTACCAATACCTCCATCCATTACTCCAACAATCTCCCCAACTATTCCAAGTCTCAACATTACCTCGTCTTTAGACAGTTCTTCGTCGCAGACCCGTTCCTGTTCCTTGGTGTGTCGCGTCTCCGTCACAATCGTGCCATCTAGCCGCAGCGCCCGCAGCTCTTCCTGCGACAAACGAATACGGTTAGCCATGCACAACTTATAATAGAAAGGCCTACTTACTCAATTTATTTATGCAACATCACGATCTTTGGCTGTGCCGAAGTACATATTATTATTGACCAGGAAACGGTTAATGCTGCGATGTACAACGTGTTAGGTCTTAAGATCAATTCTGTTGATCTTGTGATTTATTATCAAGTATTTATTAGGCTCTGCAACAGGCCAAATTTTACAAGCAGCAGCATCTTTTTACAGTAGGATAGCTGCTTGGATATCCTTATCACCAACCTTCTTGCCCGATTTATTACATATTCTAGTCTATTTCTCGTATAATACTTATATCGTTCTCTAGCTAGTAGACTTTGGCATTCCTATAAAGTTTTGCAGCTCAACAGCAACACAACAACTTGACTTGTGGCCCTAAATCCCAGACCTTTTAAAGGTGAAAAAAGCATATTCTGAAATCAAAATATCTAAACTACACATTCGTGAAAAACTACCCAGTAGCTAAGTATTACTAAGTAAATATTGTTAGCTATGTTTACTATTGGGTCTATGCTAGCTCTGGTGTCTATTCAGTCAAAATCGAAACGAGACTGATTGAAATTGATACACAATTTAGAAATTCAATCCTGTCTAACATGACATTTTATTACTTTAATCAATGATTTATGACGTCAATACATCAAATAAGCGATCGTACTGGCATACTTATGTAGAATGTGGATAAATAAGTGTATATGTTTTTATATTTAGAAGGTTCGTTCAAACTACAATTTGAATTTCTGTTGGTATGTGTCAAACGTTATGTAAATATCACAAGACTGGTAAAAAATGGACCGCTGCTTTTCAAATACACACCTTTTGTTTGCTTTTATATCGATAAATGCCTACTTCTTCTTAGTTCCAGTAATCCTTGACCTACAAACACTCTAAGTATTTTTTGTATTTTGACCAACAATATGGTCCAACCAAATGGACACTTTGTACGTCTAGACTCAGTCATAATGAGTGACTTTGAGACGGAGTTTTGATGAATCACTAACCGAAATCCTACCGTACATAGTGGTCATTGGTATGATACCTGTCGTTGATTTATTACATCAGTTTCATGCTTTCGAATATCTGAAAAAAGCCAGTCTTGGATGCAAAAATTTAACGAGTTGAATATTTGCAGTACTTGTCGACATCTTCATTGGCGAATTCTTTAACATTAACGTTCAGAATCAAAGAACTTACGGTGTCATCAGTGGTGATGGTAGTATTGTACGCGGTGGTGTCCTTCACAAGCTTAGGCCCGCGTGGCACGAGCGCCAGCTGGTGTTCCGTCTGTGACTTCAGAGCATCGCGGATGTCCTCCTCGGGAGTCTCATTCACAGCAGCTATTAGAGCCTGGAACAAAATAAATGGAGCTGTTACTTTTTTGTAGTCACCATACGTACGCTTTTGGATGATTGGAAATTGTGTAGCAAGTATTTCATGCGTATGTTGCGGGGTACTTGATTTGTGTGATGTGACACAGGCTATAAAAATAGTACCGTGTATTAGTAACTTATTTTAAACCATTTAGAATAGATTGTTTGTAATTTTGTTGATTATGAATGATGAAAAGTTAATCAACACCGCCAAAGAATTCGCCGATATCGAAAATCAGAAGATAGGAACGCTGTACCACACAGGTCTACAGAAATTCAAGCCTGATACACTTTAAGACCTTATTTGGTGCCAGTGTGTAATCGAGCATTTAAAGGATAGGCTTTGATTAATTTCCTTGAGAAATGCCGAATGTCTCTAGACAAGCACGGCGTGATTGTTGTCAAAGATGATATAGCAACATCTGAAGCATTAGAATGTGATGTGGATGATCCTATCTACTGCTATTCGAAATTACTCAAAAATAATTTTCAGATAACATTAATTCAAGAACACTCCTTTGCTTTAAATGTAGAATTATAATAACTTAATACTCAATTCTCTTACTTTATTATTGAGTGTCAGAATAGATTGCTAACAGGTTTCATTTACGACTTAAGTTGGATATTTATTCACGTCTTAATACAAGTGAGCTTATCTTTGTTAAAGTAGTGAATCGTGGCCCGAA
Source organism: Polymixis lichenea (assembly GCA_949091785.1). Classification (NCBI taxonomy): domain Eukaryota; kingdom Metazoa; phylum Arthropoda; class Insecta; order Lepidoptera; family Noctuidae; genus Polymixis; species Polymixis lichenea. The sequence goes on along the minus strand of OX420945.1, from coordinate 12,460,264 downwards.
TTCGTGATTGTGTCGTTTAATAAAGTAGGATCCCGGGCGTGCCGCGGCTTCGCAACCTACTCGCCACTGCATTCACCGTTTTGGTGTTAAGTTACGAAATACTTGCGTCAGAAGCCGCAAGGACTTCGGAATTTGATCTGTTAGCTACAAGGCTTTGTGTCGATATCTAATACTTTTCAGTAACAATCGTTTTATTAGTAGGTCATCTAAAGGTCGTTGAAAAGAGGCACAGAAGCCCCTGCATCCGCAAGCGGCAAATATCAGGGCTTACTGTGACCTGTAAGCAAAGGAATTTCAATTGAGGTAAGATCCGTGCAATGATGGCGTATCTCTGATAATTACCCGCTGAACGAGCGATGATGTTCAATCAGAGAACAGTTAGCGATAAATATCGCACCGCGCTCTATTATTAGGGCCGTCAATCTCTCCAGCGTGATATCGAGCCTTGCCCAGCAATTTGATGTAACAGTTACATTCCGAAACGGGGGAATGTTCAGGCCGTAGGTTTGAGATACGGTTTTCACGTGCGAAACTAGTTGCGTTTTACTTCTTTGGTTTGTTATTTTAATCAACAGTAAGCTCGCCTTGATACAAAACTGTAAAGTACAACCTGGCTTATAAGTCGATTCGCACGAATTTACTTGCTCGAATCGAGCGAGTGAAACATTTTTTTTTGTACAGGCTACTCGCACGAAGTAAATCTATTTGTGGGCGAATCTACTAATACAGATTTATGTATGAGGCAATTAGCACGTTTTGAATTTTCTGCAATAAAGTTATGAGAAAAGCTCACTGAAAGTACCTACTATCTAAGTATTTCTGGAGTTGTCGATTCGCCCACAAGTAAATTACCTTCGTGCGAGTCGCTTAAAGAAAATAGTGTGTCAAGTCAAGTGAATAAATTCGTGCGAATCGACTAAAAAGCTCGACCTCAGTCGCAGCAGAAGGTAAATGTAGACTAAATTGTAAATGTCACGAGTGACGTTGACGATATTTCTGTCGATGACCAAACTTGACCTGCGTATCGACATTTCCCAAAAGATTGTAGCACAAGATGTGTTTACAATTTCGTTTCACGTACTACGGTTAAAATGTAACGTTACTTTACGTATATTCTAAGAGTAGCAATCTACGAGTCACGGCTAGCTGTAAATTTATCGATGTTTACTGTAGAAAAAAGATCGGTACGCATTCTGTTGTAATTGCTGCGCTTCGCTTATATACCTAGACGTACATTTTGATATTCTACTTCGTATTTAGATAATGTGAATTCTCATGGTGCGGTCGTTGACCGGTGTGATCTCGGAATAGATGTCTTTTTGCTAAAGTTGTGACGAGGTCAGGCTAAACTTATTAAAAACGTAATTAACGTTTAGTGACTCTGCGTTCGTAACTTAGATTAAATGACTATGATACGTTTTATTGCTAGGGTACTTGATTTGCTAATTTAAATGGAAAATAAACTGAGAAGAGTATTAATAAAAGTTGCCTAGAAACGACCACATTAATTGGAAAACAAGGACTATTAATAAAGTATTCAACTTTATAAACAACATAATGTTAGAAAGTGATACCTACCTACCATTTTTTTCCACATTATTCGGCGAATCATCAGCGAAAAATGTTATAAACACAAATAACTTAATGTAGCCATGACATTCAACCTAGCCAATAGAAACACAGAAAACGCGATAATCGTTAAAATACATAATACTATAACATAATGCAACGAAAACGGGTTGTCATATCCGTTGAGGCGCGCAAAAAAATGGTTGCTAAGCGTTTTAACCCAGGTACGCACGGGCGGTTTTTTTGCGCAATCGATTTTCAACTGTCTATATTGCGCTGAAAATTGAGAATGGAGCAGTGGTAGTCCAGTGGTAATGTTCGAACCCATACAGCCGCTTTATTTTGTGTAAATTATTTCATCCCCACTGCTCTCAAAACGGTGAAGGAAAACATCGTGAGGAAACCGGCGTGTCCTAGAACCAAAAATTATAAGACATGTGACATCTTCCAATCCGCACTGGGCCTGGGTTAAGGCTCCAGCAGTGGAAACATTATTCGTTGATTATGGTAGAGAATACAACAGACTGCATCCCAGCGTGTTAAGTAAATACACTGTAGGATTTTCAAGGCGAAAAACAAGCGACGACAAAAATACGCTCGTGCGTGGTTGGGCTTCAAGATAAGCGAAGCTGCAACGTGACTTAGGACGAAAGAGAGCGTCTTTGCTAGCAAACCTGCAAGATCACGCAAGACGACAAGAACCCCACTTTTAGTATTTACGCTACTGTACGTAGAAGCACGTGAGGTTCAGAGCGGGTCAAGGGAAATTTTACGGCAAACAACGTTGTATGCTACTTTCAAAGTCTACAATTGAATTTTAACATGACACTCGCGATTTATTAATACTGCTTACGTGATGGTTAAGAGAAAATGTCTATAGAAACTTACGGAAGAAAACAATGCTTTGCCAACCATAAATAAATAGGAATTTCAGCGCAAGACACTGACTAAATGGTAATCGCAACTTTTGTATATTATGATTACTGAAGCCTTTAGAAAACAAAAAATATATTTAATAATATCGAATCACTCGTTCCGTGCGAGTGAATTCGTGCGAACAAACTAATAAGCCAAAAAAATTACAACCCACTTTGTGACTGGCTGTACTCAATCTTTAAATGACTTGAAAAAGTGAGGTTCCCATGTCATTCCTATTTTCATCCATTGCTAGCACTAAAGTATCGATTTCACAGATATAATAATAAACGACCAATTTATGTACAATCAATCAAAATACTCATTACTTGAGCCTTCAACAAACATAACGTAATTACGGGTATCACCTCACGCACGTTAATTAAAAGTACAGTCATCCAAAGACATAAGTAACCAGGGTCATCGGATATATTTGAAGTTTAGTAAGAAATGGATGGATATTTTCTAGTAAAATTTTAATTAATTAATCTAAAACAAAGAGTTCATTTATCAAATTAAATTTCATTAGAAAATATTGGTTGGTTTTCTATTTTCGTGACTGTACACAATTATTATTTACTGCGCATTATCGCCAATCAAGCTTATAAGTAAAAGTAACAAGAAACGAAGTATGTCGACGTCGACCGGTCGACATTGTTGCTTTGCGTCCGCGCATATTTTTCGACACATTTTTTTAGAACAGAGGTTCGCAGCCGTGCTGTAGATGATAACCGTGATGTAGCCTTTGCCTCGTGACAGTGGTTAGGCATAAAAAAATGCCATCACAAGAGTTTGATGCGAGTGAATGAATAAACAGGACGAATAGTTGCAGCAGAGAATGGAACACGCGGGTTTCCTCAGGCTGCGATGGCCGCCATAGTTTACCGTCGAATGACGCCACTGAAACGTTGTTTACGATAGTAAGTTGGCGTGTTTCCTTAGAGTTTGACTTTCTGACAACGCAAAGTCAAACCCCGTACCTTCATTTTCATGACCGTAGCTTAGTAGGTGGAAGCTCCAGGGTCCAGATATTTGCAATTTGCAGGTCAGGCTGCATGTTGAACAAAAGATATTTCGCGACCGTATCAATTATGGCTTTACATAATGATAATCATTAAAACTGTCAATACAATCCCAATCGAATTAAATGAAGTTACTACCGTAGAGCTTCCACCTTAAGCATGAATGTTGAGAAGCTACTGCAAAAATGTTGAGCACCACTGCTTTGGAACATTGATTGAAATCTTAATACCCGCGAACATTATAGTCTGGCACTTTATTATGTGAGAATATTTCGTGAAAGGAGTTCCTTCCACAGCTTCTTTTGAGAACGTATGATGAAAAGATCGTCTACTTTTTCGGAATGGTTTTCGTAGCAGTATTAAATTAATTTGCTTTGTTGACTTGGCATTAAAAGAAACACTTTCTGGCTACGGTAGGTGTAGTCCATAAGATGATAATGTATTTTTAATTATCTTCGAAAAGCCTAATTTTACGATAGTATTTCATTTATTATTATGCAGGTAATTAGCCGTTTGTTAAAAATATAGATTATTTAGCAAAATATATCATTCCATTTGCCAACCCGCACTGGGCCCGCGTGGTGGATTACGGCCCACTCCCTCTCACAGAGAGGAGGCATGTGTCCCAGCAGTGGGAACTTTATAGGCTTATTATGGTTAGCAAATATTGTTTCTACAAATATAATTTATGTAATTATAATATTTTAGGACAAAATATAACTTAATACAAAAGAAACATAAAATTAACTACGTTTATACAAAGTTATATAATCCTTATTATAAATAATTATATAAATGAACAATCACGCACAATGTAATCAGAACAATGAATTACAGAAAAAACCAATATGGATTTCACGTCAAAAAATTCTCGATTTCCTTTTATATCGTGAGATAACAGATTTAATAATACTCATGAGAACGGATATATAATCAATTAAAATGCTTTAATAACTTAACTCTGTGTTCAAATTAAACAGACAACTTAAGTAAGTACTTTAATGAAATCAGATCAGAAAAATCAGTGGTGAGAGGGATCATTTGGACTTTTTATTGCTGTGCTGCTAGGGAGTTTGTTGCGCCACTTCTTCTTCCCAGCTATAGCACTAGGAAGTGGTGAAGGGCGGGCGTTTTGGGGGACTGTCTTATGTAATTTTGACGATCGAAAAGATGACGAAGAGATTCGAGAAGATTGATTAATTTGAATAAATGACTTTTGTTTTTTTTTAATTCTGTGAAGAACAGCTTTTTAAATATGCAGCTTATATGAAAGCCAATGAAGACTTGTTTTGATTCCCTCCCGTGCCTCGGAAAGCACGTAAAGGCTTCTTCAAACAGGCGCGACGCGACTCTCGTAAAACAATTTCTATGAAAACTTCTTGGAAATTATTCAACAAGTGTCGCGTCGTGCTGTTGCATCGCGCCTGTTGGAAGAAGCCTTTAAGCCGTTGGTCCCGGCTGTCTATCGTAGATCTTTGACAGTCGTTACGGGTCGTCAAAAGCCCGAAAGTCAGACAAGTTTTATCAAGGGGTATCGTGTTTCCCAGTTACATAACTGGGAAAAGGCTAAACAAATGATGACGATTTGTTTAAATTGAAAGTATGGTGGTACTTGCATAAAGATACTATATTATTTAGCATTGGTAGAACCAACATTGGTAGGCCCAAAGGCTAATTGATACGAATCCCCCTCGCCACTGGTAGGTCCTTTGAAACAGGGACGAGCCATTTACGGTTTAGTTATGACAAAATCTTAGATGAATATAATTTTACGGAATTTTAATCTCTGATGGATAAGCTTATAGTAGGTTTTCAATTAAACCAATACAATAGCGCAGAAACCTAGGGCAATAGAAATATATGTATCTTTATACTTAGAGGCCGAGACGAGGTCACAAACTATCGGCATTAACAATTATAGAAAAGTATAAAAACCATTGGATTGACAAGCTAAAGAAAAGCCTATGTCAATCCAGCAGGCCTAGACAAAACACATTTCTGTTAGCATTCACGCCAAACGCTACGCCAAAATGTATGGGAATGACATTACCTGCAAAAAGGACACAACGTAATCTTTCCGCAGGTAATGTCATTCCCGTACATTTTGGCGTAGCGTTTGGCGTGAACGCTAACAGAAATGTGTTTTGTCTCAGGGCCCTGTTGAAATTTGTAAAAATACGAAACGCTTTGAAAGTGATGCCTACTCCTGAAATTACGTTTAAAATGTTGCATATTTTATTTAGCATCGATAAACATATTATTCCTAGAATAAATGATCTCTAAACAAAATACTAATACTAACATGTAGCCTAGTTACATTCACATCAAATCTTTCAAAGAAAAGTGAAACTTGGTACGCAAGGAAGCGGAAATCGATCGCAGCTGTAAATAATTCTTGTAATACTAACATACATGACTAACTTATCTCCATTGAAATATCGTAATACATACATATTTATCTATGCCAAAATGTTACGTAAGTAAATTATAAATATGTGAAATATTCCTGACGGTGACTATAATCATTTAATTTGCATAATGTGCAAGCTTTATACGTGTGTAAGGACGTCATTAATTTGTGAAATTGCGTAATTTTTCTAAACTTTTCACAAGACGAAAAATAAATTCGCATAATGGTTAATATTACTTGCCTTTAGTAAAACTCTTTTACATAGGTACACTCACGCCAGGTGGCCTACTCTCTACGCACGAAATCCGTAATCGCGGTGGAAGTTACGGGCGTTTCCTACTCCGTATCACTCACGAACCTATGATTAGTTTGGGGCCCAAACTGAGAATGAAATTCTACACGATTTGACAGTTGTCCCTACTCCCTATATGGTTTACCCGTCCAAAACAGTTAATTAATCAGCTGTAGGAGTCACTTCGAAATTTCGAACAATTTTCGGACGGGCCCGTATTTTCATTGACGGAGTTAGAGAGTAGCCAATGGGAGTAGTGCTTCCCATGGGTTATAGGCAGAAAGTACAGAACGCAACTTGCTACGATCCGTAGAATTCTTTTGCTCCGTAATAATATCCGTTCTGAACTTTATGATATGTTTGAGAATGGACATTGAACATGGCCACTTCGGCCATGTCCAATGCTCGTCGCGTTTATTCGTCTCCTGTCCCTATATGACAGAATTATTATTAATTATGGGAAGATTTTAGATAACATGACTGAATTTCAAACAATCACTTTTACCGTCTATTAATCTTTCACATTACAATCAAAACAATTGTTAAATGATGATGATGATGATGTTGATGTTGTTGTTGTTGTTGTTGTTGTTGTTGTTGATGTTGATGATGATGATGAATTGTTGTTGTTAATTGTAATTGTTGCGGACTTCATTAAGTCAATCATTCCTTTCCCCTCCTTTTTCATATACCTTGCAAACACGCTTAAACTCACTGCTTCCTCCAATGGGGTAGGCAGAAAAGGCAAAACGCCACCTGCTACGATAATTACATTAATTCTTTTACCTCGTTAACGTTCAGGCCACTGTGGCCCTAGTGTGAGTTTCATTAAACCATCTCGATCAAAAGCATCGAGCGCGTTCGGCGCTCCGATTGGTCCGTCACTAATCCAGGGCCAATCGGAGCGCCAAACGCGCTCGATGCGTTTGATCGAGATGGTTAAATGAAGTCGGTTAAGAAAACTCGCACTAAGGCCTCTGGTCAAACACGCACGCCGGTTGCGACTACTACGCAAACTGACCTTTCAGACAAACATCACCAATAAAGTCACTATATGTCCTCAAAGGGCGTCCCTCTCGGCGTTTCCACCCAAATCTACCTTGTAAATACCTTTTGTTAGTTGCGTTTCATACAATCTCTGAATATGACCAAACCATCTAAGCATACTTTAAAAAAAAAATGACACTTCTCACTTTTACATAGCTTAAGATTGTAATCATAACATTATAACTATGAAAATTTAATTATAATCTTAGAAAGATGAATAAAGGAGTGTAGCTTTATACATATTATTTAAAAAAAAACATTAAAACAAAATAGGAATAATTTTATATTTTACTGTTTTTTTATAATGTACAGTTGAGCTAATTGCCTACTCAATAATAATTATGTATAATCTTCACATCATTTCACTTCATAAAATACTGAACTCAGACGCCATCGCGCCATTGTGCTAGCAAAATGACAGCGTCAGCTCTCCCCGTCATAGGCTACTTGTTTCCAATCATGATTTATTCTCAGTACCGCGCCGAAGATTTATCTAACATGTGAACGTTCCATGACATTGATTTAATTAAATATTGTGCCGCTTCTCATTACAAAATAAGAGTAACATTAACTTACCTCGGCCAGTGGAAGAGGACATGGCAATCCACTTAGTTGCTACCAGCCAGTGACAACTAACCCTGAATTAAAATGGTATCGTGCGAACTGTATCTTAACTACAAACTGCTCAACTTTGTAGTAAAAAGATCAATGTTTAATTAACTGCAATTTATCTGAAGGTACAGGTGTTGTGTTGTTTATTTCGCAGCTGTTGCGACGCGATTGTTGTTTTTGCGGGTGTCGCTTCCACTTTGATGTAACATATCAAGTTGATGTATTTTATCCCTTATTGTATTCGCCTTGGAGTTTGTCAAAAAGCGTTGGAACGCAGCACCCAGAGTCTAAAAAGACAAGACAGAATATGGAGCACCACGCTGCGTTCCAAAACGGTTATAATAGACGTAAGCAAAAAGGCTACCAGGCTCAAATGGGATTGGGCTAGAGGTCGTCGTTGAATCAATAAACTGTTCTTTTAACGACTTTTCATTCGTCAATTACATTAACCAAAAAACCGTTAATGACCCACCTCTAATGGGACTGGGCCGGTCACATCAACCGCATCTAGGATGAGTGGATGACTGACACTTCAGCCAGGCTGTGTTTTTTCTCCAACATCAACGTCTCTAACAGCTATGTCTACAGTTAGTTATCGTTTCTGTTGTTCATAACAAAACTATAGCTATATTAGTCAATTTTATTGTTTATTTAACGTACATTAAATTGAGCGAACTAGAATATTTGGTTATGTAGGTATTATATGTAATCAACAGCGTGAAATCAAACCTCATGTCTTGAGTGTTATTAGCAATAATGAATAACTTGATTTAAGTATTTACGTGCATTTAAATCTCTTGAGGGAAACATTGAGCATTTTATGCATATACAGCATAATCTATTGCTAATAAAAATGTATATAAATTGCACCTACAGCATTGCCTACGAGTGGCACCACGTCCCACTATCCTCAATAGACTCGTCTAAAATACAATTGCGAGAATGTTCAAGTCATTCTTTTCATTCCCATGTTACCATAAAATTATAACAATCTAGAGAAAATACTAAAAGTGTAACAGGTAAACCACACTACAGCATGTGTTTTGTTAGTTCTTTTCAAGTTCTGGGGCATAAATTGTAAGTGTCCTAAAAATAAATTATGCTTGGGCGGTTCTAAGTCACTACATCACTACATATTACAAAACAATGTCCCCCGCCGCGTCTGTCTGTCTGTTCGCGATAAACTCAAAAAGTACTGAACGGAGTTTCATGCGGTTTCCACCAATAGGATGCATGAGGAAGGTTGAAGTGTATAATTTGTTAAGGTTTTGTTTAAATTGGAAACGCGGGTGAAGCCGTTGACAAAAGCTAGTTCATAATAATATCTCATTGGCAACTACATTATTGAAGTAAGGCTAACATTTCCTTGTGATCGTCGTCTATTAAGTGAACCAGAAGTGTACGTATAAATAGGTTTAGTACAATGAAGATGACCGCTATAAAGCACTTTCGGCCAAAATAATTGACCAATTTCACGCGATTTGCATAATCATAGAAATTAAAACTAATTAAACTAAAAAGTATTAGATTATGAACAGTTTCTTTTAGTTAACTTGTTAGTGTAGATTATTTCCTTTGATCAGAGGATATGAGAGTGATATATCGTATGTGTCAGCTGTCCGGAGATTGTCACGCGATAATTGTCAAACACATTAGTGGCTGGCAATTAAAATATAAAAAAGTTGGAAGTAATTACATAAAGTAACACGTGTTTTTTTGCTTTTTATTTCAAAGTGATATGCTTGACGACATGTTAGTAATTTAATTAGTACACTTGCCGCCATTTAAATTTCACCTGTGGCATTTTAATTATTTTTATGTTGTAACATTTTGATCAGCTATCAACGGGTTCATTAACCTGCTGTTTTCAGACATTACATTAAAAATATAATATCCAGGCTTACAGCCTCTTATCTCTGATTTTGAATTAGCTGGAATCAAATGACAGCTGCGGTCGACCGTTTTTGTCAACATGACAGTTATGCTACAGTAACGACCGTCATTTTACTCCAGCTAATTAAAAATCAAAGTTTAAAAGAAAATGATCTAAGAGATCATTGTACACTACAGTTTCAGTTATGTTAAATACACCTTGTTCATGTTAAACCACAAATGTACGTATTGTACTAATTGAGTTAACCTTATGCTTGTCCCTTAACAACAAGAGGTACAGGCAAAACCAGCGCGCTAGTTAGTACATGTAAATTACAGAGTCTATTTTTAAAATTAGCAAAACCGTTTCGTTTTTGACAACTAAAACGGACCACAGATTGTCGAGCAGATAATTTTTTGCTCTGACTTCTGCGAAGGCAAGATTACATCCTAATATGGTGTTTACATTACCGTAATTTTGCTCTGTTCTCTTATTATTTTGACAATTTAATACCATGTAATGAGGAAAGAGATGGTATCTAAAATTAGCAACAAAAAATGTACCAAAAAAAGAACAAATGAGTGTCACGATGTACATTTTTTGGAACCAAGCCGACCGCATCTGGGTGCATATTTAGCTGTAACTTGGTAACTGTTTGGATATTTTTAAAACGGTTTACACCATTTTTCGAAGAATCTTTCGGTATTTCAAATTCTTAACTTGAAAAGCCGCTAGAAGCCCGCCAGTTCCTTAGAACTTCGCAACGGCAACAGAAACATTTTCCTAAGAAATTATTTTTTTCAAACTGCTTTTTCTACTTTTCAAAGCTCGTTAGGACATAAATAAACACTACTAGGTATGCTAGCTCTTGATACTTTTTTCTAGGACAATTTTATAATCATAAATCATAACGCAATTATTTTTTTGCCTCGTCCATAATGTTGTGGCTAACTTTTAAAAATTAAACGCCGGCTTCTAGTGAAGCTGAGTTGTTTGTTTATATATATATTTGTAATTTATCCGTAAAAATATATCATCAATAAAAATTGTGTCTAGGAGTGACAGAAACCTAGGTACAGTAATTGTGTGTAGGCCCACACTGTTGGATCTTCAATAATCTTCGTAAATTTTGTAACATTTCATCAAAATGTATCTAGGTATAATATTACGTACCGCTAACACAAATAATAGCAAAACAGCAATATCATTACACCACTCTATATTACAGTCCCAGCCCCATTCAGAACTAAGACCGCTTTGTATACTATCCAATATCTACTAAAACTATCGCATACCGTAAAAGCTTATAACTATAATAAAATAAAACAAGATAGTCGCTAATGAGTACCTTGTATTTATCTCACAGGAAACCCACGCACACTACCTCTACCGTGTAACTCATTCATATCCAGCCTCTACGAATCTAAGGAACCTATAAATAAAGCTGGATACAGACTATAAAGTGAGTATCGGGGAGTTTCGAGATATCAAGAAATATCTCTATAATTTAATCGAACCTCTAACTTTAACGAACTATTTTATGACAGCCGTTAAATTTAATATCTAAAAGCGGATATAGATTCTATGGTGAATATTAGTAATATAACTGATAGGTTTAAGCAAACGTTTTAATAGAATTTCAAAAGTGCCAACTTCCAATCAACATAATTCACAAATAACAGTACTAGAAAAACAGGGGTTCATTACCTGCCTATATAGCCTTTTTGCTACTACGTTCCATGTAAAGTACTGGAAGGCGAAACCAAGGTCGTCTACCAATACGTTACATGGAACGACTTAACGACAAAACCCCTTGGTAACACTGCATGCCAGACTTTCAGGCTCCTGACGACCCAAATACTAGAACATATAAATATTGAATAAATAAATGAACATAATTGACGCATGGCCTCTGCTTGGATGACGTTCATTTTATTCATTTTGATTTTCGATTAATTCTTGATTACGAATGATCCAAAAATTAATTCCGAGTCATGTGATTCTCCTCTAATTTATTTGTTACCAGTATTGATCATTGTGTTGAATGTTATACACACAGAGTAAAATTTTAACCAGTGCGCAAACTATAACCATGAATTCAGCAGATCATTCTTGACGTAGACATTTTTCGACGGTTTAAAAAAAGTTATCACGGTGAGATTTTTACAGCATCGATGTACAGATTTACCTAGGTAGTTCCTACCTGCGTACCTGAAATCTGATGAGCCTTTGCCCCGAGTGAGTGAAAGTGAGTCACACTGCAGCAGTGCAGCCTCCATGACGGCATAAACCTTAATTGAGGGAGGTCTCTGTTTGTTATGTTCCGTTTGGTGCCGGACGTAAAGAATAGCACCATCCCATTTCTTCCCGTAGGTGTAGTATGAGACGACTAAAGGACTTACTAGAGAATGGGCAGCAGCATTCTCTATGCATTTTACCACCATTTTGCGATCGCCAACCCGCCTGCCAAACGTAGCGACTATGGCAAACCCCTCATTTTTTTAGGGGAGGCCTATGTCCAGCAGTGGACGTATAGCTTAAAAATGGTGACCTATAACATCACCTTGGAGAAATCTGTGAAGGTGTTATAAATGTAATTAAAATAAATAAACTTGTTCTCGTACAGATTGACCACATTGATCACCAATCACCAAGCTTACTCACTCTGCGTTGGCGATTTACCTATCCACACCGTATAGGTGATTCGAGAAAACAAAACCAAAGTTAATTCACAATGCTATCATTCACAGCACCTAACTTAGATGTGCGTTAAAATAACGTCGTTCTCAATGATATTATATCCTAACAGATTGTCAAGTTCCGCCTAAGTCTACGTCCTCATTCTATCAGCCTCAACATCAAACGATTAAACTGTCCACTAAACGTAAGGTATATTCTAAATCTTGGGATTATTACTTGCATTTAATCTTGATTCTCGCTTATATTCTATTGCTATTGAATAAATTTATTGTATGATATAGCGTCATTGTATAGGATATCTGGCTTCCAATTCCTTATGGTAGGTTGGAATTGATACCTGGAATTTATATTTTCGGAGCTCATAGATCTTCCATCATAACTTGTAAGAAATTTCGGAAGGCGGTGACTTTGGATATGTATTTAAATTTTTTGTCACCGCCTTCCGAAATTAAAGTTATTTTTCACTTTGTAGTGTTTTTCGGAAGTCGGTTGTTTTTTTTGAAAAAGTTTTTATTTTTCACTTTTTAGTAATTGTACCTGGGGTAGGTACAATTACTAAAAAGCTACACCAATTTGAAATTTCATCATTCTTGGGGTCAAAACAATGCATATTTATGCGATAGCAGTAATCGCGGTTGATTTGCTGTCATTTTTTTTTTAAGAGTTCTGTTGTCTGTCTCCGAAACTCATCATCAGATCTAGATGAAATTTAAATGGGACCATTTCGGAATAAACCCCTTTCGAACAAATAAAGAATTGATAACCTCCTCGTTTTTGAAGTCAGTTTAAAACGGCTTTCCTCTCGTAATAGACAATTTTATAATACCCAAAACATTTTCTTTGTTTATAGAACCTCCGCAATGAAAGGATCTGCCATTCACTGTTCCATGAATTTCAATCTCTGTGCGCTACGATCGTAGCCCCAAAACCAATCTCCGATTATTCTCACTCAATGACTTGTTTAGTCATATACTTTATTACTACTGCATACATTTTAGTGTGTACCCTGAAGTAATAAAACAGTTTCACTTTTTCTGTTCGGTAGCGTGTTTGGTGTTCCGTCAAACTCACGAGCTCACGCCTCTTAATGGGAGCCTAGTCTATATGTAGGTAAGTTTATCTTATGAATCGGCGTATCGCCGAGACTTTCTCGAGACATCTGCCGAGCCTCCTGATTGAACACGCGATACCGAGCGTAAAATACTTAGAAATAATTTCACAATCATTCAACTAGCGTCTACCTTTTTGTCCCGTCCATAAAGCAGATAACATCTAGCTCGATAGTGCTGCAGACACACGGTTAAATGATGTCACTGAGGAAATTCTTCATTTTAACGTCGCAGATTTATATTTAGTTTCATTACGAGCTTTTATTTTTAGCTATACAAATATCAGAGTACTTAATTTTTGTTCAGTGAGTCATCTTATTGGCATGCATACAAGGCCTTACTAGCGCCAATCCCTTCTTTTGAATTTAAATCAATTGCTTTCAGAATTCGAACTCGTTATCTACTTAATATTCTGTTCCAGTACAAAACTGCTTCACTTTTCCCGCTTAATATATCAAGTTAAGCTTACCACTACGCGGTGTAAGCTTCATATCATGAATCTGTGGCGCTTCGTCTCGCCAACGACCGACCTTCGCATCCAGCTGGAAGTCACCGACAGACAGACTTTTTTCTCCTGGCACAATGTTATGCGAATAATTTATTACTTCAATGTATATTGAAATAGCAATTTATAATAAAACGACGGCTGAAACTGGTTTCCGCAGGGTGGTCGCGCAAAATTAAAGCCTGTATTTTTACTTATTTGAATGTGTTTTCTTAGGCGCCTTTAACATCAGCAAAATATCTGCAAAAAACGAAGTAAAAAGCCTTGCATTCCTGTGCTATACAGCTATAGAAATGAATAATAGCAATATAAAAATGAACATTTTCCGTGGTAGAATGGACAGGTATACAGGTGGGGTCGAGCTCGCCACGATTCTCGAGATATCTAAGTTGTGCATCGGCCTTGAGAAAGCCGCCGCTTGCTGCCGCTCGCTCCGCGCGCTGACCTTTCCGCTCCTCTCCGCCCAGCGTGGTTATTTATTGCTATCGAACGCGTGATAAATCCGCAGCATCTGTGCCGTGTACATCCGTGTTGTCTTCGACGAAATGAGTAACGAATTGTTTCGCGGCGCTGCTTTGGTAGCGCTCGATGACAACTGCAGTGACACGCAGTCATAGCCACTCGTAATATTGATTTATACTTATTGTAGGCTTTGATTTATTCTGTGTCAGCAGACGCTGACGCTGTATGAGGTACTGAGGCTTAAAGGCGATCGATAACTGGAGCAGTCTTTAAAATGAAAAAACTTTTACCAAAAAAAACAACCGACTTCCGAAAAAACACTACAAAGTGAAAAATAACTTTAATTTCGGAAGTCGGTGACTTTGGATATGTATTTTAATTTTTTGTTTAATTTTTTTGTCACCGCCTTCCGAAATTAAAGTTATTTTTCACTTTGTAGTGTTTTTTCGGAAGTCGGTTGTTTTTTTTGGTAAAAGTTTTTATTTTTCGCTTTTTTAGTTATAGTACCTCCCCGACTAATTCGAAATTTCTTCATACTTGGGGTCAAAACAATGCATATTTACGCGATAGCAGCATTCGCGGTTTATTTACTGTTATATTTTGAAGAGTTCCGTTGTCTGTCTCCGAAACACATCATCAGATCTAGATGAAATTGAAATGGGACTACACGTGGAGCACTAGCTTTCAAATAAAAAAAGAATAATCAAAATCGGTTCACCCAGTCGAAAGTTCTGAGGTAACAAACATTAAAAAAAAACATACAGGCAATTGAGAACCTCCTCCTTTTTTTGAAGTCGGTTAAAAAATATAGACGCCTATAAGCTTCGTAGACGCTACAGTCACTAACGTAGCGTAGAGCGCATCCGAAGCCTTGAAAATGTAAACAACAATTTCGTGAACGTTTAAACCGGCACTAAACCGATCTAAGTTTCTCCACATCTTTATTTACATTCTCCGTGGGTACTTAATTGGCAGGTACAGTTACAATTTATTATATCAATTGCGCCATACGGTACGTACCGTGTTGCAACATCTCGGAAAACATAGTTGCCTTTTCCCGCTGGGCTTTAGACTTGTCCGGGCTTCTCAAGATCCACTATCAACTTTAAACTTTGTACCGCTCGTGGCAGCTCCGTCGTTTTATCAACAACAGAACGTTATTTATTGGGTCCCATATTGGTGGGCACATGATTTATTAGATGAACTTGAAAGACATGAAACAAGGAACTAAAGTCGAGTGTCTAAACCTCTAGCAATATTTGTAGGAATAAAATGCAATAGTCGTTAGCGACCTCAGTTTATGAAACTCGAAACCGCCTCGACTGGTCCAGTCACAGCGTCTCAGCGGCTCGATCGGTCCCTAGACAAGCCATAAGTCAACTGCTCTCTTTCGTAGCGTGCAATTTTATCAAACTTGAATAGGGAGAAACCGCTCATTATTGGTAGCCTACATAAATTGCGAAGAAAAGAAATTGCCGGGACCTTGTTCAATAAGTTGGTAGGAGAAATTACTTGTTCGGGTAGTCTGCAAGGTGAACCAGTCACCGGTATGGTCTGTGAAAGTTATTACTTGTGCGATGGACAAGTGTTTGCGCCCGGCCGGTTCGCTAACGCAGACCTAAACATTTTAATTGAGCAACTTTTTGTATGTGTGCATGAGATATTATGAAAATAATAATGAACTGATACGACAAATGAAAGTGAAGGCCGAGCTGAAAATAGATTATGTGTATTGAGCCAACTATTTGAAGTGAGATCATAGTGAGATTAACAAATTGACCAAATAGAAGAGTGCTACTTTTTGTCGCTAAGGCAATACATTTAAGCAAATTATAATAGTAGCAGCTCTCGAGAGAAAACACTGCTTTAAACAAACAGAAGCCACAAGACAAAGACATTAATTAATCCACATTAAGATCAATTTCTCGCATGATTCCGTGCCTCGCATTAGACAACGCGCGGGTATGTCGCCATTGTTTACCGGACAACTTCCCACGGACGACAAAACGCCGCGACAAAAACAGTCACAGCGTAGCCGTAATCATAAGTCCTTGACAATCACATTGACGGCACCCGGCGACGTGAAGACGATTGTTTTTTTTATGCCCCAGCAGGCAAAGGCATCCAATTTATTTATTTAACCACTTAAACAGACAAGCAAATAATTTAAGTGTCCACTAACTCGTTCCGACAAATAGATAAATCGTCTTTATTATGCTTTATGTAATGGCATGTCTCTTTTTCTCGAAATAACTGGTTTTCGATTATTGTGCCTCCTTAATTTGTTTTGCTGTAAAACGTTTAAAATATTTTATGTACTTCCTTATTTACAGCTACATGCTAATACATTTTGCATTGTTAATATTTTAGGAAAATCGTAAAGCTACAAGCTATTTTTACAATGTTTGTAAATATAGTTTCTTTTTTAATTCTTTTCACCTATTGTTGTATGGTAATTTTATTCTAGGTGCATCGTCTTCACATAAAATTAGATGATTAGTGTTTACAAAATATAGTTAACATTTTAAAATAGTATTGGTGGACTTTCTTGCCAATTCTTCAGCATACGAAACTACCTTATGGAAGTGGCGACTAGAATCTTATTCAATAAATTTGATGTAAATATTGACGTTCAAAAGTGCCTTTTATGTGCTTATTAGAAATAAATGACTTTGACATTCATATTCAGAAAGTATACAGTGAATGAAAATGCGGTATTATTAAGTTCCGTATCAAAAATGCATTCATTGCGCTTGAGTTTTAATGACAACCGCAAAGTGACACGAATTGTATCATTCTTCGTTGAATTCCAGTTAACATTACCGAACCGAACATTAACCTACATTGAATAGGTATTATGAATAACTTTTAGCTTTGGCCAGCACGCCCGCGTGGAGGTCAACAATTATACTTATCGCACCAGAACGCACTACCGGGATAAAAAGTATCTGATATGTTAATCCAGGGTATAAAATATCTGTGTACCAAATTCGTAAAGTTGTTTTTGCGTGAAAGAATAACAAAAATCCATCCATGCTTACAAACTTACACGTTTATAATATTAGTACGATGAAACGCAAAAGCTTTGTTATATTTGCGAAGTTCATAAAATTCATGGTCAAAGGTCTGTCCAGGTGGAATCGAATCATTCATAATCGATACAAATCAAATCAGTATTCATTGCCTATCCTTTTAGATCACGTACGTATGTTCCTCGAATAATTGCCAATGCAATGTGTTCCCTACCTACATCGACGGAGTCGCCACTAGCCACACAATTTCGTTTGTATTCACCATTGATAGTACTATTGGGAACGCAGTATTTGACGATCGCCCCAGCGCTAGAATATACAGAACAGATACCTATCAATTTTGATATAAACAGCATTAATGTTAACGAAACTGTTGTATGTAACTACTTGTGAAATGATATTGTGACATTTTAACTATTTTCTGATAGTGTTATGTCGCTCACAAACCTCTTTGTGTCGGTATTACGCAAATGGGATGCAAAATTCAGATACCTTGCTTAATAAACTTACATCTACATTGAGCAGTGTTTCTTCGATAAAAGTCTACTTCATTTTGAATTTATCATAAAGACTGTATTCAACAAATCAGAATAAACTTCGTAACTTGACATCTCTGGTCTTAAAAAATAAAAGCAAATAAAAATCCATAAACGCGACAGACCCTGTACAAGATGGCGGGAAGAAACGATAAATGGTCCACATTAGCTATCCATTCCTGCTATTAAGTATCTAAACAAACCAGTACAGAAGACCCCAAAAGCAAATCAAAAACATTTTTTGCTTTAAAACTACACAATTAACTACCGATACCATTAACATAACTAAACGCACATTCAGACCCTTCAACTTTTTACAACGTTTCAATAACGTCTTTGACGCTCAAAACCACAGATCGAAGTCAATCAATTTTATTTCATCTTATTGTATCCGCTCTGATTCCACTGTCCAGATTACTTTGAAGCCACAGGGTAGGCATTTTGGAATAGTTGCACGTTCATTGAGTGTACTCAGACTCCGGTAGGTTGTAGGCGCCACCGTAATTAGATTAAACGATTCTCTTGAATTACGCGAATGTACATACGCAGACTTTACAATAAAAGGAATGGCACAGGATGCCGCCTGAACGAGGGTGAGCTACCAATGAAGGACAAGTCTACTGACACTTGGAATACATTTCATTTCGTGGGAAAAGATCTAACTCAGGTTCTTCTAGGCACCTTCGAGAATAGACCGTAAACAAGAAGGTAAAGCCAAGATAGTTGCACCAGGGGTATAGTTGCCCTGATTGTAATTAATTTATTTTCGCGGATGAATCCCATGCTTTTTTATTTACCTATCGGAAGACTCTCCAACTACCACTAAGTTGACCGTGTCGCATGTTTCTGTACCATTGCATAGGAAAATGCGATCAAAGTTTTTGCAGGATATGTGTTCTGCTTCTCGGCGTGGCTTCTATCCTAAACGTAATTTATATGGATTAGGCAACGATCCCCTATGAGGGATACATGTCCCAAAATACATTATATACATTTTGGGACATGTATCCCACATGTCCCAAAATACAGAGTTCCGCAAAAATCACTAAGGATTTCGCTTTTTGTCCTGAGAGATATAGAATTATTTCAAAAAGTATGGTGACTACCCGCTTTTACCCCAGTCCTTGAGAAAAACGTAACCAATAGACGTGACTTTTGAAAACCATCACGTCTATGAAGAATGGCTAGCTATTTTAATTTAACCCTGTATACTGAAAGTTAGTATTTAAAACAGGAAAATCCAATTTTCTTTGCAAAGGAATTTCTCCGTGACAACAATACCAAAAGATTACCTATCAAAGCATTGTCCCCGTCCTTTCAAACACACAAATACAAATTAATTTCTTCTAATTACACGGTACACAGTGCTATTTCACATGGATATCACTCACATTAATAAACAATGCCAACTGAGAATCTCTTTGTGTGCGCACGCGCATCATAACTGTGCTATAGGAAGTACAATTGCGTTAACAGTCCCGTTAACTATTGCAGGCTATATTCAGAAGACATTCATGCGTATTCCGATACACGTTTTCCAAGAAACTAATGCCTGAGTGGTGGAATTCCTGGGAGCGATTTGATATGCACGTCTGGTTTGATCGTTGAGCGTTTGAAAAGAGACAAAGGTCCACGTAAAAGCTATTCCAACCTAACTAGCCTGTATTGCCACACTGTAGGCCGAAAAAAAGAAAGAATTGTATGGAAGAGAAAGAAGGAGGCCTCTCCCTCTTCCACACAATTTTTTCTTTTGCTAGTGCCGTCCAGTCCTTTCGTAAAAATCTCGTTTATAGAAAACTTAATTGCCATTTTTAAGTATAAAAGTTTGTCGGTAAAGAAATTACTAGATGTATATGGCATATAAAAACGGCTGGCTGATAAAAAACTGCCTTTTTTAAATAAAATTAATGAAAACGATGAATTTTTTACACTCTGTGGTAATCTCAACTGCTAGTAGGACCGTGATCGTGATCATTATATGCCTAGCATTTTCTATGGAGCGTATATTGGAATGGAACGACTGCCTATCCGACCTCCGCAATCCAGTAACTGGGTAATACGATACCCCTTGATTAGACTGTTGCCAGACGTCCGGGCTTTTGGCGACCCGTAACGAATCTCAAAAGTCCACGATCTTAAAAAACAAGGGTTGGAAGACGCAAATCACTAAGGAAGGCCTGTTTAAAATTGATTGCTAAAAATGCTTTTACACGCTTTTTATTAGCTTCACCTGTATATTTGTATGTTTGTTTGTAACCGACTCCTTTGGACTTAATTTTGATCCAATTCAAACGTTCAGATTTAATTTAAACTTTGTAGACTTATCGAGGACCGTTGACAATTCAATAATTTAAAAAAAAAAAACAAGAAAAATTCTGAAAAATCACGCTTTTGCAGATAGCAGAACTAGAAAATAGAAAATAAATAATAGTTTTAAAAAACCAAAAAAACACGCTTTAAAAACCAAACTAAAAAAACAGAAAAAACTTTTTAGTTTGGTTTTTAAAGCATGTTTTTTAGTTTTTTCTTTAAACTATTAGTTTTTATCTAAACTATACCTTTTATATGTAATCGTAGTATAGTTAGTTAGTTTTTAGTTCTTAAACTTTTATGAATTTTGTGTTAACTTCTTCCCTGACTACTTACTTCCGTATTACCTACTCAAGATCGGACTATGAGGGTGAGGGAAGTGTGAGTGCACCTGTGTCTGCGCATACACTTCTTGTGCACTATAATATCTCCCGCGTAGATGGCTAGTCTTCGCTAAGATTGACTGCCATCGCCGAAATTCGGCGTGGAGTCGTCCACGCTCCTCCACTATTATTACTCAATATAGGGTGACAGGGACATCGACGCGCAAACTGTTACCATGGATTCAGTACTCACATTTCGGGATTTAGTATTCAGTAGTGACAATAAGGAGCAAAATCCTTATTAAAGATGAGTAAACACAACCTATACGCAATCTACATATCCTATTTCATAAATTTGCGAGCTAGCATTGAACATTTACATTCAAGCTGTAAGCCCGAAGCCCGGACTATTAGTTATTTGTGTCGCAAGCTCCCGGTGCGGACACGATAATATGTGATAACTTCGCCAACTCCATACAATGGCGATATTGTCATACAAATGATTTGAATTACTTGCCTCTGAGAACATGTGTTTGCAGTCCCTTTGCATACGAATCAGGGCTTTGAGTTGGATATTTGATTTTTGATTTATTAATCCAGTTATTGGTAAAATGCAATACTAGCTGTGCTCGCGACTTTGTTCGCGTGGATGCGGAGTATCAATGATGTGTCGCTAAGAGAAGGTGTACGTACAGACGCCAGCACAATTTTCCCAATTGAACATGAACCTTATTCATTTATATTAAAGTTGAAAAACGTTAATATCAAAGAAATTTGACAGATTGAGGTAGCTTGACGTACTGGCGGCTGTACTACTCCTCCATTGAAAAGGAGGAGTCTTTTTTGAGCTATTTTTTTACGCGGTATCTTTATTCTTTTTTTTTTATAAAAGTAGCCTAAGTTAAGCCTGAGAACATCAGTTATCTGCCAGTGAAAGTCCCGTCAAATCGATCTAGCCGTTTAGGAGATTACCAGGAACTAATAGACAGACAGATAGACTTTTATAAGCACATTTAGTATAAAGCTGTTACATATTTTTGAGATAACAAACAGACAATTCAATTTTATTTATTTGCATAAAACCTCAATACATATTTTCAAATTTAGTCAGTGAGTACAAATTATAGTAGATACCAAGTCATTGCGTAAATTTGTATTAGCTCAAAATGTCTACTCTATTCACAACTTCGTAAAAACCTTTTATCACTACATAACACCCGTTTAACTAAAATTTACAGAACTCAAAACAAAGTTCATAATTTGAGAAAATCAACCTCTTTAACGGGGCTACAGAAATGATGGCCCATTGTCTTAAAAGTGTACGTAACACAGTTAAACGCACCACACACGGGTATGTAAATCAATTTGTAAAGAAACTGTTCACAGGGAAATGCTCCGAGCACTTCCGAATGAAACTTCCAGAGGAACTCGACAAAACAATTAATAACTCGTAATTTAACGATTTTGCTGAACAAAAAGATATCAATGTACCGAGCATACCGAACAAGGCCCTATTCAAACAAAGTTGCCAGTTATAAAATTATGCGCCGTGACTAGCGAAGAGATTCGTTTATTTTCTTTCTACAATAATAATGCAAGTAGTGCATTTAATTATTAGCTCAGGATCTTCAGCGGCTTACAATTCAATTTGCATTAAAATCGGATTTTCTTACACGTCATCGCGATCGCTATAGTTTATGCATAGCGCTTTCTATATTAATAATTAATGCAGCAGTTCTCCTTAGCTGTCACGATACACTTGACTACAATGTCTATTGACAACATAACTCGAGTATCAATTACGTATTGAATGGCCTTTGCGATTACGATCTCAGCTATTGAACTGTGTTCTAACGCTGAGGTTGGGCCCGCGTTCACGAACATAAACGTATAATCATTTATCGTTACTTCATTACTTTGTT
This sequence comes from Polymixis lichenea, assembly GCA_949091785.1. Lineage (NCBI taxonomy): Eukaryota > Metazoa > Arthropoda > Insecta > Lepidoptera > Noctuidae > Polymixis > Polymixis lichenea. Next base: position 12,437,625 of record OX420945.1, on the reverse strand, counting down.
TTCATGTGGAGCTCTTTAATTGATTTTCGTTAGCAATTTACTGAGTAACGGAACCGAGGAGTTTATCATCAGAGTCAGTTATGAAACGTTAATTCTTGGCTGTTGCGGAATATTACATAAACGAACTACATTCCTACATTTCCTTCCGAGTCTATCTGTCTGTTTGTCTTATCTAAGCCTGATCTTATAAATTGTCCCCTGGCTTTCACCGACGCTTGAAAGCGTAATTCGAGCAAGATTTGACATATTCATTTTACTAGACTAAAATCCGTCGGTGTGAAATTCCACCTCTTGTGTCTAGGCCAAATTTCATCTAAATTCGTTGGTCTGTTACGGCGATTGAATAACATAAACACATTCGAACTTTCGTATTCGTAGATCATGCAATATTACAAGTCAGTTTAATAAGTATGTTATCCTAATTATCCCATCTTCTTAGCATGGCGGACTGTGCTAGGGTGGGTACCTACTGCAGGTGCAGAAAACCTCAAACGGCGCAAATATAGCAACCTTATTGGGAGCTATATGTTTGAGCCATTTGGGGTTGAAACTACTTGAAACACTCAAAACAGAACTCAAAGTACTAATCGAGTATTTCAGGACATCGCCAATCGGTTAGTCGACTCTTCACGTGACCAAAATGATGGCCTATTTTTAGGTCAAAGAATCAGCATTGCCATGGCAGCGCTACCAGGCTTTTGGGTAGTTTTGCCACCGACAGCGATACGTATGAATTTTTTGATGCCTAATGAGCTGTTCTCTTTCATTTTTTCTTTATATGTATTGGTACCTACTAGTGTAAGATTGTGTGTTGCACTTTTTTTTATAAACATGTAAAAAAAAATCCTATAAAAATAAGACTATCACCGCAGAAATTGTAGCCCCAAGCTCTGTTTACGATCCTGTTCACCAACTAATTAAGTTTCTTGAGCATTAAACTAGACTGGTGTAGTCACTCTCCACAAATATGCGCTTCACTTTACATTCCCACATGTCAACGGGTGACAATGGGATGGCGAGGTTGCTCACCTCAATTGTACTGGCTTCGTACACCGCAACTATCTAATACTGTGACGTCGCATAATTAGAACCGATTGTACTCGACGATATTGCATGTCTTCTATAAAGTACATGCGTTCGTCAACTCGATCACGTGACAACTAATTGACAACTTAACATTTCTATAGTATTATGTATTATGTTAATTGAAGTATTATATAGTGATAGGTATACTCACACGGTTTTTTGTAGAGAATGACAAATTGTCTATTATTTGTTGGTAAAGAAGTTTTGTTTACCCGTTAATTGGCTTAACGGGTTATTGTTTCAGTGTACCTATAAGGTGTTTTTAATTGATGATAAAACGGACACTTTGCTGTCCTAAGTTATACAATGAGCGTTGAAGCGGTGCATGTTCGCCGCTGAACAATAGACGACCCGGCAGGCACTGCGGGTAGGTGTTTGGCTTTCTGAGGTACATTACACAGTTTCGATCACTGCTCTAAAGTAACAAATGGTTGTTTTATGGCCTGTAGGGATTTGATCCGAGTCTAGGTCATGAGAAGAATAGATAAATAAAGTAATTAACACTTAGGCGTCTGGTGAAGAAAACAATCCGTTTTCGAAACATGATCCGCCATTTACGACTGCCAGCTAAAACTCTCTACAGACATAGAATGGCTTATAAGTCGATTCGCACGTGTTTACTCGCCCCAAACGGGTGAATCGACACTTTTCAATAGTATATTATTTTCTGTAGGCGATTCGCACGAAGTTAATTTATTTATGGGCGAATTGACAACTCCAAAAATCCGTAGGTATAAGGCAATGAACACGTTTGGACTTTTATGCAATAAAATTAAGGAAACATTTACACTAGCGCACAGTTACCTATTACCTATACGTATTTCTGGACTTGTCTATTCGCCCACAAATAAATTAACTTTGTGTGAATCGCCTATAGACATTAATTTTATAAAAGTGTCGATTCACTCGTTTTGGGTGGGTAAATCAAGTAATAAGCTATTCTATGTCTGTAGAGTTCCGTGCGAATCGACCAATAAGCCAATCTATGTCTCTAGAGTTTCGTGCGAATAGACTAATAAACCCATAGAATAGGTGACAAACTCAAGGCAAGGTGGTGGACTGGTGTTATTAATTGGTGCAAGGTACTTACACGGCACACCTTCCACTATTAATATATTCATAGTCCTAATCATATTGTAAGCGGTCGGTGTTCTAAATCTGGAGTAACGCAACATTCTGACTGAACGCGACTATCGGAATGCTGGCAACCAGGGCGTGTCATGTACAAAACTACTGTTTACAAAACACTTGTCGACGTGTAAACATCTGAATCACATAAATTAAGTTGTCAATTAAGTGTAAATTTATCTTTTTTAATAGTTTATTACAATTCAGTAGCCGTTAGAGCGAGAATTGATTAAAATATCACATAAGCACTTAGCACTTCATTTAAAATTCCCACGATTTTTAAGACAAAAAATACATCAAACTGGTTTAGCCTCCTGCCTACCAGAGATACTTTTTGTTTTGTATGTCGCTGAAACTTTAGTATTGTATTCCTAACCTGTTAAAATGTATCCGAAAAATAGTGAAAAAAATCTCACCTCTCGGAAAATGGTTTTTCACTATGTCCTTTATAAAGGACAAAGTGACGATATTACTATGTCATTTATGCAGAACATAGAAAAGTTTTGGAACATAAATTGTAATTAGGATAGGATTACAATCTAAAAAAAAAGAAACAATTTTTTGCATTTTCGTTTTTATTAAAAAATATAAAAAAGAAACATAACTAAACGTTTTTCAAACAAAACTATCAAAATTAAACATTAATCTCCAAAAAACAATGTAAATGAACTAATAATCAACATTATTTACTAATCAGTCGTAAATTAGGAACATAAGTAGAGTGAGATCAAAACAGTAGGAATTAAACTTATATACTAAGACTACTCCTTACCCTCATGAAAATTGGAATAACAATTCCTATTTGGCGTAAAACAAAGATAAATATCACATTTTTTACAAAAAACTGTTGTTTTTTTGTCACATCCGCTTGCCCTACAACGCGATTGTTTAGGACCATATTCGGGTAAGTGTAAAGCTGCTTTTGTACGGCGTCCCTTGGAGGGTATCGGTTTTATAAGAACCTTACGCTTCTTATGTTTTGGTTCAAGTTCGTCAAACTCTTCTCCTCCGGAACTACCATTATTTTCTTCTTCATTATCTGTTACAAGTTTTGTACCCAAATCCAATTTATATTCTCTCATCTGCGCAATATTTTTCTTTGGTGTGCCTTTTTCTTTTTCAACAACTCTGTATTGTAGCCAAGCATTGACTACAGCAAGGTCAAAAAGGTGTGAGATAACTCGAATGGTCCATTTTCTTGTTCGATTACGCGATGGGCAGACTGAAAGCATTCGGTCAGTGAGATCTACTCCACCCATATTCTGATTATACATCTTAATCACTTCAGGTCTTCTTACTTTTTCATACCGCTTGTCTTTTTTGGACCATCGTTCGCACTCATCGTGGTTTTCATCGCAATAACATGTCGACATCATCAAAACAGGCTTGTTGTCAAGCCACATTGTTACAGCGAGTTTTCCATCTTCTCTTACCTTAACTTCACTACTTCCTCTGGCTTTTTTACGAAACAGTTTTTCTTCTGTCAATATACAGTTTCTAGGAACTCTATTTCTCATCACAGTGCCGGTACCATGGAAACCACGCCTCAAGAGTTCATCACACAATTTTGTGGAAGTAAAGTAACGGTCGAAGAACAAAAAATGCCCGGGAACCAAAGTACGAGTCAAATAAAGGACTGCAGATTCGCCTAAACCAAATCCCTGGCTTACCAGTTCTGGGAATGTGGTATCTCCTTCATAAACCACCATATCACAAACTACACCTTGTGGCGTAGCAAGAACGAACACCTTCAAACCAACGGGATTTGGTTTATTTGGACAATATTGGCGTATGGGACATTTCCCAGTGAAAGGAATGATCATTTCGTCTATGCTCATTTCCTTTGGCCGATTTAGTTGATGGCAACCGCTCAAAACTCTATCAAACAGTGGTTGTATTTTCCAAATTTTTTGCCTTTTTTGTTCAGTCGTTACTTCAGCATCATAAACACACTTTAGGCGCAATCTTATAAAATAAAACCTGTTTCTCGTCATAGCCATAGCAATAATAGGAACCTTCCATTTTTCAGACCAGTACATATCAATTTGAGGATACTGTAATGCTGACATTATCATAGTAATTCCTACGTATGTTTTTAATTCTCTCAAAGTTAGACCCATTGATCTGCCTGTCTCTAAAATATGTGTTCTATTCGAACAGTCAACCATAATCGTCAAAATGTCATCGCCGATATATTGATCGTAGAACTTATGCCACTCCCAATCTTGAGTTTCGTTATGTATGTAAGTTGGTTGCATCAAATCGTTAATTTCGGGTTCTAAGGTATCTTCTGTCCATGTGCCTTGCACGCCATCATTTGTTTGGCGATTTCTGATTGCAATCTGTCGGATAGATAGAGATGACGGTTGGGTCAGTAGACGTTCTTCGCCAAGATTTGAGCCACGTCCGCGACCAAGTCTGCGTTGACGTCCACGTCTTGTTCTTCCACGTCCTCTTGAGCGAGATCGTGATGAAGAACTATCGGACAGCGCTGGAGAAGCTGGCGGAGGAATCACAGCATAATCACCTTCGTCAGAGCTGCTGGACTCACTAGTCTCGTGGTAACTCGCTCTTTGAGTCAGTTCTGGAGGCAAAAACTGTGGATCGTCGTCGCAGTCATCCCCGGAAAAGTCTAGTTCAGAATCATTTAACGCCTCAACTATGCCATTATCTGTTATACCTGAAAAAAAAAAATATCTTCCAATGTACTACATAAAGTACAGTAGAAGTAAAACTATCAAAACTTTAACTACCTACATTTGTACTTTGTATAGGACATAGAAAAACAATTCAGGGTTACTCGAACATTTTTTATTTTTACGCAAAAATAACACCGTATATCTACGCCTCGAAGTATTAATTACTTACCAACTATTCAAAATCTAGAAATTATTTAGAATTAGAAAAGATTTCAATGGAATGACTTACTTATGCGTGAGCGCACGGCTGCCTTTTCAACCTTCGACGCCATTTTGAAATAAAATGACAGATGAGAAGTGTCACTTCAATTTGTTTTCGGATACCTAAATATCCGATAGATGTCACTGTTAAGTAAAATTTGTATTTTCGTTCAAAAATAAAGTGGCAGAATTTTTTCATTCTTATGTACTATGAGTAGTACAGATGTAGGTACGAGGTTAGAAATGATTGAGCTTTTGAAACGGTTTATTTCGGTTCATTCAGTTTAGACTTTTATTTGACTCTCATGGTTACTTTGATTTAATAAGAATATTAGTCAAATGAAGGCCTTTATCAATTTTCTCAAGTTTTTGGCTAACAACATATTATGTAGCTTGTGTCCTACCAATATTCTAGATGTCAAAGTTCGTATGTTTGGATGTTTAGAGATGTTTGTATGTTTGTTGATGATTAGATGAGATATTTGTACTCATCACGCAAAATCAGCACCATGGATTTGAATGAAATTTGGCACACAGATAGATTATAACCTGGATTAACACACAGGATAATTTTTATCCCGATTTTCCGACGGAATCGAGACTTATACGGGTGGACCCACGAAGCGCAGCTAGTTCTTCTATTTATTAATTTATTTGTTTATTACATTTGGGAAAACAAACAGTAGTATATTAAGCATAAACAGAAAAATCTTAAAATTAAACATAACAAATATACTATCCACAACATTTTCCACCAGATTACTATTAAATAATAAAAACAAGCTGTTAGCAAACGTTAACTGTAGCAGGGCTAACTTAATGAAAAAGAAATTAAAAGAAGAAAAAACATAAACAGTATTCTAGATGTAAAAAATACAAAAGAAAAAAAAAAGAAAATCTAATTTATAAAATTCTCGTGTCACAGTTTTCGTTGCCATACTCCTCCGAAACGGCTTGACCGATTTTGATGAAATTTTTTGTGCTTATCCGGTATCTATGAGAATCGGCCAACATCTATTTTTCATCCCCCTAAATGTTAGGGGTAGTCCACCCCTAAATAATTTATAAGGCAAAACAACGTTTGCTGGGTCAGCTAGTATATATATATATATAAAAAATCATGCGGATCATACAGGATCCTAGCCAATTAATAATGTTACCTACATTGCGTAACACCTATGAAGCCAACTGCCGTTCCTTTAGAATTTTAATCACATCCTTTTTAAATTTATATCTGCTTAGGAATAATATGTCTATTGTACCAAAACGCGTATTGTATATGTCGACTAAGCGGTATAGTGGCGAGCGGATACCAGCATTGATAAAAGATGAAATAAATATTCCTATGAGTGCAAGAATGATCAAAAACAGCCAAACACATTTGAATGCAAGTAGGTCCTATACAAAAATCAATTCACTATAAACACTCTGATACTCTGACAAATAGAAATGTAAATGTTCATGTTATTCAACACAGAAACAGGTGTATGCGTAAACAGTGTTACTAATGCGTGTAAATAATACTCTAATCTGTTCATCAACGTTGAACGATAGTTCATGAACGAGTAAACGATTTTCCGGAGGCTGACCGCGTTCATTCACTCTCGTCGCCACATGCCGTGACGTTTCCACCCCATTATCAGCTTGTACACGTGTTTTATGATTTGTGGGTACATTATTTCGAGTGTGACGTGAACACGTGTTTTGTTTTTAAATTAGGTATGTGGTGTTAGAAGATCATTAGCGTGTTGACTTGTTCAGTGAACACGCAAACCAAATCCGATTTAATGTTTAGACGTTTTAGCGTGAAAAATTACAAACAAAAGTTGTATTTTTACTTGCTTGTTTTTTGTTAATGTTAAACAACAAAATAAGAAGCAGAAGTGGCGATGGGCCGATCATTAATATTAATAGTAGAGAAACGATGATCATTGTGGTAGACGGGTTCTTGAACCTACGAAAACTCAGGACGCAATCTGTCTAGGCGGAGCGACGATCTTCGCAGGGTGGCTGGTAGCAGCTGGATAAGATTTGCTGAGAATCGAGACTGGTGTGCAATCGAATTGGCATATGTCGAGCAGTGGACCGCTGTAGGCTGATCTCTACGCTTCTAATCATACAGGGCAAATGGTTTCTGAATGTCCCTTTTGTGACGTCGTGTTTTAAATAAAGATCTCTTGATTTTTGAACATTTTAAATATGGCCAGCAGGCTTAGACATGACGCTTTCTATTTCTACTCTACCGTTGAATGGAAATTTCTTGTCTACATTTCTCGCTACAAAACCGTCAACTGTCTACACAGAAACGTCAATTTTGTCTACTCTTCCGTCGTCAAAACGCTTCTTTACGGTTCTCGTGCTAAGCCTGCAGGTGTATAAACCTTTAGGCTCATGACATCATCCTGTGACCGACCTGCTTTACGAAGGTTAGGTAATCTGCATACGTACCTACAAAGTATATTTCGTAATCCTTTATGGTCAATAAAGGGTCTGACACTCTTCTTTATTATTGCATCAGTCTACCTACAGACCTGGGCCCGTACCATACCTTTTTTGCAAGGCATTCTAAATCCAGGAAAGTAAAAGTTGCAGTACACATGGTTCAAAATTTCTGCTGCTTCCCATGACAAATTAAGTAGGTAGGACTTATCAACACTTTACGTCAAACTAGCTGAGCCGTGCCCACTTCGTTGGGCGGTAAACATTTTTTACTTGATGTGATGAAATTATGAGTGCGGTTTTTTCTCCGACTTACTTTGCAAATCTGACTACTACGAAAAGGTCTTTTCATTTTTTCGGTTAATATATAGCCTATGACACTCACAAATAACGTGGTTTTCTATTAGTAAAAGAATTTTCAAAATCGGTTCAGTAGATCCAGAAATTACCCTCTACAACCTCACAAACTTTACTTCTTTATAATATTAGTATAGATATTGGCTTACTTGAGGATCGTTTATCGATGATTCAGTACACCTGGGTTTGAAAATCGAATATCGAGATCAAATAAAGATACTTATAAATAATTCTGGCCGGGAAAAAAGCCGATTGGTGTAACTGGTATTGTGCCGAACTAACACGAACATCTTTCGGCAAGGGGAGATGCCGAATGCAACTTACGTACCGGCAGAATGAGAGGACACAATCAGTAATAAAAAGAATTTTAAAAATCAAAGCCGAATATGAGTAGCAACAGCCGAATCGTATATGGCCAACCCGAACAACCGCGTTACACCCGATCCCGGAAATTGCCATTAGAACATAACAAATAAAACAAGTTACAACCTAACTAGGTATAATAACGCCGAACCCTTCAAGTACGAAGGGCTACTTCTAATACGACCACAAAGTGGGCATCGGCGTAGTCTGTGGTTAATTTAGCAAAAAAGATAACATTACATGACAGGTTGTCGACCTGTTATGAAACCGCAGCCAAAATATCAAATGATAGTGTTTGAAAATATGAATAAGGATAACTGATTTTACATAAATTTATTTGTATATTAAGTTACTAGCTGCTCAATGTTGAAAATTTTCCAATGGAAACCGGGATAAAAAGTCTCATAAATACCAGTGGCGAGGGGTGTAATTATGGCCAGGGTAAGCCGTTCCAAAAAAGAAACACTGCGTGATGCAAGCTTAGTTTCTCCAGAGGATCAGCCCCTCTTTCACTAATACTGAGTTGGAATTAGAGAATTTTGTAAGATGGTTTGGTTTTCTTTACGCGCATGTGTTTTTTCAGTAAAATTTAGAAACACGTAAAAATTTATTGTACTTTGAAAAGTGGCAGGTGGGATTTCTTAAAGCCGATGAAAATCGGTTTGTATTGACCCTTCGCCACTGATAAATAGCATTGCATGGCTCAAGGAATACTTAACATTTTTCATACAAACTTCCACCCCGTATGTCACCCCTTAACGGGGGCAGTTTCCTAAAATCCTTTCTTAGCTGACGTCTCCTACTCATAATCTACCTATGTACCAAATTTCATCTTTGTCGGTCCAGTAGTTTTTTGAGATTCCGTGATGAATCAGTGAGTGAATGAATGTGTGAGTGAGTGAGCTTTCGCTTTTATATTTTTATAGATTACTAGCTGACCCGGCGAACTTCATACCGCCATATTTTATTTCTCCAGTCGCGACTGAGGAAATATAACACTACCGGTAAAATCAAATCAGTTGGTTGATTGTTTCGTCAAAGATCTGCTTCTGTCACATACCGTCAATCACTTTTTGTATTAGATTGTAAAATTGAATTCTGATTAAATCTATTTTTTTTTTCTTATATACAATAAGTAACACATAAAAAAAGAATCATCCAATTTGGTGCAGTCGTTCGGAAGTTATGCGCGACTTTGATATTAATTAAGAATGTATGACTACTTCCAAGAATTTGTTAGTAATATCCAAAAAGTGACTAATGTAACAGACTTTTCTCACTTTTTTGGGTAATACGTTCTCCACTAACACCACGCGGTACCTAATCATATGACCTAAAAACGCACAGAAAATGCTATTTTTACGCCGCTTAGTACTTTTTTCTACCTGATTCAAAAAGAGAATGACAGTTATACAAAGGTACAGGATATAATAAAAACCGGCCTAGCCTTACCCATGAATGTTGGGTTCGGCTTCCAGTCTAACCGAATGCAGCTGAATACCAGTATTTTACATGGAGCGACTGCCTATCTGACTTCCACAAACCAGTTATTGGGTAATACGATATCCTTTGGTAAGACTGGTTGTCAGACATTCGGGCTTCAGACTACCCGTAATGACTGTCAAAGATGTACAAATAACACCCGGGACCAACGGCTTACCCTGCTTTTCGAGGCACGGACGAGCCTTGATATTTTGTGCATCCACGAACCCACCTTCGACCGACCCATGCGGCTGTTTTTGTTCAGCCAGAAGCTCCTCTTAGTAGTTTACATACTACGAGAACCATGAGGTTCTAAACAAGTCTTTTGCGATTCTAAATTACATCATCCAACCGTCTGGCCGGTAGTCTACTCAACGGCTATTTTAAATAAACAAAATATTACCTCTGGTTCCATATAAATAATTCATGAATAGTCTGTCCAAATGTAACACATTCATTTATGCATATATTAACAATAGTTTTAATAAATATTTAAAATCTAGCCGAGAGATCACAGATCACGTAACTAGCTTTTGCTAGCGGCTTCGCCCGCGTGGAGGTTGGAAATTATCCCACGGGAACGTACTACCGGGATGAAAAGTATTATATATATTAATACAGGTTATTAGCTATCTGTATGCTAAATTTCATCCAAATCCGTTCAGTAGTTTTTGCGTGATTGAGTAACAAATATCTAAATATCCAAACATCTAAACATACAAACTTTCACACTTACATTATTGGCCTGTTTGAATTCGGAAGCTATCTTAATACGATCTGCCGATGACGTTCATGACATACTTATAGATTGAGTGCCTTCATAGCGTATTATGTAAATGGGACCATTCACAGCGGGTAATGGAAGCGTGACTCTTTTAATGCACCTTAATGGCGATAATGAAAGAGCATGGTACCTCTAGGTAAGACGTCAAGTTGGAAGGCCTCCCACAAGGTGGACCGATTACCTTGTGAGGGCCGCAGGAGTCCGCTGGATGCGGGTATCACAGAACCAGTCAAATTGGCGGAGCTTGAAGAGGCCTATGTCCAGCAGTGGACGTCTTTCGATTGAAATGATGATGATGAAGACCCTCTGCGAATGACGACTGCTGCGTGAACGCTAAGGCAGATGCGCTGTTCCACGAAATTATTTTTTTTACGTTTTTTGCAAATTGCAGGTCAGTTTCAGGCTATATGTTGATTAAAATACGATTCGTGACCGTAACAAGTATGAATTTACAGAATTATTGTCGTTAAAAACATCAATACTACTTTTTTTTGGGTGGGAAATCATCAAATAACTTCTCCCGCTCTGGGTGGAGCGGGAGAAGCTGGAGGGCGTGTCAGACTTTTACTGACCAAAACCCACCCGTGTGCCTCAGTTGCCTGTGTGCCAGGGGCGGTAAGTCTTTGGCAGGCAAAACCTGCATGAGCCCTTGCGGACTCCACCAGTTGGTGCTGACATCTCTTTGAGGCGCGCGTGGAACACAACGCGCCGTTGAGCCGGGCTTGGTCCTTACCGGACAGCGAGCTACCCATTACTCGCCATCCGCAAACCCGCGCCTACGGTGGCCGGGAATCAGCCTGGGATTCTCGACGCACAGGGCGTCTCCTGCTGCGACTAGGGACGTGAGGGCGCATATACTGCCTCTCCGTCTCCTCGCCGCTGGTGTTATATATTGTTCTTCATCCACTTTTTCTATCTACCATTTTTATTTCATAAGTTCTGACCTATGCCTACAAACAAACCAATAGCTATCTAAAGCTTATGATAATAACATCAACTAAATGCTCGACAATGCGAACATAACATAACCTTCTGCCATGATATTCATAGTTTAAATTCGGTAGCTATCTTCAATACAATCTACAGATAGCGACTACACAATATATATAGTAGATTTAATACCTCTCGTATTATGTAAATGGACCCATTCACAACGGATAATGGAAGTTAAATACGATATGAATAAATGCAAGCGTATCGAACTATCGATACTAAAGTTTCTGTCCCACAGCCGACGAGGAACCGACGAAGCAACAATGTTCTCACTCAAGAATGTTAAAAAGATTGTGGGTAAGTCCTGTGACAGAAACATATCTTCTATTTATATTCATACGTTGAAGCAAAAACTTAGTAACTTAGTACTTAGTACTTAGTAACTTAGTACTTAGTACTTAGTAGTGGCTTTTTAATTACGCGGACGGAGGAGTATGATAAGTTTCGACCACTTGGCCCACTAGTAATATATTAATAGTTCATCGCTGACTGTTCGTTTGTCGCTGTGACAAGAGCTATTAAAAGAGTAACCCCACGCTCTTGTGCCAACCTCGTCCAGGTTTTGTCCGCGATGGCAACAATGTCATCCGCTCATCTCGCCACTGGACGACCGACATCTCGTCTTCCAGTCCTTGGACGACACTCTGTCACAGCCATATTCCGGCTCCACCCACTTTTCGTTAATCGCCGGCAGTATGACAAATGCCTTAAGGCCGGGATACATTGAGCGATTGAATTGTCTAGGACGGTAGTAGGGTATGTATTGCTAGTCCAATAATCCGAATAGCGTTTTCCCTACACGGTTCGCTAAAGATATCAATATTACTAGCCTAATGTGAAAGCTTAAGTCGTTAGAAGCCCAAAAGTTTGATAACCGGTCTTATGCAACCGGTTAGACTGGAAGAAAACCCCGACGAGGATAATGCTAGGCAGATTGATGAAAGCTTAAGACTCATTATTTATTTTTTTATTTTTTTAAAACGTTGCCCCACACTAGGAATTACTCCTGTATTGTGGGTGCGTTTACAAACATTTAAATTCACATACACAAACAGCCAGACCCGGAACAACTACTTGTAGGTCATACAAATATTTGTTCCGTGCGGGAATCGAACCCACTATACGCAGCACAGCATTAGAAACTTATGTTTCCTTTGTAGCTGTACCAGCTTTCTGTTACTAGTCGACATTTCTTTTCAAGCTTATTGGACATCGAAGGGTTAAACCGACCATTTCAGGGCTTCTTTGCAAGTACTGATCGCAACAGTACCTATGTACATATTCGTCTCTTCACAAAATCGGGCTTCACAAAAGTTTTTTTTTGAACCAGTAACTATGTCAGTTATTCTACTACTCTACCGCGCGTACTAGACTTCTTACTGATTGATTTAAACGAGCCCTAAGACCTTGGCTGGCAGGATATTGATACATTTTTTTTTGTTATTCATTAAATGGGTAATTACTAAGTTATCTATTAAAACCTGTTTCAATAGACCTGCTTCATTACTCGGTCGGTCTCGATAACAGAAACCAAGAATCAATTTGCAATGGTTTGCGTTGTATGTACAGTTTATAGATGCATAGAACTCGAGGTTTAATTGGAATAAAGAAAATGATACACCTACTTTACAACTATCTTGTCTACTAAACATAGCATAGAATGTACAATATCTACTACTTTTAAAACTAAACAGAACAATAATCCTGACCATCTTAGGTAATTCCCGAAACCGGTTGGATTTAACCCTACTGACTAGTTTATTGTCATCTCACGTTTTCATACAAAAGTTATTTTGCTGACTACTTTTCGGACACTGTGATCTACAATACCTAATCACGGCCGGTCTGAACTTCGTGCAGAAGGTTGCGCAATGATTTTTTTAGGAAACGATGCCACGGATACAAGCCACGATGAGGACGAGTTTTTATTAGTAAGTTACAGGCACTACGTAACCCAATTCTCGCCACCCTCGACAAACAAAAGCCTTTCTATAACAGTAGGTATTACATCAAATCCATCGGTTCCCAACATTTCTCGCTTTACGGTTAATTGTTGGTAAACAATGACTGTGTCAAATCCTACAGCCTTCGCAGTCCGTACTTTCGCCACCGCAGCCTATTAAAATTACCGTAAATTACCGTCAGACCGTACAATTGATTGTTTCAAACAAAATATGCAGTTTGTGAACCGACCTGACTTGAGGCTTAGGTGTATTGTTGCTCATTAGTCTGGAGAAAGCATGTTTGAAGACTACGATCCTGGGTTTTAGGTTTTCCACGACTCGTAGGTAAATTGATTTGTGTTTTCTATTGAAAATATGTCGAATCAATAATTACCTACGAATTAATGAAGTTGACTCGTTCGCTAAATCCCTGCTCCAAATTAAAATTAATTTGGAAAACAGTTGTATTAATCATATTCTTGGAATAATGTAACTTATGTTCAATAAATTTTAGCTTTAGCTTTAAATAATTCAATTGCTTAAACTATGTTTAAATTATATGGAATTCAATCATTTTATTTGCTTTAAAACATGGTAGGTAGGAACATTAAAGTCCTATTATTAGAATTATGATCCTACATGTCTAGCCATGTACTGGCATACACTTAATTAAACATGTTTAATTTTTTTTTTAACGTCACATTATATTTATATCAATTCGACATGTTTATTTTATTTTTTATGTATGTTCGGGCATAAATAACTCCGTCATATATGAACGGATTCATAAAATTATTTATTAATTTTTTTTGTTCGAAAGGGGTTTATTCGGAAATGCTCCCATTTAAATTTCATATAGATCTGATGATGCGTTTCGGAGACGGAACTCATAAAAAAATGACAGCAAATCAACCGCGATTGCTGCTATCGCCAAAATATGCATTGTTTTGACCCCAAGGATGATGAAATTTCGAATTGGTGTGGGGACCTACCCGTACTGCAGCGAAAAAGTGAAAAATAAAAACTTTTTCCAAAAAAAGAAACAACCGACTTCCGAAAAAACACTATAAAGTGAAAAATAACTTTATTAAATAATTATTTGTCATTTTATAGAAAACAATTTATGGTGAAATCTTTGGTTTTTGCTAACTTAGTTACAAAAATATAAACTTTGTAGGTACTTCGGTAACCCTTCGTATTCAAAATAACATCGTAAAACATGAACGTAAACCACAAATACAAAATTACGAGCTTAACTTAACCGGGAACTGAAACTGCGATTACTTTGCTTCACACCCGTAACTTTTCTAGCTTCGCCCGTTCCTAAATCATGGCTTATGTTAACAGTTAACCGCGGTTCGACGGGTAATTTAAATTATTTTTTAACGGCGGTTTAAGCCGCACATTACTTTATTATAGTGTATACTGTGGAACAGTGGTAATACTCTCCAACTTACGAGTTGTAGGTCGTAATTTTGAACCCAGACAGGTATTACTTTGTGTATTTAATTTCATCACCACTGCTCTCAAAACTGTGAAGGAAAACATTGTGTCAGAACCGGCATATCCTAGGACCAAACATTCGAAGACATGTGGCATCCCTGCCAGGGTTCCGGGTTGTTCGAAAGAGATACCATGTCCCCTGGCACACAGGCAACGAGGCAGCACGGGTGGGTTTTAGTCAGTAAAAGTCTGACACGTCCTCCCGCTCCACCCACAGCGGGAGAAGTTATTTGTTGATTCCCCACCCTCAAAAAACAAAAAAATGTGGCATCTAACCAGCACTGGGTCCGCGTAGTGAGAGGATGCCCGTGTCCCAGCAGTGGGGAAATTATAGGCTAATTACATATATATTGTGGTAGAAAGGCTCGTGGCTAAGTGAAAAAAGCCGCACGGGTTGATCTCAAGTTATGCAACGCTTGCCGCTGTCGGTTTGTGAATGGGTGCGTGCCTCGGAAAGTGCGTTAAGCTGTTGCTCCTGCCTATTATTCGTAACTCTTTGATAGTCGTTACGAGTAGCCAGAAGCCAAGTCAGACAATCTGTCTAACCAAAGAGGCCCTTATCAAATTATTCAGAAACTGTGTTGTGGCGATCAAAGGCAGTCGCTCCATGTAAAACAATATCCTAAAATAGAAGAAATTCCAGCTAAATGAAGAGAAAAAATAGCTAAATCTACAGAACTACCTCCGTTAACAATATTACTGGTATTCAGTTGCACCTGGTTATATCAGAAACTGACCCCTCATCATCATCATTTCAGCCGAAAGACGTCCACTGCTGGACATAGGCCTCCCCCAAGCTCCTCCACTTCGACCGGTTCTGTGCTTCTCGCATCCAGAGGATTCCTGCGGCCTTCACAAGGTCTTCGGTCCACCTTGTGGGAGGCCTTCCAACTGTACATCTTCCGGTACGCGGTCGCCACTCCAGAACCTTCGGCTCCATCGGCCATCTGTTCTGCGAGCAATGTGCCCTGCCCACTGCTACTTAAATTTGGCAATTCTTCAGGCTATATCGGTTGCCTTGGTTCTCCTGCGGAAACCGACCCCTACATAGTTCGGAAAAGGCTCTACACATTGACTTTGGTAAACCCCAACCAAGCCAGTATGTTCGTTATTAACTTGTTGCTCGAAGTAGCTAACTTTCGACGTGAAATTAAATGTTGTTGTTTGAAAGCTGAAGCATTTAGAACTGTTTGAAACTGTAAACCGGAGTTATTAGTCAGTTGAACTCTGTAGAAAGTTAGGTGGCTTGGCGATATTTATTTTCAAAGTTACGTTGAAGCTTATTTTCCCACATTTCTTGCAACTTTTTTTTAGGGCTTATTAGTCGATCCGCATTAATTTACTTGCTCGAAGCGGGCGAATCGTCCCTTTTTCACGCCTCATGCTTTTAAAAAAATATTGAAGTAAGTTTTATTTAGTACCTTTTAGTTAATTAACAGCTTGAGGGGCTTGTGGCTAAGGATCGACCCGTGCGGAATAACAGCCGCACGGGTCGATCAATTAGGTTAAGCTACGCTTGTCGCGGTTGGTCCGTGGATGGGTGACCATCTTTACATACTAAGACCCCTCCATGCCTCGGAAAGCACGTTAAGCCGTTGGGCCCGGCTGTCATTTGTGGATCTTTGACAGTCGTTACGGGACGTAAGAAGCCCGTAAGTCGGACAAACAGTTTACCAAGGGGTATCGTGTTATCCTGTAACTGGGTTGTGGAGGTCAGATAGGCAGTCGCTCCATGTAAAATACTGATATTCAGCTGCATCCAATTAGACTGGAAGCTGACCCCAACATAGTTGGGAAAAGGCTAGGGAGATTGATTTTTGAGTTAATTAACAGCTTGTTTTAAAAAGGTTTTACTTAATTTTTTATGAGCTACAAGTGCTACAACCCGCGTAATCGCTAACTATACGAGACAGATTGCAGATTACGTACGGATTATGACGTATTACAGATCAATATTCTAGCGCTTAATTTTTACTACTCTAATTCAGATAAGTAAACCACTCATAAAATCATTAGTCGCTTTGAATATCTGATTAGAGCATTCTATATAAAACCCAGTGTCGTAATATAAAATAATTATTGGCAAGTATCGAACAGAAATAAATTAATTAATTACATAATATTATATTTAAAATATTAATCCTACTTCAATATTACGGCACTTAAGTGATGACCTGGAATTCAATAAAAGCTAGCCGGCATTTGGCGCCAGTTTCCAATAAAACAAAAATAAACATATATAATTTACTTAGTTTTACTGCATCCAATAAAGCTGTGTGCATTACCCAATATCATTAAAATAATAAAAAGTAAGTAGAAACAGCAAAACACAAGTTATTTTTAGGATTCCGTGCACCAAGAGTACCAACAGGACCCTATTACTAAGGCTCTGCTGTCGGTCTGTCTCAGGCATGTATCATTTGAACCGAAATAGATAGACACTTGAAACATTCACAGACTGTGTAGATACTACTATGGCCTATACACCGTGACATTTTAGTCGTCTTACAACGGCAGCCCACGTCATGTATCCAATGACTACTAATCATTTATTTTAAAAAATGGCATTTTAAAATATTTGTATAATTAAAAAAATGAAGATAACATTCACTAAGACGCATAACGTAGTTTGAAACACCCTGTTATGGAGATGGAATTAATGTTGGAATGTAATGGTGTAGGCAGGTAGATATCTTCTACCGTTTGAGACATAAACATTATTATCAGGCAGGGTTTTTGATAATTCTAAAGCATTATTTATTTTTCTTCTTTGTACCTAGTATCTTAATTAATGGTATCAATGTTGTAATCGCGCCTAGAGGTCTCTTATGACGGATACATTGAGTGAACCACCTTTGTAAGACGACTAAAATGTCACGGTGTATAACAAGAAATGAAATAAAGATTACAATTAAAGCGGGTATCCATACAATAAATGTGTTTTGATTAAAGAACTGTTTTAAAATATTTAATATTAAATATTGTACGGTGGTTCGGAACCCTTCGTGTGCGAGTACAATCTGCGCTTGGCCGGTATTTCTTAATACTTGTACAATTAAGTATTTAATACCGTAACCCTGTAGATCTGCAATAAGTTTCTGATCTCGTTTAATTAGAATCTTTTACTGACCCCTAACAAAACAATTAGAAAAGTTAGTATTGCCAATAACCTAACTGTAAACCAACGAGGTTTATTGTCAAACTAGCTTCAGGCCGTGGCTTCGCCCGCGCGGATGTCGAAATTATCCCACAGGAATGTGGCACCAGAAGTAGTAGCTATCTGCCAGTGAAAGTCCCGTCAAAATCGGTCCAGCTGTTTCGTTTCGGATATAAGCCAGAACAGACAGACATACAGGTAACAATTTTAATAATTATTTTTTTGTTATAAGTAAGTACCGGATATACTTTGATGCATATAAACAAGCTTTTATTTTCACATTATAGACACTTCAATTATTTGTAAGTGTTTGTTTAGATTAGATCAATGGAAAGGACAGATAAATTTTATCACGTCTATTTGAAATATTGCCGAGTAATAAATTATTATTTTTTATTAGAACCCATAACGGGACGTGTATTAAAACTTAAACACAGACGAACAAACATTCCCTCGTTATCGTACAATTCGAATTTACAAACTTCAGTAGGAGTATTTAATGACATACTACTTAAACACAATAGCGAAATTTAAAAATATAATTTCATTGATATTATTGCACTACAAAAAAAAAATACAATGGGCGGCCTTATCGCTTTCCGCGATCTCTTCCAGGCAACCTTGGCATGGACAGTGACTGGTCTGGACATAAAATAGGGATGTTGTTGGCGCAATTAATAAAAATACAATGTATTAAAATAGATACACAGATTAAAATAGATTAAAATAGATGCACTTTTTTCTAACATTTTTTTTTCAATACGACACTAGGCAAATCCAAGCCAAGGAGTTTCCGTTTTTTTTTTTTTTAATGGAACGCTACTAGTGCTGGCTGGCCGCTCCATTTTTAAACAATTACAAAACTTTTTCTTATTTCTTTAACTTCGATCTTTTTTTAGTAGGTTTAATCCCAATTTATGACAGTAGATAAAGTAATGTATGAAACTGCAAATAACTGGGTACACTCGTGTTTTAATACCCCTCATTATGCAACATTTTCTTAAACTACTATTATCTCAATAGTCATTAGGTATACATTCCATCAACTTATAGAATATTTGATGAGGTTGCATGTGGAAGCCTGCATGGCTAAAACCTCTATAGTAGTCAGTAGGTACCTGGATGTGGGAACTTCCTTCAAGACTTAATAATATCCGCTTCATTGCGGATGATTCGCTCTGGCAAAACATCTATCTACACCTCAGTACTATCGGTTCTCGAGAAAAACGTAACAATGCGTTCCCTTATTTGTTTTCAATAGACAGACTATACAACCAATCGATTTTATGTACTGTGAGATCGTTTATTGGAACTGTGTATGTTCTTATTGTTCAGTAATTAAATGCGATCACGAACGTTTGATTAATAAAATGGTAAGAGCTATTAAGCAAGCGATTAAGATGTTTAATGCTGATTTGAAACGATAAACCTTAACTTATTTCAACGCCCCTCCGCATTTCATACACTTAAGTGTACTTAAAATACAATAGGTACCTCTTTAGATCAAGCAAATACGACAGTAGGACATAGATAATATTATAAATACTCCCAAAACGACCACCAGCAGCAATACGATTATTTATCGAATAACGAACGCCACTCGTGTTCCATCATTCAAAACAACATCGAGTTTTAATCGAGAACTATTATTTATATGAAGCGATTAAAGGGGATCTACGTGGGTTTGTGATTAACCGAGCGGCGAAGGGCCCGAGCGCTCGCGGGTTGCGGGCGACAACTCGCCGCTTCCTCATTGCTCTGCCGGCGGTTATTGCGCCTGCGCAACCGAGCCGCGCAATCGTCAAGTTCATTTCTCAGGGTTGTCTGTATTTTGTTCGAAATTGAATGCTCAAGTAATCAATCGTCCATATGAATGCGGTAGTTCATTCACTGAGTCGAAGAAATGAATCGATACTTTAAGTCAATTTTAAAATTGTATACGTACCGTTTTAATGCTCAGTGCTCAGACCACACAGATGCATAAAATTTCGCAAATTCAATTAACTCCACAATTTCAACGTGTAAGTTTTACTACCTATAAAATGTATGTGCGTTACACACAGCCTATTAAATCTTTAGAAATACGTAGACACCGACGAATACCGAAACAATTATGGCTGAAACTGCAAAAACGAGTTCTGTAACAATTAACACGTCTGGCAGCAATTTTCTGGTATCAAACAACAATACATTTAATTTCTTAAAATAGTTAATTATCCGTTACACGGCAGGTCAATTTCGTACGTGGAAAACGAACGATTGTTCAAATTAAATATTTGATTACAGTTAACTTTACAGTAGATTAGAGGTCAATGGCACCGAGTAACGGTATTGTTTAGTGAGCTGCATTATACGGTACGAACTAGATACATTTCAGCGCAAACTGTAGGGAAATATTGACAACACATAGTCGCGCTTGCACTGTGATTTGCATATATGTGTAAGAAAAACACAGACACCGTTGCCTGTAGAAGTTACAAACAAAGACTAGGGCACTTCCCGAGAGTCTTGTTTAAGGTGATGTAGGAATAATTTCACGAGACTACGATACTGATGATCTAATTCATCATGTTTACTGTGGTAATCTTAAACCTGAACCCGCTAATTCCAAAAAAAGGTTTTCTTTTAGATCTGGTTTAAACCACCGAACAGTTTTTGATTAAGAACACAGTAAGGGTTTATTAATAAACTTTGATTAAAGTTAAGAGATGTTTAAACGTTACAAATGTATGGTTAAACAGTCGTCAACTAATCATTACTCAACTTTAAGCAACGTTTATAAATAAAAGGGAATATGTTCAGAAATGCAGATCTTTTTACAAAACTGACAACTTAGTCCGGCCGGCTAATTGTCATTTTTAGATTAAGAACTATCCCAAATCGAAATAAAGTTGAAAACTGGCTCAAAGCTTTAGGCTAGAATTAAAGTTCGACCACGTTTTGTAATAAGAGGAAGAGTTTGTTTGTTTGAAGTTTTGAACGCGCTAATCTCTGGAACTACCCTGTCGGATTTGAAAAATATTTTGCGCTTGATAGCCCAATTTATTTGGAAGAATTTTGTTTTAACTTCTTGTTACGACAGGGTTATTTCACGTCACGCTAGGATCCTTTGGAGCGGAGAAAAGGAAAAAAATCAGACGAAGTCGTGATCAGAACCTAGTAATCATATGTATATTTTATTTGTCTGCATGCACTGAAAAAATAGCATAACTTCTGTTACAAAAACAAACAAGTTGGTAAAGTAATGCACCATTATATTACCATTTATTATTTACCGTCATACAGTTTTAATCAATGTATGATTATTTTAAGTAGCATGCATTAAGGCGCGGAAAGACCTATTTACCGTTATTTATGATTGACTTACATTAGTACTTTGTAAGCCCGGTGTTATTAAGGTTAATATCTATATTTGATTTATTATTTCTTCATTTTAATGATGAATGTTTCAGAACATCGAAATGACGCTATGATCTTAGGCTTAAAGGCTTCTTTAATCAGACGCGACGCGACACTTGTAGAACAATTTCCATGAAGTTATCATAGATTTTTTTCTACGAGAGTCGCATCATGCTGTCGCGTCGCGCCTGTTTATGGGAGGTATAATCTTCCATATCAAGCTAAACTTTTCCGGTATAAACTGACTTCTCATTGTAAGAAAAGCCTATACAATACGAAGTTAGCCGACACTGAAAATGTATACCTTGATATACATTGCTATACAAAATAAAACGTATTTCAATCAATACGATGATCATAACATAACATCACACCTTGTTTATACGAAGACTGAGGCAGAGGTGTACCTTAGTACACCTACCTGTCGCCAGTTCTGTTAAAGATCCGTTTAATAGGGGGTGAGCCTATTGCCATCAACTGGGCACAAATCCACACTCCGGGCTGCTACTGATAAATGCCAGATGAAAAAATCCAGTAACACTTTCCCCGACCTGGGAATCAAACCCAGGAGTTCAAGTGTTTGCGACCACTAGACCAACGAGGCAGTTTTGAAATAACCACTTTCATTAAAAAGTCTTATAAAAATTCAAATAAACTTATCCGGTTTCAGATCGACCACACTGATAATTTCAATACCGTTTGTAATTATTTTTAAATTACGAACGAATACATTTTTCGAATGATTAGTCAGTGTGTGTACAAGAAATTAACATTATGTAATACACTTTCGCTTGCAGCACTATTCTTCTATTTGTTCATTCCAATTAGCATCAAAAAAGTAGCACTAGGTATTCTATTTTCAAAAGTCGGTTTCTTACGTCACTTTTCGTCAATAGTCGGCCCAACAAGTCTCGCTGATTGGTCAGTCTTGTTCAGTGTTCTGTTTAGTTACATGTGAAATTAATTTCATGGTTTCAGAGCGTTACATATTTTTTTTATAACTTGCGTGTTATCGGAAACGCGGTCACAGTTTGACGGGAGAAATTATTGTATTGTTTTAAGAGTACATTTGTTATACTTTCGATGTTTTAGTGTAACATTTCTCTTTTATTACTTTTTTACGTACTGTGCTTAATTCTTTTCTAACCTGATAGTTTAAAAACCCTACCGACCAATGGCGAATCCAAGATTGATTTCTATGAGGGACACGTATGCTAGGCAGTTAAGAAGTGACTCCCAAATCTAGTAATGTACTATGTTTTTTTGGGAAACATTATTTTTCTATGACATAAGGGAATAACTACGAAAAAAATCCCTGCCCTTGGATCAGCCCTTGATACCAAATAACCAATTTAACTGTAATTAACTAAAATTAAAATTGACGGCACGGTTGGCGCAGCGGTTAAGCGATTGACTGCTGCGCTGCGTATCGCGGGTTCGATTCCCGCACGGAACAAATATTGGTATGACCTACAAATAGTTGTTCCGGGTCTGGCTGTTTGTGTATGTGAGTTTAAATAAATGTTTGTAACCGCACCCACAATACAGGAGTAATTCCTAGTGTGGGGCAGTTTAAAAAAAAAAAATTGTTTTTGAAACTCTGAAATATTTTCACAACACAAAAAATTACACAAACTGCTTTATAATAACTTTGATCTCCCACAATCACTTCTAAATCTAACGCAAAAATAATTCAACGCATCAATAATAGCTATTTCAAACAAAAGCCCGTTATTATCGCGAGAACCTTAATATAGTTAATCGAGAACTCAGTTATTCGATATGGCCGACTATCATTATAGAAGGGGCTATAAAAAATTATAGCCATTCACTGATACAAAGCTCTCTTGCTAATGAACACGAAGTTCGTTCCGATAGATGACCGCTGTCTCGACTGCTGCACGCTTTAATTTGTCTTTTTTGGCGTCGGTTAGCGAAACGTGGCACACTGGGCGTTGCGATGTCAGGGAGGTTCAAATAAGGTAGGTACTACGTCTTACCCACGGTCGATAATTCTAGTGCATTAGGTTTTTAACGCATGAAAGTTGATAATCCAGAAGTGTGTATTTTTGAGGCACTTGGAAGCACTCTGTCGGGTTTTCAATGTTGGTTACTTGGTTCTCAATGAAAATCCAGTGCTTCTTGAAAAATCACCGCGTATTAATTAATTAAGTCTTTATTACATTTATAACTTTATTTTTATTATGTTCTTTTGATTTGTGAATTGCTGTAACCAACATAGTCAACGCATAGTACTTGTAACTTGATGTATATATGTGGAAGCTTGTAATTTAGCAAATTTTTCTTGCCTACAAATAATTTTTAGTCTGTTATTAGTCTGTAAGCTTTCTGTAAGAATAAACAAATAAATATTAAAATCGCCCGTTCGTATACAGTGCACAGTATTTCGGTGGCTGTAGGTACAAGAATATTATGTATTTTTTTAAGTCAAATATAACTGTCGTAAAAACTATAGTAAATAATTAACAAGATTTTCAACGTGAAAACGTATTTCGTGAAGAGTAATAGACGAAATATCGAAGTTTTTATAACGCTGAAAAAACTCGTGTCAAAACTATTTGTGAATAAAGCGTGTAATGTTTTCAACCTTTAAACTATGAAGAGCACATTAAACTCATATATTTGACTTGATTGCGGTTAATTAAAATAATGTATGCGGTGAGTGCACAGGGTCACGAGGCGAACCTCGAACTCTTGACATTGGTTCGGAATTTGAAGATGGAACGCTTAGAACGTTCCTTGTGCATTAAAAAAACAGTAAAAAAAAACTTGGACTATGAATATGACTACCGGTTTTATTTAGGTATTCAATTATGTGGGTTGTCAAATATAATATTCCAATTTTAAAACGTTTTTTTTCTACTTTTTGTCTTAGTGGCTTGGAATAGTAGGAATCTTGCTTTTGGCGGTTATATCATTTTGAATGGCGATCTTTAACTTTTGTGTTTTTAACTTATTACTGGCTTCTGCTCGCGACTTCGTTCGCGTCATACCTCTTGCTCCTCCGTCCTACCACGTCGCTTCGAATCGTCTGCCCGTGAGAGTACTTCGTATTCTTGACTTTTTTCACTTTGCTCGGCTCCTAAGGGTTTTAGCGTAATGTTATATAACCTATAGCCTTTCTCGATAAATGAGCTATCCAACACTAAAAGAATATTGCAATTCGAACCAGTAGTTTCTGAGATTAGCGCGTTCAACCAATCAAACTCTGCTTTATAATATTAGTATAGATGCTTTATAATATTAGCATAGATTTGGGTTGTCAAAGATTTAAAATGCTGTTTTGCAGAGAAACTTTTGGGCCTGTGCTTTGTAAAAAAAAAACTTTCAAAATAAACCCAGCGCTTAGCTAAGTACAAACAAGCTAAAGGTTTGTTTCACAATCGTTCTGGTTTCCGCTTTTATTATATAATTCAATGAAAATATGTTCTACGTCAATTCTCTGCCTATTAATTAGAAAACAACCCATTGTTTAAGATTCTCAAAGTGAGGCCATTTTAAAGGCGTTTTATGATTTACGTAGAATTATTTTACGATACAATCCGGGCTACACCTACAATCAAGGCATATTATGCAAAGCCATAACATAACAGTCTTGCAATTGACCCCGAAACAAGGAAGATAAATGGGAAATGCATAACTGAAGAAATATATAAACTATTCTCTAACTTGCATTTAAGCGGAAATAGTAAATTAGACATAACTAACCTAAGCTTTTAATTATATCTTTTAAGAATCAGGAACTGTACTTACGTGCACAGGCCATCACAATAAAAAAACGTTAAACAATAAACGATAAACAATTTTCATTAAATCCGTTTAAGTACATTCAAAATTTGTCAAATTCGAAGCAGCCAACATTTCTCGCAAGTTACTGGCTGGTGAAAAAGTAAATCGAATTTGGAACGTGATCGAGAATGCTCCGTCATGGCATGAACTACCGGCACTGCTTCAATACGCAGAATGGCACTTGCCGTAACGTGACGCCCACGAAGTCACTCAATTGGGAGTTATGATAGTGGCGGAAGGTATCTTTAGCCTACGACGTTGCTATAAGAAAAACTTAGCAAATATTTTGTAAACAATAATATTGCTAACGGTATAGAAATGCAGAGTGCATTATCTGGCTAAAACAGTTCTGGATATAATTATAATCAAGTTAAAAATAAAATGACTATAATAGATATTTATGGTAATAAGGATCGTACAAGTACAGACTCATAGCAATAGTAACTAAGTGGACTATTTATTAAAGGAAGGCTGTTTTTTCAACGGCTAGCGCTTCAAAAAGCAGCTTTTCAGCACGTTCTTTCAATCGTTTCAACCACACATTCTCGACTACTCCGACGCCGCAAAACATCGCATTCGATTACCAACGATTACACTATCCAACCCTCACTTCACACTCGTGGGCGTGTCTCTCAACCCGTGCGCTGCTTAGGTAGAGTTACAAACGCAATAAGTCGCGTCCCGGTGGTAACATCGCTCGCTCCGGGGGCTAATCAACCGTGGCCAACGCTTCCATTCCTTTTGTTTTTCGAGCCGACGACTTGTGGAGCGATCGCGTTTTCTCTAGCATCTAATTGTAACGAATATTGGATGGTTAGATATTGATCGTTTTTTGTTTTGTGTCGATAGTAGATGTATTATTGTGTTGTGTCGATAAAATTGATTTAATATTTCAATAATGAACATCAGACTTTTGAAATTCTATTAAGGCGCTATGAATATGAATGTAGTGTTATTCAGTTTTGCTGTTCCTAATCAATATGCTTTATTAAAATTAGCAATACAATGCTAAATCAATTAAACATGACAAACTTCACGAATTAATACATGACATAATAGACCAGCAATTATCGTAATAAATCAACGAATCCAGTTCGAATTGCCTTTGTGTCGTCAATAGCCGTATTATATAAAGCAAAATTAATAATAGACACATTAAGCTAAACGTTATCGCTTTGTTACGCAACTTGATCGATGATGGCAACGCAACGTGCAACGCAACGGACGATAGTATCTGAGGCACTTACCTATGACACCCACTGCGATAGCAATCTCTAACACGAGTAACTTTCTCGCACGCCTACTAAATGTTTGGGTAACGGTTTTTTATTAGCAATGCATTCGAGAAACTTTGAATTTCGAATAGAAGAGATTCGATGATATGGATGGCAAAGTTGAAATTGTACGGATCATTAGGTTAAAGTCGAGATGAGCTTGTCATGCCGTAAGATAAGACGACGAGTATAAAGACAAAGAAGGTTACAATTGATGAAAGACTATCCACAAGACTACTGAATGACATGCTATATTCAAGATGATTTAAAATAGGAACAGCTCAGACTGAAGAAAAACTTCCACAATAAATAGGGAGGAGGAGTACGTCTAAATTTTCGTATATTCGGATAGAGTTAATTGTATACGACAATATGCTGAAAGTTATATACGATTAGATATAAGATACATTGACCATAGACATAGGAAAGAACATGTAGGTACCTCCAAAGTTCAACAAAAAGTTGTAAATACGTGTGAACCGCGATTCGTTATGGGAAACATGCCGCGGAAACTGGGAGAATCAAGTTTGATACAACCATTATCCAAATCTCGGAGCCAGCTCTCGTCTGCGACCGCTTTTTTTGCTTTTTTGGTTTCAAAACTATTTTAACGATGTCTTAAGTTACAAAAACATGGGCAGATTGTTAGGAGATTGTTTAAAAAAATAGAAAACGACTTCATTTAACTCGACGGAAAAGATTTGGGTTTCAAAAACTTACTTTTTAAAATCAGGTTTCTGCCTTTTAGTGCATAGAATACTGAGGCTAGTGACTTTCTGACGCTTCTCATAATAATCCCCAAGTCATTCATACCATCAATTTAATATCTGCATTATGAGACAGTTCCTTCGAAGACTTCCTAGACTAGATAGCGAAACTTAGACAGCCAAGTATACTGAATAGACACAACTACACTCTCTAAAAATCTTAATTCAGCTCGACCGAACAATTTCTCGAGTTAAAACGAAAGTTACGCATTTCTATCTACAATATCAAGATAACAACTGCCTCTAAATCTTGCTAAGGATTTAATTGACACATTTGCTAAGCGCAAACGTCATTACAGATGAATGGTGGCTGCTTATCTGAGGGGTAACTGCTAGCTTCGTAACGAGGGACAGCATTATGAATATCGATAATGCGTTATTCTCATACGTAATCGGCGAAGTCGGAGGCAGTATCATCGATAAGCGTCGGCTTGGGGGCATCGCATCCCTATAGATCAGGGAGATACGATCTAACCGGCTTATTCCACAAATCCCCCCTAAAAATCCCCCTTAGGGGGAAAACTGGAATCTATAAATAAAAAGTGTGGAATTCCCCCCTGATAATCCCCCTTAGGGGGGAAAACTGGAATTGAAAATATATTTATTCCACAAATCCCCCCTGAAAATGCCTCTGAGGGGGAAAACTGGAATCTAAAAAAAATATAAGTCTGGAATTCCCCCCTGATAATCCCCCTTAGGGGGGAAAACTGGATTCTGAAAAACCAATGTCCAGAAATCCCCCCTGAGGTCATTAAAATTTAAGGAGTGCTTCTGCTACCGGTGCTGGGCACCGATTTGTTCGCCGGTGCTGGTTGCTAAAATATTTACCGCGGGCGCCGGCAGATATTTTACTTAGAAAACCTAGAATGCAGGAGCGAGCGAAGCGAGCTTGGGAATAATTTTTAACCATTCACACAATAATAGGAGCACCGCCAAGCAGCCCTTCGTCGACATATTCAATAAAGCTAATGTAAAATGTGTACTGAATTATTTTATGTAATTCGAGTTTAAATACTTTAAATAGGCAGACATGTTATTGTTCCTTATTTATTCATACCTAGCTGCGCCCCGCGGTTACACCCGCAGTCTAGCTCGATCCCGTAGGAATATCGGGATAAATAATCCTATGTCCTTTTATCCAGGTCATGGTCTACCTATGTGCCAAATTTCATTCAAGTCCGTTCAGTCGTTTTAGCGTGAAAGCTTAACAAAAAACTCACTTTCGCGTTTATAATATTAGCAAGGATTCTAACTATAATATTATAACGGTGAAAGTGCGTTTGTTTGTTTATTTGATTTGATAGCTCTTTACGCTGCCGCAACAATGGCTTGATCGATTGTTATGAAACTTGGTTTGGAGATTGAGAAAACACATAGGATACTTTTGTTTCGAAATTTTAAAGTACATAGATACTTTAAAATTCCCTACGGAACGCAATATAACCGAAGTCACAAGCAACAACATTAATGACTTTAAGAAAATCACTAATTGAACATACCATATTATTTTAAATTACAAACAAATTATTTTAAAATAATACCAATAATATATTAGGTACGTAGGTACCATTGGTATTATTTCTCACGGACCTCTTCCTGGAAACGAAACAGCAACTTTACGTAAACAAGATCATAAAACACGTGCACTCACAAAACCTCAACCTAATGTGACCAACCACGAACTCTCGGTACAGCTCTCGGTGCATTACCTACCCCTATTATTTATTTTTACTTTGAATTGATAGTATTTTTTATTGTTATTAGCATTACTTACATAGTTTTTATTATTGTTGTACGTTTGTGATTGTTTTACTCTCTGTGCATTACCTATAAGATTTATTTCTGCTTTGAATTGTTAGTATTTTTTGATGTTATTAGTATTACTTAGATCGTTTTTTTTTATATTTTTGTACGTATAAATAATGTATTTTTTGTAAGTATTCGTAAACTGTCTAATTACTAGTCAACCGTGTTGTCGTCTACAAGTGATTGTTTTATATTATTTTTTCTCTTTATCTTTCTACTCTATTTTTACTTTCTGCAAATTTCCGAAAACATGATAAAATTGTTTTATATCTAAGTAAGTGATGTTTTTAAGGGAAACTTTCAAGGAGGATTTGCAAAATAACTTAGTTTTTCTAGGTGTGTACTTTGTTTAAACTCTTTTAATTATTATTATTGCAAAAATCAACCGATTTCCCTCATTCCTGTTGGTTTGTGATTGTTTTTACTCTTAATCTCATTTTATTATAACAAAATTCTGTGAAAAAAAAGACTGATTAATGCATGTATATTATATTGTCGTTTTTTTATTAATTACATTGTTTCCGATTTTTTTTATTTACTTTAAGAGCGTAGAAATCAAAACAAAATTCTGTGTAACCAAAGACTGATTAATGATTGTATATTATACAGTTGTTTTTTATTTGTCTCATTGTATCTTTTTATTCACAATTTTTTTTTTTACTTTAAGATCGTAGAAATCGAAAACTAAAAATGAGGGGGAAAAGTGGAATGATCCAAAATGAAAAGGGGACTTTCTGGATTTCTTTTATTTTAAAGTCCAGTTTTCCCCCTTGAGAGAGATTCTCTCAGGGGGGAAAAGTGGACTCACTTAAAATGAAAAGGGGACTTTCTGGACATGTTTTATATTAGGGTCCAGTTTTCCCCCCTGAGGGGGATTCTTTCAGGGGGGAAAAGTGGAATAAGCCGATCTAACCCTATTTTTTTTTTTATTTATTTATTTATTTCAGACATAACATTCGTCCATAGCTACAAACTCATATAAATAAATAAATTCTCTAATACATACTTAAAATATTCAACAACTCGGAAAACTATAAAAAGAATTGTTAAAAAACTTATAAAAATGCCGGAATCGTATTAAAAAAAAAAAAAGAAATGTAAAATATAAAATTGTACCCTATGTCGCTCGCAACTAAACTGTGCAATTACGTGATAATATACGTTGGGAACGATATCACGGTGTGATTCTCGCTTGACGTGTAGTGATATTTAAATGTTTGATTTTGGAACGAGACCCAAAAACGTTCATTGTTGAAAACTGGAAGTAATTACACGCACTTGATCCTTGCTCTCCGAATTTTACCATAAAATTGCACGGTAATTGAAATTAGTTCTGATTTTAGAAAATATAACATGATATTACCTACGCGTGTAATCCTCGTAGGGGTCGGCAGAAGTGTACCTATGGTACATCCAAATTATGTCAGTTATGTTTAAGTCCCATTTAATAGGGGAAGAGCATACTTATAGTAATATTATTATCTTATTTTTATTTTTATTTTATGATTATATTTCTTATTAACTTTTATCCTATAAATTTGTATTGAGTAAGGAGATTTTTATTATTATTTTTATTTGTTATTTTTATCAATTGTTTTTTTCTCAATTACTTGATTTAAATTATTATTTTTATTTTTACGCATGATTACCCAAAAATATTGAACAATTTAGATTGTAAATATCTTTTTCGCTATGTTTTATTATGTAAAACCATTAATTGTACATGTTGTGTTAGCCTTTAAGTAATTATTGTACTTATGAACGTAAGTACCATTATTTAAATTATTTTAATGTATTGTGTAATTAATAAATAAATAACAATTAATTAATAATTATTAATGAATAAATATAGTCATATCCAGACTCCAGGCCACTACACTTCGGTACCGGAAAATCCTTATAGGCCGAATTCACCAAATATTTCTAGGTATTGTCGCTTTCCAATAATTACAAAGAAAATATTTGTTTAGGTTGATAAACCCCTTTTCTACCATTCAATTCGATACACAATATACCAGCTTAAATATTACCAGCCTTTCTTTTATTTGCGGACTCATATTGACATGGAGGCCGAACGTTCGTTATTGTGTTACAAATTGTGTTTCTTTATTAGACACGTACGAACGAAATGACTGCCGTAATGGACCTCGTCTGGATAGAAGAAACTTTTTTTATTGACATGCCTATTTAGTTTAATATGTAGAAATTGCGAGATTGTTTTTGACGTTCGAGAATGAACGAAAAAATAAAGAAAATGGCCGACTGTACTGGCGATGGCGCAATACTTTATGGTAAAGTATAGATATTTAGAATGAAAGAAAGAAACGTATTTTTTGTGACTCGCACAGGAATATCATAAACTAAACTAAACAAATATCAAGACAATACTAATTTTGAAAATAATAGAGAATTACCGAAAAAAGGCGAAAGTAGCCGACAGTACTGGCGTAATGCTTTATGTTTAGTTTATTTAGAAAGAAAGAAAATTATTTATTGTGACTCGCACAGGAATATCACAAACTAAACTAAACAAATGCCAAGATTAATTTTGAAAACAACGTTGTAAAACAAACCGCAAACAATTTTTTTTTAAACTCCGCTAAAAATCACAATACTTTTGGCTATGCCTGTAGCCAAAACGAATAATTATGTATTTAATATTTTCGAAGCAATAAAAAAATAAACGCTTCAACTTCATAATAACAGCTTAAAACGATAATGTGTAGGTATCTTTAAAACAAATCTTACGAGTACATTTACATACTCCCCCACGATTTAACTTTCTCCATTTTATCGTTCATTCAAAACTTCAAAGCAATGTGCCCTCAAAATATGGCTGCATAACGCAATAATGGTAACCAAAGTTATTTTCTAACTTGTTTACTTTTACATAACATCATCAGCCATGTACCTTTCTCCGTTCGTTGACCGCCGTCCATTCAAGGCCAGATGACGGCCAATTATAACCGTGTTTAATATCATTTACGCTTAATACAAGTTTTTTTATGTAACTTCTTGCTTTATTTATATTTGGATGACCATCTGACTGTGACTTATGCAGTTCAAAGGCGTACCTCCTAACCCTATTAATTTAAAGCTTATGAAATGCCAGATTATACCTACTATGAATACCAGTATTTTACATAGAGCGACTGCCTATTTAACCTCCACAACCCAGTAACTGGGTAATACGATACCCCTTGGTAAGACTGGTTGTCAGACTTTCGGGCTTCTGACGACCCGTAGCGACTGTCAACCACCCACAAATGACAACCGGGATCAAAAGCTTAACGTGATTGCCGAAGGGGTCTTGGTATGTAAAGATGGTCACCCATCCACGGACTAACCGCGGCAAGCGTAGCTTAACCTGATCAATCGACCCGTGCGGTTAATATTACTTAGCCACAAGCCCCTCTGAATATCGCAAACTAAAGGACTAAAAATACTGTATAGTTTAGTATGCGACTACGTAAGGTTATAATAAACTTCGTTTGCTAAGATTTTGCCAAAAATTCACCTACTCAACGCCTATGCAAAGGTCCAACCACTTTTATTTCTCTGTTTGAACACAATTACGTAAATACTTATTTAAATTCATAAAGTTCATGAAGGATTAAGGCTGCACACATAACAAAGAAATTATGTGCTTCCTGCTTTTTTAAATTCCATATTCTTTCTAAAATAATATTCATACCACGTTTTGTTGATATTAATCAAAATGAAAACATTAGTATTCCTGCCACGACCGGCAGTATAGTTATGTCTATTTTAATTTGAATTAATCATATCATGGAAACACTATTACGTAAAATGTTTTCTTCATTTATATAATCCTTTATCCTATAATTATAGACGTAGTTAAGCCTTTCGTCAAATTAAATTTGCCGATGCATATGAAACCTACAGATTGGAAATTTCAATGTCTTCAAATAAAATAATTTTGATTAAAATGTTACGTCACACTGTTCGAAATTTTATTATCTATGATCGAACTCCTATTAATATATCGGATGAAATCATCAAATTTTAAAAAGCAATTTATAATCATTACAAATGCGAAAAAAAGTATCTCATACATAGACAAATCGGTATGGCTTCTCTTTATATTTTTTGTGAGATTATACACCATATTATTGTTGGCATAAACCTGTGATGTGTCAGAGTAGACAGTAGACAGATTGTCTTTTACCATTCTTTTGCACGGCCATGAATCACAAAATAAACGGTGATACTTATTGAACCTACTACCGATTCTACATACTTAGGTACATACCATATTATTTTGCAAAACATAGTTTTTATTTGAAACATCACACGGTAGGATGTTTGACAACAATGCTTATTGTTAAATGTACCACCATTTTCTAATGCGTAACATAACGCGCATAGAAAAACTGACATAATCATAATATTCCTATTTTATGTTTTGAAATACCTATTTCTTAATATTTTTACTAACTATTCTAAATATAAGTACATAATTTAAAAACAGAACACTCGTTTGAAAGGAACAATAGACAAAATAGAATATATATATAGACTCTCAAAATAAGTCTTCAAGACTTTCAACGTTGACGAAACGAAATGCAATCGATCATTGAGCTATCAAAGAGGTTTAAAAGCAAATAAAGTTTATTGTGTAACTTTCTTCTATCTCTAGAGCGGGTGCGAGCTGCGAGGCAAGCAATGCGTTCGTTTTTGTCGATGGTTACGCAATCTGCCGTCAAGCAACGTCATGCCGCGTCAACGGTCATTATCACATCGTCGGCGAGATGTTAAACAGACTGTTACTGACAATTTTATTGGCTTTCGTTTTACGTTTTTAAGTAAATTGTGGACATGTGTCATACAAGTTTTTTGTTTTCAAATTGGGACTAATGTTCTGTTTTATTAATTATGCATGTTTGGGGATAAGAATAAGATGGGACCCTCAAAATTATAACATTAAGCTTTGTTAGCAGGCTTTGTTAAAAAAACCGGCCAAGGGCGAGTCAAACTCGCGCACGAAGGGTTCCGTACCATTATCTATAAAAACAGCAAAAGAAATCATGTCTCTTGTATGGGAGCCCCCTTAAATATTTATTTTATTCTGTTTTTTTAGTATTTGTTGTTATAGCGGCAACAGAAATACATCATCTGTGAAAATTTCAACTGTCTAACTATCACGGTTCATGAGATACAGCCTGGTGACAGACGGACAGACAGACAGACGTACGGACAGTGGAGTCTTAGTAATAGGGTCCCATTTTACCCTTTGGGTACGGGTAATCAGCAGGGTGCATTGAAAAAGACTTCTGCAACCTTGGACTCAAGCCATGTTACCAATCTTCCTAACCGTCTATTCTCGTACAACTCATGCCACCATGAGAGGAGCAGTAATGGTTCAGATAGATAGATAGCATTATCAACCTACATCGTTCCCACTGCAGGAATACAGGCCTCTGTGAGAAGGAGTGGGCTGTAGTCCACCACGTGGGCCCAGTGCGTATTGGCGGCTGTCAATATCTTCTAATATTTGGGTCTAAGACATGCCGGTTTCCACACGATGTGTTCCTTCATCGTTTTGAGAGCAGTGGCAACGAAATAATTTACACAAAGTAAAACGTCTGTCAGGGTTTGAACCTACGACTTAAAACTCTTAAGTCGCGGCTGTTACCCAGTGGTAACAGCCGCGACTTAATTAAGCAGGAGCAGTGCACTGCTCCTGCTTAATGTTCATTAATAATCTTATAATCATCAACCTCTTGCCCTTTTTTGTTTTGTTAAGCCAATACTGTTTCAATGCTGGGCAAAGATCTTCCCGAAGTCCTTCTAGGAACTGTATCCCGCTGCTCCATGGATAGTTAGAATAGTCTTTGTCATGTGTGCCATAAATATCAGCTATTGCAGCTTCACCATCAAGAATTTCTCAACAGGAGGTATATTAGGCACCAACGCACTGTCACGGTACATGGCACCTTGAAATAGGTGCTATTGCCGGCACCAAGAAATTACTTAAGAGTTAAAACCTACGTGCTCAAACGCCTAACTTTCGAGAACCAAAGAGCAACCGCTGAGCTTAAGTTTTACGAGTTTTCACTGTTCCTAAAGAAAGTTGTGAAACTGCATGCACTATTCACTATTCTGTCGGAAGATTTCTTCAGTGATGCGCTTGCACATAAAATAGTATTGTTATATACTCATGAGTCATTGTTAGATAATTTTAAAGATAAAAGCTGTCATTTTGATGGTTATTTTATAGTTTCTGTTTAAGGTGTGATGATATAAAATCATTGGCGGATTTGATAAACAGCGGAGTCATTTATTGCGCAGCGGTGTAAAGGCGAAAAGCGGTGTATTCCCATACAGAGAACGAAGGGCTATTAATCACTACGCTGACTTGCTCCATCTTGGCGATTTTAGAGAATTTGAAATTGGTTAAGGCTTCGCCTCTCATGCATGAAGTGGGTTCAAGTCCGGGCAAAGTACTTTTCAAGTCATATGTAGGTACTTTCTTACTTAATACATTTTGAATATCGTAAGGAAACCTAGACTTATTTGTACTAATAATAAGCTGAAGAGTTTGTTTATTTTCTTTGTTTGCTCGCGCTAATCTCTGGAACTACCAGTCGGATTTGACAAAATGTTTTTATATTTGACAGCCCCATTATTAAGGAAGGCCCTTAAAATACGAGTTAAAAGAAAGAAAAGTCAGAAAGAATGTCAACTTTAAGGCAGAAAAACCAGTGTTAAACTTTCTAACCTCTATTGTATCTTTATAAAACATTTTTTTTTAAAGGTTGTTTATAATAATATGTTTACTCTTTTGGGTTTTTCTATATGGAATTTCTCAGCAGCAGCCCGGAGTCTGGATTTGTGCCCAGTTGATGGTAAAAGGCTCGCCCCATTTTATATGGTACTTAAACACAAATAGCGAAATGTGAGTATACTATAGGTATACCTCTGCCCAACCCTAAAGGGAAACAAGGTGTGATGTTATGTTATGTTATTTAATCTTGTAAACAAGAAGTATTTAACCGAAAATGCCGCAGCGCTTCAGCGTATCTGCACTTTGGTAAATCAGTACAAAGGAGATTTACTTAAGGCACAGCCGCACCTACTAGTGACTCGTTAATTTAATGAAGTAATTATTCACAGAAAAACTTTGATATAATTTAAGGCATACATCAATTGAATTAATATGGGCGGCAAATACATAAATAAGCTGTAATTAACTTATCTACCGAATATCATACAAATTTTGTTCCATTAATGAATTTGTCAAACCCTACAAGGCTTGGTGAAATATTAAATAATTTCTGCGGTTTTCCAGATAAAAATAAACACAATGTACCTACTAACAAATGCAGTGAAAATCTCCTTTGTGACATTCATGTGCAATTTTGTTATTAACAACAACAAGCTTTGTCTCTTCACGGTATTTAGATAACCAGGTTAGAACATCTGTTCACATTTAATTCAGTTCACGAGTTATCTAGACTCAAGAACCTACTTACTTGGTTTGAATGTAGTCGATATACAGGGTGACATGGGACATCGACTGTTTGCATGAATTCATTACGTGACTTTAAATTTTTCGTCAGTGTTCAAAAATCAACTGTTTCAAAATGTGTAGAACAGCATTTGCTTTAAATAACCGATCAAAAATGTCAACTCCGGGGGTTCCAAAATCATATACTGAATCACTGGTGATGCCCTGCTACTCTGTGTAGGAAATATAATATAAAAACAACGTGAGGAATCCTGAACTTATCCTACTTCCTATTATCTTCCACGCGGGCGAAGCCGCTGGCAAAAGCTAGTAATCAATATAAGTCTGAAATCGCCAAATCGTCTTGAGCAAGCGTGGTGATCAATGCTCGTGCCTTGTCTGTATGAGAAGAAGTCTTTGTCCTACAGGGGGACAATAATAGGCTGGTATTTCTATAATAATACGTAATTCTTCTGTAGGTGTGTGTATGTCACTGAACTCCATAACGGATGAAGCTATTATTATGTTTTTTTTGTGTGTGTGTTTGAGTGGGTGGATGGTATAGATTCACAATTGGACCCTATGATCGATTTCTAGGATACAGGACATCATCTGCCCGGTCAGCTAGTATATTATATATTTTCACATTATACTATTTATTTATTGTCTACACAACATTTCTTTGATCTGACCGCTAGCACAGAATTACATTACAAGAATTTCTCTCCAAATAATTCAATCAAAACTTGCTCAAGCGCAATTTTACGCTCATTCATGTTAATTAATTTGAACACCTAATCAGAGGTCATAAAATTTTACAACCTAGTGTCGTATAATTTGCGCAATTGAAAATTATTAAAATTATTACTTTCTGAGATTTATTTCTCTATTACTATAGTGTCTAGATATATGTGTCTAGTTGTGAAAGTATATAAATTGACCCCTGACATGAAATGGGAATAAAATTACCACCGTAAAATTACCCACTTATTAGTCGTTTCGTCGAAAAATGGTATTCATAAAAATACATTTTCAGGAAAGCATTTTGTCATGTTACCTCCTTTTCTCTAATATCGTTTTTCATCTAATATTATCTCTCGAAAATATATTATTTGATAACAATCAACAACACACATGAAACACTTTGCTCAATAAGGCTTTTAAACGATTGGGGAAACTCATCAACTTAGGATTTCGAAGCTATCATCTTCATTAAGACAGACTAAGCAGATGAAAGAAATAAAATTGTATATAATTGGCATTACAGCATAAAACAACAACAAATGATAATAATGCCAAAAGGGCCCCAGCTCAGCATAATAAAATAACAATACAAGTGTACCACCTGACGCTGACTTTGAGCTGCAACCCACGAGTAAATTAATAAACACATAGGAAAGTGTGTGTCCGTAATAATAAATTAAGAGATTTAATAAAATAAAATATTGTAGCATGCATGTGTTAACAATGGATTAACATGTACCTAAACCAAATTAACCGCTTAATATTCCCTTTTGTCAACACAAGAGATGGCCCTTAAGGACGTCTCGCCCTCCCCCGTCCCGCCCCGCTACCTACCCCACACCCCTCGCCCGCCGGTCCGACGAGATCCAAGATTCAAGAATGCAGGTCCACGCCAGTGCTTCGCTTTCGAAATAACTCGCCGCTCGCCAACATTTCTTTCATGTTGCGATGTTAAAAGTCGCGTAATTTTTGTAAACACTGTTTGTGTATATTGTTTGTAAAAGAAGTACTTAGTTGCTTGGTTCATTGGGTTTCTAGCCGTACGATTAGATATGTTTGAATGTTGTTCGGATTACACAAATGAATGAGTTGAATGGGCGGCTGCTTAGTAGCGTTGTTAATGAAAACCGTGCTTTATGTTTAAATCTTACAGATATCACGTTAAGCTTTTTCTTTAATTGAAAAAAAAATCATGTTTAAAAGAAAAATTGCAAACACATAAGTGTTTGCTAGAAACAGACACATCATTTCAGCTGATAGACATCTAATGCTGGACATAGGCCTCCCTTCAAAACAAAAATGTGGGCGTTTGCCATAATCGCCACGCTTGGCAGGCGGGTTGGCGATCGCAATATGGTGGTAAAATGCATAGAAAACACTGCTGCCCATTCTCTAGTAAGTTCCTTACTCGCCTTCTACCACACCCACGGGAAGAAATGGGACAGACACGATTTTTTCAAAAAGGTACTCCATTTCACTTACTTGAGTATGATAGCATAATTAACCTACGATGTTCCCACTGCTGGGACACAGGCCTCCTCTGTGAGAGGAAGTGGGCCATAATACACCACGTGGGCCTAGACCGGGTTAGTGAATATACATATTATTCATATCATTTACTTTAGTAGTTTTCTATAAACTGATTTCAGATTATATTTTTAATTTTTCGATGCCTGAAATAAAGTTGTTGGTTATATTTTTATTTCAACGCGTTTAATAAGAAACGTGTTCATTAATTTTGAAATAAGATTTCGAATGTTATCTGTATCACGGTCTTTCGTGCTATTGTTTCCTCTTTGATCAAACTTTTTGCATCGAAGGCCAGTACGCATTCCAATATACGTAACGGTTACTGCTATTTTTTTTAAATATCAAGTATTTTTAACCGAAATTAAAGTTTATGTAATACATAGTAGAATTGCTTTAGTGTAACCCCATACCGGAAAAACTTTGAAACTCAATAGAGCTAAACTATTAAAAGTTCAAATCATCGTTACAAATTGACACTTATAATAAATGTCAGTATACTTAAAATGAATTTTAGATCAACTAAAAACGTTTTCCTAAAACGATTTGGACCAATTATATAATCAAATTGATTTGAATGTTCATTCGTTACAAAATACATTATGCAGTCATTTTATATTCACATCAACACCATAATAATACAAGACACGGACATCCTTCACAACTTCCTAGAAACCTGAAGGATAATTTACAAAACAGGATAGCCAGGCATCCGGTTATCCACCTGATGTATTCTTATCCTCGCAAATTATACTTATTAACTGCCTCCCATCACGCAACAGCTAATGTCAATAATGTAGACCTATTGAAGGATTACCTACAGCAGTGTAATCATTCAATACGAATATAACTAAATTATAATAAGCTTAAAACTTGATACAGTTAAAATGTCACTCACCTTTTCGAATTAATTTCGACTGCACCAAAAATATATATTTACAAATGTCACAATATATAAAAAATCCAGACAGACACAACACTATTCACATATTAAAATTCCAATTCCACTACAGAATAAAAAG
Organism: Polymixis lichenea; assembly: GCA_949091785.1. Lineage (NCBI taxonomy): Eukaryota > Metazoa > Arthropoda > Insecta > Lepidoptera > Noctuidae > Polymixis > Polymixis lichenea. The sequence continues at coordinate 12,397,670 of OX420945.1, read as the reverse complement.
ATAAATATTCTTTGAACAAAAGAAACTTCAATACGGTTGAAAATGGTAGATTTCGTAGCACTCGAAGTGCAAAAGAGTTCAACGCGCGAGCTCTCTCTAAGCAGGCCCGTCGTATACTGAACCCGCTCGCGAGGCCGTACACTATCTCCTCGTACAACTTAACGTACCTGATAACACATACCTTACAACCATCTTGATACTTTGCCTTCTTTTTTCAAAATAGTGTGTCTATTCAGCCACAGTCATATTTGAATTGAGAATTGAACCTTTTTTTTTTTTCAGCGTGACCATACAGTATTTACGCGGCCCTAGTGCGGTCGCCGCCTCCGATTGATACAATCATGGGCGAAAAGTAAATGGTTCTTAATAAACGATGCACCGCAAGTGCACTAAGTTAACCTTTTTATCGGGAGCTTTAAGCTCGGCGGTGAGTTAAATAAAGTGGTTTCTAAATATAAACGGCGTATCTGGACGCGCCATTGGCAGGTGCGAGCCTACGCGTAAAGCTTTTTTGCCACCATCTCTATTTTTTATTACATTTTGTACTTTTTTAAAGGGACAATTTTATAATTAAAGCTAGTGCGTTTAACGTGGACCGAGAGAAGTTTTACCGAGAAACTGTAGTCGATGATATCTATATCTTATCCCGCCAACTTAGTACTACGAAATGGTAATTAATTTTATTTATTAACAATGTCTACAAGTTTTTATTTGTGAAGTTTATAATTAATATGATGTTTTACTGCGCCTGCTCAGATAATGCCACTGCTCATATATATGCTTCAACGTTGTAGTTTGTAAATGGAGATAAAATCGGGAATGTTAAAAATAACAAATTACATTCATAAATAAAATTAATCGTTGTTTGTATTCATCATCATTATAGCTTGTTTAATGTTATGTCATTTATGATCATCATTTTAATCGTTATTTGCTTTACATGAACTGTTAGCAACTTTTTATGGGCAATCAAGAAAATAACTAATGAAAAAAGCACGCGTTTTACTAAATGAAATGTAAGTGCTAGCATTCATACCGTTGGAACAAAGGTGCTTAGCTAACATACGGATAAACGATAGAAACATAACAATTAAATAAAAGTAGTTGTGAACAGACGAGAACGGGGAGTATCGGGGAGAGGGACAGGGCAGGGGGAGGAAGGACGGATAATTAAAAAGAGCGTAATGCGCATATAGTCCCACGGCCCGTTACCGTTATCGCGAAAGTAGCTAATGAAACTGAGGAAATAGTGTAGCGTGTGGTTCAAGGTAAGAAGTTAAACGGTTTTTTATACGCATGTTGAGTTTAAACCTGTATTAGACCACGTGCGGACGTAAACATATCGCGGTGGGATTTTATCGCGAACGTAGCTAGTGAAACTGAGGAAATATTATAGCGTGTGGTTCAAGGTAAGAAGTTAAGCGGTTTTTTATACGCATGTTGAGTTTAAACCTGTATTAGACCACGTGCGGACGTAAACATATCGCGGTGGGATTTTATCGCGAACGTAGCTAATGAAACTGAAGAAATATTGTAGCGTGTAGTTCAAGGTAAGAGGTTAAGCGGTTTTTATACGCATGTTGAGTTTTAACCTGTATTAGACCACGTACGGACGTAAACACGTGGGATTTTAGGTTCACCCTTGTTTGATAGAACAACGTTTGATATAATATTACTAAATCGAATTTTAGTTGCAATAAAGTCATTTCGAAGAATTATTCATTTGACCGAATAATTCATTGGTAAATTTTTATTTAGCGTAATTATTTATTTGAACTAATTTCATTTGAAAATTCGTTTCTGTCACGGCTCCGGCGCTGCGGGGCTACGGCGGTCCCTCGCGAGCTTATCGTCGCAGATGGTTTAACACTCACCACCGCGGCTTCGGCTTGCTGGCCGGCTTCGCCGGCCAGCCTCAGCCGCCGCGGCGAGTGTAACAACCACCCGCTCCTCAGCTCGCGGGCCGCCTCGCCCCTCCGCGCCTACGCGATTCTAAATTACACTCTAGGGGTAGGGCAGACAAGACTGCGTGGAGTCGGATTTATAGCGATTCGTTTCTGTCAACCTGAAGAACCTAGTTTTTTTTTTTTCACAGTAATTATACAAATTTGGGGTTGCGAAAGGATTCAGTGTTGCGTTGCGTTGCGTTGCGTTGTGTCGTGTTGCGTCGCGTCAACCGGTACCTAGTGAAACTGAGGAAATATTGTAGCATGTAGTTCAAGGTAAGACGTTAAGGTCGATCCCTAGATAGGCCTCGCCATACATTTTTCAGGGGTTGTAATCTCCGTAAATAAACGGTTTCTGCAGAATAAAAGCAAGTATAATGAGACTTTATAATGTATTATGTTCGCCAAACGCCAAAATTTTATAAAAAAAACAGTATTTCTAGGAGAATTAGACCCAATAAAAAACGAAAAATCTTTACATGTGTGAGTGACCTGAATCGCGCCATCTAACAGAAATTTAAAGAACCACCGAGAAAGAGCTATTTGCTGTTGTGTTACGAGTTTACGTTCGGTAAACATTTATAATAGATGGCGCTGTTCGAAAATTCGAACGATTCGATGCAACGCTCCAGTCAGTCCATGCGTGATTGTCTTGACAACTTGCGAATCGTTTCCAAAATTGTGTTTCTAGAAAGTTAGCGCCGGCGCGCGGGTTTGCCCGCGGGTTTTACATTTTATGATTGTTAAAATGTTTTTTATTAGGGAATGAGAAAGAATGCTAGAAAGTGAAAAAAAATATCTGCGATCTGCATTTGGTTCACACAGATACAATACTAATGTACCTAATTATTGTAATATCTACTTTAAATATAAAGTACCTAAAGATTTAAAAATCTTTCTACTGTATGTAAGTAGGTACTGATAATACATTTTCTGACACGGTTAGGTACTAATTCATTGGTTTGGGTTGAATAAAATCAGAGAATAGAAGTTCATGTAAACTTAGGGTATACCTAAATCAGGCGATCAGCGTAGGCAAATTTACCTATTTTTTTTCTAATTACCTACCTACGCAATGGTGACACGTAGGTACTACTTACATCTATTGATTGAATCATATTTAATTTATGTGAAACCAGCAAGATAAGTGAATACACAGACAAACCACATTGATTTTTCATAACAATTGCACATTTTAGTATTATTAGCACACGTCAAAGTGCGTCGAAATAAATTGGTCTTGCCATCTAAGAAGTTTACCAAGAAAAAGGGGAAATAAAACATAGGGCAGTATTTTAGTAGTAAGTTGTAGGATGTTCTGATATTTAAAACGATGAATGATATAGGTACAGCAGTGGTGGCTCTGACTTACAAGTCAGAGCCACCACTGCTGTACATCATTCATTTAAGGTTTCAGGGTTTTTAACTGTCAGCGAAATGACGTTCTCAAAATGGTAGCTGTAGTTCCAATTTCGCTCGTCTGAACAGCTAAGTAAGTAGTAAGCACCATTCAGGTTTAGAATTGGTGACTGAGGCTACTACTGAGAACCATTCATACGAGTGCCATCCGTGAAAGAGTTTTTATTTAAAAGTGAAGTGTTTTTGTGTTTTATTGACGGTAAGTGTTATTTTTATGTACAAAGGATGCTTTTCTGCTTGAAGGTGATACAGAGTTATATTATAATAGTAATTACCCTTAAAACTTTAAAAAGTGTAAGATTTAGAAGAGGAAATACAAAATCAAACGTTAGCAACACTCGTTGATTGTCATCACATCACATACCTACCTACTCTAAATTTCAAATATTTCCCCCTAATAGGGACGTCAATTCTCTCTAAAAACTCACTTTGCCTGTCCCAGAGGGAGGGACGAAAGGAACCAAAAAAAACTCTCTGAAAAAGATCCGTTACTGAATTGATTCGAAAGGAAATATGAAAAATCGATTCACAAATAAAGAAATGATTTTCCAAAAATCAATCATTCGTTTTCGATGAAATTTGCAATGTAGGGGTTTACGGGGTGTACGTTACCCTAGCAAGAAAGTGTCTCCTATAGTTATATGAGTGGAACGTATAGTTGGTGCCTAATCTGCTGTAAATGTGCCCCTACATAAAAAATTGGTGCCCCTTGTCGTTTTGAAAAAAAAAACCGAAAAAACGATTCCTGGTCTCATATCTGGAAAAAATCCGTATTTTTACGCAAAAGGATTTGCACTGGATATGCTTCGTAATTTTCCCGCAACCACAATTCTTAACAATTCAAACAAACAAAAACTGATGTTCTAGGGTGAAATATCGATTCCCTGTATCGATTCAGTACTAGATATCGATTTGAAAAAACGTTTTTATTTGTTCCAAAAAATCGATTCTTTGCTCAATCGATCTCAGATTGACATCTCTATTTGGTCTGTTTTCATGTTCTGTCAGTTGTTACTTGTTTTGCAAATTTTCACACACAGCTTGACAGCATGACAGCTTGATTGATGGTGACAAATGGTGGTGTTATTTCTGACTAATACAAATTTCTTGAAGCATTTCATAATTACGATACTTTTGCTGTTGTGTTTAATTATTCTTTTTGATTACAGATTGAATTGCATCTCTGCCTAAGATGAATCCGACTAATAAACTTGCCTATATACGACATATGTATTCAGGGCCGCGAAAATCACGGAAAAAAGTGCAAGCAACATTGAAAAGACATCATGGAAATTCTTCTAATGATTTTTAGTGAGTAAATCAGATTCCCATAAGATTTCGAATCAGATTTACGTGAATGTACCTATGAGTGTATTTGATACTCGTTGGCCCGTGATGTAATGTCTTCGTTTGCCGTTGGTTTGCCGTTGGTTTGCCGCCATTTCTTCTGTAGACCCTTGTCTGTTACGATACCTCCAGGAGATTTATGACAATTGTTTATCTATTGTGTCTCGTCGATAACAGTAGGAAAAAAAGAAACGGCTAGCTCGATAAGGTTAGTTTCAAGTAGTGTATTGAGCAAGTTTTATCAAATTGCAGCCGGCTGGAAGCATGGCGTAACAAGAAAAAAAAAGTAGTGGAAGAAACCGCGGACTGCCCTGCTGTGTTTAGGTAGGTACAGACATATCAATATTTTTCTGTCTCTCAACATTGTTTTTAATAACTGTACCTATTTCATTTATTTATTTTTTATTTCAGTCCAAATACAACTCAAGATCATGATCAGCTATCCAACCCTTCCACAGCTCAAGATACGCCCAAAACGTATTCACGTGGTATACCACAAATTCGTTACGAAGCCATAGCCTGCAGCTCTAGCTCTAATAGAGTTGAATCTGTTACAGAGCAAGTAGAGACTGCTGATTTTAATTGGCCGCAACCCGATCCACAGACTGAAGCTTATCAACTAAATGTGGAAAGAACATCAATTAGTTATGAACAAAAAGCATAATTATTATTATCAAGTAAGTAACAAAGATCATTATTTCTTGGTTCATGTATGTATAAATATAATGTATTTCTTGGATTGTTTCTCAGCTATTATTATTTTGATTCTAGGTCCAGGGTCAATTGCGAATTACCAAAATGAGTAAATGTTACTTCATTTGCTTTATATCTGTCACCCAACCATTGACTGTCATAGAAGTTAACCGGGATGAGGAATTTATCAACGCTATGATGCCGAAGTTGGTAACATTTTTCAAAACATGTGTACTGCTGGAAATTATTTTGAGACGAGTTGAGAAAAATGCTAAATGTCTAGACATCAAGGAATTAAAAGGTATGAAAAATATAAGTCTTACTCATTTCCTAACTTATTCCTCAGGTTTCTGAGGTGTGGGTTCAGTAAGAATAGTCTAACAAAACTGTAAATTCATTTGTTGCAGCGAAAACTGTGTCTCCCAGCAATTGATTCAGATCGCACGGAAATGATATAAATGGAAGTAAAAAGTGACAAGCAGAAGATTGATACTGCGCGGCGACGGCGGCGCAGCAAAAAGTAGCATGTAGAAGAGAAGATATTTTATTATAGTATTTTTTATGTATCTTTGTATGGTGGTCGATGGTTCGAATCCAAGCCGACACTTTGCTTTGTGTAAATTATTTCATCACCACTGTTCAGAGGAGGCCTGAGTCTCAGCAGTGGGAACATTATAGACTAATTATTATGCTATTTTTGTACGTAGCGATGTATAGTTTATGTTATTTGTTAGTTTATAAGATTTTTCTGTGTACATATGTTTCACTCATGTATTTAGGTACCAGCCAAACAATTCAATTGTAAAAGAATATTTATTGTTCAAAGTTGTATAATAAGTGGGTATTCTTGAAACATAAATGTTATGGTTAGCTAGCAACCACTTGTGTGTTGTTGTGTAAGATACTTACACTTACGTGTGATGTTACATAAATTGTAATCTACGTACATAATTCTTTCTAATACTAAATTCAGAATCATAATTGTAAATATCATAATATTGAAAAAAGTATGTTATCTTTGTGTGGTGGTACGAGTCGATGGTTTGAATCCAACCAGAAAATATTTAGGTAAATGCAGTGAGAGTAAATAAAACGATATTTGTATGAAAATATTAACCATAGATAAATATTATTGATTTATAGTAAGATACAATAAAACGCTTTACAATTGAATACATAATCTTTTATTTATTTAGTATAGGTCACAATTTATTTACACGTTAGGTACTATTTAGGTTCAGTCACATTACAACAACCTATATAGGTACAATATACCTTTATTACCCAAAATAATTTGTTATGGTGAAAAGGTATCTGATAACGAGCCTAGAAACAAAAGTATGCATATCCCAATAATTATATTATTAAGAAGTAGATTGGAACATAACAATCCTCTAGTAATTTAAAGTATGCTCAATTAGTAAATTAATATTTGTTTTCGGTTTTTGCTATAATGTAAGGATATTCATCTTAAAAATAATTTGGTCCTCTTTCTTTATAATTTCCAACCATGTTTGAATAAAACGACATCTAGTGGAGTCGGAAGTTACTACTATTTACTTTGCATGTGTGTGTAAAGAGTAAATTCACGCGGCTAAATCATTATTATGTTCTAATCTTTGTATGATACCAGTTAACAAGCACAGTGATGATCTAAAAAAATCAAGTTAATGCCCTAGGTTTCGCTAAGAATAAAGTTGTTTATTAAAAATTTCTATGATAGGTGTAAAAATTGAAAATGTTCGAAATTGTGGATGTGTCGCCATCTATCGACAAAATGGCAGTGAGAGCAATTAGGGTTTCACCTTAAGCGGTTTTTATACGCATGTTGAATTTAAACCTGTATTAGACCACGTGCGGACGTAAACATATCGCGGTGGGATTTTATCGCGCACTGGATTTGAACCGAGCATTCAGTGCATCTCAGCGCGTCGAAGCCCCACCACATCGGCTAGTTCTGTGCTTCCCGCATCCAACGAAGCAAGCGCTTTACTTTGTGTTAATTATTTAATCACTACTAATCTCAAAACGGTGAAGGAATACATCGTGTGGAAACCGACATGTCCTAGAACCAAAAATTTGAAAACTTGTGACATCTACCAACCCGCACAGGGCTCGCATGGTGGATTTCAACCCGCTCCCTCTTACAGAGAGGAGGCCTGTGTCCCAGCAATGGGAACATTATAGGCTGATAATAATTCCATCTTTGTACTTTCGGATTTTTGTATTCGCTGATTAGGAAAAAGAAACGGTTCAACTTGTACTTTGTGGCACTCACCAACATTCTGGACGTGGCGTGTGCTTAAATCTTAACTAATTTCCACTCCACCCTTATCTAATCTGAGATACGTTGTGTCATCAACCTTGTAATGAGGACGATCTCGCCGAATGAAGTACATTTTTAACGCTTGCTTGTGTTTTAATTACTGTTGTAACATGAGTTACAATGTAAGCAAATACTCGACAAGGAAATAATCAAGCTTGTTGACATTATGTTGTCTTAAAATTTTCCGTTTATAAAAGAACCCGAAGTTCTTTCCCTAAGAATAAAATTTAAATTAAATTAAATTAGACAGATTTTCTTACAGAATATTTAATATGCGTAGCAACGTTATAGCCTTACGGGTCATCAGAAGCCCGATAAGTCAGACAACCAGTCTTACTAAGGGGTATCATGTTACTCAGGAACTGGGTTGTGGAGGTCAGATAGGCAGTTGCTCCATATAAAATACTGCAACTTAGCTGCATCCGGTTAGACTGATAGCCAACCCCAACTTAGTTGGGAAAAGGCTAGGCAGGTAATAATGCTGATAATTAGTAGCTACTATACGTTAGGAACGGCAGGAATACGTTTTTTGTAGACAGTTTCATGTCATCAACTCATCACACTGACTAGTTCAATTTATTATCTTTAAATCGGTTGTAATCCTTACTGTGTACACCAGCTTCAAACCTGAATACCCATCCAAAATATTAAAATTACCGAAGTACGAATCTATTCAGTTTTTCTTGAACATTACTGACAGCGGTGAAAGAAAACATAGCGAGGAGATGTAGCGTGGAAACATAGAGCGAAAACCTGGACTTATAGTTAATAACATATTATAACATCACGCCTATATTCCCCATAGGGTTAGGCAGAGGTGCACCTATACCTAGTAAAATCAAAATCAAAAATCAGAAGTCATTTATTCAAATTAGGCTGAGAATCAGCACTTTTGGAATGTCAAAATTACATAAGACAGTCCCCCAAAACGCCCACCCTTCACCACTTCCTAGTGCTTTAGCTGGGAAGAAGAAGTGGCGCAACAAACTCCCCAGCAGCACAGCTGTCTGTTTAGTTAGATAGACTTGATTCTATACATAGGTAGGCAAAGTAAAATTTATAAAAAATTGTCATATGTCAGCTAGCCATGCCAATATACCAACAAATAAAATTAAAACTTAACTCAAGTACAAAAAAAAGTTAACAAAGCATACTACCAAAATAAAAGCCACCTGGTATAAATGGCATGATAGCTTACATATGCAGTACACCAACATTTCGCCAGTTATATTTAAGTCCCATGTTGTTGGGGGCGAGCCTATTGCCATCAACCGGGCACACATCCAGACTTCGGACTGATACTGAGAAATTTCTGATCGAAAAACCCAATAACACTATGACTGACCTGAGAATCGAATCTAGCTAACCTATACCAACCAGGCAATCACAAGGCACTTATCTATATGAATCCCTATTTCCCTTAGTCACGGCATCACATGTGAACGGCTGGACCAATTTTGCTTTTGTTTTTGTTGTGCAAAAAAGACGAAAATTGCAGGTAACATATATAATATGCCCCCTAAAATCCTACCTTACGTCCAAGCTAAACACCTGGCTACGTGGGGGGCGGACACGCGTACTGTACAACTGTACAAAAACTTATGCGGCTAACAAGGAAAGGTAACCCCTTTATGCGAAAAACCTCAACAAAAAGACAGTGTCCGTATCCAATCGCAGACACTGTTTAAAAATAAAACACAAACATATACAACAAAACAAAACCCAAAAAGTGAAACAAAAAACAAGACAAAAAAAAAAAAACATATATAATATATAAATGCGAATTCAATATTCATAGTTAAGACAGAACAAAGTCTGCCGGGTCAGCTAGTAGTTAAGCGTGGTGATCAATGCTCGTGTTTTCTCTGTATAAGAAGAGGCATTTGCCCTGAAGTAGGACGATAATAGGCTGTTTTTTTTTTACTAATCTACTAATAACAGGACACATCATCATCAGACAATTTTGACACATCCACAATGGGCGCATTTGAGTGCCAACAAAGAATAGAAGAGGCTAAGTAAAGCGATTCCAATAGAAAGCCGTGACAGTTTCCACGCCACACATCGGGGTCGCCCATTGTGGAACGGTTATTGTCTACGTTTTTGTTTAATTGCACCAATGGGTGGTTGTTATATATGTTATAGTTCATTTTTCTTTTGTTCATGTTTTCAATATAAAATAAAATAACAACATAAAACATTCCTCGCCATAACTTCAAGTCCCATTGAAGTTATGGCGAGGAATGTTTTATTTCCTAATATTTATTTAAAAAGTTGTTCTGGTGGTGTGTGTATATGGAAAAAATGATCTACGAGTACCTTTCGGTGAAAAAAAAAACCAAGTGATCGTGAAAAGTAGTTGTTCAATACAAAACAATATGATTCCTTTCATTGCCTCACAGGTTGCTTGATGTGTAGGTACAGCAATCGGTTATTCTGTGGTTGTTTGCCTTTAAAAAAAGAACTGCCTACCCTGTCTAAAAACTCTGTGCACGCCACTGGCCCAAAGGGCTGGAAGCATTGCCATGCTGCATGACAATGCTGATTCTTTTCTCGAAGAGGTTATTATAATAGCCACCTTTGTCTGTCTAGAGCAGCCTAGTCATTCAGTCCCGCTACCGTCTTGCTGACTGTCTCATATTCTTACCACCTTATGAGGAACCGGAACCCCGGAAACACCGGAACGGAAGAAGCACTATCGGTTATTGTTTGGTTATATTATTTTTTTCTGTATACTCAGATGAGGAAAACTCGCGTGAAAATAAACAGAGCTCTCGTCATTATGGGAGTGCAGCAATCCATAATACCTACGGATGACAGGTAGGTAGGTTATAGTAGGTACCGGTCATATAGGACCATTTCAGTTTTCTGCACATTCCATAAAGTTATTTATAACTTCACTTGCATTCTTACATTCACAATGATTAGTAACCGGAATCGGACAAAAGTAATTTCACGTAGTTCTCACTTCATAAAACTCCGCATTCTATTATAAGGTTACACTGTTTGAATACACTGAATATTTAATTGAAACAATAACATCGAATGTACACACAACAAAAGACATAGGTATCCATGGAGTTTTCTGCCCGTTCTTCTCCATACGTTTCGTCTTTCGTTTTGGAATGGGCAACTGGATTCATATTTCTGACTGACCGACTCCTTGATAATTTAAAAGTGCATTTAAATGGTTAAATTGAAACAAAAACTTTGAGTTTGTGTTTGAGATGCATCTTCATGTGGGCCGATCGTTCTCAATTTGGCGTGTGACTACTCGTCATCGTTTGTCTGAGATAAAGTTACAAGGCTTTATAATTTTTATCTTCCGGTTCAGTCTGCCTGCTAATCAAACTCTGTTATTGACTGTACTTTCGAAGAGAAGCCGGCCAGCATCAGTGCTTCTTTAGTCTACGAGAAGTGGTCGCATACGCAACTACTGGTGATGAGGTTCTAGGTTCGATCGCTACGTTGTCATGGGGATTTTAATTACGAAATTCTCAGAAGTAGCCTCGAGTCCGTATGTAAAATGACGAGAGGCTCGCCCTCTATTAACATATTGGCTTCCTCTCTTCGAGAGGCAGTGGGCTGTTATCGAGCACGCGGATCAAATGCGGGTTGAAAGATGTCACATGTCTTCGAATTTTTGGTTCTAGGCCATGTCAGTTTCCTCACGAGGTTTTCCGTCACCGTTCTAGGAGCAGTGGTGAGGAAATTATTAACACAAAGCATAGTGGTTGCCTGGGTTCATACCTACAAGCTACAGCTCTGAAGTTTGGACCGATACCACTGAACCACCACCCACTGCTATACTCTCTAATACGTGCTACCTACTATACACCACTGCCTATCCCTTTGCATGCTGCAAGCGTGATATTATGATATTCAAACAATAACATCGTATGAGCGTTCCCAAGATTATTGAGGTATTAGTCAGTGACTGACACAGATCAATGGATCGACGGCTAACATTTGAGCTAACGATCGTAATCGAGTAGTATCGATCGATAAACGATTTATTGTTTGTTGTGGTTGTTAATGTGGATGTTGCTACCTTATGTGGGTGTTGGGTAAGGGTGGTTTGTTGTCTCAGGAGTCGGCGGCGACCTGTCGCTGCCAGCCGTTGTCGACTCGATGGTCGGCAGCGAGGAGTCCTGGGACGCGGTGGTGTCCTTCTGCGAAACAGTCATTTCGCAGAAGGAGGCTGCGGAGACGGAGCGGAAGATTGCTTTCGCTAACCCGATCCGCAGCAGATGCACCGGGTGTTGGCGGAGGGCGGATAACGCCCTCTTCCAGGGGCGACGGATCCGGGGAAATCCGTCGCCCCCTATTCCTTAGGACCCGAGACGGCGGCGTGTAGTGTTCCACGCGCGCCTCTCTATGATGTAAGGGGGGAGTTTAAAACCTCACTCCCCCCTAACTCGAAGTGGCCCGAAAGGCGGGCCGGCACTAGCCGGGGATCGCGCATTAGATCCCGTGATCGCCGGTGCAAGTGTAAGTCGGAGCACCGGAGTGATTTTAGTCAGTACTCTTACTGACTAAAACCACCCCGGTCTGATAGACCCCTCTACCCTCCCCAGGGCGGAGGACACCCATGAGGATTACGCACCGTAATAAAAAGAAAGGGTGGTTTGTTGTAATAGAAGGGATTTTTTGCCCACTTACATAAGTAAGTGGGCAAAAAATGGAATAAAACAGCCAAACGAAACTCGTAACCATATTATCTTTATTAGCTACTTACTAGCTTTTGCCAGCGGCTTTGCCCGCGTGGAGGTTGGAAAGTATCCCACGGGAACGTACTACCAGGATAAAAAGTAGTATTTGATAAATGAACTGTTCGTTTTCAATTGATTCAATTTAATTTGATTCGAAAACTTCCATCGGTTTGTTACCAAACTTCAACTGTATCCGTTGATCCTGGACACTTATCACTTTTAGTGACCGTACCTATTACGCAGATAATTACATGTAAATATAAGAAATAAAGATTTTAATAACCTCCCTTTGGCAATAAAAACGTGTTCCCACCATAATACCATTAGGTACACATCAAGTGGCTGCTAAAACAGCAAAACGACTAGAATAGCCAACAAGCACACAACAGAAGGGCGGCAACTAGACATCGTTAATAAGGCCGAGATCTGTAAACGTTACTTAGCACGTGCTTTCACTTAGACCAGTGAAACTGTTTTGTAAAAAAGATCAACTATCAAACTACAAGTGCAAGATTGAGACGGGAACAGCCGGTCTATTCTGTAAAAACTCGAAGCTGAAGTGTGCTTAAAGTTGGCTGTCATTCTTCAACCTCACTTGACCTACGTTTTCACGGTGAGGTTTTAACAGAATACACTGGCTGTTCCCGTCTCCATCTTGCACTTGTAGTTTGACAGTTGTACGACAGTGTCAGGAGTAATCATTATTATTATTATTATTTGGTGAGACACACTAGCAACTAATTAGCTGATGCGTATTTATCAAAAACCTTGGAGATATTTTATCTGTCTATTCAATTCTTGAAACAGTTTATATAAGAATAATGCTTAGCTAAATTACGTGCTATTGCTAAGTAACGTTTATAGATCTCGGCCTAGGAAACTTTGTGATACAAATAACACGCTTCTATCGCTTATTTGAAGACATTGCCTTGTAAGACTAGGATGTCAAATGTAACACTTGTTTGGACGTGTTTGTTTAGGTAAGCAGATATTTAGTGAGATTATAAATGTTTTATTATAAGTTTGTGAGATGTTTTCACAGCATATTAGATTAAGTTTTGACAGAGCATAACTATTATGTTCATTACGGATCTACCTCAGTTTTTGCTAGGTTTCGGGGGTGCAGTCCGAGGAATAGACAAAATAATTAATTAGGTACTCTTATATCTGTTCTGTGGTTCAGCCAAGGGATGGCAAAGACTTTTGACGAACTCTCGCCCACCGAAACCACAGTGTTTTCCAAAAGCTTTAAATTACAACATTTACTTCTACAAATCAAAATCTACTTTTAATTTAGTAAAATCCTTTTTGTTCTAACTGCAGGCAGCCCTGACACCTCGTAAACGCCAGCGATGAGCGTACGCCGCCGCGGCGCACAAAGGAGCGGGATTTAACGCACAAAGTATTGTACATCCTCACGGAATATATTGCCGCAGCACGCTTACGAATAGGCGTGGTAGCTAGTTCTCGCTGCGCAGGAGTGGATTTGAATTAAGATTTTAGTAAAACATATGCTTAATTGGCGAATGGAGAGGTAAATTACCAAGTAGTATGGCTGTTCCGTGTGGTGCCGGACGTTAAAGAATAGCACCATCTCCCATCTCCATTTCTTCCCGTGGGTGTCGTAGAAGGCGACTAAGAAACTTACTAGATAACGGGCAGCAGCGTTCTCTATGCATTTGACTACCATACTGCGATCGCCAACCCGGCTGCCTAGCGTGGCGATTAAGGCAAATCTCCCCCTTGTGGAGGAGGCTTATGTCCAGCAGTTGACGTCTTTCGGCTGATATGATGATGGCTGTAGAAGGGGAATAGATAGAATGGCAGCCAGATGGGTCCCAATTTCGTAACAGTTATGTGAAAATGTGACCACAAAGCATCTAGCAAAAGAAAGTCAAGACAGGAGGAAGTTTAATCTTGACATTACATCAGCCAGGCAATATGTTATTGTGAATAATATCCAGCTAAAAATGTGTAGGTAACTACTCTTTAACTTTAATGAATCTGTAAGAAACATACGCGGTCTTATTACAAAACAAGGATTTTCTTTATAACCAACCACCTGTTTTTGAAATAGGAACCTAAGAGAAATAGAAATACTTACACTTCTTTTTACAAAACTGACAACTTAGTCCGGTGCTTAGTTGTCATTAAGAACTTTATCAAGATCGAAATAAAGTTGGCAATGCAAAAACTGGCTAAGAGCTTTTGGTTAGAACTAAAGTTAGATCGTATTTTGTAATAAGAGAGATGGAGTTTAACAAACGAAAATCTCCCGGATCATCAAGAGCTTTTTTGCGCATCGCACAAAAGTAAACAAACCTTGTTACAAGCCATTCTCATTTTATTCATATTAATATCTATAAATGTAACTACATATTATGGAATCTCCCGAACATTAAAAATATGCACCGTTGACATTAACACGGGACCGGACTTGAGACCTCTGACCTTCAAACGACAATCCAAAATGGCTGGCAACATGAGGTAATGGAACTATGCTAATTTAAATAATACATTTAAAGATTATTCAGATAAGACCTGAATCCATAAAGTAGAATGGCATATGGCAACTCGATTTGCGTTAAAACTGAAATTTTTATTTTAAAACTTAATTTTACAATAAATTATTCGGCAAATGCAAATTATTAAATAAATTCACAAAGAGTTAATCGGTTTATCTAAAACTGTAGTTATTAAATTCCAAGCAGAAAATTGCTTTGCACTACAATAAAAAACTGTGGTAGCAATGTGCGTATTTCAAGTGCTTATCTTCTTTATTAAATAGTTAACGGGTGCGTGGCTAATAAAAATGTAAATCGTATCGTGTGTAGTGCGGTCCTGTGGCTGTAAGTCGGTGCCTATATTATTAAATAGACCATATCTCGCAATCTGTCGGGTTTGAATGGATAATAACGCGGGGTCCGGCCGACTCTTCTATTACGAATAGGACCTCACTGCCGCCCCCTGCCCTGCCAACAAGGATTCAACCTAGTGCTTAAGTCTAATTGCTTACGTGTTTTTGCAATTCGACTGATTTCGCCCTTTTGTAGGGCTGTTAAAGCCTTAAAGCTTCAGCAGCAAGGTCAGCTATTGGTCGGCTCTTTACTTCAAACGTATCAAATTAACATTAGTTGCATGCGAGCTGGGAGCGGTAAGCCTTACATAATTTCCCGATTTTCATTCATAGATGACGGTACTACGTTTTATTTTAATGGCAACTAATGTTGCCCAGCAGGACTCACTACCATTAAGGAGAGGCTTCTACTCCTTAATGTTAGTAAATAGTATCTAATAATGCAAGTAGGTAATGTGCTTAGGAATAAAATCCTGGATAAATTTAAAAACGTAGATAGAAAAGAGAAAATACGTTTTTATGAATGAAGAGATCATAAAAGGAATTCGTAATTAAAGTTTTCTTAAATTATCACGGAAATTACTTAAATTGGTAGTATGATAATCATTATAGTACTATTATAGTACAAAACCATATACAAATTGGTACAATAATACAGATACATTGTTATTTAACGTAACAATGTAGTCACATTTCGAGCGCATATCAAGCATCATCAGCATTATAAATAACCATCAAAACCCAATTCAGACTTCAACAACGAAAGCTAAAGACCACGCACATTTTCAAGATTAAAATGCCCATACGTCAAGCAAGGTGTCTAATACATTTATCATCCCATCATTTGAATAGCTCACTAAATTGCTCGAGACATGCGAATCACCGATTTGTATATTTTTTACTCTGTTCTCGATAACGTTCTCGATGGGAATGAATTAGTATCGAGAGTTTGAGACATTGTATCCAACGAGTAAAAAGTTCTTTATAATCCGCCACGCAATTGTCTCTAAATGTTACTTTGTATTTGTAGCATTTATTTTTGTATTGTTGTAATTGTATTTTCGGATAATTGTTGCTGTTTTATTGGAGTTATGTACTTGTATGCTGTTGTGTAGTCACACTTGGGACACGACTTTCTACTAAGTATGACCTGCAGGCTTTAATAACAGACTCTAACTATTTTTGGGACAAATAATTCTCATTTGTTGTCGAGGTATCCCTCAACAACTCATGAGAATTATTTATCCCAAATATTAATTTGCATAAAGCGACTAATCCGATACTCCACCAGTGATATAGGTCAAAAGGACAATGAACAGAATATCTATTATTATCCATTGTATTTATTGAACTGTAAACAAATACCAATTGACCTGTTTCTTAGGTAACGGCAGTGTAAACAACATAACATAGTGTAATAGTTTAAGACAAGTCATGAACTCGTTTTGTACCAGTTGAAACTATTGCAATCTACAAGTCAATCATAGAATAGATGTATAATAAGTCACGCTGCACGATAGGGGGTGTCCATTAATTACGTGACGCAATTTTGGCGATTTTTCGACCCCCACCCCCGCTCTGGTGTCGTGAGATTTGGCCCCCCCATCATCTCACATGAAATATTTTAAATACGTAGTTTTAGTGAAAAACGTTAATCTGTGCTTATTTGTGTTTTATTTGGCTGGCTTGGCTGGCCGGTGGCGGTTTAACAATCGAGGAGCTTCTGTGCTAGTTTGTGGCGTTTCCATAACCGCGATAAATATTATTTTGTAGCATTTTGCCATATTGGCAAAAACATGTTTTACTTCATTTAACCCGGTTTTCTCGTAATGCATTATTACATTGATTCTTTGCGGAAAAAAATATAAATTACATGATATTTGCCGACATCCCCCCTTTCCCCCACTTGAGATTGGGTGAGATTCGACTCTACCCCTCCCCCCTAAACGCCTCACGTAATTAATGGACGCGACTTTAATTAAGCTAAGTAACGCTAAAACCCTATCCTAGCTGAGTCCCATGAGTGACAAGTGTCAATCATCCTACTTCCTTCTATCCTCCTAGTAATATTATCAATGTAAGAGTTTGTATGTTAGGCTGTTTGTTACTCAATCACTCAAAAACTGTTGAATTGATTTGGATGAAACTTGGCACACAGATAGACTATAACCTGGATTAATACATATAGTGAGTACGTTCCCGTGGTATCATTTTCCACCTATACGCGGGCGAAGCCGCTGGCAGGAGCTAGTTCTATATAAATTTTACGGCGCAGGAAGGCGTTTACCAGAAGTGGTCATCATATTAGTGGTTCAGCAGCTTCAATATGAGCAGGATAATGCCAGAATATAGCAGTTCGTCGTAGACGTGGTACGACAGCGGCTCCCCTTGACATCATGTTTCACCTGAAGACCGCCACAATACAACCATCGTCGTTGATGCGACGCTCTTCTAGAGTGACATTTATCAGCCAGTGTCACTCTTATCCGACCTCTTCTATGGTTCTTAGTAATTTCGTAACAAAACTAGATGGCACCACTTGCTGCGCTGTTATATTCTATTCAGTTTACAGCAACCAAGCTCCGAACAACGTTAACATCTGCTTAGCTTTTCCCAACTAGGTTAGGGTCGACTTCCAGTCTAACCTCCAGAACCTGGGTAATACGATACCTCTTGGTAAGACTGGTTGTCAGACTTTCGAGCTTCTGACGACCCATACCACTATCAAAGATCCACGAATGGCAGCAGGGACCAACAGCTTAACGTGCTATCAGAGGCACGGCTCCTCCGTACCTCACGGTATGTAAAGATGGGCAACCATCCACGGACCAACTGCAGCTTAACCTGATCAATCGACCCGTGTGGCTGTTAATGCTTAGTCGCAAGCCCGTCCATTCATATCAAGCTCCGAACAACATATTGTGCAAAATAAAACGAAGACGAAAAACACCGCACCAGAACGTTCAGTGCAATTCGAATTTTTGCGTTAGTTCTAAACCGCGCCGCGCCCCGACACGATGCAATGCACTGCCCAGCTAACACAAACGCTCCCAACATTCACCAAATGAACCTGTTCGGAATGCGCTCAAACAAACTACACTAAATCAAAATGTCAAAATAAAACATTATTATTATCCGCTAACTGAACCTGTGGGGTACGTCAGTGATGCAGTAAATGTCAAGAACGAACGCTATTCGTACTGTCGACCGCGGAACAACCATGGAACCCATAAATATTCCACCGACATTACAGTTGCTAGAACTCATTCGATTAACGGTAATATCGATAAAACAATTCACTCGATATCTATGTAAGTAACTGTATCGAAGTAATGTGCATTGATTCAATACCTACATTTAATAAGATGTGACTAATAAACTACTTATTACCTCACGATCCGATGGCAACTAGCGACAAAGACGTAGAATAAAATCCTCGTTTTCATTTACTTTGTTACATAAACGTGAGCAATTTAAAGTTACAAATACCGAATCCTACAATATTTCTTGTATCTAATCGAGTGTGAATGCGGTTTAATACTCGAATAACAGTCGGTACAACTTAAACAACAAATTGCTGTTTAATGTTAAACCAAAAGGCTTTCGTAATTAACTTCAACTCTACATTGTAAGGCACTATCGCCACATTTTTGATTTATCTATAAAATGGCTGACCAGTCCCTTTTGTTCCAAAAGGTGAAGGTCGATAATATACACTATGAAAATATTATTCATTGACGATTGAAAACAAAACAATCGCGGCGAACAAAGATTTGCAAACGAGCAGTACGGTCAGCACTACAGTATGTTATCATAGGACATCATAAATCTTATGATGCAATGAGCTTTGGTGAAGTGTACTTTTAATTTCATCGGAATATAATTAATGGAAGTGCAACACGTACGTGTTTAATTACGAGAACAATACAAGGTTAGGTTCAAAAAATTAATGATCATATTGTATTTTCACAGAATTGATACGTCATACCAGAAGCAATATAAAGACAGCCTTACTTTCAAATCCATTAAATCAAAAGTTCATTCTAAATATGCTTAGCGTGCAAATCGTCCATATAAATATGAATGCTGAGCACATCGGCGGCTACACGCAACGCGGGCTGCAGGGATTCATAATCTTTGACAAAGAACAGGTCCCATAGTCGGAGATAATTTTTCGTAACATCACCTCGTAGAGGCTATATCTAAGATTGGATCTTGGAGGTGATCACATGAATTCTTGGGCACACCGCACAGGGCTTGTAGATGTTATCTAAACATCTTAAATTATTGTCCTGAGAGCAGCTACTCGGCTCTCATCTAGCGTTATAATCGCGGAGTTAACTAGAAAATTCACCTGAACCTAACATTGGATGAGGCAACCGACGCATGTTCGATAGTATAAAACGTCACATAGCAAACATCTTTTCAATTTATCTAGAACATTTGATTAGCATGCACGATAGTTACTGCTTCGTAAACATGTTTAAAGCGCATTCAATGTTAGAAATACCGCGGCGGAGTTTAAACAGTATCAACGTAACTTGGACTGAAGCAGAGATGTTAAACGCAGCATACATTTTCCAGAATTAAGGACATGCGTGTTGCCAAAAATAGCTCTCATTACGAGATACACAACGGATGACATCATGCCTCCTCAATCTCAGCCTCTCGTGTTCAAAAAAGGCCACATCCAAGAAGTTTCGCAGCATTTTGTAAATGTGAAGCACATATTTTGTGGTTTTATTGCTATTCGCGTTGAAAGCACGGCGGGCACTCCTACTAATGCTCGGCGTAAGGTCAAATTACTAGCCGACGACGTTGCAAAGCCGAGTGCTTAGATAGGCACTGTTCAAATTGCGTCGAATAAAAAAATAGGTTTAGTGAGATTGCAAGCGTTTCCAATTGACTTTTACGTTGGGAACTCGAACGAGCCCTATTCAATTGGAATAAAGTTTTAATCTTTTTTTTCTGATACACAATTCGTAATCGTATGAAGAAAAATCATATTCGTGAAATCGTGATCACCATTAGTGCATAGCTTTATTCTAATTAGATTCGATAGACAGTAATATCAGTCAAGTAGAAAAAAGGCTAGTAATCTTTCTTGTGGTAAATTTCTAGATGATGAATGATCGTTGCGAACGTTGAGATACGAAGACGTAAGAAGGTCTTCGATATCGGAAAGCGTACTATGGCGTTCAAGTGGAATTGGCCATGACACCTGGCAAGGCGCAATGGTGACAGGTGGAGTAACAGATTAACAGAGTGGCGTCCAAAGACTGGAAGACGAGATGTCTGTCGACCAGTGGCGAGATGGGCGGACGACATTGTCGCTATCGCGGACAAAACCTGGATAAAGTTGGCAGTCTGGCGGATTGGCAAAACAAAAAGAGACGCCTATACCCAGCTGTGAGTGAAGACGTGCTGTAGAGATGATGATGATGATGATGATGATGACTTATATATATTAAGGCTTAACATGCAATGATGTCATTGCCGTGCGAAAGAGTCTAATGCCGAACACTGAAATTCCGAATACGAATAAGGGCATAAGTGTTCGAGATGAGTCGTTAAAATTGTGGAGTTATTGGCCGTTTGCTCCGGGCGACACGCAAAGCGACCGGCCGCAAATGGTCGATCACTTTCATTGGAACATCACTTTCGATGTCGCAATAACCTCTTATATGGACATTATCTAGGTCGAATGTGCAGAGTAGGTACAGGCCGAATTGTAATTCCGACAATGTTACCTTATTACGCGGTTGCATTGATGGGTTTAGCTGCATTGTAATACTGATTAAGCAGTTTTGTAATTTGGTTTGTACTCTTAATTTTGATTGTATACAATGCGCTTGCTTACCTACTTATTGAAATGAAGTTACAAACAGTGTTTTTGTTGTCTGGTTATCTCATCAGTGATCGTATCTAGTTTACCGTGTTCACGGGTTAGTAAAACATTTCGCACCTATTGCAGGTCCATGCTTGCAGAGAAAAGACTATTAAGACATTCGAAGACCAGTTATTTTATTATTCATACCTAATTTGAAATACATTATTATATACTCAGCAAAATAACCAGTTTTCATTGTAAAATCTTCTCGGTTCTCACCTACCTACACTAAAGCCGAGAAAATGTCAAGACAATCTACACTGAGTATTGCAGCAATAGGCGCATTTTGCACATAAATAAATAATTTGATCATTTTAGCGGGCACACCGCTGCAGCGCACAAGTGCAGTTTACTCAGCGATTGCAACATGTCAGGTCACGGAGCAAAACCACCGACTTGTGAACGAAGCTGCTTTAAAGCGGTGAAGCTGCTTAAGGAGAATCTAGTCGACATTTTTTCTATACAAACTTCGCGAGTGTACTCCACTGTTCGACAATGTACATAAAACATTAAACATGGTATGGTTTTGTCTCGTTATTAATACTGTCTGTACGGAACCAAAATACAAAGATAAAAGGCCATTCAAAAGTTAGGAGCCAACAAAGATTAGTTTTTCTTGCTAATTTAACCGCAACTTTAGGCATGTTTAAGTATTAAAAAAATTGTAAAATCTCCAAATCCAGTACCAACAAAGCTCAAACATCGAAAAATTTAATAAACTTTATTGGTCATTGATTTATGCAGTGGTTTGTTCAAAAAACCCGATCTTCCGAAGGACTTTTCTTAATTTTTTACGCACCTGTTTTACTGTAAATGATTTTGCATCTCACTCAATAACGTTGTGCGTGTAGACTAGCGTTTAAATGCTCATACTGATACTACCTCTGTCGGACACGATGCCTGGTGAGACAGCGTGATTTTGTTAAAAATCACGCTGTCCCACCAGTGAGTTCGACCCGGCGCCCGCGACTAGATTCCTCTTAATTATGTTAAATCGAATGTATAGCACTTGAAGCGTTACTAAGTTATTGTTATGAGGTCTAATTTGGAGCATGGTTATATAGATACACAGTCTGTAAAAAAGCTTTGTCCATTTCTGGAGGTCGATTGGGATTTTTGGGTGCTTAATTCGTCTTTACGAGCGTGTGCAGAGCCTTACCTGCGTCTTTATGGATTATAGTTTATTATACGAACAAAATAACATAACTCGGGGTTTTAGAAAGGTATAAACTAACTAACGTGTGTTGCCGGACGTAAAAGAATAGCACCATCCCATTTCTTCCTGTGGGTGTCGTAGAAGGCGACTAAGGGACTTACTAGAAAATGGGCAGCAGCGTTCTCTATGCATTTTACCACCATGCTGCGATCGCCAACCCACCTGCCAAGCGTGGCGATAATGGAAAAACCCCCCCTTTTGGGGGAGGCCTATGTCCAGCAGTGGACGTCTTTCGGCTGAAGTGAAACTAACTAACTACTCTACACGTATATTTTGCAAATGTGGTGCAGAATGACGGCAAAGTTAGCATAATATTTTTCTTTAAACAATACAGACGTTCAAGGGTCCACAGGTGGAAACTAAAACCAACTCACGCGTTACAACAGAAAACCTTTTACAAAGCTCACAGAAAACTTCTCTAATGCTAGTTCCGTAACACCTATCGACGTCCCAATAAAAAATAAAAAACATTTAATAACATCTACAACAAAGCCACCATAAGAAAATCATCTAACAAACGCAGAACAAAGCGCTTTCCGATGCGCAGGCGCACTGCGTGGGCGCGGCGCCCCGGGCGACCTATCTCCATGAACAAATTATAATTTCAAAATCCCCATCGATTTATGTGGATGCTCATCTGAAGAAACCGGTGCTCTATTTTACACTCTGTATCTTACTATTGTTTTTCGTTTCGAAAAGAAAAAAGTATTCCTGACAAGTTCTATCTACGATTAACAATGTCGCCAGGGTATAATAAAATTGCGCGGAATTATGTTAGGTAGATTATTTTGTGTGGGTATGTTCGGACAATATTTTATATGAATATTTGTGTCCTGTGGCGTTCGGAGATAGCGTACAAGCATTGAAAACATAGCAAATGATTTTTATTTTGAAAAGATGAAGACATATTGTTGTCATCATCTGAATGAAGGGTTCTCGTCCTTTTCCTTTCCAAGGGCAGAATTTTGTTTTGTAATCATTTACCCTTTTATTTATAAACGCTGCTTAAAGTTAAGAGATGTTTAAACTTCAAAACTGTATGATTAAACTAAAGCTACTTAACGTTAAGCAACGTTTAGAAATTAGGGGGTTCATTTCCTCTCGGATTTAGTTCACAGATTCTTTTAATATTTCATTCAACCACACCATTACCTAATTATAGTTTTTTGTCACTTTAAAATAGAAAAAAAAATACCGAATTAATAATCCCTGGCGTGGTGAACCTTAATTACTCCTTTATGATACCTGATTATGACATCAACCAAGGCAGCAAACCGGGGCGGCCGGCTATCCTGAGACCGCTCACCATTGTGTGGTGTTATTAATAATGGCCTATCAAAGACCATTTTAGACGAAAAGAGGTTATATTCAAACTGTCTTCTAATACAAATTAGTCCGTGCAAGTATTTGTCTTTTCTTAGCACGTGTTATGTCAAAGACTCAGCTGTTGTAATGTGGTATATTTACGATCGAAGCATGCTATGTAGTGTAATCTTATATTGATCTGCGTTTACCTAAAACTACAATTTAGTCAGTCGTCGAGTGTAATTTTTATGTAGTTCACATTTAATCGGACTCTAAGAAAGTGGAACGGATTTGTGTTAAGTACAATCAACAGAAGTCTATGTTTTAAAATAATTATCTCGTGAAAAATTGCACAATAGTCTTATAAGCAAAATTCTAAAAAAATATTAAGAACCAGGTTCTTTTGAATAAAAAAACATTGTTCATGTTGAGATATTATTTTTACTGTTTATTATACAAATTGCTTTATAGGGATTTACTTACTCATCAGGAATAATAAGCCGTTACGAGAATTTTGGCTGAAAAGATCATGACGATAATGACACTTCACGCTATTAGAGAAATATTCATTTAATTTCTGAACAAACACCTAAATATTACAAAAACAAAATACTACAAAACCATTGGTACGAAGCATTTAGTAACTAAGTTTATGTAACACGTAAATAATAGGTGTTCAGACTTTCTCATTACATGAACAACAAAAATCCCCTCGTAGGCGTTATGGAGAAAAATAAACGTGTGTTGTACTCGAGTCGTGAATCAAGCGTATGAACGGACTGCTGTTATTTGAAACCATCGACAACTGGCTGGTTTAAAGGGGACTATTTTAAAAATGGAATTTAAAAAGTAGACCTTTTAAAAGTTGACATTTAGTTTAAAGCTTAGTAAATGTGTTTACGTATTGCAGCGTTTGTGTAACTGTTAAACTGAAATAACTTGAAGTCCTAATAAATTGGACTTAAAAATCTAAATCAAAATACTTGAGTACCACAGTTAGGTAGTATATCTTCTGAAACTGTCGACTTTCATTGACATCATCCAATCGACCGAGTTGTACATTCAGTGAAATTGTTTTATTTTTTAATAATTATAGTAATTTATTTCATAAAAGTCTGGACACAATTTTGGTCAGAAGCCCCATTTGAATGGTCTTCTATTCTCTTAATTTAGGTATAGCTTTTAGTGTTAGCTTGACTCTTCTCTTCTTCTTCAGCAAACAGCAGCAGATGGGAATAACTGGAAGGAGGGAACTGAGGTATTTGCCCTGCAATGGGGCACAAACGGCTGATACTAATATTAAGGCTTAATACCAAGGCTTGTAACCATTTAATTGAATGGCATAACCATGGTATGGATTATAAAGCAGCTGAAGAATTACTAACTCATCCAAAATAGTCCATCCAGTTACTTTCCCTACACATAATAGATCACCTTTTAAAAAAAAACACTTCTCTTTTTGTTTTATTGTTTTTCTGCGAGTTTATCATTGATTTTTTTCATTATACCCTATCCTTTCAGATTCACTAAATAACTGATAATGTTTACATGCCGTTTGGTGGATGGGACCTTGGTGATGGCTGTACAGGTATTCCTAGTGCAGACACCAGTATCTCAACAACTAGTGTCACATAATTTTTAAGGTTTATGCCATTGTTTGTGAAGATAAATAAATAATTTTAATAATAACGTGTCTTGAACAAAATCAATTGCTTAGAGCTAGTTCCTATCAATACAATACAAGCTTTCGAGAGCTTACAAGTGTTAAGTAACAAGTTTGCCTTCATGAAGCTCGCGACCTCATACTCGGGAAATCACGTAACAGCCACATACATACAACATACATATGTATGGTCACCAAAAGAGACAAGTGACCAGGGTCGTCGGAAATAGTTGAAGTATAGTACGAAACCCATTGGTATTTTCGAATAAAATTATATTAAATTAATAGAAAGCAAACAGTTAAATTATCAAATTAAATTACATTCGAAAACATCTATCGGTTTCGTACTAACCTTCAACTATATCCGAAGACCCTGGTCACTTATCTCTTTTGGTGACTGTACATATATACACACATGCATACAAGTGTTAATATCACTAGTTCACTTTACTAAGGAATGAACGCAGGTCAGACACAATCAATGATTGGCACACTGATTGGTGATTAGAGGCGGTGAATCGGATTGAATATAACGATAATTGTATCTTTAAATGGGATACTTAATGGTGCGAGAAAGTTGAACTTTTGATTGTTGGTTTAGAGAACATTTTATTGGTGCATAATTTTAAAAGAGACCACACATCATTTAGTAGTTTACCAACTTTAACCAAAGGTTCAATGAATTAAGTGAATGTCCTATAGGAAAATAACTAGGTATTTTTAAATCTATTATCGCTGATTCAACCGCCATGGCATGGAGACAACATACACTATGTACTAGTACTAGTACAGGTACGGATGGGTTACGTGAAAGATGACACCGACGGCTAGGATCGGGGCTGATAAAATGATATTCGTATTTAAGAGCAAAAGGATTATGATGCCAAAATTTTGCTTTTTCTTTCTGTACTTGGGTGCAAGATAAAAAATATTACACACGTCAATATGTATAAGTTTGTGTTTACTTTTTGACGCTAATCAAAGTTATCTCACGATAAATATGTCACAGCTTAGAACCAATCAAAATCAAAATCAAAAGTCATTTATTCAAAATAGGCTGAGAATCAGCACTTTTCGAACGTCAAAGTACATGAGACAGTCCCCCAAAACGCCCACCCTTCACCACTTCCTAGTGCTTTAGCTGGGAAGAAGAAGTGGCGCAACAAACTCCCCAGCAGCACAGCTGTCTGTTTAGTCGGGTAGACTTGATTCTATACATACATAGGCAAAGTAATCAACATTACGAGACACAGAACTCAAAAATTTGTCATTTATGTCAGCTAGCCATGCCAATATACCAACAAATAAAATGAAAAATTAACTCAAGCACAAAAAATAAAAAGTAAACAAAGCATATACCAAAATAAAATAGGTATACCATCCACCCTCTTATGTGTAAAACCAACACTAACTATAGAACGATTATTTCATCAAAAGTTATGCTAACATATCGGTTAGTTAACATCCTGTCAAAGCCTTGCAACATCGCTTAATAATAACATAATAATTATATTGAACTTTGAAATGATTATGTTAGCAAGTACAGAGCTACATATAATTGGTAATTGATTAGTTGTACGAACGTTCTAAGGCTCGAGCTACACTTCCTGGCAATTTACAATTTAGTGATTTGACCTAATTCATTAGTTCTGTATTCACCACAGTAAACATATGAATAGCA
The DNA here is from genome assembly GCA_949091785.1 of Polymixis lichenea. Classification (NCBI taxonomy): domain Eukaryota; kingdom Metazoa; phylum Arthropoda; class Insecta; order Lepidoptera; family Noctuidae; genus Polymixis; species Polymixis lichenea. The sequence continues at coordinate 12,370,615 of OX420945.1, read as the reverse complement.
ATCACGCGTCAGCTAAATACAGTCAAAATAATTTTAAATGTGCACTGCATTTTAGTTATTCGAGTCACAAGACCTCATCTTGGATTTAAATTGAATTCAATTCAATTTACGTATATCAGAGAAAGCTCCATATTTAATCAAATAAAACATCGGCTTATTAGACTATTCGCACGAATTTACTCGCACAAATTGGGCGAATCGACGCTTTTAAATAATATTTAAATGTTTATAGGCGACTTGCACGAGGTCAATTTATTTGAGGGCGAATCGACATTTCCAGAAATACGTAGATATTAGGCAATTAGCACGTATTGAATTTTATGCAATGAAGTTATGACGGTACATACATGCTAGAAAATAATATATTACTAAAAGTGTCAATTCACCCAATTCGGGCTTGTAAATTCGTGCGAATCGACCAACTACCCGAAACATTAAATAGATTATGTCAAAAATCCGGAAAGTTTACGAGAAGGCAATCAAACGATTAAATAAGACAGCAACAGAACTTATGGCAACACGTTATTATTATTGTCAGCCATGCCGCACCTAACGCATTCCAATTACTAATATCTACAGAATGGCATAAATGGGGATAACTCATCACAATAATAATGTTTGAAGCATTTAGTAGATACGTTTAATAGAATGCAATAATAGCTTGATTTATGTCATTTATAACTGAATTGGATATACACCGATAAATTTTAATGGTGATTTCCTGCGGCAGAACAACTTGCCATAAGGAGTACTTTCGAAGCATAGAGTAAAAATAAAGATTTGTTTTGTATTAATTTTTTTTTTAAATCAACAACTCGATAAAACACTACTCAATAGTAACACTAGATAGAGCCACTAGAGGTAGCTTGTAGGTACTACTCGAATCGCACTCACCACCGACAAAGGGAGCAGCGATGCATAAATGTTCAAAACAAAATAAACTCACGCAAGTGGTGATTTTGCACAATGGTTAATCTGCCATTTTTTGTTTCTAATATTTTATTTGTTTATATAACGATTGTATTACCAAGACAAAACCATTGCGCTGCGGGAAAACAACCATTAAAATTTCACGGTGTATATACTGAATGTAGTTGTACACTCAGTATAGTAGAAGAAAATCACTTTATTAGTCAACTGTTTTATAGGCTCTTGTGAATTTATATTTCTTTAGTATTCTCCTGTGTAAAATTATGTTAAATAAAGCAAACTCTCGACGAACGGAGTTCATAGAGGACGTAACTTTCCCGGGAAGAAAGCGTTCTTTTTCTCGTTGGCCAAGGAAACTTTTTCAACGTGCCCTATAAACGTTTCCTTTTTCAAAACAACTTAAAATAAACCACCAAAATAATAAATTCAAACATCCACTTCCAACTTCAGTAGCATAAATTCTATCCACGATTAGGCGAATAGACAACATAAGGCGAACTAAAATAGGTCTTATCACAGAAGTACTTCAGCATAATAAGACGAGTACTGCTTCCCATGACTCCATTAGCGTGTATCAGCTGGTATCGAACCCCCGGCCTGCCTGTATCGACACCTCGACATGTCCCCAGCACCTTACGGGCGAGATAAGGCACGTCATCTTAAAGCTAAGAGTGCTAGTAAATTGTGGCAATCAAGAGTTTGACGTGGGTTATGGAATTTGCATGTGTGTCCTAAGCTTGGGAACGGGACGTCTATGATTTTACATTTTAGGGTCATCTGTGGTCATGATTTATGAGGCAGCAGGTTGATTCGAGGGTGTTTAATGGTGAATAATAATTTTTTTACCTACTTTTAAGAAAATATTAAGCATCTCTGCTTTTTATACAAGTAAGTTCACGAAGTGAGAGAGAAAATGTAAACTCTTTCAGCGGTTTTAAATCAAAACTAGCAAATTATATAATTATACCTAAACACTCACTCAAAATATCACGAACCTACTAGTTAACAATAAAACCGTTGAACGTGTAACTAAACCAATTTAAAACCAATATTTTTTTTTAATTGTAATTAGTATTAATTTGTATTAGTGACCGTTACCTAAACTATTTCTAAAGTTTAGAAACATTGTGTTATCATAAATTCGCATATAAGTGGCTCTGTTGTCTTTTTGAGAATAAAGTACTCAATACTCAATACTCAATACTCAATACTTTATTGCATTCCACAATGTATATGCTTAGGTGGTAAACATTAGCTTTACGACACAATCGTGGACCCTGTCGGGCACAGCAAAAAAAATTTAGAAGGTAGAGATGAGGACCTATAGTTTATCTTATAATCTAAGTTATTCTAAATACAATAAAAATTAACAATAGAAAGAAATGTTTGGGTATTCTAAATTAGTTTTAGGGATTTATCATTTAAATATTCGTAGACACTATAATAACATTTACTTATTAACATATTTTTTAATTTGTTATTGAATAGATGGAGTTTTTTTTTTTTCTAATTGGTTTTGGTAAATTATTATATATTTTTATTGACATAACCAGAGGGCTTGTTGAATGCATTTTTAAGCGGGATGTTGGTAAGTTCAGTCGTGTTTTGTATCGGAGTGTGTATCTTGTTTGTATGTCTTCTCGTTTGGTGTAAAATTCTTGGTGTTGATGAGCGAATTTGCATATTTCAAATATATGTATACAAGGCAGAGTTAGGATATTTAAATTTATAAGTATTTAAACCAAGTAGATAAATAGTTTTTCTGGTACAGGATCTACGACTCACATTGCCGAAAACTTTATGACTAGTTATGTAACTTTAACCTAAATAAAATTAATAAAAAACGACGCTATTAATGTGACAAAATAAACATGGCTTGTCATTCAAATTCCATTAATTTACAAAAAAAAACCTGGAACCAATCAAAATGCAGTACTCACGTCATGAGTAGTATCCCCCTTATGTATATTCTCCTCCGTCTCCTGCACTCGTTCGGTGATGTTCCTGGTCAGCACACGCTTGTCGTGACTCTCGCGCACCTTGCCGTCAGGGTTGGCCACCACTAGTGACGTCACGTGCACCGTGGCGCCAGCGGGGGCTACCACCCCGCCGATGAGCGGCCCGTCTACTTCTGTGGAGATGTTATTGTCAATGAGTAAAAAACGGTTGTCATATCGATTATAAAGTACCTATGAAAAAAAAAGATATTCTGTGATGACGCCAAATGAATTGGATTGGGTAGCAGACTTTGAAACTACGATTATCCAAGTTTAAACCCGCGTTCTAACCGAAACGATCGCTCGCGCGTTTCACGCAACGATTGTGTGCGCGCGACGATCGCTTTGGTTGGACACAAGACGTTTGTATCTGTTCTACTGACATTATTCACTGAAATTTAATATCAATAACGGAGGTTATTTTTTTTAGATAACAGTCTTTCGGACATCTTTCTGAGGACCCGTAACACACTGTCAATGATAAACAAATGACAGCCGGGAGCAACGGCCTAACGTGCTTTCCGGGACACAGGGCTCTTGGTATGTAATAATGGTCACCCATCCACTGATTAACCGCGGCAAGCGTAGCTTAGCCTGATCGATCGACCCGTGCGGCTGTTATTACTTAGCCACGAGCCCTTTGAGATAGCCTCCAATAGTTAATAAAATGTTGTGATAGCTACCGTCAGGTGGCGCCCCAATCGCTCCTCCAACTTCATTTTCCTCCGCTTCTTCATCAATCTTCTCGTCAGGTACCCGATGCTGTCATAAGAAAATTAGTTAATAGGTATGTAAAATCTTTTCTTTTAAAACTTTTCGGTATCCATTCAACAGCCGCATTTAATTTGACTTTCTTCCTATAAAACGAAAGAAAACAGTAGTTACCTCAGTCTGTTGATAATTGGTTGTATGCGTGTCTTCATTGACGGAGGTAGATATCTTGGGTCCCGAGTCCTTCAGAATGCGTCCATCTTCTAATATCAGCTCGCGCTTGACTCTGGTCGCGATCTGACGGGTTGTTGTCACTTCGCTTTTCTTCCGCGTCACCCATTCTTCTGCAAAGACAAACAATCATATTTAATACACAACGATCCAGGAAAAACAAAAATCAAAATCAGAAAAATATAGAATATTTACAAAAATAGGTTATTAAGTTTAAAAAAATACAAACCTTCTTTGGTTGTTGCTATTGTATCCCCCGGCTCGGCCTGCAACAAAGAAAAACCATTCTTAAATACACAAATAAAATAAACGTAATGATGGAACTTGGATCTGGAACTCAGAATGAATTGGCATAGTTGCATACAGCGCCATCTCTTACCGAGTAGCTGAACTTATATAAATCGTAGTTGGTAGGTTGGTCAGCCATGAACTGTAATAGTACTCGCGGCCGTCGCTTGATGGCGCCATGATCGCTTAACGTAAAGACTGTCACCATTAAAATTCATAAAATTTTACACAATCCGCGGAAAAATGCACCCCACAAATTCAGTCACAGTTACCGTCTATTGTTTATTCACCATATTTAACTATCCACACAATTTTCACTTCTAAAAAAGTAATGTTTGAAAAACATTACGATTTACCTGTACACAAACAAACACTATGAAATAAAATACATTCTATGAGCTAATAACAATTTACGTGTAATCACTGAAGTAGCGAATACCGTGTATTCTAGCGCCGTGTTAATAATCGACTGAAGGAAAATCAAGGCTTAGCTGTAATTTAATTAATGAGCCGTGGATTAACATTTTCTTTTGGCACACAATGCTATAGTAACGCGTTGAGTATTCCGGCCATCCGCCTTTGCTTCCGTTGGGACCAAGCGATAACTCTTCATACAATAAAATATTTAAAAGGTATCAAGTGGATTTTCCGAAGAAATTCACTCGATTTAATTTAGTATGAAAAATAAAGTTCTTTAAAACTGCGCTCTCTGCTTGAAAATAACGATCAGAATACTCAGAAAACTCTTCATTTCCGCGAAAGAAATTGATTCTAGTTTTCCTCTTAAGATTTTCTGCTCACCGGTTTACTAAAGGCCAACAAGGCGTGTCTAACAAAATCATAGAACCCCTCATCTACATCCCATTCAGGTACTTGAGACCCTAATCCCTATTTGAATTTCACGGAAGGTCTATTTTTCAAGAGTTTTCCTACATTAATAATGGTCTACGAAGCAAGGGTCTATTCAAAGTTACATAGTCTATGAATCACATTGATTATAAACGACACGGAAAGTTTTTCCATTTGTGTTCCACAGGGGGAAGTAGAAAATATTGCACGTGACTGCAAAAGTTATAGCTCGCCAAACGCGAATGTCGTCAGGAAAATATAAAGATAGATTGTTCGTCAGGACAATATTACGAAGGATTGTTGCTATGTTGTTTGTAGAATACTATTGGCTTAGAAGATTGCAATGTACAATAGTAGTGCATAAAATATTAATGTTTTGTTCGTTTTTATTATTTTAACACGAGGAAGTATATATAGATACACGAGTCTTATCTCAAAGATGAACTTAGTAGTCTTCTTTCTTAATAACTAAGTAAATAGCTAAGTACCTACTAAGTAGCAGGATCAGCATTTATGTACCTATTTTCCACATGTCGAATTTATTATACTTAAATGCTGCCTATCCGTATAATCAAAGCCTCGCTCCTGATATAATGTGTTGTAAAATTTGTTGACAGCTTCGTAATTAATGTTAACTGATCGGAAAGTTGATCAGTAGTTATGTCAGAACACTTTTAGTCGTTTCCCAGTCATGTCAGAATTCGTATCGCCTTCATACAGACGATACATTTTACATTATGCAAATATTATTTTGCGACACAAATCATTGATAACTAATCGTTCCTTTCAACACATCATAGAAGTCCCAAAACAAGTCACTCAACTCCAATTACATATTCATCTGATAACATCGAAAAGCACCTCGTACCATTGACCCGAGTTCTGTGCAAAACGGTCCTGATTGACAAATTGTTACGGCACAATGATATATGGCCACTTTAACCATTTACAACTGGCCAGTACAACATGACACGCGGTCGAACTTGGAACTATTATTTGAATGTACTGAATTTGACAGTTAGTTGACGTTAGCCTAGGCAAGCAGCGCCGCTGTCAAATGTCATGATTTATTGGCCGAGAGTACACGTTTCGACGGTAGGTATCTCGTCTCTACTACTGAATTGAGGATAATGGATAGATGTGCACTTAGACGACTACACAGGCGTTTGTGTTAGTTTTTATGACAACATGTTTATCTTTTGTTGTCGATATTGTTTATTTTGGGCTAATATTATTGGGCTGGAGTGTACAGGGCTGTCACACAGACCTAAGCATGTTCGAATGTGATTGATGATCAAACTATCTTACGCTTTATCGGCAATTAGGACAGCACTTTGTTTTAGGCAACCTGTTCACTAGTTGTTTCTGGGGGAATATCGGATGCCATAATAGGTCTTATCATGATCGTATTAAATTAGTGAGCGTCCACCAGCAAAATGTATATTCTTGCATTCGCCAGGATCTCTTCATCACACCTTACATTTGCGGAGGTGAGCAGATAACCAATTAAGGACCAATAAAGGGAAACAAATGTACCTTTCGACACAGTCCAAACTTCAAAAGTAATACGCCAAAGGGTAGAAGAACCTAAATGTGCCTAGCCTTCTAAGACCGATGATTGTCATTTGTCAAGCCGTGTATGTTCCATTGTGTCTGACTCATGACAACTACTCACTGTGCGATACAGTCAGCCTCAAAAAGATGTATTAGATAAGAATTCATTTGATTGTCTACATGATCTGACCAAGATTATGTCTGGACTTTAAAAGAGAATGTGACGTCTGCGTTTGTTTAGGCCTTTCTTCATAGAGTAGTCAGTTAAGAAACCCAGATCCCATCTAGTTTTTAGAATGTGATTGACGACGTGTTTATTAAAACTGCTTACAGAAATAAAATCATTTACTTGTCATTAACAATTTGTGTTCCATAATAGTATATACATATCAATATGTAGCTATAATTAAGTAAACAATGGGTATAATGTCTGTATAAAATATTATGTAGACAGAGATTGTATATTGTATATATTAAATTAATTCTTGTCGATCATTCATCATCATCATTTCACCCGAAAGACGTTCACTGTTAGACATAGGCCTCTCCCAAAAGGGATTTTTGCCATAATCGCCACGCTTGGCAGGCGGGTGGGCGATCGTAGTAACCATACTGCGATCGCCAACCCGCCTGCCATTTATTTTACCACCAGGTAAAATGCATAGAGAACGCTGCTGCCCATTCTCTAATAAGTCTCTTAGTCGCCTCCTACGACACCCACGGGATGAAATACGATGGTGCTATTCTTTTACGTGCGGCACCACACAGAACGAATTCTTGTCGATGTATAAGTACAACTTTTTGAGGCTGACTATACTTAGTATCGGTCTGACGTGTCCCTGTCGATTGCCAATCAATCGTCATGAGCTCTGACATCAGGTTAAGCACCTGAGCTGACCTCGCCATTGATGGAAACATAATAATTACGTGATAACATACATCAGGATTGACTTCCCAATATGTTGGGAACAAAGTGATCAATACTGAACAAATTTGTTGGAATATAGTTATTGGAGCACAATGAAATCGGAAAATTAGAGCGTTTAATAGAACTTTGGGCGTCTGGATTTATTTTTGCCCATAATGACCGCTATACAGGATAATTTTTTAACCAGTGCGCAAACTGTAATCATGAATTCAGCATAAGTATATTTCTAGATTTTTCGTTGGTTATACAAAAAAAATCAGCTGTTCCACACATTTTGACTGCGAACGTAGTGCACTTTTCTATGAAACAGCTGATTTTTTTTTGTATAACCGACGAAATATTTCTACGGTAGGGGGAGTCTGGAATGATATGCTGAATTGATGGTTACAGTTCGCGTACTGGATAAAAATTTAACCTGTAGACCGAATAGAGAGTCGAACTTGTTACTTCAAACATTAAACATAACATCACGCCTTGCTTCTCCGAAGGGTTCGGCAGAGGTTTACCTATAATGGCTATAATACACCCACATTTCACCAGTTATGTTTAAAGCCTATGTAATGGGGACGAGCATATTGCCACCAACCGGGCACCGCCTCCGGGCTGATACGGAGAAATTCCACATAGAAAACCCAATAACACACCCGACCTAGGAATCGAAGCCAGGACCTCATGTTCAACTGTAGCGCTTGTTGCCACTCGACAAACAACGCATTTACTTGTATTCGAAAATATCTGATTTCTTTAGTGATATAAAAAAATAATTAATCCTGCAGTTTCCTTTCTTCTGATACAGGGAAAAATTTTATCCAGTGCGCAAACTGTAAACATAAAATCAGCATATCATTCTAGACTTAGCCTCAAAATCAGCTATTTCATAGAAAAGTGCAATACCTACGCGGTCAAAATGTACGGAACAGCTGATTTATTTTTGTATAACCGACGAAAAATTTCTACGCTAGGAGGCCTTGAATGATATGCTGAATACATGGTTACAGTTTACGCACTGGTTAAAATGTTATCCTGTATACTTTTTTATAGACGTTCTTATAACCGGGATTTCTAACATATAAACCGTTAATTAACACACCTCTACCACGCTTCAAAAACCCATCATAAATTCAGACACACCTACTGACCCTACAACTTAAAAACCCGCTACTTAACACTAATCTAACAGTCAATTAATTAGGCTCTTATCATTGTCCCATCTGCTGATGAACAAATTAACTCATTCGTAAGTGTCACAGCACAGGCCAATAATACTTTGTAAAGAAAAACTGGAATGTCGAAAAAAAACTTAAAGATAATTAAGGCAAATATGGGATGTATGCGTGTATCAAATTCAAAAAATAATGTATCAAAACGTGGGACGAAAAATAAAAACAGAACAACATTACATAATTAGACTGTTCTGAAATATATATGGCTATTTTAAATATGTTCCGTGTGGTGCCGGACGTAAAGAATAACACCATCCCATTTCTTCACGTGGGTGTCGTAGAAGGCGACTAAGGAACTTACTAAAGAATGGGCAGCAGCGTTCTCTATGCATTTTACCACCAAACTACGATCGCCAACCCGCCTGCCAAACGTGGCGATTATGGCAAACGCCCCCGTTTTTTTTGCGGGAGGCCTATGTCCAACTGTTGACGTCTATCGGCTGAAATGATGAAGATGATGATGATTTTAAATATTCGTGGGACACCACAGAGACGTTGTAATAATAATTTGTTTCAAAAGTCCCCAAAGTATTAATTTCTAAGTGCAACCACGGTTCCCAATCATGTCAATGTGGCTACCCTTTTCCCTAATAGGTTGGGATCGGCTTCCAGTCTAACCGGTGGTAGTTGAATTCCAGTTGAATATTTTAGATGGAGGACTACCTATCTGACCTCAACAACCCAGGTACTGGGTATCACGATACCCCATGGTAAGACTAGTTCACCACGATCCACGTCCCCCATTAAATGGCGTGTAGCCCAATAATTAATACTGAGCTCGATGTCCCCTATAATATTTTAAGTCACCTAATAACTCCTGCTCGCTAATTACCTAACACCAATCTAACACTCAATTAATTACCCTGTTATCAGTGTCCAATCAGCAAGTTAACAAATTAACACATTAGTAGGTGTCACTGCGGAGGCCGCGCCCTTGTGCCCACCGCAGCGAGACGAGCGAGGTCGGTGCAATCCTGCGCACATTGTGATGCGCCCGCGCCTATGCGCCTGCACCGTATTGTTTGGCGTTGACTTAATTGGGTCATGGCCTTTGCACCCGCTTTTGTAAGATAATTGTGTTAGAAATTGATATGGGTGTTTTGTTATTCGGCTTTGATGTTGAGCCGTTGCAGATTAGTTCATAGGTTTCTTTGACGAAGGTGTCAAAAAGCCAGAAGACGAAGGTGTCAGACACAGGACGTTAAACACGCAAGTTTAATCAATTCAACAAGAAGCAGAAGCTACCACCTTCTGCTTCTTGTGAAATATGACAATCTTTGTACATTTTTTTTTCCGCTTCTGGGTTGCATTGGTTGGGTTGCCCTCCAATTGTGTTTAATATCCTCGGTCTGACTACTTCTAGACCTGCGTGTCTAGACATGGTCAGACAGAGGATTGTGGTTATATAGCTTTGGGTGGATGTATTATTGCTTTAAAAAATTATAGAGCCACGAAATTATGGAATTTATGATAAAGATTTAGGAAACGAATGTGAAGATTTTAGCACCTCTGCCTCCCGAACATGTTTATGTAAGAAACTTGTCTATTTATCATTTAGATAGCTCCTTTGGTACCAAAATAAGAGAATACATGATTAATTAACCCGTGGTAGTGTCTAAATCTTCCAAAAAAATCCATAGCGGAATGGATTTCGTGGGTAAATCCGGATCAGCCAATAAAGACAGCACGGATTTAAGATATGAAAGTAATAATGTACCTAAAGAAATAACATAAGTAATATCTGATTTTTACACGAGATAGCTGGTTCCAAATATATTATAATAAATAAAATGCATAATAATTATCTATTGGTGCAGTTGAAAACACGTTTACGAAGTAGAAAGGTACTCACATGTCGTCTCAATCAAATATTTAGGTGACAAGAAATCGTTAAATTTAGCTTAAAAGCTGAACCATATTAAGGTACCTAGGTGTTTACAGCTTAAAATATACATGAGCTATGACCTCCTTCTGAGTATACTAACATTTCGGGTTCAATACCATGTTCCTAATTAAATATAAATCCTGTTTACTTTTAAAATGCACGCCTTTAACCTTTCAGATTTTTATTATAGGTACTTATTGGAAACGAGTTCGTTCAACTTGTTCAATTAATAAATTTAATAATCTCAATGTTGTAGTGGAATGACCTACCGGCAGTAGGTAGGTTGGTGCCTAGAGTAGCACACCTTGATTTATCTTCACGATATTATTAACATTACAAAGTCGGTAGACAAATTGCTGGGTGGGAAATATTTCAAGCAAAGTGCATTTGTTTTCAACCACGTTAGCACTTGGAATAGTTTTTAATGAAGCAAAAGACGGCGGAAGGTCCGTTGGCATATAATAATAATAAGTTATAAATATTCTTTATGTTTCTTTGTTATATTTATATGAAATAAAAAAGGTGGTCGTCAAACATAGCTGCATGGCAACCAGTAGGCCTCTTGGACACGCCACGATTGCGGCGGTAAGTCCCCTCTTTGAGGAGTGGGTTGAGAGGCGGCATGGCGTCCTCACCTTCCGCCTGACACAGGTCCTCACCGGACACGGCTGTTTCGGGAGGTTCCTGTTTCGAATAGGGCGGGAGGAAACGCCCGGGTGTTTCCATTGCGAAGATCGCCCTGAGGACACGGTGGAGCATACGGTGGAGGTCTGCCCGGCTTGAGCGGAGCACCGCCGTGTCCTCATAGCCATGGTACGGAGCGAGAGTGCTTGGCTAGCAGTCGCTTCCTTCAGCGAAGCAGTGATGCTCGCAAAGAGGGAGGCGGCACACGTGAGGGAGAGGCAGTACATGCGCCCTTACGGCCGTAGCCTTCGCAGGAGACGCCCTGGGCGTCGGGAATCCCAAGCTGATTCCCGGCCACCGTAGGCGCGGGCTTGCGGACGGAGAGTGATGGGTAGCTCGCTGTCCGGTAATTACCAAGCCCGGGTCAACGGCGCATTGTGTTCCACGCGCGCCTCAAAGAGATGTCAGCAACAACTGATGGGGTCCGCAAAGGCCGAGGCCTGCCAGGGGTGCGGGTTGTTCGAAAGAGATACCGTGGCCCCTGGCACACAGGCAACTGAGAGAACACGGGTGGGTTTTAGTCAGTAAAAGTCTGACACGCCCTCCTGCTCCACCCAGAGCGGGAGAAGTCATTTGATGATTTCCCACCCAGAAAAAAAAAACCAGTAGGCCTCTCTAATTTCCCAAAAACATGACTGCGGACACTAAAGCCCGTGTATTGATAATGGTGATGGTGTCAATCAATCAACACTATACTGTCGTGTGTCATCACGACCACCATTCAAATAGTTGTCTTTATACATATAGTATAAGGAGGCTAACCATGCCTAGCAGTAGCCTGTTCACTGGCCATTGCAGCAAAACTGATTTTACGTCATGATTAGAGATTTCGCTGCTTATATCTCCCACACCCAACACTTACAACCATATTTGCCACCGCAAAATTGTTTTCCCCGTTGTCCCAGTGACATGGAAACAGGGTGAGAGGTACAATAACCGGCCCATGTTGCTCTCGAGTTCTGCTTGGGGCTATCGCTTGTATCGCGCCCAGCCATCAATTCGGACATACGCCTCTCAGAAACAATGTGGTGTTTAGGACTCTGCGTACAATACAATATTTAGACTGCCGCTAATGGTGGGTATCGCCTTGTATATAGGGCTGGCAGCTTTGGATATGGTGATTGAAATTTAATTGAGTTTGTTTTTGTTGCATCCGTAGTTTAATTTTGTTTCATATCATGTTGCAATAAGAAAAGGTTGACTTTCTTAGTAATTGAAAAATTTAAAAAGTAACGAGAATGTAAATCGTAATTAATAAAAGTAGATTTACGAAGGTTACAAATGTTTCTAGTTTATTGTAGTTTTTTTTTACCTCTACTACTATACATATGTATAATTAGTAGATACCTGTAACTTTACTATAGTTGAGAAAGTCTTTTATTAAACGACGTTTATTAATTTCTGTAAGCATCTGCAACTTGAAACTTTTATATCTTCTTCCCAAATAAAAAATACCCAGTCCACAGTTCCAATATTTTCCACAATTCCTGCCTTCATTTTCCATCACAAAGAGACCACACACAAGCCCGACCTCGTGGCAGCCCTACACACAGGCACGGGCCGCACACAATGGGAGCTATCGCCGAGCAATCTCGACGTTCCACCCGATGTAATGGAACGGGGGCGGTGTAACAGATCATAAACATTGACAGGAGACGTACTCAAGGTCCCCCACTATCTACCTACTTACATAGCTCTCTTTTCAAAGTAATCAATCAGTATTGCAGGTACTTGAACAACGCAATATAAACAAAAGAATTTCGAAATTGTTTAAGTTTCAATGCGAGCTTTTTTGTTTTGCGGCGATCCTTATCAGTGTTCTACGTGGATTAAAAAATAGTTTGTGTTTAAGTTTTGTTTTTTTTTTCTGTGTCAGTTAGATATTAATCAGATAGTGCGATATGGTTTTTGTTTAGACAAAATATTGCGTGATATCTGTAAATCTAAGAAATTATTGTTCAAGAATTGCAAACACGACAATTTTGTTCCTTTTATAAACTTTAAGTAACGATTAAGATAATATATTTTATTGTTTTTATTGAATGTGCATTATTTTTCTGTAGATTACTTTGATTGAAAATGTAAGGAGTTATGCACTCAGATTTATTCAAGTAACTATTTAAAATTTAAGGTGGTAAGAATTGTATGCATGTCTCCATCATCATATACCTACATATAAACGTCCATGGCATTATATCGTATAAATAAGAAAGATAACATCTCAATTAATATTCATTATGCCGCATCAATATCTCCACAGGGAAGTCAATTAGTAAATAATGCATCGATAAACAATTTTTCTCTACAAAACCTTCATTGTCCGATACGAGTTTACTTATGAAACATGCCCAAAAGGTCACGCCAAATATAGCCAAGTATTGCCAAAATGATACTGGTAGATCAAAGTGTATATCATGGTTCCTTAACTCCTGGCAAAAGGTCGATGGTTCTGTTCGGTAATAAAAGAATTTCACACGGTAGACTGGTATCTAGTGTTGCGTCAAATTGGTGGAATAAAAGGCCATATTTGTCAAAGTATTTATGTATTAAAAAGAGGTAGTCTGTAAGTTGGGATGTAGGAGGTCATCTCTAAGAGCAGGGGGCCTACTCCCTAAGCACAAGAGCTAATTGGCTGTAGGATTCACTAAGAAGTTACGAACTACTTTCGGTCGGGCCCGTTTCTTTGTTGTCGGAGTTAGAGAGTAGGCCCCCAGAGCTGTCCCAGTGGTCGTGAATCCAACCCTTTTTTTTTTACTTTTCATTGTGTATTTAATTTCATCCCCACTGCTTCTAAAGCGGTGGAGGAGAACATCGTTAGGAAACCGACATGTCCTAGAGACAAAATCTAGAATTTATGGAGCTCGTTACTATCTGATTTGTTTTTAGATATAGGTATCTTTGACTTGATTTACAGACAACATTTTAATAATATTTTTCACCAAATCTTGTTAGTCTTCAGTTCATAGCCCTATTACCCCTATTATTAGCCTGTTACTCTGTAAGTGAAATCTCTTATAACGTTGAACTCAAAATATGTACTTACTTAACTAAGATTTTCCACGAACGCAAAAGTTCACGTTTCGAATAACAATTTTCAGATAAGTAATTCAAGATAACACTAATAAGGTTTCTTTACAAAAGGTAAATGGATCTTGTTTAAATAATATTACTAAGAGGTTATTGGTATTTAGGGCTCACACGTGTTTTACACACACACGTGTTGTACACAGATTACGAAGGATTTCCATATACATTAACTTATGCCGGGGCCACACCAACGGGAAACGCCGTTGATTATCGCGATGATGGACGTTAACTGTAGGTGTAGCCACAACTTATCGCGATAATTACCGCGTTGTTCATCGCGATGATGGGCATTAACGTTGACCGTTAGTGTGGCCCCAGCATTACGAGTTCTTTTCATAGGGGTAGGCAGAAACTATAGAACGCCACCTGCTACGATTCTTTTGTTTCGCTTACGTTCGTTAATTACGTTTATTACCTACTCTCTAACTCCGTCCATGAAGATACGGGCCCGTCCGAAAGTATTAGATCAGTCAAAGCAAGTCTCAAATGAAATATCTCGGACGGGAAATACATAACAGGATTAGGCACGGCAGCTGTCAAATCGTGTTATTATTTGTTCTTAGTTCGAACTCTGAACTAATCATACATCCGTAAGTGATACGAACAAGCAAAAGCCCGTATTTTCGCCCGCTTTGGCTGAAACTACGGGTTTCGGGATTAGGGAGTAGAGCCTCTTGTCGTACACGCGAGCCGTACCTACAAAGAAATTGTTTTTACAAGTAAACTAAAACAATATTACACGTACCTATTCATTACGCTATTGAGTTACATATTTTTTTTATTTATAAGCAATCTGTCTCACTTACAAAAGTATCTATTCTAATTATTTCCTGTCTTTAAAATACAGTAAAGTTCACCGTCAACAATACGCTCATTATGCGTAATTATTCCTTAATTATATTCAAATTACGAGTACAGTTACGAATCAACTCATACGCATGGCCTTGGTGTCACCGGAAACATACAGAATAATTCTTATAAAATTAATAAATGTCAAAACGGATAAACATCGACAATATTAATTGAATGATCAATTTATTTCTTTACTAGCTTTTGCCAGCGGCTTCGCCCGCGTGGAGGTCGGTGTATTATACATTTAAACTTCCTCTTGAATCACTCTATCTATTAAAAAAACCCGCATCAAAATCCGTTGCGTAGTTTTAAAGATTTAAGCATACATAGGGATATAGGGACAGAAAAAGCGACTTTGTTTTATACTATGTAGTGAAAGTTTGTAAGTACATTTAGGGCAATTCAATAAATTTAAAAAAAATGTATGGTTAAACAGTCGCTAATCATTATTTATAAACGTTGTTTAAACTTAAATAATGATTAGCGACTGTTTAACCATACATTTTTGACGTTTAAACATCTTTTAACTTTAAGCAGCGCTTATAAATAAGGGGGTAATTGTTTATGAAATTGACTACCAAACTAAATTATACGTATGAAATGGCTATAACACGGCAAATAGCCAATTTGATAGACAAATAATTTCCGTAACATAATCATTCTATATTGTTCCCACAGCTGGGACACAGGCCGTAACCATCGATCGGTAGATGTCACATGTCTTCGAATTTTTTGTTACAGGACAATCCGGTTTCCTCACGATGTTTTCCTTCACCGGTTTAAAAACATCGGTGATAAAATAATTTACACAAAATAAAGCGCCTGGGTTCGAATCCACCACCTCCAACTAGAGCTGCTCTCCAATACTTTCCGTGAATGTACTTAATTACCGACCAACAAATTTATGTAATAGTTTATCTCGTAAATAGTTCTAAGCAGGTTTGAAATCGAGAGTGTATTGTGAACGAACTAGCCCATTGACCGAACACCTGACCCTTTGGTGAGGCAAGGCCGTTCAGTCATTCGCTCAGTGGACTGACGCACTCGATCTACGATTTCATTTCACCCGTAAAATTGAAGCTTTTGACCGCTTGGCTGTAAACAAACGAAGAACGGACGAGAATTTTCCGCTTTGAAGGAAACTTTATGAAATGTTTTTATTCCTAAAGTTCTTATTTTGAATCCCACATAGTACCCAATCTGACATTTCAAGTTTTTTTGTGTTTGTTTTTTAGTCATAGTCTTGATATTTATGGACAACTAGCTTCTGACCGCAGACTTCGCCTGTGTTGTGGTTAAATATACTATAAAACGCACCCTATAGCACTCAGTAATAGAGTTGACTTTCTACCAGTGAAAGAATTTGCGAGATCATATCCAACTTCCAGAGATTACCTCCATCCAAACTTTACCTCTTTTATTAGTATTGATCGTTTGTTTAAAATGTATGATATGCAACTATTTGAATTAATTATTTATGAGCTGCTTTATTTCTGAATATATAGACAAAATATTTAGGTCAAGTGACCAATAACAATAATCCATAATATTGAGTGGAATTTGAATGCCGATAATAAGTGAAACATGATTATTGCTGGGCCTTCCATTACCAGCAAATAGCTGTTCAAACCTGCCCCTAATTGCGTAACACACTGTGTATCAGAATCCGAATCATTTTGAAGGAATAGGATAGGAATAGCTAATCCATTGCTTCATATGCTCGAAAGATTCTCAACAACGATGTCTGCTCAACAACAAAGGTAAAAAACGCAATGAATATTGGTGAGCTGTCAAAATATTAGCCATTTGCACTGTTAAGTGTGTTTCGGCGAAACACACTATAAAAATCGAATAAGTTAAAATAGAAAGAAAGAAAAAATACCGTTGATTTGGACACAGTTCGTGAAACACAAAATACAATAAGGAATTTAAAAAAGTGAAAATAAATAGCTGCAACAGTGTGTGCCCCACGGCTGCGCCAAAAAGGTTCAGTTCAGCATTAATGCCAGACAGGTACGGTCTGATGCTGGTCCACTGTCCAGAGGGGTCTGGACAGTGTATTTTAACCTGCTTTTATCGCTTTTGGCCAAGATTTTCCAGATCAGTTCCAGAGATGATGCACACGGTAGGTATTTACAGTACATTATCTACACTTGAATATAGAGTGCCAGTTAATCATTGCACAAGAGATTCTGTAGAATATTATACCAAATAAGTAATTAACATAACATGACAGTCACGCCTGGTTTCCCCAAAGGCTTGAGCAGAGATGAATCTATATTACACTCACAAGGAATTAATAGCTCGATTTGTGCCTGGTTGGTTGCAATCTTGCAATAGGGTCCCCCTAGGATATTACATGTAGTTACCGTAGGACCCGAGAGTCCTAGGTAGCTGGGAATATAAATAAAATGATAAATATGCGTATAAATACAAACTTCACGTTTATTCCATGTATTAGACCTTTACAGCTCCGCGCCTGTTAATCAATTAATTTCTTTCGGAACAAAACCTATATAAAAATTACTTGAAAGCTTCCTTCTAGAACTTCCTCACAGTTTGAATGCGGCAAAGCCCTTTCGTTGACTGCCAGTACTTACATAAAGGTTGCATTCGGTAAGCGACCAACTTTAACAGTACCTACATGGGGTATTTTGGTTTGAGCTTTGTAGAAGGTAAGTCTTATTTGATAATTTCACATTAAAAAGTACTTATATCGTTTTGTTGCAATTCCTGTATTCGTTACAAATACGTACCCCAGTTCACTCAATCAAATAGGTACATATAATGTCGAGCAGATAGCGACTACCAAAATCGAACGCAACGGCCACTTATCGAAACTACACCCCAACCGCGCCGTACAAACGTATCAAAATAACACCAACAGTTCGGAATACAAATGTGCAGCTAACAGCTAACAGCTCGAGACAATGCAACGTGCGCATGCACATAACAATATTAATAGATCGCTTTTACGTGACCAAGCCGCATGCACTCGCTTTGTCTTCTACGTAACTCGATGAATCGATTTAAACATCGATGATGCACTCGATTCTATCGACTACCGATGCTTTTGTTTCGTCGGTTTTCCTGATGGACTTATACGGGTTCGATTTTTTGTTGAAGTGTTTTCCGAGTTTTTGTGTGCGTCTGAATAACTGTAGGCAGACAATGGTATGGAATGTATCGTCCGCACTAAAATACTGTTACGACTGCATCAAATTGGAAGCCTACCGCAACATACTTAAGAGGGCCCTTCCCGGTCCATCTATCGTACACGCGAGCATGATTGAAAAGCTTGTTTATTCATCCAACGCAATACAAGCGCTTGAGAGAGAACGCGATGATAACATCAAAAATCAGATTTTCAGACGTCTCTATTGAATTTGTTTCTCATAAAAAATTTCTTATTTTTTTACATAAAAACCACAAGATACCTGTGTGTTCAAGTATAATAAGCCTAGCCTTTTTTTGATAATATTCCCCCGCTGTGTGTGTCCCAGGCTTCCACTTTGTGAGAGGGAGTGGGCAGTAATCCACCTAGCTTGCCCAGTGCGGGTGACTCGAATATTTGGTTCTTAGACATGCCAGTTTCCTCACGACGTTTTCCTTCACCGTTTCTAAATCAGTGGTGAACCTACAACCTACAATTCGGTCAGGGCCAGACCGTATACCATTACTTCCGAAATTAAAGTAATTTTTCACTTAGCAGTGTTGTTTTGGAAGTTGGTTGTTTTATTGACAACATCTAGAGCTCTTTAGTTCGCACACACATATTTAGTTACCAATCTCGCAACACCATTCTCTATTCAAAAAAATGTCCAATCAAAACACTTGATACATATTAGGCACGGAATCAAAAATAGAACATGTCAATACAGCTATCAAGCAAACCAATTCGTATATGGTCGCAAGCGGCGCTTGAGTGGCCATACGTATCAAGTTTCGCACTGAGTCACCGCAAGGCGATCCCAGTTGCAAGGTGACTGCACTGCCTAATACGGGTACATTACAAACCTTCAACTTTTCAAAGACATTTCGTATTAAATAACATATGAATTTGAATGATTATGACACTTTTTGAGTCATTGACTTCATGCTTCAGTGGCTAATGTTAGGTGTTGTTATAGTTACATGACTGGTCCTAGAGTAATGATGACATTACTGATAAGGTTTCCCCTGTATAACACTAAAACAGTAGTATGTACCATGTATGTATGTATGTATTTAATTGTTTTATTTTTAATATTTTAAATTTTAAGGTGTTGGCTATATTGGTTCATTGGTTCGTTGGTTAAAGTATGATTCGCGGCCGTAATAAATATGGCTTTTCAGAACTAAAATCATCAATACAATAACCCTCTAAGTTCAATAATTTCCAAACACTGGAGTAATACACTCCCGAAGTTTGTATGGAAAAAATGTCGACTAGATTCACCTTAAACCTTAACAATCCACCAACACCGATAAAATGGTTCCGTGAGTAATGAATTCTGGCCCTTGAAGCCCAAAATAATGTAGATACAAACCGGTTGCACATAATAATCACTGGTCCAAGTTTGTATGCAATCAAAACGTACACTATATTTCAATATTGTAATCTAATATTACCTTAAAAGCAAGGGAGTGTTCAGTAGTGGTACTGGTACATCTTAATGGGACAGTGACTGATGATTCGACCTGGCCCTCATGACAGTAGACATGCTCCTTATGTCACTCACTATTGTGTATTCCAAATAATTCTAAATAGCTATGTCTGGACGCGAATGCTGTGTTGTAGAAATATGATCTGAGTAACAAAGGTCTATCTGGATGAAAAGTCTTAGATTGCTTTCAGAAACTAACTAGGATATAGGCTATTTATGTGATTATAAGATTATGTGAGAATTGGTAAGTACTCGTTTTTAATTACTTACCTATTCTCACATAAACTCCAGTGGCAAATAGAATTATGTTTCACGACTCTGCTCCCCAAGATACAGGCGCCGCCTAGTTTGGGGTCCACCGTAATGATCAAAACAGAAATCGCTAACAGACCAACATTAAATTAAGTTAAGAGAAAAAAATGAAAAGTCTTCGGAGTTTCCAATAAAATGAGAGAAAACTTCTTAAGTCGTTCAAGCTTTCTATACAAATTTCTAATGATGAATCGCTTCTATTAATTCCACGTTCCGTAGCTAATGCTACGACTCAAATCTTCTTGGTTATATGTATAGCAAAACGCTACGAAGAAATCAGGCACACCCCCTGAAAGATATGGAAGGCATGAGAGCACAAGTTGCCTTGAACTAAGTAGCACACAAAAATCTTTTACATTATTTATTTACGTATTTTTAAACATTTTTTGTTACAAATTTTCAAGTATGTATCTTTTTTATTTGCTACTACGTCCGTGTGTCATTGCAGGATGCCAACTGAAAACCAGCGCTGGGTGTCTGACGCCCAGCAAATGCTGAGATGAAAACCCTTTCGGTATGGGCACGCTCAGCACTTTTTACTGCAATTTTATTGTCATGTTTATTGTTCTTTTTTTATGTGTTTGTTGCTGTTGTGTTGTGTCTGTGTCGAATAAATGCTTTCTATTCTATTTTATTCTATTCCTTGTTGACAAACTCGATTGAATTTGACATGACCTCATAACTTCTATGTTTCTAAGGTTCTATAATGACCTTAAAGTGTAACAAACTATTTTGTTGACTAGAAACCTACATCTAGATTAGAAGACACAAAGTCAAGATGAATCAGCTAAGTTATGTGAAAGGGCAGACCTTTTATAAAGTCTTAATTACTCATGGCGACCAACCTTTAAAATTGCCTCGAGAACATCACTGTCATTAGTTGTAGAACAAACGGTTTTACCCGACTATCGCGCAGTAAAAATGAGGGTAATGACTTGCCTGACTTATGGATACGATCATACATCCGTTGAGCATTAGAGATGAAACAATTCGTCATCACAGAATGCGGTATGATAATTACACGTGACAAATTGATAGTAAGTTTTATGCGACAGCGCAGAAGAGTGTGTGATGTTTTCTTTCTTCACCTCTACGTTTTTTGTCGTGACACGAAATTCTTGAACAGTCATCATCATCTGCCGAACCTCTATGATGGGGTCGGCTTCCAGTCTAACCGGATGCAGCTGCCGCGGCTTCGCCCGCGTGGAAGTCGGAAATTATCGCGCGGAAACGTACTACCAGGATAAAAAGTATTATATGTGTTAATTTAGATTATAATCTATCTGTGTGCCAAATTTCATCCAAATAAGTTCAACCGTTTTAGCGTGAAGAGTAACAAACATCCATACACAAACTTTCGCGTTTAAAATATAAGTAAGGATAGTAAGAATGATAATTATAATTATAGTAGAGTGGAGCGACTGCCTTTAGATCTCCACAGCCAAATTACTTGATAATACGATACCACTTTACAAGACTGGTTTTCAGAGTTTTTGGCTTCTGAACTGTCAACTAAGGATAATCGGGTATCATAATTATGATAATTGACATTGCACATAAGGTATCGTCATTTATAAGGTAAAGCCTCAATGCAATTCTGGGCTACCTATAATACCCCTTTTTTTTTGGGTGGGAAATCATCAAATAACTTCTCCCGCTCTGGGTGGAACGGGAGGGCGTGTCAGACTTTTACTGACTAAAACCCACCCGTGTTCCCTCAGTTGCCTGTGTGCCAGGGGCCGCGGTATCTCTTTCGAACAACCCGCACCCCTGGCAGGCATCGGCCCTTGCGGGCCCCATCAGTTGTTGCTGACATCTCTTTGAGGCGCGCGTGGGATTTTATCTTTAGCTGGGTACTATCCTAATTAATTATAAGTATAATATTTTTCAGGACAATCTAAACAAAAAGATATATTTTTTTGCTAAGATTATTTTATTTTAGAAAAAGAATTAGGATCCCGCGCAAAAAAATCAAAACCAATTAAATACAATATATTGTATCCCTATATATACGAAGTAGCGGAAACGCTAGGAAAAGATACTTACTAAACACATAGATTAAATCTCTGGTTACCAGAACATTCCACTACTGAACAAAAGTTGTTTACTCTCCGTAAACAACTAAATATAAACATGAAGTAGTAATTTATTAGCGGTTCTAATACATTACCGCGTATGATGCAAACTCGTATTAATACTGGTGACTCCACGTGACGGGTTCTTGTCGTGATCTATGACTTACACGTGATGCTGGCTGACTTACATAATTATAGAGGAGTTCGTATTATCGGAGGTAAAGAAAACGTAAATCAGCCGTTTCTTGTAAACTATTTTGTTGAGAGCATGAATTTAAGGCGACTAACAAAAGATATTTAGTTACAGTTTGCGCACTGGTTAAAAACTTATCCTATATATAATTATATATGTTATAGACAATCAGGATGCTACTGGAGTATTTTTGATGATTCCGTTTACGTTCAATGCTGAACTACACAGGTTATAAAATTGAAACACCCTTGTTCTTGACCCACTGCAACAGTCGTTATGTGACGGACTATTTGTCTCAACAAGCAGTCAAGCATGTTAAGCAAACCAATCGGTAATCGCAGTAAATCATTAGGTAAAATAATTGTTTTCATTTGTTGGAGATCCTTAATAAATAAATGTGTTACCGAAATATACAAAGATATATTTTGGTAATGGAACATACATCTTAATATACCATCTAAAAACTTGGGTGTGATTCGCTTTCAGATCTTAGTAAGAAACGCGGAAGAAATAATTAAAGTCATCTAATTGAAAGTTCTAATAGTTTCCTTCGCCGTAGGAGAACCAAGGTAACCGACATAGCCCGAAGAATGACCAAACTTAAGTGGCAGTGGGCAATATAATATTGCTCGCAGAACAGATAGCTGATTGGCCCGAAAGGTTTTGGAGTGGCGACCGCATAGGTACCGGATGACGTAGCGTTAGAAGACGTCCTACAAGGTGGACCGATGACCCGGTATAGGCCGCAAGAATCTGCTGGATGCGAGAAGCACCGAAATGGCGGTGTATAGGGGAGGCCTATGCCTAGCAGTGTAAATTTTTCAGCTGAAATGTTGACTACAGATTGAACTGAAGAAGGTTTCCTTCATCGTAGCAAATTCCTTGTTACTACGAACTTTAAGGAAGAAGATGCTTTAGTAGCTATGGTGTATATGTCGTGTGAGTAAAAGACGCACGACGTGGAAAAGAATACATTCAACTATGAATGCGGTTTTTATTGTGAAAGCGAGCATGGGAACTTCTTTATTAGACATTGAAGAATTAATGTTTATTACACTTTTTTAAAGAAATTACGCACATGGTGTAATTTAACCCATGTACCACTAAATAGTTCTGTTTTTAATTACTTAACGATTGACATTATTGTTAATTACTAAGAAAACGTTTCTATACTAAACGTTCTCGCTTACTTCGGAGAGACAGTTTAAATTTTAGGTAACACATATGTAGAAGAAATGTAAGATCATAATTATGTACCTACCTACTCAAATGCCTTCAGTCAGTAGTGTTCGCCGCCTGAAATTAACTAACTCAAATCGTGGAACGACTTTTAGACCAACAACTAATTGTGTAAGCGCTGGCTATATAGTACGAAAAAGGATACTATTACAAAACGAAACAAGTCACAGCCGAAATCGTCTTTCCTCTCTCCGAAATTCATTAATGCAAACTACTCATTGAGCCACAAAAACCGCGTGAAATCTCTCACGAAAACTGACGACTTTTCAACTTACAAACGACCTTTCATCTAGTCAAATTTACTTAATTCGAGGTGATGTAGAAATGCGGTAGTTAGTTCGTTGGAATTTACATAAAACGGCGCTCCCACGGCGGCGCGGGCGGCGCGGGCGCAAGGTGAACCGGCTATTCTTAATTTGTCGCTGTTGGGACCGTTGTGCGTGAATGGTGTTATGTAATAATACTACATACACATCATCGTATGGTATTGTAATTTTTTTCTTAGTTAAGTGCACGTCAGCAGATTTTCTTTTCTTGAACTATTTTTGAACCTTTACGACTATTAAGGGACGGTTACCTCTTAACCATCCCTAAATAGATAATTAGGTAGAGATCAACCAATTAAAAACTGCACTCCTCTAAAATGTCTATACAAGCATTTGAAATGTGTATGCAACATGCAATCGAGGGGCGTGCAGTTTTAAACTAGTTTATCTCTATCCCTTCACCTCCACTTGCCAACCATTTGTGTTGCTATTGATAGCTGCAGTCTTAGCAAATCTTATAACTCATAACACCAAGCAGAAGATATAATTGTAGCTACTGTAATGAACGAACTCCGATAAACAGGAGGCTTAAAATTGCCGCGCTCAGAAAATCTGACATTTATAGCACATAAGGTTAGGTTAAAGATATTTTTATCTCCTGCTATATATTAATAAAATTTTATATTTTAAAATAACCCGGGATATAAGCATACAAGGATACATCGACCAATCCTCTTGACAGACATATTACAACATACATACTAAAATAAATTACCCATAATGTATGTGTGTTTTACAATAATAATACATCTGAAGTGGCATGATGATACCATACATTATAGTTATTAAGTAACTAACCTTTAAGTGAGATGGATTTACGACCAAGGTTGCGCCGAACGTAGGTACTCTGTTATATAATGAATGATCGTAATACACATATGTGCTTTAAGGTTAGCAGAATACCAAATGGTGGTTTGAAAGATAATATGGCTAAAAAGGGGGTTATTATCTTCCTCTTAACGTCTTCATCATCTGCTGCAGCTGATTACCAGTATTTTACACGGAGTATCTGACCTCTACAACTCGGTTACTGGGTAATATGAAGCCCCTTGGCAATACTGCCTGTATCTGCCTATCTGACCTCTACAACTCGGTTACTGGGTAATACGAAGCCCCTTGGTAAGACTGACTGTATCTACTTCGTAGCGTATCGATGGCAAAGTTCAAACATTTTTGGCCCAAACTCCAACTACGTGAACTCCGCTCACTGACGCAGTCATAAGATTATTATCAAATGCACAGGTGACATGCGGCTCAGGATGGAAGATGGGCCATTGTCTATGGGGAGGTGCTGCATGCACACTTGAGATCTGAGCTTTCCGTGAACCCCTATTTGTGGAGATTGTCTTTGTCTCCGGCCGACTTAGGCTCGAAGTCTATTTAGAAATTTCCAAGTCGGCCACAGTACCGTGCGGCCAGGCGGAAGACTCTCAGATGGTTCGATGAAAATTGCCAGGGAGTTTAATATATTATGAAACAAGAATAGTAGGGGAAGACCAAAGAAACGATGAATGGACTCTGTGAAAGATGGTATGGCTAGAATGGGGTGATACCGAAATGACGTAAGAAAAAGTTATGGTGCGGCCGACCCCAAATAAATTGGCATAAAGGCAGTAGGACGATGATGGTGAACGTGCAAATGCATTAATGAGAGGCTATATATATACTATGGGTAGGATTAGTGAAGATGATACGGCTAGAAAGAGAAAGACTACCGAGATGACTGAAGGAAAAGTTTGTTGCGGCCGACCTCAAATAAATCGACATAAAAGCAGTAGGACGATGATGGTGATCGAGCAAATGCAGTAATTATATGGGTAGATAATACTATACAAAAACATTACTAGAAAAGGGGAGAATACGGAGACGGCTTTAAGAGTAAAATGAAGACATGTCTGATAAACAATCTTAACAGGTGGTAACGTTCTACTCGGGGTTGTGGAGGTCAAATAGGCAGTCGCTACATGTAAAATAAACTGACTCAAACATATGTAGTTGGAGAAATACTAGGAAGATTGTTTAATACTGCATTAACCCCAAATAAATTAGAATAAAGACAGAATGATGATAATAATTATTGTAATCGTAATACACATTATTGTGCAAACAGAACTTTACAAAAGAATGTTGTTTTTCATTGATAGTGCAGGATTTGGTATTAAGATTGGAGGATTATGAAAGGCTCTGATCGTGAACTGATGACCTATTCGAGTATGTTATAATTATGTAGACTGAACGGTCATATCATTATCTACCTCAGAGTCGTACAATTTAAAGTTATTCTTATTAATTTTGCTTACTACTCAAGAACTGTCTCTAGAGATAATTGCAAGGTCTACTCCCTAAACACGAAATGCGTAGTTTCTCAGCAAAATTTATGGGCGTTTAGTACGCTGTAGCACTTACAGATATAAGATTAGTTCGGGGCCCGAATTAAGATGAATGACAACACGATTTGGAAGCTGTCCCTGATCCCGAAGTGTTTTTGCCGTCCAAAAAGTTGAATTTGTTTTGACCGATCAACTACTCTCGGATGGGCCCATGTCTTCATTGATTCACTAAAGTAGACCCCTAGTACCGAAATACACGTCTACGTACAGTAGTACCATTTTCCATGTGATTTACGTCTAGTTACCTTTTCAAATGGCTCAACTAGGTATAGAGAACCCACTAGTGATGTCCTGTGGGGGTTTGGTTTTCAGTTAGTAAATATGTAAATATCTAGATAACAGTCTGTCATTGGCTCGTCCGTATTATCACTTGATATTGGTACTGTAATCACTACAACACGTTCTAGTATTTACTTAACATAACAACACGCTTTGTTTCACCCAAGGGTTGAGCAGAGATGTCCCTTAAATCACCCACATTTCATCAGTTATGTTTAAGTCCCATGTAATACAGATCCAGACTTCGGGCTGCTACTGAGAAAATCCAGATAGAAAAAACCAAAAACACTTTGCCCAACCTGGGAATCGAAACCTCATGATCAGCAGTAGCGCTTGCTACCACTAGACCAACAAGGCAGTCGTAGTAATTACTTATCAACCTGCTAACAATTTACAGTGGGTATCTACCTACGTTTAAGTCAACCTCAACTATTATTATCTTTTTTTGTTTTTGGGGGTGGGAAATCATCAAATAACTTCTCCCGCTCTGTGTGGAGCGAGAGGGCGTGTCAAACTTTTACTGACTAAAAGCTAGCCGTGTTCCTCCAGTTGCCTGTGTGCCAGGGGCCACGGTATCTCTTTCGAACATCCCGCACCCCTTTCAGGTCCTTGCGGTCCCCACCAGTTAGTGTTGACATCTCTTTGAGGCGCGCGTGAAACACAACGCGTCGACGACGACCCGGGTTTAGTCCTTACCGGACAGCCAGCTACCCATTACAATACTAATATTAGTTATCTTCAGATTATATAATAAAGGTGTTTGTTTAAAAGCCCTCCTTCGTGATTGCTTTGTTAAATCCTTCAAACAATCCGTCTTTCAATACGCAGCTTCCGTTTCATTATAGGCATGCAATTGTTGAAACAATACACGGACACTTTGTTACCTTCCGAGTTACAACAATAAATAAACACTTGCCAGTTAACATTTCAATATATTAATTACTTTAAGTTGAAGAAGAGGGGCTTATGGCTAAGTAATAATAGCCGCACGGGTCGATCGATCAGGTTAAGCTATACTTGCCGCGGTTGATCGGTGGATGGGTTACCATCTTTATATACCAAGACCCCTCCGTGCCTCGGAAATCACGTTAAGCCGTTGGTCCCGGCTGTTAATCGTTGATCTTTGATAGTCGTTACGGGTCCTCAGAAGCCCGAAAGTCTGACAACCAGTCTTACGAAGAGGTATCGTGTCACCCAGTAACTGGGTTGTAAAGGTCAGATAGGCAGTCGCTCCATGTAAAATACTGGTACTCAGCTGCATCCGGTTAGACTGGAAGCCGACCCCAACATAGTTGGGAAAAGGCTAGGCAGATGATGATATTAATTACTTTAAGTAATTACTTAATAAGTAATTTACTAAGCTACTTTATTACACTCAGTATTCCTTTAAAAAATCTTTTATTATTAATGGATTTTGCAATAAAATATGTATGTATTAATAATTGTATCCTCATAATAAAATCAACGACCAAACTACGAACTATTTTCAGTTATATCTTCCTGCAGTCGTTCGCGTAACTTTTTATCACATAAGCGTTGTATAATTGCACATAATATCTATTACCTACTAGTTCATAGCCGTTTAGGTAGGTTTTTTGTAAGTGATTAGAAGGCGAATTCTCGTAATTAAAAATGTTCAAAATCTAGTCGCAGTCTCACCTCGGCGACAATCAAATGTCAAAAACTTGTCAAAAATGAAGGGAAGTCCGATGTATTTTGAATAGACTGAGACCAGACTGTGAACGTTCTTACAATTATGGGAATTGCCCCTCAATTTGCTTCTATTTGTGTTAAATGAAGTGATCTCCATATAAAGCTATAGCGTGAAATCTCAAGCGTGAAGTCGAGCCCACAGCCTAAAAAATAATTCCGTGAGTAAATCAAAGTCGTGACCGATCCAATACTTCAGTGTTCGTGAGAAAATCGCACCCAAACATCGCACAACTTAACTAGGTACATAATTAGATCGATCTCAATAAAAAAAATAACCCAAGGTCCCTTCACAACAAACCGTTACACACGCAAACGATTCACGGTTACGTTTCAATTGTAAAAAAAAATACAAATATTTTTTAACGATCCCATAAAACCAACGATATTTAATCACGACGTGAGTTTTGCATCATAAATTCGCCACTTATTCTATCACCACTTCACATATGCAGTCACGATCGAACTCACACACTGTTAACTGCTGTCATTAACTACAAATATGGCGTGTGACTGATTTGTTCATTTTTTTTTTAATTTGTCGGGGATAACTCGCGGCAAACGCATCGGCGAGAAGGCCGCGCGTCGGAAGCTGTGAACAAACTAAACTACTCAGCTATTGTATGCAGGTGGATTGTAATACGTCCGTTTGCCTTATTATGGCCATTTTACATTCACACAGTGGGGCAATCCGCTCGCTTAACTTCGATACATGTCGCAGTGTGCCACACACTCTACACGGTAGCGTTTCGGTGGTTTCGCCAATGTCTGTGCAAATCGCTTGTCAAGGCGATAAGGAATTAGCATAGCGAATCGATGTTTAAACTCCGTTTTATGTGTGATTCTTTAATGTACTTATCACTTTGTTTGCACGTGTTAATTGATTTGTCAATGCATTTTACTTATGACATATTTCTAGATTTTTGTTTTACAATTTTCTTGACAATTGTTGCTTTTGAGGCAACGCCAAGCCGTGCGTGATTTGTTTACTGTCTAAAAATTAAAATCTCTTTCAAATAAATGAAACAGTTCCTTCCCACGTCGCGTCTACATTCTTGTAACCGAACCGATCACATATTTTCCGCTACTAACGATCCAAAGTGATGATTCCAAACACGACAACCAACATGAAACGATGAGGAAACGCACTCGTAAGTAAATAATAAAGACAAATATGCCTAATGGTTTGTACCTATGACAATAGGAACCTCACGTTTGCACGAAATGTCATACAAATATTCACGCTACCTCAAGGAAACTGCAGAAAGTGAATATGGAAATAAAGTAATCATATGTATTGATATGTCGTAGTAGGTCATACTGTTGCCATATTGAACTGACAAACAAATTGATGTTCGCAGCATGTAGGTCTTGCTCGAAACGGATACATTTAAGCATAACATCACCCCAGTATTCCCCGAAGAGTCAAGCGGAAGTGCACCTATAGTACCTACACCTACATTTGAACAGTTTCAAGCGGGTACAAATCAAGGCTACGGGCAGCTATTGGAAAAATTCCAGATGGAAAAACCCAATATGAATTTGGCCCAACCGGAATTCGAATCCAGCAGGCTACTATCTGAGCAAGATGAGGTCTTGGGTCCGAAAGCGCTAACTTTCAACCACTAAACCAACGATGCAATAGGATCTTAAAAGTATTTTTTTTTTCAACAACACTTCATATTTATTTGTTTTATTTTAGTACAGCGAGAGAGTGTGTGAGCACAAAAACAAAAACAATAAAAAACACATCGCCTTAATTAAAGTACGAAGCAATATAAATACTTGGTTTGCAACTTTATGACTAAAACAATAGATACAATAAGATAATAATATTGGCCCTACATGTCCTAATCCTTGAGTGATATAAGCATTTATTCATTATGTTAATTAAAAGTTATTCTGCTGTGCCATGCCATGCCAGGGTAAAGACCCTAGAAATCATAATATGTATGGAAATTCATATTTTTCTGGATTCGTACGTCATCGTGTCGTTTCTGAAACACTTGAATAGTCTAGCTAATGTGTTAAAAATTTATGTTGTCATTGATTTGCTCGGGAAAATCCTCAAATAATTGCTAATAGATAATTGCAAACACCAAACCGAAGTGTGAATATTGTAACCAAACGTAGGTTAATTAAAGGTTTTTCCTATTTTCCTTGACATTATTTACTATGACTAAGATGAAGGTCCTACTGATGGTAATCTAAAACAACTAAACATACCTAATGTAAATATTAATTACTGTTGAGAGTCGTTTTATTATGCTTTGTGACAAGCAGCGCCATCTACCAATAATGCGTGGAACTTGCAGCAAATCAATAGTGTGTTTTCTTCGCAATACTTATATTTAACTTTTCTAATATGGGGGTCATTGCCACTTTTGAAGTACTTTTAGCTTTAACATTAGAATAAGGACTTATTTATACACACATAAGGGAACAACTTCCGAAAAATGGGCTAGCTCTGAGAATAATTTTCCCATTTCGGAAAATTCAAGCCTTCACTGTCGTATCCTGATCTTGTCTTTCCAATTACGATTCCAGTTCCTGTATTACTTTATGGGACTTCGGTCACCCGCCCTCCTACTGGAATCTATCGTATTGCATCATTTGTGAATATTAGTTACAGTAAACATTACCGACCGAACTTCGATCACGGCGACTTCTCAATGGAGATCAGCCAACTACGCAGGAAGCAGGAGATGATATAGTGCACAAGTTTGTATGTACGCCAACCCAGGTGCACTCTCTGTTCCATTACTCTCATCGCTTATGGAACGAGACTCCGATTCGACCGGGAAGAGATCACAGGCCCTAGTGTGAGTTTAATTTAACCATCCATTAAATGAAACTCACACTAGGGCCTCTGGCGTAGGACCAATGGCTTTACGTGCTTTCCGAGGCACGGAAAGTAAATAATAAATACTTCAATAATACATACGGTGGCTAAAGCCTCCTCATAAGTGGCAGCGTGCAGTGGAGGCGACGCGGGCGGCGTCTCACGAGACACGGCTGTTATCGGCATGTCAGCACATTACTGGACAACTGTGGACAAAAAAAGGGCAAATTAATTTCTGGTTCTCCTAATCGATCTATCAGAAGCTTTGAGTGAATTCTGCGCAATGCTACAGGATTTACAGGCTAATCATCATCGTCTGTACCTGTAATTCCATCACCAAACGCAATAAGAGAGACATAAAAAATACTTCAAATAATTTAATTAGCGTTGTAGTAACAGCTTGTTGGTAAGCTATAGCTTCAAGCAATAACTTATGACGACCTTTCCTTCGTCTTTACAGTCTGTTCCTTATACCTGTAAAATTCAAATGCTCTTTCTTCATTATTATCTGCCTTGCCTTTTTTCTAACTATATTGGGGTCAGCTTGGCGCCCAGTCTAACCGAATGCAGTTGAATACCAGTATTTTACAAGGAACGACGAGGCAGTCGTAATAATAACTGGGTGGTGCAGGTTAGATAGGCATCTAACCTGCACAACCCAGTTACTGGGTAACACGATACCTTTAGGGGGCGTCCATTAACTACGTGAGGCAATTTTGGCAATTTTTCGAGCCCCACCCTCCCTCAGGTTAGATGTCGTGAGATTGTACTAGACCCTCCCCCCACCCCACATTCTCACGTGAGATATTTCAAAACGCGTAGTTTTAGTGTAAAAACGTTAATCTGTGCTTATTTGCGAAGGATTTATGCACTGCGTTTGGCTAGCTCGGCTGGCGGTGGCGGTTTAACAATCGGGAACTATTGTGCTACTTTGTAGCGTTGTATAACCGCGATAAATATTATTTTCTAGGATTTAGCCATAACGGACTCGACGCCCCTTTCCCCCACGGGGGTTGAGTGAGATTCGACTCAACCCACCCCCCCCCCCCCGCATCAAGTAATTAATGGACGCCTCCTTAGTTAGAAGGGTAGTCAAGTTTTGCAGGTTTATGACTAATCTGTAACGATTGTCAAAGACCATGTCATAGTCCATGACAGCCTAGGTCCAGTGGCATAACATCCTTTCCGAGGCACTTCATCTGCTCTTTCTTATGAATGCTCTTAGTTTTCATTATAATTACAATTATCATCTTCAAATTCGTTCATTCCCAGTTTTTCTATCTCTACACAATCTTCTATGTCAACACCTGTCTTTACTTTTTTGTGTATCATTAGCAGCACATAGAAAAAACCTTATCCTAAATCTCGAAATGCTCACATCTTAACATGATTACGCTTTTAAGAATTGCAACACATATGTATTCGTTTCACGCGTAATTGAATGATGCTTTAAACTTCAAAGCCGGATTTCACGCATTCATTTAATACCCATTATTAAACAAACCACCATTTGTAGTCATTGAATCTGCTTAGAATAGAATGACAGAAAGAATGACACTTGTTCAAACCAATATTGTACCAATAATTTATCTCCTAACAATAGTTTGGCATACATTGCTACTCCAGCTCATAAATCTTGGCCGACCAATGAGATAAGAATAACAATGTAACGTATTGCAAATTTGGAATATCTGGCTGTTGATCAAACGTTGGTGAGTTGGTTCACAATGGCTCTTGACCTTGGCTCAAGTGTGGCGTCGATGTGACGACTGTGTAAACACTCATTACCATACTCGAAGACACCGTGACTAAGCGTGTACTGACATTAACAGGGGTGTATTCTAATGTCATGTTATTTATTTTTTGTTCAGCTGTAATGACCAAAAAACGATAAATAATATAGATCGCGTCACAGATTTCGGGTCCTATTCTCATGATAACATTAGCCGAAACTCAAATGATTCTGATACCAATAATTGGCCTAAAGCCGAATCAACGTGTTGTTTTGCCTTGGCTGTAAGGCTTAGGTATATGAAAGCTAAGTAAGAATATTTAGCTTTCCAGAAAATTTTAATAAATGACAACATGAAAACATAACACAAATATTATGTTATACGCCTGCATTAGAGATGCAGAGGCGTAGCTATAGTACACTCGCATTTCGCTATTTATGTTTAAGTCGTATTTAATAGAAGACGAGCCAATTGCCATCAACCGGGCACAATTCCATGATAGGTCCGAGTAATATTAATTAAATACCCACACGTAGTACGGTAATGAATCCCTATTTGTGGGTACAATTTCCATCTATTTCTAGCGTGGATCTAATTGTCCATGATCGATTAAGCCGGTGCTGTTTCAAGGCCGAATCCGAAGGCCTCAATACATTAATCAAATGCTTCATTGTTTCGGCATTCTTATCATACTGAACGATCTACTATGTTTCGACCACTTTTTATTAAGATTTATTTAAATTTACTTGATTTGTTCCCCGTCTATTAACATCATGTAACTCCGTGTCACATTTTTGTCGCTTTTCCCTATCCTGATAAAAGTTAGACTGACACCTGCCTCATATATCCTGGAAATCCTATGGCAGTAATAAAAATTACCATAATGGTGATACAAGCAAACAGAAGTTCATGAATTTATAGTTCTAGCCTCTTTCCTCTGTTCTCAGTTCTAGCAAACGATCCTGCGCTTGAACACAGTACCTAGTTATACATAGATATATTTATAAAGTAAAAAAAAAACGCCACACTCAACATAGTTTAGCTTTTTGCATAAATAATATCTCATTGAATATTTTATGCGACAACTGTCAAAAAACCTGTCGAGTGACTCCGAAAGACAGACGGTCACATGCAAATAAATGGTGTATTCAAATCTGAAATATATTATAATGAAATTCTACACGATATGAGGGGTCATCGGCATCGGTATCCGTTACCCTCTGGACGGCTGAATGTATCGAATGATTTGACAATACGCCCCTGTGGCGAATTGATGTGAACGATATAGACATGTGAACAGCGAGACGTGAGATCGATAAAGTTATTCGTACTAAAAATAAAATTGTTTACTGTATTCGATTACCGGAGCTTATAGGGTTGGGAATTGTTTTATTCCTTTGAATATATTCGCAGTGCGTATTATTGCGAAAAGTATCGCCGCGCTCATAAATGGAAATAAATAGGATAACGGCTGATTATGAACCTCGTTTACTCTTCATTAGGAGGGATTCTTAAGATTATTAGCACACTTACATAACCATGTTTGTGCAAGCGGATCAGCAATTGCAATATGACGATATTATAAAAGTATACATAAATACACATGTTTTTCAAGTAGAAGCTTTAAAAAGCCGCACTACTACAATGGGCAATAATGGGTATTGCCCATTATAGTCGTGGGTTCGCACTCGGTAGGCGGTTTCCTTTGTGTAAATAATTCCATCACCATTGCTCACAAAACGGTGGAGGAAAACATCGTGAGGAAACCGACATCAACCGACGACAGCACCAAAAATTCGAAGGCATATGACATCCACCCGCCCGCACCGGGCCCGCGTGGTAGATTACATTGAGAACTTTATAGGCTGGTTATGGCACTGCCATTGGAAACAAAACAGAAGCAATAAAAAAACAACTTCGTTTCATCATTCTCCTGGATTTGGTTACCTATCATAAGTTCTAAAAATATTTGACCGAATTTCATTTCACCTAAAACTTTTCAACTATTGTCGTTACATCTTTTTACTTCATCGAAGTCACGTCTGCCGCTGCGCTGTATCAGTTGACCAATTCGATTTTTTTCGTTACTCTGACTTTTCATTCGGTGGAAAAACTTTTTAACGACGTTACACTTCGCCGAAATAACATTTGTTCGAAGTATTATGTTTCCGAACATTCATTATACCACTGTTTTAATTACCATATTCTCATTTCACCAAACGCCTAGAAAGTTTGTGCACACTATTTGCATGCAGCATGCAAGCAAGTATGCAGCGTGCAAACAAGCATGCAACATGCAAGCAGGCATGCAATATGCAGCAAGCATTGATTCTGTCACGGCTCCGGCGCTCCGGGGTTTGGGCGGCCCCACGCAAGCTTATCGTCGCAGATGATTTTAACGCTCACCACCGCAGCTTCGGCTCAGCCTCAGCCGCGGCGGCGGGCCTTCAAACCACCTGCTCCGCAGCTCGCGGGCCACCTTACCCTTCCGCGCCTACGTGGGCTTAAATTACACTCTAGGGATAGGGTAGACAAAACTGCGTGAAGTCGGTTTTGCAGCGATTCGTTTCTCACAAAATTTTGTAGCACAACATATGACTTTTTATGACACTATTCTATTTTAAGGGGAACCTAGTTGCGGGCTGGAACTCACTGGTGAGCCTGGCTAAAAAGCATGCTGTCTCACCAGGCGTCGTGTCCGACAGAGTTAGTATCGATGATGAGCAGTTAGAAGCTAGTCTACACGCACAACGTTATTGAGTGAGATGCAGGATCATTTAGTACAACAGGCGCGTAAAAAATTAAGAAAAGGCCTTCGGAAGATCGGATTTTATGAAAAACCACTGCATAAATCAATGACCAATAAAGTTTATTGAACTTTTCGATATTTGAGCTTTGTTGCTACCGACTTTGTTTTTCAGATTTTACATGTCTTTTATTACTTACACACGCCCAAAGTTAGGTTAAATAAGCAAGAAAAACGAATCTTTGCCGGCTCCTAACTTTTTAATGGCTTTTAATTTTAGTATTCTGTTTCCGTATAGACAATATTAATAATGAGACAAAACCATACCATGTTTAATTTTTGATGTACATTGTCGAACAGTGGAGTAATACACTTCCGAAGCTTGTATAGGAAAAATGTGGACAACATCCACCTTAATATTGAAAATGCTACCAAGTAACCGGCTTTATATGACCAAATAATATTCCGTGAAAAGTTGTTTCAGTGTGTTAAAAATATGGCAAGTAAAAAAAGTTCAAAAGAGACTTCCGCCAATAGCAAAAAGTTATTTTGTAAATCGGCGAAATACAGTTCCGTAAAATAATACCTATAGACATGATACTTCAATGATCTAAAAATATCAGAGATAGAGGAATTAGTTAAAGCAATATTTCAAACCAAAACATCAGAAATGTTTACAGTTTTTTACGATGCACCAGAATGGCACTTAGCAGGGTCATAAACCCACATCCTTATAAGTCTCAATTGACCCACTCAACAAATGGAAATCAAAATAGATGACCCCAACGGTACACCCTAATTTATTTAATAAATGGACAACCGACATAAACTATGCAAAATCAGGTAAATGCTCAATGCTAGGAAATATCATATGATTTGATGTGAGTTTAGTTATTTATAGATGTTTAACTATGATGTTTTGCTTGATATTTAAGGTTTTGAATAAAAAGAATAAAAACTACTTCATTGGCCCAGAACTGTAGAAATAAAGTAAAACACGTCGACAACGTGGCTGTCGGCGTCAAAGACCTTGATTTTTTAAAGGAAACCCTCAGCCACAAAAAGCAGTGGTATCCCAGTGGTATCGGCCGCCACTTACGAGTTCTAGGTCTTCTACGCTTCCTTTGTGTAAATTATTACATCACCACTGTTCTCAAAACGGTGACGAAAAACATCTGGAGGAAACCGGCATGTCCTACCAACCCGCACTGGGCCTTCGCGGTAGATTACGGTCCACTCCCTCTCATTGCTGATTATGCCTCAGCCATTTACTACGATTACCTCGGGACACAGTGATGAACTCACTTCTTCAGTCCTAACATATCGGGCCCAATGCTTTCATAGTTCGATAGTCTTATCAGGATATTAAAATGGAAACAACAAAACAATTGTCGTTAGTTTTTAGAATGAAAGAGCTAGTTCGCCACCAGGGCGTCTAAAAAGGCCGCTTTGGCAGGATCATAAGAAGAAAATATTATAAATCATATTTAAAATCGTAAAATGGTCACCAAATTATGAATTGCTTCATTAAAGTAAAATGTCAAATAGCAGAATCATAGGGGAATTGAGGAAGTGAGTTGCTTTTAGAGGAATCGCTTAATGTGGCGTTTTTAGGCCCCCACTTTATCGCACTCATTTAGCTCCTATGTCCCTCGTAGTGTTTCTAGTACCATTGACCTCGTTACCAAAAATAGGGGACATGTCAGACAAGTAGAAGTAGCTACATTTATTGAGTTTCCAAAAGTCTGAATTCCGTACAGCCCAACCTAATTAATGGAAAATCAGTGGCCCAGGTGGCGTAGTGGTAACGGCAACATGAACACATCGAAATCGGAGGAGGAAACCGGCATATACATCTAACATCTACCAACCCGCGCTGGGCCCGCCTGGTGGATCACGGCCCGCTCCCTCTCACAATGAGGAGGCCTGTGTCCCAGCTGTGAGAAAATTATAGGCTGACAATACAACATAATTAATACTTCAAGATAAACTCGTAGGTACATGAGTAACGAAGACATCCTTGACTAACGTCCAAGTAGGTTTCATCACCTTAAGGGAACCTGCTCACCTTTGG
Organism: Polymixis lichenea; assembly: GCA_949091785.1. NCBI lineage: Eukaryota > Metazoa > Arthropoda > Insecta > Lepidoptera > Noctuidae > Polymixis > Polymixis lichenea. Next base: position 12,332,831 of record OX420945.1, on the reverse strand, counting down.
CATGGCATCAAGAGTATCTGAGATCTCGCATCAACATTCCGCTGACATCGCTTCCTCATTAGTATCTCACTCACGATACGACATAATAATGACTTGTGAATGAATAACGTTTATACTAACTACTGGATTTGAATGTGTTCTGTCTTTTCTCGTTTCGGTTTGAGTTATGAGAATAGCTTTTGTCGCCGTGGTAAAAATGGTAAGAGGTTAGCAATGTGGTAGCGGGGTGACTTCCCAAGGAGCTCTTTGAGTTCAATTTAACTTCCATATTATAAATACAAAAAGATTTGATTTTTTGTATGTTGGTTGTTACGCTTTGACGCTAAAAGGGCTGAACGGATTTGGATAAAATTTGGCACACGGGTAGACCATGACCTGGAGATGGACTGCTTTTTATGCTGGATTGCCGAAGAACTTACTGCCAGTGACTTTATTACTATTCGTTTTATACAACGTGTAATATAATTGACACAAGACCTCATACACCCGCCTGCCCGGGGGTGCGGGTTGCTCGGCTGGCCAGGGGTGCAGGTTATTCGAAAGAGATACTGTGGCCCCTGGTACACAGGCAACTCAAGGAACACGGGTAGGTTTTAGTCAGTAAAAGTCTGGCACGCCCCTTCTGTTTCACCCAGAGCGGGAGAAATTATTTGATGATTTTCCACAAAAAAAAATGGCCTCATGCACCCCAATTAGAGTATTGAGTTATAACCATAATACAATGACCAAAACTTTTTTTAAGCTGTCTGTTATTATTAAGAAAATCGTGTTCACCCTTAAAAATTAAAATAAATTAAGTCTTATTATTGCCTTCAAATTATATTGAATTAACTTTGCTTCAATCGGCGGTACGCAAATACTTTTTATTTGAAAAATACCAATATTAAAAATTACTGAAATCGATACAGAAATCAATTATGAACAAAATTTTCAGGGCTTACGTCTATTCTGTTACACCTTGTATATGTATTACTGTAATGTAAATTGCGAAAATAACTCGGGCTGTCACCTTTTCAAGCCTAACCACTGAACCGATCTAGACAAAGCCGCGGGCAAAGACTAGTTTACCATAACACAACATCACATCAGTAATGTCGACAGGTGCTTACTCTCGAATATAATTCCGATAGATCGACATTGGAATTGTCAGTCAAACGTCAGGAATTGGCTGGACTCACTGAGTCTAGGCATTCCCTGACGTTTAACTCAACCAACTGACGTATGATCAATGTCGATCTATCGGAATTATATTCCAGAGTAAGCACCCTGTTATGCGACGTCCCATGAACGAGTAACCAGAGCTAGAGATGTCTTTTACGTTATGATCAACTAATTGTGGGTCGCTACTGAAACGGGTATCCACCGGTCTTTAACGGAAACCTTCATGGTAAAAACCAAATAACACTGCCCGATTTTGAGACCGAACACGATTTGACCGATTGGACCAATACAACAAATAGTGGTCTTAAGTGCCAAGCAGTCCCTTGAGAATATGCTTGTAGGTACATCTTGAACTTTGGAACGATTTATTGCAACAGCCTTGATTGGGTACTGCACTACGAATTTAGGTCTCGGGTCGGTTAGCTCACCTTAGGGAATAAATGAACAAATATTGGTCTCGCCCCGGTAGCTAGTAGGTAGGTATAGCAGTTAATTGTTCCGGGCTTGGGTGTTTGTATGTATATGTCAGATGTGGATCTGTATACCACAGTGCACACATTTTTCAGTGTGTATTTTTTTTTTTACATTACTCTATCTCTGATTTCTCCTGTTCCATGTAAGTGCAAAAAAGGGTGTGCTAAGTAAACACAGCCGCACGGATCTATTGATCAGGTACAGTTATGCTTGACGCGGTTGGTCCGTGGATGGAGAACCATCTTAACATACCAAAACCCCTCCGTGCCTCGGAAAGCACGTTAAGCCGTCCCGGCTGTCATATGTGGATCCTTGACAGTTCTTACTCGTTGTCAGAAGCCCGAAAGTAGCGACCAGTCTTAGTTATCCAGCAAGTTACCCAGTTAGCTTTCATTTAGGTGTTAAGTTCTGTTTATGTTTTTATTATTTATTTCTGCTGGAGTAAATTTTTTTAATGATTTTTTTTTGGTATATTGGCGTGTGCTAGCTGACATTTGGCAAAAATTTTAATTTTATGTTTCGTAACGTTAATTACGTACCTATTGTATAGAATCAAGTTCTTCTAAAATAATGCTGGGGAGTTTGTTGCACCACTTCTTCTTCCCAACTAAAGCACTAGGAAGTGGTGAAGGGCGGGCGTTTTGGGGGACTGTCTTATGTAATTTTGACGTTCAGAAAGTGCTGACACCAGCCTAGTTTGAATACATGACTTTTGATATATTTTTTTTTGAGTACCTGGGTTATGAAAGTCAGATAGGCCTTCGCCCCATGTTAAAAACTGAAATTCAGCTGCATCCAGTTAGACTGGAAGCCGACCACAATATAGTTTGTAAAAGACATAACAGACGATGTAGGTGTAAAAAAATGGTAGGTAGGGTCTAGTTTTTTGAAAAAATGTAGCTATAGGAAGCTGTTTTTTCGTCAAGGTTGTATTTTTACTCCATTTTTACACCTTCATTATCCAGTATCAATACACGCTATCATCTCCGTATCTGATTCGATGGATATCTCCTTAATTTATCGATCGATAATAAAGAATTAAGCTGCGCAACCTTTTAGTCCATATAAGGGCAGATCATGAATCATTCGACCTCACTCGATCCGGAAAGGAAACTTGTTCACTGATACTTTCTTCAAGTTTCGATACTACTTTATTGCTTGCTTGCACTTCAACTTTGTGGACAGAAGGAGTATTTATTCGATGGTTCATGATTCATAATCTATACATACATATATATGTATGTATATAAAAGCGAAAGGTCACTCATTCATACATTCATTCACTCACTGATTAATCACGAAATCTCAGAAACTACTGGACCTACGAAGATGAAATTTGGTATACAGGTAGATTATGAGTGAGACATCAGTTAAGAAAGGGTTTTAGGAAACTCCCCCCGCAATGGGGTGAAATAGCGGGTGGAAGTTTGTAAGAAAAATTTTATTCCTTGAGCCATGCAAATAGGACATAGGATAATTTTCGTCCCGGGAGATGTTTGTCTTTGGATAATTTTCAACATTGACGCGGGCGAAACCCACGAGCAGCAGCTAGTCGTTGATATTCTCATCTGTTATACAAAGGGGCTGGGACATCAGCGCAAACTGAAACCATAAATTTACATAATCCTGAACCACCTTAAGTTGAAATTGTTCACTATTTAATAACAAAAATCTGTTCAATACATTTTAACCGCGTAGGTAATGTACTTTTCTATAAAACAGCATTTTTTTTTTACATAACCGACGAAATTTCTACGCTATGGTGTCTAGAATTTTGTGCTGAATTCATGGTGTCGGTTTGGGAGTCGATATCAACCCTGTCTAGATGATTACGGTGAATGACGTAACTATGATTGTTTAGTGAGACACGATAATTATTGTGATAAACCGAATCAGCCAGTAAAATTTCTTTGTAAAGTTATTTTTATACTTACGGCAGTTAAACTTGTCAGGATGTAGATTGAAACAACTTTAAAAGCTCTTCTCATTTATTATACATTTATACTATGTTTTATGACGACAATAAATTCAAACCAACATAAATTCCTTTACAAATCAATATAAAAACGTAGTCTGCGTCTACACTATTAAATTCAATAAGTTAACCCTAACATGCAACGCGCATAAGAATCAACTATCAGCAACTTTATTGACAGCCTTCTTAATTAGGTTAAACAGTTGAAGAGCTGCCAATGTCGCTACTATTTCGGAATCGTCGATAGAATCACACACACGACCTCCTTTCCTTATTTATATGCTATGATACTTATGTGTTTAGCCATTTAACGGTTATAAGTAACTGTTTGGACATATTTTTGTAACAATTGTAAAAAATATTCGCATAGCATCGGTGACATTTTTGCGGAATTAAGGAGAATAAACTTCGTTTTAATAGATTTTAAAGCTTTCAATGTTCATAATAATAGAAAATCAATAGAAGGTAGATTTCCGTTTCATACTTGGCATTATGATACTAAAGTACTTTTGTTCTACAATGAGGGATGGTTCTATTCTATACTCACCTTTACAAATTTAACGAATCCATGCAAACAAAAAAAAAATTGTTTGCATAAACCTACACGTAAAAACGTCAATATAAAACGTCAGAAGATAGGTGCACAGTTCCAATAGGTAATTATATGAAGCAATCAATCACGTTTAATTTAATTCATGTACCTACACTGATTTAACATCATTAACAAACATTACAATCGAATGTAACACATTTTCTATTCTGATTCACATTTGGCGAAGTTATGTGATAATTGAAATTTCATCGACCGATTTAGGTAACCACTTATAATTGATGATGTTACACACAAGAAAAACGAACACGACTCACTAGTATCAAACAAGAATTTGATACTAAATAAACCTAACTCACGCAACTTATCCAATCTAACGGTACATGTACAATTACGTCTTACGAGTGGTTATCAAATCGTTTCGCAATAACAATGTTCAGGTGTTGCATCTTACGCGAGTCGTACATTTAATCCGTCATCGGCAAAACTATACTCGGACGTCATCGCCCGAAGTCGGATCAAACATGTAGATCGAACCAAAAACATGTAAAAGAAAACAAGCGCGTACACTACCTCAACCGAAATCATCCGATGACCAGGTGTACGCGCACTCACTTTCTTTTACATTTCTTGTTGGCCCCATCGGACGTTTTGGCACAGTTCGTTCGGCCGACGACGGATTAGGTGTACGCGAGCCGTAGATATTAAGAATCGTCCGTCCCGGCGTGTCCCTATTACGAACCACGACTGGTTCTCACTTCTCACAAACATGCGTAGGAGTGTATCAAAAGCTGCGTTTGCGCAACAAACTCCTCCGATCGACGGAGTACTCTCCCGTGAAATAAGCAATGTTAATTGTTCGGTACAACAGACTAATTAAGCGTGAAGGCTAACAGATTTTGTTTATTGTTTGTTTCGATTTTATACAAAGAATTTGTGCGAGCGTTTGGCAACTTTTGTAAACAAAAGAAAAACTTCGTTTTAAATGTTCGGTCTGTGTTTTCTATGTTAATTGGATTCTGTTATGTTCGACTTTAATGGATTTGGTTTATAAAGATCCGTCTTTATGACAAGTTTAGATATTATTTTGACTTTATCTGAAACATATTAATCCTAAGCTAAGAAAAAATCATTTCATTCAAAGCAAATAAGCTGGTAATTCAAGCCATGTTGCAACCCACCACGACGCGTTTTCATATTGTTTCTGATACCATCAAAGCACTGACACATATTACCAACCTGTTCTGTCTCTCAAAGCAATAGATAAATATGTATCTTGCATCCATATCTCAACATCTCCCACATACAATGGAAGCAACAGTCATCCTAATGCTCAATTTGTCATCCAACCTTTCATACTGTATCCGAACAATTGTAAGAGTTCATCGATTTACGAAATCCCGCCAAACTCGATACTCGATACCGCATTCGGTATCGATAAATAATTCATCATTCGTTCTCGATCGCACAATAGGGTTTGCAGAATCTGTATTTATGGATCGTAGTGCTGGAAAAAAATGTCGAAATAAATATTCAACGACGGCTGTCATTCTTACCAAATTAGAGGCTGATCATCGAAAAGAACCTCAAAACCTAATTCTTTTGAAGTATATTCAAAGCTCAATAGTTCGTTAGACATTATAATCTGTTAAAACTTGTCGTGTTTTTCTTGTTAAGGCCTCAGATAAAAAATGGCAGACATGTTTATTGATAGTGACTAATAATTCAAACGTTTATTGGTTATTATTTTTATAAGGCGAGTTTATATTTTTTTGTGTGAACCAAACGGCTTAAAAGATATTTGTCAAAGGAAAATTTATGTGGTTCTTAAATGGGGTTTTGGGCTAATCAACACTTTCTTCACTCTTAACAGACAAATGAGTATTGGAACAAACAGAAAGAGGATGTATTTTAAAGCTGGATTAATCTGAAATCTTTATAGTAAAATTATTTGTTTTCTGGAACTTAGGAATTATAATGATTCGTTACAAAAGTATCAATATTACTTGATTCTAAATGGCTTGGTAATATGTAGGTAACCGCGTAACCAAAATAAGTATGTACCACAAAAAAATATTTCGTAAAGAGTTTCACAACAAAACCTGGTGGTTCATACTAAAAGGGATTCTAAGCATTGCTCTTATCCCAGTAGTTATCGATCATACCTAAGTGGGTTATGTATGGCAACATTAATCATATATTTTATTATGTAACAACTTTACTAAATAATGTCCCAATTATTTGAAGTCATAAACATGTTCAACTATAATGACAACCTCCCATTACTTATGTAACCAAATTAATATGAATTTACTTATAGTAAAATCATTAAGTATTGACATGAATAAATTGAATTTAGATTAGTAATTTGTGGTTCTTTGATGATTTATTAAAAATAAATGCTTTTGAATTGATCAATGATAGATTTTTCGATTATGTTTAAAAGTCACAGTCTTTATCACACTGGCAGACTGCTGTAACATTTTTTTTAATTAATCATATTTAGGGGCCTTTAAATTACAGTTAATACACGCAGTTTTTTTAAGGCGCATTCTCCAAAGAGACTTTTGTAATTGCAAATCGCTTTTGACCTCGATCACGCCTGGTGGCAAGCAATGAATGAGGTCTATGATGGAACAAGCAAATCCCGAAGATTTCTATTATTTTAACTTTCAGAGTTTTCGGCATTACTGGCATCGGTGAAGGAAAACCATTGTGAAAAAACCTGATAATCGCCAACCCATCTTGAGCTTCTAGAAATGCTGTTCGTTGATAAGCGCATCACTCACTTGAGACCGGCTGGACCAATTTGGCGATTTTCTTTTAAATTAGCTGCAGCCCGCGGCTTAGCCTGCGTGGATGTTGGAAATTATCCCACGGGAACGTGCCACAAAAAGTAAACTATTTTTCTCCTCATTACTTCAGCTATCTGTCAGTGAGAGTCTCGTCGAAATCGATCCAGCCATTTTAAAAATTAGCAGGAACAAACAGACAGGCTGGCAAAAAATTAGAAAAATGTATTTTTGTTCATAAGTACCGTATAAATATACACCGTGACATTTTAGTCGTCTTACAAAGGTGGTCCACTCAATGTATCCGTCATAAAATACCTCTAGGCTCAATTAAAACATTGTTACCATTAATTAATAATAGGTACAAAGAAAAATAAATTTTGCTTTAGAATTATGAAACACCGGGAGGGTGTTTCATAATTCATTTGCATTAAATATATATTACAAACAGACACTTAAATTTTATTTATTTATACAGAAAACTTCGAATAATAGCCTGAATCAGGTTCTTACGGAAAGGAAAGTTTGAAAAATTGCCGAGAAATTTCACAAAACTAAAAACGCATTTTCAATGGGAATTTTGTGTGAATTATTGAAAGGACAGGAAAACGTCTATCCGGTCAACTAGTTAGAAATAATTATCTACCTCGCCTTTCTGCTCTTTATAGGCATAGCGAAGTAATAAATCAAAAAGTAAGTACGCACTTAGAATAGAGAGAGCGTCAAAACTTCCCTAAAACGAGGAAATGAAGTCAACGGTCTGCAAATCCTCCACAAAAGCGTTGCTAAACGATGCCCACCCACACTCCAGTGAAAGTTACATTAAAATCAGTACAACAGATTCCGAGTTTGTACTTAATTAGCCATCTCCTATTCTCGGAGCCATGCGCATCACCTGCGCTTAGTTTCACTGGAGTCAAACATAGGTATACATATGTCGTTAACATTACATCACGGTTATGTAAACGTTTTGACAAGCCTAGTCGTGTCATCTCTATTAATATATTATGTAGATTTAGAACCAGCCTACCACGACCCCTGCAACATTCATAGACACATAACAGTCACTTCAAGACCTAAGGTCGTGTTGGAGTGGCGTTGATGCGTCTCCATTCGTGGGAAAAACATATGACATTAGTATAACTGGTTCGGCACTTTTATGCAGATATAACAGATACAGCTTAGTTGGCTACACACGTTTTTCCAATTAGATTTCATAATTGCTTGAAGATTAGTCTAACGAGCGAGATTTTGTTACATATCGGTTGATGGATGCCTAGATTCGTATCTACTACTCTATACAAATCAATCAATCTTCGCAGCCTTTTCCAAACTTTTTGAGGTCCGGTTCCAGTCTTACCAGATACAGCTGAATTGGCTGGTTGGTATTTTATTTGTAGCGGCTGCTTATCTGACCTCTACAACCCAGTGACTGGATAACACGAAACCCTTTGGTAAGATTGGTTGTCAGACTTTTTGGTTTCTGACTATCCGTAACGACTGTCAAAGATCTACGAATGACAACCGTGCTTTCAAAGGTACGAAGGGTTCTCGATTTGTTATGGATGATCACCCATCCACGAATCGACCGCAGCAAGCGTAGCTTAACATTTCGATTTCGAGCCACGAAACCATACAACCTAACCGTTACAATAAAAGTAAAATCTATTTTGCAATACAATTACACATTTACAATTAAGAGAAGTTCTCATATAAATAAAGGCAAATTGAGAAAACAATGAGACCGTTTGTTCAATTCGCACGTCCTTATGTGTCGCTTTTTGTAAATAACCCGCCGGTTATTGATCTGTCTGTCAGAAAACAATGAAAATTAAACTAATGTATTGTTTAGTAGGTACACACGGCTACACATCAAACATTTCCTTTATAAGCTGATCTCGCATTATATAGGATTTCCGTACAGTGCGAGATCAGAGTAAGCTAGAAATGTACAGCATAATGTGTAGCCGTGTATAATGAGAAACAAACTGTAGCTTCTTTGAGTCGCTACACATTATGAAAGCTTTGCTACGCGAAGTACAATGCGCTGAACACCATTCAATTTGGCGTACTTATTGATATAAGGATAACTCTAGAATTACGAAGTTCGACAATATAAACGTGGAAAAAATGTCAGGAAAGGTATTTACATGAGGACATATACCGACCTTATTAGTATACGACCATAGTAGTGTTCTTCAGAAAGGTTTTTTTTTTGGGTAGGAAATCATCAAATTACTTCTCCCGCTCTGGGTGGAGCAGGCTGGATGGCTGGGTGTCAGAATTTTACTGACTAAAACCCACCCGTGTTCCTTAGTTGTCTGTGGGCCAGGGGCCACAGTATCTCTTTCGAACAACCCGCACCGCTGGCAGGTAGTGTCCCTCACTGGCCCCATCAGTTGTTGCTGACATCTCTTTGAGGCGAGCGTGGAACACAACGCGCCGTCGTTCTTCAGAAAGATCAGGTGCATAGTACTCGCAACCGGCGTGCGTGTATGATCAGCACAACCATTCGATACGCTTACGTGCCGAATCGAACATCAATCAATATTTTCGTACACAGCATTTAAAGGACTACCTTTAAACGCTGTGTACAAATTTGAAACTCGAAAACTTTGACAGTTTAAAGACGACTGCTACATTCCGACAACTGTTTGCTGTCGGGGGCAAGGCAAATCCAGTCATCGAAATCTGTCTCGAAAAATCGATACGATAGCCTGTCGAATGCTTGTGAGTCTATGCTGATGTATGAACATAAATACAATAGATATGTCCCTGTAAAATTATAAATACCGTTAGCTTATAATCTATCTCGCGAGATTGTGAACTGTCGAAACATTGTGAACCGTAACATACTGCTTACATTTTAACGCATTATTTTTCAGTAGATTATAATCTATAGAAGTGAAACCATCAAATTGTGAACTGGTATCAAGACGGATAGTACCTTGCGCTATTACTAAATAGTCAAGTAGCTGCCACTAACTTGGAAGTAGCGCTAGCTGGCCGCTGGCGCGGCACCGCTCGCTTCGCTCGCTCGGCTCGCGCACGTTTGGTCGCAATTCAAACCTAACCTATTCGGTCGATAAGCAGTATGGTGCAGTTCATAATTTATCGACAGTTTATAATCTCGCGAGATAAATTATAATCTAACAACATAATATATTATGTTGTTAGATTATAATTTGTTCACAACCATACGGTGACAGATACATACTGATTACGTAAGGATCGGGGGGTGGGGATCAGGGGCCGTTCTGTAATTTTTTCCTACCCTCATAGAAAGAAGGCGTGAGTTTATGTATTTATGTGTAATATTACAAAATAGGTTAGTTTTAATTTATTTAAATGCATTACAATAAAACATATTCTCCGAAACCAATACCCACATTAGCTCATTAACTTCATTTAGTATTCCAACCGTAATATGACATTGAGAACAACAAACCTTCAGAATTCGCGAATTACGTGGGTTAATTCGACTCATGGGGTCATGACAACCTCGACATTGGCGACGATTGCCGAGGATTGCCGAAGATTGCCGAGGACTGTCGCGACGTACGCGCGTGCCGCGAATATAGACATAAACAGAATTAACTACAGTTCAATGCCATTGTATGGATTTACCCTTAGAAGCTTTTCATTCATTGTTTGTCTTTCATTCAGCGTAATAATGAGTATCTTTATATAGTACACATGTCGGGTAGACATGTGTAATAACTACAAGAACGTACAACGGAATGATATCAAAACATATTTCACAAGTAAGCATGTAAATCTCAAAGTAAAGCTTTATTCCATTGAATTTTAATGAGTATTTTAAGTGAAGTTTTAAATTGAATGCGAAATGAAATGAGAGAAAAACTGAAAATAGTTGATAAGTATTTTCAGCCACCTGAAAAGAGGTTAGGAAAGAAGGAGACATATAGTGATATACTTGTGCCCTCAAAAATTACTTCTTTTAGCGACATCAAATCTTTGTAGAAAAAAAGGCTAAAGCTAAAACCAAACTACTGAAAAATCGCGCTTAAAAAGTGTGAAACAAGACAATAAACTCATCTGAAAGCCGCTTTAGCCTAAAATGATGATCCATTATTACTGTCTGTTAGAATGTATTGTTTAGGTGGCATACGAACACGGCTTTGATACATTGATACCAAGAAAAAAAATTTTTTGTTTGTCAGTTTATGTTCTTTCGAGGGCGCCATTTTCAATTTAACGTGACCAGCGAACGATCAGAACGCTTAAGGCTTCTTCAAACAGTCGCGACGCGACACTAGTAGAACAATTTCCATGAAGTTTTCATAGAAATCGTTCTACGAGAGGCGCGTCGCGCCTGTTTGTGGGAACTTGTAAAGGCTCCTCCTTGATACCTCATGTATCTCATTAATTGTCAAATTATGATAAGTAGGTAGTTTAGACGTTAGGAGGGAACAGAAGACTAACATACATATATACATACCACATACATACATAAATACCGGTCAAAATAATAACCCTCCTGTTTGCAACGCCGTAGTCTGGTAAAAATTATTCAAGACTTTTAAGACTTTATTGAATAATTTTTTCAAAGAATTTTATGGGTTTACCCTTAAAATTCTTTGAAAATACTTTCAGTTTCAGTCTCAAACAGAGCTTTAAAAAAACTCCTAAAATAATGAATAAAATAAAAATGAAAGTTAATCCGATGAAGTAACACGATAAAGGTAAACGTTTAATTGAAGAATGACTAATCTGATTGACTCACCCATGTACTAACGAACCCTTGAACAAAAACCATGAAATTCGCCAACACTCGGCATGACGCAAACGTCTTGCACAATAACTATGGAAGATTTTTCCTTGATTTACGATAAGGTATTTTTGAGAAAACATGCCTATCTATGTCGGTATGGTACACGGCATAACCGACCTTGTAGCCAGCTGTTCCTAAGAATTATGGTAATCCTAGACTTGGTTACAGCAACCAATATGTCAAGGAAAACATTTAGTGTTTTTATACGTGGCTGTGTTATTAAATCCTGCAATTAGTTACTGTTCACTATTACATAATTTAGAATCCAGAACTAAAATTGCTCGATCTAGATTCTAGATTGAGCGTAGTTAACCACTTAGTGGGAATCTATTAGTGAAAGGTCAATTGATCAAGGTTCGGAAAACATAAAAAAAATTGTAAGATCTACAATTTTTACAAAACTTTAAGATGTAAGTACGTAACCTACGCCCAAAGGTGTAGAGCTTTTTCGTTTATTTGAGCAAAGCCTACTGAGCAAAGCGTACTGTCTCGTGGAGCCAAAATCGCTCCAAGACGAAGAAGGGTTATGACTTTGACCGGTATGTATGTATGTTTGTTCATCATCAGTTTCCTCATAACTTCTAAACTACTTATTTGACAAATGAGGTATCGATGGGAGCATTTTGCTCTACGCTAGCATATTTTGCTAGCGTTGACCAAGACGCTTCGATCCTCATTCAGAATGTATTATTAAACATTCTAACAGTAGTAAGCGATCATAAGATTTAGGGCAAAGTGGCATACGTACGACTACGACTTTCAGATGAAAATATTCCTTTGCTAACTAACTTTTTTCAGATCATTGAAATATCAGGCTGAATACCAAAAAATCACAGCTTAATACTCCACCAGAAAAATTAAACAGTAGTAATTTAAACAGCATTGAGAGACTTTTTCAATAAATACTCAGAAAAATTTCAAGCGTGCAACGCTACCGTTTATTTTGTGTACTTAAACTTAATCTAAGGTAAAAAAGTGAAATATGATAATAGTTATAACATCTCACATTGATGATCTTGGGTGCGCATGAGTGGTTGTGCAGCAAAAACAACGACAAGGTCAGCGCGGTCACTGCGCGACCATCCTCTGAAGGTCGGCTTAGGTCTCTGTGTCACCAGGCAAACTAAGTGCTAAAGAACATAAAGTAGACGATAAACATGAACGTATAGATGTGCAGTTCTTTGCTTCCGTCATAAGATAAATAATAGGCATTATGATATTACTTCCGCTTGACGTCGTCAGCTAGAAATTATTTTTTGCTAGATTTTGCCAGCTGCTTCGCCCGCGTGGAGGTCGCAAGTTATGCCACGGGAACATATTACCGGGATAAAAAGAAACAACCAGCATCCTGGTTTTAAACTATCTGTGTGCCAAATTTCATCCTCATCTGTTCCACAGTTTTTGAGTGATTAAGTAACAAACATCCAAACATATTATTATAAACTTTCACATTTATATATTAGTAGGATAATAAAACCTACAACATAACATCACGTCTTGTTTCCCCGTTGAGTTGGGCAGAGGTGTATACACACATTTGGCCAGTTATTTATAAGTCCCATGTAATTTGGGGTAAGCCCATTGCCATCAAATGGTCACAAATCCAGACTCCAGGCTGCTACTGACAAATTCCAGATAGAAAAACCTAATAACACTTTGCTCGACCTGGGAACCGAACATGCTCAGCAGTAGCGCTTGCGACCACTAAACCAACGATGCAGGCAGTTTTTTTTATATAATATAAAATTATCCGACTATGGGGCAAAGGGTTCCCCACCCTCCTATCAGCTTTACATAGGGTACGATATGGATTTTCTCGAATAATAATGAATACTGAACTTTAACATGGCATTAATTCCTTCTGCACATGTGGCTTCCCTGGTAGGTACCTCATTAACAACATAACTATGTGAGAGTCCCAACGTGTGAACTGCTTCCAAATTACAATGTAAATTTTATTATTTTTAATTTAACAATTTCTGACATATTCTCGTCATTATTTGACATTGTACATCACTTCTAATATCGACTATTTATTAGTGATTCTCATGGAAATCATGTCACTTGGTTTAAATAGGTTGATTTTACTTATGTAGATTCTTTTACATATTGTGAATGAGAGAACGTTGTAGGCCTTACTGACTAGTAAGGCCTACAACGTTCTCTCATTCACAATATGTAAAAGAATCTACATAAGATTTATAGACGATTTTCTATTCTTTATTTTCATTCCTCTAAGTACCTGGTACAGGCCTGCACTGTCCTCCCATACCTATTATCACTGTAATTTGAAAACATTGTAAAAGCCAATTATTTTTAAAAGAGTAACCGTGGAGTTTCTTGCCGGCTCTTCTCCATAGGAAGAGACAAATTGGAACCGTGCACCTAGCTTCTGACATTTCATAAGTGCCCTTGCAGGTTTATGTGAAATAAAATATTTTGCTTTTGATTTTGAACAAAATTCATATATTGCCTCCAATTTTTTACGCGGGGCATGGATCAATGTCATCCATCAAGGAAAAGCCAATAAAGTAGCAAATCAAACTCATATTTTTCCTCTTTAGTATGAATGCCGATGGCTATAAGAGTAGGGGGACACCAAAGAAACAATGGATGTACTGTGTGAATGATGAAATGGTTAGAAAGGGTGTGACTACGGAGATGACAACTAATAGAGAAGTGTAGAAGAACAAGACATGTTACGCCGACCCCAGGAGGATGCTGATTTTGCCTCTTTAACTGTCCAATGCCACCACTTTGTACTATCAAGATACATTCCAAGTAAAACCCAGGTACTATTACTAAGACTTACATTCCAATTTTATCTAGTAATTCCAAACTATTTCCGCTTCTACTAACCTACGAGGAAAATCCGCATCAAAACAGATTCCCGAGTCGTCCCGCCAACTTCCGCAGGATGCTCGGCGGAAGTGTTTCAGTACTTGTAGGTAAAGGGAACTTTATAAAATGTGCTTTTAAATCATATTTTGAACAGATTTTTTTTTCTCTATGTAGGCCTTAGTATTATTTTATATTTGCTCTTGCAGATTCATATAATATCAAATTGTAATCTCTGTTTGTAATGTCAAAATAACAGCATATCAACCTTTATACGATACTAATATTTTCGTCTGTCTGTCTCTTTTCGCCGACACGGTGGGACCGATTTTGACGAAATTTTCACAGGTAGATGGCTGATGTTATAAGGAGTATCACAGCACTGGTGGCAAGTACCCGGGTAATAATTTCCGACTTCCATGACGGTGAATCTGCGGGCATCAGCTAGTGCTTAATATTAACAATATTAAAAATAATACATTTCAAACCGGCCATTACAATTCCTACATCCCTATGCATACTTCCATATTTGTGTGCGTCCTGCTTTCTCGCGTGAAGATCGGTAAATGAGAAATAAGGCGTACACGACGTTTTCGCATTGCTATAACTCCTCGATAGGGGAAATAGAGGGGAGCTTATTCAAAGCTTCGTTATACTCCAATCAAAATCAAAGACTATATTGCCCTTGCTGCCAGCTAGAGAATCGTCTATTCATTCGTTAAAAACCGCTCCCCTTTGTGAATAAAAGACGTCAAAAGATATTATTAGGTCAAAAAACCTCTACAAACATCAAAAACCTTTCTTAAACCATAACAAATATTATAATATTTGCATGCCATTATAATGTTTGCGTACTTTGCCGCTAAGCACCGTAATTACTAAAACAAAACAGACAGTTCTAGTAAAAATGGTCAGCCATTATTTTTAAAGGAAATTCTTGCGGTAGACCGTCATCACGCGTAAATAGATACGTCTCGTAGTCCGTATTTATAGTTAAGGAACTGATTATATCTGCGTCGAAATTATGCAAGACTATACATAATTAATTACAATCAGTTGGAACATCGATTTTCGGAACTTTTTGCTAGTGATTAAAGACACCAACGGGCTGTGCAATTAAAATTAATTTCGCATTTGAATCATTAATCAAAGAACCCGGTACGCAATTTGTTTAATAATTAACTTTATAGCAGGTACGCGATATATTGCCTCATGTTCCTTACTTATTTATTTTTTCTGTGATGTTAGAAATTACATAACCAAAAGCATATATGAAAAGAATGAATGAAACACCTAATGTGTGCAAACACCTACCTTTATTTACTACTACTTACGTACTTTGGTGATGCACATGGCTCCATACAGTCTCCTAGTAATCAGAGCCCCCACTTCTAAACAAATAAATTTATTTGTACAGCATTGTAGCAGCTTATAGTTCGACATTTACAACAGCTAACGACGCCTCAGCTTCCTAGGACCACGGCCCACAACTCACAAGGCAAACCGGAACCGCCGCCGCAAATTAATGAAATCGACGGTACTTCGGCAGGGTATAATACATTCTCTCCTTAGTAACGAGCCGTTGCAAGCAATGCTAGGTTCTGGTAGTGAATAATCAGCTAGCTGGTAACATCGGCAGTGCCTAGGGTTACACCAGTCTGAACTTTTTCGTTCGACTTTTTTTTTAAACATATGAGATATGAAAGAAGGACCGTACAGTGGCAGGACTTTTTGTAAATGTGTGTGTGTGTTGGCTTTTTGTCAGGACTTTTCAAATTTCGAAATGGTAACCCTAGCCGTGCCAGGAATGCGTTCAAATGCGCGCGCGACGCCCCGGGCACCGGACGACCGATCATAGCATTTTAAAAGATACCTCCAACGGTATATTAGGAATTCTAAGTTTGCGGTAGTTGGTGGAAAAATGCTAATTGTTTTACTGTGTGAACCAATATGTCAGTAAGTTCGACTAAGAATAGACACTTCTTTACGGTCAATTGCCATTGTTAGGAGAAAGTTTGCATAATAATTCAGAATCAGAAATGTTCGGAAGGTCAGTTCACTTAAATATATACTTACTTAGCTCGTTTACAGAATAAAAAGCCACAATTTTTCATTTACCTATATCCGCTTATAAAAAAATCCAAACAATCGTAATTTCGAACTTTCGTTTTCTTCGTCGACTTCATCTACAATACATGTTTGCTTCATCTGTTTGATGTTTTCTAGACCCAGCTTACTGTGACCAATTTTTTTGACAGTTTTTTTTTGGTATCGCTTTATTAACGTACCTAGGTTTATTATTTAAAAGTTCTACATTTCAGTTGAAAGTTTTATGACCATAAGCGGTGGTTGGACAAACAATTATCATTTGTTTGTTCAAAGTAAGTGATAATTGTGATTCCAGTCATTAGCGTGTCTCGCCTAAACGCGTCATGAATGATGACATTCTATGAATGTCGATGACATGTCTTGTTTAGCCAGATTGCTATCATTTCCTACAAAGTTTAAAAGCGTCTTTTCTATGAGAGACCGTATTACTCGTAAAGTGACTTTTTTATACTTATCTATTACCTTTAAAGCTACATGATCATGACACTAAGAATTGAGTTTAGTTTGATTAGTTCTCTAGTAATGTTGCCATATTGCGAATTTTCGATGGCGTTTCAGAGTATTAACATTAACGATTGACTTTTTCATATAAGGCAATAACAGCTACCGCTCTACGAGTACAGGAAAAGGAACATGCAAGGCAAAATCCTATTAAAGTTACAACATATCCTATCAAAATAAGCAGTCTAATTCCACTAACTCGTTATATTATTATTACACTTGACTAATTGCGAAATAATCTCAGCCCACACATTCAAAATCCAAGTTCTAATAACTTAGCTCAGCCGCACACACAGCATGGCAACATAATGCGTTTATAAGAACTTATTTCCTCCAACGAACTAAGTAAAGAAACATAACTTAGTATGACATAGTTTCTTCGAAAACGATTGCTTATCATGCACGGATGTGACTAACATAAATCCTGTCCGAGTTTTTACGATTATTAGTCTTACTTCGTTCGTAGTTATGTACACACCACCATATGTTGTTGTCTTGTGTCTAATCCTGGCACACGACTATCGGTATTATTTCGTGGAATATACAGATTATAGTTGTCTGAAAATTTTTAGTTTGATTAAGGATGTTGACTTCGGTATCGAATTTACGGGGTAAAGAAAAACTATGACTTCGATCGTTTACATCTGAATAATCGAATAGCAAAACAGTCTAATTAAACATTTAAGAACAGCTATGTATCTATACAAATATGGCGCATATTTTTGTCTGTTTGTTTGGTGATAATCTATAAAATAAAAAAGCTATAACGTAAATAAAGGTTCTCCTTTTACGGATTATTTTGATAGCGTATGAACTGTTGAATTTTTCTTGTATTTTATTTTAACTCATAAGGATTATCTGCATGATTTGTGTGATTTTATTTATGTGCTACTTACTTTTATACCTAAATAAATACGATCCCAAACCAGTTAATTATTAAAAACGCGATGAGTTTAATATATCTCAAGACACAGGTACCATAAAGAAAACAAAAATTTAATTACCAAAGCGATCTCGATGTACGCTCTTGGCTTCACACCTAATGTCAAAGATCAATGATCTGAAATAAGCATTATTTTATTATCTGTGCAACAATAGGTATCAGTGTGATCGACAAAGATGCGCCTACGCACTTCTGGCAAACAAACCGCGGCTATTATACTTCAATCTAATATAATAACGCCTCCACAAATGTTTTGTGTCTTTTTTTTCTCAGTAGGTATATGACTAATAATTATGTCGAGAAAGAAAAATAATAGTTTTATAATAGTAATAATAGCGTGTGTTCGTGAGTATTATGTTACTGTAATGGCTCATTTATACATCTATTGTATGTAAGGTTTATGATATGTTGCGAAAAGTTTTATGGTTTTTCGGATGGATATTTCGAAATTACCTCAGGTTGTAATGATCAAGAAATGACTAGACTATCAAAGCAAGAAGTTGGAGAATTATTTACCTTTTATGGCATTTAGTTCTATCAGACCTCCAATTAATACTGATCATTAAATATAGTTGAAATAGAGTTCACATCAACATACAACGTTTAATTCTGCTAAATTCAATTCATATCATTCTTTCATATTTGCTTTACTTTGTGTAATTTGATTCATCACCATTGTTATCAGAAATGGTGAAAAAAAACTTCGTGAGGAAATCGGCATATCTTAGGACCAAAAACACGAAGACATGTGACATCATCTAACCTGCACAGGGCCTGAATTCACTACGACCACTTAATGATTCCTTACTCGTAACCACGTCAATCACACAAGAATTCTGCTAATATCGTATTAATAATATCGATAAATTGTCTTGGAACATACAGAATATAACATTTCGATTCGTTACCGTTACATTGGTTTCTAAAAAAAAACGATATTGACGTAGTTTGAACGTAGTAAGATTCCGCGAGGAATCATTATAACGATACAGAATTGGGGCCGGTCCAGCGTGGTGGTTTACGGCCGACTCCCTCTCACAAAGAGGAGTCCTGTGTCCTAGCCTAGCGGTGCTAATTATGGAATGCATATCTTAACTATTGGCTTGCATTTTTTAAGCGTAAGGTAAGTACCTTTAACTTTGGAAATGGGCTGTTTTAAATTGATGGTGATGTCAAATTAAACACACATCCTGAGCCTATCTTCTTTAAAGATATTTCTTAAAACAATAAACCACAAATTCAATAACTTCTTACTTCACAAACAATAAAACAAACAGACATCTTCGTACCACAATTGTTCACGAATAGTTTTCAACAGCATTAGCACAAAGTATGCGCAGAGACAATGGCCGACACGGATAACGCAACTGTTACAGCTGATCGGCCGGTTTGGTATGTTTCCTGTCCATACACAGGGATCCCAAACGTATCGATACTTTAGTCTCGATACCTAGTTCATTTATAATCGATACTAGTGAAGAGATAAATGTTATTATATACTACCTTTGGCCCGCGTAGAGGTCGAAAATTATCCTACGGGAACGTACTACCGGGATAAAAAACAGTATCCCTTTTCATGCAGAGAAGGCATGAGCAATATAGCATTGATCACCACGTAGGCTAAAGACGGATTGGCGGTTTCAGACTCCTATAAATAGAATACTTCTACGCGAGTTGACAAACGCCTGAGCTATTTTTCAGATTCCGAAACTCTATATCTAGGTGTATTTAATATGACCTGAGTTACTTTTTAACCCCCGACGCAAAAAGAGGGGTGTTATTAGTTTGACCGCTGTGTGTCTGTCTGTCTTTGTGTCTGTGTGTCTGTCTATGGCACCGTATCACTTAAACGGGTGACCGATTTCGGTGCGTTTTTTTCATTTAAAAGTAGGTTTTTTAGCGGTGGTCCTTAGACATGTTTCATCAAAACCGGTTCAGCCGTTTGAAAATTATCAGCTCTTTTCCGGTTGATGAAGGGAGTTGAGCATCTTCCTCGGGTCTGATCGAGTCGAAATTTGATATTCTATTACTGCAATGATATTAGACGAACAAAGTAACCTTGAACTGGTGCTGGAGGATTCTCAATTCCTGGAATTTCCAGGATAACCAAGTTACTCACCAACAAACAGCAGAAGTATCGTGTTTGGGCTCATTGAAAAGGTCTCAATGAATAGGTTAAAGATAAATGGTGAACAGGACGAGGAATGAGGATAAATTACTAACAAACTTCACTGTGGGAAACATACGTAAAGCTGTGCAGATTTAAGCGCGACATGTGTCGATCGTAGCGTGTTTACTATTACTTTATTACGTTTAAAAAGCTGGAAATAAAAGTTAAATTAAAAACCCCCGACCCAAACAAAAACCTCTAAAATAAAAAAAATAAAAATGTAACTATGCTATTGTAGAAAGGATAACATTTTCATTAGCCGTCCCCCGACGTGACAATGCTTTGATCAAAATATTACCTACAACTTAAAAAGCCAATAAATATGTATTTTTTTAGTTTTTAAAGGTTTTGGTTTGGGTCAGGGGCTTTTTTATTATCACTTGTATCGATACTTTTGATGCATCCCTAGTGACAGCTGATTAGTCGGTTTGGTATGTTTCCTGCGCCCGCGCCGAAGGGCCGCGACTTCCGTCGTACGCGCTGACGAAAGCCGCATAATCTTTAATTGACTTCGGGCCTGCTAATAGCCTGTCGTAATGAAAGGTAATACGGGACTATTGCCATATTTGTAGGTTTTGGTGATGTCCTTGACGCAACCGGCGCGTGCGTGTATGACCAGTTGACTGAACGTAAACGAAGCCAAAGGAGTTTGTAAGGATCGTAGCAGGCGCTCTGTAGTTTCTGCCTACCCCCATGGGAAAAAGGCGTGAGCTTATGTATGTTTAAAGCTGGTGGGTTTATTTTTTCCCTTCTATACGTACTGCTGCAGGCTTAGCACGAGCACCGATTTATCGACGGAAGAATAGACGTGACAATTGACTTAATGATGTACAATAGGAGATGATAGCTATGTTTTTCATATATATTAATTATCACAGTTATGCGTTCTAAACTAATCATGATTTTGTATATAATCGTATATACCTATACTTTGTGACAGTCGAGTAGAAAGATTGTTTTCAGTGTGATTTTGACAGTTTGGGAAGAAATATTTTTCTTATATAGTCTACATTTATAAGCACCTAGACAAAGATCGTTAGAATCGAAAGACAAAATGTCAGATTGTAGAAGGATATCTACGGTGCGATGTCAAAAATGGAGAAACGAAATGTGACTTGTATTGAAAAATCACTGTCTATTCTTCGTAGATATAGAAAGCGTCATGCTAAGCCTGCTGCTCAGAGCCCCTACAGATCCTACAGGTGTTTGGACTTAAATTAGTCAAGGCACTATTAAAAGTCGGAGTCATTGCTGACTACAGCGTAGCAGGCAGCATTTTCTATGTTAAAAAAGAGGTTGTTTATTTTCCTAAGGAACTACTAGAGACGTAGACCCTTATAAGCGGCTTGATAGTTGCATTTGTCTCAATGTCCTGTGTTTATTACTTAAGCCTTAAAATTGTTTATGATACCCACAGAAAGAGAGCCCGTTCTAGATTTCTGCCTAGTCGGTGGCTATAGGTCGGTCGCTGACTGCTTATTACTATTGGGACTTAAACATTAATGCTGATATGAACATGAACAATTTTAGCACAGCCGTGAAGTACACACTATTGGTGTTGAAACATTATTTTCACTTTTTATTTGTGTTTCACGAACTGTGTCCTAATAAACGTTATTCTTTCTTTCAAAACACAACTAGCGAAATGTGGGTGTACTGTAGGTGCACTTCTGCCTTAACCATTGAGGATTCCAGGCGTGATGTTATGTAGAGAGATAGAGAGACGAGTTCTTCCTTATCAGAAAATACTCCGCATACAAAGCCTCTAACTTAACCCATAAATATTTAATTGACTAACTAATTAAAACATGTAAATGTGTTTGCACATACAGACGGTCTATAAACGCATCTTAAATGGTATGAATAGTAATCAGTAGGAAAATGAAGTAATGTGCAGGCCGTATTAGTAAAATATACTCGTAGAGGTTTGCATAATGATCAGATGTTCTTAGAAGATGTTTCATCAACATCCTCATATCATTCTAATGACGACTTCTCTTGAAATAGACCACCTGAACGATTAGAATAATCAGCCTACAATGTTCCCACTGCTGGGACACAGGCCTCCTCTTTATGAGAGGGCCGTAATCTACGACGCAGAACCCCCAATGCGGGTTGGTAGTAGAGATGAAAATATTGGTTGAAATTGTTTATTGGTTATTAGATAATGGTTAAAAAAAAACGATAAATTTATTGGTTGAAAATATTAGTTAATATTTTTTATTGAAGTAGTTAACTGCAACATGGTTGAATATTCTACTAATGCATGTTGAAATTATTAAGTTAAACTCAATGAACTTTCCTTCATACTTGAACAAGCATTGGGCTGACTAACATTTATTTTGGTTAGATATTCGAAATACAACTCGACGACATGGCTTTGTTATTCGAAAAACAAAACAAAACTAACCTATTCAATCAGCAGCAACTGATGACGCCCGCAAGGGCCGATGCCTGCCAGGGGTGCGGGTTGTTCGAAAGAGATACCGCGGCCCCTGGCACACAGGCAACTGAGGGAACACGGGTGGGTTTTAGTCAGTAAAAGTCTGACACGCCCTCTCGCTCCACCCAGAGCGGGAGAAGTTATTTAATGATTTCCCACCCAAAAAAAAAAAAACCTATTCAATCAATCAACCATTTAGGCATTTACCGACCTAAAACATTTTTTTTTTAAATATCACTTGCGTTTGTTTAGAATAATATATCCCTAACAGTAAATGTTCTTATGTTATCGTAAGAGAGATAGAGCATAAAATTGAATGCACGTAACGGAATGAATATTTTTAAGAAGTTCAAATGATATCTTTATTCAATAATGTTAATTTTGTTTATCGAATATCATAGTTAATTATAAATATTAGTTAATTTTAATGGTTGATATTCAACATCTCTAGATGACACATCAGCCGCATGTCAGACGATCGATGGGCAAAACCTACGATCCAGGGGGTCCCGCTTAATGGCTAACGACATCGCGGCAGGACCAGTTTTAATAAAGATTAATCCTTGACAGCTCTGTAAAGAGAGGTGGAAAGAGAGCCAGGGGGCCTTTGCCGTTGTAATGACAGACTGCTATGCAAAGGCCCCCCTTTGCATAGCAGTGGGTCATTAATGGCTAATATTAATAATTTAATTTAATTTGTTCCGTGTGGTGCCGGACGTAAAAGAATAGCACCATCTCATTTCTTCCCGTGGGTGTCGTAGGAGGCGTCTAAGGGACTTACTAGAGAATGGGCAGCAGCGTTCTCTATGCATTTGACCACCATACTGCGATCGCCAACCCGCCTGCCAAGCGTGGCGATTATGGCAAATGCCCCCCTTTTGGGGGAGGCTTGTGTCCAGCAGTGGACATTTTTCGACTGATATGATGATGATGATGAATAATAATTAAGTTATTCAATGCACTTCAGTATGATACGTTGCTAGGAGTTAAAATAACCAAACAAATAAGAAAAGGTTACATGTTAGGCTGTTACTATAAACAACAGTCATGAGCAACACTCAGAGGCTTGACGATACCTTGCTGACTTTATGTAATAAACTAGAAAGCCTATTATTGTTCAGATTGTGTCATCACTGAAAATATTTTGAAAAAGAAAACTAAGTTGAGTTTATCAGCAATATTTACGGTTACTTTTAGCTTGCATCATCCCACTGCTGGGCAAAGGGCTAATCCCACTGCTGGCAAAGCGAAAAAGCTCTTTCGATCCAGGGCTAAAGTTTACCACTAGTCGTTTGTTTTCTCCAGAATGGAATTAATTTTCCGAACTTTTAATAAACTACGCACTGATAAATTTCGCAATAAATTAATGTCCTCTCACACACTTAACCACTCGATCGTCTCACTAATAAACAACCTGATTAATTCACAGTAATTCTCCGCTTCAGGAAACAATCATTAACATAATCACATACACAATGTGAAGGCATTATGGTAATACTTCCACCTAACCTGCCTAGAGCGGCACCTATGTCACTGAACATTCTGTCTTACATACCATCCATAAACTCATTACGTCATTCCTAAGTATAACTACGAAAACAGAGCCGGAAAATCGCAGGTGATAATGCGTCAGTATTCCATCACATCCATATTCCATTATCCATTATCCATTCCATCATTATCAAGTGATATTTCATCACACAAAGTAAAGTAGGGTTCGAAATCACGACCTCTTCCAGTCCTGACGCCGAATTACGAGTAGTATCAGTCAGGGTCGGGATTGGAAGTTAATATGTGGTTAATTCGTCTTTGGACAAAAATGTTTTGTTATGTCATTATTTATTTATCTATAGCTATTCTGTATGCCCAAATAATATACCACGACTTATTAAGAATTGTGCTTCATCATATAAATATGTACTAAGCTACAATTTAATACAATTATCGTAACATGTGTAATTGATACCATCTTCACACACCAAAAAATGTGTAAAGTCTCATAATATCGTGTAGCATAATATCGCATGTATAATTAAGTAGTTACAAACCTCTTTTCAGAAAAAAAAACCACACGTAAACTTCACAAATTACACTATAAAATTGCGGCACAGTTTTACAAACTTTCAGTCACTACACTGAAAACAATAAAAATTATTCACAGATTAGTTAAAATGGAGTTACACAAACTACGTTTACGATGGCACTAACACTCCGACACGTACGGGTTATTGTCTTACGTTTTGCAAGGACTTTTCATTCAGAAAAATGTTTGAAACGTATTGGTGGAAATCGATGGAGTTGATCGATCGCACACGCGGTGGCGAGCGAGAGGGAGACACTACACTATGACACCGGCCGTACCGCGCCTCGTGTAGTGCGCAAGAGTGGGGCGCGAGGACCAACATGGAAAACTGCGTGGACGCAGCCTTAACAGTGACGGATTAAGGTAACGCGCGGCCCGTGCCGTAGCATAGCGTATTAGCTACGAACCCGGAAAATTGGGTATCAAAATTTAATGGAATTTTCTTCATTATCTCTTTTTTTAAGCTTGTATTAACTTCGTCCATAGAAATAATGCTTATTATTATTATTTTTTGTTTGACTTTTGGAATCAAAAATACAGTTTACCGCAAGGTTTTTAAAACTTTAAATCCAGAACAAGTAACTGATTAAAGACTCGGTTAACAAGTTTCAATTTTTTATGTTCCATAACTTATTCAAACTTGCCTGAAATGCCTCAAACACAAATGCAATATCTATCGTAAACAATGATTATAAATGAGTAGATATAATAACTGTAGATCCCCTCATCCCTCTTTTGTTACCTAACCAAATGGACCAGAAGCCCAAATCCATGGGTTTATAAACTTTTGTTATTCGGTTAATCCGGCCCTGGTTTACAACTTTAATATCTTATTTAAATTAACCGACGACGGTGTTTCGCATTAAGTATTGCTATGGGGAACAATCTGGTTATTCTACATTTGAAACCGGTTTTGTTTAAAAACACCTTTATGGTTTTTGCTTTACCTGTGATGCTCGAATTAATAGCGTCAATTCCATGAAAATCAATGTTATGATTATCTCATCTTCTTCTAATATTTATTTAGTAGTTATCTTTCTTAGTAATAGATTATTTTCTTAATTTATAAACAGTGTAGGAAAAGTTTTGTACCTATTATTAGTATGTACACTTTATATGTATACTTTAGTCTTACAAAGATGATTCAACATATAGCTATCAGTTATCCATCTATATCTATACATATTAAAAATTAAAATCGGTTTTTGTAGCTGCCTGTGTTACCGCGTTATTCTTCTAAACAATGCAGTGGATTTGGATGCGGTATTAAACATCATTTAGTTAGATAATTTATTTTGCTTCCAAAATAAATTATCTTTTTTATTTTACATTTTTTATTATTGTTTATATTACATTAATATTCAACTTAAAAATAAGAAAGAAATTAATTTCGATGTTTTGTCAAGGCGGAGCAAACGTTCGAAGCAAGGGTGGGTCGCTAGTTCATGTATAATTAAAAAATATAACAAAAATACAGATTAGGGCCCACACATACGACAATTCTGTCGGTAGCAAAAAATATATAATTGGTTTAGTATGCCGCCTCCGATTGACTCAGCAAAAATGTTGTTTTGCCTTACTAACAACGCACTGAGAAAAAAAACTCATCTTGCCTTAAAATTAGAGGAGCTCAAAACGAAAGCACAGTCTGCAGTGGTCCTTATAACATTTACTTGCAGTAGCAATATTGTAAGAATTTTAACTCCTGATTAAGAAATATTATAACATAGAAGTACTCTATCGAAAAAGCCGTTCTAAGGTACAATTGCATAAATCAGGAAGTTTTCGGTAAACACAGAATCAGGTACGGTAAACTTTGCTGTGATTTCATAGAGGTAGAACTGTTAATAACAACTTTAAACATCACTAATACGGATGTTGATTCTTTTAATCTTAACATAAGCGGTGATCATTGTGTCTATGACATATAAACTTGAATATCCGAACATAGGTACTCATGTAGAATCATAGAATTAGTAAACACTACCTACGTTCAACCTGGCACTCAATAATTCCATGTTTGGCAGTAATTGAATCGTGCTAGTGATGTCAATTGACAGGTATTGAATATTCTAAGACTAGACAAAAGACCGGAGGAAAAGAGAAAACATAACCTAGCGAAACCTATAGTACCTTGGTGCTAAAGTACCCAAACACAGATCCACGATCAGGGAAAAAGCATACATACATAAGCAGCTTATAACATTCCCACTGCTGAGACACAGATGTCCTGTCTCTGAAAGGGAGTGGGCCATATATCCAACACGTGGGCCCAGTGCAGGTTGATAGATGCCGCATGTCTTTGAATTTTTGTTTCTAGGACACGTGTTTTTCTTCACCGTTGTAAGAGCAGTGGTGATGAAATAATTTACATAAATAATTTTCAATACTTAATCATTTCAAATCATTTTCTTCCGAAGATTAGTCTTGCTTCATAAAAAAAATCAGTTAAGTCAACGGTTCTGAGACAAAAGTGGGCTCTACAACACCCACATGTCGCCAACATTAAGTGGTAAGGCGCTACTAAGCCCTATTATTCATATTAACGCCAAACATTGTCAAAAGCTTCCTTGTAATATCCACCATTAAACCTATAATGGAGTGAGAAACTTGCAAAAGAGGTACGGTAAAGGTTAACGCAGATTGGGTCGCGTCGCAACGCAACGCATCACAAAAATCCTACTTCACCGCTTTCGTACATTTTCTATAAAGCAACGCGCGCAACGCACTACAGGTGAACCGCAGGGCACTTTTTTGTTAGAAAATGTGTTGCGTTGCGGCCCGTTGCCGCTCTTATGTGCGTTTGGCTTTAAAACGGTCCGGTGGGAGGGACGGCTGCCCACCGCGCTTGTTTATCGCCACGGCCCCAGATGCATGCCAATGAGGCGTGGGCGCACTTCTGCATAAACACTACCAACTATGTCATAATCCAAGTCGCCAACACTGTAATACTCCGCTCAATCGACTTGTCTAAATATAGTCGTACACTTAGCTTAGTTACGGTAATGTTTTTATCTGGAATGCGTGCTTTAAAATGGTTTTGTTTCGTCTAGTTTTTATACAAAGTAAAGTTTTTTGAATTATGAATAAAGTTCATTGAAATAACTGCGTTGCGATAGTTCATCTTCATCGTTTCAGCCGAAAGTCGTCCACTGCTGGACATAGGCCTCCCCCAAGCTCCACTACTTCAACCGGTTCTGTGCTTCCCGCATCCAGCAGATTCCTGCGGCCTTCACAAGGTCATCGGTCCACAGTCGCCACTCCTGAACCTGTCGGCCCCATAGGCCATCTGATGGAAGCAATAAGTATGCCCTGCCCACTGCCATTTACATTTGGCATTTCCTCGGGCTATGTCGGTAACCGTGGTTCTCCTGCGGATCTCTTCTTTCCTCATTCGCTCACGTAGGTATATGGTTGCGTAATGTTGCGATAGTTACGTAGTTTTATGTAACAATTGGGAATATCGGAATAAAAATAATAGTTTAAAAAAACAAGCTTTAAAAACCAAACTAAAAAGTAGAAAATAATTTAATTCTATTAAAAAGCGTGGGGTGCTTGATATTAATTGATTATAAAAATACCTCAAAAAGCACCCCACGCTTTTTAATAGAATTAAATTATTTTCTACTTTTTAGTTTGGTTTTTAAAGCGTGTTTTTTTATTTATTTTTAAACTATTATTTATTTTCTATTTTTTAGTTTTGCGAACTACAAAAGCGTATTTTTTTTATATATTTTTTATTAATTATTGAATTGTCATAGGTCCTCGATAAGTCTACAAAGTTTAAATGAAATCTGACCGTTTAAAGTGGGTCAAAATAGCGTCCAAAGGAGTCGGTTACATACAAACATACAAACATACAAGTGAAGCTAATATAAAGCGTGTAAAAAGTAGCCGATGTCCTAATCCAGGTCATGATCTCCCTATGTGTCAAGTTTTATTAAAATCCGTTCAGCCATTTTAGCATGAAATCGTTACAAACAAACATACAAAAATCAAATATTTTCTCTTTATTATATTATATTTATATAAACAGACAAGAAGAAAAGAACATAAAAGTAAGTTCAACGGTGATACTTATTTCTAAAGAGATCTGTTCCAGCATACCTAAGATAGGAAAATAGATAAAGATATGTAGACACCATGTGTAATTACTATACTACACAGATACCAAGATTCAAGAGACAGTACAGATACCAAGCAATTACTTATATGTCACAAATCAACCGTGAGATTGTAGCAATGACTACCACAAGGACCAAAATTGTAGTATACGCAATGCGAGTGCAGAAATATAAATAATTTAAAGTAAATTAAGTAATCATATTTTGATTTTATCAATAAATTTCAAATAGGTAATTCCAATACACAATTAATTCCATCCATGTTCAAATTATTCCAATACGCAATAAGCATAGCCAGTGGATATGATTCGCCCCAACGATTGACGAACACGCTGTATAATTTACTATTATGAATTCATAAACAGTATATCCAATAGCATATTTATATCACAGAAATTTTGTACGCAGCAGCGACAATATTACATCCAAACGGACGCAGTTATGCGAGGAATGTAACTGAATTTATAGATGATAACGTTGTAAAATCCCTGAGGATTTCGAAGTTCGTGTCTGCTAAATTGGCGTCTAGCGTCCACCCACACTAAAACATAAAATTACAATATATACGAATAAAGTTCTATGTACTGAATTCCACTATGTGCTTATTTTGTAAATGTCTTCCGGGCTCAAGCCATTTGCTAGAAGTAAATAGCAGTATCAAATTTCTAGGTACCGTTTTTCAGTGTCCATCAAATTGGTCCTTTACAGCCCACTAACAGATGTAGGAGAATTCTTGAATACTTAATGCTGGTTCCGTTCCTTCTCCACCCACGTGTTTTTCTTTGATTATTTTTATGCATTTTTCATTGTCACGATTCAATACTGAAGATAAGTTACTTATGAATCATTTGTCAACTAAATTCTATTAAGCATCATCACCATTGATTGAGTGATTATTGTTTCATAATTATAAGAAATTGTAATTGAATGAATTTTTACATTTTTTTTTCCGTTTGGTGCCGGACGTAAAAGATATCCATTGCTGAACATAAGGGGTGAAATGGGATGGAATCCCCCCTTTTAGGGGAGCTAAAAGGGGGGATTCCATCCCATTTCATCCCGTGAGTGTCATAGAAGGCGAATAAGGGACTTACTAGAGAATGCGCAGCAGCGTTTTCTATGCATTTTACCACCATACTACTACTGCGATCGCCAACCCGCCTGCCAAGCGTGGCGATTATGGAAAATTCCCCCCTTTTAGGGGAGGCTTATGTTCAGCAGTGGATGTCTTTCAGCTGAAATGATGATGATGACCCGTCTTATTCAAGCCCTGAACAATATCACACAACGCTGCTCCAAATTCACTATAATAAATAAGTATAATTATGAATGTCCCATCTTTTAAAACGGATATATCAAAATAGCTACCAACGTCCCGTGACAAAACGACCTACCACGAACATCCATTATAACAGCAAAGAATCACTGAACTGACTCAGCGATCATTTTGTTTGTCGTGGTCCTTTTGCTGGTCCTACAAATGGACATCAGGCATATCTTGATGGACTGTAGCTAAGCGATAAGCTTGAGAAAACATTTCATTTGCAATTCCGAGACACATGTGTATTTTGTATTTTCCTTACAGATTATGGCAATCTGCCGACAAATGCTGACGACGCAGAATGTTTTCTTACTTTGTGAGAATATGTAAATAAATAAGCAAGTACACATTTGCATTATCTTATTTTGATGTCTTTACTGAGTGAATTTGGATTTCGTTCCGTTTTTACACCGTAATGGTTGGATCCTAACTAGATCATGAATATAAGAATATGAAAATCAATACAGGGACATGAATCACATAGACATAACTTCACGTCTTGTTTCCACGAAGGGTGGAGCAGAGGTATACCATAAGTACACCTACATTTCGCCGTCCACTGGGGGCGAGCCTATTGCCATCAACCGGGCACAAATCCAGACTCCGGGCTGCTGACTGAGAAATCCCAGAGAGAAAAACCCAATAACACTTTTTGCCCAGCACCTAATGTTTAGCAGTAGTGCTTGCGACCACTAGACATACGAGGGAGTAAGGACGTGAATCAAAGGACCATTATATGCTTTCCATCTAAAAATATTGTATGAACTCTTTGCATGACAAATATAATAATGTAAAACAATAAGAACATTATAATAATCCCGTACGCATCATTGCGCAATGCACGTGCACCATTGCACAAATCGATTATTGAGGGCGCATAGCTATTGTTTGATATTAAGCATGCTTAAATAAATAATACATAGCCTTAGATGCCATGTTTCAAGTACAACTGAAAGGTTTTGAGGATTTAGTTTTCAAAGAATACAGGTTTTTGTCGAATTCTCAAATAGGGGGGACTAAGAAATGAAGATATACAGGACGTACATAGCTCCATTTGTTTTATACACTAAAATGAGTTTAAATAATACTGCCATTAGGGTTGATGATAGGCTCCTAATAAATTGCTGTAAGGTTTTAAGCATAGGGATTTCTTCTTGCTTTGCGAGGGATCAAATGTAAACCGCGGGTAATCAAATATTTATTTGAAAAGGCTCTAAAACTTTTTCCGTTGCGGTCGATTATTTATCTGTGGCACTTGTATCATCTTTGCGGCCTGCTAGGAGTACGGTTTAAATTACTTTATCATAATCCTTCCTTAAGACTTTGAAGAACGCAGTGGAATACAACACTGCGCGCCAATGTAAGGATCATGGACGTTACCCAGAAAACCGCTCAGCTTAAGTGGGATTGGACCGAACATGGCTATCGCATGTTGACCCATAATACACACAACGCCATTGAGACAGGGCGAGATGAAGACGACAGGACGAGCTAGACTCCTACCAAAAGAACTGGCCAGCAATAGCAAAAGCCACAATTGTGTTGCAAAGGGAGAGTGAGGAGGGGGAGATTAGATTAGATAGAAATATATGCCGTCTGTTGGGACAGATTAGCTCAAAGCTGCAATGGCATGCAAAATTCATCTTCAACTGGCCCTTCCAGACACGGCCCATCATTGGTAGACTTTCACAAAAAATTCGAATAATATAATGTTTTGACATTAAAAGAGACCTCTGAGTTTGTTTTGGCATTTCTTCTCAGGGAACAGTCAGCTAGGAAATGCCGACGCCATCTAGTTTTTAAAATATTGACCTACAAAATATTGACGTGTAAAAGTGTCTTATAAGATCTACTTACATAAATAAACGTTTCATTTCATATACCATCACCTATTCTATGTAATTCCGATACTTATAAACACAAGATAGCTAGTACAATGTTCTAGTCTAAGAATATTAATGTCAACATCCGTACTCAAAATCCGAAATACGGTACATGAAATATGTAATGCGACTATTTAAATGACTGCTTTAGTTTTAAAAGGACATAATGACTTCCTGCGGCTATAAATCTTAAGAAGGTATTCACTGTTCTGTTAATTGACACCAATAGACGGCGTTTCTCTTTTAGAAGTATTCAACATTGGGCCTTTATTAGATCAAAGTAGTACAGACTGTACGCTGTGCTTGCGATCAAAGTTCTGGTGCACCACAATATATTGTTCTTCCATTCATCTTTGTCTGCTGTCATCTCTGTAGTTACCTGCTTTCCTGCCACTATCATCACATATGTGGATGTTTGTATAAACAAATATTAGCTGTCTGATTTATTTGCATCTGACGTTAGACAGGAAGCAGATCAACTATCAACCTCACCCTCATTGTCAAAGGCTGTCTTCATTGTTTCCAGGAAGTAATTTTCATACAGAATTACAAATTGTGTAAAAATGAGGGCTTTTTTTGGATGGGAAATCATCAAATGGCTTCTCCCGCTCCGGGGGGACTTTTACTGACTAAAACCCACCCGTGTTCCTTCAGTTGCCTGTGCCAGGGTCACGGTAACTCTTTCGAAAAATTAGGGCTCTTCTCAGCTTTTTAACATCCATTCCATTCGTCCATTTACTGGAGAAAAAAAAGAACATGACATGTTGCCCTGACCCCAAATAAAGGCCCTCGCAGATATGCACGACGCGATTAAGACAGAACAATTTCCATGAAGTTTTCACAGATATTGTTCTACTAGGGTAGCGTCGTGCCGTTGCGTTACACCTTTCTGGAGACTGTCGGGATAAGGTCAAGAAAATGATGATGACCTTTCATTTACTGAGTAAAACTCAGGGACAGAGAGAGACAGGGCGTCTCCTCAAAATGTGACTTTACAAACAAAGTAAGCACTTAGCTACATTTTTTCCGGTGCATGACCATATTGAATATAATTTCGTCTGGTAACGACGTCTGCCGACTAATTGGACGTGGGTCGCGTTTTTGTCTATCCTCACATAATATTAGACTTGTTTATAAGTGGTTTGTTTGTAGCTGGTTCATTATTTTTACATGTTCGTATGTATCTTTAGTGTTTTTTTGTTACACTGCAATATTGCACTTGTATTATTCTCAAAACCAAATATCACATTGTGTGTCGTGTGAGTCTTGCATTGTTATTTGTTTTGTCAGCCCAGATGTTACTTTGCTGTGCTGTCTACTATCTACCACGCGGGCTCAGTGCGGGTTGGGAGATGTCACATTTCTTCGAATTTTTGGCTCTAGGACATGCCGGTTTCCTCACGATGTTTTCCTTCACCGTTTTGGGAGTACTGGTGATTTAATTATTTACACAAAGTAAAGCGCCCTTTTTGGGTTAACAAGGGTAATAAATATTAAATGACGTTTAAGAGATGCTTATAGTTTAAAGCTAATAACTACTCTATTCTTATCTGTGAACAATCTACTTGTACCTAATAAAACCGCTTCGCAATGCTCCTACGTCCTCCATTCGAACCAAGTCTATGATTATGAGACATTCTCGAAAATAAAACATATCTGTTTAAATATATCTTTGTGTTAACTTCATCTACACGCCCACTGACGGCCCGAGGCCTCAGTCTAGTCGATTGAAAGCAATAACTTATAATTCGTTGCTTTATTAAACTTTTCTATTAATCAAATCCAAAGCTAAAACGGTTATTAAAGTTTGATCAATGATAATACTTTACAATATAACTTTTCTGATTAAAATTATTTTAGTGAAATTCATTACGTTGAGAGCTTTATTATGAGTTACTAAAATTCACACGGTATAAGTTTACTACCACTTATACCCTTCATCATCATCATCATCATCAACATGTCAGCCGAAAGACGTCCACTGCTGGACATAGACCTCCCCCAAGCTCCGCCTTTGTGACCGGTTTTGTGCTTCCCTTATCCAACGGATTCTTCCGGCCTTCACAAGGTCATCGGTCCACCTTGTGGGAGGCCTTCCAGCTCTACATCTTCGGGTACGCAGTCTTATTTGGTATACCCTCATTATATCATCCATTGTATACTCATGTGTCCAAAATTCTCGAGATTTTGAACCGCCCGTGTTCCGTCAGTTGCCTGTGTGCCAGGGGCTGAGGTATCTCTTTCGAACAACCCGCACCCCTGGCAGGCATCGGCCCTTGCGGGCCCCATCAGTTGTTGCTGACATCTCTTTGAGGCGCGCGTGGAACACAACGCGCCGTCGACCCGGGCTTGGTCCTCACCGGACAGCGAGCTACCCATTACTCGCCGTCCGCAAGCCCGTGCCTATGGTGGCCGGGAATCTGCCTGGGATTCCCGACGCCCAGGGCATCTCCTGCAAAGGCCACGGCCGTGAGGGTGCAAGTACTGCATCTCCCTCACGTGCGCCGCCTCCCTCTTTGCGAGCATCACTGCTTCGCTGAAGGAGGCGACTGCTAGCCATGCACTCTCGCTCCGTACCATGGCCTGGACCAGGGCCGGACGCGAGAGATCGCCGCCGCCGATCGCCTCCATGAAGACACGGCGGTGCTCCGCCCAAGCCGTGTCCCCAGGGCGATCTTTGCAATGGAAACATGCGGGCGTTTCCTCCCGCCTTATGCGAAACAGGAACCTCCTGAAACAGCCGTGTCCGATGAGGACCTGCGTCAGGCGGAAGGTGAGGACGCCATGCCGCCTCTCAAGCCTTCCTCAAAGAGGGGACTTACCGCCGCAATCCGCTTAGAGAGCAGTGGTGATGAAATAATTTACACAAACGTAAAGACTTAACTAGCTACTTCAGCATCTTATCTCAATCAAAATTTTTCTCACGGACCAATGACATTCACCGTCACCTGTCACTACACACCCAAACATGTCAAGCTCTTAAACGATTCATTATCACATCACTATCGCAACAGCTGCTGTTAGTAACTAGTGGTCAGGTACCGCAAGCCTCGGGCACACTTTTGTAAGACACACTTCAACATAAACAGAAGGTTACTTATGTACTGGTTGAAGAACAACGTAGGTGCCACACGTATATTTATGTCATTGACAAGAGTATACTGTGATGCTGACTGGACTGCAGTCCAAACGTGGGAAAGTGCAGATACTCAGTTCATTGCCACAAATGGGCCACCACTGCAGGAAAAATTCGGAACACAATACAGCGATAGCTTAGTAAAAGGCACTCTAAATTCGTACCACATTGCTATTGGCAGCATAAAATACAGGATATATTTTTATCCAGTGCGCAAACTGTAACCATGAATTCAGCATATCATTTTAGACCCCCAACGCAGAAATTTCACTAAATAAAACCTTATCCTGTATATTTACTGTTTTTCTTTCTTGTTTCTCTGGATCAGAATTTTATAAATTTAATTTCAAAATTATATATTTTATTATAACAATTGCATTGCGTTAAAAAAAAGTGTGGATCAACACACAAAAGAATACTGGTCCTATTGACCATAACCGTTTATGAGTTGGTGCTAATTGTTCCTGAGTGTGTATACCTCCTTACTTCTTAACCCCCTTATTCTATGGCCTTCAGAAGTGTAAGTTACGATAGTTTATTGTACGAGTGTTTGATCAGCTGTCGAAAGTGAGATGCGCACGAGTGTGACAACACGGTGGTGACAGAATAAAGGTCAGAAGCACGGTACTGTTTGTATTTCGTATTGTTTTAGTAACGTGTCATAATTTTATTATTTGATGTGCACTTGTATTACACCTATCCATATCAATTTAATTGGGTAGACCTATGTCTACCCATTTAAATTGATATGGATAGGTGTCAATAGTGTCAAGTGTGAAGAGACCAAAAATTACCAAGCTATATGCCTATGCACATAGCTTGGTAATTTTTGGTCTCTTCAAGAAAAGTGCAATACTTACGGGCCAGAATATATGAAACAGCGTTGTTTTTTAATAACTGCCGAAAATTTTCAACCCAGGAGCATCAGAATCACGTGCTGCATCCATAGCTACCTACCCAGGTTGCAGGTCGACCTGCCTTCCTGAACCTCTATTTAATTAAATTATTTTGGAGAAATTATATAATTGGTTACCTTCTTAAAATTGGGAACAGTGACGTAAGATAAGAGATTTGAATCTTCGAGTCTCAAATCTCTTATGCCTTTTACCTACCCCTTCTAGAATTTCTTATAACGTCGTTGTCATCTTTGTCCCCAGGTGTGCCTCTGACAGATTCTCCTGCTGGTCTCTTGGCCTATATCTTAGAGAAATTCTCCACATGGACTAGCAGGAATAACAAGGCAAAGGCTGATGGTGGTGGACTGAGCCTGAGGATCTTGAAAGACCAACTCATTGATAACCTGATGATCTACTGGTCTACCAACTCCATCACCTCTTCCTAGAGAATCTATGCTGAGAACTTTTCAAACAAAATTAGGGATCATAAGTTGGACCAGTAAGTATACTTTCATAGAGTTTACCTGCTACCACCTATCGTATTATGATTGTCAGTTCATTATACTGAGTAATTATTTTCATTTCGGTGCCACCAAAAGTATCGTTTAAAAAATATATCGTCGGTCGGGGGACCCGTGTCAGGAACGAAGTTTTGACGTTTTTCTTGAACTCCAAATGTAACGTTTACTCTACCTTTCAAATAATAGAACTAGATTTTAACCTCATTATAAACTTTATTTTGGATTTTCATTTTCACCTCACTATTAGCTTCAGCATCTTCAAAAACCATGAGAACGACACCCATGATGAAAATATTGAAAATTTTCGCAGCCGCCATCTTAGCTATATGCCTATGCATTTAGCTTGGTAATTTTTGGTCTCTTCTCTGGATTCAATAGCGATTTTAAATGAACAATCTAAGTTTTACAAAGATCTTGACCCCTGTGATCTCGTTAAAAACCAGAAGACATCCGTTCACATGCCTATTATTTTATTAAAATATTAATCCAGCAGATAATAATGAATCAACTTTAATGACCATGTGATCATTTTATATTTGCTCATGTCCTTGCGATGCCAAATAGAAAGACTAGGTGTTAAAATTGGATAGACGGACGAAATCTTGCCACCTAAGGATGTTGAAGTAATCAAAATAATTGGTAAAGCTTCTGGCTTACCTACATAATCCATTAATTTATAATCATTTGTATGCTAATTCGTTGGTTTAACCCGTAGGTAGAGTATATTTTACCAAAATATAAGATCATTTGGTTTTTAACATTTCTTTATTTATGGAAAGGTTAAATGTATTTCGAAATAAACTGAAGATGACGCGGTTTTCATGATCTCCGGTGACTACAAAAAAATGAGGATACCGAATATTCTAATTAAACATAGGTAATTATTTATTTAATATTCAAAAACATTTACAGGTACAAGAAACTTGCAAATCGTTTGAACACGAAACCACAATAGGCTCAGCAAACCATAAAATGTTGACATATAAAATATTCACATTCAATTCGTTAAAACCAGCGTTGTAAGAACAGATAAACATTATACGAAACATGTAACTAAACCAGCTTATGAGTTAACAAGTTTCAACGGTCATAATAATACCCTAACCAATAGTCTAATGACCCCTAATGATACCCTTCAAAACCACTAAGTAAATATTTGCTTTGACATAATAATTAGGGCAAACTATTAAGTGCAATTATTTTGTATGATAACCACTACCCCTATATTACCTGTAAGAGTGGACAAAGGGGAACTTTCGTCAAACCACGAATAACGACCGATGAAGGATGTTGCTAATCCATTGCTTGATTTGTTCCAAAAATTTGTCTGCTCAACAACGTAATAACGCAATGAATATTGTTGAACTGTGAAATAAATTGAAAGCCATTCTTACTGTTAGTACCTATGTTACGCAATACCTCGCAGACCCATCGATTTCCATAAATAAAAAATAAAAAATATTGTTAATTAAAACGGTAACACCAATTACATTAATTAACATAGAGATTGAAACAGATATAGTTAACAAAAATATTACAATTACTAACATATAACAGAGGGTTGTCCTCTATTACATGTTAGTAATTGTAATATTTTTAGCATAGCATGCTTACTCTTGCAAAACATCAGACATACACGCATAATTTTGCTCCATTCATCAGTAAACATATCACATTCAGGATGGGTGGTCAGGAGGGCGTTAAGCATCCTTAAAGAACGACACACAGGGGACTCAGCTCTGGCGACAGTTTTAGATAACGGCGGCGCAAACAGATTGCGTCGACGGCTTTGACGATGACCGATGAATTTGTCGGGACCAAATAGTCGATAGAAAATGTCGAGGAGTTCGGGACTGTCGATGCGTCCTCTGAGAGTTACGCAGGCTACTGTGAGCTGTAGAAAGCCTCGTCTAACCTCCAACCAGTGGAAGCCCAAAACACGTAGAAGGTAATTAGTAGGGCACATGAAAGGAAAGAAATGAAACGTCTTTTTAACCGACTTCAGAAAGGAGGAAGTTCTCAATTCGTCGGAACACTTTCTCTTTTTTTTATGTATGTCCCGGAACTTCATAACAACAGATGGTCACGGGCAACAGACTGTAGAGAGTCAAAATTGGCTTTACCAACTGTACACCCGCGATTAACCAAAAAACTTCTTAGCCTGAGTAGAAATAACCTTAGAATAATCATAGGAACAATTACGGGCCACAACCACCTTAACTAACATCTTTATAACATATGGCGCCACAGACAGCCCGCTTTGTAGGGGCTGCCTGGACGTCGAGGAATCAGTCACGAAGCCTGCGAAGCTCCCAGGAAGCTTCTGTGCTTTTGGGCGGAGCTATACTGGCTCTGTTAGCCAGAATCCTCACGCACAATGGACCGAATGGGAATCTACGTGCGGAAACGGGAGTCCTATCATCATCATCATCATGTACGTCCCGGATTACTCGAAGATGGCTGGACTGACTTGGATTTTTTTGTTTGAAAGGGTATACTTCCCAGGTGGTCCCATGATCATCAAGTCAGGATCTGATGATGGGATCCTGGAGAAATAGAGAGAACTCTTCAAATTTTATAGGCAAACTTGAAATGATTTGGGTAGTTATTGGAAGAGTACTTTCTCGGAGTGGTCCCATTTCAATTTAGTGAAGATCTGATGAAGAACTTCGGAGATAGGCAACGGAACTCCTCAATAAATGATAGCAAATGGACTGGGATTGCTAAAATCTCATGTCCGTCTATTGTTTACACCAGTTCATAACATAACATCACGCCGGTACGCTGTGAAGGGGTAAGCACATGTGAACCACTAAAAAGTGAAAAATAAAAACTTTTTTCCAAAAAAAACACCACCGACGTCCAAAAACACACTACAAAGTGAAAAATAACTTTAATTTCGGAAGGCGGTGACAAAAAATTTAAATACATATCCAAAGTCACCGACTTGCAAAATTAAAGTTATTTTTCACTTAGTAGTGTTTTTCCGGAAGTCGGTTGTTTTTTTAATACAGAAATTTCAGGAAAGTTTCCTGTACCTTCTCCAGCGTTAATGTATGAGTCGCCATGCAGGGATGCCAGATACAGGCACCAGCCTCAAGTTTGCTACGAACCAAAGTGGTGTAAAGAAGCTTAATTACATTTGGGTTGTGTAAATCACACGCATTTCGTAAAACGAAACCCAAACGCCTAAATGATTCCTTGGCAAGAGTAGAGACATGATCTATAAACGTAGATAGAACTAAAATTAAAACCCGAGAACATGATTGTTGACCTAGACGTAACTGATCGAGGAATTAGCGCCAGTGGGGGGGGACAGGTTGATCACGATCCCTGGTCATGAAGGACCTAATTCAGGAACTGAATCAGTAAATTTAGTAGGCGAAAAAATATAATCTTAATTAGCATAGCAGTTAATTAATCTCCTACACATTCCCTGCCTAAGCAGAAGTAGAAGCGTGTCGGAGGTCAGACGTACAGACCCTGTAACTATAATTTTGTGAACTAACCTTTTACTGTATTTTTATCATCGTTATTATTATTGTTTTTGCTGGTTATGTTGTGCGATTACGCTTTGGGTGATAATCAGGTCGAAACTTACAATGTTAACTTAGTGAAATAATGTGATTGTTA
Organism: Polymixis lichenea; assembly: GCA_949091785.1. NCBI lineage: Eukaryota > Metazoa > Arthropoda > Insecta > Lepidoptera > Noctuidae > Polymixis > Polymixis lichenea. The sequence goes on along the minus strand of OX420945.1, from coordinate 12,292,483 downwards.
CCTGTTGATGCCTTGTGAATAAATAAATAAATAATTACCTAATCATTTGTTTTTAACTAGCTTTTGCCAGAAGTTTCACCCGCTTGGAGGTCGAAAATTATCCCACTGGATCGCACTACCGGAATAAAAAGTAATCTTTGTGTTAATCCAGGGTATAATCTATCTGTGTGCCAAATTTCATCCAAATCGGTTCTAGCATTTTAGCGTGATTGTGTAACAAACAAAAACTTTTACAATTATAATTTAACTAGCTTTTACCAGCGGCTTCGCCCGCGTGGAGGTCGAAAACTATCCCACGGGAACGTAGTACCGGGATAAAAAGTGTCCTATGTGTTAATCCAGGTTATAATCTATCTTTGTGCCAAATTTCATCCAAATCCATTCAGAAGTTTTTGCGTGAAATAGTAACAAACATTCATACACACCTACAACCATTCGCATTTATAACATAAATACATATTATATATATATATAAACAGGATAAGTTTTTATCCAATGCGCAAACGGTAACCATTCATTCAGCATATCATTGTAAGCCCCCAAGCGTAGAAATTTTTCGTCGGATTTACAAAAAAAAAAATCAGCTGTTCCATACACTTTGACTGCGTAGGTATTGCACTTTTCTATGAAACAGCTGATTTCTTTTTGTACAACCGACATAACATTTCTATGCTAGGTGTTCTAGAATGATATGCTGAATTCATGGGTACAGTTTGTGCACTGGATAAAACCCCATATATAGATATCCTGTATAGAAAGGAAGTAAGGATAGTAGAATTCACAAAATTGAATTCCGTCATAGCTCAAGACAGCTGTAGCACGTCAACACCCAACCCTTCACTGGCTCTCCACTTAGCAGCAGCACCGGCACTATGACACCAATGACAAGACAACAAAATTACAGCCTTGTCAATATAACAGGTACCATTCATCGGATCCGTTGAGCAAATACTCTGTGCCACTTTGACATAATGATTAGAGCAAACCATCCATTATATTGAGCTGGTAATATATTCTAATAACGGTTGTAGACGTTATCGTTAAGTCTACGCTTTGGCACAATGACTATAATCAGAGTTTTCCTGTTTGTTAATGTAATACTTACATTCAAAAAATTCGAATAACCAACGGTCTGATAATTGTTTTTTTTTTTCATTAATAATTAGTAGATCCAGAAACTAGATTACAACTTCACGTGAAGGAAAGAAAAAAATAAAAAGAAGCAACTGAAAATTATGCGAATGATGTGAATCTTAGAAAAAAGACTCCGAAAAGAAGAACTAATCTAATGATCTAAATTGATAGAAGATACAAAAACAAAATTGTTTCATGAACCTTGCTCCATTAATTTTTTTTTGCTTACGACAATGTCGAGGAAGCAGAAACCCATAAAACTTTGACGTTCAAAGAAGTTTATTAAAAACGAGTGATTGTTATTAATAGAACTAGTAGCCTTATCGTGAGGCTTCAATCATATTCCGAATTTATTTCACTTTAGTTGACGTACAAAAACTTATTAAAGGAAATTGATACCGATTAACATAATGCCACGTAACTAATTGAGCTATCAATCAGAGCTCTTGCAAAAACTATACATAATCGAAGAACCTACGGATATTAATGAAATCCCGTGATTGATTCTATTGGTTCAAGGAAAATTATACTTAATAGTAAAATGTTTACTAGATGTTTTAAAACGTGTATGTTATCTCTATAAAAAGTTATAAATATACAGGGTGTAACAGAAACCCTATTGCTATCCTTAAGCACTAAAGATAACAGCTGTTATAGAATCAGTATACATAGTTTCGGCTTAAAATTAAATACTCTAAGAATTGATACCAAATTTTCGGTTTCATATGTTTCTTAAATTCAAATCATAACAAACGTGTCACCGCACTACGTAAGTCAATAACTTTCCACGTTACTTGCCAATATCACGATAAATCTCTTCCGAGTGATGTGTTTATTTCATGTAGAGATAGGATTAAGAAACCCTTCCTATATTGTTTAATATCATCCAAAGAACCCGTGCCCTTGGTATGTATATACCCTTTCCGTTACACGTAGTATATACCTATTGCATATAAGCAATCATTATTTATTTTCAAGGTCATAGTAGCCATAGTTATATATTTATTTTGCCAATAAGTTGCCAAGATCCAAATTGCGTATAACAGCCTAATATGGGTCGCCAATAAATAATTATACATTAATAGAAGGCCGTGTATGACTCAGGGTCATTCATAATCGAGGTGTCCTTTTCCATGGTATTTATTAGAATTGGAAACTAAATAAGTTAGTTAACATAAAATTCAAAGCGTATGGATCTATATTTGGAGCTTTGTGTGCCTATATTTGAAGTGCCATCGAAAAACCAATCGACGTACTTCATTTGGCAAAGCTTTGTGGGACGCCCGCGATATTATTAACCACCTCGCAGACTTTGCTACATGCAAGTGCGACAGCTCGACGATAAGACGCTGACCTGTCGCATGCGACGTGTTCCACGCCGACCCTTGCTCGAGGCAGTTCGCACCGCTGAGCCCGTAGTTGCAAATTCGTCCCTAAATAATTCCGATCCTGCCCATCCCTGGCCTGCTGTCACGGGGGTGCCCTTAGCACGTAGTCGTTAAGCCCTGGCTGAAGGACTTCATTCATTGAAGCAACCACAGACAAGTCCGGCTAAACAGCCAACAACAACGACAACATAGGTTGACCTGCGAGATGACGCTGCAACAAGTAGCGAGGGCAAGAGCGTGCGACTCCGAGCGTTCGAGCGTTCGAGCTTTGAACAGAATGTACGAAAATGTTCGGTGCAAACTGCGTTGTGCTGAGCTGTCGCAGTCGTGTGTCGCATAATGTGCGCCACGTCTTAGAGTTCTCTGTATAATAACGTCGGGCAATTGTTTTCACAAAGCATGAGACAATTTCATACATTACATTTATTTTTATTAGGGTCCTAAAGTCGAGGTGGTCCAAAATATAACAAGAGTTTTAATTGAACTTGTATTGGAGTCAAGTAAACCGTATCGTCATTTCTGTCGTTTTATATGCTGTCGCCACTGATTTTTGCCAGTATTAAAAAAAAATTGCCGAAATTGTCTGTTTTGAAAAGAATTCACGTGTTCTTACATTTATTATCGTGCTCCGTCTGATTACTAACCGATGACCTCTATACAAATAACGTAAATACTTAACCTACATACCCACTTCTGACATCTCAATGAATGTCTGTTTAAAAATGGAAATTGTAATTAAGAAATAAATCTTTACGAAATAAACTCCCCATTTTGTACACTCTACGACTGATTTACAAAATAATTTACAGCCCAGCTATACAAATGACGATGTTCATTGCCCTATATTTATCGTCAATTATAACTAATAGCACACCGATATGCATACATAATTTATAATCGCTTGATTGGCTCCCAACCTTAGGGCCATTGCAACCTGTTAAGGCCTAATTGCTGCCTTGTATTCGTTCATAACCGTAAATTTTACCACTACGTACCTACGTGAAGAAACTGGGTTACTGAAATAACTCACGAAATTCTCACTTTGAGATTGGTTAAAAAGGTTAAAAAGCTAAAAAAAATGGCTAAACATTGGCTGTGCACGCATTTGCCTATGCATGTATTTAATATAATAGTTTAATACTATATTTAATTACTTTAAAGCTTAGTTAATAGTTATTCACTTACATAATTAATTATGTAGTGTACATAGTTTATAACTCGTACAACAAAACTCTATTGCTATCTGTGGAGGCTTGTAAATGGCTTGTCGTGAATTACCTCACGACTACTTTTGTATTGTTAGCTGTAAGCCACCCAAACACAATAAAAAAAAAAACTAATAACATTCTTTCAAAAGCCCAACACTTGAAATGGAACAAAAAATGTCGTTAGAAAAACGAATCAATCAATCTTGTATAAACCTACGGTGGCACAAGAGAGTTTAGTTTAATCAATTACCAACGGCTATTAAGACATTGGAATTCCATGAGAGAACTCCAAGAAAAGCTAACAAATTTATTATCAAACAAAACACTTAAATTGCGGAGTGCAAGAACCGTAATTGTCAATAGCAACGCATTAAAATTCAGTGAAACAACTCTAGGAATGAATATTAATTTTGAAGCGGACTGGAACAAGCGTTACCAACATTTTACCAGGCTATTAATTATTCAATTACCAATTCAAACGTCTGATTAAATAGATAATAATTTAGTTTTAGAAGTATTTCAGTGAATTAGGGACTTGTAGTAACATTACACCGTGTCCCGACTGGCGTTGCGTGGGCCGTCGCTCGAGCTGCTTTATGGAAAGGCAAAATTCAGGGCATTCAGACAAATTCCCTAACAGCTAGACAAACTCTTATCGTTAATCGAGTTTCGTATAAATTATAATAAACATCGTTAAGCTGGTACTTAGTTACGTTGGACGTGCATACTAATGAGGTTGGGCCAAAATATTGCAGTACATATTTGCAATATTTAAACTGTTTGCTAATATCCGTTTGGGGGCATTTAACGATCGGTAGGTATCTATTTCTTACGCTGCTCACGTTAGGCTGTAATTATTGATAATAAATTATTTGATTAAATTAATATAATACATTACATATGCCATGCCTAATGCCCAAGGGTATACGCAGGAAGGAAAGTGAAACTGCCTTTGCTCGCCCACTAATGACAAAATCAGATGGCAGAATATCATCATGAGCGTAGCCAATAGCGTTGACTACCGTTATTGATATACAAATTAATATCTCACTTAAATACAGAAAACAGAACACATCCTGGCAGAATATGCAAGGGGTAGGCTATGAAAGAAACTCGGGATCCTGCCGTTTTGCGAAGATGATTTTGACAAAATTTAATTATTCAAAGAAATTTTAGCAACCTTTTTTATACCAATGCAATATTTGGAATGATTGTAGGACGCACATTTTCATTTGGTCAAATTTTTACTCGGCGCAATATTACCAAGCATAATGTCATTAAGGCATTTGGTTTTTAATCAAGTGATTTATTACAGCAAACAATCTTTATACAGTAAAGATTTAGTCAAATGATTTGTTATGAAAAAAATATAAGGACAAAAATAAGGTTTTTCGGGATTTATACAATTTAAAATGCACTCTTATTTTAATATATAATCTGAATCTCGGAAACGGCTCCAACTATTTTCATGAAATTTAATATGCCCCTGCATTTGGGGGCGAAAAATCGATCTAGCTTCATTCATTTTTAGAAAACGTCAAACCAAAACAAAAAACGAATAAAGGTCATCCAGATATTAATCATTTATTTAATTTAATACAAAGTATTTGTAACTTAAAAATTTTAAATTTTATTTCAGAGTATTCAGACTTGTGTTGCAGAATTCGAGTAATTCTGTCGTGTTTTTCCACGTTTCACCATCGGGGTTCAGTTGCCATGTTGTAAATGAAAAGCAAATACCTACAACTTCAAACTCTGCTGAAGCACGGCATCGTAGAATAAACATTCTCATTGATAAACACCACCCTGGAGTGTATCGCTTAATTAAAGAATTAATAAATGAAGTTTCATCAAATTTAGCTGACATTGAGATATACTCGCGAGTATATCTCAATGTCAGTTATTGAAGTTGTAGGTATTTGCTTTTCGTTTACAACATGGCAACTCCAAAAACTTGGTGGATACTTCAGTTGCGTGTTCCATGATCCGCTAAAATAATTTTTCTTCAAACCAATTCGCGATTTGCTTCCAATCAGAATCTTCTATACCTTCTATTAGCTTGTTAAAATATAGGTAAAATGAGTCAATAAACATTTTACTTGTTTGTTAAATTTGATGTCATTTGCGTACTTCTTTGTAAGTTTATGTGCTTGAATTTGTCTGAAACCAGTCAAAATGGTTACGAACGACGAACGAAAAACGAAGTGCTACCAGAACTGTCGGTTAGGTTAGGTTAGAACTGTGACCACACAACGTGACCAGAAACATATTTTTGAATGTTAAACTAGAAACTACTACCAGAATCTTAATATTAATATAATATTATTATTAGGTACCTGTTTAGAATTTGTCCCAAGTGAAAAACACCCTTGTAATAAAACGTCGTCGTTGACTGAATAGAAATGGTAAATTTAAAACTGACGACACAAAATATTTGGCTTAATTTATTTTACGTAAAATATGTTATACCAACTGAAATATTTGGCTACACATAAATTGGTAAAACTACTAGTTGGTAAGCAAGTTATTGTTTAAACGTTCATTTGTCAAACATTAGGTTTGTGTTAGAATTATTTATGAAGAGTTTATTTGCTAAGTACTAATTTGGCAAATTAAATTATGCGGAAAATTGTTTGGGAAGTGATAACTTGTCAATTTTTATTTTTTAAGAAACAAGGGAGACCCTAGAAACTCAAAACATATCACTGCTGGTTGCACTGTTGTGCGGATTTATACAGCAAGTCGATTTTCGCCGTGCGGCTGTTCTCTTACCAAAACGCTTCACAAATCGAATCGCCAGTTCGCCACCCCATTAACACGCCTCAAAGAGATGTCAGCACCAATTGGTGAGGTCCGCAAGGGCCGATGCCTGCCAGGGGTGCGGGTTGTTCGAAAAAGATACCGTGGCCCCTGGCACACAGGCAACTGAGAGAACACGGGTGGGTTTTAGTCAGTAAAAGTCTGACACACCCTCCTACTCCACCCAGAGCGGGAGAAGTTATTTTGTGATTTTCCCACCCTCAAAAAGAAACCTCAATAACACAGGTCGATATAAATCGCAGGTGAAATTTCGCATCAAAATGTCGACCAACATGCGGCGGGCGATCGCCGGCGCCTGGGAATTTTCACGTCAATTTTAGTCACCCGCCGCACGACAAAAGTCGAAATATATTCTACTTTGGAACTTGCGATTTCTAATCACCTGTGACCTAGCCGAATTATCATTTAGAGTATAGTCGGCTATAGTCACCTGTGTAAAGCCCACATTAGCACCGGTCGCAGTGACTATGCAAAAACTCAAAACAAATGCAACAAATTGTAACACCGACCGCCTCAAACAATTGACAGCCACCTAAATACAAACCTGAACACCTCATAAATGTATGACAATGATCTCATTACTCCCACACGCATAAACAAGTTATTGTAGCAGATTGCGATGGCCTACAACAGGAGTCCTTAACTAAGCTGTGAATAATGTAGACATGCCGAAAACACGTCGCACTTCAATGTTCCTTAAATGGTGCAATCTGCACTAGGCCGCCGGAGTAAGGTCACTACAGCGCACCAAAAATGGTAAGGGCCATTTAGATGAGTGACATTTGACGGAAACGCTACTTTGGTCTTTAAAATATGACAATCCGGAAATATGGAACGCTTCAAGGTTAATATTGTGACAAGGACGTCAATCGTCAGAAATTGAACTATAAAGTAAATCAACAGAATCGGCTATTTTATCCATTGTTAAATCTCACTTCACTCTTTTGCAAACACCTTCTCTGCTTCTGTTAGGTTTCAGCTCCTCGAACTTATAATATGGGATGACCATTAAACAATGTGATACTCCTAGCTAATTTATATAAGGCTGACTACAATCCTTGCAGTGCAATATGCTAAGCCAAAAGCAGAGCTGCCAAAATGAATCAATTGTGCATCAAAGGAAGTTTTAAACACTCTAAAATCTGTCTGATATAGTCAGTAAAAGTCAGTGTAAGAGCTAAAGTTCTGTTTGATAGCTGTTCAATGTCGCAGCGTAAACAAAGCACGCAGAAGATTAAACGTAGTCCGCGCGTGGGCAGTCTTTGTGTGCAAATTGGAAACAACTTGTGGCAGAAAAATATTATAAACGTTAGTCACTCCAACCGGTAGTTCTACTCAATTATCATACTTTATTTGTGACATTTAGATTCTTTGTTATAATGTTGTGACAAAATATTGATATTTTCGTTTTTGTTTGGACTAGACGCCTCGTCTTTAAATAAGTATTCCTGTGTTAAAACCTAAGAGATCGCCCTAGCAGTTCGACTATCACAACATTTTTTAAACAAACCTTACTCTATTGCTACGGAATCCTTTAGGAGACTCATACCAGAAATACTGTACTACCCACAGACTCCTCATCACGAGTTTACAAATACTAGGTACCCTCATCTAGCTGAATACTCTGATAATATAATTTGATAATAAAGTCATATCTCCACTCGCTCGACACATCTACAAATTCTTCCCCTCCTCACAAATGAGACTGTTTATTCGCGCACTTACGACCGCGTGAAGTAGCAACATAACATAATTACATAAACAGCGTGGGACAACACGGCGGGTGCTATCTTCACAATTATGTGCGTATTATTGTTCTCTTCGTCACTCCCACATTGCCAAGTTTATGGCCGAAAGTTTATGACGATGTGCTGCAAAATTGTTGCAGAAGGTTCAGCAGTTGTAGTCAAAGATTTTTTGGTGTGTTCCTGGACCTAATTGTCTATGGTCAGCGTCTTGAGCCAGTCTCTGCTTCTTCCATCTGCCATTTCTTTCTACTGATTATGTCTACTCATTCTGTCTACTCATCTGTCTACTCATTCTGTCTACTCATTCTGACTACTCATTCTGTCTTCTCATTCTGTCTACACATTCTGTTTGTTCCGTCTATTTGATACTTCTATCCGAAAAACGTGAAGACTTTGAGTAGGTAAATGTAGTTTGATCCTTCATTGAAGTGGTCATCGACGGACCTATTTAGCAGTGGATACTTATGCATAGGGTAGACATGAGGCGAACTATTTCTTCTTGAACCACACAAACAAAAGCTATTGTGTTCGATTGAGCATCGGACTGCCCATGTCCGCCGCGTGCGTGCATGTGCGCACGCGTGTCTGTTCTAGTTAAGCTAAGAGCCTCATCGCATGTTGCGGGGAGTAGGCCTTCTTATTCTTTGGCTACACCGAACAATAAGCATTAAGTAACTAATTAAATTATTACAGATTTCGTAGAACTGTTATATGTTCAATTTAATGAACCAGTGATACTCAATTAGGTAGGTATGTACTTGGTAGTTTGCAAGCAATTGTTCGTCTACTGATGGATATCTTTTTACAAAAGATACGTTTAACTTTACTTTGCTTTTTTTATCGCAGCTACTCCCACGCGTTGTCGAAAGCCTTCTCTACTTCATTAAAAATTAAAAAGAAATATCACGCACGAGGCTAAAACGTGTATCCGCAAAAACACGGTAAATGATCTCGTCGGAAAATGTTCAAAAGCTCGCAGTCTTGGCTCCGCCATACTTGAACAATGTCAAATACCTCATGTTCGCTACTTGCGCGTAATCAGTGGCTTTTAATCGGACCGTATGGCCCATCATGGCCATCATCCAGGCGACAGCTGTATCTGATCGTCTGCAAACAAAGCGTGCGTCCTCATGTAAGGTCGTTACCACTGACGGGCCATACGTCTTGTCAGTGTATTGTCGTTTTTGCAAAAAACATAAAATAATCAATTTGCTTAGCAAATGATGATGTTTGAAAAAAAAAATTATGGTGGAAAAAAACTTGATTAATTTCGTTTTAGTCAAAACTAACATAACATAGCAGAATATCACGCCTTGCTTCCCCGATGGGTTTGGCAGAGGTGTAGGTACCTATAATAGACCCACATTTCGCGTAACTAACACAATTGGTTTTATAGAACCTATTGTAAGTATTTATATCTAAATCGGAAGTCCTAACGAATTACCAGACATACGGCGACCATGTCGGTTCGGTCTGTTCGCACACTAGGTAGTACCTAGGTATACAAAAAATTGCGAAAAGTACTCAATTTCGTGCGCGTCATATTTGCAACTTTGGAAAGAGCTTAAAAAATACGGCGATAGCTTATTTAAATTAAGTAGGCATTCTTTGTACGCAAAGAGCTCATGAAATCTAACTTTAGGTACTCACTACTAAATTAGTCAGAGGTTAGACAGAGGAAGCCACTACCTACCACTACTTTATGGTTGTGGTCTCTTCAGGCCCTACAACTCCACGACCAAGCCAGCTATCCTAGTAAAGTTGGCAGGACACTTATAGGACTTTACTGTGATCGTTACGGTCATAACGTCACCAAGGCATGTAAGTACTAGGTACTTAGGTACGCAGTAAAGCTCAACAAGGAAATGTCTGCCCAGACACTAAAGGGATAATAGTGCTTCCTTTTAAGACTGCCGACGTTTAATCTCTTGCGTTAACCGGACGTTATGGCTGATCACGGCAGCATAAAACTTACTCGATCTTAATAACTAATGCCTTGATTTTTTCGGTTTTTTGTGTATTTTTATTACAATTATCTCGTCGTCGGCGGAATGTAAATATGTACTCTCACAGACCGTAACTACAGTCCTTATATATTTTCATCTTAGAACTGTACAAGAAGTAGATGATAAATTTTACACATCGAGTTATACAGATTATTAGACAGATTACATAACTAAGATATCAAGGTACTCTGCTGCCTGCCACTGCCGATTTGTCAAGCATGAAAGTGATACAATATTCAGTACCACAGCCGTTCGATCGATCTTCCCAAATATGTGAAGGTCCATGTTAGAAAGATGTTGTAGTTTTTTATCAAAGATATTGAATATACTAAGTCAGCACCGGATCCAAAAAGGAACAAAAATTTCTAACAACGCCATCTATCGTAATAATGTTTTGCAACCTCTCAACAATAGATGGCGGTGTTACAAGTTTAAGTGATTGTTGATCTATTCATTGACAGATGGCGCTACTGTTGCTATTTTAAACAGTTCTCTTTTATTGAGGAATCGTCCGTGGCTTTTCTTTTGGCTAGTCGAAAGCCTTAAGATTAAGACCGCATGAAGCGCGTGTCTTGGGACTGTGGCTTGTAGATAGACCAAATGCTGTAACAAGGAACACACCCAGTTATTTTTAAATACAAGCTACAGTTTTGTTTTTTATTTATGTTGTTATTTGTTATTAGTAACTGGATAGGTACCTACCAAAAACAGAGATCGGCGTAAGTACATAATTGCTGGAAGAAGAATAATGTGATGTAAGTACTTCGATTGTATTGTTAAGTAGGTACCTACCGCAATTAGCCACTTCCAAACTTCACATATCAATTAACTACTCACACAACTAATTATTAATTATAATGAAAGAAGATTACTTGTAGCGAAGATGCGAATGTCAAAATGGATGTGTCAAGTGAAAGAATGGATAAAGTAAGAAATTAGTTTGATAGAGGAAGTTTGAAAGTCGAATCAGTGATAAAAATGTTAACAAGGAATTCTTTGTCCTTAGAATGGTCTAAGGACAAAGAATTCCTTGTTAACATTTTTATCACTGACGCGACTTTCAAACTTCCTCTCAACAAGAGTCTTTCTTTCAACAAGTATCATATTTAGGTAACTTAGAGCCCCAGCCTGCCTCATCGGTCTAGTGGTCGCAAGCGCAAGTACCTAACTGCTAAGCATGAAATCCTGCGTTCGATTCCCAGGTCGAGCAATGTTATTTGTGATGGCTAAAAATCCTTCCCGATGGAAGAGAAAAACATTTTGCACAAACACCAAATAACTAGGTTATACTTAACTTCATGAGCCTGAAGAAGAAAAGTCATGATAATAAAAAAATGTAGGTACCTATCATAATTAGGTATATAACGCTATCATAATCTTACCTTACCAATTCTCAGCTGATTATACCTATCTACCTACCTTACATTCGTAATTTATTATCAGCGCATATTGTGTGCTAAATAGTAGTGAAAGTAAGATGAGCATTCACATGTCTGAAGCTTAGGAGAAACCTACCGAGCCAACCAATGTAGGTATGTACCTAGATATTTGGTGCTAACAGCCCGAAAACGCTTGGACTGATGATGATGCAGATTAGGTTTCTGGATTGAGAAGTTTTATGTCAAATGCAAATTTGATTATTAATTGCTCACATGTGGTAAACCAGTTATTACAGTTTTTAAGGGTCGTGAACCAGACGTGAAGTCGTGAACCCTGTGTAAGGGTAGGACAGCAAATTTTTACGTTATTAAATTCTAAATAAATGTACATTTTCTATAAAAATCTACTTATGTGCAAATGTACTTAGAGGGCAAATAGAATCCTAATGGTCAAAAAAACCTAACCTTTCCAAAGCGAGGTGCGAAAATTTCGAGCTCGCTTCGCTCGCTCTAGGATCCAATTTCCTATCTTCTTCTAATACTCCACTACTTCTACCTTTCATCAGGTAGAAGTAGTAAGTACGCCAAAATGATGGAGTAGGTATTTATCGTATAATCAGCGTGTTAAGAACCTCACTCCGCGGAACTTGCTTCTTTTGACAAGGAAAACGGAGGAGCCCTATACCGGAAAAGTACTCAAAGCCGCAAATTACCATTAATCTGGTATTGTACTTTTTTTGTTAGATGTTATTTTTTTTATCCTGTCCTTTTTACTTTAATCCATTGCTAAACTTAAGGATCAACCAACTTGCTCCAAAAAAATAAAGATCTCCAGGTAAAAATAAAATTATAACGTAACCTAATTTTCAATTCTTACAACACCTCTAAAATAGCAACTAAAATATTGCAAAAGGTTATTTACTAAATTATTTACCAACTGAATTTGAAAATGAGTTTCTATTTCGGTCGCTTTTATCCAGAAGTGACACCTATGACCGAGCACGGGGCTTGGTTGAATGTGACCGCAGATTTGGCCGGAGCTTAAAGTTATGCAGACCACGGACGAGCACAAAATGCCGCGGAAATAAATGCCTGCGCTACAAGTGAAGCGACCGAAGGTTTAGTTTCTAGACGTACAAACACACTTTTATAACTATGTTGATTCTGAACTATGCTTACATTGTTGGAAATTTTGTTGATAATAGTAGAGACAGTTTTCAGGTTTTTTTATTGTAACGTAGGTTATACTTATACGTATAGGTAGGTTTTTTATTGCTACATGCCGAGTGTCGCTGTGTCCATGAAAGAAATTCCCTACTTATTTTGAATAGAATACCATTGAGCTCTAAATCAGCTTATTTTTTCCTAACATCCTAAACCAACCTACCTAAACGTCTGTGGTTAAGTCTAAAATTATCATTATTAGCCATTAGAGGCTCACTGCTGGGCAGAGCTCTCCCTACTGTCTTTCCACCTCTCTCTGTCCAGAGCTGCCAAGATCCGTCCAGCTCATCCCGCTATCTTCGTCTGGGCTAAGACTAAACTTACCTACCAAAAATACATGAAGTTTTGCTAACATACAAGTACAACATCGTACGGTACCTTCACTTCAAATCATCAAAACTCAATATTTTCCTCTCCGCGGCTGTGGAGTAAAATCACAAAGTAAACACTATTCGGCACATCGGATATTCAGCGCGCGCTTGAGTGCATTTTGTTACCTAAGTTGTATTTTACTTTTCCCGCCTACGTATAACGTAGAAAATTGAATCAGCTGTAGACTAACATTTAAATTAAATAAAATAAGTACCTACTTTAACAGTTTAATAAATATTAACAGAAAAAAATGCATTTTATAGGAATTTCAATACTTAAATAAGTATTTTATGAGGTATTTAATTAACTAAAATAACAATAAAGTGTCTTTTGGCAATTAAACATCAAATCATTTTTCATTTACTTTCTCTTGGCGGCCATAGCGTTATTTTTCTTGTAAGTTAGGATGGCAAGGGTGCCGTTAACGATGTAGGTGGAAATACAGACAATGCATACGTCGTGTAGAACAAAGGCCAGAAGGTATGCCAGGTAGAAACACATTGGTACCGAGGAAGCGGCGATCAGAAATAGAAGACGGCCCATCAGCAGCTGGTCGAATGTTGCTGAAATAAATAAGGATTGGTTGTTACTGTACCGTTATCTAGTCTAGATGATGAAAGTCGTGAGAAATACATCAACGTAATAGCTTGTTGGGAGTCTTGGTGTACAAATACTTACATAAATGGAAATATTTGTATTCAAAACATTGTAAATATTTGCCTTGTAAGTCCTTGTCTAACAGTTTTAACTTCTAGGAAGTCCTAGAAATTAAAACTTCACATTGTGAACCACAGAATTTTTGTTTTCTTTTTTATTAGAGTATATTTTGTGGACACCATTCTGGATAATTCCTTAGCCTGTCAAGTTCCAAGTCATGCATGACGTAATTCATCAGCTATTGTTCTTGGCCTAAATTCGAGTCCTTTCTTTGATAGATCAAAGGGTAATTTCGCATGATTGTGCTAGAATAGACCCTTTGGAAGCAACCATGCGACAAATAAATAATATTCAATTCAAATGTTAATTAATATACTTAGTACTAAACACAATTCCTAAACTTAGAAAATCGGAATGACTAGACATAGAGAAACTAATCTCTAAGCTATAACATAATTTATTGGGTCATAAACTCAAATCAAGCATAGAGCAATTACAATGACAGATTATGACCACTCAACACAACAAAAGAGATCAAACAAACCGGCTGTGGCTTATTTCAATATCAGACTGAAATAACACAATGCTCACTACAATTCCGAGCATTTACGAGCGTGTTTCGCGGAATTAACATTTTAGCGAAGCAATAAAAGCTCACGCAAACCCTCTAAATATTCAAATATAGAAACATTTTATTGTTATAGACTTTAATGCTATTGGGAATATTAAATAATTCAAATTCGACTTTCTTATTCGCTGCGAGGACGTTCGCTAATTTAACAAATTCAGATAGATTCTGATTAAACACAAACGTTAATTAAGTTGCGTACAACTTTCGGTTATCGCAACACTACTAACAATGATTAAATGGAACTAACTAACACAAATTGGCACGAGTATATTTTCCCTAAACGTGTAAATCATATTGACACGTAACATTTCGCACTTCCCAGGAGTGTGTAGGTAGGTACCAATGTTAGCCTATTACGATAACAGTTATTCACGGCTCGTGAGCTACCAAATAAGCTTAGAGTGAGCACAAGCGCAGAGTTTCGCAATATTTTTCTCGTGGTAAAGTCACGAAGTCGGCAAGGCAACCACGAACCGCATTGATGTGCGAATAGCACGCCGCCGACCGACGCCGGTGCATCGTAATCGTAATGCTACGTCGATAATTGGCATCGCGATTGTAATGACTACCAACTTCGCTACTCGTTAATCAATAACTCCAACTGTGGATACAGTTTTTATGCGAATTTTACGATTAACAGCCGCCTCGCGTCTCAAGCTAAACTCTATATTAAGACTTAGGTAATAAACAGCTTTATAAAGTTGACATCTATATTTAATTAATTGATGGATTTCTTCTTTTCAGTATAAATGACAGTTTTACTGGCGATTCCATCTGAACATCGTAAAAGTTGATGATAGCGTTTAATTTTTATTGGTTTCGGTTAGATGTGGAGAAAAACGACTGCAGTAATGTGCTTTAGATATCTCACGCAGATGTATAAAAGAGTGGGTTTACGTCGTTAATTATACTACTTACAGTTTTATTCTGCGAAACAAAAATCGGGTCAGATAGCTCTATAAACGTAATTATAAGTTATTATACGTACTCAAAAATATTAAGAGACAGTAGAACATTATTCCGTAGACGGGATTGGGTATCCTCAGGGACGACTCTTTTGGTATAAATCCAAAACCTTTTGAGTACCTGGAATTAATTATACAAACTTTAGATATTTAACATAACATACACAACGCCTTGTTTACCCTAAGGGTTGGGCACAAGTGTAGGTACACACGGCTACACATCAAGTTATACATTTCCAGTTTACGCTGACCTCGCACTGTACGGAAATCCTATATATTGCGAGATTAGCTTATACTGGAAATGTATAGCTTGATGTGTAGCCGTGTGTACCTATAGTACACCCACGTTAGATAAAATAAAATAAATAAATAAATAAAATCTTTATTGTTCAAGAGAGTAGTACAAATTAAAAACGTTTTCCAAAAAAATAACAACTGACTTCCGAAAAATCACTACAAAGTGAAAAATAACTTTAATTTCGGAAGGCGGTGAAAAAAATTAAAAAACATATCCAAAGTCACCGACTTAGTGTTTTTATTTTTCACTTTTTAGTAATAGTACCTTCCCCACTAATTCGAAATTCCGTCATGGTTGGGGTCAAAACGCTGCATATTTATGCGATAGCAGCAATCGCGGTTGATTTAATGTTACTTTTTCCGTTGTCTGTCTCCGAAAGGCATCATCAGATGTATCCGAAATTAAAATGAGACCACACAGGAAGCACCAGCTTTCAAATAAAAAGAATGATCAAAATCGGTTCACCCAGTCGAAAATTCTGAGGTAACAAACATAAAAAAACATACAGTCGAATTGAGAACCTCCTCCTTTTTTTAAGTCGGTTAAAATAGCACTAGCCTCCACACTAGAATTCCCTGTGTCGTGGAGACTAGTCTCCTTCGTCATAAAAACATAGTATAGATATACTTTATGTTTATTTCAAATAAATAATAAAAATGTAATTCATAGAGACCAAAATTAACCTTCGGAACATAATAACGAATTTTTCCTGGTTCCCAAATTATTTCCGTAACTGACCCATATCTGCTAGTGGCTTGACCAGTAATATTATGTACAATAACAGTTATCGGACCCACAACATTTTCTAGCATGTCCGCTGTGGTCTGCGCTTCGATATAAAGAATGTATCTCTCATAGGAACGTAGGTAATCTACCTATATTAATACGTGAAGTTAAAACTTTGTATCCATTTTTACGAAAATAACGCGGACGTTGGAATATGAAATTTGGCATAAAGTTTATATGGAGAAAGAGTGCAAAGCTAATATTTTTGTTTAATAATATTAATAATGCATTAGAAAAACATTAAAGGTTAAAAGAATTATGGTCGCTTTTGGACCACTGTCACACATTGCCACTGGGCGACCACTAACTAGTTCGATTAAAAATAAGAAACTTAACAAGACGTAAAAACATATACCTACTTCGATCTATCGAATAAATACACACACCTGTATTTATTCGGTAGATCGAACGACAATTTTGACAACGGTAAGTGCGATGTTACAAGTTTCTTCTATACATCTTTCGTTAATTTAATACTAGTTACAACAAGTTAGTATTTATTGCAACTTACTCTGAAGAAAGAACCCGTGAACAGCTGGCGTACTCCGAGATATCACAGAGTGCCGCGTACCCCGGATTTGCCTCTACCGAAAACTCCACATATAACGCGTAAGTAGACAGCAGAATGCCAATAATGCTAGTCAACACAATGACACGGTTCAGGCGTTTCGGCTCCATGATTACCTAGAAAATAAAAAAGACATAAGTAGTACCTACACGGTAACAATTTGAGAAAGGAGTTCAGGGAAAATTGGTATCTATGATAAACAGAGCATGTGCCGGACGGGCGTGATCGCTTGGACGCGAGGGGTGTGTGGTGAGGGTGTATGCCTGTCCCACTGTGTGTGTAGGGCTCCCGGTCCGCGCGGCGCTGACGTCCTGCACCTTCATGACGTTACCATATGTACCAGTGTTATGACTCGTCTCAAAGATATAGTTTCCAGACTTTCGTCTAGGAAGGGGGTGTTTTTTGACTCCGTGAAAGGGGGGGGGGGTGCCTTACCTGCACCCTAATTGCGTAACACACTATTAATCAGAATCTGAATCATTTTGAAGCCTATTGTTAATTCATTGCTTCATATGTTTGTATAATTCAACTGCTCAACGACGTGAACCACGCAATGAACGTTGTGGAACTGTCAAAATGAAAGCGATTCCTACTGATAGTGTATTACGCAATTACCCCTCTGATTAATAACACACGTTTTTTTATGTTTTACAGGAAACAATTTCAGAACACTACTTGAACTATATCTATTAATTAATTTAAGAATTAAATAAAAATCTTGCCGATGACTACGAATTACTAGAAATTACACGTTTACTATCGTACTATGAATCTTTACCGTAACGAGAGCCGCAAATTGCTTCCTGTTTTTAAGTTTTATTTGTTCTAGATTTCATTACATTTATGACGAAATTATGCATATAACATCTCAATTTCTTAAAATATACAAGGCATGTTACATATTGTTGCATTCCCCATGAAATTCCCCGTCTCCTGAGATATCCACATCAACTATATCTTTCCATACTGAAAGAATGTTTCGAGGAAACCCGAAAAAATTCTGAAAAATGTTAATAAATTTATTTTATATGTTGATTTCCTCGAAAACTACTGAACGGATTTCAAATCCAATTATAGATATCTCAGGCTGGTCTGTAGACCTAAAACAATCTGATATTTAAAACTATACAACCATGGCTTTCAGGGCGTGACGCGCCCTGAAAGAGGGTTAGCAAAAACAAAAATTTTAATAATTACTTAACTAAAGTAACACGACATACAAACTCAATTAAGTGGGCTTTATCTCAGGTTTACGTTATTGAAAGTTACGTCCAGGGCTAGGTCTCGGTACTAGGTTACCTGGACGCAACTAAAACTATAAGTTACTGCTATATAGCCCACTCAAATGAGGTTCGCAGGGGTGGTACTTACGGTTATCTTATACTAGCCGCTTAGTCACTACTGTTTATTGGTTTCACTATCACTCTTATCACTATGAATCTACGTTAATGTCAAAAACAAACTATTTAACTATGTAGTGACGCATCGTCGCGAACAGAGCAAAAGAACCAAAAGTTAAATTTTGGAGAAAATTGAAACAGCATTTTAAGTAAAAAAAAAAAGTTCAAGTTTCTTTTTAAATCAGAACAAATCGGAAGAAAGATTTGCAACAAAAAATATCATTCTGTGGATTGTTGTACCTACTGACCGATAACGTTGATATATCAAATACTATCTAATAATAGTCAAGAGAATTTGGAGTGGAATCAAGCGAAGTCAGATATCAATCGTCATTTCGCTATTGGTACTTCTGGCTCGTATTGTAAGTACCTACCTAGTACTTACCTACCCATTTTTTAATAGTAGCAGACCTTGTATGATAAGAACGAATCGGAGACTGGCTTTCCATCCCTACTTATTATTGTAACTGCAAAAGCACATAACTTTGTCTGTGTCTGTTATTCTTTCATGCCCAAACCGCTGAACCGATCGTCATGAAATTTGGCAGAGATATAGCCTGGGATATGGAGAAGTACATCGGCTTTTTTTTTGCAATCGACATCCATGCGTGCGGAGCCGAGGGAAAAAGTATTGTGCATATTTTCACGGAACCAGGTATAGTAAGGCAATACTGTATTCAATCGACAAGACCTTAGTCCCCTCTAGGGTCTCGGTCAACCAAAGACCGCCACACTACACATTGAAACCCCCGACGATGACAGCCCCCGACATGGTACTTTTTTTTAGAGATTGACTCTTTGCCCAAGCAGTCGAGGTTTTGTTATGTCAATGTAATACCGGAATGTCAGAGATTGTCGACATATAGCCCAACATCCTTGAGTAAAAATAATCATGCTAAACGTACAAATAATTACACATGTCCATCAAGCTTTTGTTTGAAGTAGTTGCCTTCGACACAAAACTCAATTACAAAGGTCAGTAGTGAAGGCCGTCCCTCGGTCGTGTAATACGAGAACCAAGTACCAACCTATTAATATTATGTAATTTAATATCTATGAATAAATATTAGCTAGCTACATACGTCTATGATACTTAAGCCTCACCTCACATAGGTAGGTAAATACCGATCGAATTTCTATTTTCGTTCAACTCAAAAAAATCTATTCATTTAGGTAGTCTACCTACTAATATGAAGCGATTTGATGCATGATAATTAATTAATGCAGTAAATACATAAAATGAAGTCATAATTTATTTGAATATTGACGATTAGATATTCTTTCCTGAATCGTTCATGTTTATTTAATTCTACCCATACACACAGTGAGAGTAATTTATTCGATAGGTACTGATAATGCATATTCATGATAACTGAATTTTATTTTTTCCATATAATTCACGATATTTTAATAGTGTGTATCCTACTAACATTATAAACGCGAAAGTTTGTAAGTATGGATGGATGGATCGATGTTTGTTACTCTTTCACGCAAAAACGGCTGTTTATGATAGTAGCTGTGAAACTCACCTAAGTAAATTAGACAGGGTCCAAAACGTTTGCATGAGGGTTATCGGTGGCTTTATTAGAACTACAGCGATTCACGTTATGGAAAATGAACTAAATCTGCAACCGTTGAAGTTTCGCAGATACTATCTAGCGGGAAAATTTTGGCTCAAAATAAAATCATACACTGATAATAACATTATGGAGGTGATAAAAGAACTGCAAGCACATTGTCAACAATCACACTGGAGAAGAAAGGTGCCACTGTTCGTCAGAATTCACGAGTCTCTTGATTTGCTCCCTGTCTATACTAGCCCAAGGCTTGAAATGTTCTCATTGGACACTTGGGTCCACAGGATTGATCTGTCTCAAGTCATATTTCCCAAAGTAGAAGGTTTGGTTGCCGCTAAAAGGCACTACCAAAATACTAATCTAACTGAGCTATGTACCATATTCTTAAATAACACGTACTCGGGCTTCTACAAAATATACACAGATGGATCCAAAGACAAAACAGGTGCAGGAGCAGCGTTTTTCGATCCTCAAAACAAAACTTCAGTGAAATTAAAGGTAAATTCAAAATGCAATATAATGTGTGCTGAACTAGTGGCAATAGATGAAGCATTATCCTACATTGACTCATTTGAAAGCGGCAATTATGTCATTTTGAGTGATTCGAGAAGCGCTCTCCAACATTTGACTCGGTGTACCTCGAGTTTTCGGGGTACTCCGATTGCCTACAGCGTGATCAAATCTATTGGTAAACTTATTGCTAAAAACATAAATATTGTACTACAGTGGATACCGGCTCATGTTGGCTTGGAAGATAATGAAGTAGTGGATCGTTTGGCGAAAGATGCTTGTGAAGATGGGTTGGTTTGTCCACACTTTCCCGTGCACAGTGACTATTTGAGTTTAATTAAAGAAGAATGCACTAAAATGTGGCACGAGCATTTCGATCAGAGGTCACTGAGCAAAGGAATCTGGTATCGAACAATCCAACCAACACTTTCTCGTTGTTCATGGTTTGACCAGGCAAACATGAGTCGCCCAGAAATTGTGATGGCTCTTCGACTTCGTTCGGGACACATTCCACTGAACAGCTTTGCGTTTCTCATCGGTAAGGTGGCTTCACCAAATTGTCCAGAGTGTAGTATAGTGGAAGACACGTACCATATCTTGATGGAGTGCGTCCGGAACGAGACCGAAAGAGCCACATTGATAAACAAGTCACACGATGTTGGAAGGTGTAACAGCATTCTTGCGTCCCCTTTATCAAAGGATGCTAGACGCTTGTATAAATTAGCAAAGATAGGATTTAGATCATAAGGAATAATGTTTGTACCGATGAGGGTGGCATAATCAGTTCATGATTAAACCCTCTATAAAATAAATAGATTAAAAAAAAAAAAAAAAAAAAAAAAAAAACGGCTGAACGGATTTGCATGAAATTTGGCACACAGGTAGTTTGTAACCTGGAATAACATATAGGATTCTTTTTATCCCGGTACTACGTTCCCGTTGGATAGTTTTCGACCTCCACGCGGGCGAAGCCGATGGCAAAAGCTAGTAAGTCATAATAATAAATGAAGTATTAATTAATAGATCCTACTAATATCATAAATGTGAAAGTTTGTGAGTATGGATGGATGGATGGATGTTTTTTACTCTCTCACGCAAAAACGGCTGAACGGATTTGAATGAAATTTGGTACACAGGTAGTTTGTAAGCTGGAATAACACAGGATACTTTTATCCCGGTACTACGTTCTCGTGGGATAGAGTTCGACCTCCACGCGGGCGAAGCCGCTGGCGGAAGCTAATAAACAATAAATTTATTAAAATAGTTACTGGTCTTAACATAGATTTTGTAACACTATTCCTTATTAGTGTTACGAAAACCTCCTTAATAAAATATGAATGATTCGAATATTACCCAAATCCATTCACACGTTCTTTAGCGATGTTAATCAATTTTATTTTTAAAAGGGGTGGCTGCAAGCTCTACACAGCAAGAGCGGCAAAAAAAAACGAAAATAAAAAGCTCCACCGTTTGTTTAGTCCTACCTCCATTTCGCCACCCCTTCGTGTACACACGGCATTATAGCCGATGGGTATAAAAATTAAAAAGAAAATAAACAATTCTGGCCCCGCCGGAGGTCTAACGTTTTATTAGCATAAAACCACTAAAGCATCAAACACTAATCGTGTTAGCACTCGAAAAACTGCCCACAAAATTTTCTTAAAATAATAACGAAACATTTATACTTACACAAATTTTGCACTGAAGGCAACAAAAAGACCCGTTTTTAATAACACGATATTGTTTTATACGATGCCATTATGTAATTATCAACATTGTTTTATTATGCTGGCATTCACGAACTGACGGCTGGCCGGCAAGTTGACGGTGCACAAAACGTTTATTAAACAATTAACAATAAAAACATACCTGAACAGCACACACTATAAGACCCACAAAATCAATGTCCACGACACGCTACGAATTGATAATTCTGTTCATAATACAATGTTAATGTTAATTTATGTTTACGTAAATATTGTCATATCTACAGTTATCTTAATCACGTTTATAATGATAACACACGAGGTCCCTTCATAATATCCCAAGCCCAACTGGATCTATGTCACCGTTTTCTTATGATTAAGTAGGTAACTTATTACATACGTCAATACGTGTATTAAGTTTATTCACAAGCCTCCCATATACTATGAACTTTAGCATGACGCAAGCTTGATAAAAAGATGTTGTTTGTATCATGAAGATTAATTAAGATTTTAGGTACCGTAAAACGCTGCAACTTTGCCTGGATTTTGACGTTTTTTGTTCGTATCTCTGAACCTATTCATTATTATGACTTCAAGTGAGTTTTAGATGGAAAATAAACCTTATATCTTGCGTGTTAGAACCGAATTATTTTTAATTCATGCTGTTCTTAGGAATTACAGGTACTCAAAGACGTAGGCAAAGTTGTATGTTAAAGACGCAACTTTACCTAGAAGGTTAACTCAATACTTATTATGCTTATCGTTCCAAAAAAAATTTCCCGAGTGCATGAGACACCGTGCTTGCCCACGCCAGTTAAATGATTGCAATGTAGGGTTTATTTTTTTTATTACAGCTAATAGGCAAACTTGTTCCACAAACTTTCCATACAAAAATGTCGTTGACTGTAGGGTTGAACCAAAAATCTACAGATTATTTTTAAAACGTTTAATACTTTAAAAAATATATAAAGAGATTCCTACTTCGGAACAAAAATCACAACTGTAATGGTTTTTGGCAATAATGTCAATTACTAATTAACTATGAATATATCGAACAACGAATTTTTATACACAAACATATTTGAGTATGTTCGAGAAATTATTTGTGATTAAACATTACAAATAATTTAAAATTAAACATTTCTTAAAATTTTAAACTACAATGCATAAATGCGATGTGTGCTTCTTCCTCAGTGGATAACGCTGTGTCGACCAACTAGTTTTTCATGAAGGATTTGTTGACGATGGTCCGATTAGGGATTCCAAACTGCTTTTCTGCTTCATAAGATGAAATAACTTTGTTTAAATCTGCTGCTATGTCTAACATTTCCACAGAGTAATCAGCATAATTACAAGCTCCTGGTGTTCTCCTGCTCCGTTGTTATTGTTTCCTATTTTTTTATTTAACTGCAATAGAAATAAGACTTACTTGAAGACCTACGACACAAAACAACCCCCCCAAGGGTTTTGCACAAATGTAAAACTACTACTACTACACCAAATTTTGGCAGCTATGATTTTTTATTCTACAACGTTACTTTAAAATTAGCTAAACTTACTGTACAGTGGCCACTTGTCAATTTTTTTTTAAGTTTTCGTATGTGGGGTATTGTAAATGTCCGCCACAACGCTAACTAATATGTAACAGTGTTATTAAGAATTTAATCTCACTAGGGAGAAATTTATGTAAAAAAAACATTTTGGTTTTCTTTTCACATCACATATCCATACAGTGTGTGAAGTTTCCGAATTAATTTAACGTAAAACAATAAAGGGCGAGCCTTTTACAATCTTCAAAGTCGCTACACTTTTAACAGAGCGGCCGTGGTCGTAAGTTGGTACACTAAGTACCTACCTACCGTATTGTCATGTATCTTAAGTAGGTATCTAAAATCGCTTTGTCAAAGTCAACAACGTCAGCCTGGAAACTACAAATAATTTGTATTATATTTGAACGTCGGAGAACTCTGCGCATCAGTGGGCACATACAGACTGAATTAAATCATATTCAAATATATAATTGATAAAATGTGACTTGTGCCAACCCTAGACCCAGGCAAAGTTGTGTCACTCAAATTTTCAAAACAGTGCGTAACATTGCCTACTAAGTTATTTTGATGAATTCTAGTCCTTTTCATTAAAATATCAAATAATATGGGAAAAAGACAGTATTTTCTTACCTTGGGATGTTATTCCTTCGCGAAAACACCTTTACTGTAGCTAGAATAGCAAAAGTTACAGAAGGCTGAAAAAATCCACTCATTCGCGCCGGTTTTCGTTGCGCAACTGACGGAGTATCAATGGAGTTACCTTTATAAAAAATAAAAAATATGTTGCCCTAATAACAAATAGTTTCTACAAAATGGTGGAAAACGAGAAAAAAGCAAACGGGAGTTATTGTAATTGAAACGAAATAGGCAAATTTGGGCATAGTTGGCAAAGTTGCAGCGTTTTACGGTACTTTATAGAAAAGATAATTGAACATCTAAATTTATTTTCGTGCTTATTTTTAATTGTATATTTATGAAACTTATACTTAATCCATACTTAAAACATTTTAATAAATATTTGTAGTCTTTTTGAATAATATTTATATTATTATAAAGCCAGTAATTTAAACTAAATTTTTATAGGCACCGTACTTCATTGTGGTATTAAATCAATAGGGGAAACTACGAAACAAGCACGGTAATGTTCCCGGTAAACCATAGTCTACCTATCTTTCCCGCGTGCGTGCTGTGGAAGCCCACTCAGTACTCACCCTTTAATCCTGAGGATGAGCCGAAAACTGCCTCATTCACACTTCGTGGTTAATGAGGCGATATTCCTCTTTTATTAGCAAAACAAGATGAGCGAGTTGGCGATTGTAAAACTACTCATGAATCATGATCTCTGTTCCAGCAAAAGCTACCATGTAGTCTAATTTGCTTGAAAATGGAAAAATAACGTGAAGAATAATTAATGTACTTACACGAATGATTACAATAAATTACAGGATCAGTTTCATTGTAAGTAGGTAGTTCATTTAAATTATGAGCGCTTCAATTGCTAAATCGTCACGCGCCATAGGCAGATGCATAATAAGTATCGTACACCCACATTCCGTTGATGACCGTCATCGGTATACGAATGAGTCATAGTGTGAAGGGCCGAAACTGATTCAACAAAACAATACTTAGGATTTCTGGGACTGTAAGAAATGACCTGATCCCTATTCCTAACCTATTAATAAATTATCAGAGATGACTGGCGACATGTACAAAGCGAGGGGAGGCTGGGGGGGGGGGCAGGCCCCAGAACTAACATTTAGCTGGTGTAAGCACTATACCACAGATTACACTGTACTTAGTATAGGACTTAATAATCCTGAAAAGAACCGGAGTCACCGACATAGCTTCCAAAGAAAGCAAGCTGAAGTGGCAGTGGGTTGGCTATGTTTATCGAAGGACCGGTAGAGCAGACGAATCCTGGAGTGGAAACCGCGTGTCGGTAAGCATAGTGTGGGACGCCCCCATCTAGATGGAGCTATAACCTAAAACAGGTAGCTGGGACAAACTGGATGCGGGATAGATAGACTGCAAAAGGCTGAATTTACTGAAGCACTATAGAGAATGCCTGTGCCCCCCAACCACAGATTTAATTTCCACCCCCCCCCCCCCGCCTCTCACTTTAGCCAAAAACTGGATTCATCAAATGACAAATAAGTATTTGATTTATTAATTGGTTTTATAACGTATTCATTGAATAGACAGAATTATTATATTACATATTTTAAAATGCCTAATACCGACAATCATAGAGTTTTACTTAGTTAGGTAATTTTATCACTTTTATTCAAACATGGTTAAAAATAATTTAAAGATAGATGTTTCAATAGTACCCACCCACTCAATTTTATTCACCTAACACCTTTACACATAAAAAAGTCTAAGAAAGTATTTTTACCCGACTGCGCCAGAAGGAGGGTTAGGTTTTTCGAGAATATATATATGTGTATGTATGTATGTATGTATGTACCGACTGCTTTTCTGAGTATTCATGGAAAAGCCCTAAAACAAGAAAGTCGTTGTACCCGATTGCACTTAACTTAAGAATCGCCAGTTGCTAAGGCGATGCAGATAAATTGCAGCAGTCGGGACCCATTCTAGAAATGGAGGCTTAGTGAATTGAGAGCACATACTTATATTACATTGCAGATTACTCCAATCTACTGACTAGACGGCTGACTCACTAGAATGGGTCCCGACCACGGAACAGAAAAAACAGGGAAGTGCAAAGTAAGCGTGGCACGCGTGCCACAAATAAGCGTTGTTACGCTTAATTGGTCCCAGTCGTGTTGTAACATCGCGTCGAGTTGCTAGTGTCGCGACAAATTTATTTTTCCGTAGCTATGCCGAACTGTTCCATTTTGCAGCGCCAAAATGATAGTAGTAGAATAAATCTTAAAACTGGAGGTGTTTCGTATCATCGATAAGTACGGTTTTATTTGTTTTCTAATAAAATCTCAGGTAATTTTAATTTACTCATAATTTATTATAACGTCTTGTTAAAATCAACCTTATGCGACTAAAATAAACTTGTATTACGTTAAGAAGTGTATTACGTTGCATAGATGCTTTGTAGCAAAAATGTAGCCAAACTTTTACATAATAACGTAATTATAATTATTTAATTTTCAAATAATAAGTACTACGTCATTCTACCTACAGTTTTATTACTAAACTCCCAACAAGACTTACCCGATTTCTGGCTTAATTCGAAAAAAGTATCTATCGATATCGATAATTTAATTGAGAATTCAGTGTATCTGCACTGGTGTGACCTTGGTCGAGTAGCACTAGATGTCGACCTACGACATGAATGTCAACCTTATCGTTATCACAATTATGTCTAAAATTGCTACCATTGAAAATACTGCCATCTATGGTCGAGCAGCGGAATTTACTCGGCAATCGAATCTAGTTTTACTTTAGATAACAAAACGTTGTAAATACTTTCTGAGCTAAAGCAAAATAAATCCTATCTATAGAGCATGCAGGTTTATTTCCAGACGTAGGATCTGTGGCTTATGCTAGTTTTGATTAAAAGTAAAACGTTTGTCGTTTTACTTTTAGTCAAACGAATTGTTTATTTGTAGTGCATTATTTGATTATCGGTTTATTTGTGTGAGTTTGGCGATAACGGTTCCTATAGTAATTTTGTTGCATTGCAGTTCCACCTGTTTTCTCTTTTCCATGGTCCCGACTGCTACAATTTATTTGCTTATAAGCATCGCCTTAGCAACTGGCGATTCTTAAGTTAACTGCAATCGGGTGCAACGACTTTCTTGTTTTAGGGCTTTTCCATGAATACTCAGAAAAGCAATCAGGTTTTTTAGTTTTTTAAATTACTGTTTTTTTATTTAGTACACTGTTACTAGGATCTTTTGGTCAGTGTTTCGTGTGAATACAATCAATCCAAAATCAAGTTTATTTTAGTCGCATAAGGTTGATTTTAACAAGACGTTTTATTAAATTATGAGTAAATTAAAATTAACTAAGATTTTATTAGAAAACAAATAAAACCGTACTTATCGATGATACGAAACACCTCCATTTTTAAGATTTATTCTACTGCTATCATTTTGGCGCTGCAAAATGGAACAGTTCGGCATAGCTACGGAAAAATAAATTTGTCGCGAGACTAGCAACTCGACGCGATGTTAAAACACGACTGGGACCAATTAAGCGTAACAACGCTTATTTGTGGCACGCGTGCCACGCCTACTTTGCACTTCCCTGTTTTTTCTGTTCCGTGGTCGGGACCCATTCTAGTAAGTCAGCCGTCTAGTCAGTAGATTGGAGTAATCTGCAATGAAATATAGGTATGTGCTCTCAATTCACTAAGCCTTCATTTCTAGAATGGGTACCGACTGCTACAATTTATCTGCTTATAAACATCGCCTTAGCAACTGGCGATTCTTAAGTTAAGTGCAATCTGGTACAACGACTTTCTTGGTTTAGGGCTTTTCCATGAATACTCAGAAAAGCAGTCGGGTTTTTTAGTTTTTTAAATTACTGTTTTATATTTAGTACACTGGTACTAGGATCTTTTGGTTAGTGTTTCGTCCTAGGGGCTTTTGGCGCTCGAATGACGTTGAAAGGGTGGTGCTGCTGTTAGTAAACATTTAGTGCAACTATTTTCTGAAATGTAATGAAAAATTAGATGGCAGAGTTAATTCCTATTTTGGTCACGTGTCAAAAGATCCTTGTACAGAAGATAACAATCATCTGTTTTTTTTTTAAATTATGGCATTATTGAAGCAAAGCAAAATAATAATACCTAATTATTCAAATTTGCATCAGGCATTTTTAGCTACTTTCTTTTTTTGTGTTGTTTGTGTCAATAGAAGTTGCTCTCAAGTTTAACTTTTTTTTGTCATTCTTTTGAATGATATATTTCTAAAACATCGTACCTGCCTAATCAAAACGTTGCAAAATAATAGTCAATATTATTTAAAAACTCATCCCACCTTTGGATCTAACCATGTTGACACTACACTTGGGAGTGGCGCGAGGAGGCCAAACGCCGGGGCGTAACTCCGCTGCCGCGGGAAATCGCGGCACGGCGGACAGAGCTCCGGCAGGATCTCTTGGCGACGTGGAAAGTGCGATTGTCGAAACCCAGTGCTGGGCACGCCACGATTACGGCGGTAAGTCCCCTCTTTGAAGAGTGGCTTGAGAGGCGGCATGCATGGCGTCCTCGCCTGACACAGGTCCTCACCGGACATGGCTGTTTCGGGAGGTTCCTGTTTCGGATAGGGCGGGAGGAAACGCCCGGGTGTTTCCATTGCGAAGATCGCCCTGAGGACACGGTGGAGCATACGGTGAAGGTCTGCCCGGCTTGGGTGGAGCACCGCCGTGTCCTTGTGGAGGTGATCGGCGGCGGCGATCTCTCGCGTCCGACCCTGGTCCAGGCCATGGTACGGAGCGAGAGTGCATGGCTAGCAGTCGCCTCCTTCAGCGAAGCAGTTATGCTCGCAAAGAGGGAGGCGGTGCACGTGATCCCATGCAGTACATGCGCCCTCACAGCCGTGGCCTTCGCAGGAGACGCCCTGAGCATCGGGAATCCCAGGCTGATTCCCGGCCACCGTAGGCACGGGCTTGCGAACGGCGAGTAATGGGTAGCATAATGGGGTCGACGGCGCGTTGTGTTCCAAGCGCGCCTCAAAGAGATGTCAGCAGCAACTGATGGGGCCCGCAAGGGCCGATGCCTGCCAGGGGTGCGGGTTGTTCGAAAGAGATACCGCGGCCCCTGGCACACAAGCAACTGAGGGAACACGGGTGGGTTTTAGTCAGTAAAAGTCTGACACGCCCTCCTGCTCCACCCAGAGCGGGAGAAGTTATTTGATGATTTCCCACCCAAAAAAAAAACCATTTTGACACTGAATAAAACTTTTAACGGTAGGTAGTTTAATCTCGGTATGGTATTTTGCCCACACGCGCCCGCACACCGCCGCCGCTGCATCATGATGCGAGTTAGATTTTGACAGTCACCTTTGTCAAAAGGTGTGTAGTTTTCTATTGATTTTTTTTTTCTGAATTTTTTTTATAACACCTACGCACAATTTCTGCAATCATAACGTAGGCCAACCTTGGCCCTAATCATAATCATAATCATAATAATTTATTTGCTAGTATTGGTCTTAAAGTTGGTGGTGGTGGGTGATGTGGAGGTGGTTCTCGTTGACAGGGAATTGAAATTTTTAATCATCTTGAAAATTTATTTCAAATTTTCAAATCCAAATACAAAATAAATGTTTATTTGTTATTTATTTATATCCTTTAATTATTTTCTACCCTTAATAACTACATTTTAAAATATTTTTAGAAAAGTAACTTGACAAGAAACATTAATTTATTATTATTATCGTTTGCTTATTTAAAAACGATGAGTTTTATATTTATTTACAATAAAATCTTCACGCAATATTAATTCACAGAGAACGATTATTTTTTATTGTGAACGCAACCTATTACATAAACGTCAAAATCAAAACATGCACAAACTTCATAAAATAGTTCTTTTCAAACACCTGCGGGTCTAAAAAGGCCACATTATTAAGCATTTCCTCTAAAATTGATTCATTTCCTGAATTCCCTTATATTCTGCTATTTGACATTTTACTATACTAAAGCAATTCCTAGTTTGGTGACCATTTTACGAATTTCCATACAAAACTGTCAAATAGATGAATTGCGTGCTGTTTAAGCAGATAATATTATGAATTGTCAGTTTGTGACCATTTTACGATTTTAAATATGATCCATATTATGATTCTGCCAAAGTGGCCTTTTAGACGCCCAGTTTTTGTAAGATATTTTGTAACACAGTGTTCCTGGTAGATTATGTTAAAGGAGAAATTGAAACACTGCACCACAGAGTACTAATAGTTGAAAAACTTATACAACAAACAAATTCGTTCACGAAATGCCAACATGAAAGATCAAAACTAGACATGTCCTCAGCAATAAGGTTTGCAGTATCTTGTAAAGAAAATGAGGTGTATCTGATACAAATCCAAATTATTTCATTCGTACATTATTAGGACATTAATTGATTCTAGTGGACACTTGCAAAATATTAACGATTTCAAATGAATATTTGTGTTGATAAACGAGACAACCTTACCAGTTAGAAGAGTATGAACAAGCGCTACATTGCCAATGACGCCCAGTATCGCGGAATGTCCGTGCATAAGGTTGGCAGCTCTGTGTTTAGTTCTCCATCGCGACCGCAGCGTAGCGTTGGCGTCGTGTAACACCTTTCATCAGTGTTGCCGTTTTAGCCACTTCGTGGCTAGATCTAGCGGATTTTCGACGGTTTTAGCCAAAAAATAATCTGTTTTAGCCACCAAAATTAATCTAGCTACTTCTGGCTACTTTTTAGATTATTACTACCTACTTTTATTATTGTTAGAAGTCTACCGACTAATATTTAATGTATTTTAGAGAAATAATTATGGGACGATCGTCAATAACTGTAGGCAGCACCACAGAGGTCCGCGCCGAATCAAGGGATTCCCAATAATGTGAATGTTTAGATTTTTAACGTAATTTAAATTCGATTGAATGAAAATGTACGTTATAATTGTGGCTATTGGACCTAGTTTGTTTTGTACAAAGTCAATACTACTCGTGTCAACATGTACCGAAACGATATTATTGTTTAGCCGATCACTCTCGCGAGTAGTTCTCCTTTATTTTTCGTAAACTTTTTGAGTGAATACTTGTGTGAATTATGGACGATGACATTGTAAACTTTCAAATTGGTTTTGAATTTTTTACTAAAAAAACAGAAATTTTAATGTTTTTAGCTATAAACTTGTAACCAGTTTTTAATACATTTCTATCAACACTATTAAATATTGTGTTATTAAATCCGCTTAACCGCACCCCTATACAATATTAAAATTATTATCAGTAGTAATAGGTTAAATTAAACCAAAAATACTTTAGCCACTTTTAGCGGAAAATCGAAAGTAATTTATTTACAAAACTGGCCACTTTTTTCGTTGATGTAGCCACAAACTAGATGGTCCTAACGGCAACACTGCCTTTCATTGTATTGACTATTGACTGATTCTGAACACAGAGAATAATGTTTAAAGATAATTTATCATATTATTGTCTTAGTTCTTGTTAAATATATAGTAGTATGTTTTAGTTTAAGTGGAATAATGCCTCCGTTTACGTGAATGTGAAAGAAAGCTGCCCGTGGAGTGCTACGCGGCCATTTTACTTGCAATGCGGCAACGGTGTACGATCCGCCATTGGAAACGGCCAGTGTCTTTTTCTGAGTGCAAGATTTGTATTTCGTTGAATAACGCGGCGTAGAAACAAAGGATAACCATGTGTGATAAAAGTGTAGTGCGGACTTTAGTGTAGTGAAGCACGGTGGTCGGGTGTTTCGAATAATGTGTGAACGATGGAAAACGAAGTGAAGCAGCGCAATCAGAGAAACAGGCGAAGGGAACGGGCACAGCGCATGCAAGCACAGCGCGAGAGCAAAGTTAAGGATGGAGACAGCGGCGAGGACGAGTCTCCTACGAGAGAGAAGCCGCCTCGTCCTCCTGCGAGGAGGAAGAAGTCGCGGGAGCCGCTGGGGGAAGAGGACATCATCGATGGTTTCGCCATAATGGCATTTCGCACGTATGAAGATCTTGAGGTCAGTACATAATGGTCTGAAAACCTTAGTACATGTTTTGGAAGCAGTATATCTTTGATAACAAAGTGACAAGCAGTAGATATGTATATATTAAGATATTGCCTTGTCCAATTTTATACTGGAGAAGAGCCACAAAAGGTTGTTTACATTTGCATAATAACCTATAATTCTCTATGTCAAAAATTGGATAATTATCTGGTATTTCTAACGTGATGACGACATCTATTGTCGTCATGCAATCGCTGCCACCAAAATTGGTAGATTTTCTAAAAATGAAAGCAAATAGAACAAAATAAGTCTACTAGGATGTTCAGAGTCTTGTATCCCATTATAAAAAACGGCGCTCTGTAATCGCTTTGGACGTCGTCGCCTCGGAAGTGCATTGACCTAACGAATGAACCCTGCGTGTAAAAAGTAGATAGTGAAATTTAGTTGTTATTTACGTAAATGAAAGTAGGTCTTTTTATACTTCGATATAAAAATAAAACCTGTATTCATGGAGTGTTGTATTATCTATAGATACAGGTATTTAGCGGTTATGTATTATGTAGTGAGCAGCTGACTGTCGACGGGCGCGCCTGTCGGATCGCAGAGCGCTGTGCTCGGCAAGCGAGTTGCAGCCGCGGTCTCCCACAAAGTGTAAATTTGGTCTAAGTGGCTTTCGCTCGTTTGTGCTCATTTATCGCGCCGTCCTCGAATGGCAAAATGTTGTGTACGTTGAAGTCTCGTATGTGCACAATAAAACTACATTCCCCGCTATAGTTTTAAATTATGGCGACAGGCCTGCCGTTTGTGGCTCGTTGGAGCGGCGCGCGCGTATATTATAGGCCCGAACAGGTTCCTTTGCTCCTATTTAATTCACCACATGTGGTGTGCAATGCTTATGCAATTTCTACTTACAATGGCTGTAAGTTAATTCTATACCAGGTATAGACGGAATACTTTAGATTATCACGATACTTGACATGAGTAAGATACATTGACAAAGGCACGCACTTCTCATTTACAATGTGTTTTTCTAAACCCAAATGGGCATTAATGACATACATTTCAAATATTGCTCACCTAGTGACTGACTGAAATTATAACAAACAAATGACCCTAAATACTGTGCTTTGTCGATGCCGTAAGGTTTATAAACAGCAAAAAAGTACATTCGTATGTTAACTAACACCTATCTATCATTTACATGCTCAGGTAGCTATTTACGTAAATATTTGACAATTTAATCGGGTATTATTTTATTGTTCACGAATATTATACCACCGACGCTATGTAAAGACGTGGTTTTCCGTGACATTTACTTATTTCATGTAAATTATGTAACACAGGTATAACTACATGTAACAAGTACCTATGACGAAAGAAGTAGGTGGCTACACTAAGAACGTAGGTAAATAAACTTAACAAAGTAGGTATTGTATCGACGGCTAGAGCTATGCATGTTTAATTGTGATTATAAACCGTGTTTATGCACTATAATCGCAAAACTAATTCATTTACTTACGAATTGATACAACAGTCACACGATAACGTCTCGGAAATGAAAAATGGAAACGTAAAACTTAAATCCTTTTCAGGTTCCTATTCGTCGTAAACCGTAAATAAGACCCGATTTCACGATACCAATATTGTAACAACAATATCAAAGTTATTCCATGTCTAGGGACTAAATTCCGAACGAGCGCCCGACGCGATCGAAAAACAAAGGTTATTGTTGAAATTAAACATTATCGCTTACATGTTTTGTTAATTTTAGACGCTGTAGCGTAGCATTTCAATCTATGATGCATTTTACGCGTTCAAAGGTTTTTTCTTTTTTTGCTTTTGTTCGAACTGCATATTTTTGTATGTCCTTGGTAAAAAAAAAAAAAATTTTAATAAGCTATATACGTTTATCGATGGATAATCGGTACTAAATCGGTTTGTATCGATATACCCACCATCAAGATAATGAATAATGAAATAATTAATTTGTCGTATTAAACTTATCGACACGACATCTGTAGATACTTTGATAGTAAGTAATTGGAAATGTTTGTACATTCGCATAGGTAAATGAAATATGATGTGATTAAAATGCCTTTTCGTTAACCAACAAAGGAAACAAACTCATCATAAAACACATGATGTAGCCTCTTTATATTTTATCGTTTCTAAATTTAAATCTAAGTTATGCTGCATTGAAGTACAGTTAATCGGATAAAAACACAGTCGAGCGTGACGATGTCGTCTGACGCCTGTTGAGCGACGATCGACGCTTAAATATCAACAATTCCCTTGGTGTTAACTATTATTTTCCCACGGTATAGCTACGTCAAGTTGCTATGGATTTTAGTATAAAAAGATTAATTTATTTGTCGAATACCCATTTCGTATTGTTATTCGTAAACAATAAAGTTTGAATAGTAAGCCGTACTTGACTACAAGGGGCACTAATAGGATTTCAATAAGACATTCTTTGAAAATAAAGGAGAATAAAAAGAATGTAAGGTTTTATAAGACAAACAAACAAGCGAGTTTCTTGAACTCATCTCTAACTTATAAAAGTAACAAAGTAGTACATCCTAGTTTTAAGCCTCTCGTAATTAGATTCCTTAAAGTTTAAACATAAACATTGTCTTTTGACTTCTATTAAAATGCATGCTGAATAATATTGAATCAAATTCAATGTAGTTATATCTAACTATGTAAAATATCATACACAAATTACAAAATACTATTGGCCATAATGGCTATAAAGAAATTCACAAGATAGACTTAGCGATAACAAGGTGTAATAGGTATCTTAATTTAGCTAATATAGGTACCAAGTATCAACTAGATTTGACCATTATCGTGATATTTCGCTGCACATAGGGACACAAGAATTTAATACATTCTTTGTAAATCTCATTATCTAACTAAAAAAGAATGTAAAAAACGAATTTGAAAAGTTTGACAAGGTCCATCTACCTGATAAGCGATCGAGAAAAATTGGATGGAGCATGAAGAAGTTAGCGAGCGTGAAATATCGTAGACATCGGATTTGCCGAGGGAAGCATGCTTGGAATTAATTTCCTTCGCAGTTTTATATTGAAAAATGTTCTAAACTGTTTGAAAACATAATTTGTTATTTCAGAAAATGTATTACGTGCAACATTATAATAATCTATGGTAGTTACACGTTCAAAACAAACATTAATGACTTAAATTCATGCGTGTTTATGAGTATTTTTACACAAATTCAATATTCATAAGGACGTTTACAAAATGAACAAGTCACGTTTAAACTCGGCAAAATGCTTTTACGTGGCAATCACGGCGGTATTACTGCAAACTCTTACTTAGTAAACCACCGAGCAATAAACATTAATATTGCTAATCTGCGAGAATTTTGCCATAGAGCTGACAAAGGGATTCACCTTCTACGTAATTTGTATAGTAATTAGTTTTGTTCATCGTTAATATCTTAAGCTTTCCTTAAGTAGTAGGTACTCCGATTCAAAATTAGGTCATACCTACGTACTAAATAAATTAAATCATTTTGAATCTACCACGGAGTAAAAAAAATAGGGAAATTACCTGGTATCACAAATACTGTTTATGGCGTATTGCATTTCAAAGAACTCGTTAAGCTCTACGTGAGCGACAATAAATCGCGATAAAATGATAGTTATAAGTTAAACGCACGAATCGTGTTTAATGCACTCCGATAAGTCAACATTTTTATACAAAATCAATATCATTCGCCTTAGAAGACAAGCCACAAGCCCACAACGGCCGGGAGCACCGATGTCTCGGGGACACCGACACCCCTTTGACCCATCCCCTTGTAGTACTCCCCTGAGCACAATGTTAGCACGTTGCGACATAAATACTTACCTGAGTAAACTTTAAACTACATCGTTCCGCTTTTATTGCTACTCAATGAAACCACGTTTTAGCTTTTATTTAAGCCAATTTGATTTCTGACTCGAGTGCACAGTATGGTGATGTAAGATTAAGAGTTACGTTTGTACTTGTAACCAGCGAAATAGCTTTGTTGTGCAGGCAATGAATAGGCTGCTTAGTTTCGTAAACACAGCCTGCCATTCATACTTTAAATACCTAACACGCATTGCTAACTACCTGTCGAAATAACAAACTATGTATTAAATGACAGCTTACAAATACACTGTAATTTACACATTCTTTTCTATGATAATAAACTGACCTCGTCACTATTCAGAAGACTACAGATCTTATCGTAGGTAGCTACACAACGCGACAGTATGTGGGTAGTAAATTGTACAAATTGAACCGAACCGACGATGACCCAACGGCGACGGTGCGGGAATTCTCGACCTTGACCGTAGTTGAACACATAATGCGCTGATTGTTACCAGATACTTGACCTGTAATTGAGAAGGCAATAATATCATTCTATATTATAATGTCATATTATAATATTTATTTAATTTGCGACAGTCAGGGACATGAGTTTTAAATCAAATACAATCTGTAATTGAAAATCGACGATTTTTTCAATCATATACTGTGATATGACTTTGACTAGTTGGTGTTATAAATATGTAGATTCAGAACTATTCTCTTTCTGTAGAAATATTGTCCAAAAATAATCTAAAATAATAATCATTTTTATGAAACAATGTCAACATAATGACGAATTGACGTACATTTTTCAGGAAAACATTGTTTAAAGATAATGTAAAATTGTATTCCCCTTTATGATGTCGATACGTCATTTTAACTCATTACTTACATGAAATAATAACGTGCCGCTGCCACTACAATTAATGTCATGCCTCATTTACTATTCAATTCATAAACAAAGTAGGTAGGTGAGTTTGATCGTCTGGAGGTGAATCACCACAATACATAAGCTATGGACTTAAACCATTTTATTTTACAATAGCTTTCTATTTTTATTTTTGCCAGCGGCTTCATCCGCGTGGACGTCGAAAATATCCTGTGCTAACCCATGTTATAAACTATCTGTGTGCCAAATTTCATCCAAACACGTTCAGCCGTTTTTGCGTGATTAAGTTACTAACATCTAAATATCCAAACACCTAAACATACAAACTTTCACATTTATAATATTATGTAGGATAAGAACGATTAAGTTGGACTAACAGTTTATTTATTGGCTTTCTTAATATGAATTGTCTTGCTCCTTATATTCTACCGCCTTCGCTCCCCACTCCACGGGTAGTTTCAGGCTTTCAGTGCATCTGGCAGCGATATTTACCTGCGGAAGATCTCTGCTGCCGCAGCAAACGTTCCTTTGATAGCTACGATAAGTTGTTTGGCTTGTGTAGAGTTTTACTCTACGTAATAGAATAAAAATATTGGTTAGTGTATGAATTTTCATCCATTATTTGGTACTGAGTAAACACCTACACGCTTCAGAAGGTTTCAGGACAACTGAAATGGGTATTTACTATTTTGGGATTATACTTTCGATCTAAAGCTAATGTTTAGAAATCACAGTCATGTTACCACAATATCATGTGATTTTTGTTTCATTTTATGTTTGTTTTGTTGTTGCCACTATATTAAGTATTAAAAACTATTCACGACGTAAAAGTAAGCTCAAAGCACGAACGATATTCAAAACACACTTCGCCATCCAAAGAAAATAAACAAAGTGGAACCAACACCTAGGTAGTATACAAAGGTATTATTAAATATTATAATGTACCTAATAGTTAGTGCAAACAATGCTAATCAATACTGTATGTGATTTTAATTACACATTAATGCACACATTGTAGACAGGATAGATGCAACCATACAACAAAGGAAACACTTGAATAATATTGCGAAACCTGTATCTGTATTTTTGGTTACATAATTCTCACAGTACAGGTATTTTTTGCGAGCATGAAAACAGATTATAAAATATTTCAGCTTTCAACGTCCCACAATAAATGTGAACGAATCAAATCCAAAAATGCATTCACAATTCACGGTATTTTCTGCTATGAAAATATGATGTGGAAACTGCGTTTCATTGTTTTCACTTTATGAAACATAAAACACGAACTTTACAAACAAATTAACATTGAATTTAATGTCAGATGGTTTTTTCCAAGAAACACGGAAGGCAATAAAGCGAAGAAGGTTTTAAGTATAACAGATCAAAGCAAATAAAACGTCATTCAATCCAGATTTTAATGGTAAATGTATTACCCACTCGAGATACTCGTTATAAGATGTGCCAAGTGCCCCAAGTGGCAAGAATCGCGATGTCGGTGTAGAGTGGCGCCGACGTCAGGGGATATTCGGCGGCGGGAGGCTGCGGGGCGGTCGCGACGTATCTCGGCGATCTGCCCGCGATCGACCGTACAGCCTCTCGGCCATCGCGATCTAATAGTCTGAAGAGAGTCGCAAGAGCCAATGTGAATATGTCGCTCTGGCTGCCGCTACTTGTGATGCTACTTGACTACGCCGAGTACCGCTCTCAGGGCTCCCTTATCGGATTTAGCGCTTTATATGCGTAACTTTCATGCTATTTGTAATTTGTAAACTCCTCACAATTTCTTACCGATAGAACCAGTCTGAACTCAAGTAAACTTGCTTGATTAGTATATGAGCAATAACTTATTGGGATACTCCCTCCCACCAACTAGTTTCTCTATTTACTTCATAATATTCTGCTTGGTTATGTTAAGACTTTCCACTATTCTAACAATAGAACGCTAAATTGCTTTGTGTTCATAGCTTTGCTCGGCTTTTGAAAGCTCGTTAATAAATAATATTATGTTCATTGCGTTCGCTCTCCCACAACATCAATTAATTATAACAACGAATAACTTCATTATAAATGTGTATTTCATAAACTGTAATTTAAACTGAATCATGAATTTCTCTTCGTGGAGTAGAATTATTAATTCTGTTATTTATTGATTATCTACCGTGAACCATGTATTAGCGTTGAGTGCGCGACATAATATAAACATTACTAACATATTACTCCATTATCGCTAAATACACGTCAGCTAGAGCAAATGTTTACCCAGAAGTTGTTAGCTATGCGACGACGGTGTCGGTCGAGAGCGGACGTGTCGCGCTCCGTCTGACTCAGGCTGATAACAGTGAAACGTCTGAGATACTTTGATATATATATATAAGTAATGTCGATCGTGTATTATTTCTTTCACGCTATTTTACAACATTGTAGCTAACAAGCATAAACGTGGTGAATTTTATCACACCCTTTCTCTTTTGGTACGATTTTCACCCGATCATTGAAACCTGTTACAATCAAATCGAATGTAATAAACAGTTGTGTTCTCTCAGTATTTATTATAAATTGATTAAATCTGAAGTCTTTAGCACTTTCTCTGGGAATGTACTAATATTGTTTAACTGTGAATACTACCAAATAAACTAAAAACTCAATTAAAATTGCAATTCAAAACCCAGTAGGATTCCTATTTAGAACAGGAAGCATCGATTTTAATTATACTACAGCGAGTCATAAACCATGGATCTTATTAGATAGAATGCCACACAATATTACTTTACATGAAAACTAGTCTTTATTCCTTGGACATTTGAGCGTGTGGCAGTTGACA
The DNA here is from genome assembly GCA_949091785.1 of Polymixis lichenea. NCBI lineage: Eukaryota > Metazoa > Arthropoda > Insecta > Lepidoptera > Noctuidae > Polymixis > Polymixis lichenea. The sequence continues at coordinate 12,252,335 of OX420945.1, read as the reverse complement.
AGCCAGGTAATCGGTTCGTGGCACGCGACATACATTTACAAACATTTCGATTACATCCCTTCATATTTGTTTTCACGCGCTGCTATTTCGCCCCATTCAATTATACAGCTATTGGGGCTTTCTGTTTCAATCGCGGCTCGATTTAAATATTCATACGTACATTTGTTTTATGTTATTTACCAACCATAACATTCACTCTATCGTTATTTTTAGTTTGAGAATATTTTCAACGGGTATTGTTTTTATTAATCAAACGAATACTATAACATCTTTATTTGAGTCATACCAATATTATTATGGCCAGGCTTTTCCCAACTATGTTTCGGTCGGCTTCCAGTCAAACCGGATGCAGTTGAATACCAGTATTTTACATGGAGCGACTGCCTATCTGACCTCCACAGCCCTACCCTACCCTGTACTCCATAAGTTTAGGTAGTTAAATAAAGGTAGACAAAAAAACACGTGACTCCTATGAGTCACGTGTTTTTCGCATCTATATGCGAAACCTTTTATTTCAAACTAGCTGTGCCCGCGACTTAGACCGCGTGGATTTTCTTTTATATAATTGCTGCTCAGCTCCTATTAGTTGCAGCGTGATGTTATATAGCCTATGTCACTCAGTAAAGATGTAGCTTTCTAATGGTGAATAAAATTTTGAAATCGGCCCAGTATATTTTGAGTTTATTCGTAACAAACATACAAAAATACGCAGATTTCCTTTATAATATTATTAGTATAGACTAGCTGTGCCCGCGACTTCGTCTGCGCGGAATAGTTATTTTTGTATTATTTATTTATGTAATATATATTAATAAAAGTAAATAAAATTTCTAAAATAAAGGTAGCGTAAGTTACTCCATATTAGCGGGACAAACGTCCGTTTGTTCCCGCTAATCTCTGAAATGGCTATGAAATAATATTTTTCACAATTTTTATCAGTCTGTCTGTCGAGACAGACAGACAAAAATTGTAAGAAAAAATATTTTGTTATATATGTACCTTATAAATATATTCATATGCATGTAGCAAAAACCGGTTATTTTAATATTACAAACATACACTCAATACAATAATCGGCTCTATTCTGAATCTGAATCAGAATCTGATGAACTAGCTGTCACATTAATAATAAATCGTTCCGTTGTATCATCAATTATTTTGCAAGCTATAATAACACAATTTAAGAAAATCGAAACGCACTCACAAAGTCGTAAATGTCGATTGTTGAGAGCGCTGTCAAAGACGTCTGGTTAACCGACTCAACGTAATACCTGCCACTTCACTTGCCATACTACATCACAGTTGTACTTTTTCAATTTAGCGAATCGTTGTATTTTTAAAAGGTTTAGGGAACCTGTCATTTTGGGCTCTTTACAATAGTCAGATTACAAAATATTATATTATTATAATAAATCTAACTAAAAAATTGTGCTCAAGTAGGTAGTTACATCTAGGAAGAGTAGTTTAAGAATAAATGATAAAGTTTAATAATATCATGAATAAAAGAGGAAACTATCGTATAAATCGAAAATAAATTTGATTTTGTTACACCGTATAAAACCCGTAACGAAAGATCCACGAATGACTGCCGGGACCAACAGCTTAACGTAGTTTCCGAGGCACGGAGGAATAAAGATGGTCACCCACCCACGGACCAGCCGCGACAAGCGAAGCTTAACCTAATCGATCGACCCATGCCGCTGTTATTACTTAGCTACAAGCCTTTATTTGACTCATAGTTTCAATTTTATTTTATCATAAATCGTAAATTCATAATACACATCGGCTGTTCTACAGCATAATAATGATTATTTAACCGTCAACTTAGTAGATAGATACTCATGATTCGTTTACCTGCACAATAGCCGACTACGACTCCCCAGTGGAAATAGTTTTTTTGTTGAAAGTTTTTGCTAGAGTTTTTGTAAAGCTCCCAGATAAACAAAATATATTTTTTTCTCTTGGCTTCGGCTTAATTCTTACAACGATAATTGTTTTCTAAACAACATTTATATCCGGTAGGTACCTACGGTGTGGTTTCTTTTGATACTCCACTTGTTCCATTGTTATGGCACGACTTTTTTCCCCATTTTTTTTTTCTAAATCCTAGCCAATGTGAATTTTACTAAATAGAGTGAGTGGGAACATCAATTATTACTGTTCTACAATAGAACCAAAAACAATTTTACACCTTGACAAAGAATTACGAGTACCAGACCTTAGAGGAATCTAGTCGCGGGCTCGAACTCACTGGTGGGCCTGGCTACAAATCACGCTGTCTTACCTGGCATCGTGTCCGACAGAGGTAGTGTATCAGTGATGAGCAGTTAGACGATAATCTACACGCACAACGTTATTGAGTGAGATGCAGGATCATTTATAGTAACACGGGCACGTAAAAAGATAAAGAGATCTTCCTTCGGAAGATCGGGTTTTATGAAAAAACCACTGCATAAATCAATGACCAATTAAGTTTAGGGAACTTTTCGATATTTGTGCTTTGTCGGTACCGACTTGGTTTTTCAGATTTTACACTTCTTTCATTACTTAAACAAGCCCAAAGTTAGGTTAAATTAGCAAGTCAAACGAATCTTTGTTGGCTCCTAACATTTTAATGGCTTTTTATTTTAGTATTCTGTTTCCATACAGACAATATTTATAAAAAAAACAAAAGCATACTATGTTCAATGTTTGATGTGCATTGTCGAACAGTGGAGTAATACACTCCCGAAGTTTGTATGGAAAAAATGTCGACAAGATTCACCTTAAAATGAAAAGAGGATTAATAAATTGAATGCGAGTACCTAATTACTGTTGAACTGATTATTCGCAGTTAATTACGCGCGGTTGGCGATGCTTGTGGATGATTTAAATTATTACTACAGATTAATTTGCTGCTGAAAATACTGTTACCTGGGGCGAGTTCATTATTTCACTATCTATAACCGTGTTCGCTCAGCGGAGGCGTTCCTGCCACCCGCTGACCTTTTAAAGACAGTTAAGCTTTTCAGTAGTTTATCTGGCTCTACTTTTATAGCTCTTAATAAATACCTCGGTTTTATTCCAGATTACATTCATACCTACAAATAACATTAATAAATGTCAACACTGGAAATGATGTCCGACGACATTAATTTATTTCGTAATTACTTTCAGTGTGGAAGTTTTTTTTTATTATCAGTTCCAAACATGCATATTTTTTGTTTTAAAATAAAATAAATTTTGTCGCCAAACTTTCTAGTTAAATGGCGAGAAGCGCTTGTAATTTTTTTTTACTACGAAAGTTTGGGAGCTCATTTCTCGGTAAAGGCTGAATCCTCGATGATCAGGAAATAAAATTCATAATTAAGGATCTTATTTCTTACTTTTAAAATACCTTTACTTACTTAATTAAGGGTTTTGTAAGACAAACATACTTATTTTTGTACTGTACATTCGTGTTTAACATACTTGTTCGTCGGAACCTTATTTTTTATGTATGTTCCCCGATTACTCGAAGATGGCTGGACCGATTTGGACTATTATTTTTTTGTTTGAAAGGGTATAAATTCCAGGTGGTCCCATGATCATCAAGTCAGAATCTGATGACGGGATCCTGGAGAAATAGAGAGAACTCTTCAAATTTTAAAGGCACACTTGAAGCGATTTGGGTAGTTTTTGGAAGAGTACTTTCTCGAGATCTGATAAAGAACTTCGGAGATAGGCAACGGAACTCTTCAATAAATGATAGCAAATGGACTGGAATTGCTGAAATCTCATGTCTGTCTATTGTTTACACCAGTTCATAACATAACATCACGCCGGGACGCTGTGAAGGGGAAAGCACATGTGAACCACTAAAAAGTGAAAAATAAAAACTTTTTTCAAAAAAAAAAACAACCGACTTCCAAAAAAAACACTAAAAAGTGAAAAATTACTTTAATTTCGGAAGGCGGTGACAAAAAATTAAAATACGTATCCAAATTCACCGCCTTCAGAAATTAAAGTTATTTTTCACTTTTTAGTGGTTTTTTTTGGAAGTCTGTTGTTTTTACTAAATAGTTTTTGCACTAAATATCTCTATCGTTTAAACAGCTTATGCCTTCCCCTCCGAGACCCAGGTTCACGTTATCCATAAAATTACATCTTGTTCAACCTATTAGAAAAGTGGTATAATCGTTCATTATCACGCAGCTCAGTATCTAATCCGCGCCGTGCTACCACGCCGCCGGCTTGTCTGATGACTTAATTAATGACCCGCCGTGTCGCTGTTAATTAAACAGCTCAGGCAAATTGGAGCTCATGCCTGTGCCCGCGGCTATTCCAGATTAAAAACAAAATGCAATTTGGTGCGCACCACGCGACCTGGACTGAGTGTGATTAACACACAAGGCCGCAAATATCGTCAGTGAAGAAGGACGGACGGACGGGCTTTAACAGTGTGAAAACTAATGGAATCGATGTTATAAATTTCCCTATCTAATCACTATTAACAATTCTGAATGTCGGTGTCACATGCTTCATTTCACGTTAAAATATGTCCAAATATTGAAATAGTAACACTTAATCATACTTAAATAATTAATTAATTAATACATGAGTCACCTGTCATGTAAATAACACGTTAATAATTTATGATAAATGTTACAAACCTACAGTTGTTATGTTATGAAGTTATGAGTTTATGACTGATGATATTGGCGGAGTATTGAATTAAACTACACTTTATTGGTGTCACAGATTTGTTAATCTAGGTTGTTAGAAAGCAGAAAATACCTGCATAAATTCAATATTGTAATCTTCTATACAGATAAATATAATTGGAGTGACTGTTAGTAATATTAAAATAACCACTTTTTACGAAATGCATATAATGGTACATATGCCAAAATAATATTTTTTACAATTTTTGTCTGACTGTCTGTTTGTTTCGGCTAATCTCTGAAACGGCTGGACCGATTTTGACGAGACTTTCACTGGCAGATAGCTGATGTAAGAAGGAGTAACTTCGACTTTTATTTTAGAAACTTTTGTTTTTTATTAATTTATATAATATAAATAAATAATAAAAAAAACCATTCCGCGCGGACGACGTCGCGAGCACAGCTATTCACTAATAAGTACCTAGTCTTATAGCGGTAAAGCCCGTTAAATGGCAAACAGCATTGGCTCCCGCTGCCTGTTTAGCGAGTTATGTAATTGAGCATGTAGTGAACATTTCCAGTCTCATCTGCGAATATAATTTCGAATTTATCCAACGGAAAATAATTCTGAACTGTAATTTCTATTGTGCGGATGACAGGTTATTTGTGAAAACAAACAAGCGTAATTTAATAACGTTATTTATTAATACACAATTACTATTTAATAAAATACTGGCACCTGGCAATTTTTAGATAAGTACGCCCTGCGGTTTCACTCGCATAGATCTCTATCGCGTGGGAATTTCGGGGTACCAAGTATCCTATGTTCTAATCCAGGTCATGGTCTACCCATGTGCCGCATTTCATCCAAATCCGTTATGCCATTTTAGCGTGAAGGCATAACAAACAAACATACAAAAAATCGAATGTTCTCTCTTTGTATAATTAGTTTAGAAAAAAAAAACAACTTTTTATGTAGTCAGGGTAAAAAGTATATCTGCGGTTAGGCATTTGATCTAGTGATAGTCGTACTTGTTATCAATGTATCAATTGTTATGCTATCCGAACGTCTACAATACATTTCAAACGAAAGTCTGCGCATTGAAAATAAATCAAAAGCTAAATCATATTTAATTTTAAAATCTGTAGTTAATGAACGGCCGACGTTGTCTCATTAATTATTGTAAATTAACAGATTAAATTCCAACGACTAGTTTTTGTTGATATTCGATATGACTGGCTTAATTAATGCAATAATATTCATGAGCTGAACGTAACAAATTACTGTAACTGCCCATTATGATGTTATTATTTCTTTATAATGGTGGTATCACTACTGTCACATTAGTGATTAATATGTTGTTAGCGAGGCAATTACAGCAAATGGCCGTTGTCGGCGAGCCGGTCGCCGAGGTGTGACCGTAGCGTAGGTAGGCGATTACCTTGCGGCCTACTGAGTTATTGACCGATGCTAATTATTTGACAGCGTCTTGTAAACACAGAACGTGACGTTTACAAAGTGTCAACATGTTAATTACTGAATCACGAAACCAGTGTACCTAATTTGTTATTTTAACGTTTCATAAGTAGCATTGATAACATTATGAACAAATTGTTGAGTATCAGACTATTAGTGTAAATTGAAACTATGTTACGCTTGCGGGCATCGAAAATCGAGGTTCCATTCCCACTGGGAGCAACGCCGTCGGCAGAAAAATAGCTCGCTCGGCTTCTGTGAATCCGTGATAACTTTTTTTATGAGGCTGAAATGAATTGTATAAAATCTTTTGTGGAAGTCACAAAGTTCTCGAGAGAATTTTGCTTTCGTCGCGGTTCTGAAGAGATTTATTCCTTGTAAAATGAAGTTTATTTTCTTTTATTATCTTGTGTAAGAGTTTACTTTTCCATGTATTCTTTTTCTAAGATATTTGTATATCTCATAAAATGCATGCATAGATAATAATGAACAGGTCATTTCTATGAATAACCTTAACAAAAAGCTTAATAGCTGTTAGGGTTGTCAGTAGACAACAAAATAACCCTTTTTATTAATTTGTGTCTATTGGTATTTTAACGAAGCTGCTACCGTACCATTATGTTAAAAACGTCGTTATTAATACAAATTGTGTAAGTTATCAGCTGTGGGTGTGGAGCGTGTAATTTATTGTTATTATTTATTCACGTTGGGCGGTCACGACAATACGTGTCGTTCGGTGGCACGAGCCACTTTACATCATAGATCATAGAGGTATCAAGACTTGCGGATGCCTAGTACAAGTTGATTACTCGCATTCCGCACGTCTTGTTCCCATACTGAAAGCTGACTAAACACTCTCACACCAATTTACCACACACCCTCGAGCTATTTAATCGAGGGTGAAGGGGTTACGCGTGTACTATTGTTAATTCGCTCTAAGCGCTATGCCTTTGTGTTGTTTGGGTACAACCGTACAAGTAAACTAGGACTATTATGACAGGTCGATTTCTTGTTGAGGTTTGCAGTACGGATTAGAAAAACTTTTTCCGAAGTCTGTTGTTTTTTTTTAAGTTTTTTTTTTTTTCACTTTTTAGTTATATTACCTACCCCATACCAATTCGATGGTCAAAACAATGCATATGTATGCGATAGCAGCAATCGCGATTGATATGCTGTAATTTTTTGAAGAGTTCCGTTGTCTGTCTCCGAAACGCATCTTTTTTTTTTTTTTTTTTTTTTTTTTTTTTTTTTTTTTTTTATTCGTAGGTATTGTCTTAATACAATTTCGTTAATTTGTATCATTAAACCAGAGATGGTTTGTATTGATACTCACATTCACTAAATCGATAACACCGCTTAATCACTAATGGGTTAAAGTAATAATTAAATAATGTAGGTACATCCAAAATAATATGCACGTAACCACGCGAAACTACGATAGCCGTAAACATCTATCAGTAAGTACCCTACCTAAGTGAGTCACATGCAATGTTTATAGAATTTGCTCAAAAAATAACAGTTCTAGTCAATCTCAAGATTCCTATACAGGTTGCTTTTATTTTTGTTCAGGGATATTTTTTTTTTTTTTGTAGACTATGTTACTTATGTGTTTAATATGTAGTTATAATAGTATTTTTTGTATCTTTGCTTATAGTTTTTAAGGTTTATATCGGTTTTAATAGACTTGGGTATTTCATTCATTATGGTGGGAATTAAAAATTTTACTGTTCGCCTGCCATAATAATTTCTAACCTGAGGTATTGTTAATTTATTTTGGGTGATACTTCTTGTGATTATTTTATGTGATATAGGTATTTGAGTGCTTTTGTTATTAAATTGCTCAATCAAGAGGGCCATTTTGAGTCTGGTCTGAACTGGCAAAATTTTACAATATTTAAATAGTTCTATAACGTTCTCTTTATATTTGTGTTTTATCTATTAGATCTAGTATAAGTGGGACCTTTTCGGAATAAACCCATTTCGAACAAAAAAAAGAAAATTGCAAATTAGATGACGGAGTTATGCCCTTAGTATGGACATACATCACAAAAATATATAAAAAAACATGTCGAATTGATAACCTCCTTCTTTTTAAATTCGATTAAAAATACTTTGATTAGGAATGAAAAAAAAAATAGAGACGAAAAAGAAGCTCCCGTACACTAACTTTTTTTTTTCTTTTGCTTAATGGGCCTGCTCTTGACCTCGATCACGCCTTTTGGAAAGCGATTGATGAGGTCTGTGATGGAACGAGCGTGCCCAGAAGATGCCTGTTCACTCTTGCTTTGAAAGCATCACCTATCATCTAATTTAAATAACATTACAGACGTTACTTTGTAAAATAGTAAACGAACTATCGTCGACCACAACTAAATAAACAGAGATTAAAACTGAACAACTGTTACCGTTATGACGACGAATGATCCCTTTGATTTTTTTCTCATCAAATCAGCACCCCAACGCGATACGCGTCACCCTCGCCTGACCGGCCGATCGAATATTTCGTGTTCATTCAAAAATATGTCAGTGGGACCCTTATTGTGTCACCGCTGCCAAACATATCTCCCCTACAAATTGTTTAAACGCGGTAGCACGTGTTACTCGCACACATTTCACTTTGTGATTTTTGTATGAATAAAAAAATGATTTCAGTTTCTGTATTTACATAGAAATCTGCACCGAGTTTACGACAAGTATTTCGTTTGTTTGTTACTCACGAGGTTATTTTCGTTTATCTCCTTTAGTGCTGGTGTGATGTTATTGTTATCGTTGCATTTACAGATAACTAATTTAAGTGTTGTGATAGGAAGGTTTTGGCAGTATCACATAATCTACAAACCGTGTGAAAGTAAATCAGGTTACAAAAATAATACTTATCATGGTGTTTCTTTTTTTTTTTCATTTGTAAAAAACTAATCACACCTTTAATAAGTTAACAATGTACCGAAAAAGACTTCATTCTTGAATTGAAACCTGCGTTTGAGTCTTGCGTATATGTGTTCGCAGGGAAATGAGGATACTCACAAGATTTCGTAAAAGGATTATGTCAAATATTTTCCTTCTGTGACACGTTTGATGGATATTTTTGAACAAAGGGAATCCAACGCGAACCCCAACCAGCCGTGTCGGGGTGTGAAGGTAATCGATTGGAATAACGTCCTTAGTTTCGAGGTTCTCTAGCCATTTCAGGATAATGCGTGCAACATAATACACTATAGATTCAATAAAAATGTAACTTAACTTTCAGGGTAATCGCGGTATTGTTCTGATATATAGCTGAAATAGTTACTCCAAATACCCCGAAATATATCGTTAATTATTCGAGCTGTTAACCCCAAAATTAACCTTAACTGCGATGCATGAAAATTATGTATCAGTATTACTATTAATAAACGAACAAAAATACTTATGGTGGCCCCATAACATCTAAAATGATCGTATCTAGCTACAAACATGATATAAAGTTTACCTACAGTTACTTAAACGACATAATAAAAGCTATCATACTCGTAAACTCGCAGCAAAGTCGTAGTTTTCCCAAGTCGTAACTAAGAAGCGGAATACTTAGTCAGCACATTCTTGCTCTCGGGCGCGTATTCAGCTAAACGGGCGTACACGAGACTATGATAAAGTGGGTCCGTATAACTTAGACGAGGAAATCTGTACGCTACTAAGTACGGCTTTCCACATCCTAACAATATGACGTAAGTTCCGCGTTGAGCACAAACGAGCTCCTGACTTGTTACAGTTATTTTGATTGAGTTATTATTATAAAAGTCCGTGTATTAATATTATTAGGCATTACGCCCCCAGTTGGTTGTTAATTCATATTACAGAATTTCTAAATATTGTAATAAGTATTATAAATAGTTTTTTTTTTTTGTTAACAGGCTGCTGTAAAATGCGCTTCTTCTCCTCGCACAAATGCCCTGTCCACCAAGCCTCGCTTGCCTTTGGTGGCGCTGGCGGCCGACCCTGGGCGAAACCATCCGCCCAACAACGTCAACTCTCATGTAAGTAGCACCCATTATCTTGTCGTAGACTTGATGAATATTTCAAACAAATGTGGTTGATTGCTGTCATCCTACTACCTAATTAATGGTGTGCAAACGCGATTTAGAACTATCGTAGAACTGTTTAATGCATGTGGTTGTTCGTGTTTGTTTTCAATAGTTCCGTAGACATAACACAGTAGGTACACTCTATTTGTGCAACAGTACATCACTTCGGATTTTAATGTGATTCGTGCGAATAGCGGCAAATAGTTTCTTAGCAATAGTTTTACTCTCAAAAACAAAGTCAAGCTTTGTTAACAGTGATCGTCCATATTCTTACATCCGCACCTAAGTTAAATGTGCCTGGTGATCTCACACGTCTAAATGCAGCGAATCTAAATCTGTAAGCCATCGAGCGTGCCTCTTCCGGGATCCGCTTTCTCGCCAAACTCATAAAACGTATGCAAACTGCCAATCGAGTTGTCAACGCGCCTGGGCTCATCTTCAAGTTGGCTTTTAAACCTCTGCGAAATGCATACTTTGTTTACTCGTATTTTAAATATGTACTTTGCTAAACCATTAAGGATTGGATAACTGCAAGAGTAAACTTAGTGCATTTTGTAGTGATTTGAAGATGAAGATAACCTAAACAAACTTAGATTCAAACTTTACTGAATTTTTTCAAATACTTCAGGCATCCATTTTTGGTGTGATGGTTGTTTATTGTACTGGTTCATTATGCTGTAGGCATAGTTTCAACTTATGTTGTTTTGAATATTAGCCTCCTTAAGCGTGGAATCATTAATCAATAAAGCCAATTTATTTCTGGTACTGATTGGAGATCTGTATTTCCAATTAATATAAATTGGCTGTGTAAAAAGCTTTTTGATCTTATATATGAATACCATATTACATTAAATTGGCAACGGGACTCGTGGAAATTCCTTGGAAAGTTAAAACCGAAAATAGACATGTCAAAAATCATTGCGAAGTCCATGATGAATGCGAAATTATTTATTCATTGGGCCAGTCGGCAATGGCAGGCGCTGTCCAGCGACGGCACTGGCTCTTGACTAAGTATTTAATTGGTTCAAGTTATGACTTTTTTATTCGATTCACTACACTTTCTGGTGGGCTTAACAAAAATCAATCTGCCTAGCCATTTCCCAACTACGTTGGGGTCGGCTTCTAGTTTAACCGGATGCAGCTGTAGACCAGTATTTCACTGGAGCGACTGCCTATCGACCTCCACAACCCAGTAACTGGGTAATATACATATATTACCCAGTGACTGGGATGGTTGGCTATATCCCTTGGTAAGTCTGGTTGTCGAGACTTTCGGGGTTTTTAAGACCAGTAACGACTGTCAAAGTTCCACAAATGACAACCGGGACCAACGGCTCAACGTGTAACGTGATTTCCGAGGCCCGGAGAAGTCTCGGTGTGTAAAGATGTTGAACCATCCACGAACCGACCCCGGCAAGCGTAGCTTAACCTGATGAGTCGACCCATGCGGCTGTTATTACCTAGCCACGAGTCCTAATATTTATATTAGGCTTTATCGCCTTTCTATCATTTAATATTGCCAATAAAAACAACAAAGTAATCGACCTGCTTGGTATTCCTTTCCGGTTTGCGAGAATCGAATATTTATTTCTTCACTCGACGACGCGTGTGCTTGAGTTCTAAATAGGTTCACATTTCTGATTCGAAAGGAGCACTCTGAGCGGAATGTGAGCAGTTTACCCTATGTGCTCCCCCGTGAATTTCGACAGTTCGCCGACGCCAGCCAAGATATGTCGCAATCCCATCCAATTTGCCTCCCGCCGCTCGTGCTGTTGCTCGAATAAAGCGGAAAATCTTGCTCCGCAGCGCGCCGCCGACGGAATAAATTATGTCAGCTTCAATATGAAACTCGGAAGCGAAGGGCGCATATAAAACGTTAAGCTTAAAGCTAATCGTTAATAAAACACGCTTATCTGAAATTATATGCAGATGTATTAAACGTATGGATGTGTAAAAGAAAATCCAGCCAATATTTACAAGCTCTCGTTTCCATACAGAATGGTGCAGTGCCGCAATGTGGTTGTTTTATAAGGAGTCCACTCGGTTGCAGTTTACAGACTATGTCACGGTTTGAACAATATCTAGAGTTGAGCGGGGAATGAGCACGATCGTTTGGCACGAGCTGGGAACGCGCCGCTGCGGTGTCGGCTAATAGCTCTTCGCAGATTCAATTTGCTGTCGAATAGAATATAACCTCCCGGTGCGCACTACGCGATCATTAAGTTACGCTCTCGTCTCCGACGACGAGCCAGTAAAATTTCCTTCAAACACCTACCACTCAAGCCAGCTTCTAACTTTAATTTAATTCGCTACCTAATTAGTTTAACAAGTAATTGACTTAATGTGACCTCGCTTTGGTTAAAAACTTAATTAAGTTAAGATTTCAGTGCCTGCTTTTAAATTTGGGTAGTGAATGAATTAGACTAGCCGATAGCCATCATAATGGCATTTTTATGTTCCGGATGGTCCCCAATTAAAATAATAGTACCTATCACATTTCCCCTTACCTGCTCAAAACCTGCGCCTACTTGAAAAGAGTGTCAAATTTATTATACCTGACAAACTTATACCAATATACCTGTGTTTGTAAGTTAACATGAAATTGCTTGCGGCGGACATGGATTGCTTTCGACAGAAGAGCGTCCTTATTGTGTTGTCTCCGGGAAAGCTGGCGTATCGCCACGGACCCGACACGCTGCCAATGCCAAATGTTTTTTATTCCCCCTTTCTGGACGATATTGCCGTTTGCTTACGTCGCCCTCACTTGCCTTATCTTAAATGACAAACGGGTCGCATCGTTCATGGTTCAATATACCTGCTTACATTTAAATTTTTCCGATTTTGCATACCTTGATTATATGCGTATAAATTATTGTCAATGAACAAGGGAATATTCGTTTATATTAATTACTCCGCAGAGTCATTGTTTATTGACAATCATTTTAAGATCCTCTAAAACGTGTTGGTTTTCTAATGATGATCGCTTTTACTTAATGATCCTCTTGTAACTTTCTTTTTTATTTGATCGCTGTATCACGTTGTAGTGTTAGATACAGAAACACAGTTTCAATCTGAGTGTATTGAAAGTTATGGATAATCCATTCCTTCATAAGTTTGCAAAAATCGTACTACTCAACAATGTAAATAATGCGATAAACAAGGGAACCCAAAAGGATTGAGGTGCAAATGAAACCCATTTGTGATTTTATGTGTTAAGCAATTACCCTGTAGTCACTATGATACTCACTGATCGCAGTCAAAATATGTATAATGTAATTAAAATGGATCAAGATAGTATTGCAATGATTTCAACAGAAATAAGCCACGCTCACTGTAGTCGCTGTTAATTAAACACAGCAATGGAATTGATACGTTTATTTACAAAGAGCTTTGTAAATTTAATAGATTTATTGGTAAATGATGTCTTCATTGAACTTTAATTGAAATTGCACAATGGTTCGCAAATTAACAATTCGTAACATCCAGTGAACCGTAGAGAATTTCATAATAATGTCATATGAATATGATGCACGTTAATATTTGTTCGCTCACCCCGTTGATTTTATTAATTATAAAACACAACAGTTCAACATTATATAGCTATTTCATACATTACGTCTGTATATTATAGAAAGAAGAAGAAAAGAAAGAAAAATGGATTTATTTGTCACAGAAACACGTGCATATAAAAAACAATTACATAACATTAAAAAAAAAAACATGAAAACAACATAGATATTTATACATCGGCTTAGAGAACATAAATAGTCGGCAACTGCACGCCGTGACTGTGACAAGAAGGCTTCCTTATTATGAGTTTATGAGAGATAAATTTCCATTCCGAGAGTAATTATAATGTGCCTAAATGAGTACTATTGGACGTTTTGATGGCTTAATATTAAAACTGTTTCTCAACAACTCTGAGAACTGTCAAGAATGATTTTCTGTTAGAATGTATTTTACTTCTGTATAAAGTTCCAATATACAAGTATTCTAGTTGTGTTTGCCGAGAAGTCGGTGTGATTTGTTCTGAGAACTTGAGCCCCAGACGAAATAAAATGTCAAACAAGTTTATTTAATGCATAACGACACGGCTACAGCTGGAAATTATGTTAGCAACCTGACATTGCATATTAATGCTGCAACACTACACTACGGAAAATGTTTCGTAAGCTAAAACTGTTTTTTGACATTTATACACTTTTATTATGTTCGCTGTTCATTTCATGTAAAATGCTGAAATTATTAGTACGTACTTCTCTGCACTCCATTACATTTTATGTCCAATAAAATAGTTTGTTTCGTTCAGTTTAACGAGTCATTACGTAGTTAATGCAGCTGGTTTTTTTCTGCTATCCGTCCAGAGGCAAAAAGGGCTTCATGATCTTTAAGCCAACACTTGCGAGTGGAAAAACGCGGACTGCGGCGTAGGATAAACAAAAGCAAGAAACATACCTACGTGACACTAACTTGTCATGTTGGTACAAAATAATTCAACTGAATTCCTGCTGATAGACATTCCACTGCAACCAAATAGAACTAAATATTCAAAATTCCGATATAAATGTCCGACGCCCACGGCACCCTGGAAATATTAATTCAATCACATATCCATTCGTCCGGCCTGCCGCACTATATTAATTCTAGAACGGACTGTCGCAAAATTCCATTTGGAAATACCACGGGCTAACGCTAACGCGGCTTGATGCCCGCGTCAGATCTGATTGGTTCGCTGATATAGGGTATGCCTAATCCACGTGTTTGCTGGTATTTCTCTATACCTATTTGAAGCTTAAACTTAAGTCGTGTTTTGACAGTCACGTCGCGAATATTCGCGACGTGACTGTCCCGTTGCCAACACTGAAAGCTTTCAAAGTAAAATCCGAGCATCCCAGTCACAATGTATAAGTATCAATTAAAGCTAGTCAAGTGCGTTAAAGACATGTTAGTTTTCCTTACGGTCCTAACTCGTAACTGCCAAGATAAAACATTACACAAGAAAGGAAGTTAAAGGAAGAACTCACCACATTTTGCGAAGATTTACGAAAACACAACTAAAAGTCACAACTTGGCTCAGCATAATTAGAGTGCGGTGGTAGTGTTGTGTCAACGAAACAAGAGGAGTAACGTGCTACCACATAAATACATTATGTAATACGTCCTTTAACGGCACCGCACCCTTGCACCTCAGCAGAGATACCTCGCTTAGTAGTTAGTCTCTACACCAGACTATATGTGTAGGCTGGTTCCAACTATATGTTCAAATAGCACCACTATTTCAATACAGCAGTTTACTACCAAATTGCTGCCATAAAATATATTACACAACGTAAATTAAACAAACCGGTCGGCACCGGTAGTAATATGATACTTCCACTCGGAGAGATTTTCATTACATATGAATTATCATCTGACATCCAGTATTAAGCTGAACCCGAGAGTGCATATCCACTGGAGTGGGTTCATGAAAAATGTAATTGAATGATTTATCTCGTTGGTCACGTTTCGCCGCCATATGGACTTCTCATGAATAAGTAATGTTCGGCTGCGGTCGTTGTTTCAATTAGCGGTTGTGTCGACGGTCGCCGGTCGGGCACGACTGCTTCCCGCCAGCCACCCGCCACCGACCGCTTACACAGAAACCAAAACTATTATCGGATGAATGCCATATCCTTCATAGATATTTGAATCAAATTAAAATGAGTTTTATTTTATCCGTAATATTTACTGTTTCCCTTTATCCTTGTCCTTTCCGTGGATGCCTGTTTTTTCTTCCCACCCGTCTTCAGTCGGTCCAGGAATTGGAAACCATTTTTGTTCAAATTTAGCTTCACGATCTCACCCTTGGTAAAAGGAATATGTGTGATGTACCGATCACTTAACTCTATCGACCACTTATCATTATATAATTTATCTTAATTTAATATTGGCATAATTAAGATAAACAAAAAGCTTTTACTGAAGTGACTGGCATTAAATCAAGGTCTACTAATAAGTAAACAGTAACAAAACTCGAATATTTTGCACTTGAACAAACCTCACGAATAGGAGTGAAAGCCCCGTGTAATTCCTATAATTGGGGCGTACGATAATGAGCGAAAGTAATTATGTGGCAACATTCCCCGTTACATCTCAGAGAGACACGACCCATTCAGGGATTAGAGGGATCTCGCTCGCCTACGACGGATTAAATTGATATGTGCGACGCTGCTAACTCGTTTTATGTAAAGGGTCGGAAAGCAATCCCTTTTATTACAAGTGGAGACATAATCTTGTGCGTATGTCTTTTTGTTGTCTATTATGGAAGCTGAACGTCTCAACTTTTATTGTTTCTCCCATTTTCATAACCTACTTGAGATGCTATTTAGGAAGGGTTGTTTATGACATCTGCTTAGTATTTTGACAATCATGCTTTTTATGTCTTGTGAATCCCGCGATGTGCTATTTCATGTATTTGATATAAAACTATTTATGTATTCTTAATAGATATTGTTTCTGAGTATGCGAATTCCACCTATATGTATAAAGATTTTGTTCCGGTCGACGACCGTTCCCGGAAATGGTGTCGTTTACATAAACCTAAACCGGCCGCGAGTAATTGCCTCTACAGTTGCACGGTTCAGAGATACGACTTGAATTGCAATGCACTTTGTAATTCATTCCGATTTTTTTTACGAATAGTTATATTGTGTTTATAACCTAAATTATACATATTGTATCTAAAACCTTGTTTTAGATATAAGATTAGTTGATAACAAGCCGTTGTTCGCACGAACCCCTTTATTTTACACCCACGTTCACTGACGTCATTCTAGTACACTCGGAGTTGACGATTACTTAATTAAATCTCGATATATCAGCTATCAAGTATCCGGTCATTTGCGCGGATATAGCACGTTCAAGGGGTTTAGTGAAAGTGTATAATTATGTTAGTAATTTACCCCTTTAGAAACGTTTCTAAAAGTTAAGACAAGCTTAAACCCAAGCCAATTTCAAATCATTTCTGGGTAAACTGACGTTAATCATTACTTAACTTGTTTTATAAGTAAGAGGTTAAATTGTAATCAACATAAAAGTCAAAATATTACACATAACATTCTAAGTTTTTCACTTTTAAGTTGATTACAAATTACCCCGTTCGGTTTTAAACAAAGAATCAAAGTTTAAAACGGAAATATTACTTAACAAGTGAACCAAACCTTGACAATATTTTATGAATAAGAAATCAAATTGAAAGTTAACAATTCGTAAAGGTATATAATGATTTGGAAGTTCATTGCGAAAGGGTCGTCGAAGTTATCCATTTACGGAGAGTTATACTCGTTTTATTTTCTTTTAGCAGTCCTGTACAGCGTTCGTCGCTGAGCAACATAGTCGCTTCCCCCGCTTGAACGAGCGCCTTTCGAACCCTACCGTAAAATAGACGCGAAATGTGATAAATGGAAAACTCTTTTTACTGTCGGGGCCCGGGGCACGTTACGTTATGGGTCGGCTCCACTCATCCCGCCGGCACCCTCGCTTTCCCGGCCCGTCTTATCAAGTTTTCTTATATCCTAGTTACCGCTCAATTTTGTGAGCCTTATATAAAAAAAGCTTTTCCTCTGCTCCCCTCTTTGCAAAAGAATTGCTCTTAAGGTATCTGTCTGTACACGAGTCTCTATCACTTAAGTGTGTAAGAAAGCTTATGATTTTCTTGCCCTGCTGAGTTCGGGCCTGATATTTAAATTGACCCTGCATTTGTTTTATTCAGGGTATTACGCTGCTTCAAGACGCTGGTACGTCGGATGACAGTGGACGGGCCTCAGAAAGACTAACGGGTAGTTCTGTGGCGCCTCGCGATCCCGATTCTTCCCGTGATCGTCTTAGTGACGTAAGTATTTTAATCTTACATCACTGTACGCCCTAGTACCCATTACCAAATGCAAGTCATGTCTTAGTGCATAGAACCTTCAGCAATGAACTCTCTGCAAAGCCCTTTCATATTATTTCTCTATCTGAGACATTAACGTAGGTATGAAAATTCTTACCGAAATCATTTACATCTTGTTCGTTCTTTACGCCACAAATATCGTCTATCTGTGTCGTGCTTTATAATTATAAGAATACGTTGACTTTCAATGAGGTGCATGTACGAATTCACTTAGTGTTGTGATGTAATGCGTGTTAGATCGTGAAATAAAAAGTATATCTAAATGTCTTCTATTTTTGTTGCATATCTTCTCGTCTCTCCTATTATTTTTATTGGCAATAATATTGAAGATACCATTATATCTTTAGAAGAACGCTTTTTCTCTGTTTGCTATGTTACTTTGAAAGCATTGTGGCTAAGACGAGTGTTAGGAGAGACGGGACAAACTTCACCACCCCTAGTCACTCCAATCCACTCATATGTTCGCTTTCTCTCTCCTGCCTACAGGCCAGTAGCCGCTGTAGTTCCGGAAAAGGCTATATCGTGAGTATTATCAATGTTGTCCGTTTGCTGAGTAGAACTTTCTTTATTATTTTTCTTCTTTTTCACCACGCACGACTCAGTAGAACCCTTGCTGCATGCATGATTGATAGGCTGAAGTAGAAATTAGTTGATGTATTTACTTCAGACTATAAAATATATTATGCTAAATAGATATCATAATTATTGTCATTATGAATATCTAATATGACACTAACCCATAAATCAATACGGTCTATGAATAAATTGAATGAATTAAAGTCAAAATAACCCTTGTCTGTTGGAAAAGACATGTAATGGCTATAATTCTCTATTACTGTGTGCAAATTTATCCAGATCACGCAACACACATAGACCCTGTTCGATATTCGGCGCGTATCGCAGCTAAATCACGAGATTTGTCGAGGCGGTGCCGTTCCGTACTACATAACATTACCTGCGCCCGTCCTGAATACTTCATGTTCTGTATTTATTTGAAATTGTAATATCTCAGCCTGATCCCTTGTTGTTTTCCCCGGTGTGAACTTACCTCATAAATAAAGCGTAACGTATTCGTCGATTTATGTTACGATAATAGTCTTCTGTTCCCATATGAATTGGACTTTCCCGAGATTGTTTGATGGTAATTATAGAATACGTTCATCTAATGCCAAACACTTCAGTAAGATCATTATGTTCTGGTAACAGCAATAAATAAGCTACATTAAAAATCATCTCATTATTTCAAGCAGTATATTCGCATACTTAACATTCTAAGCAATTTGTTTTAACATACTGTTTAGAATAAATTGCACGCTTGGTTTAGGTGTGAGTTTTATTCTTAGAAAATAAATGATTTCGATTCTCTGGTAGGAATTATGCTGGCAGCTTTCAGATAATTGCGGCTTTAATCTTCAGCTGCGGACTGTAGTGACAAATGTATCTAATTAAAATGGATATGCATGAATTGAGCGGGGCCAATCCACTCCTCTAAACGTCACATTTTTTACTCAAATATATTTTTTCTCCTTTTGCAGTGTGATAGCGAAGGCGACGATGACAAGGCAAGTACTTTAATATTAATATCACTTCCCCAAACTTGGCAGTTAATGTTTCTAAACGATATTTACGAATCGCGTAAATTAATTAAACCAGTCTTCAACTCCTCGACTCTTTGAGAGTTGGAAAAGTTGAAACAGAGCGTTGGAAATAAATGTCCGTGTAATGTAAGTGGCGAAGTTGCTCGTTCCCGGTTTATTACCCGGTCGGACTTGCCAGTACACAGTGATTAATCTCGCGGGGCGGAACGCCACGTTCTAAGCACCTGTTTACAAAATTGTTTAGTTGGATTGTGGTTAATGAATTGGACCTGATTTCTTAACGTTTTGTACTTTGGACTAGCTTAACTATACTTATGTAGGGGTGGCTGTTAAAAACAAGCTAGTAGTGCAAGGAATTGCTTTGTACTCGGACTGTACAAGTGTACATGCTCCAGGGGCTTAACCAACTCGTCAACAGGTTGTGAAATGCGAGTCAAACGCGGCCAGAGTTTGAGTGTTGAGCGCTCTCCGACGCGTGTCGACGTGGCAAAGGGCGCTGATTACGCGCCGTCGCTCTGTTCAGTAATTACTAGATTGCCGGCATTGGCGCAGTCTGGAAGTGCCCGTAATTAAATACATTACACCGCCTTTAGCGGTACTAACTACTGGTCGTTGCGCTTTAACATATCATGTTATTTATACTAAACCTGTTGTCAAACTATTACGTTATATAGATTGAGTTTTGCTAAATTGAAATTGATTTATGTATCAGTTTTGTTGTAAATTTACTCTCGTTTTAGAATTTGAATAATATTGTCGTTTTGATAAATATTTTAATATCAAAACAACATAGTATTGCAGTCATGCTTGAAATCGATAGTTACAGCAACTGGTAATGTCTTAACACTGACTTTGTTCACTTCAAACAGCCCAAGTCCAAAAAAAGAACAAGTTCGTAGAACAATCTGTGACAGCAGTCGTGCAAATCCGAAAGCTTTAAAAGACTGATACCATTGTTCGGGCGACCGCAACCCCGACTCGTCCGTTCCCCTTAATCTAATTATCTGGCCGCGTCGCTGCCTGCTCCGGACGAAACACCCCACCCTCAATTTCTCTCAATTTTCGCAGGAGAACTAAGTATGAGTGTTTTATTAGGCAATCCATCTCTTGATGTGTAATTAAATCTCGGTTTTCCATTAGCTTTTTGTTGGAGTTAGGTACTTCAGTTCATTATATTGACGATATTGCCTGGTCATTGTCATATTCGTCAGCCGGCAGTCTATAGACTTCCACTGCTGGATATGGCATCTCCATAGCACCGCCAGGTTCGACCGGTTGTGTGCTTCTCTTATCCAGCTGGATCCGACGACATTCGCCAAATCATCAGTCTATTTTTTTTTTGCCTATCCACGTTCTGCCTTCCAGCATGCGGTAGCCTCTCCAGACCATTTCGCCCTTTTGGCAACCTTATCAACTCCTTACTCAAATTAATAAATACAAGCTTGTCGCTAGGCCAACCGTATTCCATTAAACCTAAGCTCAATGTATTTAAAACTTGTGCCTGCTTATTCATCCAAGTTCAGTTGATCAAAGAATTGCCAATTTAAATGAAATCTAGTTTATACATAACCCCCGTAGTTGTCAAACATAATCGAATTATTAAGTTGAACGGCACAATAATGGCAGTAAATGGATATCTGAGGAGGAAATCAGAGTCGAGGCTGTGTTGTGCCTTAGTCGATTAATTACGTTATCCTGTGAAGTTGACAGGGCTGAGCACATCGCTCGGAGCATCGCAAGCTGGGAGCGATGTGTAGGTGAGAGCGGGTGCCTGCCATTGCTCGCTACACTTAGCTAGAGAGCGCCACTAACTCGATCCGATTCCACTTGGGCTATTTGCACTCGCGAGTTCAATTATGCCTCCACTTTGAGATGCAAATCTGGTCGCGTTTGGCTAATTACGTAGACGCTTCCGTAACATCGTTTCAAACGTCAACTTAGTGTACCTACGTCACGTAGACGTGCGAGGGTGCGTACTGCTAGAAATGAAGTATTTTATTACGTCTTTATATTGTTAATTAATAACTCTACGTTTCATTATGTTAGACGTCAGAGGGTTACATGAAAACTAGTTATTTCGTATCTGTGATAGTTAAATTACGTAAATTGAACTTCCTTGTTAAAGTTTCCTGAAAACAATGGAGAGGTTATGGATAAAGCTTGAGCTATATCTGGGCAAACTCCGAGCTCGGTAAACTCTGTTATTAGCTTAGTAGTAACAGGAGCCGGCAACTGGCGATGCAGGCGGTGGACCGGCCCGCCCCTGCATAACCACAATCCGTCGGTTGCGCACTCGTACCTAACTTGGCATTTACAGCTAATGCAACAAACATACCACACCCTTGTACATTGTCATAATGTTGACCAGGTATTTTATTATTCAGAATAATTTTCACATTATCATATTTCTACCTTCATATTTTATACAAGATATCTATTGCTGTTCTTAGAACTTGACAAACATAATATAAATAAATCTGTGTACCAGTCTATGCTTTAACCTCATCATCATTCATCAGGTGAGCATATCACTTCTGGTCGATTTAAGCGGGTGGTAGTCTCAGTGTGATGGGTAATCTGTGCCAACAGCCGTAAGGGGCGGCTGCCAGGAACTGTCACATTAATAAACTCATGAATACTGATCGGGTGCCACAAGCCTTAAGTGCTATTAACACTAATCTCGTTTATATTTATGTCTGCTGATGAAAACAAAACGATTAAAAAACCCACATAAATAAAATAGAAAAACCTTTAATCATTTGTTCGGTGGAAGCATTCATTTCTTTTATGCTGCATTGGGTACCACTTGGCAAAATTTACCTTACGCAAAGCTGCCTCGGTTAATTGAAAGAGCTTCTTTCGTTTGGTGTAATATTTTACGGCACAGTCTGTGCCTCGTTGCGGTAACAGCAAAACGGTCTCGCTCCGACACACCAGTTTTCTTTAGTGCTCTCTCCTTGGGCGGCCGCTTACGACTCCTTTTAGAACTCGTTTTAGAAGCAACAAGAAAATAATTTAATCTACTCCACGGAATCGAAACATAAATTTGTTTTCAACATTATCTTAATCGCTACTTCTCTTTTATCATCTTTCAGCGTTGGCTTATTTCTTAAAAAATCTTTTTACTTTCATTTCCTTTGTGTAGAATGCCCTTAGAGTTTTTCAAATCAGCAATTACGGTGAAAATTTGATTTGAATTGCGGAGAAATTGTGTGGGCTTCTGTAGATTAGGATTTCATTCCGGGAATATTTTCTTTTATGAAGTTTTGTTCATAATATTTTATACTACCTCGCGTACCTATTAGTGTGTAATGCTTGTTTAGAAGAAAAACATAAAGATGTTTAGTGCAGTAGTAGGGCGAGTGTGGTGTACCCACATGTACCGCAATAAATCGGCCGCACCCACGGCGACGGCGGCGCTGCGGCACACGAGATAAGGGTCACCGCAACACCATTAAGTACTACAATGTCACAGTTCCGCCGATGAACTACATAAACCCCTCACCGCCCACTACAAGCTTTATGACTTACTCGAACCTACTAACACGTCATCCATCAAGGAACCACCAACGTTTGCCTCGAACATACCCGTGTTATTTTAATTTAATACAACTGTAATTATAATAAACTACATAACTGCGTGATTAACATAATGTTTCTAGAATGTTCTACTTTTGTCTTGTAAACGAGCATAAAGTGAAAGAACAAATTGCGAGTTTCCCCAGTATTTTCCTCGCTCGGAAAAATATATGTTTTATTAAAGCTCGGCATTTCCGAGAGCGCGGCAACCCTCGGGGCGAGGGTGGGCTGGCTCAGAGGGATGGGTTCGGCGGCACGCCAGTGTATAACAGACAGTAGAGGGATATAAAACATATTTACGCGCCTATAAAGTACTCTCGTACGCTCGCTCTCCACCATTTTCTTTTGTTCCTCGCTCGCAGCCAATGATAATGCTTTCTCCCGTTCGGTTAAACTTATTTCTCTGCCGTCTTATCTGGCTTTTCTTCGGCACTTTTATTTATAACCGAAGTGGTGAAATGTAACAACGTGAAGTAAACGATTTTGGGTTTAGCGTGCTTTTTGACATCTTGTTTTTTGTTAAAGGTTTATATTTTGTTTTGCTTTGTTATTTTTATTTAGGCATATTGTTTATGTATGTAGGCAACTTTTAAACATTTACCATTCATTGTTGTGTTCCAAAATAAACACGTAGCATTAATTACTTTATTGTTACCGAAATCAGCGGTTAAGTCCATAAATCTTTTAACCATTTGCTAGCGGATACCTATCCATTAGACCGATACTTATAAATGGTTGCTCTTTTATACACTCACATGATGCAATAAAAGTATAATAACGTTGACTGAAAGAAACTGTAGGGCACACTTAAAGCTATTCAGAACAAGCAGAACGGAAGCCAAAGTGTTAACAGCAAAGCGAGGAGCGTCTTAATCTTGCGCTACAGTACGGCTCAGAACAGAAACCCCTTGCGTAGGTGAGAGGGTGTAATAACAAGAGTCGCCCGTTCCCCGCCACGCCACCCTTCAGTCGCCCGCAGGCTCACCCGCTCGCAAAGTTCTACGGAGATTCCTATTACTCCGTCCGTGCTCCAGTCTAACCGGCTTGACTTAGATAAGACCTAACTTGCAACGATGTAAACTAAACCTTAAACCCACGTACTTACATCACTCACTTTAAAGCCTTTGTTAAATGCCAAACTTATTCCTATCCGTTTGCCATGTAAACAAGTAATAAAGAGCCAACGCATTCCTATTTATTGGAACAAATGCAATAGAATTTAATCTATAGGATAAGTTTTTAACCAGTGCGCAAACTGTAACCATGAATTCAGCATAATTATCATTCTAGACCCCTCAGCGCAGAAATTTTTCGTCGGTTATAATAAAAAATATCAGCTGTTCCATCATACATTTTGATCGCGTAGGAATTGCACTTTTCTATGAAACATCTGATCTTTTTTTGTATAACCGAAGAAAAATTTCTGCGCTAGGAGATCTAGAATGATATGCTGAATTCATGGTTACAGTTTGCGCACTGGTAAAAAACGTATCCTGTATAATATTTAAAACAAATTTCAGAAATAATTCTGTAAGTGAAAGCGAAAAACGTTGTTCCTACTTTCGAAACGTGCACAGAGGACAAAGAGGCGTCGTCAAAGGGCCGTAATCATCCGTAGGCAGGCGAGTGTTAGCACTCGACGCTGAGGTCGGGATATCTCTCGACGGATCAGCGGCTCACTCGGGATGCACTCTGCGATTCCGTTTGTCACTGCACCCGACTGCGGTCTGAGCTCCCGCTCTGATAAACACATGTCAACGTGCTTTGAATGCGGAGCGCATTTAACCACTGAAGCCAAGCCGGATAGGAGCTTACCGCGTACGGTATAATTCAACGCTGTTAGTGACATCGCAATGTTAAGAAGTGCTTAGATAATTTATTAATAAACTTGATTTAGTCAAAGCTCCTAATAATGGCTATCATGCCCAACATTGACTAGTCTGCAAGGTCTTGGTTAGCGAAAACTTCTTAAATATTTACAACTAATTGTAACTGAATTGCCTTAAACTTCCTGCCTGAGGTAATTTATTCATAAACTTGATCTACCATCTAACAACCATACCTTCTAACAATGTCTTGGCTATCATGCCTAACACTGACGAGGCTGCAGGTTCTTGGTTTCCAAAAACTTCTTGAATATTTAAAACGAACTGTAAACAAACTACCTTGGATTACCTGGAAGATTAGCATGTCCTATCTAATTTAGAATATTCGAAATTATTGTTCTGACATGATAAAATTAACGACGTATAATTTTAGTCATGTATTCTTCTTGTCGATAAACAATTACTAAATCCCATACTTATATCAAACTCCGTTTAACATAAATAATGATGTAAAAAAAGTCGGCGATGAATTGTTGAATTAATTTTAATGTATCACGAGCCACAATATATCAAGCGGAGCAGGGTACTACGGGCGCGGCACACGACATGTAACGCAGATAAGCCGCCCGGCTATTTGCACGTCGTCGTAGTCGTGTGTGCGACCCAGCCCGGCCGTAATTAGCCGGCCGCAAAGTTCGCCGGAATGTTACACGAACACCCCACGAGCCCACGACTAACACAATACAAGCTGCCGTACGCAAATTACACAAGTCCCTTGGAACCGATGAGCTTTGTCCGTTTTGTTTGTGTTTGTAATGGCGACTTCACATGCTACCCTTACACACAAATCAGTCAAGTTTATCTCAAGCTCCGCTAAAGATTTATCTTCTTTTTAACCGACTTCAAAAAAGGAGGAGGTTCTCAATTCGACTGTATTTTTTTAAATGTTTGTTACCTCAGAACTTTTGACTGGGTGAACCGATTTTGATGTTTATTTTTTATTTGAAAGCTGGTGCTTGTCGTGTGGTCCCATTAAAATTTCATATAGATCTGATGATGCGTTTCGGAGACAGGCGACGAAACTATTAAAAAAAAACGGCAAACAAACCGCGATTCCTGCTATCGCATAAATATGCATTGTTTTGACCCCAAGGATGATGACATTTCGAATTGTGTGGGGGTAGGTACTATAACTAAAAAGTGAAAAATAAAGAACTTTTTTCAAAAAATAAACAACCGACTTCCAAAAACACTAAAAAGTGAAAAATTACTTTAATTTCGAAAGGCGGTAACAAAAAATTCACTTTCTAGTGTGTTTTTTGGAAGTCTGTTATTTTTTTTAAGTTTTTTTTAAAGGGTTAAGTTGGATTGTACAGACGCCAGCACATCAAGCTACCCAAACTGTACGTTACACCAAGTATATTACACGGTAATAAATAGAGTTCGTGAACAAAGGCGAGTTCAGTTAAAGTTGATTTTTCTGCAAGCAAATCACAGCTTTTGAAATAAGTTAAAAGAGCCTGGATACAGGCGCGACATGATGGTGATGCTACGCGATTCTGGTAGACAATCTCCATGAAGTTTTAATAAAAAATATTCTACAAGAATCGCGTCGGCGTCGCGCCTGTCTGTGGGACCTCAACACTTTATAAATACCCAAGGAATAAAACCCCAAAAATTACATAACCCTAAGCCTGAATTTACTAAGTGTGCCTGGATGACCAAGTCCAAAACTATTGGAAATAGCGCAAAATTCTCGATAAGAGTAATATTTCGATAAACTGAATTTAAAATTCACCCACTACTGTTTCACCAATTTTCTACGTACAGCTCATTTTATTTCCAACAAGTATTATTGGATCTAATTATAATAAATATTAGACCAAGCGTTCAAAGCTTTCGAAAAGATAACACCTAACGGTACAAGGCTCGGCAGTCGTTATTTTCGTCGTAAATAGCTCTAGGTCGTTAGTGGCCCGAGGAACCGGGAAAACAAACATGTTACGCGGCGACAATGTGATAAAGCAGTAGAATACACCGTCCCGCCTGACTTTAACCGTTCTACGTCCATTAATAATTCGCCAACTTTGCGACATTTATAAATTCCGTCTGGAGTGAAATTTCAAGGAGTAATTATACAGTAATCTAAGTTAGGCGACCCATAGAGAGTGATGACAGGTGTTTATATGTGACTGTTCCTAAATGACCCCAGGCCGATAAAATTTTCGTTTTTCCTAATTATGTTAATATTAGCTCTTTGTATACCACAACGCTTCCCGGCACTGCTTACAGATTGTATTACGTCCAAGACAGTCATTGAAGCGCACTGTCGCCCACTGTAACTTATTAGAGGGGCTCGTGGCGATGTAATAACAACCGCACGGGTCGATCCATCCGGTTAAGCTACGCTTGCTGGGGTTGGCCTGTGGATGGGTGACCATCTTTACATACCAAAACTCCTCCATGCCTCGGAAAGCACGTAAAGCCGTTGGTCTCGGCTGTCATTCGTGGATCTTTGACAGTCGTTACGGGTCGTCAGAAGCCCGAAAGTGACAACCAGTCTTATCAAGGGGTATCGTGTTACCCAGTAACTGGGTTGTGGTCAGACAGGCAGTCGCTCCATGTAAAATGTTGGTATTTAGCTGCATCCGGTTAGACTGGTAGCTGCCCCGAACAAAGTTGGGAAAACGCTAGGCAGATTGTTTGCTTCACCACACCGCTTACAGATTGTATTACGTCCAAGACAGAGTTATTGAAGCGCGCTGTCGCCCGAGCTTACTGAACTTGCCATGTTAATTACTTATTATGACTCGGAATGCATTTCATATCTCAGTGGTTAGGTGCATTGTCTGCCTTGAGGATTTGCCAACTCAAGCGTGCTTTGTTAATGTTGAACATCATAGCTGTATCTTTATTATATTAAGATTGATTAACTGTTCATTTATGTGATACCTAGATAAACGGTGCCAGGATAAACTATTGATACTTAACTATTTATTATACAATATATAACCTGGGGAAGTTAATAAAATGAAGTATTCAAACGTGAATATTTTTCCGTTCAATATTATTTTTTTAAATTCAATATTTAACAGAAAAAGAAGAAGAATAAAAAAAGAATATATTATAAATAAAAATCTTTTGTCATAGTTGTTTTCGATATCTTTGCACACAGCTGACACAGCAATAGAATTTAATATTAAAGAATTGCTAAACAATTTTGAATTTACATCTACGTAAACGAAACGGCCCAATAAAAAAGCTTAGTAAAAGCTTGTCAATTACACTAAACATTATTTTATGGGTAGTATTCGTACGCAAACCCAAGTCAGATAGATATTAGTACTTAATCCTAGCATCTATATTTTGTCTTAGAATTATATCTACTATAATTCAGTATCAATAATAAAAATTTAAATATTATAATTTGTATAAAAGTTTACAATTATTTTCAGGTTGAGAAATTTAAAAGTGAAATTCTTAGAAAGCAATAATAGTCTGTCTACTCATAATTGACTGCTAGTAAATATTTCATTCTTCTAAACCCATAAAAATGCTAAACAGCGTGATTATCTTGTTACAAAGTGCCAAATAGTGTTTATATTGTATTTTTACCCCACGTCGGATCATAAATTATTTTCCTTATCGATGCCGACACGCCGTTATCGTGCCCATCTTACTTTTACTCGACTCCCACGCCTACGATCACGACCACCGTTTATAGTAATTTGTCGTTCAAAGCATTAATACAACACTTGGTTCTTTTTATTGATGCTGTTTTTGTATACTATTAATGTTTATTAATATTAATAGCTTTCTAATGTGCATTTCCATGGTTTTCTTTTACAACATGTCATAAAATATACTTGTAAGACACATCATTATTATATATGAACTCTAAAGTTGCTTTCTGCGACGCTTTAGTGTTTGTCGTGTCGTATTATTTTCCTCTTTATGCCGGCGAGCGAGATGCGTCCTCGACCACTTTGTTGTTTTATACTTCGTCTCGAAGCGACTTTATGCATCGCCTCATTGCTCTTCGCCGTTTCGCTTAGTTTCCCCTCTCTATTTTCAACTCACGTTACTACGTAAATTTATTTTGAAACAAGTGATCCGCCGACATCCTTATATGTACGTTGTTGCTTTTTATTTATGTTTATTTTCTCTTTGTGTTAGTTATAAGCAAAATTATGTTTGGCTGAAACAGTCGTTTATTATACAGTGCATTGCAATAGCTAAGCTGAATAGTTATGGTAATTTTGTTAGGATTTAGCTTGTGTATTATAAAAAAATGGACCAGTGTCTATAAAATATCGCAAGTTACTTTATTAAAAATAGTAGATAGTCTTTATTATGCACTAGAAATATTCCAAAAATGTTGAGTCATAGCCTCCAAGTAAAAAAGTATCTTCTAAATCGTAATTAATCGTTCTTCAATATGAATTCTATGCACCCTACCTAAGTAACGTTTAAATATTATGTATTTGTGATTTTAACCTATTTCGTATAAAATACTTGTTTACATTTATAGCAGAGTGGCATGAAATGCAATTGTCATAAATCATTGCTGCATTCCTATGCTAACAATCGAAGGTAAATCATAAGTTTTGTAGAACTTGCAAACTAACGATTGCATTGCGTGCCACAAAAATATAAACAAAGCTGAAAATCAATAGATAAAATCCGTTTAATGATTTGCACGCAAAAAAAAATACGATTGCGAAAAACTTGATAACACAAGCCACCCACAATTGTCGGCGCGCCCGTTTACAAACGCTCAGAAACAAACTACATTTTTATACGGAGAGCAAACAAAATGAGTTAGTGGTGCCGTAGAGTCGCTTTTCCCGGTATTTCCAACGAGCGAGCTTGAAAATTCGCTTTAATACCTTTGTTCTACAGGGCTTTACAGCTCTCATGTTTCGCAGGAATATTTTCCGAGCGCAGGTTTACTTTACCAGTGTGAATATTCTCCACTCCATTTCGCCCCTTTTAAATATTCTTGTTTCAACATTTTTGAAGTCTCAACGATTTTAAAGGTTTTTGATGAGGGCCTTTTATTGCATTCCTAATTTTATGATAGATATATGTGTATAATTCGTATTATTATATTACACACATTACATAATACATTCTTATTATTATAATAATTCATTTGAAGTTGCCAGGTTTCTTAATGTTTCACTTCTTGTATTGTATCATTATCAATACATTCATAGAGCAAGTAAACTAAGTTGCACACGATGTCTGTTAGATAGTTAAATGTAAAAGGAAGTGGATAAAGTAATAAAAAGCACAACAATAATTACCAAATCAGTTTGTTAAGTGTTTAAAGTATGATCGCTCCCATTGCGGAATTAAATAAAATGATAGAACCTCCCGGTTGAGTGTATTCATTACAACCCACGTCGGGTCCGGGTGGGGGCGCCCACCCTCACTCCACTCGCTTTATGGATATAACCTCGACAAAATACCCCTAAAATTGCACTGTTTTTATTATGTTCTCTCTTTATCTCTTTTGGTTTGTTGCTCCTTTTTACGACGTTATTATTTTATTAGGGAATAAAGCAAATAATAGAGTCAACCGTGATTAACTACTGCCAATATCGAAATAGGTTCTAGCACAATATTTTATGAACATCTTGATCAAAAACCACTTAGGGTATTTCTACTGTGTCATTAATTAATGATTACAAAAATGCCTTTGTTTTAAATGATTGAATGAAGAAACTACAGAAACTAACATCTTTTTATTTAAATTATTACAAAACAAAGTCTAATGACATGAAGTAAAGTATCTTGACCCCTAGACAGATAGAGAACATAACTTTCAGAGTCGTAAAATGACCAGACTGGAATTAAATAATCATTGTTAAAACTGTTAGTGATGACACATTGAAATATCTGATGCGATTTTTCTGTATCATTATACAGGAACATTGTTTAGATGCCAAATAGTTCGCGAGAGCGATAGAACAAAGCGGCTGGCAAACGACCAAGTCGCGCAAAGGCGACACGAGTGGATGGGCGCGCGATTTACAACACGAACACTGGTTACTAGCGTCGCTCGTCGTGAAGCCATGTCGCCTCATGCCTCGCACGCCGTGCTTAGCTCAGATTTGCACGGATACATTTTAAATGGAGCCGCCAGATCGCAATTACACTCCCTTTGAGCTGAGCTTTGCGGAATGCGTTATGTATGACATTCAATTCAATTTGGCGCACAAAGCCCGCGTCGAAATTCTCTTTCTCTTTGACCGAATCCTCTTATGCAACAACGCTTTGTTGGCGAAATATGTAGTTTCAAGTTAACAGCCTATGTTTTGATGATATTTGGTAATATATCTATGTATCTCTCTCTCTCTCTCTCTCTGCATGTTGTGCAACATGTGCTGCTGTATTTTGTTACACGAATTTGTAGTAAATTCTGAATGTTACTGTTACATCATTTGAATCGCTGAATGTTGCAAGTCAGATTGAAGAGTTTAGGCGCTACTCTAAACTTTGTTGGCAGTGTACTATGTCTGCGGAATGTCGGACATGTCCACCTGGTCCGTGGGCGTGCACGTATCACCGCCTCCCTTTGAAGTAAAGAACACACACATGCTTCGTGTCAGCTTCTGATAAATAAACAAAACACATACCTTGCGATGCAATCAACCTACATAACAAAGTAATACCGCTAATTGTTGTCTCGTACATACATGGCACGCCTGTCTTCACTCGGGCTCTTATTATTGGTAGCTGCACCAGATGCATTTTAAAATATAGCAAAGTAAACTAATAGACCTGAAACGCAGTTTTTTAGTATGGTCAAGCAGATTTTAATTCCACTAAACGTGTATGTCGAAAAAAGGTAAAGTTTCATGATCAAAGAAGTAAAAATATTAAAACATAATCGTATGTAAATTTAATATGCTAGGGTTAAGTCGTTGTTAATTAATTTAAGCCGAGCGAGGTGAGGCTCGATTAGCGGAATAAATTGGGCTTGCGGCGGGCACAATCCCCGGCGCAGTAAACAGCGCCGACAACAAAGGCAAGTCGGCAGCCGCCCCTGCGCGGGAAAGGCGAGCTTAATGCTTACTCATTATTTATTCACATCTATAACGAGATTGTCAGTGCTCCCTGTCCCCGCCCGCTTCTCTATAGCTGCCCCGCTTATTTTATCTCTACTTGTAGACTCGTCTTTGCCGTATTATTTACTCTCACTCATACTTAAATAATTTTCTTTTCCCTCGAGTTATAAAGTTATTACAATTTTCCTCCAAGTTCTTTCATTCTTTAAAATTACGATCGAGTACAGAGCGCTTCAATTGTAAGTACGTTTCTCGTGAATACGGTACGGTTTTATTGAAATATATTTTTCCGACGTCGGAAGACTGTTTTATTTACATACGGTTAGTATTTTCTGAATAGTCAATATGAGGACGCGCATGAAAGTGTATCTACTTTGGTGAAAGCTGCGTCTAGCAGCATTACTATATCATAGACATTTCTTTAACATAAAATCTATGAAGAAATTAAATATATTCCTAATGGAAATATTAGGTAGGTATGTAAATTGCCAGTGAGTTATTATAAACTTTCGAGATCAAAGTTAAGTATAGATCGGATCGGTACGTAGTTAAATTTCAGTTTGACTACCGAAACCGTATATTATACAGATACCTGTATAATAGACGGTTCAAATTCATAAATATTTCCAAGTCATTATTCAATGATTCACGAGAATTTATAGTGTCTTCATATTAACTAAATTCACGAATATCTAAAAATTAAACTACTGATTTACTTCATGCTAAGTGTAAATAAGAAACTATAAGTAAGTATAGAATGTAAAGTTTTCTTGAACATACGTTTTATACGTTTGCAAATTCTAAAGTAATATTACACTAAGTTTTATTCAAAAGATATGAAAAGCGTCGAAGCACTTGCAAACAGCTAGATAATGCCGTCAGATACTCAACGTGGTCGTTGAAAATTTTATGTCGCTTCTCGCTGCATCCTCCTCTGCAGCCCCCACCCCGCAATCTGTAATTCTACACCCTCTTCAACGCTCTTACTATCGGTATACACGCGGCACGTAGATTTTGTTAAAACCAAGTTTTAATTACATTTTTGTTCCATCAATTTTCAGTAGTCTGTCTGACGAATGAAGTTAAGTATTTATGTCCAACTCGCAGATAACTTTGTTATACATTTTCAAATGTCAATTTCTCTACTCAAATTAGACCTACAGAATTCTTTTACGAAAAGGCGTAATAAGTTTCTTTTCCTTGCAAAAATACGTTAAGAGAAAAAGCGGATGACAAGGAAAATTCGGAATAGCAAGTATTTCTTCCGTTGCTGACTTCCGATTGTTTTTTCGCCTTGTAGTTGTTTTTCTTTCTGTTCGATATCTTTCTATGCCAATATTTAAAATACACTAACATACAATTAATGCAAAAATAAATACTCGTTGCTTGTTAGCATGCCCTAAAAGTAATGTTTAGCCAGCATGTCGTTCGTCCTCATCACTATTCCAATTGAGCAGATACGAATCACATTTGTATGTCTAGTGCGTTACTTTGCATTCGCTTTGTTGTGTCCTCGTCTGTACTGTAGAAACACTTTCAAATTTTTGCCGACGCTTTCTCTTTTACTAACAGCTTCGCCAAGAACATAGTTTCTAAATGAGCGATAAAGATTCTCAAACTTAACGAAACTGTGAATAAAAATACATATTCAGCCTAGAACATATTCATTTTTAACCAACATAACGTTTATACAGTGAGGGAACGATACAAAAACGCAATCCAACAATACGTTTACCGCAAATTGAATGAGGCTCGAAATAAATCCTGCGGTCGTTGTCTGACTCTCAATACCAGTACCTCCCGTTCGTATCTCTCACCCTTGTTTGACGTGGTTGAGGTTTCATTCGACGAATAAAATAAAAATGTCCATTTGCTCGTATTGTTCTACGGATATTGTTTATTTATGATACAGGAACTGATTTTTTTCTTTATAATTGTGTTCTCTTTTATGTTTTGTTAGATCAGAGAGAAAAATTAAATATATTATAAAAAATTAAGCGTCGTGAAACGTAGCTTGATCGTTATCGAGGGCCCGTTTTCTCTCCCTCGTTTAAGACCCGAACAAATGGGGGTCCCAAAGGTTCAAGCGTCGTAAACCAAGCACTCTAGTGTATCGTAAGTGTTAATTACTTTTGTCACTCCGCAACTGGGCGGTTAACAAATCTCATCGTTATATAATTCCACTGCTGAGAACTGTAATTTACATCGACTGACGCAACATTGTTTGGATAATAAATTATTATGCCTTGAAGCGTTCTTAACGGGCGGCTAAATCGATAAGCGTCGTTTTTATTGCACCATTAACAAGCAGTGCGAGGGGCGAACTGATTTCAATCTGCGTAATCAATGCTGTATCACAGTTCGCACTGAACAATAACTAACTGATGCTAGTATTAGTAAGCGCGCTCACACCACACGTCTGTTTCAACAATTTCATTTACATGGGCATGTAAACAAAACATTAACCTATTTTAATGTATAAATGTGCATATACAATTGTTTGGCAACTTGTCTTTCCACTACTATTCTACAACTGTTAAATGATCAAAAATCATTACTGCATTAGTATTAACCACTCTTGTTTTCGCCTATCTATGGAATAAGCAAGCTCGCTGAATTTTGAGTTTAATAACCATGACAGATTGCTGCCCGACTAATCCCTCCGGGGACCAGACTCCCTTGTTTTTAATTCCCTGAAGCAGTCAACGAGCATACAAACCATCATAGCATGCCGAAAACATTGGTCTCTACGAGTCAATTTATTCCAAATCGCAACAAAAAGTCAATGACATATCAATTAAATGAAATTCCGGTTCTGGTTTAAAAATAATATTGGAATCAAACACTGAAATGTATATTTGGTTAGGTTTAAAAAATCTTTACTCGTTTTTATTGCTACCGAAAGTGGGAAAACGAGAAGAAAAAATAAACAGCACGGCTGTCGCTCGCGAGCGAATTTCCGGCTCACTGCCGTTCGGGACGTTTCAATTTTACAAAATATAAACTTTTGCCCTCTGGCTCGTAACAATCGGTTCACTCCAATTCATCATGTGAAATTGAATGTAATCTAAGTTTTGTTAAGTTCTTTATGAATTGTAGTGCTGGGGTTTAACATGGTATGTGAAACTTTGTATGTTTATTACTCAATCACGCAATAACGGCTGAACGGATTTAGATAAAATTTTGCACACCTGGATATTTTTTATTCCGGTAGTACGGACTACGGTCCCGAGAAATGAATTGCGACATCGACGCGGGCGAAGCCGCTGGCAAAAACTACTTTTATGATTATTTTAGTACCGTAGGTACCTATTATTAAGTAGCTTTGTAATTAAATTGTTTGTTAGCTAAGAAATAATAATCATACGTTTTACAATACCGGACATAAACTTATCATAATGTGTCATTAAAAGGATAATTAAAATTATATGGCGTGGGTGAGATCTTTATTTTATTGTTAGTTTACTTCTAAATTACTGTGAACAATGTTTTTCGCCGGTACTCCTTGCAAGAAAAAGACAATGTCCCTAAATTTATCATCATATAACACAACATCACCCTTGTAGGAGCCATTGCTTCTAATAATGCACGATGCACGCTTTTTTAAATGCTTGAACCTCTTTTTTTACTTTCTGGCCTTTTCTCACAGTTAGTCGCAAGTACTACGCTCTTTGCGAGTTACCAACAGTCAGACACGCATTTCTTCTTGCTGTAGTGTTGCGTAAACACTCGGACCTCCCACTCGATCCTGTTGTCGTAACCCAAAAACGCAGATCTGATAGAGTCTGCCAGGTGGAATCTGCCAGAGTACAAGTTGTTCGGCGGCAATATCACTTTCTTAGTTCCACTTTGTATAATCGTGTCAATAAACAGCTAAATATATATCCACTGACCTTGCGAGAATGTCGTAGGATCACAGATAAATGGCTTCATACACTCACTTATGAAGAATTAGAAACCTATGTAAAAACTTAAACTCAATCAATTACCCTCTACATGTATAACATGCGCAAACACACACCTTGCACAAACGGACACTTCTCCCACACATACACACACCTTGCACAAACGGACACTTCTCCCACACATACACACACACACCACACACCCTCTCACACACATACACTCTATGCACAAAAAATTCACAATCTTTCCATACAGACATCTCACATGAAATTACGCAGTGAAAATTCTTTAGTTCGACTTTAATTTTAAGTTCTAATTTTTCATTTAATACTTTTATTTTATTTTTGTTTTTATTTTTAATTTTAGATTTTAGTTTTTTAGTCTTTTAGTTTTGCTTCTTCTAAATTTGTGGAGGTGGGCGTTAATGACTGCGACACAGTATTATACTAATGCAGTTGTTATCGAACACACAGTTTCTGTAGACTGAGTTTTTGTTTTGAATAAAAATTTATTTATTATATTATTTATTATTTATTACTAACCTAGGGTGGGTGCACTGATCAAACGGGTTAGGTTAGGTTAAAACGGTGACTAACCTCGCACGAGCTGTTTTGGCCGCAGTAGTTAAGCTGCCCTACCTTAACTACTGCGGCCTCGATCAAACGGGCTAGGTTAGGTTACAGCTGTGACCAGCCGCGCGTGAGCCGAGCGAGCCTTCGCTCGAGCGGCAGTGTCGCGGTAGAGGCCGGCCGGGCGCTAAATTCAAGTTGGTCACAGCTACTTCGCAATTTAGTATTTTAGGACACCAAAATATGAATAATTTGAGGTTCACAAAATGTGGCGCATTTATTATGTTTAGTGTTAGACAATATTTCTAGGAAATCAAGATGGAAATTGTTTGAATACCTATTTAGAGAGTTCAACAAGATTTCTAGGAAAGCAAAATGGGAATTATTTGAGGTTGGATTAAATACATGCCATACATAACTATTAGGGTACCTACGCACTATGCGGTTAGACGGATGGCGGGTAGCCGCAACGGCAACCGGAACGAAACCGTCGTGGTTTGCGGTTGGATCGACTCCAAGATGGACGTCGAAGAAGTCGCATCTATTTATTATATTTACTCGCTTTATATAATCCTAAGGCCTATTTTGTATCTCAATAATATTTTTTTTTCTGTATCGAAATCCATAGCTAATCATCTGTTGTCATCAATAAAATGCGCGAGCGTCGCTGAACACGTACACCGTCAATGGCGGGCCACCGCAAACTAGCACTATCCGCGTAGTGTGTAGTGTGTATAGCAACCGTCCGGCTGGCCGTCAATCGGGCCGCAGCGCTCAGAACGACCGGTGCGGTCGGCCGGCATCCTCATCGCAGTGCGGATAAAAACTAGTTTCTCGTACATATTTTTTATTGAGGTCAGCCGGCTGTACAGGACAGTACGGCTGACCGTATTCCGACTAACCGCATAGTGCATAGGTCCCCTTAGTTATTATAACAAAGATCCGAACTAAATTAGTTCTCCAAAGGACTGCACAATAAACGTCTTCTATTTATATCTCTTTCATTTCAGTATTTTTTGTCACTATTTACACAAAGAGATCCGTTCATATCGTTTTAATTTCCCCTCGGTATTATACGTTAATATTTTACGTGAAATCACAATTCCCCGCAATAATAATCTGTTCCTCTCGTTGGGGAAACTCTTACAAATGGTTTTTTTTTTATATTTATAGATTATTCTTCGGAGACGGTTACCGTAGACAAGTCGAGATTTATCTCTGTAATCCCTGCCGCTTTTCTGTTGCCTTCTAAATTAAGAGGTCTTTTATACGTTTTTCTTGCCGAATAAATGATTTCAAATTAATATCTAGGGGAGGAGAAGCTTTTAATACTGGAATACTTAAGTAAATTTGTTATTGTATCAAAAGAAGGATGTTTTTATTGCAAATATATGTATGAATATATTAGTGGTCCCTGAGGGTTTGTTGGGCTGTTGTTGATACAAAAACAAGCAATGTGGAAGTTAAACAAGGGTTTTTTGTTTTTAGTACGTACATATAAAATATATTTCGTTAGTCAAATGTAATTTTTTTCTATAGTTAATATAGATCTATATTTATTTATAATACCTAGGGATATAGAAGATGTAAGTATCTATACTTACATCTTCTATATCCCTAGGTATTATAAATTCAAAGTCGCGTTTGTCTGTGTGTCTACGTCGTTCTTATCCTCTCCACAACGAATTTTAAAGTGATTCGAATCCATCTTTTAGAGAATTTAATCCGGTAGGTTTGTGTATAAAACAAAACATTCTTATTAAATTTACTTGTCAATAAAGTAATCTCGACGTTTTGTCATTTGAAAAAGCGTGAGAATTTGGGGCTCGCAGATCATCAATGAAAACCAATTTTATTGAAAGATATACTATACTATACATATACAGGATAAGTTTTTATCCAGTGCGCAAACTGTAACCATGAATTCAGTATATCATTCTAGACCGACCGTAGAAATTTTTCGTCGGTTATACAAAAAAAAAATCAACTGTTCCATACATTTTCACCGCATAGGTACTGCACTTTTCTATGACACAGCTGACTTTTTTTGCATAACCGACGAAAAGTTTCTACGCTGGGGGGTCTAGAATGATATGCTGGATTCATGTTCCCACTGCTGGGACACATGCCTCCTCTCTGTGAGAGGGAGTGGGCCGTAATCCACCACGCAGGCCCAGTTGGTAGATGTCACATATCTTCGAATTTCTGGTTCTAGGACATGCCGGTTTCCTCACGATGTTTTCCTTCACCGTTTTGAGAGCAGTGGTGATGAAATATTTTACACAAAGTAAAGCGCCTATCTGGGTTCGAACCTACGAACTACAACTCGTAAGTCGCGTCAGTTACCTCTTGGCCACCACTGCTCTTCTGATATGCTGGATTCATGCTTACAATTTGCGCACTGGATAAAAACTTATCCTGTATATTATCATCGACTACAAAACATGAAATATACTCAAACAAATGTATCAATATACAGTCAGTTGAGTTGATTATTGGCACCCTACAACGACTGCATTAATCGCAGTCGTAAAGCAATAAGTTATAAAACGAATATAAATAAATCGGTTTACGGCCGTTTTACTGCTTTTCGCGAATGTGTTATTGCTACGAACGAACGGACGCTATGCGTTTCACAGCATTCATGTGCCTACCTACGTAATAAAAACTGTACCTATTTCTTTGTACAAAGAAATCCACGTATTTTAAAAGTCAAAACAATAATCCATTTATATTAAAGATGTTGGGATGACCTTTCTACCGAAAACAATTTGTACGACTGGCACATCCGTGTCAGTTGTGTATCTGTATTCGGATGATGGCGAACGAACGAAAATCCTTAAAAAAAGAAAATACGCATCGACTTGAGAACCTCTTCCTTTTCGTCGTCGGTTATTTTTAACCGCAAGCGTCGAACGAAAGTATTTCACAGAATCTCAGCGAACCGTGTGAAATGATTAAAAAAATATATATATTTAAAACCTGTTCCAATTCTGTTACAAAATGATCCTGTTAAATGGTTTTTGGGTAAGTTTTTCATGGTACCGAATTCTGCATTTCCGTCAAATTAACTTCATTAAACTCTATTTACTCTTTAAGAGATGCGGCATTTCCATAAAAGCGCTATATATCATGTAATAAGTAGGTGCTAACTCATCACATCGCTTTGAATAAAACATATTTCTTAATTTAGTCAATATAAAATATTATTTCAACATATTTGAATATAAACACGAAAGACATTAGCATAGCTCTTTTACACTTACTGAATTTCCAAGTTAAAAGCAAAAAGCTATTGTTTTTTAGGGTTCCGTACCCAAAGGGTAAAACGGGACCCTATTACTAGGACTCCGCTGTCCGTCCGTCTGTCTGTCTGTCCCTCCGTCCGTCTGTCACCAGGCTGTATCTCATGAACCATGATAGTTATACAGTTGACATTTTCACAGATCCGCTATAACAACAAATACTAAAACAGAATAAAATAAATAAGTGGGGCCATACAACAGACATGATGTTTTTTGCCGTTTTTATAGATCGTCGTGCGGATCCGACTCGGACTTGGCCGGTTTTTAAAACAACTTTCAAACAGGCGAGGACGGGACGGTACTGCTAGTTTCCCATAAGTTGAACCTATCTGTAATATCTCAAATTTTAAATTTAGTTTACCTCTAAAATTAAATTAGTCATAATGTCTCTTTTGACATATTTTCTCCCACGCATATTGGTATCTGTCGGCATATAACATTTGTAGCAAGAAATATTCAAGAGTCGGTATGTTGGGCGGGCGGCGAGCGGCGCTTGCGCGAGGCGCGGGGCGCGGGACAGCGGCCGACGACCGGCTCGGGCCACGCCGCACTCTCGCCCCGCACGTCGGGCGAACTGTTTGTTGTCTGTCGATCATCTCTTTCTTTGTCTTGCGTACGATCACGATACATCGTTATTTTTGTTCTGTCGAACTGACGTAGGCCTACCTTGGATACCTACCGTTCTCTGGATTACAGTGCTAAAGGATTGCAGTGACACTAGTGGAAATGCGTTTTTGTTAATGAGTTTGTTTATATGTCAAGTGCACTAACAAAGTTGATCGTCACTTATAAACAAGGTGTTTCTAGTATTTAAAAGTGATTGGTACAACATTATAGAACGGTGAAAAGTGATTAGTGACTAGGCATGATTGTTTGAAGTTAAATGGTGTACGTTTTCATAATTTTAAAGTTTCGGATTTCACCAAGAGTCAACAACAGTTACCATAGTGAGGATCAAGGATTCTCCTAAGAACAATGCAGAAGGCAGCAGCAAAAAGGAAAGCAAGAAAAAAAATTATAAACAAAAGGCGGAAGGTCACGGGTCGGTGACAGGGAGTAAGAAGGAAAAGGCAGCTTCTGCTACTGTTAAGGCGGACAAGGAAGGCAAAAGACCGTCGCCGACCAAGGCCGTGCCAGAACAACAGGTAAAATCTAACGACAAGATGTCCAATAGATTGAGGAAAATAGCTATGAAGAATAAAATATCGCACCTTTACAATTATAGAGATCTAATACGAAATTAGCCGGGAGCAAAATAGGTCTGTATAATTCAGAATTATAGAGACCTAATTCGAAATTAGACGCAAGCAAAAAGAAGAAAGAGACCTACTCTTTAATTCTAAAGGTGCGATATGTAAACAACTCAATTCTTTATTAATAAACATTTATATTCATTTTAATCTTGGGCATATCGAATATCGATGCTGTCCTACAAATCAAAATAACCATTTCGGACTACAGATAAATATATTTTTAATTCCTTGCGAACAACGTGCGTATTTTTATCGTAGCGCCTTACGTGACCGGCATCGTTAACATTTACCCCACTTTGGTGAGATTAACTTGAACAATGGAAACAACCTGCTATAGAATTCAAATTTAATTTACACATATTCGCATTGAAAAACTAATGGAATGGTTATTGCGCTTGGTCACGAACTACCGAAACGCTACCTTTACATGAGTTGCTTTTACTACTGTTAGACTACAAGTACTTACAATTCCGGTCAAATGTTTATGGCACTATGAACGACGTAATTATAGTTTCCACTTGCCAATCAGCTGGCTCGCCTATTACTGTTTGTTTTATAAGGCCACCTAACTAGGCTATTTACAGCTTTTATTACTGCCACAATGCCAATGAAAAAAAACACGCGTACTTGTAACCTATATGGAAAATAAGGCTCCTGAAATACAGGTAACTCTGGAGCCAGGGTCTCTAATTTTTCTGTTACCTGTCGTGTTACTGTGTTTATGGCAATAAAGAAATTTGCTAACGAATATTAAATGTAGATCTAGGTTTTATTTTTATCATTATTATGACTCCACTGTATACAAGTACACACAAAAATCAAAACTAGTTTACATGAGTTGTCAAGTTTTTAATTTCTAATTAAAAAATATTTGATATACTCATTACGAAATACCCATTTGAAACTATTTGAATGAATAATTTATCGTTAATTATTCTGTGAGCAGTACCTAATCTACTATGTCTTACCACAATGATCGCGTCGTTAATTCATAAAATTACAGCCAATTACATATCTGACTGCAAATAAAAGACTACGATTCTGATTAGGATTACAAAATAATCTTTGTTTTATTAACTACTACACTTTTACATAAACAGTATCCAGAGATTACAGCAATCAAGACTTAATTTTATTAGAAAACTCTAGCAATATATTTTCTTTTAAATAGCTGAGTTTATTTTCCTAAACTACTGTAGCGATTGCTTGTCGCTTTTGTAAGCCACATTACAATTACATAAATAAAGTCACCAGTGCTTTTTACAAAAAACACAATTATCTTCTTTTATTCTACTATCTGAACATTAAAACCGTATTGTAATCGTAATAATAAATATATATATATATATCTTTTTATCATGCATTAAATGTCACTGAGAACAAAAATTGGTATGCAGCATTAAATCCAGGTCACGAACAAACAACTCTTAGCTAAATATGCGCGGTGAATACATAGCGAGCGACTACGCTTTCCACTTTTTATGTGCGAGACTGTAGTAATTTATTACTTCTTATGTTAATCCAACTAACTTCTGGTGTTGACACATTCATTTTATTACTCAAATATAAGCAACAAACTAATCTTTAATGAATTATTACCTACAAGTGTTCATTTTCCCTAGTGAAAACTAGATTATGTCCTAATTACACGCTCACTTAATTGATTTTCAATGATTACAGAAATAATCAATCATTTCTTGCAGGCTCTATAGAATTATAGGTAAACTATAATGTTGATTTTGAATCTACTAATTGTGAAATCTGTCAGAAATTGGAAAAATATAATTAATTATTCATGTTTTGTACAACACAAGAATAGCAAAACCTGCCAGAGAACCGATAATAATATCAATAAGAATTTTATTTT
This sequence comes from Polymixis lichenea, assembly GCA_949091785.1. NCBI lineage: Eukaryota > Metazoa > Arthropoda > Insecta > Lepidoptera > Noctuidae > Polymixis > Polymixis lichenea. The sequence continues at coordinate 12,209,266 of OX420945.1, read as the reverse complement.
TTATCTAAACATGTGACATCTACCAAACCGCTTTGGGCCCGCGCACAGTGGAACGAATGTATGGGAGCGGTTGGACGTAGACATGTCCGAAAAAAAAGAGTAAAATTATGCCAAACTAATGATGCCATCTTATTCGATTACTTAATGCCTTCATAACTTGTGGTGATGAATTTCTTCATAACTCCCATATTTCGGGAGTAATTTGAGAAAATGTGAAATTTTACTATGAAAATGAGTGTATCGAGCTCTCTCCCTCCTGATTCCGGGCTTGTTTCAAGTAGCGGTCTCTAATATCATAATGCTAATACTAAGAGCTATATTTAATACTAAGACACATAGTGCGCCAAATGTGCACTTTCTGGGATAAAGAGTGATGTTTATTTTATAACACAATTTTTTTATTTTTTGTTTATTTTGTTGATTAAAACCGTTTTTCTAAAGGTTTACCTTATTACAATAACATTTCTGAGCAGCCAATTAGAGAAGATATAAGCTAATTAGGATATATAATTAGGGACTTAAGGTTTACATATAAAACTGATGCACTAATGATTACTGATAAGAACATTGCTATTATTTAATTACTAAATGGCTCTTAATACACTAATTTAGCATGCATCATTTACTAATTATCACAATAACTAATTACCTTGCAATATTTAACAAAGGATACCTGGGATACCTGGATTTTATATAAATAGGTCACTATTAGTAACTTTAAAATCAGTGTTGATTTACACCTCGTTGTATCCAAGCTAATCTCGCAATGTATTTTCCAAATTTTAATACAAATCTTGATATTCACGTTGCTTTATGCGCACGCGCACATAAAGATTTACGCGACTTTAACTATTTGTTCAGTGTTTTAAAAGATAACAGTTGTGTTCAGTTATGTGAAAGTGCTGAAACAAGTTTAAAAGACTGGTGTCGTCGATTTTGCTACCGCATTTATGCAAAATGGACACAGTCTGGAAGAAGCACAGATAAGTTTCGGAAGAAACATGAGATTTGGCTACAGGCTGCAATTCAATGGCCGGAATTACAGAATGAAAATATGGAACCTTCTACAGAAAATATAAGTGACGTCATCGAGCCCATAATTTCTCCTGCTAAATCTGATGCTTCAACTTGTACACATCCTAGTCCTCGTAAATCTTTTGAGGACCTTAGTAACCGGCAAAAAAGAAGACGCACTGAAGATAGTCTTTCATGCAGCAGTAGCAGCGCTGAAATTATGTTTTCGGCCGAAAGGGCGCTTCAAAAGGCAGGACAAAGCGATACAGCTTATGTTATGAAATACTTGACGGAGAATCCAGAAGAGGCCTCAAAAATCAAAGCCTTCATTGAAGGTAAATCAATTCAGGTACGGGAAATATCCCCTTTGAAGGCATTGGCTCTTTATGTATCGATGAACTTATCGAAATGGCGCTATAACACTCTTCGGGATTTCAACACTCAAGAAGGAGCTCTTCAATACCCGAGTTACTACATGTTGGTTAAAGAAAAAATTAAGTGCTATCCGGCCAAAGAAGATCTCACAGTTACAGAGAGCTCTGCAAAAATCAAATTACAAGCCTTGATGGATTTAACCTCAAGAAGACTTATTAGGTCGTTAGAAACCCCTGTTGATCCCAATCAACAGCTCGTATTGACCAGCAAATGGGGTTTTGACGGATCATCTAGCCAAAGCATTTATCATCAAAGGACGAGTGAAGATGAGCAAATCGATCTTGCTAGTAATTTTATGATTAGTCTTGTACCACTGCGGCTCGTCTCAAAAGGTGTAACAATTTGGGAAAACGAGCGACCATCTTCCACTTCATTTTGCCGGCCAATATTGTTTAAGTTTATAAAGGAAACCAAAGAAAATGTGCAGAGAGAGATGGCTGAAATCGAAGCAGAGATTGAAGCCTTAACTCCATCCACCATCACTGATGGAATTAGTGTCAAACACCAACTGCTGTTGACAATGATTGATGGTAAAATTCATTCCATTATATCCAATACAGCAGCTTCAGTGTGTGACATATGCAAGGCTTGTCCTAAAGAAATGAATAATTTAGAGTTAATCAAAGATAAACACGCAAACGAGGACATGTATAAATATAGCTTAAGCACCCTTCACGCTTGGATTCGCTCAATGGAATGCTTATTACACATTTCCTACAAATTAGACATAAAATCATGGCAAGTAAGGGGTGATATAGCAAAAAGGCAAGTTGATGACAGGAAGAAAAGAGTTCAAGAGGCTGTAAGAAGAGAAACGGGCTTACTTCTCGATGTTGTGAAACAAGGCAGTGGATCCACCAACAATGGCAACTCGGCAAGGAGATTTTTTGAAAACTACACTAAATCTGCTGAACTGACCGGAATAGATGCTATGCTTTTAAGAAAAATCTGTGTGATCTTGCAGTGTATTTCATCAGGAGAGAAGATCAACGTAACTAAATTCCGAGAGTTCTGCTTTGATACTGCTAAGCTTTACGTGGAGTTATACCCATGGTATTATATGCCTTCTTCACTTCATAAAATTTTAATGCATGGGCCAGACATAGTTCAGAACATGTCAATTGTGCCCATTGGTTTTCTATCCGAAGAGGCATCTGAGGCTAGAAATAAAGATTTTAGAAAATATAGAGAGGGGCATTCTCGAAAGCATAGCAGTATCTCATGCAATGAAGATATTATGCACAATCTTTTACTGTCTTCTGATCCACTTGTTACAAGTATCCGTCCAAAAGGAAATAAGTTTGTAAAAAAATCTTCTTTTAAGGAATTTTATGAGCTTACGGATTCTGAGAAAAGTGATATCGAATTTGTTAACATAAATGATTTAGCGGACATCGATTCTGAATTTGAATTAATTGATGATGATGATGATGACGAAGATAATTAAATGATGTTATTGTTTTAAAATGTGTAACTTAGTAAATTAGAGCTTACATCTTAATTATTTATTGTACTTTTAATGAAACTAGGTAATTTATTATCAACTTACTTAAAAGTCATACTCTCATCAGTTCTTGTGAATATTTTTGTTAATATATATTTCTGTATATATATATAATATATTTATAGACCTCTTAATAAGTCTGTCTGCGGTTTAAAGTAAATACAAATGGGGAAAAAACGTTTTTTTTTTTAAATTTTCATTTCCTTTTATCCCAGAAAGTGCACATTTGGCGCACTATGTGTCTTAGTATTAAATATAGCTCTTAGTAATAGCATTACGATATTAGAGACCGCTACTTGAAACAAGCCCGGAATCAGGAGGGAGAGAGCTCGATACACTCATTTTCATAGTAAAATTTCACATTTTCTCAAATTACTCCCGAAATATGGGAGTTATGAAGAAATTCATCACCACAATTTATGAAGGCATTAAGTAATCGAATAAGATGGCATCATTAGTTTGTCATAATTTTACTCTTATTTTTCGGACATGTCTACGTCCAACCGCTCCCATACATTCGTTCCACTGTGCCGCGTGGTGGATTACGGCCCGCTCATTCTCACAGAGAGGAGGTCTGTGTCCCAGTAGTGGGAACATTATAGGCTTAATATGCTGTACTAATGATCGATAGGTAGGATTATAGGTGACCATTTTCGCAACTATTCTCGTATGTATAAACCGATTTAAGGTAATCTACAAACCAGAATACCAAAATATTGGCATTTCAGTAGTAGTTACCAATTTTACGATGTACGTAGGTATATTGCCTTCTAAAGATTGTAGGGGGGGGGGGGGGGGGGGCACGGATTGGTATGACTGAACTTAGAGAGATGAAATTCTCCTTGAATTTTAAGTCCCATCCTATTAAAAGTTTGTGAAAGTATTAGAATTTGGAATGAGGGGCGAAAAGCTATCACGCCATTTTTTCCGACTCTCCCCGTTTCCAACACCGGGTGAGGAGGAAGCGGGCAAAACGGCCCTGAGGCTGGGATCGCCAGATTATGCTTCGCTGTTTTGAATTCAGAATACGAATTAATTAATTCGGAATCGTAAAGTTCATTCATATTAAAGTTATTAACTTTTTATAAACGCTTATGTGGGTGTGCAACGTTCCAAACGTTAGCTTATATTATTTTTATTTTATTACCCTGAGTTAATTGCTTTAACGACTCTACTAATGGAATTTGATAAGAAAAAAAAAAACAATTTTGAAACATAATTCAGCAACGCAAAGAAATAACTTCAAATTTTAGTTTGTGTAAATATTCTTAGTTTTATTTTGACAACGTTGACTAATGCGGTCGTTTATTTTTATGGCTGATTTATTTAGAGTCGCGTGTATTTCTCTTCGGAGGTGGGCTCAACGGAACTATTATTACTTGCTGTCACGACATCAGTCATCGCGCTAATCGTGCTGAATTATTATTATCTTTTATGTAACATAGTTTTGACAACCAGTCAACGTTTGTCAACGTTGATGGACATCCCCTATTTTCCAACATATGCGAGGTGAAAGGGTTAAACTACTAATACACACACACACACACACACGAATAAATTAATAATCAAAGTTAGTAGTCTATTTATAGACCTCTCAGACTTCCCTCAAAAACCCAATTATTCTTATAATGGACATTGATATTCTATTTATACAAGACGTAATGTGACAGAAATGTTTAAATTTTATAGGCTGGCGGCGCTTTTGAATGTCTTTATTGTAGAGAGAGGCCGGACGCAAAGCCGCCGCGACGGGCCGGGTGCCGGCTGGCGGCACGACACTCGCCGCCCGCCTGGCACGCGCGGCCCATACTTGATTTATCACTCCATTGTTGCGGAGCGACGACCCACCCCCACCGGATAAGGCTAAACATTCAATTGCCGGAACGCACCCGAAACGATTTGTTCCCCCCATACTATCGATTGACTATTTCTTCCGGCTGGGTGTTAGAAGAATGTAAAGTGATGAGAAAAAAAGATTAGTATAATACAAATGAATATTGGCTGCAATGTCAGGCAGAAATATTGTAGGTATTTATCTAATGTTGTTTTTGTTTCTGGTTTATAAATGTTACTTGTGATATGCATTACTCAATAATTGAATGCGGGCACGTTAACTAGCTAAACAGAAAAGTATTTCCTCATCAACATGCAATACAAATAAAACCAATTCCTTTAATAGAAATTAAATCAACTGCGGCAAATCAGATTTAAGAGACAAAGCTACTTAAATTGTGTCCATCGTAAAAGGCGCGGTTAGCCCGCTAGTTTTATTGAGTCGTTCTCGGCGCTAGCTCGTAAATATCACTGGGTAATTACTTTCCATTCCCTTTAAATACTTGAAACCCGCGCCGTGAAATAAATAAACTTTTATTGTTTCAGAAATTGTTAGCATTTATTACGTTTTGTTTAAACTATTATTTTTGTAATTGAGTGAACATTAGGTTGTCATGTGCCACACTGGGTGTGTTTAACATGTTTTAATGCTCAATTATAAGATTAGTTAGAAACATTTTTCTTGTTAATTTATTTGCTTTACTCTAGGTGGTTCTAGTTTTAGTATAGTCAACATTATTCTCTGTTTCTCATATCATCAATGCATTCATTAAGAGAGAATTAAATACCGGCTTTTCCACTCGGGGCGGAACCGGTTTCGATTCGATTGCTTAATCCGATTACTGAGGCTTAAAGACAAGGGTGAAAAAATAATGATTGTTTTCATCAACAAATCGGCAAATTGATGAAGAAAAAAATAGAAAAATGTAGTAGAGCTTCAATTACTTTATTGTTTTATGTTTACAAGAGCGTTTTATGATTACAATCTAGCTACTTCCTTCTTTATAACGCGGTGGTGTCTTTTTGACGGGGCAATTGTTTATTGGAGTCTTTTCCTTTGTTGGTTTTGTCATCATTTCATTACGTAACCCACTACAATGGCTAGTTAGTCGGTTTTGAATAAGAACGATTTCAATGGGTACTAAATAGTTGATAGCCGTTTAAAATCAATATAATATTATTTATTACGTACGCTAACCATACAATCATCTTACTAAACCTATTATTAATTCGTTTTTTTTAGTTTCAAGTCAACATTCCAGAATCTACAATTTAATCATTTAAATCAATGCTTATGGTAATACCCACCAACAAGTAACACGTACTTGAGAATTTATAATTGTATGATGTATACTAATGCGATCGTTTTACTTATAATTCTCATTAGCATGTCTTTGTGTCAGACGTGATTTCATCTTCATCTAATGAATACAAAAAAAAACCCAAAGGCGGTTATTGTGTTAGGTTTGAACAATAGACATACATATTGTGAATACTAATCATGTCAGTAATACAGACAGACGGCTCAACGGGGTCGCACTCACATCGCCTCCTTCCACTGTTCTAGCTAAACTAAACGCGTGTACAGTCACCAAAAGAGATAAGTAACCAGGGAGGTCTTATATAGTTGATGTTTAGTAAAAAAACCAATGAATGTTTTAGTATGAAATTACATTCGATCAATGAAATGTTTTAATTTTTATTTTTCGATTAAATAAATTTAATTTAATTCGAAAACATTCATCGGTTTCTTACTAAACTCCAACTATATCCGAAGACACTGGTTACTTATCTGTTTTGGTGGCTGTACATACAAATTATACGACACTCACTTGCACAGCTACCGTCTTTCTATCTTCGGAATTAATGGAAAAATTCAACGCTGTACATTACTAACGAAGAATGATGATCTTTATAATACTTCGTCTCGTCAATCTCGTTCCGATCAATGTCATCCGGACATAAATACGTGTGTCATATTAATCGAATTACCTCTTTCTTACGTGATTCTCTACCAAAAGTACTTATACCTACATTCAATTAAGTCAGGAACATAAATAAACTAAATTAATCATGAAGTAAATGAGATAAATTAAGGCTTTTTTGTGGAACAAATCGATGTAGTAAGAAATGCATGGAATAGGCAAACAGAATTAATTATCTAACTGCATACATTCGACAATTTTTTTATTGCGTTTACTTAGTAAATTGTTGCCCAAGCCACTCATAATTAAAGTATAATTGCTTCGTTTTCTTGTTGCTTCCTTTATTGTCTAAAGCGGTTGTTTCTAAATTAACATTGAGACGATCCATACTTCCATGCTAACATTATAAATGCAAAAAGTAAGACTTTTTGACTGTAACCTTTTCTTTACTCTTAACGGATGAATTTTGGTACACGGATAGACCACCTGGGGTAGGACATACGTCTTATCCCGGTAGTAGGTTCGCGTGTCATAATCAAAAGCTGGTGTTTGAATACAAAGGTTTTTGAGCATCAACTAATCAGACTTCGCGAACGTGTATGTAGCTCATTCAAACGCGTTGTCAGCGTCCTGTCGCTAGTTGACGGCTTAGCGCTAACATTGTAACGGTCCGTTGTCGTCAGTCGCCACTTCTTATAATTTATTGACGACGTGAACACACGCGTGTCCGCTGCGACTTGCAATCCCCTCTGACGACTCGCGGTTAATAAGTTAGCGTATTTGCGCCTTCATGTGTTACCGTAACAGCTGTGATAACTTGTCGTTTACGTAATTGATGTCAATTATTCGTTCCGATGGTTTGTCCCCCATCGATGTAAAACAGACTTTAATTCGTTTATTCGCCGTTAGATTATTGGTAGTGCCTTCCGATCTGCATTAGGCAACACGCATTGTTATTTTCAATAGTCTTATTAGCTCATTAGGTTATGATATACATTAATTGATTTACTGCTTGTTTTGAAGATGTGCTTTTTACAAGGCTTTTATGGCTTATTCGTGAACAACTTATTATTGGAGTATTAATAGGATCATCATCATCATCATTTCAGCCGGAAGACGTCCACTGCTGGACATAGGCCTCCCCCAATTTGAGGGGGCTTGCCATAATCGCCACGCTTGGCAGGCGGGTTGACGATCGCAGTATGGTAGTAAAATGCATAGAGAACGCTGCTGCCCATTCTCTAGTATGTCCCATAGTCGCCTCCTACGACACCCACGAGAAGAGATGGTGCGTCCCCGTCCGTTTACGTCCGGCACCACACGGAACATTATAGGGTATTTTAATGTAAATGAGAAAAAATCTGAAAATATAGTATAGAGATAGCTTAGGCAAAAACCAGTCGGAAAATGTAGGTTTTAGTTCATGAAATAACAAAATAAATTTTAAAATTCACATCAAAGATTTCAGTTTTTTTTTTCTATTTTTGAACACCATGAAATAGTAGCCTCCATGTTATTACGTCATACCGCTGTTAATCAACTGAACAACTTTGTACTTTTATTATTTTCGTAACCAAAGTAATTTTTATTGAAAATAATATCTTACATTCAGGAACAGCAAACCAACCATAAGTAGAATATTAACTCATTTTTTAAATTATATGCAATTACCATACAAAATATAAACGTATTTTTTTACACAGAAAACTGACGTCATACCCACAGCGCAATATGGCGTCCACTGCGCCTAGCGTTTTCGTCAAATTACGCGCGAAATATGAAAATGTAAAATTTAAATGCATTTTTATGGCACTAATCGATTTAATGAAAATGTTGATTTTTTTTGTGGTTTATTTGTTAGTACCAGTACTATACCTATTACCCATACATATTGTAAAAGACTTCTTGCACCGTAATCAGGATGGAAATTGAACAATTATCATCATAATATCACAATCGATCATTTGATGACATTTATTTTCTCGCTGGTCCATCCATATACTTTTTGATTCAGTCAGTTTGCGATAATTCTCAAGAGCTTTTATTTATTTTGTTACTGCGCTGAGCAATAATTTTTAACTGTTGATGTTTTTGTTCCAGGCGAGTCCCGAAAATAGCAGAAATCCTTCCCCAAGGTACCACGATGCATCAATGGAAGATGTAAGTTACTCTAGCTTTTGTTGGAGGATTAATTTTATTCCAATGAAACAAGACGAGTGATTAATTGACATGAATTATGTTTACAGGCATCGGACGCAGGCTCTCTGTTTCGGGTGGCGGGCTCGGCGGCTACAGCTGGAGGCGCCAAAAACGAGCTGGTCGCGCGGGGCGGCAGTGGAGGCGCGCTCGCCCTGTCGCGCGCGCCCGTGGGCGGCAGCGCCAGCCCCGCGCCGGCACCGCTGCCACAGCCCGCGCCGTCACCCGCGCCCGCCGCCTTGCCGCCGCCGGCGCTGCCTCCGCCGCCTTTCCGCGCCGACACGCCGCACCGGCCCAACGGCGCGCACATTCCGGCTCTCGACGGTCACGCCGCCACACAAATCCCGGCGCGGCCGGTGGGCGCCGCCGGCCCCGATACTCCCGAGCGGCCCGCCAGCAACAGCAAGCTGCAACCGGGCGCGAGAGCCTCCGCTGACAGTCCTACCCCCGCCCCGCCCGCTCCTCCTGCGCCCTCTCCTCTGTTCCCCTCGCATACCGCCTACCAATCTCAGTCTCAATCGCACGCCGCGGCCGCGTTGCCCGACTACCGCCACACGAACCATGAGACGCGAACCGAGCCCGCGGAGCAGCCGCCCGCGCCGCTGGACCTGCACACGCACCACGCGGCGCGGCCGCCGCACCTACCGCCCGGCGCGGCGCAAGGCCCACACCCTAGTCTACAGAGCCGCGTCCCGCACTCGCAGGCGCACCCAGTGATGCCCGGCCATGACGTTCGAAACCAAGCAGTCGCAGCTCAGACTCATCCCTCCGTTCCTACCTCGTTTTCGAACCGCGTCAATGGTGTCCCGCAAAGCGTAACACCACATTCGACGCCGTCTTCAATTCCGAGCTGTCTTCCGAGTCAAACTCTCACGGGACGGTCGCTCTCTCCGGCTGCGCCGACCTCTCGCCCCTACCCTACCCCGTCGATCGGGTCTAGTCATGTAAACTCCAGTATAAGTTCCAGTATTCACGGTCACTCAATAGCTTACCAGAGTCAGTCGAGTTTACAGAAACATTCCGTTCAACCTGTGTATGGGAACCGACCGTCACATCTTGCACCCTTCAGCATATCCAACCACATTTCATCCAGTCATATTCAGCCTTCTGCAGCGATTCAACCTCCAGTCCCTCATTTGAACCATTCAATAAACAGTCATTCCGTTACAAGTCTCTCCAGCCACCTTCCTGTTGTCAACCCCAGTTCCTTAGCGACGCCTACACCAAATCACATTGGTCCTCCGACATCTTTAGCTTCTATTACAAGTACCACGATGTCTTCTTTCACCCCCAGCCTTAAATCACACCCGGGCGCCAATATACCGCAACAGCCGACCGGTGCTACGCCCGTATCTTCTCATTTACCGAGCAGTCATGTGGATTCATTACCCACGTCAAGTTGTTCTCCCACAAACGGGACGTCGGTGTCGACGAGTAGCAGTGGCAACAGTAACCACCCCCTCGCTCCTCCCGTCGTGGACTCGAGGCAAGCTCCGATCCCATCATGCGAATTGCCTGCGCGTACTGAGAGTCCAATCGTATCCTCAACCCTGGCTTCCAATAGTTATCCGCCTCCGGCTGTGTACTCGGGATCTTCGTATCCTCCGCTGTACACACCTTACGCCACCACAATGCAACATAGTCCTTACCTTCCACCCGCTGCGGCTTCGCCGAGAAACTCGGCAGACACGGTACGAATGACTATGAAATATACCTAATCTTATTATGTGCAATTAGCTATTGCACAAAATTAGATATGTAATAACTGAAAATAGTAAATGACAGTATTGTTGATTTTGTTTCGTATTGGTTTGATTTAGGAACTCAAAGTATTCTGTAAATTTTTACAGAGAACGAGCTTATCTGCGTCACCTCTAGTTGCACCGAAAACACCAAAGGGCGTGCGGCCTCACACGCCGGGCTCCACGGGCGCGGCCGGCGCGGCGCTGCCGTACTCTCCGCGCGGACACAGTCCGAACAGGGAACGTGAGAGTTTCAGGTTCGCAACAGACGCCTCATTATTAGTACTCATTCAAAACTAAATTATTATAAAGATATTCATTTCCATTCTTTAAAATTAAATCTAAATGCCTTGTATTTTCGCGGATTTGGATTGATTTCGCCGACCGAAAATACGCCGTTCGCCGGACATCATTCAATGACCGAAAGTGTTCCCCCTGCACATCTTCAAAATTCGGTAAGTTTCATTTATTGCGTGTTGTTAGTACTGACTACTTTTCGTGGGCATTGTGTACTATCACACGATAGATTGAACTGAACATTTATCTCACACAACGATATGATTGATTTCAGCAGCAACATCAGCAGTTTGTCCCGCAGCACGCCGGCCTCCTCGGCAGCGTCCTTGCCGTCACTCGCGCCGTCCCTCGTCGCACCACTCGCCGCTCCGCTCGCCACACCCTTAGCTGCCCCGTTGCCGGTAATACTCCTAAATAATTATTTGTTCTTCACATTTGTCATAAAATGGCTGGGGCAGATATCGTGGTGGTGGTTTATGAAAAACGCTGAATGTAAAACGAATGCGAACGAAGGCACGCATTCATACGTGCGCCTTCGTTCATTCTTCCGTAAACGCTAACTATAATCGATGTTAATTATACTTTAAAGGTTCGGACAGAAAGACATGAACTGTATAAACCTCAGGGTCCCCTGCCGGTGTCGCTGCCGGGCCCGCCGCCGGGGCTGGCGCCCGCGCTGGCGGCGCCCACGCCCACGCCGGCCGCGCCGGGCGCGCCGCACCTGTCGCACGCGCTGGCGCCCGTGCCCACTGTGCCCAGCATCAGCTCCGGCGCCAAGCCGCCGGCGCACTGGGGCGTGACGTGAGTACAGCGCGGCCTGCACGGGCTCGCGGGGGCGACATGTCTGATGAAGTGCCCTTCTGCAGGGAGACCGTTTAATAACGTTTGTCGTATACCTTCCAGCAGGCCAGCCGGCGCGGAGCGTCCCTCAGGTTTCGCGCCCGCTCCTCCACTGTTCGGTGCGCCGCTCCCACCGCCTAATCCTAATCCATTCTCCGCTGAATCGCTATTTCAAAGCAGTAAGTCATTATCTGTATTTTTTTTTAAATAGAATCAAAGTTAACCGACCGAATCACTTGACTGTCATTGTATCCGATAAATCTAATTTGTCGATTTGTTACAAGATTGTAAAAGTGGTCGTTGGACATGTAGAGGGGTGCTTTTCAGGCCCGGGCGCGGATCTGCTGCGGCGCGAGCTGGACAACCGGTTCCTGGCAGCAGCGGGCGCAGTGTCGGCCGTGCGCACGGAGATGCATCATCACCAGCATCAGCACCAGCACACGCACGTGCACCAGCACCCGCCGCACGCACCCCACCACCCGCACCAGCCGCACCAGCTGCTGGTCCCACACGCGCCTCTTGTACGTATCTATACATATGTATACACCAGCACCGCACGTGCACCAGCACCTGCCGCACGCGCCTCTCGTACGTATCTATACATGTGTATACACCAGCACCGCACGTGCACCAGCACCTGCCGCACGCGCCACTCGTACGTATCTATACATGTGTATACACCAGCACCGCACGTGCACGAGCACCCGCCGCACGTGCTGCACCAGCCGCACCAGCTGCTGGTGCCAAACGCGCCTCTCGTACGTATCTATACATGTGTATACACCAGCACCGCACGTATAGCCACATCATGTCAAATAATTCTGCCTAAACAAGGGTGGATTTTGAGACCAGAGAGTAAGGACATACCTTTGCAGCCACAGGGAAACAGTCTTAGGAGACTAACCTTAAATTCTTGAGAAATTTTGATGTGCATACACAGATTTTGATAACACATCACATTCAACAAGAAAATAGGCAATTTTCACATAAACTTTATTTAGATGCCAATCGACCGTGTTATTTAAGGATGAAAACACTTGGACAAACTAAAGTTTGAATACTGTAAAAGTCAGAAGCCGCTAAAAACTTTATACATAAATGTGAATCAATTACTACTGTACATTTCCAAATTCATTTTAATGTTAAGAAAACAGTTTATCACCAAAGGTAATTACAGAAGAAACGAATCACAACACTTACATTTTCAGATACGGTCAAAAATTTAAACTAATTTGAAAATGCATCATTCTGTCGAAATTCACGCTTTGCACAGTGTCATGCGCGTGCTTGCTCCTACTATTTACACACATTTCGTCCATTCTTAAAAAGTCAAAAGCTAGACTTGTAATATGTTTATCAGAACAATTTGCAAAATGAGTACCAATATTACCAATAACGTTAAAAAAATGCGAAAAAATTTAGTCTAAAAGCCAGTGCGTTTGAGCGAGACATTATGCGCTGATCATTAATAGATACGATCTCGCACCCTGCTTTACGCTATACCGTTAGAGCGAGATCGTCGTCACTGCGGCATAGGAGGTAGTCTGGCAGTGGTGCATGAAAAACAGTGTGGACATTAAATATTATAAAAACATTTCAAAAATTTCCTCAACTATCTCTGCTCTTCCAACTATTCAGAATTTTCTTAGATCTTCTTATTTTCCCAGTACCGCCTCATTTTTCAGCAGAAGTTTAGGCATTTTTTATTCCGAGCTGTAAAATAACGAAGCTAAAGCTTCCATGGTAAACCATGCAGAAATTGTTATGCGTTTTTTTATATCTCCTAGGTAGGCTAGGTATCCTGAAACTAATGTTCGGTGTTATAGGTTTCAATAATCATGCCGAATTTTAGCTTTCTAGCACTGATAAATCTGCGAAAAATATCCTATGACACGGATGGACAGACGAGGGGACATGGTGAAACTATAAGTATTTCTGAATACTTATAGTTTCACCATTCTCTATGAAGCCCTAAAAAGAGATATGTAATTCAAAAGACCACCTGCTACGAAGCAGGTGGCGTTCTGTTGGTTCTGCTTACCCCCATGGGAAATAGGCGTGAGATTTGTTTTTTCGCTCAGTTTTCATTGTATCAGTTAGTCTATCTATCCTAAAAAATATAAATGGATTCTCATTTTTAACCGACGTATGGGTAAAGTTTTTTGCGATTTTAGATTTTTCTAGTACTCAAACCTCAGTTGGTCCGTTAGAGTTTTTTGGTCCCTAAACGAAACAAGTTGGATAGGCATCAAAAAAAGTTTCTGTGAAATTTGCCCATTTTCTTGATGACTGAGCTTTTTTTAAATCTTCCTTTAGCTGCAACGGTTAGGGTACATGTCCTTACTGCCCCAATTCAAAAATCCATCCTGTATATATACCTACATAACAGTGGTTAAAATATTTTTTTTAAATCAAAATAATATTGTTAATTCAATCGTTTTCAGTTCAAGGATGTGAGCAAGATGTCATCGTTGTACCGCAGCGGCATCGGGCTGGGCTACCCGTACTCGTCCAGTCTCCTGCACCCCACGGGCCCCTACGTGCCTCCCGCGCCGCTTACCACATATGCTCCTAAGGTGAATTGCATATCATTTTGTAAATTAAAAGCAAGTTCAATATTTTACCAATTCTTTCATAATAACCAATTAATAATGCATGTATAATTTATTCTTGAATCTGGATCAGTTTCTTTATAATCAACCGCCTTTCAATTATGTCTTTTATAATTACAGATCTGTAAAATTAAAATCTAACTTTCAAATGTAGCCTTCAAAATCTTTCTCACGCCATAATAATTCATTTCTTTCCTGATAATTTTCTTGAAATACTTGCTTACGCTTATTTTATGTATAATTATAATTTGCTCCAATCATTAACCCTGCATCGCATAATGTTAACAGCCCGTAGTGTCAGCCGCAAGCGACTCCACCTCTAAACCACCACCACGTCCCGCTGTCGCGGTAGGTTTCCTTCTTAGCACATTACTTACTTTATGCATGCACCTGTTATAAATGTTTGTCGAACTGGACTTCCCGCACGCCAGGACAGTGACGACCTTTACAATAAAGTATTCTTATTCTGCGGCAATCGGTTAACATCATCTTTCTCGAACAGAAAACGGGAAAATGGAACGCGATGCACGTGAGAATCGCTTGGGAGATCTACAACCACCAGCAGAAGGAGAAGACGGGCGGCGGTGCCGTGCCGGGCGGCGGCGACAAGGACAAGCTGCGCGCCTTCCCCGCGCCCGCGCCGCCGCCGCCCGCCTACCGCGCCGCCTACGAGCTGCCGCCCGCGCCCTACCTGCCGCACCACCACCTAGGTACGCTCCGCCGCCTCGGCCACGGCCCGCCCGCGCCCGCCGCCTCTCACCGAGATGTGCGCGTTTCAGGCGTGTCCCCCTTCGGGCGCTACGGGCCCGGCGCCTACCCCGGCGCGCCGCCCTTCGGCCTCACGGCGTACGGCCGCGAGCTGGCGCTGTCCGGCTCGCTGCACGCCGTGCACCACGCGCCGCCGCTGGGCGCGCTGCACGACGCCTGGCGCGTGCGTCCGCCCGCGCCGCAGGCGCAGGCCGAGGCGCGGCGCGAGCACGACGAACGCGAGCGTGCGCGCCGCGAGCGCGACGAGCGGGAGCGCCGCGAGCGGGAGGACCGCGAGCGGCGGAAGGCGCGCGAGCAGCGCGACCAGCGGGACCGCGAGCTAGAGCGTGCGCGCGCCCGCTCGCCGCTGCGTAACGGCGCGCCCGACGCCATCAAGGAGGAGCGCAAGGAGCCGCCACGCCACGCGCCGCCCGCGCTGGGCGCCTACCCGCCGCCGCCCTGGGACCCGTACCGCACCTTCGACCCGCTGCAGCACATGCGCTTCGCGCCGCTGGTGGAGGCGGCCATTCGCGCCGAGGAGGACCGCGCCAAGATGCTGAGCGCCTACGCGCACCACCAGCAGCTCAAGGCGCAGCCGCTGCTGCACCGCGGGCTGCCGCCGCACGCGCAGCTGCCGCTGGGCGCGCACGCGCCGCTGGGCCCTCACGCGCCACTGGGCCCGCACGCGCCACTGGGCCCGCACGCGCCACTAGGCTCGCACGCGCCGCTGGCGCCACTGGCCCCGCCGCTGGCGCCGCTCGCCCCTCTCGACCTGCTCAAGAAGGAAGAGCCGCGATGATAGCGATGCGGCGCAACCGCCGTGTCGCCGAGTGTGTACATAGAGTAGCGTAAACGACGTCGCAAGTGAGAGTACGACTAATTTAATGTATATCGTTTCGCATTATCGGTTTAGAGAATTATTTATTGTAACGTCGCTTACAGAACGACGGTTGTCGGTTCGTCGGCCGCCCGCCTCGCCAGTATCGGACAGTGCGTAGCGCGAGGCGGGCGTGCCCAGAGGGCGGTGCGCATGCCCGCAGTCTCGACATGTGCAATATAGGACGAGAACATGCGGCGCTCGTCGCCGCCGGCCTGTACACTACTGCTTGTTTATTTACATGGAAATATCTATCGAGTTGTTATTGTGACCATTATTAGTTAATTATACATGAAAAATTGCTGATTATTGTGAAGGATAGGATTATCGGAATCGCTATCGATATAATTATACATATTTATATATACTTATAAATAAACTGTAAATATTAGTATGTAAATTAGCGTTAAAATATAGAATTGGTTTATTTAACGTCATACAAAAGAAAATCCCATAAATTATTATTGCATCGGGAGTTAAATTTACACTTCTGTTAAAAATCTCAATGGTTTTTCAATTGTACCAGTGGAGTTTTATTTATTTATGTCTACTCCTATTAGTGAACACAATTTCAGGTATAGCAGTTTTTTCATTTTAATGCATTTAAAATATGTGATATTATCGTATTGTGAAATAAATTTTGTCTGACTTCAAAGTAGTATCTATTCTCAGGTATCTAGATGTAACAGTAATACAATAATAGTCGGATTTGTATTTATCATAAATCATGTTTTTATTTCAAATTGTATTTGTGAACAAGTGAAGTATTTCTGAAAATAATTGTTTAGTGATCTTTATCATGACATGTACTAGTAAACTTTTATGTGCCATTGAATCAAAAGGGCATTGAGTCAGACAAAATTGGATTTAGGATCTGTCATTACAGATACATCTGACGGTTTGTGTTCTTAAAATCTCAAGATTGACTCAGAATTATTATTATAGTTGTTTTTTTTTTTCAAAATCATTCTGTATACTAAAAAGTAAATGAAAGCTTGGTGCGATTCAGAAAATACCATTAAAACTTTTGATTTTTATACCAAAAAGATTTTTTTTACACTCCTTGCCTCCACCAAAATAATATACGAAGACAGTTATATTCTCAAAAGATGGAGCAAAATAAAAATACCCATCCCATCATCTCCCTTTCACTATCAGACTGTCAGACGTACTGCGGGGTACCATCTGCACTAGGTCGATTATAGCGACTAGTCGTACTCACCGCTTCATTTATTATGCGCACGGCCAGTGTGGAACCCTGTGTGTCTGTGTTCACAATTTACACATACAAAAACATCGGTCACTGTTTCTATCGTTGTCTTGTGCAAAACTGCACACTGCAGTCTGCTCGCACTGTGTTTTACTGTTATCTTTCCGGTTTAGTCAATCGCTAAAATACAATTATATGCTAGCGGTTGATTAAATCGGAAAATGATCGATTCATCTAATTTTATTTGTGTTCTGAAAAAAATGGGGGGTCGTGAAAATAAAATAAAAGAACGAAATGTCCAGAAAATATTATATTAAGTATTGTATACAAATGTAGTTTTAGGTAAATAAAAAACTAAACAATATAAAACAAACCAGTTACATTAGTTGAGGCTGTCATCTTTTCAGGGTGCTTACTCTCGAATACAATTCCGATAAATCGACATTGGAATTGTCACTCAAACGTCAGAGATTGGCTGGACTCCTGAGTCTAGCCCTTAGAATAATAACTAAGTTATTATTCTAAGGTCTAGCCAATCCCTGACGTTTAACTCAACCAACTGACGTTTGACCAATGTCGATTTAAAGGAATTATATTCCAGAGTAAGCACCCAGGTCTTCCAAACTGTTGACAAATTGAAGAATGGACTACTGTAATAGCAGTTGTCGATAGCCTTAGTGGATCTGCACCAGTACATCAGTAACTCGCCGCAAGACAACAATGCATCCGCATAAATAGTCTCGTTATGTGATTTTTACATTGCTTTTCATTCCATTCCGTTTGCCCTCTTCCAGCGACGCCCTTAGTCGAGGTCTGTACATATTTTAAACAATAATCTACGTGATTATTGTCTGTGGTAAAAGCAAGAAATATTTGACAATTTGTTTGTTTTGGCTTCGGTTTTTACAAGAAACCACTGATCAACACGGCATTCTTATAGTTTAACACGATACAGTCGAAAACGCACGAGTTCGCGGAGATGGCCATTTGCCTACGAAATGATGACCTCAATATAGAAGAAACATAAAACTGCATGTTTTGTTTACTGGAACTTGCTACTTGAGGCAGGAATCGAACCGAGCACCTTGTGATAAAAAGCTTCTTCCATTGTTATACCGAGCGATAGTGTTGCTGCTAATCCTTAGTACATTCTGTAAAGTACATATGTAAAATCAAAGAAAATGCCAGTTTTCGCAATTTAATTTGTAGAAAAATAAAAATATTGCCATTTCCTATGATTTGCCACATTTTCAATAATGTCGGTGGCTGATGTAAATGAAATTCCTACTGTGAACATTCGACGGTATTCGTATAATCCCCTAAATGGTAGATACGTGATTTGCATGTTTTGTTTTCGTGACCTTCAGGCTAGCCTATCCTATCGTTTAGTTTAGCAAAAATAAGTCTACGATGGTAAAATGCACTTTACACATAAATTTAACTAGAACATGATTTACACGTGATTGTAACTGAAGCGGTCTCCTGTAAAATTTGTAATTTAGGGGATTACGTAGGGACCGTCGTATACTAGCTTCTGCCCGCGACTACGTCCACGTGAAACGTGCTCCCCAACCCACCCCGTCGCATCTAATCGTCTGCCCGTGAGAGCACTTCGTATTCGTGACTTTTTTCTTTTTGCTCGGCTCCTCGATAAATGGGCTATCCAACACTAAAATATGTTTTCAATTCGAATCAGTATTATAAGTTCCTGAGATTAGCGCGTTCAACCAAACAAACTCTTCAGCTTTAAAACGTTTTAGTGTAGGTTCGTGCAATAAAACGGAGCTATTTTCCTAAAAAAAATCGTTCGATTCCTAGTTCATGCTGAAGGTTTTCATAAAGCAAGAGATGCAGTTTTATTTTCCTTCAAAAGTGAGGTCATATTTCCTTTGACCGTTGCCCGAGTATCCATAGTCTCGAATTTAGCCACGATGAGCCTGTGCGCAGTGGTCACGGCCGCGACTTACGAGCTCTTGGTTGAGGGTTCGAACCCTCTGGGGGGCCCGAGCGCCGCCTGTAGGCGGCTCTACGTGGGGATCGTGCGATCGATGGCCCTGTATGGGGCCCCGATCTGGGCGGCTGACCTGACGGCCGACAGCATCGCTGTCCTGCGAAGGCCACAGCGAGCGATGGCCGTCAGAGTCATAAGGGGGTATCGCACGATCTCCTACGAGGCAGCTTGTGTACTGGCTGGATCCCCGCCCTGGGACCTGGGACAGGCTTTCACGCCCGACCGCCGGCCCCGCTACCATCGGGGCGGTCCGGCCAGTACTCGAGCGCTGGCTCGGGAGGAGGCACGGCTCCCTGTCGTTTTGGGTGACACAGGTGCTCTCCGGGGCATGGTTGCTTCGGGAAGTACCTGTGTCGCATAAACAGGGAGCCGGACGCTCGGTGTCACCACTGCGTCGACTGTCGGGAGGACACGGCGTGGCACACGCTGGCAGAGTGTGCCGCTTGGGAGGAGCCGCGCCGTGCCCTCATCTCAGGAGTCGACAGTGGTCGCTGCCGGCCGTTGTCGACTCGATGGTCGGCAGCGAGGAGTCCTGGGACGCGGTGGTATCCTTTTGCGAAACAGTCATGTCGCAGAAGGAGGCTGCGGAGAGGGAGCGGGAGATTGCTTCCGCTAACCCGATCCGCAGCAGACGCACCGGGCGTCGGCGGAGGGCGGACAACGCCTTCTTCCAGCCCCTAAATGGGTCCAGGGGCGACAGATCCGGGGAAATCTATTGCCCTCTACTTGTTAGGACCCGAGACGTCGGCGCGTAGTGTTCCACGCGCGCCTCTCTATGAGTAAGGGGGGAGTTTAACACCTCACTCCTCCCCTATCGCGAGGTGGCCCGCAGAGGCCGGCCGGCACTAGCCGGGGATCGCGGAAGTCACACTAGTTCCCGTGATCCCCGGTGCAAGTGAGAGACGGAACACCGGGGTGGTTTTAGTCAGTAAAAGTCTGACAGACCCCTCCGCCCTCCCCGGGGCGGAGGACATCCATGAGGATTTCGCCCCGTAAAAAAAAAAAGGGTTCGAACCCAAGCAGGCATTTTACTTAGTGTACAGTATTTAATCACTGCTGCTCTCAAAACGGTGAATGAAAACCTCGTAAGTAAACCTGCATGTCCTAGAACCAAAAATTCGAAGACATTGACATCCGCCAATCCTTGCACTGGGCCCGCGTGGTGGATTATAGCCCTCTCATAGAGACGAGGTCTGTATCCCAGCTGTGGGAACATTATATAGGCTGAAAATTAATGTTATTTGCATCGCAAAATCATGTTAATTTAATTTACGCAACTGATTTGTGACTTGTTTCTTTTTAATAATAAGTACCTATAACGTTTGCTTCAAAAACTTTTCACGAATTATTTGTATTTATTACCTTTGCTTTCTTTAGTATAAGATAAAAGTAACAATTAAGTATAAACGGTACACCAAATCGATTTGTATTACTAATTGACACAATTTTCTTACTAAAGATTTTGATTTATCGATCTCATCCCTAAATCCAGCACATCCACGAATTACATGTAAAGTATCTAATTGATTTGAAACGTGTGCAATCCCGCACATTTCCGACGTTAACGTCCGTCTGAGTATTAAAAGTTGAGATTAATTAATTATTGTATCCATGAGCATTGTCCTTTACGCTTTTAGTACGACATTCCAATTTAGTTTACCAATTCTTTGAACTAAGTACTTAAATCAGTAGGTTATTGTGTTTGAGAAAATACTTTAGTTTCTTTGGATGAATTGTCCATGCAAACGTAATACTTAAATCATTTGCAATTTGAGCATATTTCCACCATATTATGGTGATATTCGGATTCAGACAGTATTTATCTAGGTTCGTAGGGGTATTTTTTCCAAAATACTTACCTAAAATGAAGTTAGGGCGAATTGCATTTCGCACATTTTTACTGCGTAAATGACATGTTTTCTTATTGTTTTTTTGGTACTATAACCAACAAGATCCGTTATATTTTTATCCTAGAAACATAGGTAGCTCAGATTACCAAATTGTAAAATATTGAAAAAAATATTAAAATAAGTACAATAAGTTTTCATTAATCATTTTTAGTATTCCGGAACACATCCAAATTGATCATAAATCTTCAGTAGCTAGTAGTGCTATCACGTCAAGCAAATGTCAATGTGTGTGTGATCGTACTGCTCACTGTAGGTGTGTATCCCTCGGACAGGCACTAATACTAGCGTAACCTGACAGTATTCACTTAGCTTTAAGGCTCGTGCAGACTAGCGCGACGCGACGGTCACGTCGCGACACTCATAGAGCAATTTCTATGAAAACTTAATGGAAATTGTTCTACAAGTGTCGCGTCGCGCTGTCGCGTTGCGGCTGTTTGAAGAAGCTTTTATACTTGTGATTTGGTATTGAGTAACCTACATTCTTACGAACTTTGCTTTGTTTCCGGACTTGGATATACAGGGTGGCAGGGATGTCCCCGCGTTGATGTCAACGCGAACCTGTGATTCAATACATGATTCTAATTCTCCCGCTTTTAATTTTTTGTAGGACTGCTGGCATATGAAAAAAAATATAATATATAGGGTGGCAGGGACATCGACGTGCAAACTGTGACCAAGAATTCGTTACATGAGTTTAGACCCCCTGCGTTGATATTTTTCTTGTTGTTTAAAAAAATTGCTATTCCATACATTTTGACCGCGTAGGTAGTTTTCTATGAAACAGCAGATTTCTTTTGGTGACCGACGAGTAATTTCTACGTTAGGGAGCTTAGAATCATGTGCTGAATTCATCGTAACAGTTTGCGCGTTGATGTCGGGATACCACCCTATATGGAATCAAACGACAACCACTCACTCATGTATAAATAAATATGAATTTGTCTGTATAAGCTAGGAGATCTAGAATCATGTACTAAATTCATGGTTACAGTTTGCGCGTCGATGTCCATTCAATATGCGGTCGATGCCACCCATAGGAATGTTTTTTTTTTTCCATTATGCCAGTCCTTTTGGTGTACATTCAATATGCGGATTGTTATTTTGTAATTGTCTTTGTACCTGCCCAAGGGGGTGAACCCAATTGTAAGGTCAAAATAAAAATCTAAGATGGCGTACAAGAAAAATTTTGAATTTTCCATCATGGGTGTCGTTTTACATGGTTTTCGGGGATGCTAAAGCCAATGGTGGGGTTAAAATGTAAATCCAAGATGGCCAAGATTTTTTTCGAATTTTTCTTCTTGGGTGTCCTTTTCATGGTTTTCAAGAGTTTTAAGTCCGGTGCTAAACCAAATTCGAACTTTACATTTGTAGTTGAAGGTAAGCGTAAGGAACTTCGTTCCTGACGGGCGACATCCCGATCCCGACCTACCCATTTATGATGTGTAACATCTTTTCTCTCGCCTTGAGTGATTTCGTGAAAACAACCAACGAAATTAAAAATATTTTTCACTTTTTAGTGTTTTTGAAGTGAAAACTTCTTTAGGCGCGTTAGGCATTTTTTGAGGTGGGAAAAAACAATTGAACTCGCGACGGTTAAAAAAATACACGTAATTCTAAAACATCAAAAAAATCGTTTATTTCAACATAAAAAAATTACAGTATTGAGATATCGTTGGTCCCAAACTAGGCACAGCCTGTATCTATGGCACCATTATACATATAAAACATTTTGGTTATTTTTAAATAAAAGTTGCAATTGGCGACTGTTAAACTAGTAGTTAGCCTCTTCGAGACTGCAAAACTAAAAATCACAAAAATACAGAAATAAACTCAATAAAATCAAAAAAGGTAAAAAAACGATTATATTAAAAACTATAAAAAATAAATATTTATGAAATATAAAGAGTGTGTCTGTTCGGGTGTGTTTGTGTGTTTGTGTGGGGGAGTTTAAGGGTGTTTGTGACTCTGCATTGTGTAAGTTGATTTTATTTGTTTATACTTAGTAATAATTGTTTCAGTAGAGGTGTAAGATTGTTCTAAGAGCCATAATTTCACAGTGTGTTTCATTTGGGTGTAAGAGGAGTTGTGGATCTTAAGTACCGAGTTTACCTTATTGTAGATGTGAGTGTGTAGGAATTATGGTAGTCGTTGGGCATACGTAGAGTTGACTGCTGGGTTCGAGATTCGGAATTTTCTCTTACTTTGAAGAGCGTTTAAGTCAGTTCTTTTCGAAAGTTTTAGTTGTAACGAAAAAAAATGTATGGTATACGCACCCCAAGAAGAACTGTCAGTAGAGTAACGGTAGAATTTGAATAGCATGACTTTTAAAACAGCACGTTGCGCCCTCTCCAGCTCTAACATATGAGTTTTGGCGGCCCCACCCCAAACATTTACGAGTTTGGCTAGAAGCACATTCACGTAGTAGCTTTATAACATAGATCAGCCTACGAACTTGTTTTGTCATAACCGTAATGTGTTGTTTGAAAGAGAGATGCTGATCTAATGTCACTCCGAGGTATTTTAGGTGATCAATCCTTTCGACCTCGTTACAAAGACACGTGGAAACAGACCCACCGGCACGCTCGTTAGACTTTCATCTGTGGATTTTTAACCTCCATTCAGGAAGTTTAGAAGCATTCGTTTTTCTAAAAATTATGTATTTCGTTTTCTTTTCGTTGAGCGTGAGTAAGTTTAAATCCAACCAGTTAGATAATGTACTCATACCAGACTCGGTTTTATTGTGGACTTCATTCCAGTCGGTACCGTGGAAAATGATGACTGTATCATCAGCGTAACAAATCAAGTCGGCGTTAGGAATATCATTTCTTAAAATGTCATCCACGTAAATTGTGAATAAAGTTGGGCCCAGCAGACTACCCTGCGGTACACCAAAAGAAACACTTAATTCATCGCTCATCTGATTTTCGACTCTAAGACACTGCCGGCGGTCAGTTAGGTAGCTGCGAAACCAGTTTAGGGCGACATCCTCTTATACCAAGCGACTCCAATTTGTTTAATAGTATTTCACTCGAGACTGTGTCGAATGCCTTTGCAAGATCTATAAATACATCTTAGCAACGTCGGACCTCGGTCAACGTGCCCAGAAACAATGTTGGTTAGGAGTGCAACAGCGTTTTCCGTGCATCTTCGCTGTCTAAAACCAAATTGGCGTTCCGATAATAGGTTATATTCTTCAGTAAACTAAACGTTACGTTTGCTCATTACTTTCTCGAGTATTTTAGAGAATGTGCTGAGCAAGGATATTGGTCTGTAATTATCAGGAGACCCTTTCCTTTGTGAATTGGAGACACCAAGGCAGTTTTCCATTTGTCCAGGAAGACTCCTGTTGACTTGCTTAAATTACAGATGTGTGTAAAAGTCTCCAAGATTGAGTGCCTTATGTATTTGATTAGTGTTGCCCTGTATCCGTCAATTCCTGGAGTGCTCTCACTTTTTAAATTAAGAATGATATTAATATATTTTTGGCGCCTACTGACATACACGAAGTGGACAGATCCACTTCGTGTATGTCAGTAGGCGCCAAAAATATGGAGTTACTATTAGATATCTGATTTTCGCGGCTAAATCCTCCTCAGTCGTGGACAGACTTCGCAATATCTGGTCTGCAAGATTTTTTCCCACCGTAGCAAAGTAACTGTTGCAGTAGTTCAAAGATCCTTTGATGGATCTACCGGAGGTGAGAAGTTCTAGTGGGGGTGCGCTTTTTTTCTTTGGCATCTCGGTTATGTCTCTAATAGATGTTGATTTACATGCAATTGTCTGCTGTTGTAATTGTTCCTTACTTTTCTCAGAAGATCGATCAGGAAGTTTCTGTACCTCGTGTAAGAAAGTTTCATTGTTTCATTATTCGGGTCTTGTCTGGCTTGCAAATGTAATTTATCTTTAAAGCGCATGCAACGCATCAAACCGCGTGCAATCCAAGGTTTCGTTATAAACTTTTTCCGACATTTTTTGGATATTTTGGTGTTTTTTAAGGTAGCCACACCGAGGATATCTTCAAAGGCCTTGAGTGCTTCATTGACGTCTTGACAACACGTGACAGGAGACCAATCCTCGTTTTCAAGATCTGATTTCAGCTTTTCATAGTCGACTTTCTGGATCACTTTTCTGATGTTTTTATTATTATTTTTCTTTTTAGTATTGATTCCAACCATAGCAATATCGTGATCTGTCAAAGAGGTTTTAGCAACAATACCAATCACTGAGCCACAGCTTTTTACGAAAAAATGATCTAGGCAGCTATTTCCTCGGGTTGGCTTTGTGATTGCAGGTAAAAGTGCGTGCTGTGCTATTAAGCATTGGTACTCGGCGTTGTCTCCACTTGGGTTGTCCGCTAGGATGTCATTGTTTAAATCTCCCGTCATTACCAGCACCCACTTCGGCTTTACTTGACTCAAGTGCTCATCTAGTGACGAGTTTGTTAAACTACTAAAAGAAGGGGACCGGTATATGCCGAGTAGATTAATAGAGCCACCAAAACGAATCATAAGGCCAGACGCTCTTAAAGTAGCTTTAGTTAAACCTGTACATAAAAAAGGTGACAAGCATATCCCAAGCAATTATAGACCCATAGCACTACTACCAACCTTAGAAAATTAAGGTAAATTTTGGTTGTAAGTACCAACATTTACCTTATATGACTTGTATTACGTTATTTATCACTGCCTAAATCAGATTACTGTACTACCAGCACTTCTCACACGTAAGAATCTGGCAACGTTTTGATCGAGCGAGACGGCACGACGCGACGGAGCATAAGGCGGCTTAGCTTAGGCGGCCCGTCGATTGCCTCTTTGCCCCCCCCCCCCGCTTCTTCCACCTCACAAGCTAACCGTTTAAAAATAACGATAAAATTAACTTTATTCAGCAATTAACGGTTATAAAGACGATAAAATGTTGCGAAAATAACGTTAAATATATTAGTTATTTTGATATTAACGGTAACTCTGTCAAATGAGGAAAGGTTACGCAAATTTTACCGGTTTATAAAGCATGTACTCTGTGTATAAAGCTCTGGTCTGAAACTCTGAACTGACTAGGAGTGGGTCGTTCACGTATTTACCGTCGACGAAACGAAACTGGTTTACCGTATACAATAAACTAGTTCATAAAACAGTTTAATTTTCGACTAGTTTACATAACAGACTGAACAGCATTTATACGAATGTATGTTCACGGAGTTTATCCACCGTTTAGTGTACGATCAGATTAGGTCGTTTAGTTGAAACTTGTTTACTAATCGACGGATAGATGAACTGTACTTGCGAATCGAAATGAACTTCCCTTCATACTTTTTCCAGGGTTAGGATTGGCAGGCTAACTAATAAACTTGTATGTATGATAAACTAATTCAAAGAAATAAATAGAGATCGGTCTCTATCGTTTTGTTATAGTCTATTTTCATTTAACAGCGTTCGCTCAGTGAGATGAACGCTCGTTTCTGCATGAGAGAGAGAGAGAGAATCAATAACAAACGCACTTCGGCAGTGTTCGTGTTCACTCGTTCCGTTCCGTCGAGCGTCGACTACGTGTAC
The DNA here is from genome assembly GCA_949091785.1 of Polymixis lichenea. Lineage (NCBI taxonomy): Eukaryota > Metazoa > Arthropoda > Insecta > Lepidoptera > Noctuidae > Polymixis > Polymixis lichenea. The sequence goes on along the minus strand of OX420945.1, from coordinate 12,182,558 downwards.
GTCGAAATCAAGTTGTCGCTGCCGCCGGTCGCATGCGTAAAATGTCGTTCACGAATAAACTGGTTTATCTGTGGTCAGTAAACTAGTCGAACAGTTCAGGTCGAATAAACAGTCTAAAAAACCAGTCCATTCATTCAACGCTCACCACTAGAACTGACCCTTAGGGGCCAAGTTTGCTACGACGCGACGGCGACGCATTTAAATTAAACAATGATAATATATGCTTGTACTATAGCATTTATTACTGCAACAAAGGGTTCAATTTACATAAATATAAAATCATCTACTATTGATTGAATTCATTTATTTCCTGTACCAAACTTGAACTGTTTTCATCCTTTTTACTTTCTTCTGTAATTGAAGAACTCCATAGAGCAAAGCTTCAGCTGTTGGTGGACATCCAGGCACATAAATATCAACGGGAACTATACGGTCACAGCCTCTGTGAATCAAATACAGATGAAATAGATAAATAAAAGACAGCCACGAGCTTTGCTTTAAAACCTCATATGGAAGCCAGGTAGAGATGGTTTTGTTTTTCATTAGGCTCTAATTTTATTGTTTATTGGGAATTTGGTTTTGGGCTGATAATTTCATAAGTAAGTAGATTCTTACCTTACAACTGAGTAGGAGTAATGGTAGTAACCACCACCATTCGCACAGCTGCCCATAGAAATTACCCAGCGTGGGTCGGGCATTTGATCATAAACTTTCCTCAGAGCAGGTGCCATTTTGTTGGTCAAAGTACCAGCTACAATCATCACATCAGATTGCCGGGGAGATGCACGGAACACCACACCATACCTTGAAATTATAATGAAGTGTTACAATATCAATTTTCTACTAATCTTAGCTTGATTTTACAAAATTGGCTAAATGGTCTACACCAATAATCTGGGTTATCAAGTCTAAACAACCAGATGTGTTTCAAGTCTATTAAGACCTGATGTATTCAGGTCTATTTAGTGTCTCATTGCTACAAAAATCACTGACTATCCCCTGGACTAGGATACATACATCATAGAGTTAGAAGCAGATAGTTATTTACAATCTTTAAATTGATTACTATTTATTCATTCAAAAGAATCTTATCTGGTATCTTCAATCCAATACTGACCACTAACTAGTTTAGTTTTTACGACTCAATAGCCTTAGTAGTAGTTGTACATTACTCCTCTAAGATTAGAGGAATAAATAATATTGATATATTGTATTATTGGCCATTTCTTTGATAGGAGTGAACTGAATAAGCTTAAGATAAATATGAATTTAGTTACAAATAAATATTTGAAGTTATCTTTGAGCACTTATTATTGTTTCGCTAGATACCTGTCCATGTCATAGCGAGGAGCAGCGATGTGCATCATCTCCACGGCACAACAGGCCAGCCCAAAGGTCATGGGCCATATTGAGCCCTTTCTTCCCCAATTTAATAAGTCGTCAAGCCTAGCTACTGCCATCTCAGCCATGTTGCTAGCATCTTGAAACGGAGAATATGGTCGTGTTTCATTTGGCTTTGGAGCGGGTAAATGGGTCTGCCTTATCTGGTCTACGATGGGTGCGAAACCACCTTTCTTAACAACAGACAAAAGCGTTGAAGGAGCTGAGGCTCCCAAAGCTTTAATTGCCTGCATCTTGTCTGAAAAATAGTAAACACAGAACCAATCTTTATTGTCACCATACATCAGCAAAATAGTTTTTATAGAATTGGTATGGACCGTGCACTTACAATATCAACGCATTAATCAACTATGAATCCTTTAGAATATAAATACGCAATTTCACTTATAACTAAACGACTGAAAATCTCTAAAAGTAGGTGCCAATTTTACGTAATTTGTAGTGCGTTCACAAAGAAAACAATGTTATATGTTTACAAATTATGAAGACGTGTTTATTTATGCTATTATTGATTTTATGAACCCAAATACTCATGAAATTCAATACCTATCCAGTGTATTTTAAATCTGAAAATGTGTTAAAAAGAGCTTTTGAACCTAAAACCAAAGTTCTTTAAATCATAACTCACCTAATTGATTACTAACTTTGTAAACGACCAGTATAAAGTCAAACGCGAAATTTAGAGGGATGTGTAGTGAACACTGTCGGTTTCGGTAATAGGCCTATACTTTATTATTGTAGTCTGTAGTACTACGTAAAATGGGCTGCTGTCCGCAACTCCCTTAGATACGTGCTCGTGCTAGACCCTCAAACGCAGAAATTGTAATCAGTTGTTTCATAGAAAAGTGCAATACCTACGCGGTCAAAATGTATGGAACAGCTGTTTTTTTTTTGTATTACCGAAGAAAAATTTATCCACTGAGGGGTCTAGAATGATATGCTGAATTCATGGTTACAGTTTGCGCAATGGATAAAAACTGATCCTGTATATATTTTTTGTATTATTCCAAGTATTATGCCTCCTAGGGACATCACTATAAAAAAAACACGCGTAGTTCTTCATCACTTCCAACCCTAGGTGGGTTGGAAGAAAGGACTTAACATTGCATTTAGTAACTTTTAAATGTCGTGCTAGAATATTTTTAACGTTAATTATGTCAATGTTCCGAGGTTTTCCAAGATTCTGGCTTTAGTGACAATATAGCATAAATGGCGCATTTCATCATACGGAAAGTTATATTTTAAGAAAACTTAAGAATAAGGATTAAAATAAAAAACTGTTCAGCTGCATACAAAAAAAGAAATCGCACTTACTAAATAATATAATCGCGCTTACTAAATAATAGGCTCTAAAAAAAAAAAGTTTCACTACATAAAATATTGCAAATCAGGAAAGGAATACGCTGGCATATTGGTTTTTTCAAAATTAGGTTCTTGACTTTTGAGTGACGCTTAAGTCTATGGAGCTTCATTTTCAGCACACCGTGCGGCGCCGCTTCTGGACTTGCTGCACCAAACTTATACATCAAATCTGCAATGATTTGTGACTCAAACTTTCCCACTAAGCGGTCATGTGTGATGTGTGGTGACGGTCCACAAAATCCGAGATAGAAAAAACAGTAGGTTTTCACACGTCGGCGTAGTGCTAAAAGCATTCGTACCCAAAACTTGGTAAAATAACAAAAAAACACCATACGCTGTCAGTGTCAGACAACAGCTGAGAAAATTTTAAAAATTTGATTTCGTTAGTAATTATCGGTAATTTTATTTACTTACTTATACTACTTACTTATAAATAGAAGTACAGCCTTTGTAAAAATGCCTAATAATATAAGGAAAGTAAGTGATTAATTTTCAGGTGTCAAATGATTAAGTTTAACTGTACCGATCCCAATAATCATGAATTTTATTTCGTACAGAAGAAATGGTTCAAACCAATGTTTGATTTTGATGATGAAGAGAAACCAACAAAAAAAATAAAAAAGGAAACGCACACTCAGGAGATACATAAAGACACAGAGCTCGTAGAATATGAGGTATGTTTGTGAATGCCTAAAAACGATATCGGTGACATTTCAAAAAGGCTACCAATTTTTAATTTTGTTTTCTTCAAGGTGTTGGATTCAAATTTAAGCCGGAAACCTGTTATTATAACAGATCATAAACATTGGATGAAAACATTTGAACCTGTTAATGTAGAAGATCTAGCTGTACACAATAAGAAGGTACAAGAAGTAGAAGAATGGGTCAAAACTGTGAGCAATAACAATAACAGTGATATGCTCCTCATGACTGGGCCTGTTGGTTGTGGGAAAACCATAACTTTACGTGTGCTGGCAAATAAATATAATATTAGAATTACCGAATGGATTACCCCTGTGGATATTGACATTCCCTCTGAAAATGGTAATCTTCAGTTCTTTCATTTTACTGACTTTACTAATGTCTTAGGAAGTAATATTAAGTTAACTTACTCACACAAGATAATAATGGCTTAATTAATTAACCTGTATTTTCGTTTTCAGGAGAATTTGAATTTAAGCAAAGACAATCTGTCAGATTCCTGGATTTTATATTAAATGCTGCCAATTTTACATCGCTGTTAGATGATAATAGTAGGAAATTGGTGCTGGTAGAAGATTTTCCCAATACCTTTTTGAGAACACCATCAGAATTTACAGAAGTGTTACAGTAAGTCATTAATTCTATTGTTGTTTCTTATTTACCATCAGAAAGTATTACTTTTTTAAACCATGTACCCTCTTTTGATTATGTACAGGCTATACAGGCAAAGGGCAAAATCACCAATAGTATTCATTTGTTCAGAAAGTCATACAGATACTAAGAATTCTGCTACCAACATCTTCACACAAAGTTTGAAAGAGCAGTTCAACATACACCATATTTCGTAAGTATTAGTACTCTACTTGTCACCTTTGGTTTCCCTCGAGGAGAAGCAATGGTATTACTAATACAGGATCCAATTTTAACCAGTGCGCTAACTGAATTCATTATATGAATCTAGACAAGATCCCCCCTAATAAGTTTACATTTTTGGCCAGTTATAAAAAAAAGCTTTTCCATAAATTATGAGTATGACTATGCAGGTATTTCACATTTCTATGAAACAACAGATCTTCTTTTGGTAATTACAAAAAAATACTATGCTGCGGGTCCAGAATCATATGTTGAATTCATGGTCAAAGATTGGGCACTGGTCAAAAAAATATCCTATACAATTTGTATGTATTAGTTTCAATGAAGTCTCACTAATATAAATGAAATTATTGGTTTTACAGATTGAACACTGTAGCACCAACTAATCTAAAAGCAGCACTAAAACGAGTTGCAAGTATAATAAGCAAGAAGCATACGGCAGTTTATAACTGCCCAACATCTGATGTGATAGAATGTGTGGTCAACTCTTCAGCAGGGGATGTGAGGTCGGCAGTATTGAATTTACATTTTGCATGTTTGAAAGGTAAGGGGAATCTCAATCCCGAACATAATAATACCAAACTATTACTGTCCCACTGTAGCGCAAAGGCTTCTTCTCTGTTTGAGAAGAGGCTTTTATGATATGTCTTGAGCACGCTTGGCGATTTCAGACTTTAACTACTAGTTTTTGCCAGTGGCTTCACCCGTGTGGAGATCGGACTGCTATAATTTACTCAGTCTTTTTCTACATGACAGGGTTTGAAACAAAATTATTGTATCACCAATGCTTGTTTCAGGAGGAACCAAACAAAACATGGACACAAGCATAGTACAAGGAAAAGAATCAAAGAGCAAGACTATTAGAAAGAAAAAGCAGACTTCTAGTAAATTTATGTCATTAGGGAAGGATCAAACAGTAAGCATCTTACATGGAGTGGGCAGAGTTTTGAATCCTAAAGGTATATTTATCCTATTTGTTTATTTGTACAGTCCAAAAAGCCATAGAAATGGTGATTAAGCTAGATTTTTATCTGTTTATAGTAATCGATTCAGAAACTGGTGGTAAAAAGTTTACACATTCTCCTGAAGACATCATTGAGCAGTTCATAAGTCAGCCTATTTCATTTGTAAACTTTTTGGAAGAAAACTACTTGCCTCACTTCTCAAATATTGATCACGTCGATAAAGCTGCCTCGGCCATCAGCGACGCCGACTTCATGCTCGCAGAGTGGAGGGTAACTAATATGATAACTGATCTTTTTTCTTACGTTTTTTTTGCAATTCCCAGGTTGTATATATAATAAACAAAATAATATAACAATAATTTGAATTCCGCGGTCTAATATTTCGCATCCCCATAAATAACGTGTTTGCTGCACTATGTGATTTTATTTTATTATTGTTCCAGGAAAAAATGTGCCAAGAATATGGCTTGTATACTGCGGTGGCCAGTTTGATGCTTGCAAATAAAGCACCTGTATCAGCATGGAATCCGGTGAGGGGTCCAAAAAATATGAAGATACAATATCCGTAAGTAGATAATATAAAATGAAAAACAAACCATAACGATGGTATACCTCGTAATCATTGCATGACTTTTGACAAAGATTCGCCAGCAAATTGGAAGTTCAGTAGGCTGAAACCACATTGGCACTTGTGTCACATCTCGAAGCTAAAATATACCTTTGACGTTTTATGATGTGCAAGTGACTACTATTCAACCTTAGAGTGGTAAACCAATTACGAGGTCGCTATAGAAAATAATAATTTGCTTCTTGATAGCTGATGTACATTTTTGTTTTAGGTCTGTACGTGAGCTCATGTTGCTAGAAGAAAACCATTTATACAAAGGAAAAACTTTAGTCTCAGATTACAAAACATATTGTAAAATTATTGGAAATAAAACTGGAACCTGATATTTTATACATGATTTTGGATTTTATATTTACGACTGGCTATGTCCGCGGCTTCGCTAACGTGACTGCGTGCTTTTGCCATTACGTTTAAATCAATGGAAACGTGAAGTCTCGGTACTTACCTACAGTCACAAAAAAAAAAATGGTTGAACTTCTATACAAAAAACAAAACCCTTCTTCTGGCGCATGAAAGTAAATACAGTACTTATCACAAAAATACAATAAAAAAAAATGTATCTGTATGTTCTTGCTAATCTCCAAAACAGCTGGACCGATTTTGGCGGGACTTTCGCGGTAGATAGCTGATGTTATAAAGAGTAACATAGGCATGGGCATAAATCTAGGATTTTGTATGCTCACGTCCCTACACTCCCTACGTTGTCGATAAATAGGTATTATGCGTTAACTTTAAAAATACTGCGCTGCCCGCCCGGTCGATGCTGCTTCATCCAGCGAGTATTTTATATTCTAAACACTACCGGCAACAGGATTCCGTGCTGTGCCGAAGACTGTAGAGAAATGTATCTTAAAATCAGAGCAACTGCCATCTGACCTCTGGATTATAACCAAATTAAAACATTTTCTAAGCCAAGTTTTGCCTCTTAGATCGTTGTGGCCAATACTATTTTTATACAAGGTTCCTCATCGATTTCTCTTGTAGAATGGCGGTAACAGATAACCTTCCTAGCTAGACTAACTTTATGTAGGTATAATTTTGATTAAAATATAATTTGAAAGCAGGTAGAATATCTTTTCTTCACAGTAAGAGAAGCAATTCTACCAGTGATAGCAGTCGCTTCATATTACCGTGACAATGAGGTTCACATGAAACACAATTACGATGTCATAGATTTATCCTGAGAACTTGCCTCATGCCTGAAATTAATTACGGAATTTAATGTTTTCGTGCTCGTGCCGTCTCAGCCTATAGTATAAGCTGGTATTTATTTGTCGATTTTAAACTTGGCGCTGGGGGCACAGCATTCTATATTTGCGGCAATCGTTGGCATTGGCAGTTTACTTTTTTTTTAATATTCAATAGTTATGACTGCTACGATTTTATTTCATTATATGAACATATTCGCTAGACTACTAAATGAAAAACATCAAGAACCTTAAAATATTATTATTTGTAACAGGATGGGATACATTCTGAATTGTAGAACAAGTTTTCTACTTGGCATTGGAAACAGGATCTTTTGATCTGGGAATAAAAATTAAAGTCTGGTTACTAATTCAATTTATTAGCAAACAAAGTCAGGATTCCTCGGATATTACAAATACATTATTACATTACACTTCACACTGTTTAAAGTCATATTTTGATACAGTTCATCTGCATTTTCCTGATCACTCACTCAGTTGTTTCCATTTTGCAAGCTTTTATAACAAGAAATGTCTCATTAGAGTTTATTCAAGTAAATGGTGCAAAGTCAAGAAGAAACAAATACTTACCTGCACATTATATCGCCATTATTATAACAAGTCTATCCATACAATTATACTGGAATCAACCATCAAGATGGTAAGTAGATTTATACTTACCTCGGGGTTATTTCTGGAACATGTACCATTGATTGAATTTTGAGAGCGTCCCAAAATTAGATAGGTCCAAAAATCTGTCATGTTGGTGTATTTCATGCATGTGTAGTTTGTGTGTGATTGTGTGTCTGGAGGAGTTATCGGGACGAGGAGGAGGAGGACCTGGAACGTCGGCGGCGCGGGGCCGCGCGCGGCGAGCGCGAGCGGGAGCGGCGGCGCCGCGGCGGGGAGCGGCGCCGGGGCGGCGGGCTACGGCGCCGGTACCTGCACACAACGGAAACACATATTAGCATGGTTCAACACTTGAAATTTATTTTTTAATACAGTTGCTCAAAAAGTGGTGTATTGCAGGGACGTATAGCGTTCGGGATGTGGGCTATTACATACTAGTGCTTTTTTTTTACCTTTCCCGAACTCGTGCGTTCTCTTTCCCAACTGTCAAAATAATGTCTATTAAAAAGAAAAACCAACCATGAAGTTTTTACTAAAGAGTTTTTGTGATTCATACAAATACGTATATTTCTAAAAGGAAGCTACTAATTTATTTCAATATCAGATTTAATGATTTAATTGAATGAGTTAGGTTAGGTTTCATTTCATTTCATCTCATTAAATTTCATTTTCATTTCATATCAATAAAAAAAATCTACTGAAGACTAAGCTGTATGGATAGTTCCCTTTGCCTACCAAAATGGGTGAAAAAAAAAACTCTGCTTATATTATACGGTTGGCGCCATTTTCCAGAAATTTTCTTTGCGAGTTTAGTTGTTTGTTGCACAAAATGAGTAATTTCGACCCTATTTTTTTGAATTAACACCACCGGAACTCAGTATAATTGCACAAAATGCTTCGGAGAACATTTTACCGGAAAAGTCAAAAAGTCGTTACATATCTACATACGACGAATTTATTGCGTGGAGAGAAGAGAAAAAAGCAAATAGTTTTTCAGAAAATGTTATGTTGGCATACTTCTCCGAACTCTCAGCAAAATTAAAACCGCCTACGTTATGGTCGAGATTTTCGATGATAAAAAGTATGCTGAAAATAAGGAACAACGTGGATATAAGTGAATACCCAAAATTAAATGCTTTCTTAAAACGACAATCAGACGGTTTTACAAGTAAAAAGTCGAAAATATTAACATCCAATGAAGTGGAAAGGTTTTTGAACGAAGCTCCCGATGATCGTTATTTAGCCACAAAGGTAATTTATTAATAAGTACTTATATTTTTCTTTAGTATTCAGTTTACGAAATCGCAAAATACAGTCAAAACATTATTTAAAAAAATATTAATCAAGTCCCTTTTTTTGTAGGTTGCTCTGATTTTTGGCGTTGTTGGAGCTTGCCGCAGAGAGGAGTTAGCCAATATTACTTTAAAAGATATTGAAGCCCATGGAAAAATGCTACTAATCAAGATTCCGAACACAAAAAATAAGATACCGAGAAGCTTTGTTGTTGAAGGAGATTTTCTTAGAATAGTGCAAAAATATATGAATCAGCGGTCCCAAAAAGGAAAAACCGACCGTTTTTTTCAAAATTACCAAAAAGGGAAGTGTACAGCTCAAGCAATCGGGATAAACAAATTTGGTAATATGCCAAAAGAAATAGCAACGTTTCTTGGTCTGCCGGATGCTGAGTATTATACTGGGCACAGCTTCAGGAGGACCTCTGCTACATTATTGGCAGATTCAGGAGCCAATTTGACGTCCTTAAAGCGACTAGGAGGTTGGAAATCAGACAAAGTTGCAGAAAGCTATATTGGTGATTCATTAAACAACAAACTAGAAACTGGGAAAAAAATCACACAATCCATTAATTTAAGGTCCAGTCCGTCTTCTTCACATGTTGAAGAGAACGTTCGTCCATCTACCTTCGTTGATAATGATAATTCATCAGATCCAATTCCATCAACTAGCAAACGCCATTGTATGACAAATATACATGAACAATCATACGAAATTAATAATAGTTTGTCTCAAACAGTAAATATGCAACCTAAAACTTCCCCAGTTACTTTAAAAAACTGTACCAATTTCAATGTACATGTGTACTATAACTTTTATAAGAAATAAATGATTAGTTAGTTGAGTTTTTTTTGTGTTTTTATTATTTTATTAAATTGCTTCATTTTTTCGCAACTGTATTAAAAATAGTCGTTCAGTACACCTGCGGAACCGTCATTGCAACTTGTTCCGACTGTCAACCCTCGCCTTCGGCTGCGCCTCGGCTCGGGTAGACATTTGTCGGAACTCTTTGCAATGACAGCCTTTCCGCACTTGTAATGAAATATACTATTGTTTTATCATAAAAAATTGGTATGACTGGAGGGGGGTCGGTCTTACGCCTTAGAAATATTAATTCACTGGCACATAGAAATATTTTATGGAAAGCACATTTCCCTCGCTGGCTTTTCTTTTTTTTGCGGCTTCTCGATGATGTGTCACTGCGTCAAGTGACAGGCGCTATTTTTTTTTATTGTAGATTCGTGGGTATTTAAAAAAAAAAATCTCTGAACTAAGTAGCACACAAAAATCTTTTACATTATTTACTTACGTATTTTTAAATATTTTTTGTTACTATCTTCAAGTATGTATCTTTTTTATTTGCCTACGTCCGTGTGTCACTGCAGGGTGCCAACTGAAAACCAGCGCTGGGTGTCTGACGCCCAGCAAATGCTGAGATGGCAACCCTTTCGGTATGGGCACGCTCAGCACTTTTTACTGCAATTTTATTGTCATGTTTATTGTTCTTTTTTATGTGTTTGTTGCTGTTGTGTTGTGTCTGTGTCGAATAAATGCTTTCTATTCTATTCTATACTAATACTAACCGAGGAGGAGAGTGTCGTCGAGGCGGGGCATGTCTGGGCGGTGGCGGGCGCGGGGAGGGCCGACGAGGGCGAGACGGTATCAACACCGGCGCCGCTGTAATTTCTTGGCCGTCGATCTGACCTATAAAAGTAGAAAAATGCGATAAACAAATTTTATTGCAACTTTCAATACAATTTTCAATAAACCAGGAATGAATTCTATTTGTCTGCCATATTTACCTCCATCCATGTGTTTCATGGCATTCTCTGCCTCGTCAGCATTACTGAACTCAACATATGCATATCCCCGTCCATTGTGGGGATGTAATCTGTCCATGGGAAACTCAACTGTTTTAACAGTACCATATGTTAAAAATATCTCATGAACATGATCTCTGGAGACGTTCAAAGTCAAACGTCCTATATGAATTCTTGTGGGGCGTGGCAGCGGGGAACGCTCACGCTTTTTGCGGCCGGGTGATCTGAACAGAAACATTCTTATTAATTTCTGAAGCATACTGAGCATAATAAAATGAAAAGTGATGGAAAATAAATCTAGAATGACTAGCAGTTACAGTTAGTCTGAACACAACAATAAAAGTATTATTCATTTAATTTTGAAAATGACTACTTACCTATCATGTTTCTCCTTGCTTTTTCCCTTGTCATTAGATGAGGGTGCAGCTAATTTCTTCTTATCAAGAGGTGATCTGTCCCTTACTTTATCTCTGTCAGGTTCACGGCGATCCTTCACTGGGCTCTTATTTGGGGAAGTTCTGAAATAGGTTGCCAACAGTTTTAATATTTATAAGTCATTCGTCAATAATACTTCTATAAAGAAAAATCGAATCTAAAATCTAATACCCTCTTGATCTATAAAGATCAAGAGGGTATTCGATTTTTAAATAGTTAATTGGTTGAAGGATACTTAACCAGTAGAATGCCAGTAATTACAATAACAATTAAAAAGCCATTGTGTCTCGTATGTATCAATGTTCCAGCCATACAAAGGTTTAACGAGACCCAAATTATGTAGAAGTTCTATTGTCAGTGTTTAGTGTCCCTGAATTAAAATATCTATTTCCTAATGTTATTAATAATGGTAGAGTCAGCAATGCTGTTGTGTACTTACTTCTTCTTTGGTCTGGAGCGGTCATTGTTGCTACTGCTGCTGCTGGACGAGCTGGATGACGAAGAGGAGCGAGAGGAACTGCCCGAACTGCTTGACGACGACCGTGACGATGAGCGAGACGAGCTGCTCTCTGAGGAACTACACAACAAAATTTATTCACCAGGGCAGAATTTATGTAGATTTACTAACCAAAAACTAAGTAAATAGTTCTGTGGACTTTATGGTCAGTGGGTCGTCTTAGGGGCGGAGTTGTAGGAGTTGGACCATACGCATAACCAGCGATGAAGGATACAGAAAATGAAAACATAGGTATAAATTACGGCTCAGAAACTTAACCTCAATTAATATCAAACTACAAAAAACCGAATTTAGGAATATCCGTTCAGAGTAACATACCTGCCGCTACTCTCACTGCTGCTAGATCCAGAATCACCTTTCTTCTTTTTGCTTTCCCGTGGTTTCTTTTTCTCCTTTTCAGCAGCCGCCGCCGAAGGCGATTTTGTTCGCGCCCTGAAATTAAATTTCACTAAATGAGAATAGCTCGCTATGATTTATTTCATAACAAACATAATCAAATCGGTCAAAATACATACATTCTATATCGTTTCGCAATCAGATGAAATAAATTTCTGCACAAAACAAATTATTTTTCTAGCGTCGCCGTGATCTGAAATGAACGAATGAGAGATTGATTGAACCATAGAGTTTAGTAGATAAGATTGAACGAATGAAATAAACCAGTAGATTAGTACAGATACCGAATTTATATAATTTTTGGAAGAGTATTCTCGATAGTCCACATGATTTAATTTTTTTAAGGAAGATATTTAAAAATATTTTCCACGGAAGAGAAAAAACAGGTGGAAACGCAAAGTAGGCGTGGCACGCGTGTCACAAATAAGCGTTGCTACGCTTAATTGGTCCCAGTCGTGTTCTAACATCGCGTCGAGTTGCTAGTCTCGCGACAAATTTATTTTTCCGTACCTATGCCGTATTGTTCCATTTTGGAGTGCAAAAATGATAGTAGGAGAATAAATCTTAAAAATGGAGGTATTTCGTACCATCGATTAGTACGGTTTTATTTGTTTTCTAATAAAATCTTAGTTCATTTCAATTTGCTAAAAATTTTAAATAAGGTCTAGTTAAAATCGACCTTATACAATTACAATAAAGTTTATTTTGGATTGATTGCATTCACTATTTCGTTCTAGAAAGTACTTAGCTACTCAATTAGTGATGTAGTCGGGTCGGATGTTGGTTTTATCGATGTATATCGATAAAAGAAAATTAGTCATTTAATATTTATTACAAAATAACATTACAATACAAATATAGGTTACTTAACATTCATACACGAAATTTATTTTAAGAAGTGTATTAGGTTGCATAGATGCTTTGTATCAAAAATGTAGCCAAACTTTTACATAATAACGTAATTATTATAATTATTTAATTTTCAAATAATAAGTACTACGTCATTCTACTTACAGTTTTATTACTAAACTCCCAACAAGACTTACCTGATATTTTGTTTAATTAGAATAAGTATCTATCGATATCGATAATGTAATTCAAAATTCAATATATGCTGCACTGGTGCGACCTTGGTCGAATAGCACTAGATATCGACCTATGACGCGAATGTCAACCTTATGGTTAACACAATTAAATTTAAAATTGCGACCACTGACAATACTGCCACCTATGGTCGAGTAGTGGAATTTACTCGGCAATCGAATCTAGTGTCACTATAAATTACAAAACGTTGTAAATACTTTCTGAGCTAAAGCAAAATAAATCCTATCTTTAGAGCATGGAGGTTTATTTCCAGACGTAGGATCTGTGGTTTATGCTAGTTTTGACTAAAAGTAAAATGACAAATCAAACGAATTGTTTATTTGTAGTGCGATAAATGATTATCGGTTTATTTGTGTGAGTTTGGCGACAACGGTTCCGAAAGTAATTTCGTTGTATTACACTTCCACTGGTTTTCTCACTTCCGTGATATTTTCAAATTGACTAACGGTGTAAGTTTGCGCAGCATATTTGGGCGTCTAAGCAGATTTGTGTCTGTGTGGATGTTGTATTAGTTATAGTGATGATCAGTGTCCAAAATACTGTTTTAACCGACTTCAAAAAGAGGGAGGTTCTCAATTCAGTTGTTTTGTTTTGTTTGTTACCTCATTTGTAAACCGATTTGCTAAATTCTTCATATATCTACCAATACCGATTTCAAAACGATTGAAAGCGTATACTTACCCGAGTGATCCCTTATAAATTTGGTCTAATTCTGATTAGCGGGTTTTGAGTTAGGGGAAGCCCGGGCAAGAAGCATAGTGCGGGTAAGAAGAATAACTGATATTTCCAAAAATATATAATAGATGGCGCTATTAACACTTTCTCAAGTCGTGACACGTGCGACCGGCAAGTGGCAACGCCATGACAGTTCAACCAAAACTATACGCGAGTGCATCTGTTGCGGAAGGAAAAAAAAAGAATTATCGTTGTTTTGTTACGATTTTCGTAAAGGTTTGTACACAAACTTTTTGTATTAGTCATCAGTTGCATATAAATATGTTTTGTTTATTCCATTGTACGTTTATTTAAGTATTATTTGTGATCGTTACTTTTTGTTTACCTACTAAAAACATTTCAAGTCTTGATTTGTTTCTAATATTAGCGTGTTGGGCAAAATGGATATGGGCAAAACGGATAGGGTATCCGTTTTGCCCGTTTAGTTATTTCATTATCTCTTTCTTAAGTAAGCAATATTTTAACAGGTTTTTGACAACTAATGTTAATTTTAAACAGATCTCCATAAACTTAACGCTAGGTACTTATATTTTATATAAATTTTCAATGAAATCATAAAACTTAATGACTGCTTTTGGTTTTAGATGGTGTTTCATTATAAACGCAAAACTAATCGAGCAGCATGGTCAGAAGATACATTGGTCAGAGCAGTAAAAGCTGTAAAAGATGATGGACAACCAATTAATTCAACCGCAAAGAAGTTTGGAATTCCATTTAAGACCAAGATTTCCGAGTTAGCAGGACCCAGCAAAACTAAAAATAAAATATCCTCAGTCAAACAACTAAACAAAAAGTCGAAACCAGATTTTTATTGTTTAGTGTGCGCTGACAAATACACTGAACCACCAGCGGAAGATTGGATTCAGTGTAATCGGTGCAAAAGTTGGGCGCATGAAGACTGCACTTCTTATGTAGGGGTTGGCAGTTACTTCTGCGATGAATGTGAAGACTGATGTAAGCTAATTCCACATTATCCTTTTTGCCCTGAGCGCGTATCCGTTTTGCCCGACCCCAACGGGCAAAACGGATAATTGATACTTTTTGTTAAGGCTTCTAATTATTATAGAAATTGTTTAAGTTTTTTAATTTTAATGATTATTTTCCAAAGATGATTAAACATAGTACAAATAAAAAGTACAAAGAATTCTATTGATTATTAGATTGTGGTTTTATTTACACTACCCCTTAACATATTCGTCTTGCCCGGGCTTCCCCTAGCTTCAATATTACGTATTTCGATTAACCTACAAAATGGAGGTTCTCAATTTGTTTATTTTTGTATGTATTTTCTGCGATATCTCCGGCAATTGTGGATCGATTTCGAAAATTCTTTTTCAGTAGATAGTTTGATCCCATATAAATGTTATTAACTTTGCTTGGGTAGTTTTTGTTAGCTTTGATAATCTGTTTTTAATCTAGTTTGTGTGTCTTGATCATTTTCTAATACTTCCACTGTTGTTTACAGAGCAAGTGAAGGTTTTTGAATATGTGTGGAGTACGTACCACAAGTAATAAATAAAAACTTTAAATAGATAAGTGTTAAAAAATAAAACTGTTTTCCAAAAAAAAAAAAACAAAATGTAAAATAACTTTAATTTGGGAAGTCAGTGGCACAAAAATGAAAAGACAAAACTTAAGAATAACTGTAATTTCGGAAGTCGGAGGACTTCCGAAATTACAGTTATTTTTCAATTTCTACTTTTTTTTTTCAGTGTGTAAATGAAGAGTAAGTACTTACCCTATAACTTATATGATTGTAAAATTTTCTATTTTAATCAGAATTAATTTAAATTTTTACTAATTAAGGATTTTTTATTCAAAATTACTGTCAATGACCGTCCAAATTCAGGACCAGCGAACATGCGTCCAGAGGTGACACAAGGGACGTAATAACGCATTGAAGGATGTGTTTAAGACGTTAAATTGGGAAGGACGTGGCATTAACATCTACGACGAGTACGAGTACATCTCACACTTGAGATATGGAGACGATTTCGTCATCCGTACTGGCTGAATCGCTGCATGACTGTTGATTCTTCTGTACGCATTGGTCTCCGGATGAACTTGGACAAATCCCAGGTTATGTTCAACGAACATGTTACTCTGGGACCAATTGCTGTCAATAATGGTGCTGTCGAGGCTGTCCGAGAAGGGTTGTTGTACATTCGCCACAATGTAAATTCACCACGATAAAAAGTATGTGTAAACTCGCCACAACTCTATTTTCATGAAGTAAATTCGCCATATTGTTTATTTCCGCACAAACAGCAGAAAAATCAAACAATAAGTAAAATAAAACGTTATTTATTTATTTTTCATAATCACAGAATTTTACACAAAATATCAGTTTTACTTACAAATACAATATACGCTAATTTTGTCTGGTATTGTTCGTTTTTAAGGCCGCGTTGTCAAGGACAGCGTGACCTGTGTGACACGCCTAATCAAAATCAAAATCAAAATATTTTATTTCACATAAACCTGCAAGGGTACATAAGAAACGTCAGAAGCTAGGTGCACGGTTCCAATTTGTCGCTTCCTATGGAGAAGAGCCGGCAAGAAACGCCACGGTTACTCTTTTAAAAATAATTGGCTTTTATAATGTTTTCAAATTACAGTGATATTAGGTATGGGAGGACAGTGCAGGCCTGTCAATAAGTACCAGGTACTTAGAGGAATGAAAATAAAGAATAGAAACTGTAGGCCTACACCGTTCTCTCATTCACAATATGTAAAAGAATCTAAGTACATAAGTAAAATCAACTTATTTAAACCAAGTGATATGGTTTCCATGAGAATCACTAATAAATACTCGATATTACAAGTGTTGTATAATGTCAAATAATGACGAGAATATGCCAGAAAGTGTAAAAAATAATATTAATAAAATTAACATTGTACTTTGGAAGCAGTTAATAGACGCTCACATAGTTATGGTGCTAATGAGTTACCAGGGAAGCCACATGTGCAGAAGGAATTAATGCCAAACTTCCTTGTTTTCAACGTAGTCTTTTATCTTATAATATGCTTTTTTGATAAGGACACGTTTGATGTGAGTTTTAAACTTTCCATCGGTAAGTTCTGTAACCGATTTTGGCAACTTGTTATAGAAGCGGATACTGTTTATTAGAAATGACTTGCTAGTTTTAGTTAATCTAAATTTTGGAATCACAATTTCATGTTTACTACGTGTATTTAGGTTATGGAAGTCGCATCTTTTTTTGAAAAGACCTAAATTTTTGCGAACATACAAGATATTTTCTAGGATATAAAGAGAAGGCAGAGTTAGTAAGTATGTCAACTTCGTTGAATTTGTTTCTAAGAGACTCGCGAGGCCCCATTTTATAGATTGCGCGGATTGCCCTCTTTTGTAGAATGAAAACTGAATCTACGTCAGCTGCCGACCCCCACAGCAGAACGCCATAAGACATAATACTGTGAAAATAAGCAAAGTATACTAACCTAGCTGTGGCTACATCAGTCAACTGCCTTATTTTTCTTACTGCGTAAGCAGCTGAGCTTAATCTACTTGAAAGAGCTCTAATGTGGGCACCCCATTGCAACTTTGAATCTAAAGTAATTCCTAGAAATACAGTTTCCGAAATAGCATCTAGTTTCTTGCCATCAAGTTTTAAATTTAGCCCTACTTGGGGTACATTTGGTAATGAGAACTTAAGACATTTCGTTTTGTTCGCATTGAGTAAAAGATTATTAGCTGCAAACCATTTCGAGAGAACAGAATCCTTATAAACACGTGTTGCAAGTGGCTGATTTGCTTCATCATCATCATCATCATATCAGCCAAAAGACGTCCACTGCTGGACATAAGCCTCCCCCAAAAGAAGGGGATTGTTCATAATCGCCACGCCTGGCAGACGGGTTGGCGATCACAGTATGGTGGTAAAATGCATAGAAAACGCTGCTGCCTATTCTCTAGTAAGTCCCTTAGTCGCCTTCTACGACACCCACGGGAAGAAATAGGATGGTGCTATTCTTTTACGTCCGGCATCACACGGATTTGCTTATAACATTACAAATATAAGAAAAATAATTAAATCGCAGTAATAATCACGTTTTTTTATGTTAATTTACGTCTACATAAAAAATCACAGTTTTTTTACAACTAAATATATTCTTATTGCAATAGGGTGGTTTGCCTGCAACATTACAATTATAACAAAAACAATATAAAGACAATTAAATCACAGTAATAACCAGGTTGTTTTTAATGTTAATTTACGTCTACATAAAAAATCACAGTTTTACTTACAACGAAATATATATTTATTGCAATAGGCTGATTTGCCTGCAATATAACGAAAGATAAACGAGTTTAATTATTATAATTTAAGTACTGCATATCTAATAAAAATATGTATTAATAA
The DNA here is from genome assembly GCA_949091785.1 of Polymixis lichenea. Taxonomy (NCBI): domain Eukaryota; kingdom Metazoa; phylum Arthropoda; class Insecta; order Lepidoptera; family Noctuidae; genus Polymixis; species Polymixis lichenea. The sequence goes on along the minus strand of OX420945.1, from coordinate 12,164,125 downwards.
GCTACTTTAGTAACTATGTCTATCACAGTAATTCTTTGAAACGATTCAACATATCACTGACTTAAATGTAATCATAGACTAAGACCGCGTATGTTACAAGGCTTTAAAATGCTAGGTTATCGTACTTTCATAATTTTAGAAATCATTTTCAGTTCGAGCCCTAAAAACCAATAACTTTGCTTGCTCCCAGTAATATATATATATTTTCTGCAAAAATTATGTACCTATGAAGACTTGTGACGAATTTACACAATTTTTTTATACAAGTGGCGAATACACTTTCAATGTATGGAGTGTACCAAATGTGACGAATTTACTTTGTGGCGAATGTACAATAAGCCTTCGAGAATACGTTTACCACGGGCAAACTCTGCCGTTTGGTAAGAACAACTTTGAGAAGAAGGCTACAGAAGGAGGAAATAGAAGAATTCAGCTGGGCTGGGCAGCGTTTGAGAAGCTTCGTCGAATCTTCTCGCCGGCTATTCCGCAGAGCCTAAAGACTAAAGTCTTCAGTCATTGCGTCCGGCCTGTTATGACCTACGGAGTCGAAACGTGGGCACTCACGGTACGGCTGGTCTATAAATTTAAGGTCGTTCAGCGAACTATGGAACGAGCTATGCTTGGAATCTCTCTGAGGGATAGAATCCGGAATGAGGTGATCCGACAGAGAACCAAAGTTCTCAACATAGCTCTCTGAATAAGCAAGCTGAAGTGGCAATGGACCGGCCATATTAGCCGCAGAACCGATGACCGTTTGGGCACACGTGCTCTGGAGACTGCAAATCGGCTTCCGGCTGCGTTGGTAGCAGCTGGATGAGAGATGCCGAGAATCGAGCTGAATGGCGTGTAATTGGAGAGGCCTATGTCCAGCAGTGGACTGCTGTGGGCTGATGATGATGATGATGATCGATCGATCATAATCCAAGAGTGCTGCAGAGCTTGAGTCTTTACGCACATACAGGACCCTATGTGTGGAGGCGTGGGTGCCCGCCACTGCTGGCCGTGCTGGCCAAGCCAGGACCAAGTCACTTGCCAAAACACCAGTGCCCCGCCAATTCGTATCACTAACGAACTTAATGGCAAGATTAATAAAACATCAATTTTGCCATGAACTTCGTTAATTACACGTTATGAGTGAATTCACAAGGACTGGCAACGACACTTATTATTTTTTTGTTAAAGATTATTGTAGGTAGCTAGTAGTATTGTGTTGAGTATTCTGTATTTAGGGTATTGTCTAACACAATGTTCTAAAAAGTAATGGAACTTTATCCTATTACTTTTAAGAACATTGTGTTAGTTCTTATTTAAATTGTACATATAAATTTAGTATAGATTTGTTAAATGACCGCGCCGCACTATGGGAAAGCCACATACAAAGCCGTCTCAAAACTGTTTTACGTGACAGTTGTAGTAATGGAATAAATTAATATAGTCCGATAAATAAGCTTTCTTTTCGCTATTTTTTTACCATTTTTTTTGTTGTTAATTTTATGTATATAAATAGATATCAAAGCTCATGTCCAATAACGTAATTTTGACGCAATACGTTACTTCAATTCAACGCCAAATTACTGGACAGTTTTTATGGAAATGTACAAGTATTTTACATTTTTGGAATGCTTATAATCTCCTCATAACGTTTCGTAATTAATCCTTACTATAAATGCGAAAGTAACTCGGTCTGTCTGTCGCGCTTTCACGCCAAAACTACTGAACCGATCGTCATGAAATTTGGCAGAGATATAGCCTGGGATGTGGAGAAGGACATAGGATACTTTTTACGCGATAACTGACATCCACGCGGGCGGAGCCGCGGGCAAAAGCTAGTAATATATATATTGGTTTAAGAAACTCGTTTGAGCGCTTCTTTGTACAGTTTGTAGTGCTACTTCTAGACAAATGAACAAGTTAGAGGCAGTTAGGACCCGAGATGTGAACGAAAGTTCAATACGGTCTGTCAACACTATATGCTTGGATTAGGAGAATGGAGATAATCTTAACCATTTCCTATAACATGTCTTTTGAAAAGTGGTCACCTGAAAATAAAAACAACAAAGACGAAAAGAAAAAACTGGTAAAAAGCGGTTTAGGGAGGAAATGGGATTGCTTTCGGTAAACCCCGACGAGGCACTGGAAATAGTAATGACAGAAACACAGCTTGGAGATATTTTCAGAATTACTCTTGATCTGCAGTCATAGAACTTACCTAGTTAAAGAATCTTCCTACCTTAGATATAGAACCTACAAGTGTAGACGTAGAACTTACAAACTATGTCATCTGGAATGACTATTGATTAAAATATCGGTGAATACGCATATAGTACAGTCCAACTGTACGTAAATATTTATAATTGGTATTAAATGCCTTCCTCCGTGCATAAAATACTTATTTTAGTTATCTGTAGCCGATATCTGTCTCTCTTGGTTCTTTTGATTATTTTTATTTGTCCTGGGTGCGATTCCCAGGTCGGACAAAGTGTTATCTTTTTAAATATCCGGAATTCCTCAATAGCAGCCCAAAGTTGCGTCGTAGTCGTTGTGTGCTCACTCGATGACGATATCTAATAGGCTCGCCGCCTATCACATGAGGTTTAAACATAACTGAAATGTGGCTATACTAAGAGGTACCATCTCTGTCAATCCCATCTTGGAAAACCAGGCGTGATGTTATGTTATTCTTCTATTTCCTCACGACGGTCTGTACGACCGAGACGATTCGTTATAACAGCTTATTAGGCTCCCCAGCAATAAGCGAATAAAACGCAGTCCACTCCGCGAACGAAGCTAAACGAACGTAGCTTCGTTACGCTTCATGTAGCTGCATATAGCTACCGTGTCTTTCCATACTTCACCCACACACAGCGAACTACGAACCTTGTAGTACCTACCCCTCTCATCAAATACGACGAAGACAAAACACAATCAAGACGATTGCATTAGGAACAAAACCATCAAGATTGCATTAGTTACACAACCATCATATACCTTTTCATAAGTGAACGTAGTAGTAGATATCCATCCTAAAGCTGTGTGCCAACCTGTTCATTATATCTCCATGGTGACTTCTTTTCAGATCACTATAGGCAGCCGTTTGTTGTAATAAACAAACATAACCTAACTACCTACCTGTCCGCTCGAATATGTAACTCAACTCTAACACTCTTTAATTTTAACTTTATGTAATCAATTACAAGACGTAATAGTTACATTATGAGCTTATTTATAAGTACGTAGTTAAAAAAAGAATTTGGGCGCACGTGATTCACACGACACACACGCACACGACACTCATATAATAACGACACTCACATTATTTTTGCAATTATGCTGCAGAGCAATTGATAATTTTATCTACAGCTCATGACAAAAATGCACCACAAAATTTTGCCATTACTAAGGAAAGCTTCTTCAGACAAGTTACTATTTTAAAAGCATATAAACAGTCGATTGATTACGTACTTGGGTAATCACTTTCAAAGACTGGTAGCCGTTAAGTGACGGAAATGATTAGCTATAGGCCTCCCGCTGGCCGACATGAGCCGCACATTAGAGCAATGGGAAGGCCGTGTTGCATTTACGATAGTTCGCCCACCCTCGCCATTGTGACCTCTTCGGACCTTCCTTATTTGACATAAACGTTGGGAAACGAAACTTGATATATCTAATATTATTTTGCCAACTTCTGGAGTTCCAGGTAACAGACACTATACAGGGTGTGATGGGACATCGACGTCCAAACTGTTACCATGAATTCAGTATATATGATTCTAGCGTGCAAGTTTATCGTCGGTTATGAAGAAAAAATATGGTAAGTGTAGTCGAGGTCCCTAACACCTTTGTAAATTGTTACAGTTTGTTAAACTTAGAAGGGCATTTAAAATAATGCATCAGCTTCGGACTAATTACACTTCAGTTATAATAAATTAAGCATAATCATACTTCCGACTAATACGGTGTGCACGCTTTTTTTAAAACATGTAATATAGAACCAATTAACCATCAATACAAAATTGAGCATTAGTTAAGTATTTAATGTAATTGGTCGGAGAAATAGGTATTTCTTATGCAAGGCTGACTAGTTGTTTTTTGGCGCGAGTAGGTAGGTACTTGTTTTGAAAGCTGACCAAGCGAAGGCTGGTAGGATTGAACCACGAGCGAAGCGAGGGTTTCAAAGGTACGAGACGCAGAATAGCTATGCTGCCTAGCGAAACACAACTTTCTTATCTTCTTTACTAATCTTTTCTTTCTAATCTTCGTCGCTGGTGGACTCGCTCATATTTTTATGATTTCTTACGAATTTATCAAAAAACAAATCAAAATTATTGAAAGCGAATTGGCAGCACGATAATTGTACTAAAATAATAATAATAGAAACTATGAATGTGTGAGACGCATTGCAACAATCAATTAACTGGCTGGTTTAAATTTAATTTTAAAATATTACATTTTAAATTAAATTTAAAAAATACTAAAATTATGCAGTTTCGACAAAGATTGACCGGGTGGTCAATCTTTGTCGAAACTACATAATTTTGAGAAGTGACATAAATATACACTTGACGATAACAAGATTGAAGAAGTAGAGCATATACTATATCTAGGCTTGACAATTGACTCTAAACTGACTTGGAAACAACATGCATCAATTGAATTATCACAAAATGAAGTAGGTTCGCCTTTGCTCTATATAAACTTAAGTAAATAGTTAATCAGGCAGCTGTTGTAGCTGCGTATTATGGCTATGTAGATTCCATATTACGTTACGTTAATTTTTTGGGTAAATTCTTGCGAAAAAAGTTTGTTTAAACCACAGAAGAGGTGCATTAGATCGATATGTAGTCTTAAAACAACGGAAAGCATTTTAAATCTCACAAAATACTAATATTACCTTGTCTTTACATATATCAGACCGCATTGTTCGTCAAAAAAAAAAAATAGTGAGCTGTTCAAAAAAGGATCAGAACAACGCGATAGATCGACAAGACAAGAATATCGTCACGAATTATGTTTAAGAGCCTCAAAGACCGCCCTTATGCACAAAAGCACAAGAGGACCTGAATGACTCCGAAAATATTTATTGAAAAATACCAGATGACATTAAACATTTAAACTTGACACAATTTAAACGGAGACTAAATATTTTTTTTTTTATTGAAAAATGCTACTATACCATGGAGGAATTCCTTCTTGACCAAGTGTAATAAACTAAATGATAATTATATGTACATTTTATGCTTGAAAATTCGAAACTTGACTTATACATTTTATTGTGTTCTATATATTTATTATTTTAATTAACTGTATGCTAAATGATTGTTAGACAAATTGGATGTATTCTAAATATTTAAATTTCTGATAATTTATATGTAATATTGATTTTAAATTCTTATGTTGTTAAATAGTGTATGCTCTAATGGGTAGTTTTTTGAGTTATCATATCTTAACTATAAGACCTACTGTATCACAATAAAAAAATTAAAAAAATAGAGACGAAAAACTTAAAAGTTTCTTTTTAATCATACAGTCGTCGCGCTGGCCAGTGCGATTATTAAAAAAATCACTGACATGAAATAAGTATTAAAATGCATTTTCAGTGGACTGGTGGTATAGAAAATTAATAAATAGTTGTTATACAAGAGTGCAAAGTTGCTTTTTAACCGCGTGCTCAATTATGATGACCGAGCAAGCGAAGGATTCAAAAATTAGAATCCTGAGCGTTAGCGAGGGAATCAAAAGAGCACGAGGTAAAAAATCTTTGCACTCGAGTGCAACACATGACTTTTCATCCCACCTCAGCGAGGAAATGACTAAATGCAAAAAAAAAAATCAATCACAAGATATTTCAGTTTAGGTATTAATTACTACATTATGATAGGTAAGTATTACAGAATAACTTTTAAATTATAACATATAACACTTAGGTATTATTAAGAAAAAAATAAAGTAACGTTGCTACAGTTACTTAAGTTGAGTGTAATATTTTTGTTAGGTAGTGTAATGTTGGTGTTAGTGACTTGTGTACTGATTTTCGGTAAACTATCTGTCATACTTAATAGTTGTACCGATTCATCGGATTCCCTTGGCGTAAATGTTGAAGAGAGAGGGCGATGGTTAGGTGTTTCGTAACGGCTCATTTTTGATGTAGAAGGGCCGGTCCAAGGATCTGACTAAGGCTCTTTCAGTGTAATGGCTCCTACGATGCCTTTATATATTTTAGACTTATTTTGGATGGAATCCTCTATGTATCCCTCTACAACCGCATTGGACTTCCAGCCTCCATTGCGCTTAAGGGACAGGAGATCAGCTTCTGAATCTGCCAAAAGTATGGCTGAAGTTCGTCGGAAACAATAACCCGGGTACAACAGGGGTTCTGGAAGTTCAAGAAATGTTGCTATTTCTCGTGGGATACTGCCAATTTTATGCTTATAAAATCCATAGGCTGTCTAATACAGTTTCCGTTGCGATATTGTAGAAAAAATCGATTGATTGGAGTGTTAGGCGGGCGTAAGGCTTGATATTTCTCAACAATTGTTATGTGTTCCTTGCGAATGACGAAGTTGCGGACTCTTTTTGTCTTTGTATTAGGTAAATTAATTAATAGTAAGTCATCTGAATGTTTCTCAATGTTTTTGACATTAAGTTGTGTTAGTTCATTAGTTCGACATGCTCCGTTTATACCAATAATAAGAACAACCTGTAACGTACAGAGTATTGTAGTAGATACATTAATAAAATTGATATACATTCATAATTAATCCCACCATCAACATCTACTAGGTACGTACCTATTAGATTATGTTAAGTAGTTGATTAATATACTTATGTAGATACTGAATGTGCAACTGACTTAATTTTATCGCCAAATATACGGAATCAGGGTCTTCGTTAAGAAACTTTTCAATTGCAGATGCTATGAACCTTCGATTTTTTTGGTTGATGACCAGATGAGGTTCTTTTTAAAAATGCCACTAATTTAGGATAGGTGTCGATATGTATGTCTTTTTTCATCTTTATTGTTGCTTTTAGCATTGAATACGTACTCCATAGAGTGCTTGATTTATTGGTCTCGGATAATTCAATAAAATATGCCAGTAAAACGTTTTCTGAGAAAGTTTAGGCTCCTTTAGCTAGTCGCCACGTGTTAAATATATCGTACTTTTTCAAATACTTCTCTCGTGATTGTTGAGGGAGAAAGCTCATTTGCACATTATTAACAGTTTCAGTCATTTCTGTTGGCGTCAAATAAACTTCCTCGTTGCTAGAACCACTCATTTTAGGTTTTTCACTTGTTTTCAAGTTTCTTGTTTTTAACCTAAGGGTTTAATAATATGACGTGAAAAGAAAATGGCTCGCGTAAAGCAAATTAAAAAAAAGTACACCAAGAAGGTTCCGAGTCTGAGTTTTAAAAAAATTAAAAAGGTTGTATGATAAATTCGGCACCATGGAGGGAGAAGTAAATAGGTTTAATGATGTTTTGAATTCACAAACTTAGTGCTCACGATGTTCTAAATTCAATTTACTTTATCCTCTAGCGGATAAAAATGGCTTTGGCACCCAGATATCGAAGAGCAAAAATACTCTTTCCGAGATGAGGGGATGAAAAAGTTTTTTCAACTCACAATCTAGGAAAGATTCTGTTTACCCTTCGAAATCTGAGTGCAAAAGTGCATTTCATCGGCTAGCGTGGAAAGAGTTTTTTAATTCGAACCTTTCTATTCAATCATTTTCTTTACCGCCAGTCCAATGAAAATGTATACCTACCTACATATACATAAAAGCGTACAATTTGTTCAATGCATGGAGACATTCTAAAGGCATGAAGATTACAATGCAAAGCTATCGTACTTCATTGAACTACACCATAGTGCCTACTGTAGTTAGGTGAAGAATTTGTGATTCACTCGGCAGCAAAGGTATTCCGCGTCTCGTACCTTTGAAAACCTCGCTACGCTCAGTATTCTATATTTGAACCAGTCGCTTCGCTCATGGTTCAATCCTAGAATCCTTCGTTCGGTCAGCTTTCAATCGAAGTACTCGCGCCAAAAACCAACTTTGCAGCCTTGCATAACAAATAACTATTTCCCCGACCTAATATGACGTCGGTACCAGGTTAAAAGTTAATATGCAAACCATACAATATTTATTTTTGGATGAAAATGTCCATGTATTGTATGTTGTCAGTAAATACATGAATGAATAGATCCAAATTTTTAACCGACTGCCCTAGAAGGAGGGTAGGTTATTATTTGCTTACAGGAAGTCAAGTAACTGGGTACCTACTTCACCTAATTGAAACTCGGTTTGTTGTTGACGGTTGCGTATTGAATCATTATGTGGGGGTGTCGGCATTATTACTTCTATTACCCTGTCGTATATTTTACAGAGCCACTTGTAAGTATATAACCTATGTACATTGTGTGAGATTATATATTTCTCACGATAAACTCACTACTACGGTTATTCTTATCGGTTATTTGATGGCGGCCCTTTATGGGTTTTTAGCTTTGAATATCAATAGCCCCCGGGCGTGCTCATGAAAGGCTTGATAGTCAAACTATATGATCACCTTACACCGATAAATAGTTGACGGTAATCCTTGGATTTGATAACAATATGTTTTTATTACTATTACCTCCTAGAATTATTTTATGGTATTTATCTACCGGTGAGTATATGCCTGGTAAACTGTGTAGAGAGAAGGAAAAGCATTTAAAAATATTAGTTTAAACTATAATTGCCTTCTTAGGTAAGGTAGGGGTTAGGTATAAGTGTTTATAAAGGGTGGTAGGGACATGAGCGCGCAAACTGAAACCATGAATTCAGCACATGATTATAGACCCCCTTTTTTATTGAGGATGGGAAATCATCAAATAACTTCTCCCGCTCTGGGTGGAGCGGAAGGGCGTGTCAGACTTTTACTGTCTAAAACCCACCCGTGTTCCTTCAGTTGCCTGTGTGCCAGGGGCCACGGTACCTCTTTCGAACAAACCGCACCCCTGGCAGGCATCGGCCCTTGCGACCCCACCAGCTGGTGCTGACATCTTTTTGAAGCGCCCGTGGAACACAACGCGCCGTCGACCCGGGCTGGGTCCTTACCGGACAGCGAGCTACGCATAACTCGCCGTTCGCAACCACGCGCCTATGGTGGCCGGAAATCAGCCTGGGATTCCCAACGCATTGTAGACGGGGTGGCGAAGAAATATTTCTTAGGTTATCAAAAAAAAATCACCTGTTATTTCATATAAAACAGCTATCCTACACGTTCCAAATATGTATCGAACAACATTTATTTTTTAAAATATTCGACAAAATATTGTAACGGTTTCAGAATCATGTAGTAAATCATGAACTGTACCTATATCGTTTCGGAAGAGAAGACCGCCCAAAATAATAATTAAACTCGTAATTTTGAATTGTAATAAAAATAAAAACCAACGCTTACTTTTCTCGTGAATTATAAAACTTATGCTAAGTAATAAACGTGTGTATAACTCGTATAGCTACTTCATTCTAAAGCTAATGTTACTTTACTGAGCTTCCCACGTTTATAATAATTTTATTATGATTAATTTGTTCTAGGTCAAGGCATAAAATATGTAGTTACCTTGTTGTTTGCAATAGCTATAAATAAGAATAAGATGTTGAACCAACTTTCTTACTGGGTATTTATTTAGAATTAAAATTAAAAGTACCTACATAAATAAAAATTTTTACCTAATTAATTTATAAAATAAAAATCTATTATCTTAACTTGACTAACATTATTAACAAAATAAATACGGCGTCGAAAATTACAATAGGTACCTACATTATGATACAATTGTGCTATGTTGGTCATTACACTCGAGGCGGTATTGTTATCAAAAATGTGGCTTATTCCACAAATCCCCCCTGAAAATCCCCCCTAGGGGGGAAAAGTGGAATCAATAAATAAAAAGTGTGGAATTCCCCCCTTTAGTTTTTTTCCCCCTTAGGGGGGAAAACTAGAATTGAAAAAATACTTATTCCACAAATCCCCCCTGATGCTCTGAGGGGGAATGCCTCTGAGGGGGAAAACTGGAATCTAAACAAAATATAAGTCTGGAATTCCCCCCTGATAATCCCCCTTAGGGGGGAAAACTGGAATCTGAAAAACCAACGTCCAGAAATCCCCCCTGAGGTCATTAAAATTTAAGGAGTGCTTCTGCTACCGGTGCTGGGCACCGATTTGTTCGCCGGTGCTGGTTGCTAAAATATTTACCGCGGGCGCCGGCAGATATTTTACTTAGAAAACCTAGAATGCAGGAGCGAGCGAAGCGAGCTTGGGAATAATTTTTTACCATTCACACACTAATAGGAGCACCGCCAAGCAGCCCTTCGTCGACATATTCAATAAAGCTTATGTAAAATGTATACTGAACTATTTTATGTAATTCAAGTTTAAATACTTTAAATAGGCAGACATGTTATTGTTCCTTATTTATTCATACCTAGCTGCGCCCCGCGGTTATACCCGCAGTCTAGCTCGATCCCGTAGGAATATCGGGATAAATAATCCTATGTCCTTATCCAGATCATGGTCTACCCATGTGCTAAATTTCATTCAAGTCCGTTCAGTCGTTTTAGCGTGAAAGCTTAACAAAAAAACTCACTTTCGCGTTTATAATATTAGCAAGGATTCTAACTATAATATTATAACGGTGAAAGTGCGTTTGTTTGTTTATTTGATTTGATAGCTCTTTACGCTGCCGCAACAATGGCTTGATCGTTTGTTATGAAACTTGGTTTGGAGATTGAGAAAACACATAGGATACTTTTGTTTCGAAATTTTAAAGTACATAGATACTTTAAAATTTCCTAGGGAACGCAATATAACCGAAGTCACAAGCAACAACATTAATGACTTTAAGAAAATCACTAATTGAACATACCTTAGTATTTTAAATTACAAACAAATTATTTTAAAATAAAACCAATACTATATTAGGTACGTAGGTACCATTGGTATTATTTCTCACGCACCTCTTCCTGGAAACGAAACAGCACCTTTACGTAAACAAGATCATAAAACACGTGCATTCACAAAACCTCAACCTAGTGTGACTAACCACGAACTCTCGGTACAGCTCTCGGTGCATTACCTACACCTATGAAATATTTCTACTTTGAATTGATAGTATTTTTTATTGTTATTAGCATTACTTACATAGTCTTTATTATTGTTGTACGTTTGTGACTGTTTTACTCTCTGTGCATTACTTACAAGATTTATTTCTACTTTGAATTCTTAGTATTTTTTGGTGTAATTAGTATTACTTAGATCGTTTTTTATATTTTTGTACGCATAAATAATGTATTTTTTTAAGTATTCGTAAATTGTCTAATTACTAGTCAACCGTGTTGTCTAATCTTTCTATTCCATTTTTACTTTCTGCAAATTTCCGAAAAACATGATAAAATTGTTTTATATCTAAGTAAGTGATGTTTTTAAGGGAAACTTTCAAGGAGGATTTGCAAAATAACTTAGTTTTTCTAGGTGTGTACTATGTTTAAACTCTTTTAATTATTATTTTTGCAAAAATCAACCGATTTAGGGCATCCCCGTTGGTTTGTGATTGTTTTTACTCTTAATCTCATTTTATTATAACAAAATTCTGTGAAAAAAAAGACTGATTAATGCGTGTATATTATATTGTCGTTTTTTTTGTTAATTACATTGTTTCCGATTTTTTTGTTTTTAAGAGCGTAGAAATCAAAACAAAATTCTGTGTAACCAAAGACTGATTAATGATTATATATTATACAGTTGCTTTTTTATTTGTCGCATTGTATCTAATCACAATTTTTTTTTACTTTAAGAGCGTAGAAATCGAAAACAAAAATGAGGGGGAAAAGTGGAATGATCCAAAATGTAAAGGGGACTTTCTGGATTTCTTTTATATTAAAGTCCAGTTTTCCCCCTTGAGAGAGATTCTCTCAGGGGGGAAAAGTGGACTCACTTAAAATGAAAAGGGGATATTCTGGACATCTTTTATATTAGGGTCCAGTTTTCCCCCCTGAGGGGGATTTTCTCAGGGGGGAAAAGTGGAATAAGCCAAAAATGTCCACTTCACACAGGGAAAAGAGCAATTAACAATGCAAGTCTGTTTTATGCCTCGCAAGTGTGTTGAAAAACGTCATATGAAACGCGTGTGCATTGATTCATCACACATGCGGCTCCCTTATCGTCGTAATAATACCGCTTCGAGTGTAATAACCAACACAGCACACTTGTATCATAATGTACTATTCTTACTTGTATTGCGGGCTATAGATACCTAGGTAGGTACGTATAGTAGATATACTTTCCCATGCACGCAAGTTCGTTATACTTCGTTCGTTAAGCTTCCATACTTAGAAACATTTAATATGACATAGGTAATTTATCATCACGAAAATTCGTTCAATAATAATAATAATTAATGTAGCTCGTGCAGTCCGTCCGTTGCCCAACTGGAAATCTTCTGGGCCGGACGGGCTGCACAACTTCTGGATTAAATGGTTTCAAAGGTCGCACGCTCGCTTGACGGTTCAGTACCAGATTGCTTTAGAGTCTGGTTTGCTACCCCAGTTTCTAACGACAGGAGTAACCCACCTGCTCCATAAATCAGGTAGTACCGCGGAACCCAAAAATTATAGGCCGATCACGTGTTTACCGACGGTCTATAAAGTTCTTACATCCATTTTTAGAGCTAAGATTTACAATAATTTAAACAGTAACTCCATCATGTCTGTCTTTAAACATGGATGTCGGAACGGGTCCTGCTGTGCTAAGGAGCTGCTCCTTATTGATATGGCCATTAGCCAATAGGTTTGTCGTTCCCGAAAGGATCTTTCGACATGTTGGATAGATTACAAAAAGGTCTATGACTCGGTGCCACATATATGGCTCATGAGGGTGCTGGAGTTGTATAAAGTAGATACAACTCTGCGCACCTTCCTGATGTCATGTATGGGGCAATGGAGGACGGTCTTTCGATATCCAATATGTCGAAATATCCAGAGGAATAGCGAGTCGATAAGGATCGAGCGAGACATATATCAGAGCGACAGTTTGAGTCCACTTTGATTCTGTCAAGCCCTGAATCCTCTAAGCACACTGCTGGAGGATTCAGGTATAGGCTATCGACTGAGGAGAGGCGGTCAGGTTATATCCCACCTCCTCTACATGGATAACCTAAAACTCTTTGCCCCCAACAATATGCAACTGATGGAGCTACTGAAAGTAACTGAAACCTTCAGTAGCGCCATCAGGATGGAATTTGGTGTGGACTAATGTGCGGTCATGCATGGAAAGCAAGGGGCGATTGTGAAATCCGTGGGAACCCAACTCTTGGATTCCATAAACCTTCCAGCCCTCTCCGCAGCCGAAATCTATAAGTATTTGAGTATGTCGGCAGAGTTGGGCATCAATGTTACTGACATGAAGCAATCGTCGAAGGAGTGCTCCTTTGGTCGCCTGAAGAAAGTATTTAATAGTCTTTCATCAGGCGGAAATAAGGTGCGCGCCTTCAACGCGCAACTCTGATTGAATAGGACTTCGCAACTACCTTATTTCTGAAGAACAGGATATCTAGTATTCAGGTTATCTATAGGAGTTTCTTCCTAAGGCTAGTATAGTTGTAATACTTATCGATTATCAGTAAGGAGTGGTCAATCGTGAACGAGATAATGGTTGGTTGTAAGACTTTCAGACTATTAGTGTGAAGTGGCCACAAAAAACGACTGTATCACATGCATTACGAGACAAAGAAGAGTTTCGATAAAGCTCTATCCATCCACCAACTAAAACAGACTTCGGGTACTTTGCAAAAGTATTTGCATGAGATAAAATACGAATATTTTCTCAATTTTTCAGCACTTTTCTCATATAAAGAAGGAAATGAAAAATCTAGGAAAAAATTAAAAATATGGCTGCTGATGTGATAATTACTGCTCCACTTAAAAACCAACTATTAAAAGAAGAATGAATGGCACCTTGTATACGAATATACATATGTCCACCAATGTACTATGTATCCCACGGGATTTCATTGATGGGACGCTCTTTGTAAACATAATAAATGGATTTCTAATGACCAGTCACATTTTGTCGTGGGGTTGAAGTTATTTCGCCTACATAAACATGATCTTGGTAAATAAATAATGTCTATGAAATCTAGGCAATAGAAGTTCCACGAAATTCTTACTATGAACTGGAAAGCATTTCGTGGAAAAATCGTCCAAAAAATTCGTGAATTAAAAGTACCTACCTAGGTAAATATTATTCTCGTCATAAATGACAAATTATTTGATTTCTGTAAGTAGGTGTACAAATACTTTTACACGTTAATAAATCATTTTTAGTCAAACAATTGATTTTATCGTTTACCTACTTAAGTCACTGGGCTATGAATAAAACTTAGTTTCCATTAATTCTTAAATGTTGTTCGCGTAATAGGTGCCTAATACGAGTGCATAATTACAACATTGAATTTACAATACGAATGGGTACTTATAGCTTAAATGAGTAAATTACTTTCTGAATTATTACTTAAGTAGGTCAAAGTCACAGTCAGCATTTATTTTAAATAGGCACATAAAAGGCACTTTTCAAAGTCAGGTACCTACAGCAAACTTGAAAGGATAAGACGTGAATTTGTTTTAGGTAGGTACTTAACACTTTATTTTACGACACCTACTATAGCTAAATGACATGTAGATCAAGCTTAATCTGCTAGTACGTTCATTAATAAACTGTTGTGTGCGTACAACAATATTTTTCAAAACAAACAGCCTTGTGTAGGTGCACACATAGGGCGGGCGTATAAAGGCTTGGGCGGCGCACTTATCGCCCTATATTATCACTAGAGCTTTCGCGCTCCGCTATTGCCTCCGGTTGCAGACTAAACTGTTTAAGACGAAAGTTTCATGAACAAACTTAGTATAAAGTGAAAATATTACAGTTTGTTAACAAAGTTGTTAATAACGCGTGCGTTTTTTATATTTTGTGAGTATTTTTAACTTATTTTTCCATTAAATTAAACGGTTTTGATTGGGTCGTTATTTTGTAAACAAATATACAGTGAGAACTTTAATGTATAAATGAGTGTTAATAAATTGAATGTTTTATTGGTTGGTTTAATGGAAATTAATTCAATGGTCAATGCTAATACTATAAAATCAAATAGATTAAATAGGTTTGTAAACATGTTAATCTAATGTAACGTTCATATATTGTAAACTCAAAACTGCAATCAACTTTGTTTTACTAACTTTGACAATAATAGGTATATCACAAACTATGTATATGAGAAATTAGGATCTATAAGAACATTCATGTTGTATTTTCTGCAAACAGCGTAAATCATGCATAAATTAATTGCATTAAGTTATTGCTGGCATGTTTCACTGAGCTTAATGGTTCTCAGTAATAAGCAGGCAAGGGCCTCACTGGGCAAGCCTGCATCGGGGATAATTAAGGTGTGGGAACCGGCAAAAATCAAGAGAAGTCCAGTCAAATCATTAATTCCAATTACTCCATTAAAATACACTTTTTAAAGTTAAAAGTTACAAGAAAATAGAATTGATTCGAGGCGCCTCTTTTATAAGGTAGTTTTGTATCGTGAAAAATGGGAAAGAAACTCCATAGTGAGTAACTATGGAGTTTCTAAAATGATTAAGAATATTTTGTATACATTCATTATAATTATAAATGAATACGATGTACCTAGAATAAAATTGCTGTACTCAAAGGCAAGCCATGGATGATAAACGTATTATGTTAGTAGATACATGGTGCTCACATATTAACAAGTATTGCAACCGTAGACGACTTTTCCTAACATTTTAATAAAAATTAAATCAGTGTGTGAGTTAAAGTTCTCACAGAATGTAGAAGCAGAAAATGTGCCAAAAAATGTGGTGGTGTGGAAAAACTAAAACTAAAAAAAACCTTGCCAATTTACGTTAAAAATATTTTAAAATAGTGTCCCAAAACAAACGTTTTACTTATTGCTTCCACACTAGAACTTTAATATTGGTTACAAATACATTGTACTTAAATATAGATATACATAATGTGTTTTACAATAAGTAACTATGATTCATTAAGTTGGCCAATTGGTAAATAAGTAGATCGTGACATCTTTATCATTTTAATTTAATACGGATAAAGGGCTTCCCTTATTCTGGTGACTATTATTCATATACCTACTTCCTGATCACGGTTTTATGGAATGAAGTCTTTATATAAATAGTTTCGGTTCATAATATTCAGGTCAATTTAAAAGGACCGTTCGCGTTCGTTAAACATGTTTTAATAGTTACATCAATTAAACACACGGACAGCTCCACTCAATCTGTGTGGTTCTTTCCTCAAAAGATCATTTCAGACGCCGATCCACATGGTCTTCACATGATCTGACCAAGATTATGTCTGGACTTTCAAAGAGACTGTGACCTCTGAGTTTGTTTCGGCCTTTCTTCTCAGAGTAGTCAGATAGGAAACGTCGACCTCATCTAGTTTAAAAAAATATGATTGACGTGTAAAAGTGTTTGTACAAACCCACTTACAGAAATAAAATCATTTATCACTTAAATTAAATTAATAAAAAGTAACGATGTAAATTGCTCTATAAAGAATTAGCGTAAGTGACCTTTTTGGCAACATTTTTATTTTTTTACATTATTTACTTACCTACTTGAATGTTTCCCAAATAGTACTCCCTTGGGAAAGGTTTTTTTTTCTGTCTCTAGTTTACCGTATATGTGCCTACCTATGTATCTACTAGGTATGGTTCTCATAACCTAAAACTATAATACATAATACCTATAATTTACTCATGTAATTGAAGAATATATCCGCAGATGTCAGAAAGAGATAAACATTGCACGAAACGAGTCGATTATTATCCCCGTTCAAAAAGAAATACGTAACATGTCATCCGTTCATCAAGCAGGCTTTAAATCGAGATAAAGAGGATCAATGCTTAGCGCCCCATCAAATTGATATCGATACTTTTATCATTTTCGTTTCTGAGGGTTACAACGATTGTAACAAAAAACAAAGTTTTAACGATGGCATTATTGATCTTTTTTTCTTTTCTTGGCTACTTTGTTCCAATTAGTAGTACAAGTAACTTGTTAGCTTTAATATAACAAATATTTAGGTTTACTAAGTCTTATTCGTACAACCAAACATGTTAGGTTTTCTAAAAAAAAGAAAAAATAAAATTACCTATGGTCTCTATAGACTGGCATTCGGTTCGTCAAATAATAATTGATCATTCTCATCTCTTCCAATCTCCGGCTGATACGACTACTTCGTGCTTCCGCATAAATAAGTTCCTACTTGGTATAAACGGTTTTAGAATGTTGCAAAGATCTAGTCGTAGCACGTGTTTGGGGGTCTTAAATGACCTTTAGTATCAGTCTCTTATATAAACTTTCATATTATGAGCAATACGTTTGTGTAGATTGTGACTCACTTACCTACCTATTACCAAGATAATGAATGTTGAGGTTTGGCTAAGTTAAGTGCTAAGCTTATTAACCAAACCCAACCAAAGTGTAGTATATTAGCAGCATTTATAATCAAGTATCATGCAAATGTCATAATTAGACAAAAGCATGACCTACGGCATTTAAAAATATTCCACAGACCACAACACAATCCCTAATTTCTCTTGAAGTCACGCGACTCGTAGGCGCCAATTTGGAGACCATTGTTTGGTGCTTCAACGACCCGCGTCCTAGCCGCGACAACCCTTTATTTCAGTCACCAATCTGCATGTGAAATGTCATGATGATAATCGCTACGCTTAGCCGTCTGTGAGCGACATTATGTTGTTGTAATGACCTCAATCAAATCGGTTTTAAAACTAAACAAATTATACTGACTTTTGAACTCTAAGCGTAAGGTAACTACTGTCCGAAACAACATTTGCTCTTCTGGCGTGTGGCAGTCTTTTTCTTAAACCCGATGAGTCACATTAACGCCCGGATGTGTGCGATGTACCTACGTAATTTCTTCAACAGGTTTGTCTAGTGTGTGATGACCATCCAGCGATGATGTACAGTCCCGTGGCACTATTGCTACTGGCTCTGACGAGCGCGCTCGCGGCTCCCGCTTTGTACGACGACTACACGGTGAGTTCAGTTTCAAGTTTTCTACTCATCACTCCAGCAGGCACATATTTGCAGTTATTGACAACTGTAAGAACTACCTTGATTGCTATTTTTTATTCATGCAATTTAATACTTCTGCAAAGATTTGTTGACAGTTCCTTTTGCATAAGTAACGCAATAGCCTGAACAGTAGAAAATAACTTGTTAGCCGTAGAAGATGTAAAAGTATCAGGAATGTTAATCGATTGAATTTTTATTATAGAAACAACCAGGTTTTGCCAGCGGCTTCATCGAAATCCGTTCTGCTGTATTTGCGTACCTATACATTTGTAATATTAGTATTAAAAATTCATTATGTCGCGTGTAGATCCACGAAGAGTTCATGCAAATAAAAATGACATTGTGGCTTTTGAATTTCAATAAGAAACAAATACGAGTTGTTTCTCGGAACCTCAGCCCTGCAATTAACTAGGTCACTTTGTTCATACGCTGCTAGTGTGGGAGCTAGATTGTTCGGATCAAGGTTGGCTTCATATGAGAACCGCTTCACAGAAGTTTTGCTAATGAGTGATACGATATCTATTGGGCTGTAAATAGGGCATATTTTACGCTTATCACTTGGATTCAGTCTCGTAACGCTGTATTATATCATCTTTATCGGAGCTACTTAATCTAAATTGAGCATTGATATTAAATAAAATTGTATCCCTAAAAACTTATTTTCAGTAATTAAAGATAAAAAAACCCAGGAACACAAACAAGCTCGACGGCTCTTAAAATAAATAGCCTGCTTTAGTATTGGTGTTGTACTCCAAATTACAAATTATTTTAAAATAAAATAGTTTAAAATAATTTGTAATTTGGAGTACAACACCAATACTAAAGCAGGCTTGTATATCTTCACGTATGTCTTCTCATCAGTTAATTTAAATTTTATAGTTTACTTTATTTCAAGTACGTAATAAAGTAAACTATAAATTTTGCAGTTAATTCATGTGAATTTGTTAATTAACCAAATGAATGAATGTTTCACCAATCGTTTAGTTTGCGCCATATCCTTTAAATGCCATTTACTGGACCGAATTGTTGTCGTAATTGACTAAAAGATAGTTTTGGAAGGAACAGCCCGTTATTATCTGAATTTAATATTGGTCTTGTACTCCAAATTACAAATTATTTTAAACTAAAATAGTTTAAAATAATTTGTAATTTTACAAAATCAAAATCAAAATCAAAATCAAAAGTCATTTATTCAAATTAGGCTGAGAATCAGCACTTTTCGAACGTCAAAGTACATGAGACAGTCCCCCAAAACGCCCACCCTTCACCACTTCCTAGTGCTTTAGCTGGGAAGAAGAAGTAGTGGAACAAACTCCCCAGCAGCACAGCTGTCTGTTTAGTCGGATAGACTTGATTCTATACATACTTAGGCAAAGTAATAAACATTACGAGACACAAAATATTAATTAAATAATTAGTCAAAATGTCAGCTAGCCATACCAATATACCGACAAATAAAATGAAAACTGTCGAGGCCAAATAAAGCCTAAAAGAACTCATCATAGAAAATATTGTTATGAGTAGATCATGTCAATAACTAATGACTTAATAGATAGTTATAAAAAAAAAATTGTTAGACAGGCAATAAAAAATAAAATAATAATTATATGAACGCATATAACCTGTCACTAGATACGCCGATTCTGGAGAAAGAACATAAACATTGTCTTGAGTTAATCACAGCGACCAACTATTCTTGTCATTTAAATAGTCGTTGATGGAATAGTAAGCCTTTAAACAAAGGACGGATTTTACTTGAGCTTTAAACGCATTAAAAGGCAAATCTAGCAAAGAAGAGGGAAGCTTGTTATAAAAAGTTATACCAAGCCCAACAAATGAGTTATGAACCTTATGAAGCCGGTGAAAGGGAGCACGTAGTTTGTCCTTATTTCTTGTGTTAACGGTGTGAATATCACTGTTTTTAGTGTACAAGTGTATATTTTGCCTAATATATAAGATGTTAGCGAATATGAATTGTGATGCCACCGTGAGAATACCAACATCTTTAAAAAAGTCCCTCAAGGAAACTCTGGCACCTAGCTGGTAAATTGCACGAACAGCGCGTTTTTGAAGGACAAAAATATTTTGAATATCAGCAGCTTTGCCCCACAGCAGAATACCGTAGGACATAACGCTGTGAAAATAACTAAAGTAGACTAACCGAGCTGTATCGACGTCAGTGTATTGGCTTACTTTTCTGACGGCGTAGGCGGCTGAACTGAGCCTCCCCGCTAGGCTTGATATGTGTGATCCCCACTGAAGTTTGGCATCTACTGTTATGCCCAGAAAAACTGCCGAGTCTACGGTTTCAAGCACCTCTTTATTTAAGACAATGTTGGGACCTAGATTTCTAACATTCGGTAAGGCAAACTTTATACATCTAGTTTTCTTGGCATTGAGAACTAGGTTATTTGCCGTAAACCAATCCGTAACCATTGAGAGTGCACTGTTTACGTCGTCAAAATCTTGTCTATTCCTGTATACTTTAAAAATAAGAGAAGTATCATCTGCAAACAGTACAACATCACAAATACCCTTTAAATAGAATGGTAAGTCATTGATATACACTAAAAACAAGAATGGGCCGAGTATTGAGCCTTGAGGCACACCTAACTGAACTGGTAGCCTGGAAGATTTTTCACCATTAATTTCTACACATTGGAACCTATTTTGTAAATAAGAATTTATTACTTTTAAAGCTTCGTTATGGACACCGTAATAACTCAGTTTTCGCAAAAGCGTTTCATGGTGCACGCAATCAAAGGCCTTGGAGAGATCACAGAAAACTCCAATAGCATTTTGCGAGTTCTCCCATGCTTTAAATATGTGTTTCAACAGAGCAACACCCGCATCTGTAGTCGAACGACCTTTTGTAAAGCCCATGAATTAACTGTTAATTTTATAGTTTACTTTATTACGTACTTGAAATAAAAGAAGTCTTTGCTAAGGTGTATGTTAACTGATGAGAAGACATACATGAAGTGCTCGCAAAATAATGAAATGTTTGATGACGAATTCCTAGGAGAGCTATCTCAAATACTCGGACATACATATTGTATGATGAAGATTAACTTAGGACGCAAATAGATTTGTATTGAACAGATGTACGTACTTTGCAAGAAACAATGCAAAACACATATAAAAATAAAAAGTATGACCGAAGTCAAACTTCTGAAATAAAAATTGTATAGGTGTGACTTAGTGTGAGAGATCTTTCTTCTCTCTCATATTACGTAATGTGCATAAACGTGACGCCTTGACGTCCTTGAAATTTCGCAATTCTCGAATGCTCGCCTAAGAAATTTCACTTAAAAAAGGGAGTGTGTGTGTAGACATATATGTAGTATATAGGAACAGGGTGCAAATGTGTGAGGTATTGTGTGTTCTATTTTAAACGTCTTTTTATCATAAAATAATTTTAAAGGCACGTACCCACAAGTACCTGTGCAAAACATGTTCCGTGACATTACTTTAAGATCAGGTGTCGAAATCGACTGAAGGAAATAAGACGCGAGTTCAAATTTCTGACAAAAGAATAACAAATAAACTCAACCACGTCTACCGCTAAACAGGGATCTCCATGTTTAAATGGACCAAAAGAGAATGGAAAAAACAATGATCAAAATCTGACGACACCATTACAACACACGCGTCGATATTGTAACCTACTCATTTTTTTTCCTCTGCTAAAAACCGTCTAGGTTACAGCAACAAGAGGGGGACTGCGTCCTCTTGACTAATTAAAAATCCCCATCACCAGTGCGTCTGCCAAGCTGGGCGATTTTGGCGACTTCTATTTTTTAGAAAATAAATAGCGGCACGATATAAGAAGAAGATGGAAACTTCCCCTTTGCACTTTCAAATTCGATTAGGAGGCTTTTGATTAAACAGATGACTTTGCAGGATAAGCCCGCAGACAATGATTTCTGTCCGATTCTATGCTTGTTTTTGTCAAACTCTACTTTTCTTTCTGTATCTTCATTATCTTTATATAGTGAAGATACAGAAAGAAAACTAGGGTTTACAAAATCTATACGTTTTATATTTTCTGTGTCACAGGAGGTGGTCCCCCAGAAACGAGCAGCTTTAGTGCTGGATCGACTGCTGGTGGCGCTGCAGAAAGCGCTGCACGAAGACAATGGACCGCCGCGAGCGTACGCCGAGCGCATTGACCCCAACGGACCGAGGACGGCGCCACTCCGGCTGGCTGATGATGAGATGAACGATCTGGTTAGAACTGCTACTGGATTGTTTAAATGAACTAAAACATAAAAGTACCGGAACAGTGCAGAACAATAAGTTTCTCAATCTGCCTCTTTTTTACCAACACGCTTTTATTAGCTTCACCTGTATGTTTGTAAGCATGTTTGTTTGTAACCGACTCCTTTTTTTGAACGTGACTTTTAATTAAAAAAAACTGAAAAATCACGCTTTTGTAGTTAGCAGAACTAAAAATAGAAAATAAATAATAGTTTAAAAACACTTTAAAACCAAACTAAATAAGTAGAAAATAATTTAATTCTATTAAAAAGCGTGGGGTGCTTGATATTAATTGATTATAAAAACAGCTCAAAAAACACCCCACGCTTTTTAATAGAATTAAATTATTTTCTACATTTTTAGTTTGGTTTTTAAAGCGTGTTTTTTAAATATAAATTCTCCACGTTAGAAATAATTCGTGTATCGTAAGTATGATTACAAACGCAAAACTGGGAGTTTTGAAATACTTTTTTTAGTCAAATGGTATTCGCAAAATGTCTCGCAGTCGCTTGCGATCAGAAAGTGCTAACAAAACTTTCAAATTTATCTGGCCTCTATTCAAAAACTATTCATACATCGTGTTCCAAACTTACAACGGTGTTGATGCGTAATGCTGTAGAGAATTATAATCCCCTTTTCACAGAATAACACAATAACTGAAATAATAACCGAATTCAAGATCTCATATACCTAAGTCATATACTTCACCAATGTTTATATCTTTGGCATTATAGTTTGAATCCCACCGGGAACGATCTAGAGGGTTTTGACCATAAATTGAAGGTCGCAGAAGTATTTTTTTTATCTGCACGTGATGAGACGTGTCTGAACTCAATTTAACGGGACTTTATTATCCCAACACATTTTAGTACCAATATGACCTTAAGAATAAATGATATTAGCAAAGCAATAGTCAAAGGTACTCCGAAAACATCGTAAACATAAATTCGTATAACGGTTTTCATTCGACATTACGACATTTATAAACATATCCTTAAAAAATGTTAGGGACATAAACGACTACTTAACTTAATCGAAACCTTTCGACAAAAATATCATGCATATACAAAATAGATAATCTTTATGTGCTACGTGCAACGTAGCGTGCGTAGCCGTTTTCGTAGCAGCGACGTAGGCTTGCTACGAATTCGTAGAATGACGCTAATGAATTACTACGAAACTATAAGTATGTTCTATGTCATCTATTAACAAAATTTCAAAGCATTGGCTATAATATTTGTTTATAATACGTAGCATGCGTAGACAAATTCGTAGAACCCAGGTAGCCCCGCTACGGCTTTTGCAAATGACCTACTATAATCAAGAAATCGTTGCGTTTATTCAGTATAGTAATATGTAAAATGGGGCAGTTGTTGCTAGTTTAACTCTTAGTGTTGTGTTAGTCATTATGCACTACGTATTACGTAGTCAAATTCGTAGTAGCCGCGTGGCCTTTCTACGGTTTTGTAGGGTCGGTAGAATACACGTAATTTACTAGAATTATACTAAGTGCCTTGTTTGCTTGTAAGCGTACTATTTCCTGAAATAGCAAGTTGTTAACCGTAAAATATTTTTCTAAACAATTAAACAACAACAATACATCAAAAGGTATAATGTTTGCGTAGGGGCGAATTCGTTGAAAGTTACGACGGACACGAAACGGTCACGATAAAATTACTATCTGTTAAAAGTGAAATGTTAGAACAACAGCAAACGTCGTTGATGCCTTCACATACATAACTTTGTTTTCCGTTCATAGGGAACCGGGGGTGAAGGCCTATGTTTAATGAGCCCAGTGACCAAACCTACGTGATGAGGCAAAATTATTGTATGTAAATGAGTTTAATTCAAAAGCAATGACCTATTCTTGAACGTTGAGTCATTGTTTAAAGTTGTCTCCGCTAACTTGAGATTATTTATAGTTGCCAAGCATTAAGTTTTCTAACGACCCATACACGGATACTTGTTATTTGACGTATTCCTTCCCGGACATGATAGTGTGACCCATTTGCAACAATTGAGCACCCCATAAACCTTAGGTAAAAATTCTTGGGGTGCCACAAATCCCAATTCATACATATATCTGAAAAATTCCCAGAATTTGTCACTAAATATTATTTTTCTGTTAACTCTTAACAGGCCTTTTATATGTATCCAAATGTTGTAACACATCAAACCGTTAAAACTTAAAGGAAGAAATTTAATAACCATTTAAAAAAAATCATTTACACATGATTTTTTATCTCTTTATCAGTTATGGGACGTGGTACAGAAGTTAAAAAAAATTCAGTGGTGACGATAAATCAGTTGATAATGTTGACAAAAGTTGAATTTGCAATTGAGTAAAAATCTAATCAATTAACTGTTTCATACCATCATACTACTGCCTAACTACCCAGCAACCCATCATCATCCAACAACATATGTGTTAGGCACCCAGGTAGTCATGTCCGGGTTACAAGTTGGAGAGCGGCTATACTACTGTCCGAAAACCAGTAGGAGTGCCCAATTTTAACTGTGCCAGTAGAAGGCACATTAATACTTTGAATATCCATACTTAACGGTGCATACCAATTTTGCTATCGGTATACGGTATACGGTGCATAGCTATTACATGATCATTAAGCATTATTGCGCAATTTTTTTGTTATTCTGAAGAAATTAAATAAGATGAGTTTTAATTTTTTCAAGTAGAGGTCTATCAGAGGGTGAACAAGAGATTAACATTATTGTTTGTTTGCAGAGCGCGCTGCAGCGGCGCGGCAGCGGCAACGGCCGGGGGCGCGTGCTCCGATGTTACTTCAACGCGGTCACATGCTTCTAACTTATCTATGTCTACTACCTTACGTGTTGTATAACAGTAGCCTAACCAAACTATAGTGTATTTATAAATAATTATCATGTACCTACATATAACTCCTAAATTAATGTTTAAAATGTAAAATAGATATTTATTGTTGGGAATTTGAAGCTTATTTGAAATTATCTTAGCATGTCCAGTTATGAATTTGTGCCAAAAATCTACTACTACTTACTATACTGTAACATATAAGTTAACTGCCTTTCAAAAACAGCATTTAAATTAAATGGAGTATACCCCTTTGTCACTCCCACTCTATTGCTATAACAATAATAATAATAAAGTAATGTTTCCAAATGTCATGTCTTATGAATGAAGGAATTACAGAATATGTTTTGTATTTTAGAACGTACCTACTGTTTAATTATGTCCTAAATGAATTGTTCTTGCCCACCGAATTTATTCCCTGTAAATATTCCAAAATAAAATTTTGTTGCAATAACGCGTTGCCTTATTTATGTGAAATTGGTTATGTCGGTAAGCTCCAACTCCGGATGTGATTCAAATGCATGCGAATTAGAATTTATAAATGTTGAACATTTACCTTCCAGTAAATGAAAGGTTTAAATCACAAATCATTTATTACTTCGATAGTAAATATAACTAAATGACTGTATCGTACGCACCGGGAGCATTCACTTTGCTAATTCGTTTTTCAAACATTCATACTATGCAGAAGCTTTAGGCAACGAATATTCATTTGAGTAACGAACAGTTTGGTAAGTACGTGAATCTAAAGACGAAAAACACATTTTAAACCAGTCCTTTCACCGACGCCTCAGATAGTTTGCCTCTGTCAGTGTCAACAACCTTATTGCAACTAGATTATAGATCATTGTGATGATGATCGGGTGTAAAATAACCACAGCAACAGCTGCAATCCAGCTGTACTAGCAAATAAAGGTTCGTCGCCTAATAAATGCTCGTGCAACGAATGTTTGCAAAACAACTTCGTGAAGCGAATGCTCGCGCCGTGCGCGCCGCCCTTTAGATAATATTACGTCTATTACAAGACGGGATATAACTAGAGTTGCCAACTCTAAAGTTATATGGGGCTTGTTGTTCCATTCACTCGGAATAACAAGTTGCTTGTTATTATTAATAGTTAGTTGTTTATGGTTTTTCAGTCAAGCAGAAATAAATTAATCGGCCATCAGGGCGGCAGGGACATCGACGCGCTAACTGTTTCTGTACATAATTCAGTACATTATTTTGAACCTCTGTTTTTCATCGGATTTTGAACGCATTTTAACCGCGTCGGTATTGCAGTTTTCTCTGAAACAGTTGATATATTTTTTTTAAAACAAAAATTCTGCGGCTCCTACGTAAAACTTTTTCGTCGATTCCCTGGCTTCAGAGTCATGTAGGTACTGTATTCATTGTAAAAGGTAAGGTCGATGTCCCTGCCACTCTGTATACATGTCTTGAAACCACATCTCACGTGTGTTCCCAAGCACGTGAATATTCAATATTGTAATATTTAGGCTAGAACAAACATATTGAAACCGCCCCAAGGATCACAAAACGTAGTATAGACACCATCCGTGATACGTGCTGTTTTGATAGGACTTATTTGGAGAACTTGTGTGGTGCTGGCGGCGACGGCTGCGGATCCCTTGGACGGCGTTTCGTACCAATGTCTCGATCTTGGAGAAACTTCGAATCAAGGAGAGGTTATCACCGACTGTGCAGATGCGAATCCTCAAATACTTCGGCCACATTGTTCGAAATGAATGCTCCATGGAACGACTTGTTGTCCAGGGGCAAGTAGAAGGCAGGAGGTCACGTGGTAGATCACCTACGCGTTGAAAAGACCTTATAAAAGCTGCAACACAAACGTCCATAGTCCACACTGCAGACCGCAACAAGTGGAGTCGCATCGCGAGGTCTGCGTCATCTGAAGAAAATGCATCATCGTCAACCATGACAATGCTGTCAAGAATGCACAACTGAGGAGGAGGATTTGGAGAACTAATTATTTATGTCACTAATTAATTTTATGGTAATTAATGTTCTAGTTTCTATTAAAGTAATATGAATTTCTTCATATAATATTTTCTAGTTTTGGGTAGTTCAAACTGGTAAGACAATCTCACGTATTCGGTTACGTAAGGTGAGCAGAACGTACACCTAATAATTTCATTTGTTACTTTTATTTATTTACTTTCCAACTAATTCCATTTTTCTTGTAGGTGAACAAAATTTTACTATGCGATAGTAATTGTGCTTCCAGCCTCCATTGCAGTTGATATAGATTCTAAACGGATTACCCTAGTTTTGATTTGTATATTTTTGTGTTTAGCCTATGTTTAAAATTGATTTGTATTTTAAAAAAGAATGCAATAGTAGGTACCTATTATACGAATCTAAAAGTTTGCTGAAGACGTCATCAATAGTAACAGAAGATGTAGGTTAAATAAGCAACAAAATGTTTGTATCTACCGTTAAATAAACAAGACCTCATAAAATAAATTACGACATCTACACGAAATCTTATTAAAACATAAATGCCAGCTGTAATTTACTGCAAAGCTGACATCATAAGAGCCCTACATTATTTTAGGAATTACAGGACAGCTAAGTCCATCGTTATTTACCGTAATGTACCGAAGGGCCAACTAGTACCTATGATAAACAGATGCTTTAAACTTGACGGATACCTACCTATCTGAGTGTGGACCTTAGGTTCCGATAAAAGCTCGACTGGGTCCCAAATTGGATTATTATGAAATTCAGTATAAAAACGTGGTTCTTGAAATTTTAATGCAAGGTAAAATAGGTTAAGGCATGTAGAACTTCCATAACAAATACGTCCTCTGGTTGAACTTAGAAAAACTTTCCGATCTTAGAAAACATTCAGGGAGAAAACCTATAAAATTCAACCACTTATGTCGTAAACTGGTTATAACCGATCATAAAACAAACCAAATTGTAGAGTGCAGACCGGCCATAGTTTATTTTTATCTAGACCTCACTAATAAATACAGACAAAACACACAAAAACTAAATGTTTTGATTTTTATGGACTTTATTTTGCTTTATCGTTCGCCAATTCAAATGAAAATTAAAGCTCAGAACGAAGACAGAGAATTATCTGTTGCCATGAAAATTAACATGTCCATTTTAAATCATCGAGTTATTTCAGTAGAATCCTAAGCATAAAATAATCTGATCCTTTCGCATACTCAAAACCAATGAGTATCAAATAAAAAATACAGATGTTTAAATTTAAGGAATATTCAAATTCGGTTCGTTGCGACGGTAGCGCTTTTCACGAATGCGGTGCCACACTAAAACATAGACGACATCTAGCGTCGAATCTTGGTACTTGGTACAACAGTTAACAGCCTTCACTCCTGAAACATTGAGCTGAAACTAGATGGTGCTACTAGTCACTAGAATTGTGTTGGTCGTAAAAATGGGGATGAGTAATTCGAGAATATACTCACAAAGCTTTTTTTTTCACCAAATGCTTTACTTCCTTAATGACTTAATTAATTTAAAGTTTGTCGTGTAGGTAATGTTCAGATGATTAAATTTTCTTGCTTACCTCATGTTAAGTAAGGGTAGATATTCTGGAGTTACTTATGTCCACAAGATGAACCCTACTTGGCCGTTTCATGTTAATTACTCACTTGTTTAGTTTATAGTTGTATGATGTGGTCTCCTCTCGTGTATATAACCAGTTTATTAGTTGATTACAGTAGTTGGTGGTGGTCGGATATCTTTACAGTATGTATGTGATGACATAATGCATTGAGTGCTTTGTACCCAGCTGCTCAAGAAGGAGGATAAAGGAGGGAGAGAATATTTTTAAACGTGTTACTGGATAATACACCTTTCTCAAGGTTTTGCTGAATCCTAGACAGTATCCTGTTAGCCTCCGCCCGATCTATCTCTCTGCCCTCTTTTTATACTCCTACGTATGATAAATAAATCAGAATCAGAACCTACCTACTAAATACCATACATTAGTATTATGGCTACAAGAATGTATATTGTCTTTAACGGTCATTCAATAAAAATTTCATCGATGAAAATTTTGTCTGTTCCCGTAGTTAATAACACTTTTGCACACCAGTCTTTTATAAATTGTGTAAGAGGAATATGATGTTCCGTTTTGCATACTTATTTATACCTCCTCATATCAAAGTGAAGTTTCTAAAGAAACGACACGCAATGTTATCTAGATATAGATTTTTTATCGTGTAGGTGTCTGATGGAATAAAAGCAGTCACCCTTGAAGAGCACACCTCTATAGAATCTGACGGTGAACGCTTCCATGCTCTGACAGCGAGGCTTTTCTTTACGGTGCGAACAAAAGTGGCCGTATACCGTGGAAATGCTTCGTCTGCCATCACATCGATGCTCGCTGATTTGAATGGTCGATAGCCGCTAAACTGCATGAGTTTTAGAATTCAGGGAAACCACATAGATTTGCAAGTATGAATCGTGAGACTTGAAAAATAATGTATTTTAGGATACATTGGAAATGTATGTTGGAGTGTATCTGTGCAGTCAGTGATTACAGCAGATTGTTACTTGTTATAATTAAATCAAACGCAACTATAAATTACTTAATTAAAGTTCCATTTGTGGAACTGTACTGCACAGCGATGAAATTATTGCGGTTGCTACGTTTTGTTTGACATTAACGTGCTGGAATTACTAATTAGCATAATTTGTATGGAAATATGGCCCAAGCCGAAACGTGACGGATTTACAGAACAATTAAATACAGTCTGCTTTAAATTTTGGCGACCGCGGTACTCCTGTGCTTCCAACGTACAATACATATCTTTCTTTTGTTCAAAAGTTTCTGTGTTGCAATCCACCTCTTGACTTGAAACTGCTTCCGGTAAAGTTGCTCTTTTGCTTCCTTGATAAAGATCTAGCGCCTACATCGTACACGTTAACTTTTCCAAATGTGTGAAATACGACGTTTATAAATAATTTAATACACAACATTGCAACCGAAACAAGAAAAGCGGAAACGAATCGATGTGGACAAAATTGGAGGTGAATAATATTATCAAAACGTAATTTAGTAAGTTCTCTTAGAACTCGTGAATTCTACGTGGTGATTGGGCAAAGTTGCCAAATATCGTAGCCTTTTTGTACGTCAATAAGGCTAGAGAACTTTTCCTAGTCACGATTAAGCCTTACGTGTCTTTGCTTGTACTAATTTAGGGTAATAGTCGGTAGTTAGCTGTGCCGGCCATTGAAAGGGGTTCTGGAGCGTGATGGAATAGCATAAACCTACGTTAAAGCTAGGGTCACACCTACTAAATATATAGTTTAAATATGCTTAATTTTTGAATGCTTGATTTTGATATTCAGGCACCTACGAAAATGGTTGGGTATAAATATTTCGTATTAGCTCTGAAAAAATGAGGGAGGTACTAACAATTTACAGTAAAAAAGATCAATAATACTATTCATAAATCATTTGCAAGTCTTCTTGTCTCGCGTCCGATGACAGCAATGTGGAGGAGTAGGTACTTCATGTCCTTTTGTTTTTGCATAGATAATTAATGAGTTATCTAATTAACTACTAGTTACCTATTGAAAATGGCTGTTCCTTTTACTAGGGTATGTTTGTAATAGTGTGGCTTTGGCCTTACCGACCCATGTTTTGGCCTGGAGCTAACAAAATGATCGTGCATTTATAAACTTTCAGGGCCATTATCGTCCTATCCTCTCTAAACTAAATAACCAAGGTTTCCTGTTAGATAACGCGTTACATATATGCTCCTGGATTCAATATTCTACATTGACTGTACATTTTTCATAACAACAGAATATTTTAAAATGAGCCTGTTATATAACCACAGAAAGACACACTACCCTTTTCCACCATACCATTTTCTACAGGCTATTTATTGGGTCACAGTAACTTTTATACTACGGTATTAAAATTCTGAGAACCGATAACCACTCGACGGATTATGAAAATGTATATGACATAAGTTGTCAATACGGTTGAGTCACTAAAGTTTAAGTAGCGATAGCAACACCACCTGTAGCGGTCAGGGAAATGAACAATACGATATTGGCCGAAATTATTTACCTATACCACGAAAGCAGAACGTGATCAGTGCACAGTGGTAGCGGCCCCGACTTACCAGTTGTAGGTCGTACGTTCGAACCCAGGCCGGCGCTTTACTTTGTGTAAATTACGTCATCACCACTGCTCTCAAAACGGTGAATTCATCATTCATCGTGAGGAAACCAGCATGTCCTAGAACCAAAAAATTGAAGACATGCGACATTTACCAACCCGCGCAGGACCCGCGTGGTGGAGGCCTGTGTCCCAGCAGTAGGAACGTTATAGGCTGATTATACTATATCATGAAATCTAATAGCAAGTTACAAATTCTACGTCAAAATCTGAATTCCATGAAAATTCAGTACATAACCATACTGAAGGGTTAGCCAACCTTAAACTCAAAACTTTAACTAAAGTTGCAAAGCAAATAGTACCATCAACGTGTTAACGTAATCCGTTTTAGAGAAAACTAGTTTCAAGCTGTTAATGAGTACTTACAAAGTTTGTAATTTTTCTTCTAAATGTTTGCTCTGAAAACTGTAGCGTTGACACTTAATACATGTGCTGTCGAGTAATTTAAGGAGATTAGTTGCGAGGTTTTGTATTCAAAGCCTTGCAACTAATTTTAGTTATCTTGTTATTACTCTCACTAAATGTTCATACTTAAGAATTCTCATAATATGTTCATAGAAAAAATAAATTATGCGTTTGGCTTGTCTTAAAAAACATATTGCATGACGTTTCTGAAGTCTGTTTTCTTTCAACCCAAATAAAATGAAAAAGTTAATAATAAATAGAAACTGAGTATTCTTTTCTTTTCTATCTGAGTATCGCAATACGTTTTCACATAGGTACATGACAGTAAGAAAGAAACAATTACAATTTGTGAGTAAAAAAAAAAGAAAACGTTACCCTAGGGCATACAGCAGTCAAATATTTCTGCTCTATATTTTGACACATAGAGTAGGCATAGAGTATAGTTTTATTGTTAGATGTCTGATACCTTAATTTTTACAACATGGTACAGTTGTGTATATAAACATACACTTTGCGATATGTTGAAGTGATTACAAAACGTGTGTATAATATGTTGTGTGTCGTTATAGTTGTGTATGTTGTTGTATATGTGTATGTTATGTTTTATGTTGTATTGTTCACACAGTACCTGAAAACATATATATAGTGATAAAATAGGTTAAGATTTAAAAAAAAACTCGCTACAATTAAAGTAAATCGCCATAAAATTTCGCAAAGTGGTTACGCCTTTACGCAGGTGACTGTATCATGTGAGAAATTAATGATTCAGCGTCGTAGTAATAAATTGCAGGCGCCAAGTGAGAGGGGGTGTATTATGTTATACGGAATATGGCGTCGCACCTGAAAGGTTATCTGTTACAGAAGATAGATATGAAAATGTCATATCTTTTACAGATAGTACCTACCTACATACTTAAGCATACATTTTTGCTTTTTCTTGTTACCCTCTCCAGTCGTTTGTCTATGTAACTCTTTGGCAATATGTCTAAATACTGCCAAAACTATATTTGAAATTCTCGTAAAGGTTTTGAAAGTGAAGTTAGAATTTGTTTTCTAGGCCCAATGGTGAATGATGAGCATGATGCCAAAATGTTATTGGTAAATTTAGACCTGTACTTGTGGTAGTTAAATAACATTTGGCACACGAAAACAAAATCTTTCAAATTATATGAATTCGGAACCAACGTTAAACCTACTTAGTGGGTTATTAATATGATTGCTATGCTCGTAACCACCAGCGGCTGCGTAAATACTAAGAGTAGGCTTTCATTTTGACAATTCAACAACATTGATTGCGTAATTGAATCTGTAGACAAATTATACAAATTTTTCGTACATAAGAAGCAATGAATAATCAATATCCTTCGAAATGATTCAGAATTCTGATTAATAGTGTGTTACACCGATGCTTAACGTCTGCCCTACCATAACCGTTCTAAGAAGATATTGCCACCATCAATCAGCGTGGCTTACCAGAATTACCTGTGAGGTGACAGGTTATACCTTCACCAAAATTTGTATAAACCTTAGAATTTATTAGCTATTCCCTTTTCTAAAGTGTTTTATACTTTCTATGAGCATCTACCTATGAGTACTGTGCTTAAATGTATCTGAATTACCAAACATCTTTTGCCGCCATCTAATATGAAAGCGATACAAAAGTAGAAAACACGACTACTAGCACAAGATTTTTAGTAATTGAAAGTTATTCCATTCATATTCATATTTTACTTATAGGCAAATCTGCTCATGGAAAGTAAAGATGACATAGGTGCCGGTTGACGGTACCTTATTAAATTAATGCAGGTCACAGGTTAGGTATATGGGATAAAGTGCCTTCAGGCATGTCAAAGAGTTTCCGTAAGTTGACAGTTCCGCGTATCAAAATAGAATCTACAAAGAGGAATAAGAAGAATTTTCTATAACGCTGCGACGATGTGCCAGTCGACTGGTATCAATTATCGTGCTACATAAAGCCGCGTCATACGACACCGCGCGGCTGATTGAGTGAAGCGATACTCGGCGATGCACGGCTGCCAAGGTAACGTGAGACCAAGTGCTGGTACGCATACTATTCAGTGGAATCAGGATTTCTTGTGGTCCTTGACATACTTAACTTAGAAAATACAGTTTAATTAACTTGGAGTCGTGATCAATTTTAAAGACCCAGGAGCCTTCATTTAACTTACACATGGTGTAAGGTGTAACTGAAATTAAAATTATATTTAAAACCTACACAAACAAAAAGCCACTAAATTAACAAAAAAGTGTATTGATTGAATGTTGAATAACTCAACAAAATGTAGGGAAACTCAACTCATTATTTTTTGCCATTGATACGAAGATATTTTTAGACAAAAACTTAAAGAATACCATGTTTCTGAATTAAAAAGACTGTTATAAATAAAAGAAAAGAAAGAAAACTTTTAAAAACAGTGTTTTATTATTACTTGTTAATAAAACGAACTAAAATTATTTAAATAAAAGCGTGTTACATATCGACGGTTAGAAAAAAGAAGGTGTAACATGCTAATGAATGTTCTTTATTTCTCCTACCGTAAAAATGTAACACGCTTTTATTTAAATAATTTGGATTAACTTATTTTTAACTTTTTAGTTCGTTTTATTAACAAGTAATAATGAAGCTTGTTTTAAAAAGTTTACTTTTTCTTTTTTTATTATTTTTTTGTATTTGTGATGCGGGATTTACTAAGACGTAGTTCGTAGCAGCGTTTTTCGTTATGTAGCTCGTAATAATTTGTAGAACCCACATATGTGTTGTTTTGAGCACTTAAAGTGTTATGTATCTATGGCCACCTTCCAGCTCCAGCATGAGACCCTGGTTACCATATAGGATTAAAATACTCGTCAATACAAATCAAACGAGTCCAAACACGATGGGGTCGTGTCGTTTTATTGCGGAGTTTCTATGGCCACCTTCCAGCTTCAGCATCAGTACAGCTCTATGTCGTCGTCATAATCACGCTATATACATATGCTTGCAAAGTTTCAGCTCAATCGGTTAAAGATATCTGCTTCAAAATTGATGTGCAAGATACCCCGAACAAACAATTACATACACACATTGCAAATTAGACAAAAGCTTGTAAAAATACACCTTTTTTATTTTTGTCTTATGAATTATGATATTATGTAAGTATATACCAGTAAATAAAAATAATGCAAAAAGAAACATTTAAAGGTACGTTTGTTTATTTTCACGTTAAGGTGCTATTCTCACTTTCAGGGGACATGGACAAGATTTATGTCTAGACCCAGAACTCTCCTGCATTATAAAAAAAATAGTTCCACTCCGTGTTTTGAGAAAACCTTGAGGAAGAGACAGAAAAGAGTTTATTGAAACAGATTTTTCTTTGATGTATGTAGAGCATGGTCACCATACTTCAGGATTGCTCGTTAACTTAAGTAAAACTAATACCTGTTCCTTAGCAGTACGGGATAAAAACATGTCTTCAATATTTTCTCTCTTCTAATGACTTTTCTTTCGGTATATTATGCAATACGACCGTCTCGTGCGCAAGCACTACTACTGAACATGAGGGCCTGCGTTCAATACCCATGACGGGCAAAGTGTTTTTGGGTTTTCCATCTAGAATTTCGCAATAGCAGCCTCCTGGCTGCTATTGCGAAATTCTGTATTTATAATATATGGATTTCTGGCCTGGTTGATGGAAACAGGGGCGAGCCTGTAACGTAAAGGATAATGTTGGTGGAATGTACTATAGTTTCATGTCTGCCTAAACCTCCAGGGAATGGGCACGCCACGATTGAGGCCGTAAGTCCCCTCTTTGAGGAGTGAATTGAGAGGCGCTACGGCGTCCTCACCTTCCGTCTGACGCAGGTCCTCACTGGACAAGGTTGTTTCGGGACGTTCCTGTTTCGGAAAAGGCAGGAGGAAACGCCCGGGTGTTTCCACTGCGAAGATCGCCCGGAGGCCACGGTGGAAGATACAGTGGAGGTCTGCCCAGCTTGGGCGGAGCACCGCCGTGTCCTCGTGGAGGCGATCGGCGACGGCGATCTCTTGTGTCCGGCACTGGTCCAGGCCATGGTACGGAGCGAGAGTGCATGGGTAGCCGTCACCTCCATCTGCGAAGCAGTGATGCTCGCGAAGAGGGAGGCGACGCAAGTGAGAGAGGCAGTATATGCGCCCTCACGGCCCTAGTCGTTGCAGGAGACGCCCTGGGTGTTGGGAATCCCAGTCTGATTCCCGGCCACCTTAGGCGTGGGTCGACGGCGCGTTGTGTTCCACGCGCGCCTCAAAGAGATGTCAGCACTAATTGGTGGGATCCGCAAGGGCCGATGCTAGCCAAGGTTGCAGATCGATCGAAACAGATACCGTGGCCCCTGGCACACAGCCAACTCAGGGAACACGGGTGAGTTTTTGTCAGTAAAAGTCTGACAAGCCCTCCTGCTCCACCCAGAGCGGGAGAAGTTATTTGATGATTTCTCAACCACAAAAAAATACCCTCCAGAGATTACAGGTGTGATGTTATGTTATGTTATTATGTAGTTATAGTTAGATGTTTATTGTCCCCAATACAAAAAAACGTTTCTAGAAGAATCTGTTGTTAACTGGTCGTTTACGTTTGTATCAGCCATTTACAAAATCACTAACATGAGATTGGGCAACATATTTACTGATCCGAGATCAGACTTTAAACATTGTCTATGTTTGTTCATAACCTTACTAAGTTTATTACCTATTAACTTTATTAAAGTATCTTCTTGTTTACATAGTCTGGTCTGGGTTACCTAACAGTTAGCTAGTAAGTAGATAACGAAAGTGTACAGCAGCACATTGGTAAACATATTTACGACACTAATTAACAGTTCTATCTAAATCGTTTTTGGACACCTCGGGGAATTCAATTTGAGCACTTTGCTAAACTTATATTGGTCAGAGCAGTTAAATTAACTAGTGCGTATTCAAATATTGACCTTCATTTCTTGATTGCTCTCGCGTCCCTGGATGGTAGGCCCTTGATTATTTAAAGTTATCCTGTTTATGTAATTATAATTAAGTATCGGCCCCCTGACGTCCGTTTCAAATGAGCCTTTATGTTTAACGAAGCGTATGAGTCGAAGCGTCTGTTGTTTTGGCTAACAAACTATTATGAAAAGTACGTCTGCTCAGCTTCAAAGCTAATTTTCGTATTGTATTAGCTAATGCAAACTTATCAAAGAATAAGCTTGTGTACCTAAAATTGATTGTTTCAAAATCAAAATCATCAAAATCAAAATATTTTATCTCACATAAACCTGCAAGGGCACTTATGAAACGTCAGAAGCTAGGTGCACGGTTCCAATTTGTCGCTTCCTATGGAGAAGACCCGGCAATAAACTCTACGGTTACTCTTTTAAAAATAATTGGCTTTTATAATGTTTTCAAATTACAGTGATATTAGGTATGGGAGGACAGTGCAGGCCTGTCAATAAGTACCAGGTACTTAGAGGAATGAAAATAAAGAATAGAAACTGTAGGCCTACAACGTTCTCTCATTCACAATATGTAAAAGAATCTACATAAGTAAAATCAACCTATTTAAACCAACCTAGTTTAACAGACAAACATGTAAAAATATGAAAGAACACAATGATTTATGTGTTAAAACTACTAACTAAAATCGTTTCGTTTTTCATATTTTAATCATAAACTGCAAACGTAGGAACCTATTTGCTTGCATTGACGGCTTAAGCTTCCGGTACAACCAGGCAGGCGGAAACTCCCCATCGTATTATAAAGGAAACAATCATATTTTCTACAACAAATGCAAATTAAAAGAAAAAGCTATTTGTGAGCACAATATTAAGCTAGCATTTTGTGAAGAATTAACTGAAAATTATATCTACTCTTGCAATGGTTGTTGATATATCTCGAGGATTATTAGATTAATTTGAAATTACAAACGCTTTTAAATAAACAACCAGTACACGAAAACGTGATAAAATAAAATAAAAGTTTTATTTATAAAACGCAGGGGGCGTTTTATTTTTATTGGTCGTTATTCTCAATGGCTATCGATAAAAAGTACCTACATGGTAGACTTGGTTGTAATATTATAGGCTCTGTTCAAACTCGCGTAGTCCGCTCATAAGAGCCAATATCAGCCTATTGGGAGTTTTAAGAGATGTTATCATAAGTGGTTAAACAGGGCGAAAGGGGTATACCCGTTAATTAACTAAAACATAATTTAACATAGAGTTATTTCCAATTTAGCTGTTATATTATAGAAGTTGCGCACATGTAATTATTTTTCTAAGGCACAGTTCGATTGAGAAATTTATTTATAAAGGTCATTCTCAGGCGAGAATAACTTCTTCCACACTTCTAGTTAGTAATGTGGAGATTGACACAAAAAGTAAAGGCTTCTGCCCAGCCGTGGGTGATGTTGTGCTGTCGATAATGATGATTATGATTCTTAATCAATAGTAGCCATATTCATCAGTAACACATAAGTGGAACAAACCAAATGATATCCCGCAGAAAAGTTACGAAGCCATGTGAGAATCGTTTTTACAAGTCGTAAATAGTAAATGGATTGTAATGGACTCAATCAAAGACTCTGGGCGGCTGGGAAAAGATCAGTTCCTTCCTTAACGTCCATAGATATTTATGATTTTATGTGTCACTGACGTCACAAGAGAGTCAATTATTTACTGTATCTAAATTTGATTTTAATCTGAAATTACATGTGCGTCACACCTGTTGACGTAAAAGTTACTTGACTTTAAGTATATTTAATACAGCGATGGCAACACATCATTTTTAAAACTTTTAATGATTTTCATTAACAATATAGACCACCTACATAACATACGTCGTACAGTGGGTGTACCAGCGAAGAGATCGTTATCATTATGAGCCCCATGTTTAGACGTTTTAGGCAATATTTAAAATCTGAAAAGTTGAGAATGTAAATTGTAAGCAATGGAGCAACATGGGATGAAGATATTAATTAAAGCTATACTTAGCACCTTTAACAGTAATCCAATGACGATAATAACTATAGTCCAGATAATATAACATCAAAAGAAATTAGGAAGAGTTAATAACTAAAAAATATTCTCGCGAATATTCTACCTACTAAATAATATCTTTTACTGGTTTATTTTTTACTGACTGACAACGCGCAGTCTACACCGCTGGGTCTTGAAGCGTGAAATTTTGCACAAGATCTCCCTAATAACGAAAGTGCGCTTATTTTTGAAAAATATTAAGTAAGTTAATTAAGGAATTAAAGTTTGTATCAGCCGGTGTGTAATCCCATCGGGCACACAGCCTGCAAATGAAAAACGCGTAATAACGTCTCACGTTGTAACTCGTCTTCTAGAACAAATACACGTGCATAGGTTATCTAAAGAAAAAATTTTAGAAATGAAACACCTCTTCGCACGGAATTACTTTCCAGTTTTTAGTTGGTAAAATACATCACATTTGTAGCGCCATTTTGTATGGAGAATTGCAATGCTATTTCCTTTCGTGAATTACTCTTACATTTCCTTATGAAATGTCCGTGTTCAGAGGGACTTCAAATTAATTGAACTTTAAGTTAATATTTCTTTTTAGGATTCCGTACCTCAAAAGGAGAAAATGGAACCCTTATAGTATTACTTTGTTTTCTATCCGTCCGTCTGTCTGACTTCCAAGACCCCTTTTCTCAGGAACGCGTGGATCTGTATGTTAATATCAAATACGTAAATTTAGTCTCTTTGAGTTCTAAAAAAATCAAGCTAATCAAATCAAATCATCAATCTAAGTCAACGCAATAAAAGGATACGGCCTTTTAAGCGACATTTTTTAAAAGTCACAAAAAAATCAAAACCTATAAGGTACTGCCCATTGACCTAGAATCATGAAAAGACATGGGCAAAATTTATATGGGCTTGTACTTACCCCAGAATGTACAGTTATAAAATCTATGTCTTTTAATACTACTGATCTTTTATAAACAAAATTATAAAGGCGCATGTTGCTCAGCAGTCATCATCATCAGCTTACAGCAGTCCACTGCTGGACATAGGCCTCTCCAATAAGGGTTTTCATGAATATTCAAGCCACCAGTTGGCGCCACTTCGACAAGAGGTCTTCCAGTTCGCAAATGAACTTAAAATATTTGATATCATTCGTTTCATTCTTCCGTTCGTTTCACCATTCTATTCTATTCTATTTTTTTGAAGGTTCTGGCTCCATCGATATCGTTCGATGATTTTGCCAATGTCAAGGTATGAGAAAATAATTATCGTAAACTGTTACACAATGATTGATCAGTGTTTGTAGCGGTGGCATTAATGGATCCCCATGCTAAAAAAGGACAAAGCAGTTGCAAAGGACAAGACAGTGCAGATCTCGGGGATAACAAGACGGATGAGACTCGATCCCATTCCGAGTGGCCAGCTTAGCAATCGAATCCACGTTCTCATTATCAACTATTCCAGTGTGGCTGGGGATCCAAGCCAGAGCAATCTCCAAGCCTAAGCAATGGCATCTATACAGGAGTTGTTTAATGTTTAGGATAAGAGGAAAATTGTGGCGAGAGCGAAAAGGTGATTTTGTTAAATCCTGTAGACAGCTAAGAGAATCTGAGAGAATAAGACTTTTGTTGAGTCCATGTGATTCAATGTAGGAGACTGCTTCCAAAAGAGCTATTGCTTCCCCAGTGTATATAGTACCAAAAGCAGGGCTACGAAAATTTAGAATAATTTTGTATTTTGGGATCCACACAGCTGATCCGACATTACTATTATCACACATCTTAGAGGCATCTGTAAATAACGTCAGCCAGTCGTGCCAGGCCTCTGCTAGAATCCTATTAAATTTGACATTAGCAGCAGGGTAATGTTTGGATATACCACAGTTAAAAATAATTTTTGGTTGGAAGAGCAAGGAATCAAAATTTACTTCAAATAAGGGGTTTTTATCTAACTGGACTAAGGAAATGTGCAAATTGTTTAATTTATTGAAGCTGTTAACGAGGAGTGGAGGATTTTTGTGAGACCAATAGCGAGATGTTGGGATTATCTGAGAAAGAGTACGAAGAGGAGGGAGAAGGGGATGACATTTAGTCTGGATGACTTTATAAAAAAATCTGTCACAGAGATATTGTCTACGTAAGTGAAGGGGAGGCTCTAAACATTCTACCTGAAGGGCATTAATAGGTGAGCATTTCATAGCACCCGTGATAATACGCAAGCATTTGGATTGAATTTTCTCCAGTTTGGCCAGGGCTATTTTATTACATGGTTCCAACAGAAAGATTCCATAGTCAAAGTGACTACGGACTATGGCATTATATAGGATTTTCTGGGAAGTTGGATGAGCTCCCCATCGAACACCAGAAAGGGCACGTAAGACATTAACGCCTCTTTCGCATTTCTTTGAGATGTAATCCAGATGATTTTGAGTCAAGAATGAGGCCAAGAAATTTTGCTTTGTCACGGATCAAGATGGGTTCATTTTCAACATAAAGGTTAATGGGAGGAATATTACGCTTGCGAGAAAAGACAACTGCATTGGATTTGGAGACTGACAAACTTAAGCCGTGATCGGTCAGCCACTGGTTTAAGTAGTAAAGGGCAGAATTTAAGCGAGATGAGGCATCTGAAAGGGAAGCTGAACTAAATTAGAGAGCAATGTCGTCGGCATATTGTAGGATTTTACAGAAACAACTCACTGAAGACTCCAAATCATGTGTGTATATATTATAAAGGATGGGGCTTAAGACCGATCCCTGGGGTAGGCCTTTCCACACTAGACGGGATGGGGAGAGGTAGTTTTGGTGACGGACAGAAATAGAACGGGACATAAGGAGACAACAGATGATGTTGACCATCCTCACAGGGATACTCAGCTGTAGCAGCTTTTGCCTGAGTATTGGAAGTTGGACATTATCATAGGCTGAAGCTATGTCTAGGAAAACACCGATAACACTTTCATTATTGGAAAAGGCAATGCGGACATCAGACATGAAGACACTTAGACTATCTAGAGTTCCCATACCTCTTCGAAAACCGAACTGTGAACTGGATAAGATGCCTTTAGTTTCCAAGATCCATTCAAGTCGGTTCTTGATGAGATTCTCCATAAGTTTAGCCAAGACAGAAGAGAGGGCGATAGGACGATAGGAAGTAGAATCTTTTGGGTCTTTCCCAGGTTTCAAAATTGGGATGATTATTTGGGATTTCCAAGACTCTGGAACTTGGCCAGTAACAAAAAAGGAATTGATTAGGTTCAGAAAGATTAGTTTACAGTTAGAAGAAGATTTGGAGATAAAGGAGTAGGGTATTCCATCGACCCCTGGAGCAGAATCCCGGAGATGATCTAAGGCACAAATAAGTTCTGAATAAGAGAAAAGGTCATCAAATCTATCAGAGGAAGTGGGAGGAGAAGGATCTATTGTGGGAAGGCATTCAGAGCTAGGAACAAAAGGAGGGGCTAATTTGGATATAAAGTCTTCCAACCAGGTACTGCAGTCATTGGTAGAAATATCGGGAGACTGGCTGTCACAAGCTCTGCGGTAGCTTTTGATTTTTTTCCATACAAGGGAAACTGGAGAACGTGGAGAAAGTGACTCGCAAAACTTGAGCCATCCACATCTTTTCTTTCTTGCCAATAACCTACAAGTAGTTGCAGAAGTCTTTTTAAAATATAAGTATTCGGGCATATTTATACTGGAGGAAAAGGTGTTTTCTGCTTCTTTGCGTTTACGGACACTTTCCGTGCATTCAGCATCCCACCAAGGTGGAGAAGGTATTAAGTGACGGGCAGAGTTTTTTAATGGGATTGAAGAATTGGCTGCTCTTAACAGACACTCAACAAAATCACTGTAGAGAATTAGGGAGTTGGATGAATTTATTTGGGGAAAATTTTGAAGTTCCGCGTCCAAATTGGACAAGAACTTAGACCAGTCAGCTTGGGATAGGCGATATTTTTGTAGGGGTTGGATAGGAGGA
The DNA here is from genome assembly GCA_949091785.1 of Polymixis lichenea. Classification (NCBI taxonomy): domain Eukaryota; kingdom Metazoa; phylum Arthropoda; class Insecta; order Lepidoptera; family Noctuidae; genus Polymixis; species Polymixis lichenea. The sequence goes on along the minus strand of OX420945.1, from coordinate 12,121,259 downwards.
GAACGTGGGTGAGTACTTGGAAAAGAAATTAGGATAGGAAAATGGTCACTCCCGTATGAATTAGGGAGAACAGACCAGGAAAGAGTTGATACTAAGGAGGGGGAAGCGAAAGTAAGGTCAGGAACACTAATATTTTGGTTAGGGGCAACCCGACGGGTAGCAGATCCATCATTAAGAACACAAAGGTTGCGGTCATCTAAAAGGTCTAGCAAAAAGCTGGAGAAGGGATCATTACAGTGAGAGCTCCAAAGGGTGTGATGGCAGTTAAAATCACCTAACAAAATCAAAGGGCTAGGAATAGAAGAAAGGATAGAGTTAAATTCAGACAAAATATTAGCATTGGGATGGGGAATGTAGGCTGATACATAGAATATGTCCATGGCTCTAATGGCCACTACATGTAGACCAGGATCATGATGGGGAAGAGGAATCTGGGAAAAAGTGATAGATCTGTTAACCAATAGGGCGCAACCCGCCCATCCGTCTTCTCTATCGTCCCGAAGACATGAATAACCAGGAACCCTAAACAGAGATCCAGGGCTGAGCCACGTCTCCGACACAGCAAAGACAACGGGTCTATATCTATTTATAAGATAGGTTATATCATGTTTTTTCCTGCGAATTGATCTACAGTTCCACTGAAGGATTTTTTCCATTAAGGCGAGTTCAGGATTCAAGGAGTTGTTGAACTAATATTACGACATTGTCCGGTATTGCGTCACTAAATTTTGACAACATGTTTATAAGGGAGCAAACTAGGAGCTCTATCAAATTGTCATTAGGAGTGGGAAGGGGAGTGGTTTCCACATAAGGAGAATTTAGAGCACAGCCATTAGGCTGAGAAGAATTAGGGGTATAGACCATCGACTTATGGGTTTGGGTATCATATGACTTACCCAATCCTGGCCTAGGTCTTGGGGAACGATAAACTGTCTTGGTATAGGAGGTTTTAACAGGGGATGCATTTGGAGAAGAAGTAGGAGTCTTAAGAGGGGACGAGAGGAGAATGGGTTCAGAAGGATAAGCATGAGGTAGTTTATATTGGGAAGGACCTGCTGTTACATTAGAGTATGGCAATTTACGAGGACGAGGAAACCTTACTGAGGCCTCACGGTAGTTTAGGTTTTCTTGAGACATTACCATTTTAATTGACTTCTGTCTTGAGTGTTCAGGGCAATTACTATCAGTGGCCTTATGGTTTCCACCATCACACAAAAGACATGAGACCTGTGAGTCAGGAACATTACAGCTATCTCCAGGATGAGGTTGAGCGCAACGGTAACAGCGGGACTTAGATCTGCACTGAGTGCTTATATGGCCAAAACGTAAGCAGTTGCGGCATTGGATAGTAGGAAGATGATAGATAGAGACAGGAAGAGAAACATTGTAGCAGAAGACTTTCTCTGGGAGAATTTGTCCAGAGAAAGTAAGCACCACTGTCGATGATGGGGACCAAGATACGGAGTCCTCATTTTTGTTTTTAAAATTAAGCCTTCTAGCCCTAATGACTTCTCCACAATTGCGAGGGGTTTCTATACCGAGCACTAGCTCCTCTAGTGTCCAGTCAGTAGGAATATCCCTAACAACTCCCATGCGACTTACATGAAAGCGTGGGATAGTTGCCAAGTATTTATTTTCAATGAGAATGGGATTGCTGACAAAGTTGTTGGCATCACTGAATGTTATGAATTCAATAGACATCTTGTTACGGCCCATAGACCTGACACTGCCTTGGACAACACCTTTAAAACCTTTATTGAAAATAAATTGAGCAAACTTAAGGGAATTTAAGGTTAGGCCTTGCTTAGGGTCTGTTTCCACCCTAGAGACAAATACAGTAAAGGGAGCTCTGTCACTCTCACCATAGAGCATTTTGGAGTCGTTCTCAAAACCTGGTTTAGTAAATACGGACTGAATTGAATCAGACGGCGGCTTATTTCTTTTCGCGTCAACGAAAATCTCAGGACCTCCGGGGCGCTTTCTAATATCGAGTCTTACGCGATCAGTGTTTTGGGAACACTCCACAACCTCCATAATATCAGGAGGAATCCCTCCACCCCCATCAGAGGGTTTCTCGGCACTCATTTCCTTAGGAAAAGAGTGCAAAGAAGCTTAAAATACCAACCTTATACCCAAACCAGACCACACAAAAAAAATCACAACACTACAAACAGATTTTGTTATCAAAATAAAGTTGAGATTAAGAAACGCGTGCTTAATCTCACCAAGACAATGACAAAATCGTTTCACCATTCAGTCCGTAGGCGCTTTGACACTTATGACAGGTGCCCGGACCTGACGTCTCAGTGCTGCCACCTAGTGAACGTCATTTCAGAAAACCCTCATTGCACGCCATTCAGCTCGATTCTCGGCATCTCTCATCCAGCTGCTACCAGCCACTCGGCGAAGATCGTCGCTCCACCTAGCCTGAGGGCGTCCTACCTTACGTTTGCCGATTCGCTGTCTCCACTCTAGAATACGTCTACCCCTACAGTCATCGGTTCTACGGCTAATATGGCCGGCCCATTGCCACTTCAGCTTGCTATTTCAATTTGCATTTGCAGAGAACTAAAGATAACTTTGGTTCTCTGCCGGATCACCTCATTCCGGATTCTATCTCTCAGAGATACTCCGAGCATAGATCGTTCCATAGCTCGCCGAGCAACCTTAAATGTATGGACCAGACGTACCGTGAGTGTCCACGTTTCGGCGCCGTAAGTCATAACAGGTAGGACGCACTGATTGAAGACTTTAGTCTTTAGGCTCTGCGGAATACGTGAGACTCGACGAACCTTCCCAAACGCTGCCCAGTCCACCTGAATTCTTCTGTTAGCTTCCTTCTCAAAGTTGTTTTTACCAAACTGCAGCGTTTGACTGAGGTAAACGTATTCTGGAACAACTTTGAGAGCATTGAAAGCAATTGGTGCTGGAGTAACGTGATCGTTGAACATAACCTGGGTTTTGGCCAAGTTCATACGGAGACTAATGCGTACAGAAGAATCAAATAAGCCATGCAGCATCTGCTGCAAGTCATGCAGCGATTCAGCCAGTATGACGATGTCATCTGCAAATCTCAAGTGTGAGATGTGCTCGCCGTTTTGTTAATGCCGCGTCCTTAGCAGTTCAGCGTCTTAAACAATTATTACGCACTCTAGAGCGTTAGAGAATAATTTCGGGGACATTCCGTCCCCTTGACTCACTCCTCGACGCAAGGGGATGTGTTCAGTTTGCTGATCCTGAGTTTGGACGGTCCTCGACTCACGATATACTCTAATATTATGTCGCGTACAAATAAACACGTACTTTTGCCCATGTATGTACCTACTATTTTTGAAGTACCTACATAGATAGTATTGTAAAAATACACATCCAAAAAATTCACAAACCTAGGTTATTAAGTTTTCCATTAAAATCATTTTTTACTCACGCTTACATTTTTAACAATATCCATGAACTATTCACAACAGCAAAACGAGTAATTTCCAGAATATTAGCAGAACAGTTCATTCAACTTTTTTTTTTTCATTTTCTGGATTCAACCGCGGCCAGCAGCGAGCTCTGTGAAATGCACAAAGCATTGGGAAATGTAAAAAGTTAAATAAACCGAGGACTTTATCGTTTTCAGCTTCGTTGAGCCTCTTAATCCATACAAACATGATTGTTTTTTCTTTCTAGAAGCAACACTGTTGGTACCTACTGTTCTGAGTAAAACAAGGTTTTGATATAAAGTTTTATACAACATCCGTTTAAATGTTAGCTTAGTAGCAAAATGAAATATTAGTTGAAGTATGAAGTATTAGAAATATAGTTGACGAACTTTGCATACTACACAACACGTGAGTTAAAGTATACTGAAGTATTATCGATTTATAATGACGCACATTTGTATCGCCACATAGTTTCTGTGCTAAACTAGATGGCCTAAAGAGGATGAGGAATGGAATAAGTACCTACATCGAGAAACATTTGCTTTCATGTGCTTTCATCTTAATTAGCATATAATGTTCCCACTACTGGGACCCAGGTCTTCTCTCTGTGAGAGGGAGTGGGCTGTAATCCACCATGCGGACCCAGTGCGGGTTGGTAAATGTCACATGTCTTCGAATTGTTGGTTCTGAGACTTGCCTTTTTTCTCACGATTACAGCTACAACTTGTAAGTCACGGCCGTTACCACTGAGCCACCACTGTTCTTGGAAGGAAGCTTTAGTTTTATTCAAATTGGTAGATATCTAACCATAGCTTGAACCAATAATGTGATTGTAAACATTCAATAGATTAAAAATTAGTATTAAATTGATGATAATTACAACACTATTTGGCATACAATATTGATGTGTAATCCACTATAATTGAATTAGTGTGTGACGCTTATAAAGTTCATTTCAATCTGACTTTATTTCTGGTTAGAATTCTGAAGAAACTGACAAGTCGATACAGAGCGCAGTTTAATTCGTTAACTCTACCTTCAAAAGCAACCGAAATTAGTTCATCAGACATTTTCTTTGTAACTTTCCTTTGACATTTTCAAAGGATCTCGAAAACAGCAAAATAAAAACGAATTAACACTTAACCGAGCTGCAGCAGTTTGTTCCTGAATTTTCACTACGCTAATTTTTAAAGCCCGGTTCAGGAAACCCAATCCTCCTTAATTAAAAACTCAAACTTGTCGTGTGTGTGTGTACAGAATGCTCCTGAAAATGGACCTCTGCAATAAGCAGCTTGCTTTAGAACTCGACTCAGTCCACGTGATTGGGAATAACGAACTGGTTCTTAAGAACCAATCTCTGGTTCTTAATTCATTGGATTACTTTAAAGTAATCCAATGAATTAAGAAACATATGAAACCGATTTGGTATCAATTCTTAGAGTATTTTATTTTGAGCTAAAACTATGTATAGTGATTCTATACCAGCTGTTATCTTTAGTGCTTAAGGATAGCAATAGGGTTTCTGTTACACCCTGTATATGGTATGTGTTATATTAAATCTACAATAACTGTCCGGGCTGGTGTGGCAAGGTTCTTTTAGCCACTCATTGTCACCGACCACCCTAAGTCATGAATTTGCATGCAAAGGGAAGCAGTACGTACGTTTTCCATTGCCCCCGTAGCTTACTGAGGCTGGTGAATGCTATTTTCAGTCTCTTTGCTCTGTCAGTAGACGTGGTGATGCGGTTACTCATTCTCCTCTCATGGAATTACTTAAAGTCACCCAAAGTATATACTTTATTCGATGTTCTTTGAACTGAACCCCGTCATAAAATCGCCTATATTGATAAGTTCATATTGAAATTTTATTTCAATCACGCTGTTAATATTTTATCCTACAGTGTTAATGTGCCTCCCCTTGGATACCCTTTTAAAGCACTTACGATCCATTATAAATTATAGACCTGAGTGATGCAACATGTTAGATGTAACTATTAAAGTTAAGTTTTATTACAGTGATACCAGTGAAAACATGACTCGAAACTAAAAATTTAAGATACTATAATTTATCTGATCTGTTGATATAATGGTAACTGAATTATTCCAAAAGTAAGTACCTATCTTTTTTTAGTATCAACTTCAATTACATCCTTAATAGATATTTTTCTAGTGTTAGCTTTTAGTCTGAGGTAGAAAAGTTCTGAAGTAGCGACCACGAGCCGGGAGTGTTGAGGTCCGCTGGGAACTATTGGATAGACGTAGTCTGAGAAGACTACGTCTATCCAATAGACGAATGAGAATTCATTCATCATTGTTGGATACTCTCGTCGCAGGACATTTAACGTTTGTTTTAATTAAAATTGAAATGATGAAGACTGAATGGAATTCGTATCGAATTGGATTACACAAAACTATTCTAACGCTTCATTACAAGCCTATCTTAGGTTACTGCTGGTATGCCTAGCAATGACTTGAGATACCTAATAAGATGACCTAGAAGTAGGTTTTATAAAACTAAGTGGTATAATATAAGTGACATCACGTTAACACACATAGACTAATAAAAAGTTATGAGACCTCATTGCCGACAATTTGTTTTGCAGTTTGACAAATCCTGATTACTGTTATACTGTGTAATATTTTGGGATACAACAAACAAACATTTATACTGAAGGCCTAAATAATGTTTCGCAGCGAAGCAAACAAAACTGCATCTATAATGCGTCGGTTTAACTTTTTAACCAACTTCAAAAAAAGGATGAGGTTCTCAATTCGTCTGTATGTTTTTTATGTTTGTTACCTCAGAACTTTCGACTGGGTCAACCGATTTTGATAATTCTTTTATTATTTAAAAGCTAGTGCTTCACATGTGGTCTCATTTCAATTTCATCTAGATCTGATGATGCGTTTCGGAGACAGACAACGGAACTCTTCAAAATATAACAGTAAATCAACCGCGATTGCTGCTATCGCGTAAATATGCATTGTTTTGACCCCAAGGATGGAGAAATTTCGATTTCGATTCGGGTTAGATACTATAACTAAAAAAGTGAAAAATAAAAACTTTTACCAAAAAAAACAACCGACTTCCGAAAAAACACTACAAAGTGAAAAATAACAATAATTTCGGAAGTCGGTGACCTTGGATATGTATTTTAAGTTTTTGTCACCGCCTTCCGAAATTAAAGTTATTTTTCACTTTGTAGTGTTTTTTCGGAAGTCGGTTGTTTTTTTTTTGGTAAAAGTTTTTTAATCTAAAAAAGTGTTGAATGGAAATGGAAACAAAAGAATCGTTTGTGCTACGGTCGACGTTGCCATTTATTATTTTTCACACCAGCTGCTGGACAATGTCAAATTATATGTCATGCAAACCTAACCTAAACTAAGTAATTTAAGACCCTGAGGTCTAGCAGAGCATTAATATTGTACTGAATTTCATTATGGGCCTCTGGTCATTAATGTGATTTGAATTTGGAACGTAAAGTAGAAATCGCATACGAACATTTACGATAGGTAGTAGGTACATGCTAATTCCATGCATTCACCATTATCTGCACTAAAAGTAAATTGTTAAAAAAAATAAAACACAAATTAAAAAGAGGCGCGAATACTGAAAATTACTTTGCTTTGATAAACATCAAATTACTAAACTACAAATTCTCACAAAAATGACGAGTGACGATAGTGATTTTTTGTCGCAACCCAGTGCTGGGCACGCCGCGATTGCGGCGGTAAGTCCCCTCTTTGAGGAGTGGCTTGAGAGGCGGCATGGCGTCCTCACCTTCCGCCTGACACAGGTCCTCACCGGACATGGCTGTTTCGGGAGGTTCCTGTTTCGGATAGGGCGGGAGGAAACGCCCGGGTGTTTCCATTGCGAAGATCGCCCAGAGGACACGGTGGAGCATACGGTGGAGGTCTGCCCAGCTTGGGCGGAGCAACGCCGTGTCCTCGTGCAGGTGATCGGCGGCGGCGATCTCTCGCGTCCGACCCTGGTCCAGGCCATGGTACGGAGCGAGAGGGCATGGCTGGCAGTCGCCTCCTTCAGCGAAGCAGTTATGCTCGCAAAGAGGGAGGCGGCGCACGTGAGGGAGATGCAATACATGCGCCCTCACAGCCGTGGCCTTCGCAGGAGACGCCCTGGGCGTCGGGAATCCCAGGCTGATTCCCGGCCACCGTAGGCACGGGCTTGCGGACGGCGAGTAATGGGTAGCTCGCTGTCCGGTAAGGACCAAGCCCGGGTCGACGGCGCGTTGTGTTCCACGCGCGCCTCAAAGAGATGTCAGCAGCAACAGAGGGGCCCGCAAGGGCCGATGCCTGCCGGGGGTGCGGGTTGTTCGAAAGAGATACCGCCGCCCCTGGCACACAGGCAACTGAGGGAACACGGGTGGGTTTTAGTCAGTAAAAGTCTGACACGCCCTCCCGCTCCACCCAGAGCGGGAGAAGTTATTTGATGATTTCCCACCCAGAAAAAAAAAAAAAAAACGATAGTGATTTCACTCCGGAGTACATTAAATCCGAAGCCATTGGCATTGCCACCAATCTACTCCCACTAAAGTCCAAGGAATCGTACACGAAAGCCTACGACGATTTTTACAATTGGAAAATTACAAAGGGCGTCAAGTCTGTATCTGAATCAGTGCTTTTAGTCTAATTCCAGCATTTATCATGTACAAAGAACCCAAGTAGCCTATCTATTCGATGCTTAGGTCAACAATAAGCATCAAAAATAATGTACAAATTAATACATACACCAAATTACTGGCATATTTAAAAAGGAAATCAGAAGGACATCGTCCTAAGAAATCAAAAGTTTTCACAGCTCACATTATGGAAACGTTTCTAAATGAAGCCCCCGACCACAGATTTCTTGCCACAAAAGTAAGTGCCTTCCTATTGATTCAATTTTTAGTAACTAAAATAACTACATACTTACTATATAGGTAAGTATAAGTACTAGCTACCCGCTCAGGAATCGATCGCTTGTGTGCGATCTACTGATGTTTCGACTCTAAGTTTTATAATAATTATTATTGTAAACCATCGCAAGGTTTATGTGTAATTATTACAATTAATGAACTTTGTTAGATTTGACTGTCACAAACATGAGTGTGTCAGTTAAATCTAAGAAAGTTTATAACATCTAATACATAAAAATAATATATTACATAAGTTACCTTCATACTTAAATACTAACCTACGTACCTATTTTTGTTACAGGAAGCATTGATTTTTGGAGTAAATGGCGCTTGTCGTGGAAATGAACTCGTAAACATTAAAATCGAAGATATCGAAAAACATTCAGATTTGTTGCTGGTAAATTTTCCAGATACAAAATCAAAGAAAGAACGGTCATTCGTAGTCCGTCGAGAATTCGTAAGAATTATCGAAAAGCACCGAGCTCCACGCCCCTCTAATATAAACACTAACAGATTTTTCGTAGTTTATAATAATGGCAAGTGCACCAAGCAAGTCATTAGAAAGAGTAAGATCAGAGGCATGCCGAAAGAAATTGCGAAATACCTGAAATTGACAAATGCCGAGCACTACACGGGCCATTGTTTCAGGAGGAACATCGGCTACTCTATTGGCGGATTCAGGAGCAGACATGACCCAGATTAAAAGACACGGTGGCTGGAAATCTGATGTAGTAGCATAGGGCTAGGTTGAAAATTCTATGCAATAATTTGCCGCATTAGTGACAACATCAAACTAAAAACACCGTTGATAACTGATCCTTGGACACCTGTGTCACCACAACCTTCCACATCAAAACACTATTCATCTACCTCGCTGCCTCAAGCACCACCTTCACCAACTTTCACGATCCAAAATGGTCCTCAGCAGACCCAAGTTTCTGAAACTTTACTTAACAGTAATACTCAAATAAACTCTACCTCAACTTCAATAAATGTACCGAATAAAAACATAACTTTGTCATTCCACAACTGGTCTAATGTATCAAACATTACCTTTAACATTTAATTGTTTTAAATAGGTCTACTGACTGCAATTGTAATTTTAATAAATACTTTGATTCTAGTACTATTTATTGCTTTTTATTGTCTCGTAGATGGTGTGAAAAGTAGAGTATTCTCCTCGGGGATAAAGGCGTCTTCATCTTGGGCGACCTTGAATCCTACGCTGCACTCAGGATCCTTGTCTTAACTCCCTCGCTTTGGTTGGGAGTTAACTCTAACTCCCTCGCGTCGCTCGGGAGTTAACGCTAGAATCCTTCGTTTTACTCGGGATTCAATACGGCGCCCGCTACATAAGACATTAATTTATCCCCTTAGTGCATAATCTACTATTTAAAGCGGTGCCTATTACCCACGTTTATATTCCTTGAAATTAAATATACAAAGGGGTTTCTCATGAACTCAGATACAAACAAAAGGGAGGAACAAGTATTCGTACTCCGCAAACGGGGAGAATACCTACAATGTTTTTTTTTTACTATTTTAATTGTACAGTTGGTTAATTGTCTAATAGTTACTGTGTTCTGAAACAGTAACTATTAGTCAATTAACTAATTAAAAAGATGACAGTTGAAAATCAGTTAATAACTTACGCCTACGTGTTTTGGACTTTATCATATCTATGTATAACATGATGTACTTATATTTAGACATATACGTAAACTTCATCTCGCAATACCGCTACAACGAGCAATCTTGAAGAGTACCTAATGTAATAGTCGTCACCTTTTAGCTGTAAGATGCAATCATGTAGATTTGTTGGTCCAGTCATGGTATTGTAAGCTAAAATAAAATTAGATTCAATTCGAATTAAGAATATCTAGTACCCCTTTACTCGTTCTCTTGAGATAATTTGAATCAATTTTCCTTCCTTTTGTTTGGCTTCCATTAAAAGTGTAAGTGGATAAAAGCCTCAGCAGCAAAAAGAGGATTATTTAAAAATGTACATATTTTTTCTTGTCATCTCGATAAGTAAAATCTATGAATCCTGAAGACTCTTGAAGAAGGTCTTCTTTCTTCCTTATATTATGTACAATTGTGACATAAACTTTTCTCGGATCAAATAGATTAGCTTTCACAATGAGCTTAATACTATTAGATATATGTACTGTTTAATATTGTATTCCTGAAATCTTAAAGAGATGTTTTTCTTTCACAGGTTAAGAGGGTTTCGCTTTGAGATTGGCTTTAACGGAAATATGATCCGTGAAGAAATAACCTGTGTACGATCTGCCTTTTGAATGAGATATTAAAATATCTCACGAAAATCGTGAATACTCGTAAATAAAAATTATTCTTACATATAAAGGTGTTGTGTGATGTTACCTGAAGTAACATAATACAGAAACTCCGTATCTTAAATGTTCAGGCTTGAAGGAAAGTTAGCGGATTTGCAGTAGTCAAGGTACTTATTTATGCAGATGTTTTACTAGTAATTCCTAGACTGCATACAAACTTGTGACGTAACTTGTAATATTCTGAGTAAGTAATCTAATACTAACTTGATTGATTGAATTGGTAAAGCTATCCTTATCTGGCCTCAAAATTCACCCGATTTCTGGATTTATTTGATCGGATTGTGAATCCTCATTCGTTCATGTAATTTATTTTCGACTGTCCAGTGGGTATTTTTAATAGGTCGTCCAACGATCATATCGGGTCTAATATTGGATCAATCTTTTATCTCCAGTCCCGCTCCGCGATAGGCTTTTGTTTCGCGAAAATAAATTGTTTTATTTTGCCGATTTGTGGTTTCAGCGAAATTAAAAAATTTGAAACGTCAATTTCTATCTACTTATATGGGGTCAAATTAAATTAGCTGGCAATACTTTACCCACGTGTTGGATATAAAAAATAAAAAAAATAAAATTTATTTATTTCAGGCCTTCACCCATATAAAATTAAAAAGGAATTTACAGTTGCCATGCTTGCACTATAAATGTTACGGATAGACATACAAAATAATTAAATTTGAAATTGATAAGGATATTATCGATATCGAAAATTAATGAAACAAAGAAAAAATATCAATCGATGGGCGAAGGTCAGTTGTTTTTGTAATTTTTCGTGGAGCATTACGAATTTCCAAAAACCAAAATATAACAGTCGTTTGGTTGCCATAATGTACATGTCAGTGTCATTTCATGTTTTGACAAAGTCGGAAAGATGAAAAAAACATCTATTAATTTTCAGTATCGATACCCAACACTTGGGTAAAGTATTGCCAGCTAATTTAGTTTGATCCTCTATGTTTGTATTCTCATCTGTGTATGTAAATAAAATAAACTAAATTATCGTTAAAAACCACTGACGGGCGTATTTATTTAGCTAAAGTAAAAGTCAACGAACTATCATTAAAAAGTATGAGTTGGCATGTTTTTGGTATCGAATTAAGACATAGTCCCGCGATATACGCCTCGTGGAAAATACTATAGTCATACATCACCCTTTCATTAAGTTGATTGATTATAAAGCTAGTAGTCTAACATTTCCGGAAAAGCCATTATTTTGATTAGATTAGGTAATCATAAAGTAGAATTATTATTTCTTAAATATTTTTGCGGTGAAAAATATCGTGCAGTACATCGGTAACTTTTGTTCGAAGGATTCTCGGAGCGAGCTCGTTGTCTGCTTGTTTTCAATTTAATGTAATGGGCACAGCGGCCACCTACAATAATTAGTTCCGCAGTTACTCTTATTTCTTGGTCGTCAATATTATGCAATCAGTCGGTCGGTCTGATCAGATAACAGTCTATGACAATTTTTTCTGTTTTTATTTATGTTATTTTTTACGATTTCATATTATAATGGTAACATTAGAACCCAATATCACGCCTTTATTCTTCGAAGCGGTGAATGGAGGTGTAAAGTACACGCATAATATAATATTATTTATATAAACGTATAATTAAATAAGTACAGTCAACCACCAACCATCAATGATAAGCAGTGTTTATGGTAGTGAGGCGATTTTCGTAGTTTAAGTTTTACCATTGAACAAAGTTAGCGCGGGGCGCGCTTTTTAACCGATAAAAAAAAGGAGGAGGTTCTCAATTCGAGTTTTTTTTAATGTTTGTTACCTCATAACTTTTGACTGGGTGAACCGATTTTGATGATTCTATTTTTATTTGTCCCGTGTGGTCCCAAGACAGACAACGGAACTCTTCAAAAAATACACGTAACTAAAAAGTGAAAAATAAAAACTTTTTCCGAAAAAAACAACAACCGACTTCCGAAAAAACACTACAAAGTAAAAAATTACTTTAATTTCGGAAGTCGGTGACTTTGGATACGTATTTAATTTGTTTGTCACCGCCTACCGAAATTAAAGTTATTTTTCACTTTGTAGTGTTTTTTTTTAAAGTGAAATCAGTATTTATTTTTCCATTGACGTCTTGCCGATATTTTCTTGCAGCTATATGAGAAGGATGACTAGAGAATATATACAGGGTGCTTTGAACGCATGATGTTGATAAACTGCTGTTTCTACCGTGGAGGTCTTCTATCTTTAAACTGGGAACCATGATATCTTCAAGTCATAGACGAATCGTAGTATAATATAACATCAAACTTGTTTATTGTTCATAAATTATGTTCTGTAAATTCAGTGATACCCAAAAAGAGAGACAAAAGCAAGAATCGCGGTTATAGCTATTTTGTACTGAATAACTATCGATTAATCGGACATCAACCTTATATTACCATGAGTTTTTTTTTGTAATCTCCAGATTCAAATATATGTAGGTAGGTAATATCACACAGGCATGACAAACTCCGACCCAAGTGATAACCGATTGTAGGAAAGTAAGAGAAAGACTGACATCCACCACAGCGCCTCACTTGGACACCATCCCCGACCACATAATGTCATTCGCAGACATGACTGAAACGACCAACTCGTTCAAACTCCGCCTCAAACACTGTGGCAAAAAAAATAGATACCTAACTCTGTGAACTATAAAGCAATATTCTATGGTTCTACCCAAATTCATATAAATTAATAATTGAAAATTAATATTTAAAGGAGCAGCTACCTACGTGAAAGGTGCGATTGACACACGCGTCATATTTGTATTTTACACAATAGTCACCTTGACTATTGTTTACGTCACAGCATCGTTATCACGACAATTCTTTGTTTCAATATCACAACATCACGCTTGTGTGTCCCAAAGCGGTAGACGGAGGTACCGGTTCGCCAATAATTAGGTATGCTTCAGTTATCAAGCCGAGCTCAAATCCAGACTGCAAGCTCATACTGAGGAATTTAAAGTAAAAGAAAATCCTAATAATGGGGATTAAACTCAGGTCCCCATGCTTAGTAGTCCTGACGACAACAACAACGACAACCAGGTTCTATAGTAGTAGTAGTTCTATTTACACCTACTTCTACTTCGTTAGAAGTAGGTGTAAATTAATCTATAAAATAAGTATGTTACGAATGACGATGACCATTATTTCTATTTCGAAGATAAAATATTTTTCACTAACATTACGAGAAAGACTTAAAATTTCCTACTTCTACATTTGATTACTTTGGTAATGCGTTATTAAAATTATAATAGGGAATATTTGTAGAACGGCAAACGAGGCAATGACATTTAACGTGAATGTTTCTATATATCATTCAGGTGTCGATTGAAATGTGTAAACAGCAAATACCTTCAATAGAATACATTAATTTGTTTAATTGGAATTCAAGGAAGGTATTATGTGTAACGTCTAGGAAATTGCAGGTTTTGGGTTATTCATTGGAATACATAATTAAATTACGAGAGTATGTAAACGTAAATTATGTCTATAAGTACGTATCGTGCGAAAGGCACAAAAACATACAAAAAACCATTTTGGACAGTATAATCGAAGAATTCGAGGAATGCAGGCCTGATGTAACGTAGATAGATTTAGTTATATTATTCAGTACTATTTACAAACAGCTAAAGAGTTGTCAGTTATAATAAACTGTGTGCTTCTGTGTAAGGTATTATTAGACAAATAATCTGCGAATTGGTATTGGTTTTATCTACTAGTGACAAAATTAAACGTAATTCACTCCCGGACATTACAAAATGTTATGAAATGTTTTGGACAATAGCTACGTAAAACAAATGATAATAGCTTTCTATTTCCATTGTATTATGCACTAATTAACCCAATGCTATTGAATTACCCCACTATATACCCCCCAATAATCCCACTGCTGGGTCACAGGCCTCCTCTTTGTGTTCGACCACGCGGGTTCCCAGTGAGGGTCGGTATTTCGTAGGTATCAACTTAATAAAAGCCTATTTGTTTGTTTCACCTAATTAACGTTTTCCAGCAACACGACACAGTAAGTTGTACGTGTTATTATTAACACCTAAACAGTTAATTATGAACACCGTGCGACACGATATCACCGCTTATTTCACCTTGCACCATGTTTAATAACTCTCTCCAGGAAACAGGTATACGTGATTAACAGCCGATAAAAGCTTTAAGAGAGCTTTATCCTATTGAGGCTATTTGTCATTTTTATCTTGATAGTGTACACAAGCATTTAATCGGTGCTCGCCATTCAGTCCCCAAATTGTTATTAAAGCCTATCGTGACATATTGAGAGATAATTTTATCAAACTGTTGATGTATTGCCTCATGGCTGCCAACGATCCCATTAACTGGATGTTGACCGTACAGAAATTGGTTGGTAACTATTTTGTTATTGATGGATAATTCGATAATGTCACTCCATGTAAAATACATGTAAATGTGTAGTATTCAGCTGCATCGAAATCAAAAATCAAAATATTTTATATCACATAAATCTACATGAGCACATTATGTAACGTCAGTAACAAAGTGCAATTGGTTGTTTCCTATGGAGAAGAGCCGGCAAAAAGCACCACGGTTACTCTTTAGAAAAGAATTGGGTTTTACAATGTTGTCAAATAAGAGTGTTAATGACACAATTAGTATCCGGTTAGACTGGAAGCCAACCCCAACATAGTTGGGAAAAGGCTAGACAGATGATGAAGATGGATTATTAGATAAACGAGTGTTTATTTATTTAAAAGTTCGTACACAACACCCTAACAGCTGTAAAGCGCCAATGCGATGTGATGATGATATGTTGGAATACAAAATAGAATGACCTTTAAAGTTTTCGTGTAAGTTCATTTGTAATAATAGTACATTGTTCCATCAAATAGAATTAATTTTGTAACTTTTTCATAGACCGTTATCAAATAACAAAATGTCACATATTCAAGAGGGACGCAATACTTACTGGCTTTTTAATTTCTCAAACAATCGATAATTTCGTAGATAATATCTTTTGTTACGAGGCCTTCTCACCCTATTATCATTATACGAAATGTCAACTGTCTGTAGAGTAGTTCTAATCAAAATTACTTATTAACTAAAAAATGGCGTCGAAAAGTTCATCCGCATCGCTGTCGACTGGTAATGTTCCCAAAAGACTGGCAGCATTACCAAGCTGTATGGAAATGCTTAGCCGCTGGCCAAGGTAGAATCCAGCCCTTGGGTCATGGGAAGTGTCAACCAGCCTTTTCGAGATTTCCTTGAAGAGACCATGAGCACTCGGACCCCACGGTTTCAACCCCAAATGGCTCGAAAATATAATTACCCATTAGGTTGTTATACTTTTGTCGACAGCGATGCGGATTAATTTTTCGACGCCATTTTTAATTTGTGAATAGGTTTAGTTAAGTTAGTGTTATATCACTATATAACATTTCTACATTTATATCTATAATGTGTGAAAGTATGTACATAATAAAAGGGTATTCTATTCTTATTAACTTAAAGTAATAGTATCAAAACTTACTATCGTAAAAGTGGAATTTCAGATATCATAACCATAAGAAATATTTCAAAAATAACAAAGATATTTATTGAAATCATTATTCTTTTATATTCGTGAGAAAATTTAATTGTTACAAACTTTATGCAAAGTCATAACTTTTTTGATTAGGTAGGTTCTCCAAATGTATAATTTGATAAGTTTGTAAACAATGAATTCCATATTGGATTGAATTGATAATTATAAAATCCCAAAGTAATTAAATAAATAGCAAATCTGTGCTTGATTGAAAGTCCATTAAAATTCGTAGCTTCGTAGCACCGTCGTAGCGCCGTAGCAGCGTAGCGCCCTACGGCACCTACGCAAGTGAAACGCGCGGCAAAGCTTAGTACCGCATCGCTATATAAACCGGGCCGGCACTTCGAACCGTTCATTTGCTTTCAAAAACCATCGAGGGAGACCACGGAACCAGCACTCACAGCCTCCCGTACTTACTCTTGTAAAAGTGATCGTTACTAGTTTCACGTAGCCCTCCAGCAGGCAACAGCTGAATTTATTTCCACGTGCTGTATTTTAAAGGTAAGTTTATTTTTCAGATTATTGTTCTGTAATAGGAAATCGTTTTTTTAAAGCTTCTAAGATTTATTCGTAACTCATTTTATCGACATTCTATTTTCAAGCGGAAACAACTGAAAATCGTTTAATTTTGAAGTTTGTTTTTAAGTTTCAAAATAAATAAATTAAACCGGTTAATTACACCATATGGATACCAAAAATTGATTTCTTTAAATGTAGAAGACTAAAAAAAAACTTAAATATATTTCAGTAATAACAAACTACCGTGTTTTCTGATAGTGGAGTTCCAAAACGCAAATTCGAAAGTTTCATACAACTTAACCTAATTAAAAAGTTTAGCTGCACTATTAAAATCTTAACTAGCCTGTTAGTTGTAAACAATACGAAAACTTGATTAATATTAAGTTATGGCTGATCTGTGGTAGCTTCACTTAACAGCACTTGCAGAAGTACATAAAATACTTGGAAAACTGACGTCGTGAGTCATTAAATCGTTAATAATGCTGATATTAGGTATAACTTGTGTTTTGCAGAAGATGAAACTTTTTATGTTTTTATTTAGCTGTATCTTAATTATTTATTTTCAGTGAACCTAAATTAAATAAAGCCGATTTTTTTCCTGTCTAAGTAAGTCAATAATATTAATTATTTGATTTCAATCAGGCGTACTATAGACCTCTGCCTACCCCTTCGGGAAATATGAGATGATATGGTATGTTTGGCACCAAGTTATTTAATATTAGAGACCTTATTTTTTTGAGGGTGGGAAATCATCAAATAACTTCTCCCGCTCTGGGTGGAGCAGGAGGGCGTGTCAGACTTTTACTGACTAAAACCCACACGTGTTCCCTCAGTTGCCTGTGTGCCAGGGGCCGTGGTATCTCTTTCGAACAACCCGCACGGGCCCCATCATTTGGTGCTGACATCTATTTGAGGCGCGCGTGGAACACAACGCGCCGTCGACCCGGGCTTGGTCCTCACCGGACAGCAAGCTACCCATTACTCGCCGTCTGCAAGCCCGCGCCTACGGTGGCCGGGAATTCGCCTGGGATTCCCGACGCCCAAAGCTCTCCTACGACCACTAAGGCCGTGAGGGCGCATGTACTGCCTCTCCCTCACGTGCGCCGCCTCCTTCTTCGCGAGCATTACTGCTTCGCAGAAGGAGGTGACGGCTACCCATGCACTCTCGCTCCGTACCATGGCCTGGACCAGGGCCGGACGCGAGAGATCGCTGCCGCCGATCGCCTCCACGAGGACACGGCGTTGCTCCGCCCAAGCCGGGCAGACCTCCACCGTATGCTCCACCGTGATATTAGAGACCATTGGGCGGATACAATGAAAGTTTCGGGAAACATAACATGTTGAACAAAGAACAAAATAAAGCATTGAAAATGACTGCTGTTGACAAAAAAATTAAGCAACATTTTTTTGTATTCGTGTGTTATTTGGTGACTTAGACTTATATTTTAACATAAGACAATTAAAAGAGGGAGAGGTTCCTCTCCTAATATATTCTTATGGAATGTAGTGGATACCTGTGTTTATCTAATTCAATTTACTTACACAGCTAAGTGGGACGTGATAATGTTTACCTAACATTGTTCTATGTCACTGTTGTATTCACTCTTGGTAACTTAACTTTTGGTCTAAGTACTAAATGTGGTTTCGTATTGTAATGACGAAACAAAAAGACTATGTAAATATCGTTGCCGTCAGCGTTCTGTAACTCCTGCCTACCCCATGGGGATAAGCTTGAGTGATATTATTTAACAGCTTCAAATACCGCTTATGGGTAATATTCTCTCTTTAATGGGTCTCCCTTTATAATAAGTCATTATAAACGACATATTCACGAAAGATAAAAGCTCTTTTAAGGTACCTACTTAAAATTAGCTTCCTTGTGAAAATTATAATTCTGTCAGAATTTCGGTTAAATTGAATAAAAGTAACCTCATAAACAGGGAATTGAATGTTCACCATTTCAGTAACAATAATGAGGAAGATTAAACCAACAAAGGAAAGAAAATCCTTTCGTGATATTTATTCAAGAAAATTTCGATACAGATTCCTCTGAACAATTGATTCGGACACTGTTAATGACAGCACTTCGCTGTTTGCGCAGATTTCAGTTTTAATAATAAAAGTGGGTAATAAAGTACATGGTATAATAAAGTTTTATCATGTTGCTTTTAAAAGTTCCCACACTGTTAAAACATTAATTTGTTTACAACGTCGTTTAATAATGATTTACTCTTTTCAAGTTTCCTATAAATCATAATGCTTTTTTTTCCACTTTTTGTCGCTATTGAAAATAAATTTGATATTATGATATGGATCTACTTTCTAATTTAATGAGTTGCACAGAAACGTTATGCTTTTCTATTACAAAAACTTACATTTTCAACAATTACACATTTTTCTTCTACTCTTAAACAAGAGTCCAAAAGGCCCCAACATAATATGAGAGAATAAAGCGGGGCTTATTTTACATTCTCCAGATAAGCACTATTCTTTAGATAAATATAAAAATTAAACAGAATTTGTATCGAAATATCTGCCAGATAACTTAGTAGTCCTTAACTTAATCATGTTGAAAGTCACGTTGCATTACAATATTAATTCGTTAAAGGAACTGATCTTATTTTGAAAAAAACAATCTTACATCACACATACATAATAGTGAAATACAAATCCCACTCGAAGGATGCAAATAGGAAATGGTTGCATGAGAAAACATTAGCTACAAATGAAGTAAATGAAAAGGATTTTGTTATTTCATCAAAATACTCGTAGATATACCTCTTTCATTGTCGACTGGCAAAATGTAGGTATCCTACCTATAGGTACCTACGCCTCTGCCTAACCCGTTGGGAAAACCAGGCGTCATGAACGATGTTAGGTATATTATATCGTTATTGATACAATTTTATACATTTAAAGGCAGGAAGCCTAACCTAGGTATCATACGACAGTTAAATCACGCGATTATGGCAACTATAGTACGTATCAAATATTTCAAACGAAGAACAAAAACGCTAGAGAAAACAACAATACAGCACACCCTAATTGCTGTATTGTTGTTTTCTCTAGCGTTTTTGTTCTTCGTTTTTTTTTTGTACAATTCAGTACCGAAAACCGAATTCTATTTACAATACGTACTCCATGGGCAAAAATTGACGGCCCAATAGCGGTGCGCGGCAGTGACGCAAAATCAACAGTTTTTTTTTTCGAACATGTCGCTGCATCCAAAAAAAATCCATTTACTAAGTTAAACCGTTTTAAATTTAATGACAGTGGTTCAGATGAAGCTTACTGCATTTTAAAACATAATGAAAACGCTACAACCATGAAACTATTTTATGTTTGTTTTAATAAGTACAGTTAAAAAAACTAGCCATAATATGGCCATAAAAAGATCAATAAACAAAGATGTAATTACACCTGTCACCCAAAAAAACGCTGTTTCCGTGTGGCGGCACCACACGGAAACAACGTAACACGTAAAGAATAGTACCATCCCATTTCTTCCCGTGGGTGTCGTAGGAGGCGAAGAAGGGACTTACTATAGAATGGGCTGCAGCGTTCGATATGCATTGTACCACCATACTGCGATCGCCAACCCGCCTGCCAAGCGCGGAGATTATGGCAACCCTCCCCAAAAACCAATTGACGTGGCCGTGCTTGGGGGAGACCTATGTCCAACAGTGGACGTCTTTCGGCTGAAATGATGATGAAAAAAATGCTCTGTTTTCTGAACTTAGGCGTACGTTCCTCAAGTGTCCTACTTTGTAGTATGTTGCTAATTGTATGTAATATGCGGTATTTCAGGGGTTCTTACTATAAACGGTATAGACGACATACGACAACAAATGAAATTGCGTTCTCAGTCCGCGTAATTTTTTTCAACAAATATATCCTTTAGCTAGTCAATGACTGGCAAAATCCATAGTCTTGAGTTTGATCACAACTATTTAGTACCATAACTGGTTTAATTTATTCGTTTTAAAACGATCCTATGCATTAGTATTGTGTTTTCATTGAGGGTCGTACTGACTTTTTCGCAGTGTCATCGTCAGCCTAGCCTTTTCCTAGTGTATACTCCCACAACTGTTTAAGTTCAGTAAAGAGTCATAAGTGCACTAGCATACTAAGGGTTATATTGCTATAAACTCGCGACCCAGGCCGTACCTACAACTGTGCGTATGTGAGATGTATCAACACAGAACGAACACCTCAGAACTCACACACTGGCGTCGAATGACACAAAAACATACCGTCGCACAGAGTACGTAATTACGTATGACCTTGGTCGGTTCATACCATTGCTAAAATTCACGTTTTAATATCAAGTTCTAATAACTTGTAGCGTATCTTCTTGGATTAAGAAACTCATAGGTCTGGGTTCAAATCTCGCAATGGGACTTTTGTTTTTCTTTTCAACAATAATCTTCATCTTTTCTTTTATCATTCGATAAATTAGCAAACGAGAATAATAATGTAGTAATTATTTTTCATACTTATATTGTTATTTAAATAACGGATCAAGAATAAAAAATGTTCAACAAGTGATTACAAAATGTTTATTCGCTATACTTTTATGAAGTAATAATAACTTCTTGTTAAAACAGTTTATTTTCTCATAAAGAACAATTTATCGAAGTAAAGTAGATAATTGGTGAACTATGATAATCAGGCTTAAAATATTGTACATGACGAACAAAACAAGAAATTATTTTTTAAAACAATAAAAAGACTAATACCGCGCGTGGGATTCGAACTCGCGACTCGCTACACGCAAACGCGCTAACCCAAGTACGGTAACCGCTAAGCTATCATACCATTTACTTTAACGGGCTGCATTTATGAAATACAATCATTTGTAAACGTATGGGAGTGTGTGTGTCTATAGTACAAAAATTACTTATTTTAAAAAGGTCGTAAGTTAAACCGAAGTGTCAATCTATTGCTTTTAGAGATTGCTTGTCCACTTATGACCGCTACTGTACCTACTAGGTGAGGTTGTCACAGCTAAAGGTCTGCCTGTAACGCGTGCTCCCCGTTCACGTAACTCTATTTATAGGTATTACTACTATAATTAATTCAAGGAATCACCTACAAGGTCTGTGGAGGACCCGTCCTACGCTTGCCTTCTAGTAATTTCCGGCTTGCGTTTGCATATGCCCCGGGAGTAATAAAGTAATCTGTGTAATGTGATGAACTGGTAACCACATAATCTTGTTTTTAATCCATGTTTGTGAATGTTTGTGAAACTAGCTTGTTTACAAAATTTTGTGTAAACGTAGATTAAACAAAAGGTATTTAAACTCGAATATTTATCTTAGATTTATCAAAAAAAGTTTTTTGTAATAAATATTACGGATCAATTAAGTTATTTTAAACCGACGAAAAATAGAAGAGTTTCTCAAGGCGACGCGTATAAATTCTTATTTCTTTGACGTTGGGTAACTTTGGAAACTATGATTCTCGAAACCATTACCAGATGCCATTTTGCATAATATATATTATATTTAGCGGACGACTATTTATGTCCCTCTTTGTTATAAAGGAAGGACGAACTCTTCATTTGCTCTGATAAAGTACCTGGCTTACCTGTGCCTTCGTAATATAATAGAAAATAAATCAAGCACCCTTCAAAGTAGGTTGCTCGACCTGTAATTAGATAAATCTGTTTTCTCCCATCGATGTCCACCGTGAGTCCTTGAGTATAATACGTTTAGGACAGAAACAGCAGAAAGGGTCTTTCTAAATTCGCATATAATATCACTTGCTGACTTAGCAAAACAAAAGGTAGACCCGTGAAATATGTCTATGAGTTGATATGATTTATATTGTATATCTCTGAACAAATTGAGCTTCCCATCGTTCACGAACGTATAAAATAATAACATCAGTTGCCTCAAAAAATGGATGGAATATTAAGCTATTAAGAATCTTTCATTGCTAGAATTATGACTAATTCTATTGAAAATCAAATGGTGTTCTATTGAACACCTACGTGTTTGAAATATGCATAAACATTCATAGTTCAAACAGACCCAAAATCTTCCAACTCCCAGAAATAACAATGTAGACAAAAAAATCTTATATATACCCGTTAAAAATATTAGGGCAGTGCTTCGAAACTTATATTATTCTATATAGGGCCTAAGAAGACCTAAAATAACTCTCAACCAATCTGATATCAACTGTACAAATAATAGAAAGAAAATGGACAAAGTACTGTTCAATTATTCAATCAGACATTTTGACAAAATTCTACATATTTGCGTATACCAAACGTGAAACGTCTCACTTAGGAACCTTTTCAAGTTTTGAGAGCTAATAGATTAAGAGTGAAAAAGGTTCATGTATAATGAACTAAGAAGGGTCATATTCTGAGAAAAATGTCTCGGATCACTCTGTGTGCTCAGTCGCACATACTAACAAAGTGAATCATAACGAGGAGGGTTTGCACAGATGTGCATAGACCATAAATAGAAACTAGCTTGTTTACGTCGTGTCGTCAGTCAATTGCCTTAAGAACCGTTTGTAACTAGGAAGGTTGTTTATACGGCCTTCATCATCAATTTAGTTTATTGTTTTTCAACCTTGTTATTTTAATGGCTCTTATGAAGTAACAATACATTACCAAAAATGCGTTGTATCCAATTTTTTATCGTGTAAAACTAATGGACCTTATAATAACGGGTACCCAATTTAGTAACCAGAAAATACCATTATTTCAGTCCAGTAATTTACATAATGTATACTTAGTATTTCGTTACCCATATGTAAATGTTACCTTAATATTTTAGGGATTTCGCAATCTGCCCATCTCTGCTATTTCGAATATACCTGTGGTCGGTTATACACATTAAAGTATTTTCCATTTTCATTATTTCCACAATAACTTAGATTAAAAAGGCCAGTTCAGCGCAAACATTCCCTGTTGTGACCTTTACTGACCGGGGTGAAAAATGAAAACATTATCTAAAAAGCACAATCGTCCAGTCTTTTTCATGGCACATTTTGAAAATAACATCTAAATCACAACAGTATCCTAGCATAGCAACGGAAATGACAATGCAGGACCAGATTGCATTGTGACTTCTGATTTGGTTCGCAGACCGGAAGGCCTTCACTCGCTCACTCCAATATTCACACAACTACGAGATACGTGACCTAACTACTCATATTGAAGCTTCAATCATATTTAGGTGGAACAGGGATAAGAAATAAGACAGCGTTTAAAAGATGCACGTAGTAAAACATGCTCAGATAAACGTAAGTACGTATTCAATACCAAATTATTCAAATGACACTTTAAAATGTGCCATTAAAAAACGCTAAAAAGCTTATTGCACCGAGATACTGATATTTAACAACTTGCAAGACGGGAACGCTTACTTTATGCATCGTATTCGTTCAGCTTGATCGCTTTTGCATATTAATACGATGTCGCTCACTCAATCTACTATTACACGATATCTGCATCCACTTAAGTTACCCTTACAAGGTAATAAAATTGATGTCGTTTACGGAAATTGGCTTATTAGCATAACTAAATATGTTCATTATCTGTCTAATTCCGCTCAATATAATTAAATAAAGAAAATGTTTTAAACTGCTGCAAAAGTTTATACATGGTAAGTAAGGTATTTGTAAGTTAGATACTTTATTTAGGCATGTTATGTCTTCGCATAAGCTTTTGTTCGTGCAACTTTTTACAACTCGTACGTACCTGGAACATTGTAAAAGTCGGCATGGTAATTTTGCATAACTAAGTCTCAGAATGTATTATAAAGAAAGTCTAGAACACAAGCCTTAATATTATACTAAATTAGGTAATTCTGAGGCTAATAAAACGAGATGATATAATACTTTGAAAATACAGCTCACAATCCTGTAGCAACACATTACTTATCTGCGGTGTTCATATCGCACGTAATAAGAGAATACTATATTATTTTCATTCTTCACAGAACAGTCGTTATTCATAGCTCGCAAAACTTTTCCTCCATAAAGCAGGTAGTTTGAAGGCTTATTTCTTCGTAGGTAGAACATACGTGATTCCTGGAAGGATCGCCATGCGCCATTTCATCAATCCTTACTTAGTTACAAATTTAGATAAATAAATTCTTCGCGAGTAAACTTTTTCAGGGATTTGTCAAAGAGTTTCGCCAAATGTGTTCTTTTTGTTTCTCAAATACTTTGACCTGTTTTATGTATGTAGGACAGTTAAATTAAATATCGGGCGATCTTCAACGTAACTAGTTTAGGGTGGATTACAAATAGGTATACAAGTAGGTAAAGTATTTCAATCGAAATTGTTTTAAAAGGGTAGGTAAGTTTTGTCATCACAATACCTACATTTGTTATTTTGGCAACAGAGCCTTGAAGAACAAAATTGTCTAGTCGGCTAAATACTTTTGATTTCACAGAAGTAGTTTACTTGTTTTTACACATTTAGTATTTTAATAACATTTTAGCTAGAGTTTATAAAACTTAACAGCTTACAATAGTCCGCTGTATTAGGTTTTGCGAATAGATTTAAAAAAAACTTAATAAATTGGAAAAAACAGGGGCGATGATTTTTTGACCTATTTGCACAATATTTATATTTCCGATTATGAAAAATACTTAAGACAAGGAACTCAAGGAGGAGAACACAAGGAGCTTTACGACTCACTCTATTTTACCTAGATGAGATAAGCATAAAAAATATATTTTAAAAGCAATACTTTTTGCATTTTGTAAGTCGAGTCTTTTGGACTAGTCGATGTGCGTAGTTGCAGGCAGATCTATTGTCTTCAGGGTAGACTGTGAGTCTGCGAATGGAAATGATAAGATAACAAAAGGTTAATTTTTTGCAGAGATTTGACATCTCTGGTACACTGCCCCTTTTCATGTACCGACACATTGTTTACTCATATATTTAGGAAAAAATGTGCGGTGTATCGATAAATAGTGTCTCACATATCCAATTTATTTGTCAAGGCGATTCCAAATCCTTAGGGTGACCGTAATTTGCGGGCTTTGTGATACGAACCCCCACAGGGATGTTATGAAGACGCATGAGAAAGGTTATACCCCAACCTTTATAATGGCTACGAATATTTTTTCAGTGTATCTGTATAAAAAGATCAGTTTAGTTGATCGTGGGCGGGATTTTTGATTTTTCATAACCCGATGAAAAAGTGAACAATGAATTCCTTTCATGTTATTTGCACAAATCTTAACCTTTAATAGCTCCAGATTTCATTTAATAACAGCCATAGCCGCGGTATGAAAGCCTTTTTGTTAGTTGTATTAGTAGGTACCTAGATATTATGGCTGGTTGGTGGTATTTAGATTTCAGATATGAGGATGCCTAATAGTGTGGCCAATAAATATAAAATGCTAGGTCAACCATAAGAAATCACAGATTAGCTAGCAAATTATTTTTATACAAAAGAGCAAAAGAGTAACCTTTAATTGCTTGAAAATTAGAATGAAGAACATTATCCGAACCTTTTTTCAAATAGGTAATAACTTTCATGGTTAGTAAAAATTAGTAGTTAAAATTAGTTCCTTAACTGTCTTCTTTGTTGAAATTTAAACGAAGTCTTTATTATAGGAATTATTATAGGCATAACTTACGCATGTTTTGTTTATTCCAATGTTAGATTTAATTACCTACATACAAAAAAAAACTCCACTCCAAGTAAACTCGGTATTAAATTATCCCGTAAATAAAGTAAAAAGTAAAATTAATTTGTAGCGTATGGGTTTATTTATCGTGTAAATGACGTGTCTGACACCGGTGAAGGAGATGCGGGTAGTAAAATAAAACAATGTGTAATCGGCCGACTGTCTGCCCCAGACGGACCTACCCCTGGCCTACGTACATGTCAATGAGGGTGTTGCGTGCACAAGGTAAACGTGTTCTTCATAGTGTCTACGTAACACTCGACGTGACAATGAAATAATAAAAATAAAGAAGCAGGTAATTACGTAGCTCTACAGGCGAGCGCCCGGTGACATATTGTCTGAAAGGTCCTCTTGCTTGTGGTAATTCCGCACGGTTATTCGTGAGTAGGTTCTGGTGGGTTTATGTATGCTGCTGGGGAGTTTGTTGCGCCACTTCTTCTTCCCAGAAAGCTAAAGGACTAAGAAGTAGAGAAGGGCGGGCGTTTATTGGGAACTGTCTTATTTATTTTTTAGATGCTCAAAAAGTGCTGATTCTCAGCCTTTTTGGATAAATTACTTTTGATTTTGATTTTATAACCTTAGGTGAGGGTAGGGCCTATAAACCTATGTTACAGAAAGAAACACATACAAAAGATGCTTATAATAATCACAACGGCGCTTTCCCCCTTGTCCTTAAGGTTAGGGTTTTCGGGCCTGTGGGCCTTTGAAATGTTACCTCCGCCTCCCCCAAATGCAGTGCAACGTATTTATATACGACTAGCTGACCCGACAAACGTCGTACTGTCTTAATTATGAATATTGAATTCGCATTGGTGTAATATTAGAAAAGTTAATCTGGTCGTTAAGTTGTTTTTAAAATTTTCTAATATTACGCGCAACCTTTTTCATGTTTTCTTCCATAAGAACCTTCTCCTGACAATAACAAACTCAACAAAAAAATAATTAGCAATATTGATAGAGCCGTTCACGTGTGATGCCGTGACCAAGGGAAATTAGGGATTCATTTTTATATATATATATGAACTGTCAACCATTTCATCAACTGAATTCATTTTGTTTAGGTTCGATTATTTTTCCTTAGTTTTAGGTACTTTATTTTTATGGTAGAACTAAAATTATTAAGTATTTTAAATTGCCCCGTGCCAGGTTTGCGTTTTCACATTTTCAGATAATATCTACACCAACTCGATTCCGATATGTCGGCAGCTATGCCCTACTGATTCGATACCGATATAATTATGTATTATCTATACCTATAACTATTCGATACCGATATAATTATTATCGGCCCGATGATATTAGTGAATATCGATGACCATCGCGACTCACCTAACGACCACAGTATAAATAAGTATCGACGTCTTGAAGTCGGCAGTGTGAATAAGTGTGTTCAAGTGAAAGAATGGCCGGTTCTCTCACACCGCACTGCGCCTTCGCCGGTAGATATCGTGCTGATATCTGTGCGAGTCACTGTCTGCGACAACATAGATGACAATAATCTACTATAAATCTCTAGTTAAAAGCGTTTAGTAAGTACTTAACGTATTCGAAAATCTGACCACCGATATCGTGGCGATGTCGAAATCGGCTAACGTGCTGTGTTGTAATTTAATGTAACTGTTAAGAAGTGTTTAATGTAACTGTTAATGTGTATGCTGCTGGGGAGTTTGTTGCGCCACTTCTTCTTCCCAGCTAAAGGACTAAGAAGTAGAGAAGGGCGGGCGTTTATTGGGAACTGTCTTATTTATTTTTTAGATGCTCAAAAAGTGCTGATTCTCAGCCTTTTTGGATAAATTACTTTTGATTTTGATTTTATAACCTTAGGTGAGGGTAGGGCCTATAAACCTATGTTACAGAAAGAAACACATACAAAAGATGCTTATAATAATCACAACGGCGCTTTCCCCCTTGTCCTTAAGGTTAGGGTTTTCGGGCCTGTGGGCCTTTGAAACTGTTAAGGTGATGTAATCAACGAATTGCATTAATGAAACAAAGGTAGAAATGTATTTTCATGCAAAACTAGTTTTTCCCTGAGGCTGGTAGTTCCAGAGATAGCGCGTTCAAAAAAAATCAAACTCTTTAGCTATATTTACTAGTACAGATTGCAACAAAGTTCGACCTCAGGACGAGCTGCTTCTCACACGTACAACTGTATGTCGCTTGCTCCCGCGTCACCAGTCCTGCATTCTAATTACGTAACACACCATGAATCAGAATCTGAATCATTTTGAAACAGATTGCTCATCCATTGCTTTATATTTTCGACAAATTTGTCTATTCAGCAACGAAAATAACGCAATGAATATTGTTGAACTGTCAAAATGAAACCGATTATGATTGATCATGTGTTACGCAATTAGGGTGCAGGTCTCTTCACTGCGGTTGTTTTGGACAAATTTTATCTATTTTTCCCATCTTTACGGCCCAAACGTGGAAACCTTAAATAAACAAAATGTAACAAAATAAGTCCCACAATATATTCTTTGTTCCGTGTGGTGCCGGACGTAAAAGAATACCACCATCCCATTTCTTCCCGTGGGTGTCGTAGAAGGCGACTAAGGTACTCACTAGAGAACGGGCAGCAGCGTTCTCTATGCATTTGACCACCATACTGCGATCGCCAACCCGTCTGCCGAGCGTGGCGATTATGGCAATTCCCCCCTTTTGAGGGAGGCTTATGTCCAGCAGTGGACGTCTTTTGGCTGATATGATGTTATATCATGAAATATATTTTTTTTTTTATCTTTTTCCATTTAATAATCACAGTTGGTTCTTTTCTAAATAAAAGTTAGATTATTA
The DNA here is from genome assembly GCA_949091785.1 of Polymixis lichenea. Taxonomy (NCBI): domain Eukaryota; kingdom Metazoa; phylum Arthropoda; class Insecta; order Lepidoptera; family Noctuidae; genus Polymixis; species Polymixis lichenea. The sequence goes on along the minus strand of OX420945.1, from coordinate 12,091,989 downwards.
TTTTCCGCTATAAAAAGAAACGTCAGCGAATTCTACTTACACATGTTACACAAATTCTCACATCTTAATTTTTAGTCTATTATGAATTTATGACAAATTAAAAAACGAATATCTCGTTACACACCGATGAAAAGTTATTCCTTTGCACTTCGCCGTATTAGTTGAATTATTAGTTCAATATCGTAAAACACACGACGGCATATTTAATACGTTTTTAGTTTATAAACAAACAATGACTTATGCGCTCAAGATCTAGGAAGCATCGAGTGAAGTGCGGCCGGTAGGCCGCACTTGAACGGAACACAGTAGTGACGTGTGGCGTCTTCTCTAGTACGTTAGTACATATTACCTCAATGATATATGTATGGCATAGATACGATACGTTGCGGTGGTAAGTCCCCTCTTTGAGGAGTGGCTTGAGAGGCGGCATGGCGTCCTCACCTTCCGCCTGACGCAGGTCCTCACCGGACACGGCTGTTTCGGGAGGTTCCTGTTTCGCATAAGGCGGGAAGAAACGACCGGGTGTTTCCATTGCGAAGATCGCCCTGAGGACACGGTGGAGCATACGGTGGAGGTCTGCCCAGCTTGGGCAGAGCACCGCCGTGTCCTCGTGGAGGCGATCGGCGGCGGCGATCTCTCGCGTCCGGCCCTGGTCCAGGCCATGGTACGGAGTGAGAGTGCATGGGTAGCCGTTACCTCCTTCTGCAAACCAGTAATGCTCGCGAAGAGGGAGGCGGTGCACGTGAGAGAGAGGCAGTATATGCGCCCTCACGGCCCTAGTCGCCGTAGGAGACGCCGTGGGCGTCGGGAATCCTAGAATGATTCCCAGCCAGCGTAGGCGCGGGCTTGCGGACGGCGAGTAATGGGTAGCTCGCTCTCCAATAAGGACCAAGCCCGGGTCGACGGCGCTTTATGTTCCACGTGTGCCTCAAAGAGATGTCAGCACCAACACTTGGGTGCTGACACACTTGGGGCCCGCAAGGGCGATTTTTTGTCGACCCTCGATGACGTCCCGCAGGACTCTGAGCGCGAGCCGATTTAGCCCGATTTACAATTTTTTAGTTTATTTTAAAAAATATCTATTAAACTAAAAAATTCAACTGTTAATTTCTCTTCTCCAATCCTCGTCCTCGTCCTCGTCGTACATGCAATTTCTACACTATTTTGTGCTGTTATTAGAAAGGAAATGAGACGCAAAATAGTTTTGAAATCGACCCTGTTTAGGATTTGTTTTTCATCGAGCAATTACAATTTATCATGTTTTGAACCGTTAATATCCCTTAAACAAGGATGTATCTGTAATAAAAAAAATTCAGGGCCAAGTATACTAATTTCACTAATATCATTTAATGTTGATGCTGAAACCGGCAATTTAGAATAAACCCCGTTAAGCGATCGTCGCGCGGATACTTCGCGATTATTTTAGTCACTCATTTGTTCGGAAAACCGGAAGGCGTCCTCTGTCGCGACTACGACACATTCTACTTTACCGAACAATATGAATGCTTCGATGACTAATCGGTCTAGTACTTAAAAAAAATCCAAGAATTTCATACCAATGCCTAACATACAAATGCCTCAGACCATCACTCATTCCGCTATTTGATTGAAGTCACGATAATGTTGGTTTACTTTCCATGTAAATTAAGCCTGAATCTGTACTTTCGTATTAAACGAATGTTTGATAATAATTTCAGTCCTAGTATTAAAATATTTAGAGCAGAAATATTAATTCTCTGCTTTACGGACTGCTCAAATGGAAATACCATTCACCTACTTTCGATAAAATACAGTACTTTCCAATTCTCTTAGAGTTTGGTTCTTGCAAATTATTTTAAATGTTAAGCTGAATATTATTGAGATAATTCAGGCACACAGGAATGGAAGCTATTATATCTGCGTTTATTCTTCAACGGTACTGATTAATGCTTTTTTCCCCCCGAATGTATGGCCTGGCTTATCCATTGATAATCAGCACTATCCACCATCATCACTATCCTGTTTTCGACAACTGTCTATCACTGTTTCTATTCTAGTCAAATCTGAAGAACTAGTAAGTAGTCAGCAAAGTGCGCACTGAAGTTTTTGTTTTTAAAAATGAGGAGCTTGAAATTATTAGTAGATGTCTATCTGTCTGTAATTGATGTGATACATTCTTATCCTTAAGGGGAACCTAGTCACGGGCTCGAACTCACTGATGGGCCTGGCTAAAACGCACGCTGTCTCACCAGGAATCGTGTCCGACAGAGGTAGTATCAGTGATGAGCAGCAGTTAGACGCTAGTCTACACGCACAACGTTATTGAGTGAGATGCAGGATCATTTATAGTACAACAGGCGCGTAAAAAATTAAGAACAGTCCTTCGGAAGCTCGGGTTTTATGAAAAAACCACTGCATAAATCAATAACTAATAAAGTTTATTGAACTTTTCGATATTTGAGCTTTGTCGGTACCGACTTGGATTTTCAGATTTTACACTTCTTTTATTACTAAAACACGCGCAAAATTAGGTTAAATTAGCAAGAAAACCGAATATTTGTTGGCTCCTAACTTCTTAATGGCTTTTTATTTTAGTATTCCGTTTCCGTGCAGACAATATTAATAATGAGACAAAACCAGACCATGTCTCATTTGATGTACATTGTCCAACAGTGGAGTAATACACTCCCGAAGTTTGTATGGGAAAAATGTGGACTAGGTTCATCTTAAAGGTGGATTTGATTAATTACCAAATCAATCACCTCCTATCAACGAGGTGTGAAATTTGAATGAACCTTCAGAACGCGCCTGTTTGTATGATTTTAATCACGTCGATATGTAATAGGGGTCTCTGCTGTTATTTTATATCAGTAAATTCCTTGTAATACTTCCAAATAAAGTGTCCACTGTATGTAGTTAATAACATATCAAACGCCAGTCCACTAATACACCACTAAATATTATTATAGGCGGTCCTTTGATAAGGCATAACTTTATGATCGAAAACTGTTGTGTATTTATTGCTGATAAAGCTACCTGAGCGGCAAGAATCAGCTGTGTTTGTTTCCATTATCTTAACGAGAATATCGCGTCAAAGGCCTCGGATATAAACCATCACGTTACTTAAAGTTTTTATGGGGTCGACCCTTAAGTAAGTGGTTTTATTACTACTATTGACGCGAAGAGTTCCCTCACAAAAACAAGGAAAGTTCCTTTTCACGCCCAATACTTTTCACGTTACCCATTTTTATAGATGCTGTAAAATATTCCTTCTGAGCGCAAAAAAATAAAATTGATGAATAAATGCAGGATAATCCAACTTTTTAATTAATTCGAGTGTCATGACAACGAAATAATTGGCATCAGTATAATTGAATTTCGCGGAACCCCTTAAAAAGTGAGGAAATCAAAATTGTAACATGTTGATCATTAAATCAACTTAGTGTAAATCATTAAATGTAATTTCGTTGCTGTAGCTGAGTATTCATTAGGGTGCAAGTTAGCTGCGTAGGTGGGACAAGTGAGCCATGTTCCAAATATGTGCCGATATACATATCTGCCAGATATTCATAAAAACCCATACGTTTTCATTTTTTAGGGCTAGACAGAATTTTCCTCATATTTTTTGTTAAATCAAAACCGACGAATTGTGGGAACCTAACTTTCGTGGAACACACGCGTCATGTTATTACAAAAACGTATTTATTATACGCAAAAAATCACTTAAAATCATTCTTCCTTGGTCTATCTGGAATTGATCCGTAAGACGGACGATTAAATACGCTAGCAACCAACGGAAAGTGAAGCTCTACTGCAACGCAAGGTTCAGTTGACTGATTTGTTAATTTAATTAGTTGTTTTGCAGTTGAGAAAATCAAGATGAAAGCGAGCGCGTACAACGTCTACCTGGCCATCGTCGCTGCCACCTTAGCTTTGCTGTTCGTCACGGTTCATGCTGCACCTATGGTATGTACAAAATTGATTATTTTTAAGCAGGGTTGGCCTTTCTATATTGATCGTATTTGGTCAGCTTTTTTCTTGCTCATTCAAAATGTTAATTGAGTACAAGGTTTACGTACTAAATGTACCAAACCACGTTGTAGTTGTTGTTTCCCTCGTGACCACCTCACCCTACGATTCGTTTAATGAAAACTCCCCAAAACCCGGAAAATTTCCCAGTTTTCGAGTATTGTACACATTGCGGTCCTGATGGAACATTAATATTGTATCCTTTCATTACTGACTACCAGCTATTTGAGAAACTCAAATATTGGCTAGGAAATGACAATATTTCAGACATACATGACTAAAATATGAACAAAAGATTATAAATATAAAGAGTAGAATACATTGAACAGTAATCAAATCTTCTGTAATAATTATTCAATTTTTCTGTCTGTACACGGAGTAGGGTAACATTAACGTGTTATCAGGCAGGGCTGAAGTGTTGTCGATTTCGAACCAATATTAGAGTATGCAAAGTAGCTTTAAGTGCTGATAATAACACGATACGTTATTAACCGTTACCCATCCATTATGTGTCACCAAAAAGCTTCTAATCGCTTTTAGTTACCTACACTTCTATAAACACAGAATTGAATATTAACGTCAATTATTAGGTTGATCTGCCTATTTTACTCATCGTTTGTTAACATATCGTCTTTTTTGACTTCAAACGATTCTTCATCATTAAAAAACTTAAAAACAAAAGACGGTTTACTAACCAGGCTTCTATTAAATCAAGTTATCGGAGGAACTGTATACTTATGACTTTCGGCTTTTTGCCTACAGGCACAGACAATCAGGTTTTAATGATGCAATAATAAATGAAAAGTACATTTATTATTTACAGAACAGTCACTTCTCGCCCCTGAACATGCCTAATACTTATTACGTTAAAAGTAAATTAACGTAAGAGGTCCTACAAAGACTGCTCTTTAGGTCAATTTGCTACACGAAATATGTCTTAGATATTTCGTGTAGCTCATTTTACACTTTACGTAGCGGATGCTAGGAAGAAAGAGGACATTATTTCTCCGTCAGAGGGTCTTGTGAGGGAAAGCAGGCTTATTTAATTACACAAATGAATGTGGTCAGAGAAGGAATATGTTGCTTCCAGAAATAATTACATTTAGGACGCTTTTTGAAGTGTGAGCAATCAGTGGGCGCGTTGTTGTGTGTGGGTGGGATTTGGCGAACCGTCTGACATTGCTAATAGGCCTTTAATGTGTAGCTAATGTTCGCTGGACTCACGAGTGTGTGGCGTCGGTTCGGTACACAGAATACAGAACTAACCAGAAGGCGACTACGATCATAATTTCATACCGTGCCAGGGTCATAAGCAAATTAAACATCCCTACCGGCCTCTTCTCTCTCTTCTACGCACTTTAAATGGCTGAATATGAAAAAAAAATGGTAAAAATCATCATAAACAGAAACTGTTGTAAAAACAGACTGATAAGAAAAACATGGTTAAAAAAATTGACATGACGCTATTACAGCTAACAACGTTTTTACGCGATACAATATCAGCGGCAATTTAACGAATGTTTACCAACAACGTTCCCTGTTAATTTCATCTAAAAGTTCTTAGTAGCAGTGTAGTTTTAATAACTGTTGTCATACTAGTTTGCTGCTTCTGGTTTGTTCTTTATTCTGTGACTGGGTGCAGTGAGCACACAGACTCAAGTGAAGGATGTTTGTTCAGGAGGCGGAGGACGAGCAGGCTGATAACACTCTTGGGGCGCATCCGGACGGGGATATGGAGATGTCGGGCCCGTGGGATGCCATCAACACTGCTGCGCTACGGAAAATGCTGATGCAACTCGACGCTGAAGAGAGGTGACTATATCGTTCGCTTTTTAGTCTTTACTGGACGTGGTAGATCATCATGTTCTCCCTAGACATTTCCCAGCGATATGTTGGGGTCGGCTTCCAGTCTAACCGGATGCAGCTGAATACCAGTAGGCATTTTACATGGAGCGACTGCCTATCTGAACTTCACAGTCCAGTAACTGGGTATTACGATACCCCTTAGTAAGACTGATATAAGTGTTATACTGACAAAATAATAAATATTGTTTCATGAGTGGACCGCAGTAAGAAGTAGGACGTTAAATATGTAGCCAACATGTTAGGATTGTATTTCTTTGCATAGTAGCGCATAGCTTTCTTTAACCAGCCATCAGCTGTAACTTGAGTAACAAGCAGTAATATTTTAAGATTTAGTTCTGAATAATTTATTTTATGAAAATAACATAATTCATTCTGCAAGCTTAATTTTAATAACTTGTAAACACTGTTGTAGTATTAGAATGTTTGGAAAACTAACTACTGATGTAAAACAAAGTGCGAAAGTCCCGTTTGTTAGTACGAGGCTTATATTACTTTGTGTTTAGCTCCCAGCTGCCCAGCCCTCAGCTCCGGCGTCATTAGTTAGTAGGTAGCCAACTGTTAACAAGAGGACTGGCTCCTAACAAAATTGGACCGTGTTCCTAAATATGTTTCTCACTGAATACAGAACAATGTTTTACGAAATGAATTAATTTGACGAAAGGATGAACGCGGCTGTTGTTGTGTTAGAGGTTTGAAAGTGGAATGAGTTTATCGATTATAAGGATTTTTTTTTTAATTACTTAGATATTTTGAGTTGTATTGAAAAGTAGTTTACATAATATTATTTATTGAGTTTTCATATTGTCGTGATTATCGTAGAGTAATAGGACAAATATAGATCAACAACTTTCTACCTATGCATGTTACACCAACTGAAAAAATTACGTAACTTTTAAAATCACATTAATCATAAAAGTGCGGTGGGCGCTGACCACCTTGTTCTCATTTCTTGATTCTCCCTCTTCCCCTATTTATCTAGCTCCCCACTTTCAGTACATTTGCGCTAACCACAATAAAAATCTACGCTCATCGCATAATCGTCTTCTTCAATGCCCCACTCACCACACAGACTTCATTCACTCTTCTTTTTTCGTCCAATCTATCTCTCTGTGGAATGCGCTCCCCCAAGAAATCAGAATGGCAACCAACCGATTGACCTTCAAAATCAAAGTTCGCGAGCATATTCGCAAGAAGTTGGCAGTATCATTACAACGATAATGTTCTCTCATTGTTTGTCTCATTTGTTTTAAGTAAATTCGTTTATTTATGTATATTTATTTATGCTTATATTTATATATAGATAGGCATATAATTATGTATATATATTTTATTGCACCTACCACTGTTTGTCTCTGCATCACCCAAAGGTCGACTGGTAGAAAATGCCTATGGCATTAAGTCCGCCTCTGTACATGTTTGTGCTTAAAGTATTAAATAAATAAATAAATAAAAGCATTAGCCAAACATGTTTGGTGCAGTAAAGTAAATATAATAGAAAAATGGAAAAGGAAATTGCCAAACGTAAATTGAAAATGTTTTCCCCATGGACGGAGTCTGAAACGGATAAAAAAATACAGATATTAACATAAGTAGGTAACGTAAAATAAATTTTTGATGAAGGTTGCGTTTTTACTTACATAGGAAACAGATTACGTAAATAGGAAACAGATTTCATCTATACATCGATACAAAATGGAGTGTCTGTTTCTAATGTTAAAATAACCGCTTATTACTAAAAGCATATAGATGTACACACTGTACATACACCAAAATATATTTTTTTGTCTGTCTGTGTGTTTGTTCCGGCTAATCTCTGAAACGGCTAGACCGATTTTGACGGGACTTTCACTGGCAGATAGCTGATGTAATAAGGAGTAACTTAGGATTTAGAAATGTATTTTATTTTTATTAATATAAATAATATAATATAAAAATATTAATAATAAATAAATAACCATTCTATTTCTATATCTAAAAAAATATACCTATCTAAAGCTGGAGAGGGAGACCAAAAAAAAGATGAATAGAATTGTGTGAGGAATGATATGAACGAGGAGGGAGTGAATGATAGCGTGACGGTTGACAGGGTAGAATGGAAGAAGGAAACGTGTTGCGCCGACCCCAAGTAACCTGGGACAAGGGCAGGAAGAAGATGATAATACTTAACGAAGACAGTGTGGTATACAGAAACCCTATTGCTATCCTTAAGCACTAAAGATAACAGCTGGTATAGAATCAGTATACATAGTTTTGGCTTAAAATTAAATACTCTAAGAATTGATACCAAATTTTCGGTTTCATATGTTTCTTAAATTCAAATCATAACAAACGTGTCACCGCACTACGTAGGTCAATAACTTTCCACGTTACTTGCCAATATCACGATAAATCTCTTCCAAGTGATGTGTTTACTTCAATTTGATGATTTGGTTTCTGGTATCAATGTATTAAAAATTCTCATAACTTCCGAACATGTAGTTATAGGATTAAAAAACCCTTCCAATATCGTTTGATATCATCATAATAATTTTGTAATAATCATTTTAAAATTAAAAGGTTTACTTTACTTTAACATAACACAAACTCACAAAACTATTTTCACAAAATGAAACATTTGTTTGTTTCGACAAAGATCGGTGTCCGCCCACAGAGCATCATAATATAGCGGATCCGCTACAATATCAGCCACAAACTACCCAGCGCCTGTGACATTGTTGAGTTGTGGGGATCACACACGGGACTTTCTAAATTCAAAGCATAGTTTTTAGTTTTGACGTTATTGGGGATAACCTTGCTTCTGTTAACATTTCTCTCATTTCATTTTCTTTTCCTATAAAATTATGTCCAGATATAAAAGATATGATTATGTACCCAATGTACAAAATTGTTTTTTTGTTGTAAAAAAGAAACAGATGTTTCATAGAAAAGTGCAATACCTACGCGGTCAAAATATATAGAACAGCTAATTTTCTTTCATAACCGATGAAATATTTCTACTTTGAGGGGTCTAGAATCATTTGCTGAATTCAGGGTTACAGTTTGTGTACTAACAAAAATAATTCAAAAGATTAATATTTAACGTTATGTAATCAGAATTGCACCTATTTCTATGCCATCACCATGTACACTAGGAAAATAAATTAGTATGCGTGGTTAGTGCCACTTATACGGATTTATTATTGTTCGAAGTGGCTCATTCGCTTCCCGGCCAATTAAACCTGATTGATTCCATTGCACGCTCGTTGCATAACATAAATGATATCGGTAACATGTTAAATGAGCAAACCCTACAAAAATCGATAAATAATCATATTCGTGTAAGACTTGTATAGGATTGATGTACAAGATTTTATTGTTTTTTAATAAATTTAGGTTGTTCCGTGTGGTGCCGGACGTAAAAGAATAGCACCATCCCATTTCTTCCTGTGGGTATCGTAGAAGGCGACTAAGGGACTTACTAGAGAATGGGCAGCAGTGTTCTCTATGCATTTGACCACCATACTGCGATCGCCAATCCACCTGCCAAGCGTGGCGATTATGGCAAATCCCCCCCGAGGCTTATGTCCAGCAGTGGACGTCTTTCGGCTGATATAGTAGTAGTCGTAGGTACTAGTTTTTGTAGTTAAATTGCCCCGCAGTAGTAGCTACTGCGGGGTAATTTTGTAACACACTTATTACAGAAAGAATAGCTTTCGTTTTGATAGTTATTCAACAACATTCGTTGCGTTTTTTTTTTCCTGGATGGGAAATCATCAAATGACTTCTCCGGCTCCGGGTGGAGCAGGAGTGTCAGACTTTTACTAACTAAAACCCACCCGTGTTCCCTCAGTTGCCTGTGTGCCAGGGGCCGCGGTATCTCTTTCGAACAACCCGCACCCCTGGCAGGTATCGCCCCTTTTTTTTTTTTTTTTTTCTGGGTGGGAAATCATCAAATAACTTCTCCCGCTCTGGGTGGAGCGGGAGGGCGTGTCAGACTTTTACTGACTAAAACCCACCCGTGTTCCCTCAGTTGCCTGTGTGCCAGGGGCGGCGGTATCTCTTTCGAACAACCCGCACCCCCGGCAGGCATCGGCCCTTGCGGGCCCCTCTGTTGCTGCTGACATCTCTTTGAGGCGCGCGTGGAACACAACGCGCCGTCGACCCGGGCTTGGTCCTTACCGGACAGCGAGCTACCCATTACTCGCCGTCCGCAAGCCCGTGCCTACGGTGGCCGGGAATCAGCCTGGGATTCCCGACGCCCAGGGCGTCTCCTGCGAAGGCCACGGCTGTGAGGGCGCATGTACTGCATCTCCCTCACGTGCGCCGCCTCCCTCTTTGCGAGCATAACTGCTTCGCTGAAGGAGGCGACTGCCAGCCATGCCCTCTCGCTCCGTACCATGGCCTGGACCAGGGTCGGACGCGAGAGATCGCCGCCGCCGATCACCTCCACGAGGACACGGCGTTGCTCCGCCCAAGCTGGGCAGACCTCCACCGTATGCTCCACCGTGTCCTCTGGGCGATCTTCGCAATGGAAACACCCGGGCGTTTCCTCCCGCCCTATCCGAAACAGGAACCTCCCGAAACAGCCATGTCCGGTGAGGACCTGTGTCAGGCGGAAGGTGAGGACGCCATGCCGCCTCTCAAGCCACTCCTCAAAGAGGGGACTTACCGCCGCAATCGCGGCGTGCCCAGCACTGGGTTGCGACAATCGTACTTTCCACGTCGCCATGAGATCCTGCCGGAGCTCTGTCCGCCGTGCCGCGATTTCCCGCGGCAGCGGAGTTACGCCCCGGCGTTTGGCCTCCTCGCGCCACTCCCAAGTGAGCGCGAGGACGTTTGCCTCCAGATCCCATGGCGGTAATCCGGCAAGGAGGCCCGCCGCCTCACCGGAGATCGTGCGGTATCCCCGGATCATCCGGATGGCCATGACCCTATGGGCCGCCTTCAACCGGCGTGCTGGTTGGCGCCTCAATGTAGGCGCCCACACCGGCGCCCCGTATAGGGCCATGGCCCGCACGACCCCCGCGTAGAGCCTCCGGCAGGAGGCGTTTGGCCCCCCTAGATTGGGCAGGAGCCGCTTCAAGGCAGCCCCGGCCCGCTCCAGTCTGGGAGCCAAACGTCGGAAGTGCTCCGCGAAGTTCCACCGGCTGTCGAGGACGAGTCCTAGGTACTTCATCGTCGACTCGACGCCAATGTGAACCCCTCCCACCGTTATCTGGGAACCCGTCAGTGGCGCATTCCGAAGACCATGAAACCACATGGCCTCGGATTTGTGCAAGGCCACCTCGAGTCCCAGTTGCCGGATCCTATCGACGATTGTCGCAACTCCGTGTGTCGCTAAGTCGGCCGCCGCCTGATACGACCTCCCTTGCGCCAGGACCAGCGTGTCGTCAGCGTAGCAAACTACGCTGACGCCACTAGGGAGGTCGGCGCGCAGCACCCAGTCGTATCCGATGTCCCACAGATGCGGCCCCAGGACCGATCCCTGTGGGACACCGCACGACATCTCTCGCCGGTTCCACTCTCCTAGGTGACCGGGGTAGATGACGGCCCTGTCCGTCAAGTAGGCCTCGACCACACGACAGAGGTAGGTCGGCATCCGGTGATACCGGAGTGCCTCCCTTATGCAACTCCAGGGCAGGGTGTTGAAGGCATTGGCGATGTCCAGAGACACCGCCAAGACGACCCCACCCCGGGCCACAGCATCCCCCGTCGTGAGGGCTCGCACGCGCATGATGGCGTCCACCGTGGAGCGCCCCCTGCGGAAACCGAACTGGCTCTCCGCCAAATCCGGCCCCACCCGCACCAGCCGCCCGACGAGGCGGTCTGCAATGACTCTTTCAAAGAGCTTGCCCACCTCGTCGAGCAGCACGATGGGCCGGTAAGCGGACGGAGAGTCCGCGGGGCGCCCCTGCTTCTTGATGAGGACCAGTTTCCCCGTCTTCCAGTGACGTGGGAACTGGCCCTCCTCCAAGCATGCGCTTAGGAGCCCTCTTAGTCGAGGCCCGAGAGCCTCCAAGGCCAGGACCCAGGCTTTTCCAGGCAAGCCGTCGGGTCCTGGGGCGGTATTCTTGGCATTCAGCCTACGTACCGCCACTCTCAATTCTACCTCGGTCACCTCTGGAACATCGTCGTCGTCGTCGGTGTGGTCCGCGTCGGCCACCGCAGGTGGCGGAGCCATGGGCGGGGGAGCATGCTCCCCTCGCGAGGGAAACAGAGCGCTCACCACGTCCTGCACGAGCTGAGGCCGGAGACTCTGGGTCAGCGGGGGAGCCCACGGGCGGATTTTCTCCCGCACCGTTTTGTAGGGCCGTCCCCACGGGTCTCTGTTCAGAGTCTCCAGCGACTCCTCGCGGGCCAGTGACCTGGCCCGCAGGATCTCCGCTCGGAGGGCGGTCTTCGCCACTCTGTACCCCTCGTATAGCTCCGCCTGAATGGCTTCCGTATCCGGAGGGCGGATACGGAGCCTGCGGTGCCTGGTGTACCGGTGCCTCGCAGCAACGCACGCCTCGCGCAGAGCTGTGAGCTCCGGCGACCACCAGTACACCTGGCGTGAAGCACGTCCTGGCTGGACCCGGGGCATTGCCACGTCGCATACCTCGGACATGGCCTCCCGGAACCACTCCGCCTCGTCGTTGATGTCGGCAGGCCTGTCCGGTGGTGACACCCAGGCCTGCACGATCGAGGCTTCCAGGAGGAGCTCCCGGTCCAGCCGCTTCAGCGCCCACCGCGGAAGGTATCGCCCCTGATGGGGCCCGCAAGGAGGTATCGCCCCTTGCGGGCCCCATCAGTTGTTGCTGACATCTCTTTGAGGCGCTCGTGGAACACAACGCGCCGTCATCCCGGGCTTGGTCCTTACCGAACAGCGAGCTACCCATTACTCGCCGTCCGCAAGCCCGTGCCTACGGTCGCCGGGAATCAGCCTGGGATTCCGGACGCCCAGGGCGTCTCCTGCGAAGTCGTTGCGTTACTTGATAATTTTTCGAACAAATGAAGCAATTGATCATCAATATCCTTCAAATTATTCAGATTCTGATTCATAGTGTGTTACGTAATCAGGATGCTGGTTTTTAGCTTTTAAACAAATCTTGCTGAAATGAACGGAATTCGCTATATTTTGACTATCGTGTAGGTACCGCTTAGTTGCTTTTCAATTCTAGTATTTTAACTAGACATAGGTAAGTATAAGCAACACAAGTTGCCCATAGAAGGTAGAGATCAACTAATTTGAAACTGCACGCCCCTCCACGAAAATGTCTATACAAGCATTTGAAATGTATACACATTTGGAATTTGGAATTTGGAATTTACAAGCAAGTGAAGCAGTACCTGTGCAATGAGCAGCATGGCTTTCGCGAAAAAAGATCCGTCAATACTAAGTTACTTACACTAGTTGATGATATCTCTACTAGTCTTGATCGTAGATACTTTGATTTTCAAAAAGCGTTCGACAGAGTCAACAATGACATCTTGCTGTCAAAGCTCAGTGCGAAAGGTGTTGCTCCGGGGCTCCTACGGCTACTTGCAGATTATTTGCGGGACCGACAACAATTTGTCAGATTAGGTGTGTATGAATCACACCCATACCACACTCGCTCGGGTGTGAGTCAAGGTTCGGTGGTCGGTCCTCTCCTTTTCATTTTGATGATTAATGACCTCCCTGATGTAGTTGCGAGGGCCAGACCCCTCTTATATGCTGATGACTTAAAACTGTTTTATGAAATAAAATCTCTCTCTCTCTCTCTGCAATCAGACATTGATGCAGTGTATTAAGTGGAGTTTAGAGAATAAAATGGAATTTAATCAATCAAAATGCTACGTGATGTCTTTTGGTCGAATGCGGCGCCTAGTCAACTTCTAATGCAAACTGAATGGAGATACAATTGCAAGAACTGATTCCATGAAAGACCTAGGTGTTATATTCGACCCCAAGCTCACTTTTCACGACCACGTCACATCCACTGCTAAGGAGTCCTTCAGGCGCCTTGGCTTTATTTTAAGAAACTGTCGTGATTTCCACAACCCCCAAGTTATCAAGCTTGTTTTTGGGGCATTAGTGCGTAGCAAGCCTGAGTCGTGCGTATGGAATCCTTTTGAGAAGCAGTATGCGTTAGCTTTAGAAAAAGTTCAAAAAGCATTCCTTAGATGGCTCTACAAACACTTTAATGAGTTTTATCCTTTCTTGTATCCCACTAAATTCCTCTTGGGTTGCATGTTTCAATTCTCTAGAAGTAAGACGGTCGCGCGATCACATGACTGTAATATACAAAATTCTTAGGGGGATTATTGATATTCCTGATCTACATAACGAAGTCTGCAATCTACTAATCTTGTCCCAGACAATTACTGTTGTGGCAGAAAACACCGCTTACTGGCTGTTCTAACTTGCCGTACTGTTGCACACTCCAAGTCACCTATTCCTCGGACATTAACCGCTATTAACGCTCTCCTGAACTCGAATACAGATCTCGATATGTTTGCGAATGAATGGAAGATGATGCTGTCAGAATGTTTGAATTTTTGTGAGAAGAATGCATGACTGAATTAAATAGATTGTAGATATTGTAATGTGTATATTGATATGTTTAAATAGTGTAATTGGCTTCGGTCGTTCTATTTAAAATAAATAAATACAACAAACAGTGGAGGGGCGTGCAATTTTAAACTAGTTGATTTGCAAGTTAATAAAATAAAGCCTTTTCCTACGAACAAGTTCCGACTTAACAGACGCTGAATTGCAAAGCGACCGCGAACGAAATTACTTTTTTAATTCTGATTGAAATTGTATACATTTAAAGATGTTTGTTTTCTTTTGTTCGTTTCCCGTGTGTCAACTCAAAGTTAATTATACGATTATAATTTGCATTTGTTGATTGTGCTATTGAGCACTTTCTTTGATGTTTAATGTTAAATAAATGATTTCCTTATTGGGAAAACGTGATTCGTCAGTCCCTTAATTTAGGAATAACGACCTTCTATTGATAATAGAACTACGAGTCTATTCTGTAAAATTCATACCATGAAAACATAACTGCGGGTCTAAAAAGGCCACATTAAGCAATTCCTCTAAAAGTGATTCATTTCCTGAATTCCCCTATGATTCTGCTATTTGACATTTTACTTTAATAAAGCAATTCATAATTTGGTGACCATTTTACGAATTTCCATACAAAACTGTCAAATATATGAATTGCGTGCTGTCAACGCAGATAATATTACGAATTGTCAGTTTGTGACAATTTCACGATTTTAAATATGATTCATAATATGATCATATTATGATTCTGCCAAAGTGGCCTTTTTAGACCCCCTGGGGGCCTAAAAACGCCACATTAAGCAATTCCTCTAAAAGCAATTCATTTCCTGAATTCCCCTATGATTCTGCTATTTGACATTGGTGACCATTTTACGAGTTTCCATACAAAACTGTCAAATAGATTAATTGCGTGCTGTCAACGCAGATAATATTACGAATTGTCAGTTTGTGACAATTTCACGATTTTAAATATGATTCATAATATGATCATATTATGATTCTGCCAAAGTGGCCTTTTTAGACCCCCTGGGGGCCTAAAAACGCCACATTAAGCAATTCCTCTAAAAGCAATTCATTTCCTGAATTCCCCTATGATTCTGCTATTTGACATTGGTGACCATTTTACGAGTTTCCATACAAAACTGTCAAATAGATTAATTGCGTGCTGTCTACGCAGATAATATTATGAATTGTCAGTTTGTGACCATTTTACGATTTTAAATATGATTCATAATATGATCATATTATGATTCTGCCAAGCGGCCTTTTTGGACACCTTTAACTGAGGTGTCATTCCTAGGTAATTAAATGTCATTGCTAGAGATTGCCACTATTAAAAGCTTACTTCACCTTTTCACGGTTGGGCACGCCGCGATTGCGGCGGTAAGTCCCCTCTTTGAGGAGTGGCTTGAGAGGCGGCATGGCGTCCTCACCTTCCGCCTGACACAGGTCCTCACCGGACATGGCTGTTTCGGGAGGTTCCTGTTTCGGATAGGGCGGGAGGAAACGCCCGGGTGTTTCCATTGCGAAGATCGCCCAGAGGACACGGTGGAGCATACGGTGGAGGTCTGCCCGGCTTGGGCGGAGCACCGCCGTGTCCTCGTGGAGGTTATCGGCGGCGGCGATCTCTCGCGTCCGACCCTGGTCCAGGCCATGGTACGGAGCGAGAGGGCATGGCTGGCAGTCGCCTCCTTCAGCGAAGCAGTTATGCTCGCAAAGAGGGAGGCGGTGCACGTGAGGGAGATGCAGTACATGCGCCCTCACAGCCGTGGCCTTCGCAGGAGACGCCCTGGGCGTCGGGAATCCCAGGCTGATTCCCGGCCACCGTAGGCACGGGCTTGCGGACGGCGAGTGATGGGTAGCTCGCTGTCCGGTAAGGACCAAGCCCGGGTCGACGGCGCGTTGTGTTCCACGCGCGCCTCAAAGAGATGTCAGCACCAACTGATGGGGCCCGCAAGGGCCGATGCCTGCCGGGGGTGCGGGTTGTTCGAAAGAGATACCGCCGCCCCTGGCACACAGGCAACTGAGGGAACACGGGTGGGTTTTAGTCAGTAAAAGTCTGACACGCCCTCCCACTCCACCCAGAGCGGGAGAAGTTATTTGATGATTTCCCACCCAGAAAAAAAAAAAAAAAAAAACCTTTTCACGGTGAGATACAACAGAATGACCAGCTCCTCCTTGACCACTTTTATACACCATCGGGGTAAGTGCGTAACCCACTAAAAGTAAGAATGGCTTTCATTTTGACAGTTCAACAAAGACAATTCTTTCGAATGAATTAGCAATTTCCTTCAAAATAATTGAGATTCTGATTGATAGTTTGTTTCGCAATGAGGATGCTGAAAGCTTTAGGAACCACAGCTAATTTTTTTTTATTTTTTTGTCAGGATGGGCAGGGTGTCCCGCTCGTGGCCACAGGCGGAACCCCGCGGCTGGGGCTTGCGGGCGGTGGACGGACGCCTGGCAAGGCAGTGGCGCGCTGACAAGCGCCAGGTCCGCTTCCGCCAGTGCTACTTCAACCCCATCTCCTGCTTCCGCAAGTGAACGCCTCCAACTCAACGACGCATCGACCCTATGACCTAGTTGTGTAGCACTCACAAGTGATTTCAACAATTTACAATAAAGTAGCAACCTAAACTCGGCGGCCATATTGTGTAACGCCCACATCTACAAACATTGTCAAATTATTTATTATATCTATATGTAGCGGCTGTTTCATAATGAGGTCGCTGACCATCCAAAATGAATTGTATGAACGTAAATTCAATGTAAATACATACTGTAGCCACTTTAATGTCAGCTAAGGTACTAGTAAACCACTTATTTAACTTATTAATATATATTAAATCTTGTCGGGCTTGTATTAAAGTGAATATTTTATAGCCAATGAGGTTTCTAATAACTTAATTGAAAGTAGTCGTGCTGAGACGAATTTTACGATATAAACTTATTTATGGATTATCCCTTCACTCGGTGACAGTGTTCATGACATTAATTAACTACTTTTAATTACATACCCTCCTAAGTAGATCGTGTCTAGTCATAGCGTATAATGTCTATCTAGGTCGTGGCATATATTTTAGGGTAATATACTAATATCTTTTCATTTGAACTCTCTTCCACTAAACGATTTCGTTACATTTTGTGTGATTAGTCTGAATATTGTTTTGTTAAAACCCTGTCTCTATATATTTTCATTATAATCTCTACATTATTATAACTACTATTTATACATATATAAAATCTATTGTAGATAAGTGTTATTATTAATAAAGGTAATCAATGAAATAAACTTTTGTTTGTCTAATTCATGTTTTATTCATTTACTGGAAGGTCTCCTTTTTAAAACAAAAAATCTGCAGCATTTCTTACGCACTCACAGTACCTATGTAAGTATTGGATGTAAGCATAATAAATAAACTGTAAATAAGCCTGCAAACTACACTGTGTAGGCCATCAATATCATGACAACTTTCGAACCGAAGAGCCTTCTGAACCGAAGTGCAGATACCTGATACCAGATACGTGGGTAAGAACCCTATAATTCAGGCACTTCCCAAAGTTAGTGAAAGTTCGACCACCGTTTTGACACCATATCATATTGGTTAAACCGAACCGAACCGTACTTAGGTCAGAATAAGCAATAGTATGTGTAAGACGAACTTGACCCAATTTGGTATATACTGAGATGACGAGGACACAAATAAGCAACAAAGGAAAGTTACTGTATTTGATTACGTTACTACAGTAACAATAGAATCACAACCTTCAACAACATTCTAAACCAACCTCTGAACTGAGTTCCGCATACACAAACGACTTAAGAAGTAGGCATGAGAATAACTATTAAACAATATAGTTTGATATTTCGGATGTGTAACCCAAATGAAAGAGCCATTTGAAACCGTCAGAAAGGAATTCCTCGAACAAGTTTTAACCACAATTTACTGTAGGACTGAGAAACATCTCAATTCATTAAGATGTTCTCCGTCTCTTGTGAACAAAGGACCTTACGCAAAGTTAAATTCAGACCGTTGTAGATACTGCAAACACTACTAGTTATTTAACTCTGTAAGTACATTTAATTCAAATTCTTTATGTCTATAGGAAGTAGGGATTTCGAATACTTTGAATATTTGCTTTAGGTTAATTCGCGAAATATAGACATGCGTTGAGAAGGCATCTAGCTAAGTACTCAACTCATGTCAATCTTTCGCGAACACGAAACCATAAATCAATAAACTTTTACATGATGTCCGTATAGACGTTTCTACAGTGTCACGTCTCAGAATGTTGTAAAGTGTTTAGTATAACTCTTTGATGCACCAGCCCGCGAGGGGTGATTATATCTCGGCTCGGGAACTGACCTGATTAGATCACAAATTCAACTACAGGCTGTACGTGCACACTTGACTCTTAGAAAATCTACACTCATTAGTTCCAACTTTGTTCGTGTATATGTACCCATCAAAGATGTTAATAGGTCAGAACAAGTTTTGGCAGCAAAAACGTTCAAAACTACTTAGCAATAGGCCGGTTAAAATTATTTTACCGATTACTAACATTTAGGCACTTACTAAGAAACCTATTCGAATGTGGTAGGGTAATTTTGTGACCTTTTACAAACGATTTTTATATATAAACTATGTTCCATTAAAAAATATTTTAATAGAAAAAACGCGTTTTACCTCAGTAACGGTTTAACAGAACCTACTCAAAATCGGTTTTGACTGGAACGATACACATATTTTGGAAGCCATATTGAAATCAATAAATCGACCGGGAAATTCCCAAGCCCGTCCGCTGTAATACTACAGGTAAGCTTAAAAAGGCCTAGAAGAAGAAAATGGAACGATCTTAGCCCTCTTTACTTCTCTTAGTTCAACCCGAATGGATTCATGTGACATAACTCTCAAAATACAGGCATAATAGCTCTCATTGCGTAATTCCGAAGCACGTGCTCCAAGCGGTTTCTAAAATACGGTTTTAAACATTTCTGAAGCCCGATTAACAATGAGCCATTTAAAGGCTCGTGAGTGAAATACATTCTTTGAAGCAATATTCAAAGTTGTAGGTAGGCATTCCCTTTAATATTGTTTAAATGAGTAGATGACATGGCGTACAATTCAAACACTAATATATATTAAATATTAAAACAATTTAATATTCCGATGTAAATAAGCTTTAACAATTTTACATCATTTATCACATCACTATTATAAGTAAGGTATAGGTAGTTATATTCCAACTCATGCCCTTTGTTTCAGCAGTTCTTCACCATTTTTTATTTAGCATTATATGGATGTCGAGGACTATAGGAGTAAGGGAAGACAAAAGAAACGACGAATGGACTGTGAAAGATATGGCTAGAGTGGGTATTTTTTTTGGGTGGGAAATCATCAAATAACTTCTCCCGCTCTGGGCGGAGCGGGAGGGCGTGTCAGACTTTTACTGACTAAAACCCACCCGTGTTCCCTCAGTTGCCTGTTTGCCAGGAGCCGCGGTATCTCTTTCGAACAACCCGCACCGGCTAGAGTGGGTTGACTACCGATATGACAATTAATATTCAAAATTTGGAAGGAGAAGACTTGTTGCGCTGACCCCAAATAAATTGGAATGATGAATGATGACGATGTTTTTCCATAAATATGTTCGGTATAAGTAAATTACTTTGAATTATCGTTAGTGTAGTGGTCACAAGCGCTACTGCTGAACATAAGGTCCTGGGTTCGATTCCCAGGTCGGGCCAAGTATTATTATTAGGTTTTCTATCTGGACTTTGTCGGTAGCAGCTGGGCGTCTGGATTTGTACCCGGTCAATAGTAATATGGACTAATATATGGGACTTTAACATAACTGGCGAAATGTGGGTGTTAGTTTTGTGATGATTTCTACCCTCAAAAAAAAAAGCCCTTCGGGGAAACAAGACGTGACGTATGTTGAATTGTACACACAGCTTCACTAATTGGTTGCCCCTCCAAAATACATGTTCGTTCAAATCCGTGCTAGGCCCAAGTTACTTTTTATATTTTGCTAAAACATTTTATTATAATTACTGCATTCTTTTAGTGAACATGGTTGACATTTACGAGAAGTTATTCTACTTGTAATTAGACCGGAGCTGCGGAGGTTACAAGACCGCATGTCGTGCATAAGATTGGAGGTTCGAATCCTGGGCAGGAATTGTGCTTTTGTCATGCATTTCATTTTTTTTTGTATTTAAAGTAAGTTTCAATTTTATTTTAGTAATATTTATAAAGAATTCAAATAAAATCAAGAAAAAAATACTTTATAATTATTTCATGACATTTGTTATTGCTATTGTTTACCAAAACTTTGATCTTATTTTACTACAAAGATTTAACAATTTGATTTGATAATTTACAGATTACTTAATATTATACATATTTTGCTAACTGACACAAACGGGTCCCAAGACAAGTTTTAACGCAAACGATAAAATAGGAAGCGCTAGAAATATTTTAGAATGACATAAACTAACGAAATGTCCCGTGATCTGTCATGTCGTCTCTGCGATCTGCATACAGATGTTTTAAAGTTTAGTTACGTGAACGTACTTATATATCAAACTTTGTAGATGTAACTTGAGGGTAGGGATTAATTTTATAAAGAAAACGTAAGTAAGTTAAATTACTGCATACCCTCAAATAACAAAGTCTACCGATTCGTCAGAGATAAAGTGACTCGGACTATAATTTCATCGCATTTCATATGGGCTCTCTGGCTAGCTCATCAAACTGCTGGTATGAGTATGACAACGTTCCGTGATGCGATGGTTCGAATCCAAGTCGAAACAATAAACTCTTTTTGAAGTATTCTGTAGATTTTTCGTAACGAATTCAATGTTGTAGCAGTGTAACATTTAAAAACTTGGGTTAGCACATACTGACGCTGTGTGTACCAACTAACTTAAATATAATTAAATATTTTGATGTGTACAGAGTAGAATAAACCAGGCATTACTAGACCATCGTGTTACAATGCTGTGACCCAAGGAGCCTGTCTCCCAACATAACAAATGGTTTGTAGTTAGTACTACCCTGAAAAACTTACGTTTTTGACCAAATTACTATGACTATACCGCCTACAAACAAATTGGCAGTCACACTTTCATGAGCAAGGCTATCAAGCTATAAGTTATAGAGGATACTTTTCTAAGAATATTGAAATAGAATAGACAATTATTGCCACCCTATAAATGATAATCAAACGTATTAGTTACACGTGCCGATGTGACGTCGATAGACTCACGTTAAGCTATTCAAATGGGAGCTATTTATTCCCTATGAATCGGAAGATCAGCAAATGGAGGTCATTTTAACCACAGGGGTTCAAGCAGCGGTCGCGTCATGGCAATCAAATGTTATTTATTGTGTTATTTATCTTGCTCGATTTCTGGGAAACTGTGAATGGGATAAGTAATATTCCTGATTAACATGATTAGATACTTATTCATAACCATACAATGCACTAGAATGTTGTATTCAGGCCATGGCAATGATTGATTAATTTTGGACAGAATTTGACGTACTTATTTCACAAACGGTACTTTTTTTCCTACAGCTATTCGTAGATAACTAAAATATCAGAGCATCGTTTATTTGTTCTAAACTACGAACAAACAGTTTGAATGTGAGGAAAAGAGAGAACAAAGAATTTTCCCATCAAAACAAAATTTTAGCTACGCCGTAGCACCGCCTACGCGCGTCGTAGCAGCGGCGTAGCCTATGTGACAGTGTGTGCTACCACGTCCGCAGTTGTAGATTGATCATTATAATTTTATTGAAGTTTTATGTAGATTAAGGAAATATTAAAATAATTCATATCATTAAACTATGTTCCAACAACTGGCGCGAAAACAGTCTTTATTAAACGCGTTTAACTTTGTTATAAAATACTTTCAAAGACTTTAATCATAAAACGATTATAACATAGTGAGTTGGCATTTTAAGAAGTATTTAAAGTCTGGTAATAATCTTTTCGACTGGCTATAATTAACTTTGTAAAGATATTTTGTTGGTGTTGAAACTAAGTATACAATTTTGGATATTTAAGTTGTTAATATATTTTAAATTACTAAGTAATTGGATAAAATTCTGAAGTGAGCGAAGCACCAATAATTCTGAGCCGCGGCCGCACTCTCGAGACATAATGAAATGGCAACTCCTCGTAGTCGTAACATTATGGTTCATTATAGTTAATGAAGGCTTCTCTATGCTAGCGTTTGTTATGACAAAACCTAGTTATCAGATTAGCCTGCTACGTTACTGGGAGCAATAAAAACTGTACAACTAGAACATCGGGACGCCGGATACGGATATCTAAAGGCTCACTTCTATAAACTCTACTAAAAATAAATATAGATGAATCAGGAAGGTAATAAAAATAAGGTGGACAAATGCGAGTAGACGCAAACGAAGGATTTCGTAGGAAAGAGAAGAAAATACCTAATTGAAGTTAATTAATTTAGCAACTTAATTTTAATGACTCAAAAAGGGGTGGCTTTTTGAGTCTTACCATCCTACTAAATTTTCACAGAGAGTTTTTGGCGGTTGCACAAAAAATACCTTTTCTTTTAACGAAAACAAAAATTAATGTGAGTATATCCTTTTATATTTACACCTCGTTTAAAAACATAAGCAGCCTTTAATGTTCCCACTGCTGCGGGACTCAGGCACAACTTAGGTAATCCATCAGGCGGGCCCAGTGCGCGGTGGTAGATGTCACATTATTAATGCATGTATTTGGATTATTGGTTCTAGGAGATACCGGTTTATTTACGTTGTTTTTTTTTCAACATTTCAACCCAACCCCAACCCTTCGGGGAAACAAGGCGTGATGTTTGTGTGTTGGGCATTGGAGATGAAATAAATTGCACCAAGTAAAGTGTGGGTGGCCTCTGTTTAACTAGGTTCGAAGTTTAAAACCCACGGTCCACAACTCGTTTGGTGTCGTTACACAAGCCACCAGTTGTAGTGCACCATCTATGTACACTCAGACACCAGCGATTAACCAACGGTTTACCAACAGTCTTTTGGTCCGTGAACCGTTGGTCAACATTATATTTAAACCATTAACTTTTCATCGAAAAATCTTTTTACCCACGAACGTTTCGCCAACATAACTCTACGTCAGTGAATACTTAACCAACAGGATGTTTTGACCAATAACTTTTTACCCAAAGAACAATTAGCCAACAGACACCGGGACAGGTGATTACTAAATAGTCAAGTAACTGCCACTAACTTGGAAGTAGCGCGCTCGTGGTCGCAAATCTAACCTAACCTAATCTATTCGGGGCGCCCCGCGGACTCTCCGTCCGCTTACCAGCCCATGGTGCTGCTCGACGAGGTGGGCAAGCTCTTTGAAAGAGTCATTGCAGACCGCCTCGTCGGGCGGCTGGTGCGGGTGGGGCCGGAGGGAGGTCGTACCAGGCGGCGGCCGACTTAGCGACACACGGGGTTGTGACAATCGTCGATAGGATCCGGCAACTGGGACTCGAGGTGGCCTTGCACAAGTCCGAGGCCATGTGGTTTCATGGTCCTCGGAATGCGCCACTGACGGGTTCCCAGATAACGGTGGGAGGGGTTCACATCGGCGTCGAATCGACGATAAAGTACCTAGAACTCGTCCTTGACAGCCGGTGGAACTTCGCGGAGCACTTCCGACGCTTGGCTCCCAGACTGGAGCGGGCCGGGGCTGCTTTAAAGCGGCTCCTGCCCAATCTAGGGGGGCCAAACGCCTCCTGCCGGAGGCTCTACGCGGGGGTCGTGCGGGCCATGACCCTATACGGGGCGCCGGTGTGGGCGCCTACATTGAGGCGCCAACCAGCACGCCGGTTGAAGGCGGCCCATAGGGTCATGGCCATCCGGATGATCCGGGGATACCGCACGATCTCCGGTGAGGCGGCGGGCCTCCTTGCCGGATTACCGCCATGGGATCTGGAGGCAAAGGTCCTCGCGCACACTTGGGAGTGGCGCGAGGAGGCCAAACGCCGGGGCGTAACTCCGCTGCCGCGGGAAATCGCGGCACGGCGGACAGAGCTCCGACAGGACCTCATGGCGACGTGGAAAGTGCGATTGTCGCAACCCAGTGCTGGGTACGCCACGATTGCGGCGGTAAGTCCCCTCTTTAAGGAGTGGCTTGAGAGGCGGCATGGTGTCCTCACCTTCCGCCTGACACAGGTCCTCACCGGACATGGCTGTTTCGGGAGGTTCCTGTTTCAGATGGCGGGAGGAAATGCCCGGGTGTTTCCATTGCGAAGATCGCCCAGAGGACACGGTGGAGTATACGTGGAGGTCTGCCCGGCTTGGGCGGAGCACCGCCGTGTGCTCGTGGAAGTGATCGGCGGCGGCGATCTCTCGCGTCCGCCCCTGGTCCAGGCCATGGTACGGAGTGAGAGTGCATGGCTAACAGTCGCCTCCTTCAGCGAAGCAGTTATGCTCGCAAAGAGGGAGGCGGCGCACGTGAGGGAAATGCAGTACATGCGCCCTCACAGCCGTGGCCTTCGCAGGAGACGCCCTGGGCGTCGGGAATCCCAGGCTGATTCCCGGCCACCGTAGGCACGGGCTTGCGGACGGCGAGTAATGGGTAGCTCGCTGTCCGGTAAGGACCAAGCCCGGGTCCGGGTCGACGGCGCGTTGTGTTCCACACGCGCCTCAAAGAGATGTCAGCAGCAACAGATGGGGCCCGCAAGGGCCGATGCCTGCCAGGGGTGCGGGTTGTTCGAAAGAGATACCGCGGCCCCTGGCATACAGGCAACTGAGGGAACACGGGTGGGTTAAAGCAGGGCACGGGTGGTGGGCAGTAAAAGTCTGACACGCCCTCCCGCTCCACCCAGAGCGGGAGAAGTTATTTGATGATTTCCTAGAAAGCCCAGAAAAAAAAAAAAACCTAATCTATTCGGTCGGTAAGCTCGCGGCTATATACACCGAAACATTTAAATGGTTGTTTTCCCGTGGCAGAACAACTTGCCATAAGGAGTACTTTCGAAGCATAAAGTAAAAAACTTTAAGTTTTTATTTTTCACTTTTTAGTTATAATACCTACCCCACTAATTCGAAATTTCATCATCCTTGGGGTCAAAACAATGCATATGTATGCGATAGCAGCAATCGCGGTTCATTTACTGTTATTTTTTGTAGAGTTCCGTTGTCTGTCTCCGAAACGCATCATCAGATCTATATGACATTGAAATGCGACCACACGAATAATTTCAAATAAAATAAGAATCATCAAAATCGGTTCACACAGTCGAAAGTTATGAGGTTACAAACATAAAAAAAACATACTGTCGAATTGAGAACCTCCTCCTTTTTTTGAAGTCGGTTAAAAATAAAGCTTTTTTTTGTTTTAAAATAATTTTAAAAAAAATCATCAACTCGACAAAACACTACTCAATAGTAACACTAGAGGTAACTTATAGGTACTACTCGAATCGCACGCGCCGCCGACAAAGGGAACAGCGATACATAAATGTTCAAAACAAAATAAACTCTCGCATGTGGTGATTTTTCACAATGGTTGATCTGCCATTTTTTGTTTATATTATTTTATTTGTTTATAAAACGATTGTATTACCAAGACAAAACCATTTCGCTGCGGGAAAACAACCGTTAAAATTTCACGGTGTATATATTTATCGACTGTTTATTGTTAAATCTCGCGAGATAGATTATAAACTAACGTAGTTCATAGTCTTCGGTGACATATCATACTTTTAAGTAATTTTACAAGCTTTTATTTAGAGACTTGCACCTGTCCCGGTGTGTGTTGGCCAATTGTTCTTTGGGTGAAAAGTTATTGGTCAAAACATTCTGTTGGTTAAGTATTCACTGACGTAGTGTTATATTGGCGAAATGTTCGTGGGTGAAAAGTTCTTTGGATGAGAAGTTAGTGGTTTAAAGGTAATGTTGACCAACGGTTCATGAACCAATGGACTGTTGGTAAACCGTTTCAGTTCCGACGCCAGCACATTAATTTACCCCAATCTGTCAAATTTCTTTGATAGATTTTCAACTTTATTACATAAGCGTAAGGTTCATGTTCAATTGGGAAAATTTGACAGTTTGGGGTAGCTTGATGTGCTAGCAAGTCTGTACCCCTATTTTACTCTGTAGGTAGTTAAATTACGTCACCTCAATTTAGCACTGACGAAAACGCTTCTGTATTTCTTTTTAGCCCTCGGTGGAAAGAGAGAGGTGTTATCAGTTTAACGTGTGTATCGAGGTGTCTGCCTGCGCCATCATAGCTCCCAAACGGCTGAACCGATTTTGATTTTTTTATTTTGTTTGAAAGGTGACGTAATTGAGAGAGATCTTAGCCATGATTCAAGAAATCTATTCAGCTGTATGAAGATTATCAGCCTTTTTCTAGTTAATGATAACGCCACACAAAGAAGGCCCAGTTATACTAAAAGTCTGCTATTGTTGCACCCGGCTGTGTAGCCGGGTGCAACAACGGCTGCACATCAAGCTATACATTTCCAGTTTACGCTGACCTCGCACTTTCGCATTGTGTAGGATTTCCATACAGTGCGAGGTCAGCGTAAACTGGAAATGTATAGCTTGATGTGCAGCCGTGTGTACAATGGTACACACGGCTGCACATCAAGCTATACATTTCCAGTGATTTTCAGTTTATACCATTGTATAAATGCGCCATTTAATAACATTTAAAAAATATCTATGCGCATGAATGAGTTTTAAATCATTCCTTTTTCCACATAGGATTTGAAGAGGACTTTGGTTGTTTGTCAAAACTTTTAATGATCGGGTTGTTACGATGGTAGGTCACGTGTTCCAATTTTACAGATGCTATATTTATGCTTTGAAAAAATTGCTCAACCACGTGGAGCTATGTATTATAAATACCTATCGTCTAACACACGTACAACGCGACTTGTGTAGGTATTGATAGTTGCTCGTTCTTCAGTGATTGCAATATCTTCGGATATGGATTTAAACCTCTTACTGTGTGGGCAAAATAAAGTACCTGTGTTATAATACGTAAGCATTAAACAACCAAGCTGGAAAGCAAAATCTACAGGGTGACTTAACGTATTCCCCCTAGGAGGTAATAAGATGGGACACCCTTTGCTAAATTTAAGCACCCCATATCAAAGCTGGGTACAACACCGTCAATCCGATAATCGTTAATAAGGAAGTTAACATTTCGAGTAACGGATTAACATTTTAGCTAACTTTAAAAATTGTTAAATCGAAATCATTAACTTCAGTTAACTTTGCATAAATCCGTTTGATCGTTAATAAAGTACCTACTATTTGCTAAAAGGGCACCGAACGGCCCGCGCCGCGCCGCGAAATACCTTTGATTTGAATTTCGATCTCTAATCATTAATATTTCAAACTACATTATAGTTATATATAAAACCCTTCTTTTAATATTTTTCATGTCCTGCCTAAACTTCCATGGCCCATACTAACATTTTTATAAGTGAATCACTAACTGCTGCCTGCTGCCGATCTATTGGCTGCAAGCGCTACTGGTGAGCATGAAGTCTTGGGTTCGATTCCCAAGTCGGGCAGTGTTATTGGGTTTTAACATCAGAAATTTCTCAATAGCAGCCTGGAGTCTGGATGTGTGCCCGGTTGATGGCAATAGGCTCGCCCCCTTACATGGGACTTAAACATAACTGGTGAAATGTGGGTGTACTATAAGTACACCTCTGCCTAACCGATGTTATGTTATTTTCGATTAACGATGAACGTAAGCTTCCGTTAAATCAACCGAAATACATAACGCTTTAACGTTTAATCAAGTTAACTTATTTAATCACGGGTTAGGTTACGTTAACAAAGTTAACAATTTGATTAACGGGCACTGTTCATCAAATTGTAGTAGCTGTGACCCCATCAGCCTGGGCGAAAATCCGTGCTATTCGAGAAACAACCTGACGAGGATTTTGAGTGGTTAGTGGGTAACATAGCAGTTTTTTTTTTCACGATTTGTTATTACTGCTGGTTGTAGAATGTTTAAATCTGTATCATTCATTATGTAGCTTCTAATTATTGCGAAGCGATACCTGAAGATTACCATTACGCACCCATATTGGTAAAGTTGTTTGAAAATCGGCACATTGAAACACGGCCTCCTATATTTACTACCTACTGTAGGATTCAAAGCCGATAATAGAAAGTCATTTATTTGCAGCAAATGCGGTAATAAAGATAGTAGGTGTTATTCAAATAAAAAAGTGCAAAATTCGATAAATAAATCGATAAAAAAATGTTCAAAATTTAGCAATCTTATCAAATCGTCCACCAATACTGCTGAGCGTTTCCTTCTGTTAGCTGTGAGAAAATGGGAGACCATGGCCTATCTTGCAGTAAAGCGCAGGGTGGACAGCACGGCACGCTAGTATTAATGATATCATCCGTCGTGCTTTTGTCACCGGCTGTTTTGTTACTAACTGTTTTAGAACCCAATGGATTGGCACGCGACGATGGGAAGAGACTAGATGGAATTACCATAATACCCCGGAAGTAAGGCAGGCCTTTGGTGTGGGATGCAACATGTGTTGACACCCTTGCACGGTTGCACCGTCCCATCTTCCTAATACGGCGGGCTGTGCTGGGGCTGCAGGTGCGGAAAACTTCAAACGGCGAAAATATTCTAATCTAGGAGTGAAGTGGGCTGCCGTTGTAAGACGACTAAAAAGTCACGGTGTATATTCGAACCGTTTGGTGTTGTAACATGTTATGTGGTACCGAGTGTCTACTTCGTTTTTCGAGACATCGCCCAAGTGGTTGGTCGACTCTTCACGTGACCAGAGGGCTGGCTTAATTTGTGGCCAAAGAATCAGCATCGCCATACAACGTGGCAATACTGCCAGCCTTGTGGGCACTTCGCCTGTTGACAGCGATGTGGACGAATTTTTGGATGCCCTGTGATTATTTTCCTTTTTTTTAATAATACTACTTATGTTTATATAAAAAAGAGTAGGTATAGATACCTATACTACATGCCTACATACATAGCCACTCTGTGACTTGTGACCTGAATTGCTATTCTGTAACCATGTCACCGCGTGAAGTGAGCGTGGAGTGAGCTGTGGCCCTAGTGTGAGTTTCTTTTAACCATCTCGATCAAACGCATCGAGCGCGGTCGGCGCTCCGACTGGTCCGTCACCAATCCAGCACCCCAAGTGCATAACTCACGATTAATCATAATCGGTTTCATATTGACAGTTCCACAATAGCAGTGGCGTGCACAGAGTTTTTAGACAGGGTAGGCAAAAAAAAAACCGATTGCTGTACCTACACATTTGAGGCAATTAAACGAATCATTAATCATCTTGTTTTGTATAATTTGTATTGATTTAAAGATTGATTTACCTTTAGTTTGTATTATTTGCAAATCCGATCAACGCTTCACGATCACTTGATTTTATTTTTCACCGATAGATAGTTTTGAAAACGCATCAATTTTTGTTTTCTCTATACACGGTATGTATACTTAGACAACTTTCACAGTGAATTTTATCTATTTTTCACATTATTATCAACGTTAGAATCTTAAATACGTGCTATAATAGGCCACAATCACAACCAAAACCAGTAAAACAAAACAAACAATGGCGTCGGAATATAAAAATAATACAGAAAAAGGTTGATTCTATAGCGAAAATTCCATGAAACAGTGCTACTTTTTAAAATAGTCGCATAACCAACTTTGTTCGGAAAACTTCGGTAAGTTTCGTAATTTGTCGTGTAGTAACAAAGCGTAAAAAAGCCACTGCCTACCGTGTACGGTTGTGTGCGTTATTTGTTACATTGTGTGCCACGTATGTATAGGAACGGTCACCGAATAAATCTGCATGCCCACGAGAGCACACATAAAAACATCAAGACGCGAATAGTTTGTGTCGATCCCGAGGCACTCAGCCATAAAAATGTACTCTGTGCACTCAGCGGCGCTAGTGCACGATATTGCATTGATGATACGAATGATACGACCGACGCTCGATAGGTGGAGCTGATTTATAAATAAAGATTTTTTGTTTATTGATCAAATAATAAGTATTCGTTTTAAATATTTATCCGATTTAGGTAGGGTAGGCAGTGTCTTTCTGTCTTTATGGACTGCACGCCACTGAACAATAGTCATTGCGTTATTTACGTTGTTGAGCAGACACATTTTTCGAACATATGAAGCAATGGTTTAGCAATCTGTTTCAAAACGAAACAGATTTTGATTAATCGTGAGTTACGCAATTAGGGTGCAGGGCCAATCGGAGCGCCAAACGCGCTCGAAGCGTTTGATCGATGAAATTGAAAAAATGAAAAAGGCCACTGGGCCTTGGTGTGAGTTTCATTTAACCATGACATGACGTTCTGGGTGCTAACATGTGATGGTTTGCTGGGAGGTTAAAAAGTAGTGAGATGGCATTACCAGTTAATTAATTCGATTAACGCATTTTTTTTTTATATTTCAACAATTATTTTTGTTACTTATAAATCTTGTTAGATAGCTGATTAAATGGATAATAAACGTCTTCATTTAACTTTTAACTTTAACTGTGTGACGTTTTAGAACATATGGATACATGCGATTGGAGAGAACGCTTTGTTAAGATAGGGGAAGCGGGGGTAAGACGGGGTACTTAACCTTTGAAGTTCAGTAAAACAAAATGTTTCGCGTCTACATTATGTTTTTTTTATTTTTATTTTAATAAACATCTTTGGTTAACAGTCTTTTATTATTCAGTCTAAATATCTGGATGACCGACCTTCGCTCGTTTTTTTTTTGTTTGACATTTTCTAAAAATGAACCCTAGCTAGATCGATTTATCGCCCCCGAAACTCCCTGCGTACTAAATTTCATGTTGCTACTCTCTATTGATGATCTAACCTTCGATAGGTACTTTTTTTTGGTCACTCTTTTTTTTAGTAACCGCTGATTTATTTTCCGTTTTCTCAAGTTATCTCATTTTCTTTCTGTTTTGCTTATCTTCCTCTGGTAGTTTTTTTAAATCGTTTCTTCAACTTCGTTTTTACATGGCGATGAAGTTGCAATTTTTCCCCGTTTTCTAACAATACGAGAAGCTTTGTGTATTATTGGAAAGGGCATTAGTTGAGTTAGTCCCTGATGTTGTCTACTTCAATGTTATTAAACCAGCTATAACAACCAGGCAACAACCCCTAATGGTAGACATTGCATGAAAGAGCTATCAACACTTTTAGGTGTACCTACTCCTATTCTGCCAGGGACTCCTATTCTGCCAGGGGTGCGGGTTGTTCGAAAGAGATACCGCGGCCCCTGGCACACAGGCAACTGAGGGAACACGGGTGGGTTTTAGTCAGTAAAAGTCTGACACGCCCTCCCGCTCCGCCCAGAGCGGGAGAAGTTATTTGATGATTTCCCACCCAAAACAAAAAATCCTCCTATTAATAGACACAGAAGTAGTAACATCAAGTCTAGAAATCCACTCTTTTTCGACCTCAGCAGGTGTTAGACTTATTGGACTCTTCGTAGACGTTGCAGCAGTACAAGATAAGGGTAAATCCGGTGTATTAGCCAGCTCTATCTAGCCGACCGAGTAGCTGAGGGCAATACAGGATGGGTCTCAGATATTGTTTCTGTAAAGGTCGCAAGAGGAATAAATTCAGAACAGTTTGGTGCTGTTTGGACACCTGGCTGTGTCTCAGAGGTTGGAGCTAAAATCGCGGAACTAAGCAATGTGCTTTTGCAGCCGCTAATTCGATATTAGATATTGTTGATAAAAAAGAAACATCAATAGTGTATTACAAATTACAACACTTTTACTGACATGCACACTACTACGACAAACAAACTACTTAATAAAAACATTTTAATCCGGGATGGGCAAGATGGGGTACTCCATACCCCGTTTTGCCCTCTCATGCCCAATTGGATTAAAAACTTTACCTCTAAAAACAATGTTCTCACACACTGATAAACAAATGCTTACTTGCAAACGTAATCGTTGACGAATGAATAACTTTATTTGTAACGAGCTGTGCCCGCGACTTTGTCCGCGTGGATTTAAAAAAAATAAAAATAGCCTAAGTTACTCCTTATTACATCAGCTACCTGCCAGTAAAAGTCCCGTCAAAAACGGTCCAGCCATTTCAGAGATTAGCGGGAACAAATAGACAGACAGACAAAAATTAAAAAAAAAAAATTGGTACAGTCCCCGGCATGTAACTTGGCAAGAGTCGTTAGATGCGCAGAAGTCGTATTTTAGGTCTCTTTGGTGGTCAAGCGGGACGCGGGGTATGAGGTAGCGCCGATCCGAGCACGCGATTGGTGCGTCAGTCGACCCGTGCCTCCCGCACCGCGTCTAAAACCACTATGCTAAAACCTTGCCAAGTTACGTGCCGGGGACTGTACCTATATGTACCGTATACATATTCATATTGTAAGGTTTATTATAAGAATCAAAAAACGAAAGAAAAAGGTTGGCTGCACTGACCGTGTTGAGGACGTAAGCGGGGGTTTTTTGAGGATGAGGTTGGCAACACGGCGAAATAAGATGGTGGAAGCGAACGGTCGTGAGATCAAATAAGTTTTGGTTCGCAAATAAGTTTAGTTTTAATTACCGAAATAAGTTTAGTTTTAAATACCACAATAAGTTTAGTTTTAAATACGACAATAAGTTTTGTAATTGTGTGAGGAGATAAGTTTTGGGAAAAATAAGTTTAGAGAATAATAAATAAGTTTTGAAGGTTAACTGTGGTTATTTCTGAGATATCCTATAATATGCATGTAGCAAAAAGCTGTTATTTTAATATTACAAACAGACACTCCAATTTTATTTATATGTATAGATGTATAGATTTGAAACTTTCGAAGTGGAATAAAAAAACGCTAAGGAAAACGCCAAAAACACAATTTTTTTTCTATTTTACAACTAAAAAGCGTAGTGTTGTGTTCCAACGATTTCGCCAACTAATAACTAATATAACTATCACGTTGGCGCGGACTCCGGTACAAGAAAGAGCGCAATTGGTCAATTCACTATTGAGTGCCCAATAGAAAAGCAATCAATAGAAAAGTCATATTGAGTGATGAAAATTGGGTACTTTTCAAAAATAGGTACTTAAATTTGGGTTTTGCTCGGATCCCATGTCTTTTCGCCTAAGCTTAGTTATTGAAAATGGGTCACGCTATCATGTCCTGAAAGGAATTCGTCAAATTACACTGCACGATCGGCACGTGTGCATGTACACTAGCAGTGGCTGATTATCCTTTTTTTTTTGGGCGGGAACTCATCAAATAACTTCTCCCGCTCTGGGCAGAGCGGGAGAAGTTATTAACAGCCTGTAATTTCGTAACAGGTTTTTGCAACTATTATTTACATGGAACAGGAACAGGCGGAACAGATATAAGATTATAGCTGTTAGAGGCACTCCTAAGTTGGACACGGTAAAAATGGAAGCGAATCTCTCTCCCTCTGAATCCCTCTGTCACTATGGTTCCGATATTGTTTTTTTTTTTTTTTGTGTGGGAAATCATCAAATAACTTCTCCCGCTCTGGGCGGAGCGGGAGGGCGTGTCAGACTTTTACTGTCTAAAACCCACCCGTGTTCCCTCAGTTGCCTGTGTGCCAGGGGCCGCGGTATCTCTTTCGAACAACCCGCACCCCTGGCAGGCATCGGCCCTTGCGGGCCCCATCAGTTGCTGCTGACATCTCTTTGAGGCGCGCGTGGAACACAACGCGCCGTCGACCCGGGCTTGGTCCTTACCGGACAGCGAGCTACCCATTATTCGCCGTCCACAAGCCCGTGCCTACGGTGGCCGGGAATCAGCCTGTGATTCCCGACGCCCAGGGCGTCTCCTGCGTATGGACTGCATCTCCCTCACGTGCGCCGCCTCCCTCTTTGCGAGCATAACTGCTTCGCTGAAGGAGGCGACTGCTAGCCATGCACTCTCGCTCCGTACCATAGCCTGGACCAGGGTCGGACGCGAGAGATCGCCGCCGCCGATCACCTCCACAAGGACACGGCGGTGCTCCGCCCTGTTAGGGATAAAAAACCAATGTCTTTGACGTCTCTGGAATTAAAAAAAAAAATTAAAAAAAAATATAATAAGTTGTCTATGTAAGAAGCTTCCAAGATGAAGAACCATAATTCGTTTGCAAATAAAATAATATTGTAAAACCAGTGTTAACTTAAAATAAAGTGATTAATAAATAAAACAAATTCGTTCTTTTAGTGAAATATCAATACCCAGAAAAGGTTATGGGCCCAGAGACGCCGTAAAAGAACGAATAAAAACCGGTGGCTTGGTCAAGCCAATACTAAGACAAAGGTAATCTAAAATCAAGAAAAATGGACAAAGCAGATGCTCAGATTGAAAAACTGAAGGATGGGGAGACATTTTTGCTATGGAAATTCGAGTTTAACATCCACATAAAGGCAGCAAATCTGACTACAGCAATTTCGTCAGATGTCAAAGAAGAAGACACGAAATCTGATGCATTCTTAACAAAAGATGCCCAGGTGCAACGAATTATAATAAACAGTATAGACAGAAAATTAAAAGGACACATTTTAAAGTGTAAAAATGCACTAGAAATGTACAATAAGTTATGTGAAATATTTGAAGGCTCAGAACAAAGAAACAAGGCATCACTATTACAAGAGTTTTTCACATATAAGCTACAAGAAGGTCGATCTCTTACAGAATTAATAACTGACATAGAAAATCTACAGTTTAGACTAAATCAGTTGGGTGAAAAAATTAATGAAGAAATGGTTATGTCAAAAATATTATCCTGTTTGCCAAGTAACCTAAACTATTTCATCACTGCTTGGGAATCAATGGCAGATGATAAGAAAACCCTGACTAACTTAACAAACAGAATATTAAGTGAGGAAAACCGACTTTTAAAAACCAGTGAAACAGAAAAACAGTTGGCATTTCAGGCTACAAAGAAAAATGCTTCAAGTGCAATAAAATGCTTTAAATGCAATAAAACAGGGCACATGAAGAAAGACTGTAAAGCTTGTAGTATTTGCAAAAAGAATAACCATGAAGAAAAAGACTGTAAGTTAAAGAATAAACAATGTTCATTTTGTAAGAAAACAAATCATAAAGAAGAAAATTGTTTTTTCAAATATAAGAACAAGAAAGGAAAAGAAGAAACAGATAAGGAAAAAACAGAAAAAGCATTTTTTACAAAGTTTGAAAAACAGGGTACACAAAATAAAGAATTCATAGTAGACTCGGGGTGCACTGCACATATGACCAACAGTATCCACATATTGACAAATTATGAAAATAAGCAATCATCGGTCTTGACTGCCAATGAGGAAACGATAAAAGTAAAGGGAATTGGAAAAGTCAAAGGTGAAAAATGTAATTTAAATAATACCCTGTTCGTTCCGGACTTATCACAGAACTTGTTGTCAGTGAATGCTGTCACTAATAATCAAGGAACTGTTGTGTTTACTAAAGATACTGTAAAAATATATAAGGAGTCAGAGTTACTATTGACAGGAAAAAAGGAAAATGGCTTATATAAAATTAATTTAGATGGGAAAAACACAGAAGAAAAGACAATGTTAATGAAAGAAACTGGCACTGCCTTAGAATGGCATCAAAGACTAGGACATCCAGGGAAGAAAATACTAGAAATATTACCAGATGTGGCAGATGGAATAAAAATACAAGGTTTAAAACAATTAGATACATGTGAGATCTGTACACAAGCAAAACAAACAAGACTTCCATTTAAAACAGTAAGAAACAGAGCCAGTAGACCATTACAATTAATACATACAGATGTATGTGGGCCATTTGAAAAGAAAACATATGATGGTTATAGTTATGTCTTAACAGTCATGGATGACTACACTCATTTTACAAAGATATACCTGCTGAAGCATAAAAATGAAGTGAAAGAAAATTTAAGACATTACATAGAAGAAACAGAAAGAGAGAGAACAGAAAAGGTGTCTACCATACGATGTGACAATGGTGGTGAATACACAAGTAATGACTTTAGAAAATGGTGCACAGAAAAGGGAATAAAACTAGATTATACAGTACCATACACACCTCAGCTAAATGGTAAGGCAGAAAGATTAAATCGGACATTATTAGATAAAACCAGAGCATTTTTATTCGATTCAGAATTAAATAAAGAAATGTGGGGTGAAGCTATATTCTGTGCTACTTATATTATAAATAGACTACCAAGTGAATCTTTGGAAAATAAAACACCTTATGAAATGTGGCATGGTAAAAGACCTAATATATCTAACATACACAAGTTTGGTTCAAAAGTATATGCTAAACAACTACATACAAATATAAAGAAACTAGACCCAAGAAGTAAAAAGTTAATAATGATTGGTTATACTAATAATGGATATAGACTATGGAATGAAGAAGAAGGAAAAATTGAAATAGCAAGGGATATTGTCATACTTAATGATAATAAGAATAATGAGGGAAAAGAAGAAGAAACAAGAAGATTGGTGATAAGGGAAATAATACCAGGTACTAATGAAGAAGAAATAAATCGAGAAGAAGAAAATGATGACATCTACTATGAGATAGAGGAGTTGGAACTACAAAGTAATGAAGAAGAAGACAAGGTCTGGGAACTTGACCCAGAAATAGTAGAAGAAGTTGAAATTAATGAAAATGTAGAAAATAACACTGAAGAGATAGAAACTACAAATACTAGAAGACAACGGAGAAATCCAGCTTACCTGCAAGATTATGTATTACTTACCTATGAAGAAGCCATGAAGTCTGCTGAAAAGAAGAATTGGGAGAAGGCTATAAATTCGGAGAAGGAATCACTGGAAAGTAACAATACATGGGAAATAGTTGATTTAGAAAAGGCAAAGGGATACAAGATACTGTCAAATAAATGGGTATTTTGTATAAAAGAAAATGGTACATACAAAGCAAGACTTGTAGTGAGAGGTTTTGAGCAACAAGGCATTGACTATCAAGAAATATACAGTCCAGTAGTAAGTCAATCAGCATTAAAATCATTGATAGCAATTGCAGCTTCAAAGGAATATGAAATGATTACTTTTGATGTAAAAACAGCATTTTTATATGGTGAACTAATAGAAGACATCTTTATGAACATCCCAGATGGATATGAAAAACAGCACAATAAAGTTTGTCATTTAAAGAAAGCATTATATGGACTAAAACAGGCACCAATGACCTGGAATAAAAAGTTTACAGAAACTATGAGAAAACTTGGACTAAGAGCTACAAAATCAGATCAGTGTGTTTTTTCTAATGAAGACAAGACCATAATAATAGCTATATACGTTGACGATGGTTTGGCGATATCGAAAGACAAGGAGAAAATATTACAGATTCTATATCATTTAGAAAAAGAATTTATGATAAAGACTTGTAAACAACCACAAAATTATATTGGGTTTGAAATCAGAAGATCAGAAAAAGGAATTTTATTACATCAACAGACCTATACAGAAAAATTACTGAGAAAGTACAATATGTATGATTCAAAACCAGCAGATACACCATGCAATATGGGTAAGGTAACTGAACCTGAGACGGCTACATCAAACTTTCCATACAGAGAACTAGTAGGAGGATTATTGTACTTATCAACTAGATCAAGACCAGACATCAGCCAAGCTGTGAATGAAGCAAGTAAAAAGGCAGAAAATCCATCGAGACAAGACATATTAGCAATAAAGAAGATATTGAAATATTTGAATGGGACAAGAGATAAAGGGATTATGTACAACACAGGACAAGACATATCAAGATTAGATGCATACTGTGACTCAGACTATGCAGGATGTACTGAGACCAGACGCAGCACAACTGGATTTATAATAATGCTATCAGGTGGACCCATATCATGGTGCTCTAAGAGACAGCCAATAGTGAGTCTATCTTCCACTGAAGCTGAATATATAGCAGCTGCAGATTGTGTTAAAGAGTGTTTATATTTAAAGACTTTTATAAGTGAATTAATTGGTAAAAGTGTTAAAATAAGTTTAAATATTGATAACCAGAGTGCTATCCAGTTGATAAAAACAGGTTCATTTAGTAAAAGGTCAAAACACATAGATGTGAGGTTCTATTTCATTCATGAAAATTATAAGAAAGGTTACTTAGATATAAAGTATTGTCCTACTAATTTACAGATTGCTGATATGTTTACAAAATCATTATATAAAGATAAGTTTAAGTTTCATTGTGGAAAAATTGTAAAGTAAAATTATTGAGGTCTGTTACAAAGAAGTAAAAATAAGTTAATATTTAAAAATTTTGATGGTGTCTGAAGTAAAAGTGTATAAGTTTGTATTTTTTTAAAAAAGATTCATAATAAAAATTAAAAAAATAGGAGAAGGTGTTAGGGATAAAAAACCAATGTCTTTGACGTCTCTGGAATTAAAAAAAAAAATTAAAAAAAAATATAATAAGTTGTCTATGTAAGAAGCTTCCAAGATGAAGAACCATAATTCGTTTGCAAATAAAATAATATTGTAAAACCAGTGTTAACTTAAAATAAAGTGATTAATAAATAAAACAAATTCGTTCTTTTAGTGAAATATCAATACCCAGAAAACGCCCAAGCCGGGCAGACCTCCACCGTATGCTCCACCACACGGTGGAGCATACGGTGGAGGTCTGCCCGGTCTGCCTCCACCGTATGCTCCACCGTATCCTTAGGGTGATCTTCGCAATGGAAACACCCGGGCGTTTCCTCCCGCCCTATCCGAAACAGGAACCTCCCGAAACAGCCATGTCCGGTGAGGACCTGTGTCAGGCGGAAGGTGACGACGCCATGCCACCTCTCAAGCCACTCCTCCAAGAGGGGACTTACCGCCGCAATCGTGGCGTGCCCAATGAGCATGAGGGTTGATTGGTTATAATGTCAGCATTTAGGTACAGGTACAAGCAAAAGCTGTATCCTACGTACCACAGAACTTTTGCTTGTAAGTAACTTAAATCTGGATTTCTCGAATAATTTATTTATCCAGCCCATAATCTTCGGTTAACCGCAGCAATAGCCCCAAGCGTCCGGACACCTCGTGTATTATTAAATTTAATTATGTATATAAATATAAAACATTCACCTTAAAAATATATCATAAAACTTGCGGCCACGGAAATATGAAGTAATTTTGTTCCGATATTGTTAGATCTGTATTCTGTATCAAAACCTCATCTGTCAGACTTTTTGCTACGGCGCGGCGACGCCAAGAAAGGTAAGAAAACTTTTGTTGTCTATGATTATAGCAATCATTCGTTCGTTCGGTCTGTGAACATTTGTTTGACTTGTAACAGTGATGCCAGCTTAGGTTAATTTACCCTAGATTTAGGCTGAAACTAATACAGCAGAATAAGTTTTAGGCTATTTATTTTTTAGGGTAAGGTCTGTTTCGATTACGAGACTACTATAACATCAAACTGCTTAGTAGAAATATGTCACGTTTTATTTGTAAAGTAAGAAAAAACTGAGGAATAATTCCCTTCGTTTTTTCTTACGTTTTTTGTTTTTTCTTTGTGATTCTGGGGTAAATTGTGATCAAAGACCAAAACGAAAATCACTAACAGTTACAAATCAACATTAAGTTATGTAAATCATAAGGTACTAATTGTAACATTGGTTCAATAAATTTTATTATTATTATTATTATTATCATATTGGGACTAAGCCTGGGGTAAAGTGAAAACCAAACCTGGCAGCACTAACTTGTAACCACCATGTAACATGGCCGGGCGCTGAAATTAAAACTTTTGAAAAGTGCTTCCTAACTTTTTATACAAACTTTGTTAAACAAAAATCAAGATGGGAGATGATGTGCTTCCAGACAGTGCAAATACTCAAACGCAAACACAAAATTCCCAAATTGATTGGAGTCAGCAAAATACTCCATCTTACATTCCTACGATATGGGGAAGATTGTATTCTACTAAAGTTGCTGTAACTGGGAAACACTGCTGGAATAATGCCCAATATCCAGAATACTATGGTGAGAATATATCTTTTGAACTTAATACATAATCATTTGAAAAATCCATCTACCTTCATGCCGCGTTTCTCAATCACAATGATTTTTTAAATGTTATTTTTAACTAAATCTGATGCGAAGTGTCTGATGGGGTCTAAATTATTACCTATTGTTTCGCTATTGAGAGTGTTTGAGTGGTTGACGCTTATAATAGTAATTGAAACACTTTAAAGCGTAAGCTTTTAAAGTGTTTCAATTACTATTATAATAATTATAAGCGAAACAGTGTAAACCAAACAAACCTAAACAATTTTGAAGCTTTAGAGGATTCATCGTTAAATAGAAGGTTGCTTTAGAGAGTTTACACTGTATATTTAAATGAGCTCCCATGTCATGCTTCAGTCAACCAATTGTTTCACCCAAGGAACATAGTATATTCAGCTTCTAAGCAACCTCCTTGAGGGTAAAAACTTATTTGTGAATTAAGGGTCACCATGGCAGTTAACACCGTTACTACTGTCTTGGGGCGTGGTTAAATAATGTATTTATTTTATTACACAGATCTCATACAGCCAGAGTTTACTCTGGGACGAGCCCTCAACTGCACCTTCATAGTGAAAAAGGACATGATTAAAGTAAATATTATAAAAAATGTCAGCAAACAACACTTTATCATAAAGAGGGACATGTCGTAAGTTTCCCTAACTTTTGTATGATTAAAATAGCATCACTAGCACTAACTTTTCAATATTTTCATATACAGCCTAACAACTAATACTTCTTTTCAGGGAGCCTCTTTGTCCTGCTATAATAACTGATCTGTCATACAATGGGACCTTTGTTAATGGGGAAAAGATAGGCAAAGGAAACTGCTGTGTATTAGATGACAATGATGAGATATCAGTCACTCATCCCATTGTTAAAAGTTAGTAACATTTACTTTTTTTGAAAACTTTGATGGAATTTTGTGTAAAAAGAAACTTTTTGATAACTTTCATGAACATCAAATAAGTGTTATAGCAACCTTATTGTTTGAGCCACTTGGGGTTGAAACACTAGGGCGGTAGGATTCGAGTGCTTATTCACGAGATTCGAGAGCGAGTATTTCAGGACATAGCCAAGCAGTTGGTTGACTCTTCATGTGACCAGAAAGCTGACTTATTTTTAGGTCATAGGATCAGCATTGCCATCCAACATAGCAATGCCCAGCCTTTTGGGCACTTCCCCACTGACAGTGATGCAGACTGTTTTTTTTTACCCCCAATGATTTCCTCTTCGCTTTTTAGGGTTCCATACCCAAAGGATAAAATGGGACCCTATTACTAAGACTCCGCTGTCCGTCCATCTGTCTGTCTGTCTGTCTGTCACCAAGCTGTATCTCATAAGTTGAAATTTTCACAGATGATGTATTTCTGTTGCCGCTATAACAACAAATACTAAAAACAGAATAAAATAGATATTTAACGGGGCTCCCATACAACAGACATGATTTGTTTTGCCGTTTCTATATATAATGGTATGGAATCCTATGTGCGCGAGTCTGACTCGCACTTGGCCTTTATTTAGTTGTACATTATCTATTTATTTTCATGTTAGATAGTTTATTGTATTTGGGATTTCAAAATAAGCATGTAAATTAAATGTATAAAATATAAAAAAGTTTTTATACATATTTTTTTAATTATTTTATTTTGAATTTTATTTTATTTTTTCAGTTTTTATTTTCAAAGACTTGCTGAAAAATGAGCAGGATCATGTTCCTAAGGAAATATCAAAGAAGTACTATATCTCCAGGACATTAGGCCAGGGTGCCTGTGGCTTAGTTAAACTAATTTATGACAAAGTACTGCTTCATTTTTTGTTATTTTAATAATCTACTGATTACTTTTAGCATCACAAAATAACAAAAATCTTAATTCCAGGTCAAATGTACAAAGTATGCCATGAAAATAATTAAAAAGAGCAGAATGACAAATGGACAAATTAACCATCTAAATGACCCAGAAAAGATAATGAATGAGATTACTATTATGAAATCTGTAAGGCATGTAAGTAACCTAGGAACCTTAAAAGTTGTGTGTAATAATCATCATTATCATGCCCTTAACCCAATATTATTCTTCCCTGTCTTTTCCATGACAGAAGACAGAATCAGCTGTTAAAAAAAAATGTGTGGTTAAAAGTACACATGTATACCTATGCTTGAAATATTTGTATAAACAGACAAGTGTATTTTTTTATGCTTTAGCTTCGTCTTTTTCTTATACTCAATAGTTTCGTAATTTTAGCCTTGCATAATCTCAACTGAAGAAGTGTTTGACTCGCGCGATGCTGTCTACATTGTCCTAGAACTGATGCAAGGAGGAGAACTGTTTGACAGGATCACTAAACAGGGTCGCTTGTCTGAACAATTTACCAGATTCCTATTCAGGCAAATGGTTCTAGCTGTTAAGTACCTCCACTCTCAAGGCATCACTCATAGAGACCTAAAGGTTCGTATTATTCATTTTATTTATTATGTTCCCATTGAATATACAAAGTAAATATGGACATTAACAAAATGCCCAAATTTCAGCCTGAGAACGTACTACTTGAGAGTGAGGATGATGACACTCTAGTAAAAATAACTGACTTTGGATTGAGTAAATTTGTTGGAGAAGACAGTTTCATGAAGACCATGTGTGGGACCCCACTGTACTTAGCCCCCGAGGTGTTGAGAGCAAATGGACAAAGAAGCTATGGTCCTGAAGTTGACGTGTGGAGTCTGGGTGTCATTTTCTTTGTGTGGTAAGAATAAAAACGATATTTTGCATATATTTTGAAATTGATTTCATTAAAGCTCCTTTTATTTTGGTAACAAATTGATCAAAGTACTGAAAAAAATTATTAACCGATTATTTTGCAGCCTGGTTGGGTACTTGCCGTTTTCGGCAGATTACAAAGACATGACCCTCAAAGATCAAATCCTGAGTGGGAGGTACAGGTACTCGGAGTCACACTGGAAAGGCATAAGTTTGCAGGGCAAACTGCTGATGAAGAGAATGCTTACAGTACAAGTTGGCAGGAGAATCACTCTCAATCAAATCCTAAACCACAGCTGGATGCAGGTAAATGGTGCTTTTTTAAGCGCTACTGTACTTCTAAATATCATCAACATGACTCTTACTTAATAAGTTATTGTTTGTTTACAGGACAATGATGTCATCATCAGAGTAGAAAAGTTACTTTGCCATAAACATGTAATGTTGGGCATGACTCAATTGACAGTTTCATCTTCATGTGAAGATGATGAGAATGGCAATGCGGACACAGTGACTGTGATACGATTGGTAGCAACTGGAAAACGTGCTCTAAGCAACAGCTACAGCTCATGTGAACCCATTCCTAAGAAACTAAGAGTCGGAATCTCTATTGAAAAACATAATGATACTACTTCCACAAACAGCTACTGCTCCGATGACTAGATTTAATTTAAAATCTTTGACAATTTTATATATTACTGGTTCTAATAATTCTATTGTCATGTTTTACATAATTATGATAAACAATTTGTGACTGTACATTCCAAGTATGTAGCGATTTTGGAAGTACGATTAATTAATGACGGGTATTTTATGTGATTTAAATACCATTTTATTTTGAATTGTTATTTTTCTAATCTTGTTCAGTAAGGACATGTGATATTTTTTTAATGTTTCTCAATTTTAATTAGTCCAGTGTGGCAGTTTTGTTAAGAGATACTTATTCATTTGTAATGTTTCAAGTGCATATTGTGCAAGTATAATGTAAAGAATAAAGTCACAAAACCTAGTGTACGAGATGTTAACATAATTATACAGTTGCTATATGCACAGATTCTGTTACTGTTTTATAATTTTAAAGTTTAGAGCCTTGTTCAAATCAGGCATAAAAAACTGTTGAACTACCTTCTTTGTATTTTGTGAATTACAATTATATTTTAATTATATATATTAAACAGACGGCAAGCAGCATCAAGTGATTAACTCGTGCTTGAAGTAATTAAAACCCCATGATTAATAACTGCTAATTCCTAATAGTACTTAGATAATGTATGTATAATTATTAATTAAATTAGACTTTTGTAAACTTAACTCAAATCCGCCTTGGATACCACCGATTTAGTTTTACATCATGTTAGTCTAGATTAGATATTGTTGATTTTTGAAATGGATGGTAATAGGTTTTATTGTCAATAAAACGAATGTTATCAAAAATAAATTATATTTTTATTTCAATTCCGTGAGAAGCTATGTACACTGTTATGTACAAACACGATTAATGTAATTATTATATTATTTGAAAAATTTAGACAAAAATTAAATTTATTCAGTCTTCTATGATATTCAATACAGTTTAACTTCGTCTTTCTACAAAGAAATGCTTGGAACAATAATAAATATAGTTATAACCTTAATAAATTATATAATATTACACATAAATCGATTCGTTCGTTTCGTAAC
Source organism: Polymixis lichenea (assembly GCA_949091785.1). NCBI lineage: Eukaryota > Metazoa > Arthropoda > Insecta > Lepidoptera > Noctuidae > Polymixis > Polymixis lichenea. The sequence continues at coordinate 12,047,140 of OX420945.1, read as the reverse complement.
TCAAAATAATAACATACATCCTTTAGAGAATCAGTTGGGTGCCTTTATAGAAGCTGATGATTATTAACATCCTCATATCGTGTAAGCACCTTTATTGAACGTTCCCAACGTGACACCATTTATAAATACAATGTCAGTTTGCAAGCAAATTCTTGAGACTTTCATCAAAGATACTAAGCACGAATAAAGAAACCACAGAGACATTCAAGAGGCTACACAGATTTTATAATTAAACTATTCATTTATTAGGTGCAATAGCTTCAATATCATTTGTTACTTTACACCTAAACCTAAATAAAGTACTACATCCATTAGGAACTTGAAACGACAAAGATTGTTAAACTGCATGAATAACTTCATCTAGAACACTGTTCAAACTAATAACTACAGATTTTATTTCGCTTCGATAAGTCGCAATTAATTAATATGCTCTAATTAACATTTTAATAAATATGTGTTGAATTTTATACAAAATATTTGAGGTACCAACAAAAGATAATAGGCATTACGGATAGTGTCTTTACATTGATCAATTGTACGACTACAAATTACAAAAAAAATATGAACAACTGCTTGCATTAATTTATTATTATTATAATAGGCACATGGCTTCTTAATCAAATAGGTAACAGTAGCTACTGTGATGCCTAGTTTCTAACTACTCACAATCACACATCGTTTTCACTCTATAACATAACCAACCCACTTTTTTAGCAATATGCCTTACGACTCAGTCTTATAAAATAACTGTGCTGCAATAAAATCACTATAATTATTGAATTCCCTTTGTGTCTCGTCCGGAAATGACTTGCGAACTATGGGATAATTATTGATCAACTATGATTTAATTTGCTTGCTATACTCGAATATGCGATACTTGAATAATGATAGGGGATCCTAATTATAGTTATTTAATTGGAATATCCTGCTCTATCCCAAAAGCGTTCTCTCACTTTCTTATCGCGGAGGTAATTTTATCCAATATAAATGTCATCACGTGTTTATTCACCCTCGCCGCCACCAACTCCCTCGTGAGCTGCACTGTGCGAAGGCTCCCTGGATTGTGCTTCCGCTTCTGTAAACACAATCTAAAATTACTGCCATTTCAAATCTAATGGGAAGTTTTGGTAGTGCGCCCCGCCATTGTCACCAAAGCCACAGTTATGTAAATGCACAGTGCACAGCAGGCAAGCTTTTTAATTGCGCTGGGGGACTCACCTACCACGTTACTACACTACTTTTGAAGTAACTGAAACAAATGTGAACAGTTTTGGTGATATGTTGTAGTAAAAAAAAAATCATAAAACAATCCGATCAATTACTATGGTATACGTAAGTGCCTAGAAAGTACCTAAATCTATGAATCCAACAATTCATGTTCAAAACATAATTACAATGAAACCGGCAAGCATTGACGGCAGGTGAAGAAAGTGTCGCAGCGGTTCATTTGACCAGCAATAACAAAGCAAAAGCTAGGTTGAAATACGATTTAGAAGGGAACACCTTTTTTTATTACTTAACAAAATCTGTGAAACAGCTATGTAGTTATTTACTCACCGGCAATAGCTCGCTCGACTCTTAATTTGTCTCTGACAATGTATATCGCAGTTAACAAAAAGAATATGCCACCTATGACTTCAACAAAACACGTCATGAACAGTGCATATTGTAACGACTTGAATTGTACTAGAGGGGTGGGTTCCTCCTTATCACCTACAGGTGACAACGATATTTTTAAAGCCTCCGATATCTGAAACAAAAAATCCAATAGTAAAATAACTGTAGTGACAATTAATAACAATGCTGGATTTGTTACATCCCATGTTTCATTCCTAACTAAACACGCCTACTCTTTTGGTGGTGGCAATTAAATATTTACTGATATTGTATTGCTGTCACCAATCGGTTTAACACGTTTTTTTTTTATAATAATTTATATAATTTAACGTATATTTAGTCAACAGTAGTAAATTTAATTAAAGTGACTAAAAATTTCTAAAATATTTTTATTACAAGTGCAAGTGATGTTTCGAAATTAGAATGATAAGTAGCGAGTGTGACTCGCCCGATCTACGTTTAATCAAACCTGTGTTTCGGGTAAAACGGGTAGGGAATATGGCAATGTTTCCTATAAAGCGGAAACGTCGCTAGTCTACTACCGGACATAGAACTAGAACCCATGGTTACGTTTATTAGATAATTAAACAACTTACCACTCCGACTAAGTAGGGACTTCCAGCGTCGCCAAACATGTGTGATATCAAAATTTGGAAAGCTTCTGCTGTAGACCGCCTCGGTGGTATCACGACATACTGAAATATGATATCTTCGTTAGCAGCTATAAATGAAACACTAAGTTTTTAAGCAACAAAACAACACTATACTTTTGTCACCACCATTATTCACAAACTACATAGTACCGGTTTAAAATTACATGCAACAATTTTCACAAAATAGTTCTACTAGAAACGCAAATACGTAAGATTCATATAACTATAGCAAAATTCTGTAGTTGAAACTACAAAAACTTTAGATTTTAAGAAAAATAGCAATAAAATAAAATTAGCACATTTGAGATAAGCGCCATCTGTACTAACTTTCATTTATTACTAGTCTATGTAGAAAGGATAAAAACAAAGGGAGCAAATACTGCAAGCTAAAACCGACAGATGGCGCTGTTACACACATTGAAATCGGTCCACCCGGCTTGAATGTTCTAAAAATATTCCAATGAGACCACAAGTTCCGGAAATAGTTGATCACAACTTGGCAATGGTGAGCCGTCAATATGTGCTAATGAGTGACTGATTCTAAATAATATGAGCACCATATACAAAGCAATAATAAATAAATAAATAATTTTGAATGATGCTGACACAAACCATGCTTTGTTTTGCATGCATCAAAATACTTCAACCAGAAATAATCCAACAAAACTATATACGCATTAAAAAAAATTGCTAGCAGCACAACACAAATAAATAAAACCACCCCAAATGGGCTGCCCCTGAACGCGAACGGTTTTGTAAGCGGGGAATAAAGCAAAACCGATAGCGAGCCAGAGGCGTCCCTGCGGTCGGAGTCTCTTACCAGCAACATATCGGCTATAATTGCCCAGTTGAGATTCAAAGCGACTTGGCCTATAAACATGAGGACGAACGGCGCGAAGTAGTAGCCCTCCGCGAGGATGATTGCGAGCGTCATGGCGGGCGCCGACACGAGCAGGCCGACGCCGCAGATGACGGGGTGCGCGCGCGCCCAGCGCTTGCGCAGCGCCGTGCCCAGCCACGCGCCCAGCGGCACGCCCAGCACGCCCGCCACCATCGTGATGCCGCCGAACGTTAGGGATACCCTTCGTGCAAAGTATCGGACCGGTCAGCTCATGCACCACTCACAGCGGCGTTGGGAACCTCATACAGTATACAGGCATCTCCAGATCTCTCGGTTCTATCATTACTTTTGGATTTAGACGATTGGTTTACGAGCATACTTTGGGAATGTTCGACTACTTTTCGTTCAACGCGAAGCACCTTATCACGAACTCGCCCGCATCCCGATCAGATCGTGTCGAACTTAAATTAGGAAAACATTACCGAAATATGTAAGTAAACAAAATCGTAAAAAACTATAAGACTTGCTTTACAACGAGAATATGCCTATGTACATCTTTTTACAGTTATTTCATTTGGCTACTCTTCCCTAATATATGGCGAAAATTATAGAGCATTCAACCGCATGCTAAATGTATTGGTTAGATAAACATAAAAACTTATATCTTGAACTGAATACAACATGGTGCTCGACTGAGTTTTCATGCATTTAATTTTTATTAATGAGTAAGTAGTAAATATAATATTTTTGAAAACGATATGTGTAATTGACATGACTGAAGCTTCTGTGCAATAATTAGGTGTGTATTATCGAAGCGGCATTCTCTACCATTAGCATTATGATGAGATGATTGTATCACATCATGAATTCCCACACAACATGATTAAGTTACGAATACAATGAAGTGTTGCGAAACCGCGTCATCTCATTGGAATATTTTCTCCAGAATCAGTTCGAGCCGGTGATCGATTTCTGCTTTAAATAGCTTGCATGCGCTGTCGAGCATGCAAGCCGGGTCCCGGCAACGTGTCCAGCTCTGCGTCACTTTATAATTATGTGCTCCGCAAAAAACGGGAATATTTATTCGAGATGACACATTCCCGGGACCAATAAAGACAGAAAACGCTCACCAGAATTATATCGGCGACGATCGACCAGGTAAGGTTGAGAGTGGTCATGCCGACGAATATGAGGAAGTAGGCTAGGCCAACGCTGTAGTCCACGGTGACGAGGGCGAGGAAGATGACGGGCGCGGAGGCGAGCAGTGCGAACCCGCAGATGAGCGGGTCGCAGTCGGCCAGGCGCGGCCGCAGGCGCTGCGCCAGCCACGAGCCCAGCGGCACGCCCAGCGCGCCCGCCGCCATGCCCACCAGCCCGAACTTGTACGACACGCTGCACCACGCTCATACATTACTCTCCTGTCACTATCCTCGTTGTCCTATCCCCGTTTATTTGGGGTCGGCACACCATGTCTACTTCCATACATCTCTATTAGCCGTCATTTCAGTCACCCATTCAATACTGTCTGGCTGTCTAGATAGCTAACTGACCATTGGTTTTGCTAGTCATCAGAGAGCTGACGGAGGAGAGAAAAATTGTCTGGGTGGCTATCGCCGCATACGGTGTAGGGGACTGTATCTAATATTCTGCTATCTACTTGAAACCCAGAGGTGACCACCCCACTGATGTCATTAGTTAGTAAAATCTTGTGGAATCCAAACTTGACTATTAGCGTGCAACCAAGTACTGATAGGCCCACACTTAGATTCCTGGTAATCTATGGACCTATACAAAACCTGCCATGTCTTTCTAGCGGTAATCGAAACCGCTAAATTGTATAGAAATACATATTATGTACATAACCGTTGAACCATTTTTGTATATTTTTATTTTATTTATTTGTTTTCACTTCAAAATATATTTCGATAATAGAGCTTCAGTCTGCCTAGAACTTTAATTTGCCATGGAAAGGGTTTGTTGGAGACTCACCTGCCAATACTAATATTAACGCCGGGTTGCATGTTGAGGCCCATGAAGATGAACTGCGGTCCCCACCACGCCAGAGAGCCTGTTACAAACGCTACGCATGTGAACGCGAGCGTCGACAGCATAAACGACGGACTGAAACACACAAAGTTATTGTGAACTTCAAATCCATCAAGAAGAATCGATTTATTTTTCCATTAAATCTCAAATCGACGCGCATAGATTATAATTTGTTTGTATCACCACAATACCATGCGCAACTTTTTATAAAATAGTTCGATTATGATGATTTAACTTTTTTATTGGATACCTCGAAATTGATCCCATTCAAAATTTAAAAAAGAAAATTAAACTACACATATGGGAAGAAAATAGGAGTTGATTGATTTTTCGCGTATGTAGTTGTGATGATACTACAACATAATAGCAACCCGGAGTTTAACTGATGATGGAGACGGAAGCCAGTCGAGAGAGCTCCTCAACAATTTCGGTCATCGTGTTTGTGTTTACTTCATTCGTCATGACGAGAACTTTAGACCAAGCTGGGATATAGAGGAACATACGACCAAAAAGAAACTGACAAGTGGTAAAACCTTTAATTTTATAATAAACGTTTTTTACATTCCGTACTGATTTTAACTTCTATTGCGTTAGTAGCACGATAAATGGCATCTGCAGAAACAGCTGGTATTGTAATCACTTTTATGCTTTTAATGCCATTCTTATAACTACGGTATAAAAGTCAAAATCGGTTGAACGAACTGTAAAAAGGTTTATTTAAATGTCGAATCTTATTTCAAATGGAGTATAGTTACCCACATTTTTATTGGTGATAAAAATGGATTTGAAACGTATTTTCCTATACTTACACACATGAATAAAAACCATTTTTTTTCTCCCCTCCCAACTACCTTACCAACACGTATTCATAAAATGTCACAAGCAATTAACAAACATCTCGGTAGATTACATTACATCCGTTATTTGGAAAGCTTAAATACTTACTTCCTAATAAGGCCGTGGATGTCCTGGCGGTAAGTGGTGGGCTTTATCTGACTGTCCTCGGCATGTCCTCGCGGCGGGTCTTGCATCACCCAGTATATGAGGACCACGGCTAACACACCCAGGATCGGCGTGATGCGGAGGCCCCAGCGCCAATCGCCTGTCGCCGCTCCGGCTACTGAACTTACTATGTATCCGAGACCACTGGAATTAAGGAAAATGTTTTTTTTTTTATTGTTTTTAAAACAAAATGATAGAAACTACTAGTTTAAGCAATTATTTAGAGTCTGAGCAAGCGTGCGGTGATCAATGCTCATGCCTTCTCTGTATGAGAAGAAGCCTTTGCCCTGCAGTGGGAATAGTAGAGTGGAGAGTAGTGGCAATAGAAGGCTGGTATTTTATTGTTCTTTTTACAATACGTCAAACTATGCTTGCGCAGTTAGCATGTGGCGATGTAGATGCCGCTAAAGCACTAATAAATTATACAAGTCTGAGTTCTGCAGTTCTGAGTTGAGTGGTTGCCCTCACCATACAAGAGGGAATAGAATGCGCCGAAAAGTATGCAGATAGGAGATCTTCAATATGTCACATTGCAGACATTATTGCAATAATTTCAACATTCACTTCAATAGTCATGAGTCATTAGGAATGTGATGAGTTTGCCAAAAGTAAGGAATTCGATTACTTCAAAGAAAACTGATTTTGCAGTTTACCTAGCTAACTAAATAAAAAATAAAACGTTCTGCATTCTGTAGTAGTAAACTAGTAATACGCGCACAATTTGAAGCGACGTAAAAAGATGGGAGGGTGAAGATCACATCATTATTACGGTATTTTGAACTACTCGCGATAAAGTCTAATAGGATCGCTCAGGCTTATAGGTAATCTAATTTATAACACGTATGAGCGTCGCGTACAAACGTTTATTTCAATGTCCGAAGTCAGCTTATTCATGCGTCAGACATTGGTGCTAAGAGAAACAACGTAAAACCCGTATGTATGTGGGAATTAGATGAGACATTCTAATTAATACTCATTACAAAACAATTAGTAAAAAAATAAGACATAGTAAAGGTATGCGACCAGCATCCAGCACCAGCGATCCAGCCCATCAGCACTTGCCCTTTACGCGGAATTTCTACGTAACGTTTGCAATACAAATACACTTGTCCCTTGGCGATTGTTTGTTGACCATACGTTATTTGTGATACTGTGTGCACGTGAAACCAAACCCATAACATAGAACAACATGTGCACTGTGGCGGGTAACGAAACCTATTAACGCAACAACGCCTAGGTCAATTGCGAATATATACATAAGTGAACACATTACAAACACGTGGTTTCCCATGCCCTATAAACACCAACTTCACTTGCACGAGTTGCACGCCAATGCCTAACCATTGCCCGACAGAGGTTCCAAAAGCACGCCGATAGTTAAATCATTAGCCAACGTAAATAGCTGGTTATGGACATAAACAAAATCTAGTAGGGCCACAGGATCAACTTGATCTGTCTGTATAAGTGGCAATGAATGGCAATCATCTGCTCTCAAAACGATGATGGAGAACGTCGCGTGGAAACTGGCATGTTCTAGGACCAAAAATTCAAAGACGTGACGTCTTCCAACCCGCACTGGTTCCGGGTGGTAGATTACAGCCCTCTCCCTCTCGAAGAGAGGAAGCCTGTGAACTTTTTAGGCTGATTATGAATGACAATCATAATAAGCCTATAAAACTAAAAAGAAAAACTACTTAAAACGCCTTAAAAATAACTATTTACTACAAGTGACTTCAACTTCCACAGCAGAAATTTGTATTCCTCTATATATTTCTACAATAGACTAATTACGACCGTTTGTATCTAAAATGCATCCTTTATCAATTTATAAAAGGATATTCATAACTTTATATTACCTGCCGACTGGTATAGCGAAGTAGAAGATAGCCAACATCTTCGATCGTATATTGCCCACAAAGAGGTCGCTGATGATTGTGGGTGCGATCGTCGAGTACGATGCCTCGCCGATGCCCACCATCCCTCGGAATATGGCAAACAGAGTGAAGTCCTAAAAAGAAGAAAATTCATCAATAAGGCATAAGTAATCTGAGGAAGTTTAAGGTCATAAATGAGTCTAATGCCCAGTCGACGGGGCTTCTGATTAGCTCTAATCCGAAGCAGTCAGGTGAAAAAAAAGCTGATGACATTTTTGGGCTGTTTAATCATTCTCCATGCATCAGCATCTTTGCACAGAAGGCGCTATAAGATATAAACAACAAACAACTTACATGCGCGAAAGAGCCTAGTAAGGTTGTCATGCTCCATAGCCCTACTCCAAATGCCATGATGACACGCCTCGAGTACCTATCTCCAAAGTACCCGAATATAGGAGCGAAAATCATATACGCGACCACGAACACCGTCTGAAGGAACCCTGCTTTGTCATCGCCGATATGGAATTCATCTTTGATATCGCCCAGCACACCTAAAAATAGATAAAGAACATCATCAGTCACATATGATTGGTTGTTATTGTTTATCTCTGTTTTAATTATAGCATGTTTTGTTAAGTCTCGCCACAAGGGGGCGTTTATTTTACGCACAGCAGACACGGTCATGCACGTATAACCGCACTAATGTATTTGACTCTTTAGCCTAGACATGTTTCTCTTTTTTTTTTTTCTGGGTGGGAAATCATCAAATAACTTCTCCCGTCTGGGTGGAGCGGGAGGGCGTGTCAGACTTTTACTGACTAAAACCCACCCGTGTTCCCTCAGTTGCCTGTGTGCCAGGGGCGGCGGTATCTCTTTCGAACAACCCGCACCCCTGGCAGGCATCGGCCCTCTCGGGCCCCATCTGTTGCTGCTGACATCTCTTTGAGGCGCGCGTGGAACACAACGCGCCGTCGACCCGGGCTTACCGGACAGCGAGCTACCCATTACTCGCCGTCCGCAAGCCCGTGCCTACGGTGGCCGGGAATCAGCCTGGGATTCCCGACGCCCAGAGCGTCTCCTGCGAAGGCCACGGCTGTGAGGGCGCATGGTGATTCTAAAATGGGAAATAATGTGTTCTGGCTTGTTGCGTAAACCTTATAATTATTATGAGCTAGCTTCCGCCCGCGGTGAAAGTCGGAAATTATCCCGCGGGAACGTACTACCGGGATAAAAGTATCCTATGTGATAATCTAGATTATAATCTATCTGTGTGCCAAATTTCATCCAAATCCGTTCAGCCGATTTTGCGTGAAAGGGTAACAAACATCCATACATACAAACTTTCGCGTTTATAGGTAATATTATAGTAAGGATTAGCGGAGTCAAAATGGAGCTCATAATAACACGTTAATAGTGATGACACTGATTTATTTGCATCATCATCATCATCTGCCTAGCCTTTTCCCAACTATGATGGGTTCGGCTTCCGGTCTAACCGGATGCAGCTACCAGTTGTTACGTGGAGCGACTGCCTATCTAACCTCCACAACGCAGAATTACTGTAATAATAATACGATACCCCTTGGTAAGACTGGTTCTCAGACTTTCGGGCTTCAGGCGACCCGTAACGACTGTCAAAGATCCACGGCTAAACGTGCTTTCCGAGGCACGGTGGCGTGTTGATATGTAGCAAGCGTAGCCTTGGGGCTAGCGTTGCCAGACGTCCTGATAAAGCCGGACACAGTCAGACTTTTTGGTTGTGCGTCCGGTCAAATTAAACGGTGTCTGGCCTGACCGGCTTTTTTGAACATAAAAAAAAACATGTGTTGGTTTCCGCTCTGCCCACATCAGCTTGTAGCGCAAGCAACCGGACTAGTACTGTCCATAATAATGAACACTGGTTCATTAAATTTTATCGTTGTCTAATTTTTTAGAATTTTGGAACATTGGTAAATGATAAAAAAGACATATTTACTTATTTTTCAATTGTCGTGTTATACCTACAACGACTAAAAAATTAAGGGTGTCGGGCCTTTTAACAAATGTTCGGCTAAACTGGCTGGTCTGTCCGGATTTTCGGTTTTAAGACCTGACAACCCTACTTGCGGCTCTAATTATAGAGCATATATACCGACTTTATTATGAAGGTACCTATGTCATACTTCAAACATTAAACCTTACATAAATTAATCCTGACCTACGTTAGCAGTTAGCACGTGGCATTCCGTTGTTGTTTCTAAACATTATGGAGAATGATAGTAAAGGATGTGGGTGTGAGCTTGTGTCACACAGGTGTTTCCTAGATGGAAGGAAATAGTTAACGTGCGAAAAATACTACGGATTTCATATTCCCAGAGATTAGTTGCCAGATTCTATGTGAAACTAATGTTATATCTGCCAAGAAATGGTGCTCGTATAAAACTTAAAAGCGGAAATATTTTTAGCGGCCTTGAAAAGGTGAGTGGCCTTACATTCGCCAACAGACGATGCAAGAACATAATTTGTGGTGAAGCGATGCTCAACCAGTTCAACCAACAGATAAGTGACGCAAGTGTGTACGTGACAAATCCAAGAGATAAATATAAATATCTAGCGCAGGGAAATATTGATAGAGAACTCGAAGGGAAGGTGTGGAATTGCACCGTTTGCAAAATAAGCTTGGCACTACCCGATAAACTAAGTAAACAGACAAACATGAACGATCTCTGGTTTAACGGATACCGTACGATAAATAAACTGAAGAACCGCCTATCACTATAGGTTTACGTCTACACAAGACACGTTTGGGTAATCGATTAATTAAATTAACATGAAGCACCCAAGTTGATTCAATTACCATAAAATACCACGAGTCACGAAGTCTCACGTGAAGGAAATCATGTAAAATGTTTTTGTACTTACAAAATTGACTCTAAATTGTTTTAGATTATGCATTTGAAGACCCATTATATCCATGCCATTCTGTTTTTCTAGAAATTTTCCTATTATTTTTTTATATGTTATTCATTCCCTAATGAGTGGTTATGAGGATATAAAATTATAAACTACTAAATGCTGTTTTTTTTTTCAGAAAACAGGTTTACTTATTTTAGAATAATTATAAAAGGAAAAAAAATATCATCATTTAAATAAAACTGTCATAAGCCTCAGTTATTCATGTTATTTTCCAATAACAAAAAACTATAATATCATGAGTAAAAGTACAGCTGAATCTCCAGACCTCTGATAAAAAACCCGTATCATTTTGACACCTCTATAAATCATTTCTTTTATAACAGTGTCCCTATTATTTGCCCCGTCGTTGTTTGTTGAATCCCCCAGCTTTTATTCGGTCCACGTTTGAGTGCTTTTATTTTCTATACGTTTTGGTTTTTTTTTATTACGCGGAGTGAATGTTACTTGTAACCGTTTACATAGGTAAAGGTGGAACGATATCAAGGTGAAAAAACTTGCATACGTCAGAACAGTACACGTAAGTTAACCGACAACAACATGCCATCTAAATATGCCAGGTTGCGGAGCGAGATATTTTTAAACTTCCATCATTCGTTAATTTAACCGTTAATTAACACTTTCCTTATTAAAACTAGGTAATTTATTTAATTAAAAATGTAACTAACAATGCCACCGAAAGTTATCCTAATAACATTACCTAAAAGCTATGGAATCTACACAACTGTTCGGAGTTAACGAGTTGTTTTTCCTTTTACCTCCATAAAAAGTGTGCAAAAACAACATAATTGGATGGTGGTCCCATGGTGGGCTGATGTGACGTGTATAGACTGGAGTGGCGTGATATAAGGTCGCGGTGTGTGACGCAAACCCACGGTCAGTTCACGGTCGCACAAATTACATGAGCAAAGGCTAATTAATCAGATACAAACTCCAAACAGGCAAACGTTTTATGCCGAACTAGCTGTTGCCAGCGGCTTCGCGTGCTTCCAGTTCGGAAATTATCCCACGGGGACGTACTACTGGGATAAAAATATATCAATATCGTATGTGTTAATCCAGGTTATAAACTGTCTGTGTGTCAAATTTCATCCAAATCCGTTCAGCCATATTTGCGTGATTGACACCCATATTCTAAGTCAAAACCTCATGATTTCCTCGACTCGACTCAACCTCACTTAGGTAGTTTGATATTCATAGTTGCAATTTTACTCCTCATCTTAGACAATTTCCTCAGTCGAGGTGAGTTTGAGTTGAGGAACCAACTGTCAAATATAAGGTACGTCGGCATCTACCTTGAGGAAGCTTTTAACCAAAACAAAGTGTATTTTATCACATTTTCGTAATGTCTTTTGAAGAGTTTATTGACTATTGTGTACGATAATCCATATAATTACGTATCGCGACGCTATTTACGAGATGCAGGAAATCCAATTGAGTTTTATGATGAAAATGAATTTAAAATTAGATTTCGCTTTATATAGATGTTGTGGTGACCTTTTTGTTACCACTTTTGTTTCAAGATATTGGTGGTAACAGACGTGGATTGCCAATTCCGCCCATAATCCAAGTATTAGTATTTTATTGCAACAAGAAACTTTCAAGTAAGTTGCTGTTAACATTTTTTGCGCAAACAAGTTAACAGTTCAAATTTAGTATTTTAGTAGTATCTATCTATTACCTATCCTACTTACATACTTAAATTGGTAATGTATTTTCAGATTGCTTGCGGAGATTTGCACAAAATCAGTCCGTTTATATCATTGGCTAAACTTATTATACACGGAATATTTCTCCAAACAATGACGTTTTTGTGACGTAGCCTCGACTCACACTCATTCGAGGCACCTCATAATTTCCTCAGTCTTAAGATTTGCACAAAATCAGTCCGTTTATAACATTGGCTAAACTTAAAAATAAGTATAGCCAACATTATAAACGGAATATTTCTCCAAACAATGACGTTTTTGTGACGTATCACCTCGACTCACACTCATTCGAGGCACCTCATAATTTCCTCAGTCTTACATCTATGAATACCGATTTTGAGGATCTTTCGAGGCACGCCTTGAGGTCTCCTCGAATGAGTTGTGAGTCGAGGAGCTTTCGAGGTGACGACTTAGAATATAGGTGTGAGTAACAAACATCCAAATATCTCCACAAACCACAAACTATAACATTATTATAATATATTAGTAGGACAAGGAAATTGTATGTACACTCTAGAACGTTGATTAACTTTAGGAATTTACTCGTTACATTATAATACCGTTGTGGAATTTATCAGAGGTACTCGTAAGTATGAGTTCGGAAATCGATTTCCACACAACTTTTCACTTACCAGTGCCACTTTAAGGCTTTATGAGAAACTCACAATATCGTTTTTATTGTCTTCCCCTGCTCTTATAGCCATTGATGGGCAGGGGAAGACCAAAACACAAAAATTTTATTCATTCCTCCATATCACATGCCCATACCATTATGGGCATGTGATATGGAGGAATGAGTAAAATGTAGTGAGCAAAGTTTTGAGTATCAATATCAATGGCTATAAGAGCAGGGGAAGACCAAAAAAACGATGGATGGACTGAAACGATGTGAATGATGATATGGTTAGAAAGGGTGTGACTACAGAGATGACGAGAAATAATTGGGATGAGGGCACAAGAATGATGCAGTATGAGTTTCTAATAAAACATGATTCATAGTATGGATTCGATACTCAAGACGTTAATTGAGTATGGTCTTTTGTGGTTGAGATGGAGAAAGTATGACAACAAGGCTATAAGTATTGATCCGTCAGATATATGAGCGAACATTGGCACTAGACTAGACTTGCGTACAAGAGAAAAGAAAGGCAAACAGTTCAGAATTCATTTATATTTGTATTTATTACTTCAATATGATTTTATGCTGACGCAACACGTACTTGTAGGTTTAGAAAAAAAAAAAGAAGTTGGAACAACATCAACGGCTATTGAGAATTTTATTGATTATTTTCGCATTTGGGATATAATGTTCTTTATACGGTCTACTTACATAAAATATGTCAAAGACGATAAAAGTAATAATTCTGAACTCATTATGTTTACCTATTGTAAAAAGGTTTTTTTTTTGCATGTAGTAGTTTCAAACAAGTACTCCACCATTAGTTTCGCCCGTTACCTAATTAATTTGACCATGTATAAATAAAATTGTTTCATATTAGTTAGTAAAGTGAGGTTAACCTCTTTTATTAGGTACAAGCTCTGCTCATACCTCCAATGGCGTCATGAATAAATGCATAAAGTAACATGCACACGGCTCGCTGGACTGAGAATTGATTTTGATTAATTTATTGTTCGTCCCTCATTTAAAACATGATATTGCCCCTGTGACTTCCAACCAATGAATATAACCGGACAAATAATTGTTCTTGGTTGAAAAAATTACATTGGCAGGAACCTGAAGGCAAACAAGGTTCAACAAAAAGCGATGAAGAGCTACTTACATAAAATAAGAAAACTAACACGGTTTTTTTTACTTTGAAATTTAAGAAGTTCTAATTTTAACTACAGTCGTCCCTCTGGTGGGCCTGAATTTAGAATAGAACTAAGATGGGAACTTTTTAAACTGTATGTTGGTACGTAGATTCTGTACCAAGTCTACCAACTCTGCAGAACAAGATCGAGCTCTACAATTTTTCTAGGCTCGCTGTTAAGGAAATACTTAACAAATGTTAGTTTTCGAAATCGTGCTGGAATTGGAAATACCCGTATCCGCCAAACTACAGATGTTTTTAAATAAGACCATACCTGCTAGCTAGTGACTCAAGTGCATGATGTCCATGTTAGGACTTAGGCAGATAAGTATTTAGGTTACCTGTATTTTAGAGAAGCTACTAGGTACCTATACTACCTATTGATCTTCTGAAGTCGACTTTACAGTAAGGCTATATAATATAACCGTAAATAAATGAACAGAGAGTGTAGTTTTATCGAATCGATGTTATTGTCTGTAGAATGCCTTCATCATCAAGATTAGTGCGGTGACCTTCATAGCTTGTGGGCGTCGTATAGCGTGGCGCGTCGCGCGATCATACGGATACGCTACGTCATCCTCGAGGTAGCAGTCGCGTGGCGGCAGCACTGGCGCACGAGCACGCCCGCCGGCGAACGCACCGGCTTCAAACATCACGCCACCACGTCAACCAATCAGCGGCTAGAGATTCGAGGCGCGAACGATAACCATTGCACAGCGGCTCGTGACGACGACAACATGCGGTGTTTTCTCGGTCATGACATTATGACGAAACTCCACGTTTATTTATATCTGCTAAAATATTTTTGCTGACCTACGTAAAAAGCCAGTTACCTAATCATGTTGAAATCGATTACAATATTTACAATGAACACTTGTTACATAATATGGATGAAAATGAGAGAAAAAAATAGTTAAACGCTGCCACATCTTCGGCAACCGGCAAATCCGGCAATAGGCCTCGGATTCCGACATGACATGTAATAACATTTTCACGACAACGCTGTAATCGCTATTGAAGAGATTGAATGCCGGCTTTCATTTCCGTTGACACATTCGATTACTGGAGGTGACAGATCACTCACCCTGGGGTTCAATAAAATTCTGAACACCACACATAGCACCCTCCATATTACCTATCTACCAATTCGCAGAGAAGATGAGGATGATTATTTACTGCTCTGCGCAGTTTCAAGGGCTTGATAAACATCGAGATTTCTTTATGATTTGGTTTATTATTAATGAATTATTATACACATACCCCGCCCGGAATAATTGCCCTAGATGATGGAGTAAACCGCATCAAAATCCGTTGCGTAGTTTAGAGCGAAAAGAGACTTTAATTTATAATATGTAAAGATATAGATTTATAAATCCGTATAGGTCTGGTACCTATTTAGTAGTTGGTACACTTGTCGGAAAATTCTAGCATTTTCTTCTTTCGAGAATTCGTTTACCGTACTTTTAAAAGTAAGTAAACGTTTTCCTAAAATTGCAACTACAACAGTTTATGTAGCCCCATAGAAATATCTATGAGTTACCTTTACTGCCCCATCTCAATTGAATATATGTTTGTATTATTTACTTTTCCACTTGGTTCAAAAAAAAAAAACACCGTTAGTTTCTGTAACCCAAATAGCTCTATGTATATCTTTATAATATTATTATTATATTTTATATCTATATAATAAAATTCGTTCGGGATTTCTAGACAGAAATCTATGTGAATGTGATGCTAGTGCCCTACCCTCTTAGCAGCTAAGCGCCAGGTAGAACTACGTTGTATTTATAGTTGGTGTACGCTTTCAGTGCCAACGCGTCTGCCAAGTGTGTAAATGGAGTACCAACATGCCTGGCGACAACTGTGTCAATAAATAAATAAAAATAAAAATGTTTTATTGTCAGGCATCAATGCCCATAGGGTGTTAGTATTACATCTTAAAAACTATATTAGTAACATGCTAGAACACTAAAAAGAAAGAAAAAGATAATCACAATCACAGGAAGGTTTAACAAGCCTTGTTGCCAACATGTAGCTTGGTAAACCTGCCCATTGTAAGCCCATCCAGCCTTTCCGCAAACACCCTCAGAATGCTGTTGCTGCTTCCCCTCACTCGGAATATTACTGAGGCAACTTTCTTTCGCACTATCGCAAAGTAGTCGTCAATGTGCGCATCAGCGAACATACCTGACGCACTACAGTAAGGTGGAAGTCTCAACAGCGCCCTGAAGGCATTGTTGTATTGAATGCGCAGGGCATTGGCTACTTTACGGTATGGTTATCCCAAAGGCTGCTGGTGTAAAATATTTGGCAGTAAGCCTTAAAAAGAGTTAGTTTTACGGGAACTGAACAACCATGAAACCTTCTGCATATCATATTTCCCCTCACAGCCAGTGCCCTGCGGTCCCTTTCCATATCCAAGTCGTCTTTTAATGCTTCAGTAGTAATGTGGCCCAAATATTTAAAGTGGGCAACTCTCCGCAAAAATGTACCATTTAGTTCTACAGGATGAACAAAAGTTGGATTTTTATTCCTACCTCGAAACACCAAACGTTCAATTTTCTAAACTAAGTGAATGTTATCACTTATCACGCTCTAAGACGTGATAAGTTACAAAAAGTTATTACAAAAAAGTTTATAATTATTTTTAAGTAACAATAAGCCAAACCGAATAGGGAAGCTCTAAATAATATAGGTAACTTTCCGCCTGCCCGCTGCACTGGTTACGTAAGTAATAGACATTTGCTTAACCAGAGGCCCTAGTGTGAGTTTCATTTAACCATCTACACCAAACGCAGTGAGCGCGTTCGGCGTTCCGATTGGCCCTGGATTGGTGACGGACCAATCGGAGCGCCAAACGCGCTCACTCCGTTTGGTGTAGATGGTTAAATGGAACTCACACTAGGGTCTCTGAAGCATAGATTAAGTATCCCTGAAGGTAACGAGGATTAGAACAGAATACACTGGCTACTTTAAATAAGTCTTAGACATTATGCATCATCAATCATCATGCAGGTAAGTACAATGTTCCTAATGAAATCGCTGAAATTGTGAAATCGGTGAACAAATTAGGTTAAGGCCTCGCTGACAATAATGTATTGTTTTCAGTAAGTATTTCTACAGCAGACTACTTACGAAGTATTGATTGCGTGCACTTAGATTGTAGTCATATTCCAGTTATGTTCTACAAGTTGTTTTAATATTGAAAAAAAAAAATACAAAATCAAAAAACCCGACAGCCTAAAAAGTGAACTTTTATTAAAAAAGATGGAAACAAGAAACTTGTTTTAAAAGGATGACTATTAGACTGAATACTATAAGCAATTTCATGCAGTCGGAGGCATCTTCATAAATTCACTACACTTTCACTTTCTAGCGGTGATTCTTAGACATGTTTCATCAAAATCGATTCAGCCATTTGAAAATTATCAGCTCTTTTCTGGTTGATGTAGGGATTTGACCATCTTCCGCAGGTCTGATCGAGTCGATCAACCGAAAACGCCAAACAGACGCTGCCCAGCAATAATGAGTGTAACTATGCTATTATAGAAAGGATAACATTCTCATTAGTCGTCCCTCGACCTGATAATGCGTTGTTTAAAAGATTACCTACAACTTAAAAGGCCAATAATATTTTTTTACAGAGGCTTGTGTTTGGGTCTTATTTTTTTTTTACTTTTAGGTTTTAAAAAGTAGTGTAGGTAACCTATTCTACAAGTATTCTCAATTCTGAAGAATCTATATAGTTTCAAGATTTAAGTTATTTCAAATACACCTTGTAGGTATGTTGTGATTACGTGGGTATATGATAATGTACAACGCGATGCAGCAAGTGAACTATCAATTCGAGGAACCCGAGGTAACCTAACCTGGACATATCCAGTTTCACAGAAAGTCACACGTACAAAAATGATTATATGAATTAATTAAGCATACCTGTTAATCGACAAACAATATCAAAGAAACATGAAAACAAACCATTAGTAAAATTGCATCGTATAGGTTATAGTAAAAATTTATAAGTAAAAATTTCTAATTTACAAAGTTAAGACAAAACTACTTCAACCACATTCAACATAAAAGAAACCGCTCATAACTTTTATTAACTGGCATAAAAAATAATGAAAACGGTTGCTGTTTTGTCATTATTACAATTAAGGTTAAAGACGTAACCAAGCAGCTGGACTATTCTCTTGAAGTAATTAATAAAACGTTAAGTACCCATACTTAAGACCCGAAGAGACGATACTGAGCGTGAAATATTGTTAAAACGTCTGTACATATATGTCAACTGTCTGGTGCTCAGAGAAACCTTATAAAGAAAAGTTCAATAACACAAACTTCGAACTATATCAGTGGCAATAATTTACTTACTTATACTTAACTATTATACCCAAGTAAATAATGAAACATAATATTATTACTATCCCTTTAAGTTTATTTAAGATATTATCACACCTGAAACAGCGGTTCATTTTATATTTATAGCACTATAAAATTAGTGCTTCCGGACATTAATCTCACCAACATTGCTGTAAATAGTAACTTAACGTTTAGCTTTGATCCCAACTTCGTTGCAGTCGGTAGCGATCTTCTATCATGATGAAATTAAAAAAATACATTTGCAAAAAGAAAAACAAGGGCGACATAGAAGTGGCTAAAATAAAGATTGGCGCCTGTTTGTAAGGTGTGTTTTTTTCTGGGAGGGTGAACCTCGAACCCCATTTGCTAAAGGGCGATTACGTCGACACAACGGCGATATTCCCACACTGCGTTACTAAAGAGAAATGGCCCTTTACTTTCTCTATTACTCGGCACTAGCACCACGTTGTTAGCAACCACTTTTTTCGACTCAGAATGGTGGAACAGATTTCATAATACAAACTTTAAAACTATTAGATTGTGATTATAAACCTATAAATTCAAACAATGATTACTAAGCCATTGTTATTATAATATAGCGGTCGCTAGAACAATATTGACAGAAAGCAGAAACACTAGCAGCACCTGATAGTAACTTTCATTTACACACGTGTGCGTAGTAAATACTTGAAGTTGACAACTATGTCCCATCAAGAACGGTAAAGGTTTGTTGATTTTTCAATCTCGTTTACATACCCCAGAAGCTCTCACAATTTTAGACCAACAGATAAGCTTACAATCTAGCTAGGAAGCTAAAAATAGAAATGAACAAGTGAAGTGGGATGAATCTCGACTGTAGTTGAGACAAATAAAAATTAAAAGAACGAACGGAAACAGTGCGATTTATTGAATTGAAGAAGTGATAGAAAAACAACAGCCTTGGAAGTTTTTATACTTTTTTATGAACGCCGGAATGCCAAGCAACGATTATCATCACAAACTCAACCGAAATGCGGTTTTTACTATGACATCGTAACTTCGACGGGGTTGTAAAGCAGGTAGGTAAAATGAGAAAATATCTGTGGTGTTTAGTCTAGTAAGTCCAAAATGTGTAATTTTATGTTTTTACATCATCCATAACATAATTAATTATTTTATAGACTTTATTTTGGTGTATTCTTTGCAAGTATCCTGCTACTATAAGTGCAACCGTTTGATCATCAAACTTAACTAGGTATTTCAATTTGACGCATTTTGAAAAGTTTCATATGCTCAGCGTTAAATCAGATTTTTGGACTTATCATGTACTAGCTTTTCGGGTTGAGGTCGGAAATTATCCCACGGCAACGTACTACCTTGATAAAAAGTATCCTTTGTGTTAATACAGGTTATAAATTTCTGTGTGCCAAATTTCATTCAAATCCGTTCGGCTGTTTTGCGTGATTGAGTAACAAACATTCAAACTTTCACATTTGTAATATTAGTTGGATATACGTAAGTATACCAGACATCGCAGGGCCTCGAGACAAAACAAAACACATTTCTGTTAGCGTTCACGCCAAACGCTTCGCCAAAATGTATTGGAATGACATTATATGTGGAAAGGACACGAAGTAATCTTTCCGCAGATAATGTCATTCCCGTACATTTTGGCGTGAACGCTAACAGACATGTGTTTTGTCTAGGCCTGCTGATCTATTACATCAACAATTATACGTAGAATATGTTCAAATCCTAAGTTTTTTGTCAGTTCATGGTGCTGTACTTCGTCTTCGTCCATGCCTTTATGAATTTCTCGTACTTTTTCGATGACGTATTTAATTTTCTCAGTTTCATTAACTAATGAAGTAATGACGCTATCTTGATTTGCGTGAACCAGTTTCAATTTTGTATATTGTTTGCCCGCGTTCGCCAGGCTAACGTTCGTTTATGAACTCGCAAATCGTAACAAGTATTCATTATCGGCAGTACCCGTATCCTATCTACTATCAACGTCCACTTGACGACCCGGCTTGCCTGGAGTTAGAGTATGTTGCAATGCAACCATGACTTATCAGCATTTTTATCTTTAACACCGATTTTGGCAGACTACGCTCCGGCCGGAGGTACTATCTAGGAATGTGATTACATGTTAATATTTATTTACCTGCACCACTTTTATTTAACTGACATAAGGCGTCGTCCACCAAGGACTCATTCCTTTGTGATGTATAAAGTACAGGGTGTCACTGGCAGGGGCATCGATGCGCAAACTGTTACCTTGGATTCAGTGTACATATAGAAGCCCTAAAAGATGATTCCGAGAAAATGGCAAAAAACGCGCGAATCGTTTTCTTAAAAAACTGTGATATTTACGTTACTGATTGTAGGACAAATCAATAATTGATACTAGATAATAATCATTTCATCCGGCAGTTAAAGTATTTTAAAGTACATTTAGCTAAGAAGTGTGGGTAAGGCGCTTTCAAGTGATGGAGTCATCCAAAATTATGTTACTTATCGGCCTACAAACTTTTAACTCAGGCTCAAAAGTAAAAATTTACAAAGTGACGGTTAACGCCTTTCTAGTTAAAGGACGGTAGATATATGATTCTGAACCTGTTTTTTTTTAAATAACTGACGAAAAATTTATACGCACTACATTTTTTTACAGTTTGTGCCTCGATGTGATACCACCCTGTCACCTGTCCGTACCAATAGCTTAATAGTGGACCGCTCTAATTTGTTTTGCATCAAAGTTTTTGCATTTATTAGGTACTGTGGGAATTCTCATTCAAATTGGAATTCAATCGAAGCTATAATATACTTAGTTACATTATAGTATAGGTGTAGGTTATTATACTATCCTATACATCATTTTAAGAATTTTTAACATTTGAATATTTATTAATTGTAATGAATGGATCATTAGAATGAATAAATTATAATTAATAGAACCGAGATTGCAACTAGTCATGTTCATTACAGCATTCAATAGATAAATTATTGGTAAACTATTTATAACTGACATGAACCTTTTATCATCTGCTATCGTAAAAGTGGAAAGTTTTCGTCTTTTGGTTGAATCGATTGACTTTTATCGGCTAGCCTCAAGGTCTACACTACATTGTCGTATGATGATCCATGTACACACGGCTACACATCAGGCTATACATTTCCAGTATATGCTGATCTCGCATTGAATAGGATTTCCGTACAGTGCGAGATCAGCGTAAACTGGAAATGTATAGCTTGATTTGTAGCCGTTCTAGCCGTGTGTACTGTGTACTCCTCTATCTTTACTAAACCATTAACTGTAAAAAGCGATAATGTCATATCACATGCATACGACGACATGAATATTCAATTTTTTAACTAGTTCAACAGGCCTAAATGTTATCGTCATCTGTTGATATAGTATCTCTAAAGTCGGAACTAATTGGCCCCAAGTGGAGTCTCGATGGGCACTTGAAACGTGGGCCGATGCACAGGCAAGCGGAGCCGCGGTATCTACATTAGTTATTATGCACAGCTGCATCGCATCAAATCAAAGCAACTACTGTTGGAGCTACACTGGACTTCCAGCTTGGGAGATCAATTGCTGTACTACAAAATCAGCTTATTGTCCGCATCGCACTCGTATTAATAATGTTAGGTGTACTATACATCCACTCAACCCTAATCATACTTCTCTAGCTCTATAAAGCAAAAAAATAACAACCGACTTCCAAAAAAACACTACAAAGTGAAAAATAACTGATTTCGAAAGTGGGTGACTTTAGATACGTATTTAAAAATGTTGTCACCGCCGTCCGAAATTAAGTTATTTTTCACTTCGTAGTGTTTTTTTGGAAGTCGGTTTTTTTTTAAAGGTTTTTATTTTTTACTTTTTAGACCTACCCCGCACAATTCGAAATTTCATCATCCTTGGGGTCAAAACAATGCATATTTATGCGATAGCAGCAATCGCGGTTTGTTTCCTGTAATTTTTCGAAGAGTTCTGTTATCTGTCTCCGAAAAACATCATCAGATCTATATGAAATTTAAATGAGACCATTTCGGAATAAACCCCTTTCGAACAAAAAAAAGAATTTTGCAAATCCGTCGATATATTACGGACTTATGCCCAAACATCATACCACTCCTAACCGTTAAAGCTAGATGTACCTTCCTTCATCAGCTCAGCGTCATGAGATGATGATGATGACCATACGCAAAGGTCTCAATAGCTTTAGAAAATATATGAAAAACATTGTTAATACCTATAACATTTGAGGGTCGCCCTCGATTTCCCTGGGATTCCATCATCAGATCGTGACTTCGTGCCAATGGGACCACCTCAGGAGTATACACTTTCAAATAAAAAAAGAATATTGAGAATCGGTCCACAAATGGGGGAGAAATCGGTGAACATTCATAAAAAAAAGAAATACAGACGAACATATAACCGCCTCCTCTTTGGAAGTCGGTTAAAAAAACAAAGTCGCTTTTCGTGTCTGTACGCTTAGATCTTTTAAACTACGCAACGGATTTTAATGCTGTTTTCGCTAATGGGCAGCGTCATTCAAGAGGAAGGTTTATATGTATCGATCGCGATACATATTAATTCATATAGATCGTCCTCCACGCGGGCGAAGCCGCTGGCAAAAGGTAATCCTACTAATATTATAAATATGAAAGTTTGTCTTTGACTTAATCAAGCAAAAACGGCTGAACGGATTTGGATGAAATTTGGCACACAGATAGTTTATAACCTGGATTAGGATATAGGATACTTTCCATCCGTTCCGGTTGGAAGTTCCCGTGAGATAATACCCAACATACACGCAGTCAAAGGCGCTGGCAAAAGCTAGTCAAGCTAATCACTGAGTCAAAAACACGTGCGTGCTCTTATCCAGTTGCAAGATAATTTAAGATTAAAACGTGAATATTACGATTGTGATACTCATAGGTACTACAAAACAACAGTGGTCAACTATTTCATCATCTAACTAAACAAACAGATAATTTTGATAAACTTCACTATCAGGGAAATGCACTAGAATGTTATGGTCCATATAAAGATGATATAAGTACACAGGTTTTGTTTGATGAGGAAGAAACCCTACTACATAAACTCTTTGCAGTTATGGCTACTCGTGTAACATTGTAACACTCATAAAATATGCAAGGGACAAGAATAAAATTTAATATATCAAGCCAAATCCGTGTTCCTACGCTTGCCAGCCATAAGCCTCAAATTCCCAGTAATTCTCTTTGATCCTCAACCACATGAAACCGAAACCGATCGATTAATGTCTACAGATTAAAACAACATTAAAAAGGATTGCTTTTAAACTCAGTCCTTACGCATACCACATCTGTCAATGCTCTATGTCCTTTTGTAATCAATTCTCTAATAAAGTTTTTTAAACACAATCACTGTGAACGACAGACAGACTTTTACGATTTCTTGTGAACCTTGGCTTTGCTTGTGCCTTTGAAGAAAACGCGATGCCCAAAGCTATTTTACGATTTACACCTAAGTGTCCATTTAACTGACACTATAAAAAGCTGGTGGTGGTGTCAGTATCAGTGCTATTAATGTAAGACAATGATACTACAATAACTATAGAACCGACAGGTTACTGAAGACGATTAAAAGCCCACGTTGACGAGTGAATGGTGTTTGTATAATGTAAAAATAAACAATGAAATTGGGAAAGCGAATATCGTTTCTAGTGTTAAATCTAAATTGAACACACACACACACTATCATACATTTAATCGTCTACATATAAAAAGTGGCGTCCCTAAAAAGTTACCACATTGTTAACCCCTCACTGGGCGCGGTGCGCGGTAAAACCAACAGCTTCTAAGCTTTCACATATTTTATTTATTAAACGATTGTGCACACACCCGGGACCCAAAGCTTACACAACAAAATAAGGATCACAGAAACCCTTTTCTAATTCAACGATTCGAGTCGGGAGGATAACATATTTTCGTTACCCACTAGTAAAATTGGATATGGCCATTATGGTTACATATATGGACAACATTATACAAATGCTTGATTCAACTGATGAATATTATAATGATAACAAAAAAGTTGTATTAGTAGTAAATATATAAACGACTTTAGAGTTTGGAATGGTCTCTTTTCTTGAGTCGGTAAACAAAAAGATAAATTGAGACCAGGGTCATTTACCTACCAGACAAACTGTCTCACGTCCAATATGGTAATCATTTATCACAAGTGGGCAATAACGGTAAAAAAAATACAGAGTCTGACTCATTTGTGAGTAATCTAGGATTCGTAGATGATAAGCATAATAACCATGATAACATTTTGTCAAACATATTAGTAATGCGCAAACAAAACGGTATGAATGAGATAATTAAACGGTAAAAAATTAAGCAAACAATACGCCGACAAGTGATTGTTATTTTCATTGCCAGTCGTCACGAGACTCACCAAAAGTACTGAGGTACTCAACATATTTTTTTAAAGTTACTCAATTCTGTTCCTGGGTCGTCCTTTTAAAATCTGGTAATTATACGTAATGGGCTGTGTGCAAGCGCGGATCCCCGTGGCCCCTGGCACACAGGCAACTGAAGGAACACGGGTGGGTCAGTCTCCGTAAAAGTCTGACACGCCAATCTGACAAGTTATTTGATGATTCCCTCCCAAAAAAAAACCTAGGTAAGTTTAAATTCCTACCAATGTAACATTTAAATAAAAAATCTACCTAAAACTGCACACTTGCTTTATTTTTATCTACCGCAGCAATCATCATTTTATCATCGTGCGATGTCTTCGACAAATTTAACCTCATGATTACTTTTAGATTTTAATCAAGATAACAATATTTGTAGCGTGTTATTGCGGTGGTAACTTGTGGATTGCCCTCTGGGGAAATCAACCCTCTTGCGCCCCTCCGGTAATCGCGTCAATATTGTTTATGGGTTTTACACACCCACGAACTTACTGTAACTACTCCCTAGACACCCTACACTTATTCATATTTTCAACCGACTTCAAAAAGGAGGAGGTTCTCAATTCGTCGGAACCTTTTTTTTATGTATGTTCCCCGATTGCTCGAAGATGGCTGGACCGATTTGAACTTTTTTTTTGTTTGTTGGAAAGGGTATAACTTCCCAGGTGGTCCCATGATCATAAAGTCAGGATCTGATGATGGGATCCTGCAGAAATAGAGAGAAATCTTCAAACTTTATCGGCACACTTGAAGCAATTTGGGTAGTTTTTGGAAGAGTACTTTCTCGGAGTGGTTCAATTTCAATTTAGTGAAGATCTGATGAAGAACTTCGGAGATAAGCAACGGAACTGCTCAATAAATGATAGCAAATGGACTGGGATTGCTGAAATCTCATGTCTGTCTATTGTTTACACCAGTTCATAACGTAACATCACGCCGGTACGCTGTGAAGGGGTGAGCACATGTGAACCACTAAAAAGTAAAAAAAATAAAAACTTTTTTCAAAAAAATAAACAACCGACTTCCAAAAAAACACTACAATTTGTAAAATAACTTTAATTTCGGAAGGCGGTGACATACAATTAAAATACATACATATCCAAAGCCACCGACTTCCGAAATTAAAGTTATTTTTCACTTTGTAGTGTTTTTTTTTTATGAATCGTCCTGGAATCAAAAGTACTGTATCCACTTTTTTTTACGAGACAAATAAAAATAAACAGACTTACATACCCACGAAGAGTGTTCAGGATATGTATGTTCAAACGAATACCCGCGTCCTAATTCCAATAACAATCGAGTTATAAAACGCCTGTTCCATATTTAAAGGGCGACATTGTATTCGTAGAAGAATGAGAGGAGAACCCACGCACGTGAGTAGACACTGGAGATTAGTTCTCTGATTACGTGACATCGACACACCCTGGGCGTTCACCATTCATAGAAATTTATTAACGTATAATACACACTTTTATCGCATTGATTAACGTGGAACCGTGTATTTGAATTCATTATGTAGTCATAACAGAGGAACCGGCTTACTGAATATTTCCACTCGAAACACGATTACCCTTATCTGACCATGTTTGAGTGGCAGTGACTACTCGTGGTCATAAGTGCATCAGTTCCTTTTGGAACTACATTTCCAAATCCGTAACAAATGTTGAGAAAGAAATTCAACCTATCCACACTACGTGTTACGTTTAAAAGCCTCTAACTGCCCACGAAACATTCCATTCTTTGTGTGCTTTTAGAGGTCCTGGGTGGTTTGAAACTTAAAAAGTCAATGACATCGTTCGTGGCTTAACTCAAAATGTAAACATTACGTAGGCAGGGTTCTGAATATATTTCGTAACAGGATTCCTCCAGGAATTTTAAGTAGCGACAGTAAAGTGCGTCCAAGATAAAAAGGATTATTAACTAATCTATTTTAAAGCCACTTTTGACGCAGGAAGATGTAGTTTTATTTCGAAATGAAAAGATGAACCCACAAAAAGCTTGGTGTCGTAATATGGACTGCGCCATTTATAGTTATTATTTTTCTCTTCTAGATTGCGTCTTGTTGGTTGCTAGTTTATCGTTCTTGTATTCTTGGTACTTCTAGGTTGGCTTTTAAGTTTCATGTTTACGTCAATTATAAAATATAATGTAATGTGTGGCTCATTCTAAATGAAGATATCTTCAGACCAAGACAAAAAACATGAACGACGACCTATCAAATACACAACTGATTGCAAAGCTTTAACCTTCGTGGAAGTAAGCCAATTGAAGACAAGAGGTGTGGCGTGACGATTGTTTTGAAACTTATAAGGAATTAACTTGTAATGTACATCTGAAGTAATTCGTTTATAATTATTCCATAAGAATCAATGAGATAACGCTGGAACGGATAGGTATGTCATCAGTATTTCAACTGGGGATCATACGACATACCTACTCGATTCGGAAAAAGACGCGAGGAGGCGACTTGTGACTCTGGGTTTATTTTGTTAAGTGGGCATCAGACAGATCGCATATTTAACTTTTTATACACATGTAGGTGCATTAACGAGTATATTATAATCTTATTGCTTAGCCCATTTGGAGAAATTTAAACCATGCCACAAGATTTATAGCGGGGACAGGTAGCGTGATTTCTACTAACTGTTACACTGTTTTACGCACAAGCTTTCATTAACTGAAATAAGAATGGCTATTAATCATGGAATATTTTAGCTACAGACGAGAGCTTTGGCATTCATGATGATAAGATAAATTTAGTCTATGGTTAAACAAAGCCCTTGACTAGAAAATACCGGTGACGTAACCTTTTAACATTGTTAGTGAGATATAGGTAGATGACTAAATCAGACAAGAGTCACAGATAGAAGTGAGGGGTTAATGAAAATTATGATTAGGTGACTATTATTAGCGTGCCTCTATGAATAATTCGGAATGAATCCATAGTTACGATTAAGTAGACTAGTATTTACGAGTATTGGTCCTTACATCTCTAGTTAGGGATAGGTTTCTTTTTTAGTTATTCAAATTATAGTAAGCGAGGTGGTTATTAAAATGATGTATCTTTACATTGCTACACAATTAATAGGAATCAATACTGCATCATAAGTAAGGCCCCTTATTATTTTAATGCAGTCACACTGCGCTATTTTAGGGTTTCGTCGACAGCTATAGGAAGGAACCCATATAATTTCGTCATTTCCGTTCGTACTGCATATACCTAGTTAAGTAGTTGCTTGGAACATTTTACAAAACCTACTTCAATTAGTAAAAAAAAGTAGAATACGATTTACTTGTTTTACCCGACTACGGCAGAGGAAGGGTTAATTAATTTAACGAAGTCCGATAACTATGTGGAGCGGTACCCATTGGCTTTGTGTTTTCAATTTTATTGTACGATTTGTTTGTGCTTATGAGTTTTCATTGCGTGATACATTGCGTCAAAAGCATTGAGTTATCTTCACACAATGTATTTACGTGATTTAATTAGTGCTGGACACTCGATATTATTGTTAATTTAAAAGATTAGTGGAGATATTATTCTTAATTTAAACGATTAGTTGCGTGTTCCGTTTCCACATGCTGACGCGAATATCTTGTCGAATTGTCATGGGCCGACATAATCTTTCCGTAGGTAATGTCATTCCCGTACATTTTGGCGTAGCGTTTGGCGTGAACGCTAACGCAACGCAATAAAACAAACAATACGATATTTATACCTACAGTAATTTTTAATACACTGTAAGTATGTATATCAATAACATAGACATAACATAGACATAACATAATGCGGAAGTTGATTGTAACAAGAAATAATGGTCAGATAAAGTGTACCTTTACAATTAACATAATTGTTACCCACAATTAGGTTTTTCGTGTTTGATGGTTGTGACTCCAGCAACTTCACTTGATAAGATTTTTCATAGATTATGCAACTGAAAGGGCACTCGCACGTATGACTTGGGTAGATATTCGAGGGGTGAAAGGCTATTTGTTTGAAGCCACATTTTGGACGATATTGAGTTATATACAGTATTCAGTTAGTTATTGGGTATATAACTCAATATTGTCCAAAATGTGGCTTCAAACAAATAGCCTTTCACCCCTCGATATGATTTCTGGCTTACTGTTTGTAACAAAAATGTAATTTTCTAATATTATTTATTTTATTTGTGCCATATATAATACAAAGAATGTTGCATTTTGTGCTTCATGTAAAGCCAAGCCACTCAGATAAAGCCAAGCTACACAATGCATCAAAAGGGATTTAAAGTAGAGAGAGTGGATGTAAAGTTAAAAACATTAATAGGTCTGTGATTTTTGAACTTTCAACTTCTAATATTTTTGATTTATTATAATTAACTCTGAATCAGCCTGGTAAAATGAATAAAATGATAGGATGTACATATGTATATCCTATCATTTTATTCACACATGACTGGGGTCTTACATATGTAAGACCCCAGTCTCAGCCAATAAACTCAATAATTAATTTTTATTCATTAAAAAAATTTTAGACCAAGAAGACTTGTCAGACCCACCTTGAACCACAGGTTTAAAGTAGTTAAGTATTACAATTTATTTACTAATCAATTATTCAAAAATGCTTTGGTGTTGGTGATCTTAAAAATAAAAAAAATTAGTAAGTGATTTTGATAACTGCCTAATATATTAGTACAGTCATCATCTGCCTAGCCTTTTCCCAACTATGTTAGGGTCGGCTTCCAGTCTAACCGGATGCAGCTGAATACCAGTATTTTACATGAAGCCACTGCCTATCTGACCTCCACAACCCAGTTACTGGGTAATACTATACCCCTTGGAAAGACTGGTTGTCAGACTTTTGGGCTTCTGTCAACCCGTTACAACTAATAATGTAATATATTAGTACAGTATTGCGTTCCTATCCTTTTTTATTTGGCCCTGACGGACTGTACCCAGTTTGAGAGGTGATAAGTGTGATATTTGTCACATATAAATATGTTACACTTTCATAATTTGTAAATAGTTGATTGCATAATCGTTGTGTACCAAATGAAAGCGAATTTAACTTTTCACTAGTTACTAGAGCTATAAAATTGTATGCCAAATAACTATGATAGAATAAATAAACAATGTATTCATGGACACATAGGCAATGACAATTAATGTTTTTTAAGAAATCTTACACAATTTAACCTTCGGACAAATTACGATTTTGTCAGGTCCCTGTTATCTTGTACAAGTTAATAAATGACTTCCGACATCATATTCTTATTAGAAAATGAGCACCATTAGGTTCTAACTGGGGTCTCTTGGATACGGAATAAATTGGTTCTGACAGCACCAGCTAAAAAATCATAAGAAATACGATTTCTTCCGTTCAACAGATGAAAGTAATAGAAAGTAGATGTTTAAATAAGTTCATTAAACTTACCAGCCAGGGTGAATCTGTCCATGTAGTTGATGAGGTTGACGAAGCACAGTATGCCGACAGTCATGTATTCCACGAAGGTTACTTCACTCAGATTTTCTCTCCTCCTGCTTTGTTTCTCCTGCAGCAGCGCGGTCGCCGATTCATTATCACTGTTTATAACAAGCTGCTGGTTCGAAGTGTTCGGGGTTATCCCACTCTGGTCCATGTTGCTAACGCTACTGATACACTACTAAGATCACCTGTGCAGTATGAGCTACAGCCACCTATCACTTTAAAGAGCAAGCACTTTGATTTCTTCGGAGTAGCTTGTAAATTAAACTCATAAATTTATAATTGAACTACTAAAGACTAATTAAATTAAACTGAAAATAATATAAATTAAATATAAAATACTGTGTAGAAGATAAAAATAATTCGGAGCTCAAATCATGATTTGACGTTACGTATGACTCGAGCACCCGTGATGACAACACAACGTTCGTGACGTGAATAATTTTGAAACTTGAAACACGAAGGAAGCTGTCACGTTGAATTGAACTATGAATGAATTATGAACGAATAAATTGAACACAGATAACATATTTACACAGATAACATACATAATTCGAAAAAGTAAATTGGTGCAAAACATCAACCTCAAATCCATAGAGGAGAGTGAGAGTAATAAATGCTCACATCGCTTGCTCTTGCAGCCTACATTATCATGGTGTCTGCATTATGTCGACAAAGTTACTACTTTTAATGTATAAATGTTCAAAAGAAAACAACCTTTCAAGACGGGGGCATGGTCATGCATTTTTCGAGCTCGCTTGCTTCCCATGATGTTGCATCCTATGTTCTACTCTTTTCTGCATTAGTGTCCCACCGGTGTTCACTGTTAGTGCAGTATTTCTAGTAACATTTTGTACAAACTGAAAAATGACAAACAAACCAAATTTAATCTTCTCCAGTGATTGAGATTGATAGCAGATTAACGTACTGTGTTGTTTTTAAATCCTCTTTCTTAGCCTTCTTCATATCAATGATTCCATCTCATTTCTCATACACTAATAGATATTGTAAAGAGATTACTCATCCGGTTTATAACATGGATTTAGATGCACGTTTATTTTTTATTACTAAATAGGCCTGCTCTTGACCTCGATCACGCCTGATGGAAAGCGATTGATGTCGATTGATGATTGTCTATGATGGATCGAGCGTGCCCTGAAGATGCCTGTTCACTCGTACGTTAGTACAGACGCCAGCACATCAAGCTACTCCAATCTGTCAAATTTCTTTGATAGATTTCAAACTTTATCACAAATGAATGAGGTTCATGTTCATCTGTGAAAATTTGACAGTTTGGGGTAGCTTTATGTGCTGGCGTCTGTACATATTATTACCTCAATAGTTCACTCTTGTTTTGAAGGCAGGTAGACGGTTAAGGCTACGTTCCGCGTTGCGATAATATCGATTTGAGCGCGCTCACACCCGTTCCGAATTGGCAGGGCGTGAGCGCGATAACGAGGTCCCACGAATCATCATAGACGACGTCATGACATACGCCATCTTCCGATAACGCCAACTTAGATTTATTTGAAATAGCGCTTCTAAGAAGAAATGTGTGGTGTATACAGGGTAAATTTTTATCCAGTGCTCAAACTGTAACCATGAATTCAGCATATCATATATGTTCGCCCACCATTTCAGGGTAGACTCTTCTCTGGGGGAAGCACGGCAGGAGCTTGATGCTGAGGAGGGTAGTGACCGTAGTGTTAATTTTACTACGGTTATTTTTTACCCTGTGTTTAAGCCACTCCCATCCCATCTGCCTGATAATCTAATGCGGACTATAGTTGTACCGATCATCAAAAATAAAACGGGTGATGCATCAGATGTAAACAACTACAGACCGATCTCTCTAGCCACAGTGGTCGCCAAGATCCTGGACAGTCTGCTTGGTCGGCACCTGGATAAATACGTCTCGCTAAACGACGTGCAGTTCGGCTTCAGACCTTTCCACCGAGACCCCAGTATGCACACTACCTTGATTTATCGAAAGCGTTCGATCTTGTATCGTACGATATTCTATGGGGTAAATTAAGGGATGAAACTTGTCTACCTAGAGAAGTTGTGGTATTATTTATACATTGGTATACCAATCAAAATAATTTTGTAAGATGGGCATGCGCTGTCTCGGAGGAGTACGGGCTGGAATGCGGGGTGAGGCAGGGTGGGCTGACCTCTCCCACGCTCTTCAACCTGTACGTAAATGGATTGATCGATGAGCTCAGCAGCACTGGCGTCGGGTATCATATAGATGGAGTGTACGTGAATAACATCAGCTATGCTGACGATATAGTGCTAAGCCCTTCGACAAGGCGCTGTCTTTCCAATGTAACATGTTGGTCCGCAAGTTTTCACGGAGTACGAGGACTGTCAAAGTTGCGCGTTTTAAAGCGTACTGTCAGTTCTTTTACACCTGCAGCCTGTGGGTTAACTATACACAGCGGATATTCAGCGATCTAAGCGTAGACAGATAGAATACTCTGTTTAAGGATCTGCGCATTCAATACAATAACGCGTTCCGGGTGCTGATGGGACTGCCGCGTCACTGCAGCGCCTCCGCGATGTTCGCGGCGGCTGACACAGATGGCTTTGCGGCCATCATGCGCAAACGCTTCTATTATGCGCCGCACGCGCGACAGTCCCAACGCCAACCTGCGCGTGCTGGTGGACCGGTGGGACTCTCCGATGTTGGCTCGATGGATACGGCTGCACGCAGTTGTATAGTGATTTTTTTTTTTTGTAAAAAAATAACCTGTTCCATACATTTTGACCGCGTAGATATTGCACTTTTCTATGAAACAGCTGATTTTTTTTGTAAAACTGAACACTTTTATCGCGTTCACGAGCGTTCCGTAATGTTGACAAAAATGACGGTTCTTAGCTGTCATAATAGTGTTAACTAACTCGGAACATAAATTATTGATGTGAGCACCGACAGTGCTATTTTTCCTCAGTATTTTTCTAATTCAGAAAGCATGTAATGTGCAAAACGTAAATGTCAAACAAATGTCTTTCATGTCATCATTGTGACATTGTCATCGTACAAAACGTCAGTCAAATCATCAAACAGTGATGCCAAGTTAGGGTAATTTACCCTGTGTTCTGTGAATTTACCCAATTTAATTTAGGGTAAAACTAGTACAGCAAGGTACGTTTTAGGGTATTATTTGTTTTTGGTATTTTTAGGGGGTAAGGTCTGTTTAGATTACAAGACTACTACCCGTGCGCGATAAGTTGGCGCGGTGGCGCGTCACCGTGCTCAAATCCCAACTTATCGCGCACGGGTAGTACTATCATATTATATTACTTAGTGGTTCGATATCGAACCGGCGGGTCTCTGTCGGTAACAGTAATCTAGCGTTAACTTCACACCGTTAAAAATAATGATAGATAAATTTAACAATAGTATATATTTACAAAAACAAAGTTAACGATGCAGTCGATGCAGAGGAAACATTAGTGATGTGAGATTTTTTCAATATATAAAATATCTAGTTGTTTTATTTGTAAAGTAAGGAAAAACTGAGGGAATTAATTTAGGGCAGGGTATTTTTTCAAAGTGGATCTGGGGTAAATTGAGACTAACTAAGCCTGGGATAAAGTGAAAACCAGGTCTGGCAACACTGTCACCAAACTAAATGCAAATGCCGGCGGATTTCTCATTTTCACCGCTCTGCCTCAAGTTCGCTAAACTGATAAATAACATCTTTATTTCATTGCAAAGATCTTTCTCGTACATGAAATTTCTGTTACGTATTTAGTTTTAATTGAAAAGTGTTGATTTCTCTAACTATGGCTAAAACACTATTTTTTATAGTTTTAATTTGTTTCACTATTAGTTTAGCCAAAAAGACCGAAGATATGAAAAAGCCGGATTGGGCTAAAAAGGATATAAGAGATTTCTCCGATGCTGACATGGAAAGGTATCCAAATCTTCAAAATTTTCAAAAATTGGTGGTGTTTTATTAGAATAAAAACACTAGCAAGTATTTGTATTCTACAACACATAACACCATCAATTTCATCAAAATATCATTATAAACGGGCGAACCTACGTGGTCTTATGGGATATGAACACATCATTTTTTAATTTATAAGGAAAACAATAACATTATTACATCCTACTCTTCACTCGATTTTTGCAGACTCTTTGATCAATGGGAAGAGGATGAGGAGCCGTTACCAGAAGATGAACTGCCGGAACACCTTCGGAAGCCGCCCTCTATAGATTTCACCAAACTGGATTTGTCCGACCCAGGAAATGTATTGCAAGCAACTAAGAAAGGACAGACTCTCATGATGTTTGTGTCTGTAGCAAACAAGCCTTCCAGAGCAAGAACTGAAGAAATAACTAAGATATGGCAAACTAGTCTATGGAGTAATCACATTCAAGTGGAAAGGTTAGTTCTATTTCTCATTCAACAAGTCCTATAAGGCTGTAAGGTCAATGTTAATATGAAGCAAATTATTTGTTAAAAACATTTGATTCTTAATTTAACAAGCTGTAAAAATATTACTGCTTCATTTTATTCATATTTCTGTTCCAGATACCTTGTTGATGATGACAGAGCAATATTTATGTTCAAAGATGGGTCCCAGGCATGGACGGCAAAGGAATTCCTTGTGGAACAGGAAGAATTAAAAGAAGTTCAGTTAGACAGTCAAACATACCCAGGACTGAAACCTGATGAGAAAAATAAGTCTGTCCGAGATGAATTATAATAGTATATTTTTTTTTTTATGGTAACAGTAAAGTTTACAGGTTATCTATATTTTATAGAACTATTTTTATAACACAATCACAAAACTTTTTCAAGAAAAACAAATATGAGAAATTGTGTATTAAAATGACTACATTGATAACCGTATGTATGTATTTTTTTTATCAAAAGTACATTATTTTCCTCTGTGTGCATGGGAGATAACATCTCTTGGATATTATATTAAGTTAGTAAGTTAATATTGAATATTTTTTATTAAAGAATACATGCATTCTTCTTAAAAGTAATGGTTTTATTATCTACAACTAACCTAGAATGTATGCTTTATAGTTGTAGAGTAAACAATTTTGAGTGACTGCAAATAAAACTGAATATATTTCAAAAATAGTTTTTATTTGAGTACAAGTTAACAATATTAGAGGACTTAATGATAATGCCAGTTTCACATGATAATACATTTTGGTAATACTTAGAAGGCATCAGTAGCGCGGTAATGCTCTTCATCAATTGTTGAGTAGATATGACCTTCACCACACATCCACTCTAATACATTTCTGGAAATATAAAATGGTGTAAATAAAAGATGTATGCACATGTAAATTGTGTAAAAATTAAGTGCAGAAATGTTTTTTTTTTCTTTCTATTTGTTATAAGAATGATTGCATGCTGTGTCTTTCATTTAAAATTGTGCACTGGGCTTTCATGTTGGCTTGTGTAAATTTGTTGAACAGTGTAACAAGTGTAGATAGACCAATTAATTAATCAATACTTAAAGGTTGAAAAACAAGTATTGTTAAACAAGACAAAAAAAAAAATTAAATGTGTGTAATCGATTGTGTGTGAAAGTTTAGTTGAGTTTAAGTACCCAGTAACAATAGTTGAGTAAACTCAAGTAAAATATTGCAAAATCTATGTTAGCATTGTAGCTGGTAGCGATCTGTAGGTCCTGCCTACCATCTGGGAAAAAGGCGAGGCTGAGTTTATCTATGTATGTGAGTATGTTACAATACTTACTCAAACTCAACTTTTGCCATACGGTCCTTCAGTGTGCCATACATATCTTCTTTACTGATACCCTGCTCCAGGGTAGAAGCCCTTATCAGGTTAAATACCATCATTTGTCGTGGGTTAAGGCCATTCACTGATGCAGTACTTTCAGTCACACCAACCATGGAATTGGCTGGTAGACCACCAGTGAATGTTGAGTTATTGTTTTCAACCTTTTTCTGTAAAAAAATCACAGTAAAATGGTTATTGGGTGAAGATCTGTAGGGACTCCAAGACAACATAGAAACTAAAAATAATAAACCAAAATGCAGAAAAAGTACTTTACTGCTTCGACTGAAGGTTGATCCATATTTCAATAAATTTAGCAGTTGATATATTGTATGAGGTATTTTTCAGAAATGAGAGTAAATAAAGCTAAATACTAATGGTTTAAACTATCATATATCATAATTACCTTTTTAGAATCTGCTTCCATTTTAAGCCTATTTTGAATACAGTGAAGGTAGTGGAATGTGATAGCATTAACATCAGTTATTGGCATTATTTTGAATGTCATTAGCACTTTCTTGCCTTTGTTGGTCTTCACAGTGCCATATATTTGTATGTAGTCATTCACCTGCACCTTTGGTGTGGCTTTATCCTGCATGATAGGTAGTTAAATCCATTAGTTCAATAAGGGTATACCCATAACAAGTACCTAAATAGTATTATCCCTACCTTACCTAATTAATATTATTTTCGCCCCCTAAGATACAAGCCTAGCCTAGTCTAGGGGACAGGGTTGAATCTATTGTACTTACCTACCTAATGCTAAATTAAGATCTTTAATCTGTATACAGTGCAATGTACTTGAACTTTGTGGTAATAATCAATTTTTATTTTTATTTTTTTATTATCATTGTTATATTATTGGAATGTTTGTAAGTATTACTATAGTGCAGATATTAAGGTTTTTTCTCATATAATTCCAATAAAGAATAGCTTACATCTTCATCAGCTGCTTCCTGATCCAGCCAAAGCACAGCTCTCATCCTGCCTGTGATATCTTGTATGGTGTAAGTAATTTTGGTGCTCTGCATCCGGATGTTCCTCACACGAGCCACAATGGACACTATCTGGATCTCTGTTCCCCATATCTTCACACCATCATCTCCACTGTGTAGAGCTTGTCTGATCACTACTGGAGCTGTTCGGGATGATCTTCGACTCTAAAGAAGAAGCAATAAAAAAAGTTATAACTGTGCTGTGTTTATGGAGGCTATTGGGCTTCCATACGTTTATTATCATTGGGTAAGGGTAATCTAATATACTTACCGGTTTTTGAGCCTGATTTGGCGTGTTTACATTTCCAAATTGGTTTGGTGAGTTGAAAAACCCTCCGCCAACAGCAGACTGATCTGGAACATGGTTTAGATCGAACCAGTAGGTAGGTGATATTATCTACGATGTTAGGAAAATAGGAATGGTTTGATTGATCGCCTGATGACGATTCGTTTTCTAGGTGCTTCTAATGTTAACTACTTACCGTTCCACATTTTAGAAAAACAGAGGGATGTGTAACAGTTGATCTTATGAAATAGCCGTCTGGTTTTAGTTTCAATTAACTTTTTTTACTCTATTCAAGAACGAATACAGAATAGGTACAATTCTTTTTGCGTTTTCCTGACGAGTTTCAACACGTCGTTGGAGGACTTGGAGGACGCGGGAATTTTGATGTTTGACAAATGATTGACATTTACATTTGACAACAAATAATGTACTCTGTTTTTTTTTTTTATTATTTTGGCTTCACACGGTTTGTGCATTTAGCCAGTGTCAAGTAATTTTTCTTTTAAATCAAGTTAATGGCCCGATATCGGGCACGAAGTTACAAAACAGTCATAGTCGTCTTTAGTCAGTCAAGTCAAATCAAAGTTATTGTAAAGCGGTAGTAACTTTACAACAACATAATAGGAGTTTTTGGGGGGAACACGAAAAGTCCACGTTAGTCACTTATTTTCACCTTCACTACACTTGTGCACTCACACGTAATTAAATTGCATAATTCACTACCAAAATTATACAATTTTATTCGCTACTTCACTAAATTTCATGAAAATAAAAAGTCGTGCGACATGTTCCAAAGCGATCCCGCCAAAAACTCAAACACTACTCTGTGTTTGACAATTTGAGAGCTTGGCTAGGCAGTGTTGCCAAAGTCAAAAGCTCAAATGATCGAATTCCCACGTCGAAATTATCGTATTGTGGGCAAAATTATCGTCCAAAAAAAAAAAAACATGAATGAAACCTAAAACATTAATCAAACATTGATATTGACAGAGCTCCGGCAGGATCTCATGGCGACGTGGAAGGTGCGATTGTCGCAACCCAGTGCTGGGCACGCCACGATCGCGGCGGTAAGTCCCCTCTTTGAGGAGTGGTTTGAGAGGCGGCATGGCGTCCTCACCTTCCGCCTGACACAGGTCCTCACCGGACACGGTTGTTTCGGGAGGTTCCTGTTCCGGATAGGGCGGGAGGAAACGCCCGGGTGTTTGCATTGCGAAGATCGCCCAGAGGACACGGTGGAGCATACGGTGGAGGTCTGCCCGGCTTGGGCGGAGCATCGCCGTATCCTCGTGGACGTGATCGGCGGCGGCGATCTCTCGCGTCCGACCCTGGAGGCCTACTCCCTAAGCGAAATCCGTAGTATCGGCCATCGTTACGGGCGCTTCGTTTTCCGTCTCACTTACGGACATACCGTAAGTTAGACAGAGAGCGAAGCGCTCGTAACGACGGCCGATACTACGGATTTCGCTTAGGGAGTAGGCCCCCTGGTCCAGGCCATGGTACGGAGCGAGAGGGCATGGCTAGCAGTCGCCTCCTTCAGCGAAGCAGTTATGCTCGCAAAGAGGGAGGCGGCGCACGTGAGGGAGATGCAATACATGCGCCCTCACAGCCGTGGCCTTCGCAGGAGACGCCCTGGGCGTCGGGAATCCCAGGCTGATTCCCGGCCACCGTAGGCGTGGGCTTGCGGACGGCGAGTAATGGGTAGCTCGCTGTCCGGTAAGGACCAAGCCCGGGTCGACGGCGCGTTGTGTTCCACGCGCGCCTCAAAGAGATCTCATCAGCAACTGATGGGGCCCGCAAGGGCCGATGCCTGCCAGGGGTGCGGGTTGTTCGAAAGAGATACCGCGGCCCCTGGCACACAGGCAAGTGAGGGAACACGGGTGGGTTTTAGTCAGTAAAAGTCTGACACGCCCTCCCGCTCCAACCAGAGCGGGAGAAGTTATTTGATGATTTCCCACCCAGAAAAAAAAAAAAAAAAGAGACGCACTGCAGGGTACCATCCACACTTGGTTGACCAGTCGTACTCAGCGCAACTTCTCCATATTTATTATGCGCACAGCCAAAGTGTGGAACTCTCTGCCTGCGTCTGTGTTCCCTTCCATATTTATCCCGTCTAACTTAAAAACAAGAGGGAACAGGCATTTTCTGGGCACGCTCGATCCGTCATAGACCTCATCAATCGCTTTCAGGCGTGATAAAAAAATAAAGAGAAAGACAGAGAGAGATTTACATGTTTATATTGACATACTTGACAGTTGACGTTGATATTTTGTTGACTTTCTGCGTACAAATAAATACAAAAACACAAGGACACTAAGGTTACGTTCCGAGATACGATAATATCGATTTGAGCGTGCTCACACCCGTTCCGAATTGGCGTGAGCGCGATAACGATGTCCCGTGAATCGTCATAGATGACGTCATGACATGCGCCATCTTGCGATAACGCCGACCATGCTTTATACTAATATCACCGTGAGCGATGCTCTGATTCGTATCATAGTTTTAGCTCACTTAAAATAGTGCTTCTGGCTGGAATCGCCACCTAATCAAATAAGAAGATGAAATTTGTGGTCTATACAAGTTTTACATGGAATAGGTTTTAACATTGAGTGAGCACTGTTAGCGCGTTCACGAGCGTTCCGTATTAATGACAAAAATGACAGTTCTTAGCTGTCATAATCGCGATATCTAACGCGGAACGCAAATTATTGATGTGAGCGCTCACAGCGCTATTTTTCTAATTCGGAAAGTGGCCTAAGGCTACGTTCCGAGTTACGGTAATATCGATTTGAGCGTGCTCACACCCGTTCCGAATTGGTGTGAGCGCGATAACGATGTCCCGTGAATCGTCACAGATGACGTCATGACATGCGCCATCTTGCGATAACGCCGACCATGCGATATACTAATATCACCGTGAGCGCTGTTAAAAATGACACATGTGCTGTTTTGTTCTGATTCGTATCATAGTTTAAGCTAACTTATAAATAGTACTTCTGGCTAGAGTCGCCACCTATTAAATGGTGTAAATAGGTTTTAACATTGGGTGAGCACTGATACGTAGTATCTCTATGTAGTCTGTGGAGCACTGTTAGCTAGCGCGTTCACGAGCGTTCCGTTTGATGACAAAAATGACGGTTCTTAGTGTCATAATCGTGATATCTAACTCGGAACGCAAATTATAGATGTGAGCGCTTATAGCGCTATTTTTCTAATTCGGAAAGTGGCCTAAGTCGTCGAAGTATTCGTCCGCATCGCAGGAAACGTGCCCAGAAGACTGACAGCATTGCCACGTTGAATGGCAATGCTAATTCTTTGGCCAAAGAATGACCCAGCCCTCTGGTCACGTGAAGTGTCGACCAGCCGGCGAGAAATTTCCATAAAAAGGAGACGTGCACTCGGGCCCCAATGACCCGAGCGTTTCGACCCCAAACGGCTCAAAACTGTAATCTCATAACATCTCGCAGTTGACCTTGAGAGGCCGTGACTGCTTAATCGGGCTTTCCTGTGGGGACTAATAGCTTTTAGACTAAGAGCCTCCAGCCAGGGCTTACAAAACTAATACTTAAACCTATAGCGACTGCGCACTGAGGGCACCCCCTGCGGGGTACGAGCCTCGGCTCAGGGAGTCACTGTTGGGGGGGCAGCAAGTGGGGACAGGCTGGATCAAACAATTTCATTATTATTAGATCATGGGGATTTTAACTCTACTTGCTCAGCTTCGGCGCGGGCTGGCACTTCTGCGGGCAAGGGACGGTTGGGGCTAATTGCCTGTGAGGTTTCTTCAACTTATATCTTAAATGTTTGTCTGTGGAATTTTGACCAGTGATGCCAACTTGGGAGTTTTCCCCCCAAATATAGGGGATTTTTTTTTTATTTTGTATATTCGAAATACATATTCCTTCGAAGAATCTTTAATTCGCAATAACATTTCTTATAAACTGAACGTTAAATTAAAGAATCACAGATCAGAAAAAATGTTTACTCAAATGCCGTACTTCGTGTCTTGTATGTACTAAGCAACACACATGTGGCGCTGGTGGCTGAATTTCGCACTATGACCAATAACAACTCGCTATGCAAAATATATTTTTTGAATCTTTTTTTTTTTATTTGAAATTACCTCTCAAACCAGAGTTTACCACAAATTTAGGGGTTTTTAATCGATATTTAGGGGAGTTTGAAGTTGGTCCTAGGGGGAACATTCTGTAGGAGCTGGCATCACTGATAGTGTTTGACCGACGTGTGACAGTTTCAGATTAATTCAGAATGACATTTGCTGAAAGTTTATGTTTTGTTTGGAAGTTTTAAACAAAAAATATTCGTTTTTTTTATTGTGACTTAATTGTTGTTATAAAAATAATGGCTTATAAAACATTCCACAAAGCAAAATATTACATTACTTTTAAAAGAGGTTTCGAAGACTGCAAGAAAGATGTGACTGTAACAATTGACAAACTTTTTGAAACTGATACTCTGGTTGGTTTCTCTGTTCTCAAACTTTCAAATATTTATAGCATCGATTTAAAGTAATGTTATCAACAGTGAGTTTTTAAATTTAATTTCAGCGAATATCTTTATCAGATGATGAAGACCCCATATTTTTATGCGTGCTTACTATCACACGTATGGACTATGAAGATTTAAAAAAGCAACAAGGTCTTTTGGTGGATTTTGACAATTTCCCATCACAGCTAGTGAGGCTGCTGCAGCAATGTGCTTCAAACAACATGTGAGT
Organism: Polymixis lichenea; assembly: GCA_949091785.1. Classification (NCBI taxonomy): domain Eukaryota; kingdom Metazoa; phylum Arthropoda; class Insecta; order Lepidoptera; family Noctuidae; genus Polymixis; species Polymixis lichenea. Next base: position 12,004,552 of record OX420945.1, on the reverse strand, counting down.
CAACAAGTCAAGTGCTAAACATAGGATTTCAAGTTTAGTGAGATTTCAGTATGGGGGTAACTGGAGCAATAGCTCTTGCTTAGCATTGGCTCCATGTAGCTAATTCGTGTTTAATTAGTGGCCAGCAACCCAAATAGGTAAAATCTGTGATAAAAAAAACTATTGTGAATAATTTTCTTCCAGGTTTCTGATAATGCAACAGAAAAACCCAGTGCAGTATTACTTAGAAGTTATAGAACATAATGAATTCAAAAGACTTGTACATTTATCTTTGAAGACTGGACCAGCTACCGATGCAGACATCAAACAACACATGGCGGATACAATAGTAAACCTAAAGGTAGAGTGACTGCTGTTTGAAGCAAAATAAATATCTTTATGAATAATTTACACAAGAAGATAAACTGAAGTGGTCAGTGGGTCGTTGTTAGGGGAGCAAACCTGATTATTTCTGTTGCAGCAGTGTTTTTAACTTTTAATAAAGCATAGGCCTACTCTCCTACCAACGCTACCTACCACCACTTTTTGTTCAGAGCTGCCAAGAAAGAAGATTTAACTGTTATGAATTCAGTTTGATGCAACTTTTGTAAACCTGTTTTAATTGAATATTATAAATTAAACTAGCTGCCCCGGCAAACATTGTTTTGCCTTATAAATTATTTACGGTGAACAACCCTTATCACTTAGGGGTATGGAAAATAGATAGTAGCCGATTCTCTGATCTACTAAATACGCATATAAAATTTGGTAAAAATCAGTAAAGCCGTTTTGGAGGAGTACGGTAACTAACATTGTGACATGGATTTTTTTTTATATTAGATTGAACTTTTAACAATATTAATAATTACAGAAAAGCTTAGCCTCACATAAAAGTTCAGCCATGGGTAATGAGGCAGTATTAAATGAAAAGTGTATGAACATGGAAAGAAAGATCCATGACCTGACACATACCCTGGCAAGAATGGAAGAAGAAAAGTCGAAATATGAGTTAGAATACAGAGAGACTCTAAAACAGGAGAACGAAAAGATGATGCAGGTGATTGTCCACATTTAAACCTTAATATTATGAATCCACGTGAGACACAATTACTTTTTAATTGTTTCCACAATTATAGCATTCAACTGGTTAATTTTATAAATGGCTTGATACTCAGTTTTTGTCAAAATAAGTATCATCCGCCTTTTCTTACTTTTGGTGCTTATAAAATTCTTAATACTAAATAAATGTTTCAGGATAAAATTATCTGGCAGCAAAATGCTGAATTAAACATGAAAACACAACTTACTACATATCAGGATAGTCTTAATAAGAAAGAAAAACAAATGGACGAAATTAACTCACATTGTAAGCAGTTGCGTGATAACATTGGACTGTTAGAAAATCAGTTAAGGTATAATTTACACACTAAACAATGGATATTCCTTGAATTTTTTCATTGTATTAATTTGTGTTTAATCCTCTTGAATGTTTTTAGTGAAAAAACCCAATGCTTGAACATGTTAGAGAAAGAAGTTCAAAAATCACACATTGAAGTAGCTACACTAAAAGCTAAAAATTCTACATTAGAAAGGGATATAATGGAAAAGGAAAAACAATATCATCAAATGAATTCCAAATGTATTTATTTAGAAAAGGTAGTTTATCATCAGTGTATATTATGTTACATCACATAAATTATGAATGAAAGTAAAAACCGTATATTGATCTGGAACTGATTGATAATTTTATTATGTTTACAGACTGTGAAGGATAACTCAGATGTTATAAAGGAATTAAACACTTCTCTACAAATAGCTAAGAAAGAAAAAGTTTGTATCGCTTTTCAGTGTATACTTTGCACAATATTTCCTAAAATCTATTTCATCCATCTAGTGTGTCATTTTCCTACTAAAACATTTTTTCTATTTTTCTTTTCCCACAGTTAAGTTTAGAGGAACGGTTAGCTTTGAGCGAATCACTTGTAAATAGGCATAATGATGCTGTTCAATCAACATCAGAACAGCTTTTAAAGGCTAACCAAATAATTTCAAAACAGAATGCTGACCTAATTGAAATGAAAGAAAAGGTAATTTATTCGTATTTCACTTGTCTTCATCTGGTGTAAGCTTGGTATGTTCTTATCATAACTCGCTCCTTCTTCCCATTGGCAGAAACCAGCTACTATCCTTACATATAATATCCTTTTGCTTATTTTATATTCATACACGCCGGTTGCGACTACTACGCTCCTGGCATTTATTGTTCTAGCCCTGTGCAAGATTAAGTATTTTACATCTTTCATTTATTATTTCCAGCTTTTATGCCGGACAGCTATAGCATTAGAACAAGAAAAAGTTATAGAACGGTACACTAGAGAAACGGAAGAACTAAAACAGCGACTTAGTACCACTAATCAGTGTATGGAAAAGCTGCAAAAAGAGTTTGACGATTTAAAAGAAAAGTATGAAGCCAATGAAAAAGCTCTTAAAGATAGAGATGAAACTATAAAAAATAATAATATGGGTAAGTAAGAATTAAGTCTACACCTTCCTCCTTGACACTTGAACATGAAATTTGAACATTTTCCAGGAAACTTTTAGATTTTTTCAATTTTATAAACCTAATTCCATTAAAACAGCCAAATCAGTCTGGCTGTTCTGAAGTTCCTAAACGCGGCTTGCGGCAGGAGTTGACTGTTAGATATCGCAACGTAAGGAAAAAGTGTTATGCCTCCTCCATGCGACTTTCTCTCTGTTGTATACGACTGTGCGTGCAAGATTCGCGTGAGGAAATTTGTTTGACGACGGTCTCTCAACGCAACCCCTGACGGGGGTCTCCCAAACGCACACGTTTTATTTGTATTTGTCATATGTAAGGTAGGTAGTATTAAAAAAAAAATTAATAACTTATTTCAGTAATACAATGGCTACATAAAAAGCTGGATAACGTGGAACCAACTGACTTAGTACAGAACAAAAGGCTTGGAATACAAACGGCAACAAGTTCGACGCCATACTTCCTGTCCAGAAACAACAACCATACTGAATCGTCACACGGCATATCCGAAGAATCTATCGACTTTTATGCCACTTCGAAATCGTTAGTTTTATTGATTGACAGATTGCTGAATTTCTTTAAAAATATTTATTTGACTCTCAACCAAGACAATTAGGAGATTGATGATGAAATGAGATGGAATGCGGCTTACTTACCGCCTCTGGCTCAAGGGTAATAATTTTATTGTTTTGTTACATCCAGGGGGTCAAATTTAGAAGAGTCACCGGGTCCTGCAATCCAGGATAGAGTTTCTAAAGTTGGACTGGACCCGAAATATCTACAACCTTCTGAAACAGACAACCAAATTGGAAAAGGTATGAGTAACTTAATGTTAAAGTTATAAGTACAATAAATACATTTTCTTATAAGAATATAGTTCATATGTCTTCGCCTCTGCATTGTGAGAAAGTTTTTCAATTTAAATTGAAGAATATGAGGCTGAAACTAAAACTTGGGTTTTATGTACAGGTGCGAAAACGAAGCCTAGTAACCCATCCAGTCAGACAGGCAAAGAAAATATGAATATAAATTTACCTAAAGTAAACTACAGGGAAAAGAAATCCACACGAGGATCTACCTACCGGACAACACCCGTCTCCGCCTATTTTCCATAATTTATCATAATTAATTGATCTGTAGACATTAGTGCAATAAATAGTTATTATTTCTGTTGAATTTGTGTAAGTGCTTCTTATCCCTATTACCTATTAACTGACGAGGCGAATGCAGATGCCGTCAATCTTCAATTATTCAAATTGGACTCTAATAGGAATTTTGAACCACGAAACCTAAAGCTACGATCCCACGGCCGGTTAACTGACCGGCAGCACCAGACGTTGCTACCACGCATGTCGCGGCCAACGCTGATCCCACGGAGCATTCCACGTTATTATGTCTCGTATTGGTTTATATGGCAGCGCGCCCATACACCATAAAAATTTCACCGCGATTTTAAAATTGTGTCGAAAGCTCGCGACGTCGTATAAATAAATTGTAGGATATGAGTACGGACCGCGTATCTAGAATAGAATAGAATAGTTCTTTATTTGCACAGGAAGTAGGTACATGATACAGATGTTCAGTTTAAAATGATCCTTATACTAACTACCTTAACTAGGGCATGCAAACAGTTTAAGTTATATTGATAAAGCCTCATTCATTATACAATATCAACACATTCAATCAAACAATACAGGTTTACCATGTCGAGAAATAATTCAGTGAATAGTTTGAAATAGGCAATACAATGCATGATGTCAAGTTTATTAAAATTAGTAATTCGTCATACTCAAGGTCAATACAGTTAAATTAAAAAGGAAAAATATATATAATCGATTTAGTACAAGTCAAGAGTAGGTATGTCATGTTATCAGTTTAAATTCTCATCGGTCAAAAAATCGCCAATTGAATAATAACATTTATTAACTAATAGAATAGTCAATTTCTTTTTGAATAATGGAAATGTCTCATTTTTTATTACATGAGGTATTTTGTTAAATATGATCGGACCCATACATATAACACTTTTCTTTAATAAGGCGGTATCCGAGCTACTAACAATTAGCATATCCTTAAATTGTTTCCTGATTGGCCGGTTTCTATTTTCGCACGCTTTATTAAAAAGATGCATATTTGATTTAACAAAAACAGCCATCTCGAAAATATAAAGTGATGGGAATGTTAGCAATTTTAGGGACTTAAATACAGGTATGCAGCTATCTGTTACTATTAAGTTGCACATGGCCCTTATACAGCGTTTTTGAGCCTTGAACACCTGTTCCCTCAGGCTACAGTTTCCCCAAAATATTATGCCGAATCTCAAAATCGAGGCAACTAGACCGTGGTATGCAATTAACCTTGTGGCCATATTTACTTTTTTAGATAAGTTAAAGAGAACATATGCAGCTGTACTAAGTTTTTTGCATACTTCTTCTGCTTGAGGCTTCCAAGTTAATTGGCTATCTATCATAATTCCAAGAAATTTCGCAACTAGGACTTGGGTCAACTTTTAGTCCATTATAGTGTAAATGTAAGACTTCTGGTGGGATCCGTTGATAAAAATGCATTATATTGGTCTTGGTTATATTAATTATTAAATTCTATATCTATGTTCTATGTTATGGGTTTGGTTTCCGCACTTAGTCCTTCAAGTGGACCATTGTGCGTGTGCCATGGCGGCCTTCGGTAGTTATTCCAGCCAGCCCACCTCCCTCCAGAAGTTGGCTATAACTCCTTGTCTGTTGAGAGTATCCGTGTAACATTTGGGTGCGCCGAGGGTTTCTGTTCTAATCTGGGCTACGGCTGTGCATTCGAAAAGCACATGCGCAACGGTTTCCTCGGCCTCCATGCAAGCCCTGCACAAGGGGCTGTCCGAAAAGAAAAACTGTACATATTCTTAAGCCTTGTTATTTTTGAATAAATAAATATTATTATTATTATTATCCATTGCAGTGTCACAGTGTTTCGGTTGGCAACTGTTACTCTTTCTAGTGAATTGTGACATTCTAGTGTTTAACTCGATGTAATGTATTTTTTCCCTAGGGATTGGAGAACTGAAGCACTGTCGGAGAGTATACGTATGTGTGTGTCCGTGACCCTCCTGGCTTCTATGGCGTACGCCGCTTGTAAAATGCCCACACATTCCGCTTGGTATACGCTGTTGAACATTCCCAGCGGGTTGGGTATGTTTATGTTAAGATCTTGTGAGAAAACTCCGACTCCGGTTCCGGAGTCGGCCTTTGATCCGTCAGTGTAGACTCTTAGCTCATCCGGCCCTGAGTGATCGTTCTTTTCTTCTGTGAGTACTACGTTGTAGTGTCTCTGGAAGTAGTGCAATTTCGGGGTCTTATCACAGGGTGTTGCCATCATTGGTTGTCGTTTGATCGCATCTTCCTTAATGCGTGTGTGCTTGACTATGGAGCCTTTGCTTAGGGTTCCTGCTATGTCGAGTCTCAAGGCAGCCAGGGCTGCCTCCTTCCGCACGATGAGGTGTAGAGGAGACAGCCCCAACATTGCCTGTAGGGCAGCGGTGGGTGTAGTGATTGATTGTGTGTGGTGATTGCCACACAGGCGCATCTGTACGAGCACACTCGACTATTTATGCTTACGCCCGCGATCACATGTACTAACTATACAATATTACATGGGCACTACTGTTTTATTATTTGAGTTCAATAAAGCTGCTTGGTGAATACACACGACGGTTTTTCCTCCACATTTCACATACAATTCCCGGCACACATCACACCTCTGCAGTAGGACTCCACAGCACCGGTGCAGTTTTTCGAGGTCTTTTTGTGCTGTGCCTAAGTCTGTTCTGGGCCACCAGACTATTGAGCCGTAGGTAATGATTGGCTGAATAACTGTGGTGTATAGCCAGTGGGTGACTCTGGGGATAATGCCCCAGTTCCTACCAAGCATCCGCTTGCACTGCCACAGAGATATACTGGCTTTTGTAGTGATGTAGTTGGTATGTTTTGCCCAATTTAGCTTTTCGTCCAAAAATATGCCCAGCTATTTGGTTTTAGTTGCTAGGCTTAGGGTAGAGCCAAACAGACGCGGAAGTTTCAGTTCCGCGAGTATCCTCTATTTCGTGAAGAGGATCAGTTCGGTTTTTGTGAGATTTACTGATAGTTGGTGTTTGTTGCACCAGTCTTCGACTATTTTCAAGGCTTGGCGCATGAGGTTGCATAGGGTATTTTCATGGGTGCCGTTTATTATTATGGTTAGATCATCGGCGTAACCTACGGTGAAGTAACCTTTGTCATTTAGTGTTTTGATGAGGCTGTCTACGACCAGGTTCCACAGAAGCGGCGAGAGGACGCCCCCTTGTGGGACAGCCCTTCGCCACTACTGTCCTTGTAGTGTCGTTCACGGTGCCTTGTACCGCTCTCAATTTGAGCAAATTGGTGATCCACCCACTCAGGGTCGTGTCTATGTTGTGTCTGTCGAGGGCCATGCTAATGCTATTCAACATAGTCTTGTCAAAGGCGCCCTCGATGTCAATAAAAGCAGCTAGTGGTCCGCTGCGCATTCAATTTTGGATACCAAGCTATGGAGTGCGGATTCTGTTGATCTGCCAGTGGATTAAGCGTGTTGTTATTTATGTATAAGTGGTTTTACCCGGAGAGGTCCGTCTCGGATATGCCTATCACAGAGTCTTTCGAGGGTTTTCAGTAGGAAGGATATTAGGCTTATGGGCCTATAGGCCTTAGGCTGTGTATAGTCTGGTTTGCTTGGTTTGGGTATGAAAATGACTTTCACTTCGCGCCACGCCTGGGGTATGTATCTGAGTGCTATGCAGGTGCGGTAGATCTTCACCAAGGATGGTGTCAAGTGGTCAACCCCCCACTGCAGTAGGGCTGGGAAGATTCCGTCTAGTCCTGGGGACTTGTAAGGTGTTTATAGTCCACTTTACCCTATCTTCTGTTACTATGCTGTGGGCTCTGGACCAGTCTCGGTCTGCAGGTGTCCATTCTGGCTCAGCCTCCCATGTCCTGTTCTCTAGGAGGTTACAGCCTGGGAAGTGAGTCTCGAGATTCAAGAAGGACTTTACTGGTTTCATGGTCGGTTAGTGTGTATGAGTTATCGGGTTTTTTCAGCGCGCCAAGGCTACGATCCTGATCGGTCGATAGGATTTTTCGTACCCTTGCGGCTTTGTTGTTGGTTTCGATGGATTCGCAGAATTTCCGCCATGCCGCCCTTCTTGCAGTTCTAATCTGCTTTTTGTATAAGTATTGGGTTTTACTGCTCGCAGTCGTCCAGGAGCCTAGTGTTTTTGGCTCTATTGAATTGTTGTCTTGGTGTATCTTTGAGTTTACCCAGTTCGGTGTTCCACCAGGGGTTCCTCACGCTGTTGTTTGGCGCCCTTAGTTTGCAGCATGCGTTACCACGCATGCTGCAAACTAAGCGTGCTTCAATTAGGTATTCTGATAATTTTGTCACGGTGTATTCCAGTTGTGCAGTGTCTTTTACGGTTACTTGTGACAGGTGCCTTTCTAGTAGAGCCGCCAGAAGCTGTGTGTACTCGGGAACCTTGGTGCGACCCGTGTTTAGCTCTTTCATTAATATATGAATAAAATTTTACCTTGACAAACAGTGATGGCTGTATGTTATTTATTCTTCTTATTATTTTTTAACTTCACGCCGCAGATCGAAAAGCGAACGATTGAACGAACGAATGATTTCTGAGAAGTGGTTGCAGACCAAAAACAATGTTACCACACAGCAACGTAACTTTAAAACCAAATGTTACTGTGTCGACTGTTCCCCATTTTTAGTCGTAGCGACGGAACTAAGTCGGCTCACCGACCAAAAAATGTTACTAGAATAAATCAGTGTCGACACGATAGTGTCGAATTGTTTCGTAACGGCTACCAAAAAGCGCTTTAGGGGTATGTCCTGCTTCATATCCCAGGCTATATCTCTGTCAAATTTCATGACGATCGATTCTGCGGTTTCGGTGTGAAAGCGTAACAGACAGACAGAGTTACTTTCGCATTTATAATACTAGCTAATGCCCGCGACTCCGCCCGCGTGGATGTCGGTTATCGCGTAAAAAAGTAGCGTATATCCTTCTCCATATCCCAGGCTATATCTCTGCCAAATTTCATGACGATCGGTTCAGCGGTTTAGGCGTGAAAGCGTAACAGACAGACGCCCTCCCGCTCCATCCAGAGCGGGAGAAGTTATTTGATGATTTCGCACCCAAAAAGAAGCCCAACAATTTTCAGTAATTTGTCAAATGGTCCAATCTTCATTCATAGTTAAAGATTTTTCTAGGATAAAGTCGAAGATCATTTTTAGATATTGCAATATCTTTCAGCTGTGAAAGAATGAATCCTATATTGATAAATCCTTTTTCGTACCATAACTCAAAAGCAAAAAAACGGAACCCATATAATCGGATCACCCCGATTGTTGTCCATCCGTCCGTCCATCTGTATGTGTAGCCTTGTTCTCAGGAACGCGCGACGGTAACATTATTATCAAATGTGTAGGACTACGATCCCACGGAGCTCTAAAAAAAATCAAGTAAACGCGATAAAAAAATCGGTCATAATTATTATACGACAGGTTTTGATACTTGCAAATAAATCAAAACTAGTAGGCTACTTCCTGTTGACCTAGAATTATGAAATTCGTAAGGTCTCACTGCACAAGTGTAGGAAAAAGCCCAATCATCGTTAACTTGTTGGTTTTATCACATTTAAAAAAATTGCAATTCCAAACCTACATTTGCAGTTTGAGATTTTTTTTTCAACTGCAAAGTCAAGTTTGTTCTTGGGTTCAAATTCGTCTCAACTATGGATTGAATCGTTCAAGTGAGTGTCGGACCGCGCACAATGGTGGGACATTCTGCGCGGTCCGTCCGACACACTTCGCCGATTTTAATTTCCTCCATCTCTTCCGAAGAAGCAAGACAACACAAAAACTCAGGCCCGCTGTAAGCGGGCATGCAAGGCGTGCACCGCACGCGGGCGGCTCGTCCAGGGGGCCGGCAAATCTAGGGATACATAACGTAATATTCAAATTCATTGTCATAATACTCACCCAACCTACAATTACTATTTTCCTTTAGATTATATTGTTAACATCGCCATCTAATGGCATCCATTAAAACTAAAATGCTCCCTCTTTGAGGAGTGGCTTGAGAGGCGGCACAGCGTCCTCACCTTCCGCCTGACACAGGTCCTCACCGGACACGGTTGTTTCGGGAGGTTCCTGTTTCGGATAAGGCGGGAGGAATACGCCCATGCTCGCGAAGAGGAAGGCGGCGCACGTGAGGGAAAGGCAGTATATGTGCCCTCACGGCCTTAGTCGCCGCAGGAGATGCCCTGGGCGTCGGGAATCCCAGGCTGATTCGCGGCTACCGTAGGCGCGGGCTTGCGGACGGCGAATAATGGGTAGCTCGCTGTCCGCTAAGGACCAAACCCGGGTCGACGGCGCGTTGTGTTCCACGCGCGCCTCAAAGAGATGTCAGCACCAACATGATGGGACCCGCAAGGGCCGATGCCTGCCAGGGGTGCGGGTTGTTCGAAAGAGATACCGCGGCCCATGGCACAAAACCGAGGGAACACGGGTGGGTTTTTGTCAGTAAAAGTCTGACACGCCCTCCTGCTCCACCCAGAGCGGGAGAAGTTATTTAATGATTTCCCACCCAAAACAAAAAAAAAGTGCTAAGTGTCTGTCGGTATGTTGAACCACCACGCCTGGCCGCCGAGAGGGGCGCCCCCGCTGCAAAATGATGCAAAGCCCTACAATGAATAATCAAATCTGCATAGGTAGATTTGTTAAATAAGTTGACTGATATGTTCACAAAATATCGCACGGATGAACACTTTGAAATGGTGTTAGCAGAAGCTACCAATGTGGCTCATGAACTCAACGTTGAAGCAGATTTCCCACCAATAAATACAATTCATCCAAAAAGAAAACCAACACAATTTCAATATGAACATAGTCATGAAGTTTTACTAGACCCCAAAATCAAATACAAAGTAGAGTTTTTTTTTAGAATTCTAGATCAGGCATTAGGTAACTTCTTTAAAGAATAGATTCGAGGAGTTAAAAACATTTACCGACGTAATTGGCTTTTTCAGCATTAACATATTTAATTACTCCAATGATGAATTATTTACTTAAACATTGTTAATATTTAAATCTGAAGCTTAGAGATTGTTCAAATAGTGAAACATTGCGAATATTGATTTTGTTCAATGAACTCATTGGTATAAAGTGACATTTACCAGAAAATCAGTCTAATGATCCACAAACCCTATTGCAATATCTTTTTACCAATGACTTGATTTCAACGTTTCCGAACACAGCAATAGCGCTCAGAATAATACTCGCATTGCCGGTTTCAGTTGCATCTAGTGAAAGGACCTTTGTAAGAGAAAAAATAATCATAAACTATATAAGATCAACAATGCTCCAGCATAGATTAAGTAATTTAAATTGAACACGAAGTTTTAGACAGCTTTGATAAAAGAAAATTGATAGCCTGCAGCAGGCTTAGCACGAGCACCGCTTTGTCGGCGGAAGAATAGACATGACTATTAACTAAATGATGTACAATAGGAGAAGATAGCTATGTTTTTCTATTAATTATCACAGTTATCCGTTCTAAACGAATCAGTAGTCGATAATCGATTTTGTAGATAATCGTACAGGCCTACCTATACACTTTGTGGCCATCGAGTAGAAAGTTTGTTGTTAGTGTGATTTTGACAGTTTGGCAAGAAATATTCTTCTGAAATAGAGGACCTAGACAAAAATCGTTAGAAACGAAATACAAAATGACAGATTGTACAAAGATATCTACAGTGCGATGTCAAAAATAGGGAAACGAAATAACACTTTGTATTGAAAAAGCACTGTCTGTTCTTCATGGAAATAGAAAGCGCCATGTTAAGCCCGCAGATTTCTCAAATATAGAGGCAAGAAGAGTTCGATTTCTTTTATATAACAATTTATACGGTCTTACACTCAAAAATAAATATTTTTCTTCAGTATTCTTTTCTTTTATCACACCCTTTATGAGACAACAATAAACAGCTTATCTGACAAGCTCAGCTTGGGTACTCGCAGATAAACAGGGGCGGAATAATCGGTATTGCACGCGGGCGTTCAAATAGCTAGCCGCAGGCCTACACCAACTTGTACGAAATCCATGTTGAAAATGAACAATCCAGTTTCTTTTTCGTTGCATTGCACGCTATTAATTTCTACGATATTTTACAGCGCGATTCTAAAAACGTATCGCAAAAAAATACATTTTACTGGTTGCTAGGCCTAAATGTACACCCGGCGCATCAGGCCAAGACTTATCATGACCCTAAACCAGCCCTCTGGTAACATGAAGGGTTGACCAGTTGGCGAAAAATTCCCCTAAAAAGGAGACGTGCACCGGGCCCCATGACCCGATCGTTTCGACCCATAACGGCTCAAACTGCCATTACCTAATAGGTATTTACGCCGCTTGAGGGTCTCAGCAGCCGCAGCCGCAGCAGTGGCGTCAGCAAAGCCAACCGCTAGTTTGGTTGGCTTTGCTGTTTCGAATATGAAATGGCGCAAGGGTGCCAATACAGGGCCTGAATTCACTATGGCCACTTAACGATTCTTTACCCGAAACCACGTCAATAACACACGATATCTGCTAATATACAGAATTTGACATTTCGATTCCCTACCGTTACATTGATTACTTAATTTGAAAGTAGTAAGACTTCGCGGGGAATCATTTTAACCATACAGAATTGGGGCCCTGGTTGCATCCCGCATCACCCACCTTCCAAGCCAACAACGTTATGCCGTCTGTCTGGTCCCTTGCCATCGTCACGTATGTACATACATACACACCGCTACACATCAAGCTGTACATATCCAGTACTGCTACATCTTAGTAATCTGTGATCCAGTATGAGCTGATCTCGCATTGTATAAGATTTCCGTACAGTGCGAGATCAGTGTAAACTGAAAAAGTATAGCTTGATTTGTAGCCGTGCGTACCAAGCCTTTTGCTCTGTACATTTATAGTCTTTTAGCTATGCCAATACCGCTGGCACGCAGTGACTGACAATAACTCAACAAATAATAAAATGGTAATAATAGCCTTTACAATGCAAGTTATAATCACAGCCAGCCAGTAGTTTAAAAAAATATTTAAGAAAAGATCTATGTGGCTATCGACTAAATCAAGACTTTTGATGTGGTGTGCGTATGTACAGACGCCAGCAGGTCAACCTACCCGAAACTGTCAAATTTTCTCAATCAAATTTGAACCTTATACTTCAGCGATAAAGTTGAAAACCTATTAAAGAAATTTGACAGATTGTAGTAGGTTGATGTGCTGGCGTCTGTACACAGCTTAATCCTTTTATAAAATTAGTGCAACAACAACAACAGACTATATTGGGAAGAAAATTAAAAAAAAAAACCGGTTAGTCGATTATGAATTCAGATTCATAATCGACTAACCGGTTTTTTTTTTTTAATTTTTAAAATTCCCTGGGTGTTGGGAAAAATAAATATTAATTATCTGTAATATTTTATAGACGATAGACGAAGCAGCGTTGCCAGAAGGTTACGTTTCTTACATTTTTCGTAACTTTTGACCCCCTCGCGTAACATGTAAGTAATTTTTACATTTAAGGCAATTTTCGTAACTTTTGAGAACAACGAGATTTGTAATACTAGATGTTTATTGCAAACAGTTTACGAACGCATCCAAATTGAACGCACCTAAAACTAGCGCGTCTAAAAAGTATTTCACTCCTCATACTCAGGGATGGCTCTGAATGAAACGCGCCATGACAAAATGAAACATATTCCCATTTGTTAAAACTTGATTTTGCTTGAGCGTGTGCGCGTACGTTTCCTACTTTGCGAGTTGTTGTTGTTGAGTAATTGTCACGTTTTTTGATTTCAGAAAAAAACCTGTCTAATTGTCATGTTTTTTGATTTTAGAAAAAAAGAATAATTTTAAAAAGTATAGAACAAAACTAATGAAAGCGATTCACTAGTACGTACTAGTGAATGTGTGTGTTGACACAATAGAGAGAGATGACAAATAATAAAAAAACTTACATTAGTAAGTTTTTTTGTGATTATTTGATGTTGTTTGATGATGATGTTGTTTTGCGATTTTGCCCTTTATTAACAGCCCTCTTTTTATTTTTGGGTGGGAAATCATCAAATAACTTCTGGTGTGTCAGACTTTTACTGACTAAAACCCACCCGTGTTCCCTCAGTTGCCTGTGTGCCAGGGGCCGCGGTATCTCTTTCGAACAACCCGCACCCCTGGCAGGCATCGGCCCTTGTAGGCCCCACCAGTTGGTGCTAACATCTCTTTGAGGCGCGCGTGGAACACAACGCGCCGTCGACCCGGGCTTGGTCCTTACCGGACAGCGAGCTACCCATTACTCGCCGTCCGCAAGCCCGCGCCTACGGTGGCCGGGAATCAGCCTGGGATTCCCGACGCCCACGGCGTCTCCTGCGAAGGCTGCATGTACTGCCTCTCCCACACGTGCGCCGCCTCCCACTTTGCGAGCATAACTGCTTCGCTGAAGGAGGTGACGGCTAACCATGCACTCTCGCTCCGTACCATGGCCTGGCCCAGGGCCGGACGCGAGAGATCGCCGCCGCCGATCGCCTCCACGAGGACACGGCGGTGCTCCGCCCAAGCCGGGCAGAGTTCCACCGTATGCTCCACCGTGTCCTCAGAGGGATCTTCGCAGTGGAAACACCCGGACGTTTCCTCCCGCCTTATCCGAAAAAGGAACCTCCCGAAACAACCGTGTCCGGGGAGGACCTGTGTCAGGCGGAAGGTGAGGACGCCATGCCGCCTCTCCAGCCACTCCTCAAAGAGGGGACTTACCGCCGCAGTCGTGGCGTGCCCAATTAACAGCCCTCTCAAGAACATTTATGGTGAAAAAGTACGTTAAGAGGGTTATAAACAAAACGAATATTAGTAGTTAGTTCGGGGTAAACCTAACAGATGCACCACCTCTCGTGGATTTGGTTCAAACTAATAGAATAAGTTAGGTGCTAGACTAGACAGTAACTGTGAAGATGGCGCTGCGAACAAATGAAACTAGAGTCTGTTTTATCATAAGATTAAATGCACCATTAGACATCATAGATTCATTTATATTTCGCCATTTTGCTGACATCAATTTGCCTCCGACCTCGAAAACAGAAACTTAAAAAACATGTAACATTTGCAGCAAAAATGTAACATTTCAGGAAATGAAACGTAACTTTTGACTTAAGGGCCCTGGCAACACTGAGACGAAGCATCAAGACAAGACGATTCATCAATGAAATGTACGAACGACAGAAGCAGAAGTGACGGACCGGATTAAGAAAATGAGAATACTATTGGGATTGGTCGAGCGGGGAAGGTTATCATTATTTTGTTTGAGTGATTCATTACAATGTAATTTTATACTATTTACTGAGTTCTCCTCAATGTGACTAATTATAAAGAAGTGCCGCAATGTTTGAGTTCTACAAACAATGTTAGTGATTTGGACAGACTGTTTAGGCATTTTTGTAAAAAAAAATAGTGTAATTTGTGGTGTGTGAGGTTGGAAATAACTTCCAACATAATGCCGTTCGATTTTCTGTGTTGTGTGCGGCCTGGCGTCGAAGATATCGTGGAATTGGACTATTCGCATCAGTCTCTAGTCGACTTCCCCACTGAAGTGTTTGTGTACGAAAGAACGCTGGAAACTCTGCTCTGCCAGAGTAACCGTGTGACGGAACTCCCGCGCCAACTATTCATGTGCCATGGATTGAAATACTTGGATCTTAGTGATAACGAAGTGTCAGGTCTACCTGCAGCAATATCTTCATTAGTGAATCTTCAACACTTGAATATATGCAGGAATACTTTGACATCAATACCAGAGAATATGAAGGCTTTAAAGTATCTGGCATTTTTAGATCTTAGTGTTAATCCATTGGAAAAACTACCAGATGCTATTACAAATCTTACTGCATTACAAGAACTATACCTGAATGACACATACTTGGAGTACCTACCAGGAAACTTTGGACGGTTAGCAAATTTAAGAATACTTGAATTAAGAGACAATTATTTGATGATTTTACCTAAGTCATTGTCTCGGTCAACAGAATTACAGAGATTAGATATAGGACAAAATGATTTTCAACAGTTTCCTGAAGTGATTGGTAGATTTGTAAAGCTAAGAGAGCTATGGATTGATAACAATAGCTTGACATGTATAACATCTGTTATAAAACCATTAGAAAACTTGATACATTTGGAGGCAAGTAATAATATGATAGAAGAACTTGCTCCTGAGATTGGATATTGCACTCAACTGGTGGATGTGACATTATCATTAAATATCTTGACGCAGCTTCCAGACAGCATCGGGCAGCTGTGTAACTTAGCGACTTTAAAATTAGATAATAATAGATTATATTCATTACCAGAGAGCATAGGACAGCTGGCAAATCTTGAAGAATTGATGCTTATGTGCAACTATTTAGACAAAATACCATCTTCTGTTGGACTTCTGCGGAAATTGAAATATCTTAATATTGATGATAATATGTTGACATTTATCCCTCCTGAGATAGGGAGTTGTACAAAATTGTCTGTGCTATCGCTACGATCTAATAAATTGACTAGAGTCCCTCCAGAAGTCGGCCATTTAACTTCCTTAAGAGTGTTGAACTTAGTAAGGAATTCATTAAATTGTCTTCCTCAGTCCTTGTTGAATTGTGATAATTTAGTAGCCCTCTGGCTGTCTGAAAACCAAAGCAAACCTTTAGTGCCTATGCATTCTGAAGTCGACCCTCAGACCTATGAACAAGTCCTTACTTGTTTCCTCTTCCCCCAAGTGCCTTTAACCCCTATTGAAATGAAATTGGACAATGAAAAATCGGAAAATGTGGAGGCTAACTCTTCCGCCCGCCATATTAGTTTTGTTGACATGAAAGCTGCTCCTAAGGTTACTGAAAAACCAGGGCAGTTAAGGCGAGCCCCAACACCTTACCCAAAAGAATTGAGGGCATTAGCAAAGCATGCTAGGAATATACATAAGGATGGCACACAAGATGTCACACCTCCTATGCAGAATGCAGTACACATTAAAGCTGCCAAAATAACACCTACATTACAGCAAAGATTTGCATCTGACAACAAAATGGAAATGGAAGGTGCTGGAAAAAGTAATTTGGGAGGAACAAATAATGATCCCATGAAAACATCTATTTACGATAATCTTCCTGCTGAGAATGCATATGATAAACCTCTGGATCTTTCATATGAACATGATAAAAGTTACAAAAGTGTAGACCATGCTTTGTATCCAGAAAATACTGGGACTGCTAACAGTGATTTCAAGCCAGATTGTGGTGAAAATTATTTGTTACCACAAAGACAATATGGCTCAAAGCAGACTGACAAATACAGTTCCAGGCAAGATATGGATAGAGCAAACATAGCTCTACCCCCAAATATGTACAGAGGACATATAGAACATAAAAATTACCAATTGCCAAATGATGTGAACTACCGAGCTGGCATAGATGACTCTCACAATAGATTGCAAAGGTTGAGCCTCAGTTCTCAAGAAAGGCAGCCAGTTAATGAAGGTACTCTATCACCGCATTTTAGTGAAACCGCATATAATAGCAGAACCATGATGGAAGGTATTCCTCCTTTTGATCCTATATATGCTAGAAAAGATCACATATGCCACTCTGTGTCAGAAAACAATTACCATGAAAGTATATATGACAGCGACAATTGCACGCGTGCCAAAGATAAGATTTATGGTCAGCGGAATTATGATACCTATAATTATCACTCACATGGGAATCGTGATTTGCCAAGTCCTAGGTTACACACTGTTAGTCAAGTGGTTAGTTCAACAACTATGCCAAATTTAAGTGGTTATAGTAACGTTTATTCCGGTGGTGCAGTGGAAAGTCATGAGTATTCACCAGCTCTTCACCAGACACAACCACCAAATGCCAATTTTTATGGCGTCGTAGCGAGTCCCACTTATGTATCATCACAGTCTCCAGAACTATACTCCCCGACAGGGCACACTAACACAACTAATCCCTACCGCATGGCTACCACGCCGTTGATATCAGATGATGGAAGTTACAGTCACGTGCATTCACCAACTAGCCAAAATATGTACGATTTATATGATGCCATACCAGCTTCATCTAATCCTCCGAGTGTGGTTAACCACCGGCATAGTCCTAGCATTTCTGAGCCAGTTTATGGTCGAGGTCAGCCTCCGCCTTATCACATTGCAGCTCCGTACACGAAACATGCACAGTATTTCAATGGAACTGGTGGATAGTGGTGATCTAAACGGAAAACTGCGAGGTTTTCTGAAAATGCACTCTTGTGAACGTTATTAGAATGAATTGAAAATGAATATAATGGATTTAATTCCTGTTTTGTACATTGGTTTTCTGTTCTCTGCATGTGCAATTTAAATGTGATATCATTGTGTAAAATAATGTTGTAGTAGAAACTAATATTAAGGTGCTAAGGGACGGAACATATTTGTTGTTGGAAAATCTATCAAAGGAATATTACTATTTTTAAAAGGTTGAATTTATTCAAATATAAATTAAAAAAATAATGATTATGTTTTATCTAGTTATGGTTTTAATTTTTATTAATGTAGCAAGCATTTAGAAAATGGTAGGTACTGATTAAGTACGAATTGTAACAACTGTGTTGTTTCAAAAAATCTATTGTAATTAAGTAATTATTACATTCTGTCTTTTTACTTTAAATAACTCGAATTTTAAAGTATAGCCTAATCGGAAATACCAGTCTTATATTTTATCAGTATCAGAAATGAGAAAATATTATACTTACATCCACCATATTTTTGAGTGGCATGGTGCTGTGCCCTAAACTATATAAGGGCCTAGTTTCCGGGTAGGCTACAGCTAAGTGTTGTACATACCTAAATATTTATATGACGAATTGACGACATCGTGTTGTAATGAATGTCTATGATATATTATATTTTTGTAATTATGTGATACTTGTGAATTTATTGTTGAAATAATGTTTTATTTAATTAAGTCGAATACTTGAACTACGTATCAAAACCGATGCATCTTCGGGCATGATCACTAAAACAGTTTTAAACATCAAATTTTCAATCCGATATTTTTGTTTATTTATTAATCAAGTAACTCAATTCAGTCTGTCTGCTTCCTGGGCCCGTATCTCTGCCTGGCACTCCCAAGTAATTTGTTAATGTTTTTTCATAACACCCTGCAACAAGAGAAATAACGTATTCATCCATCAATCTATGCTATTTTGTTCTGCTAGACAACAGATTCTCCTATTTCGTCATATTATAAAAGGAACTCTTTGAGACCTTCCTCAGTTTGCTCCGCTTCCCTATTAGTCATGCTTCATGGGAGCTAAAAAGGCAGTTACCTTACCGTATGCTGCGACAAATTAATAGATCTTTGTTTGCGGTAGGCACATTTGCATCCTGTTACAAGCACGTAAGAGATATCTGCTCAATTCGTTCACAAATAAGCATCGGCACACAAGGATAAAATAATTTACTGTTCGCTTTTCTATCCTCATTACCATATTGTATCAGTCGAATTTTTGCATGACCATATTTTATATGCTTTTATAGCATTTATTGTGTATATTAAAATATTATATTAAGTATATATTAAAAGATTTGATAATATTTGTATATTTTGTATTGACACATTTACACTTTCCATTTTATTGCACAAAGATTTCATGCTAGTTTAATTTCTGAGCAGTAATAGCTCCTTTAATTTACGTACGTACTTAATATTATATCGCTGTTAGGGTCTTTCAGTCTGGTAGAATTGTCTTAAATGCAGGTATAAATTAGTTAAATTGCCCCTTGATGTACTTAAATCCCTGCTGAATGTTGACTGTTTGTAGGTAGAAGGGCTTAATAGAAGCATTATGATTAAACTGAAGGAAAATTATACATAACTGAGTTTTATAACAAAGAATAGTTCTATTTCGGTAACTTCACCTTATAGGGAATTATTTTTTTTTTCTCTAGCTGCGGCGACTATCCTGAATTCAGTCCGACTGTATACTAAGCTTTTTCTATCTTTTCTCAGAACTCCTCTTACTTCTGTCGTTAGACCAGTGTCTTGTTGAATCCCAATAGTTTGCGGTAAAGTACCTATAGATCAAATTATTTTTAGGTTCTTTTGACTAACTATAACTTGATATGTATTCAGGTTCCCACCATTGCTATGGACCACCTCGGAAATATACATTTTATTTTTTTACCAGCAGCTGTTACCTAGTTCAAATGCTTATACACTACGACTATGATTGAGACCCTCGCCCGGACCCTCCAATTGTAAGAGGGTTAAAAATAAATTCGCCCCTCCGTCCACGCGGCCATTTTGAGTTTTGTCATTTGAAATGGTCCTTATTATTTTTTATGAATACCTGTTTACATGCGCAAATTTATGATTGTTATTTTCAATGTACAATTTATAATTTACTTGTGATTGTAGTCCTTGTAATTTGAGCAAATTTGATTTTTGAACCTGACATAGTCAGTCCATATACCTGTACATTTTCTTTATTTATGTGTCCTCTACTCATATAATTATACGAATTTCAGCGTGCGCCGCAACTTTGAGGAAAACTCTTAAGAGACGATGGGATGACTATGCACTTCGATTCTACGCCCTCTAAAAATAAACTTATTTCTAGAAATTGATATCTATCTAGTTATATCATATATTGTGACTGACTAGGTGCATAATTGCATAATTATACATTTTTTGCCCGTTTTTCTTGACCGATAAGTATTTATGAAAGACCCAGATACTGCATGGTTTGTTATATTATAAGGCAGGATCGCTAAACGAAGGTCGATTTGGTTCCAGTTCAAATATTTGCGGGAACCACCGCCGACGCCGTATAGTTCTGGCGCAAATAATTTTGATAATGAGCTTATCTAGTACCTGTGTATTTTTAAATTCCATGATGAGTACCTATTGCTTTTGTTTGTAAATTCAGCGTTTTTGCTTGCAATGCAATTTTTGTTTGTAAATTCAGCGTTTATGTATCAAATATAATTTTATATTTGATACATAAACGATGAATTTACAAACAAAAATTGCCTCTATGAAATTACAAAAATATAAGCTATTATTTCAAGTAACTAAAGTTTCTGTTAGCTTCGTTTGGTGCAGATTGCTATCTAATATAGATTTTTTTTTGTATTTTCTAATTAATATTCAGCACCTGTGACCTGTATAGATGAAAATTACATAGTTCCTTGTGTAATAGCTCTCTACTATTAGCTAATAAACCGTAGGTATTATCTTTATTATGTGTATGAGTACGTAGTATAAAACATAGAATAGATTACAAAATCTCTATCTAAAAATCAGTGACATTCATTATTAATTAAAACTCGACAATCTTAGATGTGTTGAGTACCTATACCTGTTGTAGTAAAACTGTAGAACCTTTAAACAGGACATTTATGAGTACTTTTGGCGAATAAAATAATAATAATTATCTATGTTATTTGCCAAAAGTTTTTAGGTAACGTAAGCCTTAATGTTGTCCTGAAAATACAATTTGTTGAACCAATGTATAACTAGGTAATAATAGTAGGTGTAGACATTTTAGTGTTTCCCTTAATTGTACCTTGCACATATAAATTATAAAATACACTTGTGTCATATTTTTGTTGAAATATATTACAAATAATTGTATGTTAATATTATATTTATACTACTTACCTATTTAACTTGGAGCGAATTTCCAGTTACGTTTTCTACGAATGATATTGTAAGATGACGCATGTTACTGATGAAGATCCTCGGACCTCATCTTGTAGTATGAGATACTTTCTATGAACCGAGCCAATTTCATGATAATTTATTTTAATATTTATTTACAATTAGACGAATACAGAGTATACTGCCAGTTCTTTATCATAATGATAAATTCTAATAAAAGGAAAATAATGTACCTACTTTTTATAAAATAAACATTTTATTTTAGTTTTCACAAAAAGGATTCGTAATTATTTCATGATACTTGTACCTATGACACATTAAAAAAACTGAATAAATATTTTTTATAAACGTTAATTATTTTATTTTACGACCTCTGTTGTAAGAACTTTAATAATACGCAAAATACTTTAAAGTTATTCAAAGTTACCCTTTGTATATGCGTCACAAAAAATAAAATCTCATTTATGCCGAAGCTGACTTGATAACGATAAGCAAGGCGGCGCGAAGGAAATAGTATTTTATTCATTTTCATTTAATTTTACCTTTTTATTTCGTTATGAGTGACGACGGAAAGCTCGGGGAATAAAGCGTTAGTACACTTTGTACACAGAGATACGTAATTAAATTAAAACCACTGACTTTTCTTAAAATAACGAAAGCTCTGGTCAGCACGCTATTTAAATTTAGTAAGTTCCTTTGTGCAAAGGCTAATTAAATATTTTTTAATATAAATTTTGATACTTAGGTAGGTAACTATATTATTATTATATTATCTAAATAATTATTAAAAGAAATCTAGTCACTACTTATACGGTTAAGTACCTACTTATATTACTTACCTACTCTAAACTATTTTTGTGGTAATCCTCCAAATATGTTTAACATTGGGACCATTAAATCGTCAAAATTATAACTTGTTTACATTTTTATAAATATATCTATGTCAAAAGCTGAGAAATTGTAAGTACAGACGCCAGCACATCAAGCTACCCAATTTGTCAAATTTTCCCAATTGACCATGAAGCTTATGCTTATGTTATAAAGTTGAAAATCAATCAAGAAATTTGGCAGATTGGGGTAGCTTGATGTGCTGGGTACATAATTATAATTATTAAGTCACACTTGTTAGTTTCGTGGCAGTTGTTCTCTATCTAATTAAATGTAAAACTACCCACAAATAGTTAATGTTTTGGGAGTTAAGATACGTAATTGCATAAATGTACAATAATTATTTATAATATAAATACATTAATAGATGTAATGTTTCATAAAGCCCGAATTTATCGTGTTAATTATTAAGGGGTTAGTACTTGTACAATGTAGGTATCTGTCTATTAGTTATATCAAAAATACATATAACAATAGATCGTTGCTGTTACAGGCCATATAAGTTATGGCACAGTCGAGTGCCATTTAATATCCCTATTTCGTTAGATAAGTACCTACGTTTACATTATTGTATTAACTACGTTATGTAATTACCTACTTGTACAGAGGTCATGAAACCATAATGCTACATTTTCTCAAGACTGACGCCTAAAACATATCATTTAATTGTATTTTCTTGTAACTAATGCATTATTTTATGGTAGCTACATTCATAAATACATGAATTAAAATTATTTACACTATGAGAATTCGACAGACTGTCTGTTGACTATTGTAAACAGTTTTGTATTACGTAAGATATTAATAATTATGCTTTCTCATGCTTAATCTGGTTCTTACTTTGATAAAGCAGTTTACTTATCAAGAAGGTACAGTACCTACTCGGACGTTAAATCGACTTTCACACGGACGCAATAAAATTGCGGCGGGATTTTTTCGCGCACAGGGCCCCCAGTTCTGTATCGTTATAATGATTCCCCGCGAAATCTTACTCCGTTCAAACTACGTCAATATAGTTTTTTTTTATAAACTAATGTAACGGTTAGGAATCGAAATGTCATATTCTGTATGTTCCAAGACATTTTGTCGATATTATTAATACGATATTAGCAGAATTAGTGTGTGATTGATGTGGTTAAGAGTAAGGAATCGTTAAGTGGTCATAGTGAATTCAGGCCCTGGATCTAGAACGCACTGTCTAGCGCCGAGAGGTGAAAATCGAACACTGTGTTTTTTCGACGCGCTGAGACTCACTCGCCCTCAAATCTGTTGGACTCTCAATGTCCGGTTCAACACCGAGAGTTGCGAATCCCCCCGCGAGTAATCAAATCGCGTCCGTGGGGAAGCCGACTTAGAAAGAGACTTGTCACACATTTTCTTATGGGATACCCAAAACGATCAATTGCTGTCAATGTTTTTTGTGTTATTGTCAATCGCTTCAATTGCATTTTGTAGACGATCATTTTGCGCATGCATGTGGTTCAATTACTTAAAAATTGTCAATTGCTATTAATTGCTATTGTAGTAATATTTGTCAATCGCTTCAATTGCATTTGGTAGACGATCAATTTATGCATCAATGTGTATCAATCACGTATATATTGGCAATTGCTATCAATTGCTATTGTAGTAATATTATCAATCGGTTTAATTGCATTTGGTAGCCAACCAATTTCCGCATCAATGTGTATCAATCACGTAAATATTGACAATTGCAATTGACCGTTTCGGGGACCCTTTAAATCTCGTACCATAAACACGCTTGCGTAGGTTGGTACGTACTGTATCTATGTTACTTATACATATATTTCAACCATTTCAATACTTACAGCTAGCTTCATTCTGTATGTTATCATTATCAATCAAAAACATTGTAACTCTTTTTAAATTACCCCAATTAATCTTGTACAGTTGTTTCAAGTCTACAAATTATCATAATTATTTTTTGCATTGTGTGGTCCGTTAGGAAATCAATAACGAGTCTCGATTTTAATTATCTTGAACAGGAACATCGTGTTCGAGAAAACGTATTTTCCTTGTTTATCATTTTACCATGTACCTATACGTTATGTAATTTTAAATATTGTGCTAGGTAGGTATGTTTTGGCTTATGAGCAAAATATTAATTGGCGCTTTTATACCTCCATACCCTCAGGAATATGCAGAGGTATCAGAGTGGGCATAGAACAATGTTTAATTTATAATTTAAATTTTTGGAAAAAATGCCAAAAAGTAAAGATATTTTTTTTTTGGATTTGTATTTTTATATCACTAAGATTTTGTAGGTAGGTAAGTATTATTTATTAGCTTTGTTATATTTACGTAATACTATTGCAACAACTGCCCTTGTACTTGTACATAGTGTTTTTAATAAAACTGTTGCTTTGTGTCACTAATTGATTTAAATGAAGTCGTGTAGGTACTTTTATATATTTTGTAAACACAGTTTATTTTTCGTCTGTAATGCAAAGTAGAAATAAAATGTTAAAAATTTGAATGTAAGGTTTTATTTTATTTCTCTAGCTTAATTTTTAAGCATATATAGCGTAGGGAAACGATCGTTACAACTACAAATTATAAAAAGGGTAAAACAAGAGAAAGCTCCGGATATTACAAGTTCGTGTACCTGAAGCTTGTTACGTACTTCCTTAAGGCTTTTATAAAATCTGCAAGCCATCATTGCCCAAGCACGAATTTCGGGAACTACGAGATTCAGAAAACCGACCTACTTCTAAGTATGTAAGAAGAAACGACTGTGATATTCAGTGACATACCTATGAGAAGAAAGATACCACGATATATAGAAATATCAATTCAACCTACCTATAGCAATAAGATTAATAACTCTCATTTTTGGGTAAGATAAACTCGTTGTCAAAAGGCTGATAAAAGATCAACAGACTAAAACAGCCTCAATGAAACCATTATCCAAAACAAACACCCTGGTTTAGCTCGAGTTAAAAATAAATGGCGTAGGCGTAGTATTGACTCCGGGAACAAACAAGGTTCAAATTTCTGGAAAACTAGAATTTAGGTTCCTACCTAATTCCTTTGTACTCTGAATTGATTAGTAGAAATGAAATGTAGGCACCACAGAACCTAGATAACCTAGGCATACCTAGGAATATTTAAAAGTGTATGTAAACACGCCTGCATTTGAATCGAACTCTGGACTACTTAACGGTTTCACGTATGTGACATCCAGAGCGACCCCAAATGTGCATTTTATAAACTAGGGCATGGAGTGTCCGTTTCGATTGCTCGGCCACAAAGTCGTAGAAGATAAACGACTACGTCTACATTACGAAGGAATTTGTAAAACACTAAAAGTGAAAGTCGCAAATTCGTAGATCCAATATTCAGAAAGTTGTAAAGGTTTAACCATGGCCGCGCGGTCGAAACATGGAGAACCGCGCGGCCACGCAGTTCTCTATAACGGAGCTTAGTAGAGGTTCCATTCTTTTTGCTAACCACTGATACGATTTCGAAGAAAATGTAGATAATATGAATAAAGTCCTCATATTTAGACTTCACGATCTACAGAACTTAAATGCTATGGCCACGCGGTTGAAACACGGAGAACCGCGCGGCCACGCAGTTCTCTAAAACGGAGCTTATTACAGGTCCCATTCTTTTTGCTAACCACTGATACGATTTCGAAGAAAATGTAGACAGTATGGATATAGTCTTCATGTTAGGACTTCACGACCTACAGAACTTAAAACCTGTAATGCATGTTAGAAGAAGGGTGACCAAGATTTATGGTGCGTCAATCAGGAATTTTCAATTTTATTAAGATAGATAGGTAAGCACTTTTTATTGTAAAAAGGATTAATGATTGTCTATTTGATTAGTACCTATACAAAAAACTATAAGTACCTCCTTTCAACGTAGACACTGCTATTTTAATAAATTAAGCGCTCGTTTAAAAAATTGATTTACTCACCTACAATTTTTAATGATTACACTTAAATTACCTACTGCAATATTGCAGTAGTGCAATGGACCTCATCAATTGTTTTTCATTAGGCATGATCGAGGTCAAGAGCAGGCACTTTTAGTATTAAAAAAAATTACACACGTTTTTGCAAATGCAATACGCATTTGTATGTCAGTGTTCTTGCTTTGCGGGTAAGCCATAGATATCCGATCGATATCCGTGGGGTAAGCCGTTTTAAATAACCTCCATTCTTGCACTCTGAGCCAGACGTATCGTATTATCTGTGCTGCTGGTCATCATCAAAGAAGGAAACATACCAAACTGTAAGTATTTAAAATGTCTCAAAATGTTTATCAAAGATCAATTTTGGTTCCTTCTCACACTATGCACACTAAGGTTTAAGATGTCATATCAATACAAATTCTTTAAAATTGTAAAGCGTCAATTATAGCAAAAAGGCTATTTACCACTTTTTGGTGTTATTAACTCCTGTATTTTTTTCTCAAAAAGTTTTTATTTTCATTAGATTGTGACATTAATTCGTTGATTTATTTTTCTATGCTGCCTAAATAGTATTCGATCCTCTGAATCTCTTTTTTATTTCAATTAAGAGAAAACAATATTTTTCCTGTCAATTTTTCGCGACCGACCAAGCGACCTCATGAAAAAGTAATGTGCAACCAATTCTCAATTCTTTATTGCATTCCATAACGTGTTGCAAATTAGTGGTCTTAACATGGCATTAATAATGTAGGTACCCTGTCGGGCAAAGCACAGTTTAGTAGGAGAGAGGACGAAGTGCGCTAGGTATTTGAATGCGATGCAATATGTTGTTAATACGTTAGTTCATAAAATTATTTATTTATTGTTATTTGTGTTTTATTAAATGCTTTTTCGATACTTAATTTATTTTTACCCAACTGCCAAGGAAGGGTTGTGGATGTTTTTTTGCATGTAGGTATCATGTTTATTTATTTATTATAAAAGGATTTGTTACTCATTTAGAATAAATATTGCATTATCTTTTTAGTATTCATTTACTTACATATACAGGATAAGTTTTTATCCAGTGCGCAAACTGTAACCATGAACTCAGCATATCATTCTACCCCCCCAGTGGGGTTCCCGCATTGTCGTTGCGGGGGGGCTCAGTAACCTTGGTCACCCTCCCAAGGTGAAGCGAAGGTGGGGCCGCTCGTCAGGGCTTGTGCCTCCAAGCCGACGACGTAGCGGCCAAAAAGTAGGTTGCGGTGAGGTGCATCGCAACTGAGGCGGGCCGCGATG
Source organism: Polymixis lichenea (assembly GCA_949091785.1). Lineage (NCBI taxonomy): Eukaryota > Metazoa > Arthropoda > Insecta > Lepidoptera > Noctuidae > Polymixis > Polymixis lichenea. Next base: position 11,977,103 of record OX420945.1, on the reverse strand, counting down.
TCGAATGGGAGGCATCGCGGCTGAGGGTTACAGGCTACGGCGGAGAAGGAGTGCCGGTACTTCTGAGTAGCGCTCTTCCCTTCCGTAGCCTGGACGGGGCTGCCACCGTTTGATGGCGGACGCGGTGGGGCCGCAGGGGAAGAGGAGTATCGGTATAGCGTTGGCCGCTCTCCCTATCCCCTGCGGCCGAAAAGTGATTGGCGGCGGGGCCACTGTACTGGCCCGTCGCAGGAGGACGTCAGCAGCAGCTGGTGGGGCCCGCAAGGGCCGATGCCTTCTAGGGGTGCGGGTTGTTCGAAAGAGATACCGCGGCCCCTGGCATACGGGCAGCTGAAGGAACATGGGTGGGTTTTAGTCAGTAAAAGTCTGACACGCCCTCCTGCTCCAACCAGAGCGGGAGAACTCATTTGATGATTTCCACCCACAAAAAAAAAAAAAGCATATCATTCTAGACCCCCCAGCGCAGAAATTTTTCGACGGTTATACAAAAAAAATCAGCTGTTTCATAAAAAAATTCAATACTTACGCGGTTAAAATGTAAGGAACAGCTGATATTTTTTGTATAACCGACGAAACTCGTGATTTTAGATGTCTGTGAAAAAATATCTAAGCTTGCATTATGATTTCAATCAATACAACGTAGGTAGGTACCTTATGCTTGTTAAATTATAATTGTAGTTACAAATATTATAACGAACTGTGATTGTTAAGTGATAAAAAGAAATTTTTTAATAAAATTCTCTGTCTATTAATACGTAATTTTATGTTTAAAAATGTTGGTGTTGTTGTCGTTGTCTAGTTTTAAATTATGTGTTTTGTTGTTTTTGTTTAATTTTAGGTTTTAGCTTTGAAAGAAGCTACATTTATTTGGCTTATTTATATTTTCCTTATCACCTTTTTTTAGTTTAAGTACGTTTCGGTGCCAGAGTTGAGATCAGTGATAAAGATATCGCATACAGTATCGCAATGCGAAAGCATTCTGAAATCAGATAAAAATATTCTATTAAAATTCAACTTTCACTTCAACTCTGATACCTACACTATATGTACTTAATAATATATATACATATAACAAAATAATTGTATACAAATCTTATGTCCCTGCATATGTACTTAATTCACAATATAAAAGAGTGTATGATTATTTATGTGTTTTCTTAAGCAAAGTTTTAAAATTCGTATTTACGATGTTAATTACGTATAAGCACTTCACCCAATCAACCACACCTATTCCCTCATTTTAATAATAGGTAACATAAACGTGACATAAAAACGACGCTTTTGGAAATGTTTCTTGACGCACCATAAATCTTGGTCACCCTTCTTCTAATATGCATTTCAGGTTATAAGTTCTGTAGGTCGTGAAGTCTTAACATGAGGACCATATCCGTACTGTCTACATTTTCTTCGAAATCGTATCAGTCGTTAGCAAAAAGAATGGGACCTCTACTAAGCTCCGTTTTAGAGAACTACGTGGCCGCGCGGTTCTCCGTGTTTCGACCGCGCGGCCATAGCATTTAAGTTCTGTAGATCGTGAAGTCTAAACATGAGGCCTTTATTCATATTGTCTACGTTTTCTTCGAAATCGTATCAGTGATTAGCAAAAAGAAAGGGACCTCTACTAAGCTCCGTTTTAGAGATCTGCGTGGCCGCGCGGTTCTCCGTGTTTCGACCGCGCGGCCATAGCATTTAAGTTCTGTAGGTCGTGAAGTCTAAATATGAGGACTTTATTCATATTATCTACATTTTCTTCGAAATCGTATCAGTGGTTAGCAAAAAGAATGGAACCTCTACTAAGCTCCGTTATAGAGAACTGCGTGGCCGCGCGGTTCTCCATGTTTCGACCGCGCGGCCATGGTTAAACCTTTACAACTTTCTGAATATTGGATCTACGAATTTGCGACTTTCACTTTTAGTGTTTTACAAATTCCTTCGTAATGTAGACGTAGTCGTTTATCTTCTACGACTTTGTGGCCGAGCAATCGAAACGGACACGGCATGGAGACCTTTTATACCTACTTGGCTGAAATTCATGAGGATGTCATACAATATAGTGGTCCAGTAAAGTAAATTATGCCATTGCTCATTAATTACAAGGAGCACATAAATGAAACTTGGCAAGACATTGTAGACCATTACAAGATACAAATAAACGTTATAAGTTAGTCTCTAGAGTTCCTATTTTAAGTATTTGCACCTAATAACCTTATTTTACTTTTAAGTGTACTTCTTCTGAACGGTATATTTTTTCAAATTCTGTTTTCACAAACGTAATACACAAATTCAAAGCAACGTGCGTAAAAAACTCTGCACTAAACTGTTTTATATGATTTTCATCAAATAGCCAAACGTCAGCGCAGCGGAAACTTGATTATCTCCGCAGTTTAATGAAATAATGACACATACATTTCATTTAAACTTACACATTTACTTCTCGTTACACATAATTATTTAATGTATTTTTTTTCTTGTAAGTACGTGTATAGAAAAAATAGTGCCGCTAGGATGACGTAGTTCCAGCGGAAACAGTTTTTGTTGAATAGCTCCCCAATAATTGGATGCACAAATTTGTATTTACCATACATCATTACTAACGTCATACACTAAAATATCTGCTACACTGAAATGAAGAAATTCGAAATTTTTCCGCTGCGACTACGCACACCTTTACGACCATCGCACATGCACACGATAACTAGGTAGGTAAGTACGTACCTACTCACCTGCCTAATAATTCGAGTCTTGGTAGCACATATAGGTTATGTAATGTAAACGAGGTAGTTGGATGTTGATACCTAGATATGTTATCTAGGCTCGTTAAAAATCACTGGCGAGCTGACCAACGTCAGCTCGTTAACGATCTGCGGTTGACCCAGATCTGCGATCATTGTTCTCACTCCATCCGATAGCAAACAGTTTTATTGCTATCAGAGGTACGTGCCTACTACTTCCAGATTAAGTATATCACTGTTCTTATTGACTTCGATAACTTTTGCCAATTAGGCATTCAGATTGAATAACTTTTCTTAGTTTGGGGAATAGCAAATGTAAATCAACAAATGTGAAAAGCACTGTTGTTGTTGGCGGTGAGCTTCTGTGAATATTATAATTATCTGGGATCTCGACATCAGCATTTCGTTAGTTGTTGAATCAGGATACAGACAGAGATAGTCGCACTACACCTCAGACCAACAATGAGCTCTAGACAAGAAAAGCTTATTGCATGAGCTACCTATCACATCAACGAGTGCTTCCAATACGACACTGCAATCGCAGGGTCACAGAACATAAAACTAAAGAGGCATAGGGTGCAGTTTGAACAATCTACCTACCTACTCACTTAGTGGCTCATCCACTTATTGCAAGTGGATGTGGGTAAGTCATTGTAATTCAGCTTGTATTAACCTTAACGTAGGTACCAGCTCGGGTAATATAAACCATCATGGAACTATTTATAGAGTATTCATAGGTATCCTATTGAACACTTTCACGAAAAAGGCAAGAGATATTTTGAAGGTAGGTAGTAGAGTAGGTAATTAGGGAGCAAAAACCATCATGGATTTATCTGTTGAGCATTAATAAATCTTAATGAACATTTTTACGAAAAAGGCAGAGATATTTTGAAGGTAAACGTCGAAGATTTTACGTGGTATTTTCACATCTTACTGTTGAGCGGCCCTGCTTTTGTGTGATCGCTGAATTCGCTGATGATTCTATACATTTTAAACGACCGCCTCCAGGCAGCTTGTTCACACAACAGGACCGAATAAAACCTGAATATGTACTTACTCGAAGCTGGTCAAGCGCGCTCAATTAGGTCACTATCTTGCACTTCCGCTATTCCACCAAAGAATAAGTGGGTAGAGCTAACATATTAGTGGGTACATAAGTGAGAAGTCTTTTTCCGTTACTGAGCGTGACCAGTAAGGTCAACGGAAGAAGACTTCTAGGCAACTAAGTAGAAACGTAAATATTTTAGAAATAAAAGACGACATAGATAAAGTACCTAAACTAGAAATTAATTAAAATACCTACCTACTTATTGTTTTATTTGTAATTTTTCCATTGTTTTCGTCAAGTCTTCTAAACATACCAACAACGTCGCATAAACATAACCATACATAGCTAGCTACGTATCAAGAAATCGATTAGTTGCGCGCGCCGACTTTTATCTTCGCGTTACAGTTGAACAAGTTCACGCAAATATCGTCAGCTGGCCTTTTAACATCCAACCAGGTATTGTTCAAGTCTTACTACCGTCCCAAGTAATGATTTGAAACAAGAGTTTATAAAATTAGTCCAAGAAATGTAGCTTTCAATAACGGTAAAGCCTTGAAGTGTAGTGGAATCTCAACGCACGACCTAATATAGCTCTACCATCATAGTGACAATTATACGTCCATAAATAACTGGAGTAAGTCGTGTAGTGCAGTGTAACTTCAATAATCTCGCTTTACCTACTTGCATTCATATACTTAATAATAACTTGATGTCGATAAACTTAGATAATTAAGTAGGTAGGTACCTAAGTGAAGTAAATATCTCAGTATCTAATCTAATTTATCTTATTTTTTTTTTCAAAAAGTCACCATGCCGGGAGCCAGGCATAAGATTCTCGGGCACGTACTAACTGGCTTTTGCCACAAAATGAATCGTCGCAAACCTATATACGGAGACTCCATGGATACCCCACTGAACCGATGTCTCACTACTTTGGACATCACATTATTGGGTGAGTAGTACCATGTTCTTAGTTAATTAAGTGCTGCCTTTCCTGTTGCTGACCAAATTGGAACAATCTGAGAGATTCCAAAGTTTCTTTTGCACTCAAGTTATTTCCCTAATGGATTGAAACCGTTGCGGGTTCCCCAAACAATCATGACTGTGAGACACGATAAGCGTTTGTTTTCTTTGCTCATTGGGCTCATTTTATAAATCGTGGTCAACAGAAGTAATTATACTTGTATGTATATTTTGTAGGAAGACCCCGCAGCGATCGTTGTGCCCGGTGGCGAGTCCCCACAAAATGTGAGGTCTTAGTAGTAGATGGCTTCCGTTAGTGGCCGTCGCCATTTTCTCGGATCCGGGTGTCTTAAAAGCATTTCATCGTTTCCAGGTGTGGGGCACATGGTCGGAGCTGGTATTTACGTTCTGACGGGCACTGTTGCTCGGCACATGGCTGGACCAGCAACGGCCCTAAGTTTCCTGCTGGCTGGAATAACATCTACTTTAGCTGCCCTATGCTATGCTGAATTTGGGACTAGAATCCCTAGAGCTGGCAGTGCATACGCATACACGTACGTCAGTATTGGTGAATTTTGGGCTTTCATCATAGGATGGAACATCGTATTAGAATATATGATTGGTGAGATTCTGCAACATTGTATTTATAAGGTTTTTTTTTAAATTTAAGCTTTTTCCATGTGTCTTGGAGAACCGAGTTATAATTTAGCTTTTTTGTTTCAGGGGCTGCCTCCGTGGCTAGAGCATGGTCCGGGTATCTAGATGCAATGTTGGACGGCGCAATAAGCAACGCTACTATTTCCATTACGGGAGAAATGCACGAAACTCTTTTAAGTCGATATCCGGATGTTCTAGCATTTCTAATATGTATCGTAGCATCTTTAATTTTGGCAGTTGGAGTTAAAACGTCAGCGTACATTAATAATGGTCTTACGATTTTAAATCTCTTGGTTATATCCCTTGTCATATTCCTTGGTTTCTATTACGCCGATCTCGGTAACTGGTCCGAAAAGAATGGTGGCTTCATGCCGTACGGCGTGAGTGGCGTGTTAGCTGGAGCAGCTACGTGTTTTTACGCATTCGTGGGCTTTGACAGTATATCCGCGTCAAGCGAGGAAGCTAAAGACCCGTCACGGTCGATCCCTATAGCCACCATACTGTCAATGGCACTTGTTGCTTTTGGCTACATTCTGGTGGCTCTCGCTTTGACTTTAATGGTTCCGTATCAGACTATCAACCCCGATGCTGCGTTACCGGCAGCCCTCGGTGCAGTCCACGCTGATTGGGCTAAATATGCGGTTGCGGTTGGCGCCGTTTGCGGTATGACCACCACTCTGTTGGGCTCCTTGTTTTCTTTGCCACGCTGTTTGTATGCGATGTCCGCAGATGGTCTCCTTTTCGGTTTTCTCAGTGACATTAGTAACAAATCACAAATTCCTATTGTTAATCTGATTATATCGGGTTTGTCATCTGCTTTGATAGCTCTTTTGTTCGACCTGGAAAAGCTTGTAGAGTTTATGTCGATAGGAACTCTGTTAGCGTACACTATTGTGAGTGCTGCAGTGATCATACTGCGTTACCGGCCCATTCCTGCGGTGGAAGATAAGAGTTTTGGAATTCCACAACTGGAATCTCCTGGAGACCGGGAAGATAGCTCAGCGACTGGCACTCCGGGTACTGATGGCGGTTCTTCTTCTTCCGAGGTAGACGAAGTTATTTTCGCATGTGTCATTTATTTATTTTATGGAGATTCTAATAATGTCTTATTTCAATTTCAGATGTTTGAAGCTCTGACAGTGGGTCGTCTTCGGGCGCAGTATGCTTGGTTGGAGCCAGTGGCAGGTGGCCGGGCTCCTGGGGCTGCGGTCACGAGCTGCGTCTACTTGTTTACCGCCGCCGCAGCTGCTCTCTGTGCCCACAACCACTTCTTAGCAGAGCCCGCTGGACTTTGGGGGTTGCTTCCAGATTTCGTTCTCAGTTTTATTATTGTAGCTTGTAAGTGTTTTTTTTTCCTACAGGTGTATCTTTTTCGACACAGCACATGTTGACGTCAGAAATTCAATATTCTATCAATATATTTTTCAGGTTTGGTCATAATTTGGGCACATCAACAAAGTCCGACGCGCCTGCCGTTCCGTGTGCCGTGGGTGCCGTTGCTGCCAGCCCTCAGCGTCTTACTCAACGTTGAGCTCATGATCAACCTCAATGCACTCACCTGGGCCCGATTCGCTATTTGGATGACTTTCGGTTAGTTATATCTTTCATAACGTTGTTTTCTCGCCTAAATAATTTACGTGCCAAAAATATTGGAACTTTTCCACCTAGACTTATTATGTAGGTGTCACTCATCAGTCAGTCGCATTACCGACTTATTACAGTAGTCGTGATAGCTATCTAATTATCTATATTTTTTGTAGTTGTAGATATCTTCTGTATATTTAATGAGTTCCTAATTGTTTACTCGTGTAGGTACGTAGTTAACTGCCGCAAAAGGGGACTAAAACATTATAAATGAAAAGATGGGCAGCAATAAGTATACCTACTACTACTTGTACCTACACAATGTGCTATTAAATTCCCCTTCCAAATTATTCAAAACTGCCATTAGAACTGCATTGTTATTCATCGCTAGTCACCTGACATTTATTATATAGGATAAGTTTTTATCCAGTGCGCAAACTGTAACCATGAATTCAGCATATCATTCTAGACCCCCCAGCGCAGAAATTTTTCGTCGGTAATACAAAAAAATAATCAGCTGATCCATACATTTTGACCGCGTAGGTACTGCACTTTTCTATGAAACAGGTGATTTTTTTTGTAAATTTCTGCGTTAGGGGGTCTAGAATGATATGTTGAATTTATGGTTACAGTTTGCGCACTGGATAAAAATTTATCCTGTATTCGTACCTACCTCAGTATTGACGCTAAACGTTATATTTTTCAGGCCTTCTCCTATACTTCCTATATGGCATCCATCACAGCAAGCTTGGTGAGGGTGTCACTGGTCTGCTGTCCCGTTCAGCAAGTGGTGGTGGACACGGCGGCGGATGGGGCGCGGTGGAGAAGACCAGTGCCATCGCCCGCCGCGTCGGACGCTTCGCTCGCGGCAGCAAGGGAGATGACCGCAAGCCAATCATTAGCGACGACGACCTGTCTAGGCGCGAACCTTGATTTTAAATCATTGAATGTAGGTATCTCTTTACTTTTTCAAAAAAACATACTGTGTTTGACGTTTTCTTAGTATTGCCAGCTTTTTAGAACTGATTTTTGCTAAAGTATTACCACGAGAGTGGGTCATAATCACGGTGATAACGATTCGGCGGGAGTGTGGAGAGCTGAGCATAGTTTAAATAAAGCGCATCATTATATCTTATTGTGCTATAGAGTTATACAGTTTGATTGTTGAGTGTTTAATATTCGTTAGGGCTTAAACCGCAATGTAGCGGGAATTATGTGAATTGTACTTAATTATGTGTTAATTCGATTTTGCTAAGCTAAGAAACGAAAATATGGACATCGCTTCATTAAAGGTAAGACGCACGACAATTTGGGTGCTTTATTCTCAATTAATTCCAATTCAAATTAAGTATAATATATATAAACAGTAGTTCAGTAAATGAGTAAACTAATTAAGTATATACTTACATTGTTAGTATTGTATTGTATAGTGTGATCGTATTATAAAATTGTAACCAATAGTGTACAGGTGCCTACCAATAGAATAGTGAACAAATAGAATCTCAATTTTAAAATACCTGTATGTATTAAATAAAAAATACCAAAGAATGATTATTTTAGAAAAAATATAGGAATTATAAAGCATTTTAGTTAATTTAGGTCTAGTCGTTGCAAATCACGAGCTCGCGATATCGGACTCCTAATGTCGTTGACATTAAGGTTAAAATTACAATACTTGATGGGCGCTCGTGAAATGCTATCTACAACTATGAGTAGGTAGGTAAAATTTGTGTTTCGGGTCTATGACTGAAGTAATTTTATTTTAATTAGGTAATTAATTTGTATTTCCCAATTTGCTTTGATTTGTTGGTTGTTGAGTACGTAGAGCTATTAATTGTATTGCTTTGTATGTAAACCTACCGGAAAACACCTGCTTTGGCTTCTTAATTGAACTCGCTCAGACGATTCAACTCATAAGACATCTTGATAAGTCTAAGTACATAAGAAAATCAAATAATTTAGTTAATGGTTTTTATTGTCAAACAAAATTCATTTCACAGTGCGATTTTGATGTCAAGTATAACAGGGTCAATTAATGTATAAAAAGAAACTGCGGCACTACGGCAGCTCAATTACATTGAGTTTGTCAAAAATAACAGAATCCTAGCTCTTTTACTTATTTTAAAAAGTTTGAAAATACTAGTGTGGAACGTTGAAATAATGAGTGGTAATTATGGTTTTATTATAAAATATATTGAGAAAAGAGGAAAAGTGAAACAAAATAATATGATTGTTATTCCAGATCGTTTATGAAAATGATTTATTGTAGGAATGCACAAAGTGTTACTGGTATTTTAACAGAAGGCCAATTCTTGTAATTAAAATCTTTCAAATTCTAGTCGCAGTCTCATCTCGGCGACCATCAAATGTCATAAATGTATAAAACTCGAGGTATTTTTGACAAATTGAGACAGATCAGACTGTGAACACTGAATGTGAACATTCTTAAAATTACGAGAATTGCCCCTCATTCCTTTCACTTAGATTCTATGTAGAGATGTTTCTTCCAGAAGTGCTGGGTTATGTTTGATATAATTTATTTTTTAGAAATATACTAGTTAAAATTTATGACAGTTACGAGTTATTACTCAGCACAAAGTGTACTCTTTTTATTACGGAAATATCTTCACATGTATGGATTTTATTGTGTAATCATGGCGCAAATGACATAAATGAACTATAACATCGTTGTTAAAAGGATTGTATATTTTAAGTGTTGATGTGTACATAAATAAATTATAATAATACGTCACTACTGTTTTTTTTATTATTCCCTGTACTTTATATTTACATAAAAAGTTCTCAGACAATAAATATATAGAGAAAGCTGAGAAAACAATAACAATTTGTACTGTTGACAAAAATACAATAAATATCCCTTAGTTAAAGACGTTGTACGCTAAACAATAATACTTAAATATTAAGACATGGACGTAAACAATTTGTAATAGACAACAATTTTATTTTTAAAGGAATCCCTTTAACATAATTAATTCAAACTCAAAACTTAAACAATAATCACACATCGAATGTAAATTAACTAAAATTCTTATATTTATAAACTACCTTACTTCTACCTAAATACGTCGACTGACGACTATATCAAAAATTATATAAACTGTCATCAAATTGGAATAATTTATTGCACCTTTTGTAAAAGATGCGTTCAATTGAATACATGTTACTAAAATATAGATATACATATTATATTATTACATAGTGGGGCAATATTATAAATTCAGCTTTGGTTAAGCCGTGCCAGTAAGAAAATGTTAAAATGTAAAGTCTTGCGTTTATAAATGTAGGGTCGAGGTATAGTTGACAAAAATACTGAGAAGTAGGGTTATTTACGGCGATTGTCAAGTCAATTATAGGCCGCTTTATACAGTTAGGAGGAATTGAGACTACATATAATATCTACTATTCCGATTAAGAATATTATACGGTCCGGGTCCACTATAAGCATGGAGTACCAACAGCTATAGTATAGAGCAGGGTTTCTCAAAGTGGGGTACGCGAACCCTTAGAGGTTCGCCATTCGACAGCAGGGGCGTTCGCGATAAGATTTACGTGGTTCATCGTGCGGACACGAACGAGAGCATACATTCTAGTTTGTGTATTAGGCAACAGGAGTCATTATTAGAAAAGTCCGTAGATGAAACTCTTCAAGCTGATTTAAAAAAGGTGCCTTTGATGGATTTTTGGGCAGCTAGATGGAAGAGTATCCCGAACTCTCACGCAAAGCGGTGAATTTCCTTTTATCCTTTGCTACAACATACTTATGTGAGAGTGCGTTTTCACACCTGGTCATGATAAAAACTAAATACAGTGACACAGAGTCAGAATTAAGGTTAAAATTGTCCAAAATTACTCCTAAAATTGATTCCATTTGCGACGAGAAAAAAACACCCATCACATTAATATTAAGAAGATATTTCTTTTGGCACTTTGTTTGTTACCTTTTATTGAAATATAAACCTTATTTTCTTCAACAGTCAATTTTATTATTTTGGGATTTAATTAGTTAGATAAGGGATTCGTTGTCACCTGGGAACTTTAACAGGGGTTCGTGGTACCGAAAGTTTGGGAAACCCTGGTATAGAGAGTAAAGTGTACATATTATATTTAAAAATGCTATGGAAAATTCATAAGAAAATCTTTATACCTAATTGCAGCCTCGACAGGCAAATGATAACCTACTTTGAATAGAGGTCTGTGCCTTAAATAATAATATTGCGTTCATCTCACTCACTGGAATTGTGCTAACTGCATTTGTGTTGTGTTTAGTCTCACTACTAATACTTTGTCACACGGTTGCAAATAACGAGTCATTCCTCGATAGGAAAAACTTATACGGCTTTGCTACCATAACAACTAATAATAAATACACACAATTTCACTAAAAATCCAAGCCATATGTATCAACCGTGCTTCTAAACGAGATACACAAACATTATAAACTTCCTGTATTGTACCGTAAAGGATTAGTTTTTTGAAGAACAGCCCTATTGTATGAGTAAATCAGAAGACGTATTTCCCTGGAAACCATTACATTATATACATATTATAGCGGAATTGAGAGATTCAGTCTTATCTGTTATATCGGCCGATTTGCCACGCGGACGCGGGTAGCCGCTGTAGCTTGTTGATGGTTGGCCTGCCCCATTGCAGCCACACGAAGCCGACCACTAAACAAAGCACGGTTTCTATGTAGAATCCGTCAAATCGCACGTTGCAAGTGCCGCCGTCTGCCTTACATAGCTGTGGACAGGAAAATACAAAATGTAAACAGACTACGGTTTCGTTCCTGGGTTTTTTTTAAATAACTGTTTGTATAACTGTGTAGGGAAAACTGCAACAACGAATAGTTATAATTGTGTATTTGTAAGTACTCCACTGTGTTATTATTTTTATATTTTATCAGTAGTTTGTAGGTACAGTACATTCACTGTTCACTGGCGCAGTGTATAGGGGAATTTTATGAAATAATCATATTTCATGAACTATATTGTTGTTTTGTTTTTCCTTATTTTGTTGTGTAAACTTTACAACAACAATAAAAGGAAAACCTGTTCATTATTCATATAAGAAAACCGAAAATTGTGTCAGCCCTGGTTTCATTTGGAATACTCATGTAGCATTGAGTTATACTCAAGCTGGCTTTAAACATAACGTAGTTACAAGATGCTTGTGCATTAAGCAGAGGTCCACACAGATATCACTTCCTTAATGTCAAATTATTATTACTATTTTACGTACCGCCGCATCCATAGGTGTGGCACACACGTTCTCACTATTTTGTGATACTGAACATGTCTTGTATGTAAGATGATCAATGGCCCAGAGCGAGAGAGTGTTTGGCCAGTTAGTGCCGAGGTTCGACATTGTGTTCAAAAAGGTCATATAGGTGCCGCCTACGGCTGGGTCCGACACTTTGGCGAAGAAAGCCATCACAGCCACGAACATGCAGTACAGGCAGGTCTGAAAAATCAAACAGGATGATTGATTATAGACTAGAATAAATTGCGTATAGTTTTTTTTTTAAAGCATAGGTGCGGTCAAACGCCGCAAGCTACCAAACGTTTTGGCCAGTCTCATACGTTTTTGCGCTATATCCTTATGCAACAATCAGCATCGTCAACTTTGGGCATACATGCTCTTAGGCTGGTATTTAAAGGGCTAAATACTATGACGGGCTATGGCAATTTATATGAAATGGTTGATCTTACACGGTCAGTGTATAGTTCCTCGACCAGCATGTTTCTGTAGCCAACAGAGTTAGTTAGTAACAAGCCGTGCCCGGTTGTTTCCCATTGGTAAAAATTTAGAAACTTCCATCCCGCATTTAAAGCCGATAGGGAATGAATTGTCAATACCTTCCTTAGTGCTTACCTTCGGTATGAAAAGAACTATTGTACAAAATTTCAAACTTCTAAACCCAGCGGTTTAAACTGTGCGATGACTGAATTAATTAATGAATTAAAGATCTTTATCAAGTAGTTTTTGCGTCCACATACCTGATGAAAGACGTATAGCATCATCAAAATGAATAGGTATGAGTATGTTGGGCCGGTGTCGCCCAACAGGTTGGGTGTGAGGGCGACTAGACCGGCCACCAACGGTCCCACTAGAAGTCTTAGAGGGTATGCACGTAACCATAGTGACAGCGGCGCTGGTCCCGTAGTGTGTTTTGCTAACAGCTGAAATGAAAGAAAACTTTGTAAAGCAGCATTCGCCATCAAATTTGAATGACGGTTAACCATTAGTAATTAAAACATTTCAATGAGATGAAAATTAGACTGCCGACAGTTTTATCAAAGTCAATCATTCTAATTTATATTTTACCTTACCAAAATAAGAGTTACATTGAAATAGCTAACTAATGGTTTTACATCGATCGTGAATGTCCTAAGTACGGGGGTAAGCTCGTAAAAATTACAATGTTCAGCACTCTAAATGAACGAAATACATAAGTCGAATATACATCTTCTATCTATACTATATATTATATATTATAATATTGAAGCTGAAGAGTTTGTTTGTTTGTTTGGTTGGTTGAACGCGCTAATCTCAGGAACTACTGGTTCGAATTGGAATATTCTTTTAGTGTTGGATAGCCCATTTCTCGAGGAAAGCTGTAGGCTATATATATATATAACATCACGCTAAGACCCTTAGGAGCCGAGCAAATAGAAAAAAGTCACGAATACGAAGTACTCGCACGGGCAGGCGAGGCGAGCGGCGGGGTAGGTCAGGGAGCAAGAGATTTGACGCGAACGAAGTCGCGGGTAGAAGCTAGAACATACCGTAAAACCTGGCAACTTTGCCGTTGAGGTTTGGCTTTGCCCAGTTGTGTATTTTTTGAAAAACTCGATACATAGCAAATTAGTCTAAAGTTAGAAGTTTTTTATCTGTGGTAGAAAATTCATCAGTTTTCTGGCAAAACTAAGTGACGTAATGTTACCGATGTTACTCCAGTTGTCTATCAGAAATTGTAGAAGTTGGGACTGTATTTCGCGGGCAAAACCCTTACAAAAACTTTACCAAAAAGTGGTAGTTGCAGTTACACCAGGTAAGAATTTTTTTTCCCACCGTTAATATGTTTGAAATTAATAATATAGACTTACAATTTCATGCAAATCCTCACATAAATCGTAATAAATGTTGATGGGCAAAGTTACATGCATGTTTTTGGTGCTTTGTTGACGACATTGCCCACCATTTTATTTCCCACAGGGTTGTCACCTATAGTTTTTTAATTTATTATAATGTTGTTGTGCTCATGACACCGAATTGCAAAATTAAAGGTTTTTGATTGGGAATAGTAGTTTACTATGGGATATTGTGATGGCTGCTATTTGGTAATACATGATATGTCATCTATCAACTACAACGCAGAATCGTACTCTTAGATTCTGTGCATTATTGGCATATTATCTGTTTTAGATAGTTTCTCAAACATATTTTATTTTGTGCTTATAGGATGAACAATAGTGACAAATTGAATGTTTGTACAACAAGCAGAAAGACAAATAGAAGGAAAGTAGGATCCACAAATTATTAAAACTACTCCGTGAAAATGTTGGACTTAGCTACACATATGGTAAAACAAAAAAAAAATCTAGTAGAGAAGGCGAAAAACAATTTGGCATGCCGCGGGTCCTCCGTGGTATGCCGAATTTATTTTCGGCTTCTTTTAAAAATATAAATATATTAAATAAGGCACATGAAGTATAAAACCGGTAGGGGGACCAAAGAAACTAACAGACACTGAAGAAGAGAAACGTGTAAATGTTCTGGTTGCTGCTGGTGAATATAGTATTTTTATATACCTGTTTTTTTTTGTTTTCGACACTTAGGTATCTATACAATATGTAACAAAAACCCTGTTGTTCCTTTTAGGGACGTATACACTTACCCACAAGCACAACATTTACGAAGTTATAATTTAAAAAATAAGCATTGGCTAGTCGAGAGTTCAACATCAAATAACTATTAAAATCGACATATTCAAAAAAAATGTTAACAGTATCTGATTTTACAAGTATCCTTATTTCGCACAATGGACTACGAGCTTGGCGGCTTTCTTTGATCTAATCAAAATCAGTTAAACATTACAAATATTCATAATTAAATATTTATTTTAATTATTTTTGTTAAACAGTTTTTATAAATGACATGCTTTATTACATATGTATACAGATTCTGAAAACGTGGGTAGAAGGAACAACAGGGTTTTTGTTACATATTGTATATGTTACATTAAAATTATCTTTAATGTTGGCTCTGGTATACGGCATCGGTATTTGTTTAAATTGGTACTTATAATATAAGCGAGTTTGTTTCTCTAAACCTAAGTTTAAGTGTTCTTTGATTTCAATAACTGTCTTTTGTTCCTGTAGGTAGGTTTTATTCTTGTTCCTATTTTTTATTACTTAATTTGATAATACAGAAGAATCTCACTAATTCGGCACTATTAAAAACCAGAGGGTGCAGGAGTATTGGAATGTTCGGATTATTGGATTATATAGAAAAATTCATAATAAATAAAATAAATAATTTCATAAAGAGAATATGATATATTTGTATTAATGTTCTAAACGTCTTTTTTTACTGTAATATATCTCACAACTAAATAATAACATGATTTTAAAATCCTTGATTATGATCTGTCTGTTGCTTGATTGAAATTTTTTTGCGTGGGTGGAGGGTGCCGGATTATTGGACGTATCGGTCTATTGAAGCGGATTAGTGAGATTCTACTGTATTTAAAAAAATACAGTAACGTTGTTAAATATTTTTAAATAGTAGTCAGTATTAAAGCCATTAAAATATTTCCCAGTAAAAAGGTTTTTATTAATTCATTAAATGTAGCATTTACGAATGATGACAGCCCTCGACATTGATCATTATTTTAAGAAAAATGTTCTAGGTGGCGTTTAGACTTTGCCCACACAATTTTGAACGACACGAAATATATTTATTCAACCATATTTTTATACAATACTCCATTTCCCTGTATTTATATTCTGACATTTTAAAAACACTTTATAATTTCGGAAATATTCAAAGCTGGCAAAGTTGCCGGAAGCCTATGAATTTTTGCCCAGCACACAAACTTATTTTTTTACTAACACACATACATTTTTCTGGATATTTCCAGTAATAAATATCCACACATGAACATATACAATTGTGTGGTACAAACATAATGTAACGTACACTAACGCTTTGGAAAATAACTCAATCGATGCAAAAAAAAACACTGATTTTTTAGGGCAAAGTTGCCAGGTTTTACGGTACATATAGTAAATTTTACCTGGCAAAATTATATTTAGAGGATTTTTTAATTAATCACAATTAAGAGAATTTTGTAAAACAGCACAGTAAAAAGTTTCACTCCTGACATAGAAATATAATAGCTTTTCTTTAAAAAATACTGGTAGAAAATGAAGAATGCCTAAGGAATTTAAGTCCGCCTTTGCACCTTTTTTCTGTGCGAAAAATTTCAAAAATATGATATGTTTTACCGTGTTGTCTTATAGCTTCTCTAATGCCATCTTCTAATATGTAGGAAGAAAAAAAAAAGGAAAGAAGGAACCAACTCTGAAGAACAACCAAAATGTAAAGATTTTCCCACGATTTTATAGAATAAAAGGAAATTCTCCCGAATAGGGCATTACACTCATTTTTGAAAAGTGTCTTAATTAGATCCTAAGTGCTAATAAACACTAAAAAAACACAACATTTTTATTTACCTAATCGATTAGTGCCATAAAAATGCATTGAAATTTTACATTTTCAAATTTCGCGCATAATTTGACGAAAACGCTGGACGCAGTGGACGCCATATTGCTGTGGGTATGACGTCAGTTTGCTAAAAACAAATGCGCTGATATTTTATAAGACAATTGTTTATAATTTAAAAAATGAGTTATTTTTCTACATATCGTTGGTTTGCTGTTCCTGAATGCAAAATGTTATTTAAATAAAAATTACTTTGGTTACGAAAATAATAGAAGTACAAAGTTGCTCAGTTGATGTGCCGTATGACGTAATAACATGGCGGTTACTATTTCTCGGTGTTCAAAAACAGATTAAAAAAACTTAAATCTTTAAACTGTATTTTAAAATTTATTTTGTTGTTTCATGAACTAAAACTAACATTTTCGACTGCATTTTGCCTAAGCTATCTCAATAATATATTTTTAGATTTTTTCTCGTATAGAGTAAAATACTTTATTTCATGGTCTGTGCCGTCGGCTTGACCTGTGAGATTACACCTTTCAATTATCTTCCAAGAACACCGTGTCTATGATCCCCGCGCCGTCCAGGATGCTAGGCACAGCCCCGCCCCGCGCGCCCGTCCCGCGGCGTCGGGGCGCGGCTTGCTAGCTGTACGATCTACAGTACGCTTTCGATAACGCTTCAAAGTGCACGAGTGTCACTGTGCGTAAAATATCAACGACGTAGTTTCGTTCGAGATCGATAAATAATAACGATCGTGTTGGGAA
Organism: Polymixis lichenea; assembly: GCA_949091785.1. Taxonomy (NCBI): domain Eukaryota; kingdom Metazoa; phylum Arthropoda; class Insecta; order Lepidoptera; family Noctuidae; genus Polymixis; species Polymixis lichenea. The sequence goes on along the minus strand of OX420945.1, from coordinate 11,959,605 downwards.
TTTCTGGTACCTTGTGGATTGCTCTAAAGTATTGGTAAGTGAATTTCTGTACTACTAAGTGCTTGCTTCGAATAAAATATTACGTAATAGTAATATATTGTCATTGTTTGACGTTTCTTCTAAAATTAGCTAATTTTATTTTAAATAAGTTTATGTAACTTAATTTGTTTTGCCGAATGTGTGTTTTTTCTTTCTGTTTCTTATGTACGTAGAATTATTTTATACTTACTGAGACTCGCACTCTACGATCTCAGAAATCGTATGGCCTGAGCTAATCAGACATACGTCTCGCTTCGAGTCGCCAGATGACTCAATACGAGCAGGCACACGACTCAATTCGAGTAGACGTACGGCTCGATCCGAGCAGCCTTACGGCCCGATTTGAGGACCCGTAGGGGTCGATTTGAGAAGCCGTACGGCTCGATCCGAGCAGCCTTACGGGCCGATTTGAGGAGCCGTAGGGGTCGATTTGAGCAGCAGTACAGTTAAATTTGAGCATCCGTACGGCTCGATTTGAGCAGGCATATCGATCGATTTGAGCAGTCATATAGCCTGACTTGAGCAGTCGTGCGGCTCGATTCGGGTAACTGTGCCGTAAAATTTGCGCTTTTACATTAAGTGTGGCTGCGTGCACTCACCAGCTTGGTCGTTTCCAGATGGCGACACCAGTAGAGATTTCTACACTTGATTCACTTCTGGAGTGGGAGGCTGAAGACCCCGGCGACAACGAGATCCTGGAAAGGATAAAGAAGCTAGCTGTTGCACACTTACCTGAAGGATGGCTGGAGTGGAGAGTTATCCCCCTCAAGAAAGAAGAACTATTAGGTCCTGAACTGGACCCACAGGTTCTAAACAAAATAAGGTTTGCTTTTCCAACTGTAAGCCTTGCTAGGGCTTTCTCGCCTGACTGTACTAGTCTTCCTGAAAAGATGTATAGGGACATGAAGATTAAAATGCTCGAATGGCCTCTTTGTGTCGGATTGATAATTGGCCCTCCTTCCGTGGCCTCCAGAATAAGGGGCTCTGCCGTTCAAAACGAGTTGGTTGTCGCTGCTCTAGTGGACCTAAAACCTTTGTTGTTGAGCAGAAAAGAAGCTTCAAAAGAGCTTGCTAAAGAGGAAGAAGACGAAATTGATGATGCATCAACAACGCACTCTCTCTTTTCAAGTCGAACTAAATCCAAAAAGTTGTCGAGATTAGACAAATTAGAACAATCTCAGGCTGTAATGAAAGATATGCTGTTCTCATTTATGAGAAAGTTTACTCCGCAATCCGAGGACGAGTCTGAGGAGTTTGGGTCAGGCACTGACGAGAACTGTGCCCCAGAACCATCTCCTATTTCCGACTTACCACGGATAGAAGAGACAATATGGAGTGCCCCAGGTCTACCCATCGATGCGGACCCGGAGGAAGATTTTGATTTTGCGCCCAAAACCAAAGAACAGGAGCCCGCCATCCCTGCCCCAAAACCACACATCGCAATTCAAGGCACTGAGTGCCAGAGACTAGGGGATATGACGTATAAGCAAATAAGATACATAGATGCGCAAAAAGTGTTACATGCTTCGCCGATCTTTAGCGCTTTGAAAACCAACACTGTCCTCGCAAAGCAAGCATCCCCGTCACCAATGCAAGAACAATTGACACGAGCTGATTATACTTTAGGCACAATTTTGCATGGTCTGCTATTGGAAAGGGATGCACTGGCTAGCACATTAAAGGGTCTTTCTGATAAACATCCGTTGCTGAAGCAGGACCTAAAGTCTGCCTTTTCAACAGACTCTCAGTTCAGAGTCATCTCTAACAACCTTCTGCAATACGTATGTGGGCGTAGAGCTAAGGTAATAGAACAAAGGAGGAATAGTTTGCTACCCAAGGATGAATACCAGGCGTCGATTTTGAATACAATTCCCCCTTCGACTTCCCATCTCTTTTGCGATAAGGAGATGTCGGATTTACTAAAACAACCAGCTCACCAGAATTTATTTCGTGAGCAATACAAAAAGCCTTTTCAATCCAAACATTACAATGTCCCTCAGTCGTCATCGCATCAACGACCTAGATCCGGCAAAATCGTTAAAGCACCAAAACTCTCTACTCGTAAGCCCAATACCAGCAAAGCGCCCGAAAATTGGAAACGTGCATATGGAAGTAAACAGGGACACAAGACAATGCCCAGGGGAGGACCCAGAGGCAAAGAAAATCCGAAACGATATTGACACACGGGATTTCAGAGGGGGAAGGCTACTATCCTTCTTAAAAATCTGGGAGGGGGAGGGGGCACCCCTAAGTATCTTGAACATAATAAAGGGTTACTCGATTCCTTTCATAATGAAACCCCCTCTGATTCCTCTCTTAGCCCAAATATCACATCTATACGATACAAAAAAGATGGACTTAGAGATCCAGTCGCTACTGCAGCAAGGAATATTGGAGGTTACAACATCAAAAACAGGTTTTTTGTCCAAAATGTTTCCGGTACCCAAACCGGATGGAAAAACTCGACCAATTATCAACCTTCGAGGCTTGAACAGATATCTTCGTCCAAAAAAGTTCCGTTTAATGAATCATCTAAAGGTGCCCCAATTCTTACAACAGGGAGATTATATGGTAAAGATAGACATTTCACAGGCTTATTTCCATATACCTATAAAGATACAACACCGAAAGTTCCTCTCTATCGTTCATCGAGGAAAATTTCTGCAGTTTTCATGCCTTCCTTTCGGACTATCAACCGCTCCCATAACATTTGCCAGAGTATCGAATTGGATGGCGTCACGTCTGAGAGAGATGGATATAAGAGTGATAGTCTACCTAGACGATTTTCTCTTAACCGATCAGGACCCCATGAGACTAGAAGTCAACGTTGCGAAAACAGTCCAGTTCTTAGAGAAGCTAGGATGGATAATCAACCGAGAGAAATCTCTGAACTACCCAGCTCAGCGTTTGGAATACTTAGGGATCCTGTGGGATACTGCAAAGAATCTGCGAGCTCTACCAGAGAAGAAGGTGATATCCTTACGAAAAGATTTGACACGATTACTGAGAGTGCGAACCTGGAGTTGGATATCAGCCAAGAGTCTGCTATGAAAACTAAATTTCGCCAACTTTGTTATCCCTCTAGGAAGACTACACTGCAGAGACATACAACGGGCAGCCCATACACTTCCAGATTGTTTACGGAAAAAGAAGTTTCCCATACCGACGTTGGCCCTTCAGCAATGTCAGTGGTGGTTAGAAAACCTAGAAAGAACTACCGCTCTTTTCACGTATCACGAAACTGTCCTAGTAACAACAGATGCGTCGGACAAAGGCTGGGGAGCTCAGGTAAATGGAAAACTCATTTGCGACGAATGGACACCTCAACAAAAGTACTGGCATATCAACATGAAGGAATTGTATGCTGTTGTACAAGCATTTCGCATAGAAAGAGAGTTACTGAGACACAAACGAGTAATAATACAATCGGACAATCGAACTGTTATTTCCTACATAAAAAATCAGGGTGGAACTCGTTCCTCGCAGCTAACAAAATTGACATCTCTTCTCCTAAAATTAGCCCTGCGCATGGATACCGAAATCGTTCCGCAGTACTTACCGGGAATCTACAACGATGTAGCCGACAGCTTGTCCAGACAGAAGCACATAGTGGATTGGCATCTATCAGAAAGGATATGCAACATTATATTCCGGAAATGGGGAGTCCCAGAGATCGATCTTTTTGCAACAAATGCGTCCAGGGTGGTTTCAACCTATGTCACTCGGGATGTGAACGACAAAGAAGCCCTGTTCATCGATGCGTTCAGCAGGATGTGGCAGTTCAAGCTAGCCTGGATTTTCCCACCCCCATCTCTAATCCCAAGGGTACTATCACATCTGAACCAGGCAAAGGGATTGTATATCCTCATAGCCCCTCGGTGGGAAAAAGTATTTTGGAGAGCAGACCTGAGATCGAGAGCGGTAGATCACCCCTTCCGAATCAGGAATCTTCAACATCACTTGATGGACATGGTATCTCAATCACTTCTCCCGAATGCTTGAAAGTTATGTTTGGAAGCATGGAAAATACAGGGTGGTCAGAAATAATCTCAAAATGGCCAGAGGAAGACCGACAACTCTTAGAGAAATCTTGGAGACAATCCACATTAAAAACGTATAAGGCCCCATGGAAGCTGTGGACAAGGAGATGCAACTTGTTGAATCTTGATCCAAATAAACCAGATGCAGCTACAGTAGCTTTACATTTGAGCTTTCTCCATAGAGTTAAAAAGTTCTCTCCTAATACTATTAAGTTGCATAAATCGGTAATAGCGACTTTTGCATGCCCTCTTCAAAGGGAGATAATTTCAGAAAGCCCGCTGATAAAACAAATGATTAAGGCTATCGATACAAGTAACCCAGTGCCTAGAAAGAAAACGATTTGGGATATTGCTCAACTTATTAGCTGGATGGAGAACTTATCTGTAGATAAGGATAGTATCTTTGAGGTATCTCGTCATCTAGCTTTCATTTTACTGTTAGCCTCCGGTCGGCGAATACATGACCTTACTTTAATTATGATTGATAAAGATAGTATGTCACTTGATGAGACATCTGTCACTTTCTGGCCAGATTTTGGCTCTAAAACGGATAGCAGGCTTCAGAGGCAGACAGCGTGGCAGCTGTCTAAAATACCTAATATTAAACTTGATCCTGTCTATTGGACAAATTTATTTCTCTCGCTCACGAGATCAAGGAGATGCGCAGGTGAAAATTGTGTGAACTCTTTGTTTATATCGACTCGTGGTCGAGTGAGACCAGCTTCCCGGTCAATTATTGCTGGATGGTTGAAAACCGCTTTCTCACAGTTAAATATTAACTTCCCTCCAGGGAGCATTAGGTCAGCGGTGGCTTCATCAAGAAGGGATAATAATGTCCCATTAGATTGTATTTTAAGGAACGGTAACTGGAGAAGTGACCGTAATGTGAGTAAACATTATTTTAAAGAGGTAATTAGTGTTCCTACCAAAAACGACTCGGTCGATAACCTTGTTAATTCTAGTTTTAATACTATTTGACTGAGATGGATCTCAAAGTTTCGTTGATTGGATATTTGTAATTTGTTACGTTTAATCATTTTGAGAATTCAGTTTATGTTATATTGAAATAAATATTTTCTTTTGAATTTTTTTTTTGTACTTACCTAAGCACTTAGTAGTCTTACCATTACCTTTCCACAATATATGTCACAGTACGCATCCCCGCGTCGTCAGAAACCAAACATTTCTCACAGGTCAAGCCGACGGCACAGACCATGAAATAGCAGACGTTTTTCCCCTGAAGGGATAAAAACGATATATTTCATGTCTTGCCTAGGCTTGACCCAGTAAGTCCTTGACGACTTATAATCTCAAGGTACTGTAGATCGTACAGCTAGCAAGCCGCGCCCCGACGCCGCGGGACGGGCGCGCGGGGCGGGGCTGTGCCTAGCATCCTGGACGGCGCGGGGATCATAGACACGGTGTTCTTGGAAGATAATTGAAAGGTGTAATCTCACAGGTCAAGCCTAGGCAAGACATGAAATATATCGTTTTTATCCCTTCAGGGGAAAAACGTCTGCTATTGTTACTGATTTTACATTTCTGAACTGAGAACCCTTTTCGTTTCATTTGTTTCACGGGGGATTCCCCGACCACGTTAAAAGAAGTAGTTATAATAATATTTTACCTGCATACAAAATATCGGAAGTTTCCGTTAGTTTGTGTGTAGGTGAGTATTAATTTTTTTTTTTAGAAATACCCTTTTAACATACAACCTGACGTTTTAGGACATTCTCCAAGTTGAATCACTTGCCTACCTTTATAAGCAAACAGTCGGATATTATTTTTGCATTCGTTTAACAGTTTTCTAGAGGCTCATTTCCGTCACATTGTAGTTTGTAAATAGTGTAGCCATAAAAAAAGCTACAAAGCGATCTAGAATTAAAGTGTTTTTCCATTTTAGGAGGCTCATAAAATAGGGAATTCTGGAAGTTCTGTTAAGAAATTGAATAGTAGATATTGGTGATACATAAAAAATACAAATATTGAAGTGCGTGTGTGAATTTACTGAGTAAGTACTTATTTATATATCTACTAGGTACTGCCCGCGACACAGGTAATGATAACTTTGTTCAGAGCCTACTGCCAAAGTTTTTACACCAGTGCCCTGTGGACCAACTACACGCAGCGGGCCTACAATGCTCTCAGAGTACAGTATAACAACGTCTTTAGGATTCTGATGCGACTACCTCGATTTTGCAGTGCCTCGGGCATGTTTGCCGATGCAAGGGTGGATGACTTTTACGCTATAATGCGCAAAAAGTCTGCCTCACTCATTCGCCGAATGCGAGAGAGTGGCAACGGAATCCTAAGGATGATTGCAGACAGGCCAGTATCGGTAGCTGTGGGAAGGCTGATCAGGCTGCATGTTGCCTGATTCTTTGTTTTATATTTTAATTATTGTTTAGCTTATGTACAATTAACTATTTCAATTTTATCTTAATTTATTTCAGTTTAATTTATTTAATTTAAAATTATTTCAATTTGTTTTTAATTCTAATTTATTTTAATTTAATTCGAATTTATTTTAATTTAAATACAATTGATCTCCTCACGACTAACATAGTTTTTTAAGATAACGTTATAACAAAATATGGACAATTTAATAGTCTGAAATAAACGTATTTTTTTTAAATATTATAAATGTGAAAGTTCGTGAAGATGTTTGGATGTTTGATACTCAATCACGCAAAAACCGCTGAACGGATTTATATGAAATTTGGCGAACAGATAGTTTGTAACCTGGGATAACACATAGGATACTTTTTATCCCGATTTACTCCCGTGGGATAATTTTCGACCACCACGCGAGCGAACCTGCTGGCAAAAGCTAGTTATCTATGAATATATCTAATAATACACTCAACGGCAGAAAAAGTGGCCCAAAATGAAAAGATGATCAAATTTTTTACATAATAAAATATGGTTGTAATTTTTATTACAAGTAACGCGTTAACGGTTTATAACGAAAGTTTCGTTAAAATTAAGACTTTAAAGTTTTTGAACAAAAGTTTAAAGTTTTTGTAACAATTTAGGAAAACAGTAAAAATAAAGCTTTTAAAAGAATTTTTATTTAAAATTTCTTGGAATCGCGTACTACCCGCTCTTGCTTCGATGACGGCTTGCATGCGTTCTGGTATGCTTTGCAGTATGTTTTTCATGTCTACTTGAGGAAATTCCTCCCACGCTCTGACTAGAGCCACCTTTTGCTTACGGTGTGTCTCTGGGGGTTTTGGAATTGCTCGGGTCCGTCTTTGTAGCATATCCCAGACATGTTCTATAGGATTCATGTCTGGGCTACGAGTTGGCCAAGGCAGTTTCTGAATACCGACATCAGCTAAGTAAAACTCAACGATACCAGCAGTGAGGTTTTGCATTATCCTGCATGTTCAGAAAATCTTCTCGACCAATAAAGTCCACAAAAGGCACAACATGATCTTGGGAGGATTTCTTCAATGTACCTGACTGCTGTTAGGCGCTGATCCACGATCACAAACTCCGTACACACCTCCCCACACCATGACAGACCCACCTTGGTAACTTACTGTCTGGTGTGTCGTGATGGGAAGGAAACGTTCTTCACGGCGTCTATACACTCTCTCACGACCATCTGGTGCTCTTAAAGCTACTCTGCACTCATCAGTAAACAAGGCCTTGCTCCATTGGTCCAAAGTACAATTCACGTGTTTACGGGCAAATCTTAAGAGTGCAACTACGTGGTGTCTCAAGTTCTGGCCCTCGTGCCGGTGTCCTGGCACGTAAATCACGTTCCTCCATCCTTCGCCTTATGGTCCGGTCACTAACAATGTTACCACATGCCGCTTGAAACCGCCGCCTGATTTCAACAGCGGTAAGGAAGCGATTTTTCAACACTTCTAGTATCAAAAATCGGTCATCACGGGCAGAAGTACATCTTACTCTACCGCTACCTGGTCGCCGTGTATAGAGTCCAGTCTCACGATACCTCTTATGTTCAAATCGTAGGGTGGTACGCGGCACATTGACAGTTGCAGCCACCTTACGTTGAGTTTGTCCTTGGTCAGTTAACAAGACCATCTGAGCAATATGAGCAGCAGTAAGTGACATCTCCTATTTTTTTCTGGAATCGAAATGAACCCGTAATCAATAAAAAATAATTAAAAAAGAATTTTACAGACCCATAAAAAAAGAATTTTAACTTACCTCTCGGATTAACGTTCAAAACAGTTCTGGCATAAGTTTATAGACAGCGTCAATCTAAACACAAGTTAATTTCAAATTACCCACTTAAATTAACTAAAGGGGTCACTTGAAACCTACTGTTATCAAAACATCCCATATCACTTAGTTTGTTTACAAGCTTCCTTTATGTACTTAGGCCACTTTTTCTGCCACTGAATACTGACCTGTTTTTAAAAATTATTTCTAAGAGAAGGCTAAACTATTACTGACATAGGATATATTATGTATTATTGTGCTGTATTCAGACTGTTGTGTGGACCACGATTGTTTCAATACTCACCACTGGCATTATGATTTGCACTGGGACTAGTGGAACAGCAAGTAGGGCCAAGTCTTCCCTTGGTACTCCAGCCTCTACGAGTTTCAGTCCTGACACTGCATCAGCTGCAGAGAACCCAAGCTATAAAAATAATAAGTACCCGATTAGAAGCTGGAGTAAGTCTAGTGCACCTTTTATCCAGTTTGATTAAGTTAGATATTTACCTTAGCAGTAAACAGAACCAAAGCTAAAGTGCGTACCGCAGGCAACTTAATAATTGTGTAGAGCTGCTTATAAGCAGTTACAACATCGCTGAAACCTTTCACATTATTATCTTTGGTGTTAGCCAAATCATTAACTTCATGCTTGAACACTGCAATCAGTGTGGTGGTGACTATGAACACCCATCCCCAGAAGAGAAGGAAGCTGCCCAGAGTAACAAGACCGGTTTCTTCTGGTTCAGAGCGCAGGTATTTATTGCAAAAATAAGGAGATTCCAGCGCCAGGAACATTACATATCCGAGGAAGAATCCAGCAGTTTGTCCGACAGTGTTGCAGGTTGAAGCATGTCCTACATTACACCTGGAAAATTACACACCAAAATGATTTTATAGAAGATAAATTATCTTATCAATCATTACCATAAATCCTGATAAACTATTAAAAAAATTAAATGTTTCATTAGTACTGATATTTAACTGAGGATTTCACTGAAAGCCAATTTCAACTATCTTGATTAACAAAGTATTATTATTAGGGCATTTTAGTATAACTATCAAACATCCAAATAATTATATGTATGAAAAAAGTCAATTACAAATTACTCAAGGTTACGAATTTAATAGTCACAATGAGTCTGTTGATTATTGCGTCTTTGTATGGAAAGTAATTGCACCCACACACAGACTTTAAGAATTTTAGTGTCTTTGGAGTATGATTTTGATTATGTTTATTTACCTTTTAAGCATGGTAAGTGCCCATCCATCAACAGCTATATCTTGTGTAGCAGCTAAGAAGTTTAGGAATAGAAATGACATAGTGAGTATAGTCATTGAGGGAGCTATCTCTTTCGATCCCAGCCAACTCGTAATACTGTATGACATGATGATCATCACAATTCCAATTAAGTATTGAACTGGTACAAGCCAGGTTTTTCTTCGACCAAAGTTTGGCCAGAATAGAGCATCCACTATAGGAGCCCATAATAACTTCACACTAAATGGCCAGTTGACAAAACTGAACTCTGCCTGAAAAGTAAATAGTATACTATATTTTATTTTCTCAGTAAACAACTTTACTTGGAGGAGAAGGGACTCTTGATGGCCTATGGCAAAAACATTATGGGCATAAAACCATAGAGCCTATGTCTTTAAGACTTTTTGTTGATTAGAATGAAATTGATCAAAACTGAAGAAATATTGCCTTTTCCAAACAATCCTGCGTAAAGCACTTAGGAAGAGCAAGATAGGTGTCAAGGCCTCAAGGGCTATTACATAGAAAAATAAATAATAAAGTGCAATTTATTTTGCGATTCCACAACACAAACATAAATCATTATCAATGAAGTGCAATAATAAAAAAACCTCATTACAGTGCAATCACAAACCTATGCATTTAAGTTATCATAAAAGTAATTTTATGAGTTAAACCCATGCAGGATTGATTAGCAGCAGAAATATTGAATAACATGAATAAAAGATCCGTACCTGTTGGGTGTAAGTTATACCGCGATTTTGAAGGAGCATGGGCACAGCTCCAGCAAGTCCTAATGGTATACCCTGAAGAGTATATAGAAATAGCAAAACAGCAATATTGAATTCATCTCCTTTGATATCACTGCGCCCAGCCTCTGCTTGATTGTCACCATTTTCAAGTAACTCCTCCTTCTCGGGTGAATGCTTACGCTTTGTTAAGGGCATGATTGAGCCAAGTATAGCCTGAAAATTGATTAGAAAATAATAAAAAGCCACATGACACCACCAATGTAACAAATACACGTCATTGAATTAGATTCTATCGCAGCTGACTACAGACCTTAATTTTTGCCCGCAATTAATCAATTTTAATACAAATATATAGTCGTGCTTTTCTGCCAAATATGAAAAGTATGACTGACCATTCATGTAATCCTATAACATTTCAATAACCGTAAGAAAAAAAACGTATTTATTTTGTGCAAGCGCGTTTCCTAACGTCACAAACGCGAATGGAGAAAATAAGAAATGTCAACTATCATTCATTTCATTGTCATTTTTAAGTCAAATGTCATGCCAATAGGGCTGTGCTGAGGTATTATACGGTTTTTACTGGATTACGATTGCTCACGATCGCCGGTGGACGGAGTGCACTGATTGGCCTGACTTAGCCCTCAGGGATTTGCCAGACTCTGTGCGTTGTAAATGACAGCGCCGCACAGTGGAACGAATGTATGGGAGCGGTTGGACGTAGACATGTCCGAAAAATAAGAGTAAAATTATGACAAACTAATGATGCCATCTTATTCGATTACTTAATGCCTTCATAAATTGTGGTGATGAATTTCTTCATAACTCCCATATTTCGGGAGTAATTTGAGAAAATGTGAAATTTTACTATGAAAATGAGTGTATCGAGCTCTCTCCCTCCTGATTCCGGGCTTGTTTCAAGTAGCGGTCTCTAATATCGTAATGCTATTACTAAGAGCTATATTTAATACTAAGACACATAGTGCGCCAAATGTGCACTTTCTGGGATAAAAGGAAATGAAAATTTAAAAAAAAAAACGTTTTTTCCCCATTTGTATTTACTTTAAACCGCAGACAGACTTATTAAGAGGTCTATAAATATATTATATATATATACAGAAATATATATTAACAAAAATATTCACAAGAACTGATGAGAGTATGACTTTTAAGTAAGTTGATAATAAATTACCTAGTTTCATTAAAAGTACAATAAATAATTAAGATGTAAGCTCTAATTTACTAAGTTACACATTTTAAAACAATAACATCATTTAATTATCTTCGTCATCATCATCATCATCAATTAATTCAAATTCAGAATCGATGTCCGCTAAATCATTTATGTTAACAAATTCGATATCACTTTTCTCAGAATCCGTAAGCTCATAAAATTCCTTAAAAGAAGATTTTTTTACAAACTTATTTCCTTTTGGACGGATACTTGTAACAAGTGGATCAGAAGACAGTAAAAGATTGTGCATAATATCTTCATTGCATGAGATACTGCTATGCTTTCGAGAATGCCCCTCTCTATATTTTCTAAAATCTTTATTTCTAGCCTCAGATGCCTCTTCGGATAGAAAACCAATGGGCACAATTGACATGTTCTGAACTATGTCTGGCCCATGCATTAAAATTTTATGAAGTGAAGAAGGCATATAATACCATGGGTATAACTCCACGTAAAGCTTAGCAGTATCAAAGCAGAACTCTCGGAATTTAGTTACGTTGATCTTCTCTCCTGATGAAATACACTGCAAGATCACACAGATTTTTCTTAAAAGCATAGCATCTATTCCGGTCAGTTCAGCAGATTTAGTGTAGTTTTCAAAAAATCTCCTTGCCGAGTTGCCATTGTTGGTGGATCCACTGCCTTGTTTCACAACATCGAGAAGTAAGCCCGTTTCTCTTCTTACAGCCTCTTGAACTCTTTTCTTCCTGTCATCAACTTGCCTTTTTGCTATATCACCCCTTACTTGCCATGATTTTATGTCTAATTTGTAGGAAATGTGTAATAAGCATTCCATTGAGCGAATCCAAGCGTGAAGGGTGCTTAAGCTATATTTATACATGTCCTCGTTTGCGTGTTTATCTTTGATTAACTCTAAATTATTCATTTCTTTAGGACAAGCCTTGCATATGTCACACACTGAAGCTGCTGTATTGGATATAATGGAATGAATTTTACCATCAATCATTGTCAACAGCAGTTGGTGTTTGACACTAATTCCATCAGTGATGGTGGATGGAGTTAAGGCTTCAATCTCTGCTTCGATTTCAGCCATCTCTCTCTGCACATTTTCTTTGGTTTCCTTTATAAACTTAAACAATATTGGCCGGCAAAATGAAGTGGAAGATGGTCGCTCGTTTTCCCAAATTGTTACACCTTTTGAGACGAGCCGCAGTGGTACAAGACTAATCATAAAATTACTAGCAAGATCGATTTGCTCATCTTCACTCGTCCTTTGATGATAAATGCTTTGGCTAGATGATCCGTCAAAACCCCATTTGCTGGTCAATACGAGCTGTTGATTGGGATCAACAGGGGTTTCTAACGACCTAATAAGTCTTCTTGAGGTTAAATCCATCAAGGCTTGTAATTTGATTTTTGCAGAGCTCTCTGTAACTGTGAGATCTTCTTTGGCCGGATAGCACTTAATTTTTTCTTTAACCAACATGTAGTAACTCGGGTATTGAAGAGCTCCTTCTTGAGTGTTGAAATCCCGAAGAGTGTTATAGCGCCATTTCGATAAGTTCATCGATACATAAAGAGCCAATGCCTTCAAAGGGGATATTTCCCGTACCTGAATTGATTTACCTTCAATGAAGGCTTTGATTTTTGAGGCCTCTTCTGGATTCTCCGTCAAGTATTTCATAACATAAGCTGTATCGCTTTGTCCTGCCTTTTGAAGCGCCCTTTCGGCCGAAAACATAATTTCAGCGCTGCTACTGCTGCATGAAAGACTATCTTCAGTGCGTCTTCTTTTTTGCCGGTTACTAAGGTCCTCAAAAGATTTACGAGGACTAGGATGTGTACAAGTTGAAGCATCAGATTTAGCAGGAGAAATTATGGGCTCGATGACGTCACTTATATTTTCTGTAGAAGGTTCCATATTTTCATTCTGTAATTCCGGCCATTGAATTGCAGCCTGTAGCCAAATCTCATGTTTCTTCCGAAACTTATCTGTGCTTCTTCCAGACTGTGTCCATTTTGCATAAATGCGGTAGCAAAATCGACGACACCAGTCTTTTAAACTTGTTTCAGCACTTTCACATAACTGAACACAACTGTTATCTTTTAAAACACTGAACAAATAGTTAAAGTCGCGTAAATCTTTATGTGCGCGTGCGCATAAAGCAACGTGAATATCAAGATTTGTATTAAAATTTGGAAAATACATTGCGAGATTAGCTTGGATACAACGAGGTGTAAATCAACACTGATTTTAAAGTTACTAATAGTGACCTATTTATATAAAATCCAGGTATCCCAGGTATCCTTTGTTAAATATTGCAAGGTAATTAGTTATTGTGATAATTAGTAAATGATGCATGCTAAATTAGTGTATTAAGAGCCATTTAGTAATTAAATAATAGCAATGTTCTTATCAGTAATCATTAGTGCATCAGTTTTATATGTAAACCTTAAGTCCCTAATTATATATCCTAATTAGCTTATATCTTCTCTAATTGGCTGCTCAGAAATGTTATTGTAATAAGGTAAACCTTTAGAAAAACGGTTTTAATCAACAAAATAAACAAAAAATAAAAAAATTGTGTTATAAAATAAACATCACTCTTTATCCCAGAAAGTGCACATTTGGCGCACTATGTGTCTTAGTATTAAATATAGCTCTTAGTATTAGCATTATGATATTAGAGACCGCTACTTGAAACAAGCCCGGAATCAGGAGGGAGAGAGCTCGATACACTCATTTTCATAGTAAAATTTCACATTTTCTCAAATTACTCCCGAAATATGGGAGTTATGAAGAAATTCATCACCACAAGTTATGAAGGCATTAAGTAATCGAATAAGATGGCATCATTAGTTTGGCATAATTTTACTCTTTTTTTTCGGACATGTCTACGTCCAACCGCTCCCATACATTCGTTCCACTGTGCGCCGTGGCAAGCCAATCATAGCATGACGACCAACATCGTTAGCATCGTCAGACTTGCTCGTGTAAACCAGGCATTAAAATTTGAGGTCATAGGTCAAATTCTCAAGGATACTTTAGTCTGCAACTTCTTAATTATTCATTGTGTACTGATAGAAATCATAGTATTAGTCGCACCAATAATACTGGCGATAGTGGCGATGGATGATAGATAGGACAGCAAAAACGTATAACCTTCGATAACTACATTGTGTACGTAAGGAAACCTTTTTTATTATTTATAAAATAAATGACAGAAGTTTGAATGACGGTGCTTCTGTGAAGATTGAAACACTCAGGGCGAAAAAGAAGCACCTGGGTAATACCAGGGCGTCTAAAAAAGCCGCTTTGGCAGAATCATAAAAGGAAAATATTATGAATCATATTTAAAATCGTAAAATGGTCACGAACTGATAATTCATAATATTATCTGCTTATACAGCCCGCAATTCATCTGTTTGACAGTTTTGTATGGAAATTCGTAAAATGGTCACCAAAGTATGAATTGAGGAAAGTCGGAACAAAAACCGATAAATCACATTTGTTTCATGTTTTCAAATCAGTCTGATTTAGTCTATTTACTTGGAGGAATAAAGAAAAAAACCAAAATCAATATTCTGTGAGTAGAGTTTTGACTGGCGTGAAATTGACATACAATTTTGATATCCTTCTAGAGATGGGTTATAATATAACAGGTTAAACACGATATCTATTATCACTGTTACTCAAAAATAACCGATCCAAGTATCTGTTATTAAATAACAGCCTGTTATTTTTGTACGGACGACAAATTCTTTATTTCGTTTCGTTGTAAGTCATAAATTATTTCTGAAATATTGACTAGGAAAGAATGATGAGGTAATGATAAATTATAGAATCACGTTTATTTTTATGTTTTTTTAGACATCCGGTTAGTCTGGAAGCCGACCCCAATATAGTTGTAAAAGGCTCGGCAGATTGACAATTTTGCTTTACATATATTGCAGCTCGCGTAGTGACCACCTATATCCATGAAATGGTCCCACACAACACTAACTCTTCTATTTACATTAGCCATTGTTTTTCAAACGTTTTACTATTCACAAACTAACTATCAAATTTAAAAGAATATATAACTGTTACAATCTACAACTTATACTAAACGAACTAACTAGATAACTATAAAACGAATAACCTAAACTAAAAAGCTATATTAATACATAAATCGAATATAAACATGTGGCGGACGGACTCCCGTCGCCAGCACGACACTAGCGCTAGTTACACGCATCCCTACGCTGAACCGGTCCAGGCGTCAGCGGGATCCACAGATTACTAAGATGTAGCAAGCTACAGATGCGACAGTCGAATTTGCTTAGTTCCTACATTAACAGTTATGGCGCTGTTGTAGTTTCATGCTTGTCTGTATATAATGGCGCAACATGACACACATCATACAAATATATAATAGTGCTTTCAATTTGTCATTGTCGCTGTTATCGATAATTTTAGTGTAGTGTAATGATGTACCCGATATCGACAAAGCCTGCTAGGGTTTAGGGTTTTATCATTATTTCTATTATTAGGTCGATAAACAAATAAAACAAATAATCATACATTTGGAAGTCATTTATTTCTTTTCTTTTGCCTATGGGTTTTATATTTTCTTAAAGCTAACTGTTGCATGTTTTGCATTTTCAAAACATATTTTTCTTCTATTTTTCCCATTAAAATTTTATTTATTATATTGCACCAATTGTGACACTGCAGGCGAATTATTAGTGTTATGTAATATTTAATTACATCTTTATTATGTTTTTTGCAGCCCAACCAAGACATGTCGCGTTTAGCAATCAGCTGTTTTAGATTTTTTTTTACATTACATTTGTAACCATTTTGATTTAAAAAATCATGAATACATTGTGAATTTTCTCTGTACAGCCACAGTAGTTTCCCAATTGGGTAAGCCAAATTATTATTTTTTAGTCTTTTGTACTCTCTGTATTGTATAAATTCATGGATCCCCTGGATTTCATTTGTCGTATAAGTTTTAGTGCATGAATAACAATTAATTTTTTTCGTAATTTTCCTGCATATGTATCCCGCAGTATACGCCGAAGTTTGGACCCTTACTTTTTCCGATATTACATTTTGAACTAGACTGCCCTCTGACTCTGTCGGACGCTTTGAAGATGACGGCGCATTTAAAATTAAATTAGGCGAAATATTTTCGTCATTATCTTTTGGATTACAGCTGGTAAACAGATAATTTAAATCAAGTAATGTGTCGCCGTCATCTTCTTCACAATTTGAAAATTTTGAGTGAGGACTCAATATACTAGACATAAGTAATGACTTGAAGGAGTACATAAAACTATTTCCATCGGGATTCACGTTGCGATAATTCATCGCTCTTATGCGACCAAAGAAATTCTCAAGAGGATCTTGATTTATTAATCTGGGGTAAAAGTATTTTACTCCAAATTTTGTAAATAATATTTTGGACAGACCCAGAAAACTTTGCAATGTAGTAATCCACCCTTCAAGGCATGGAGGACGGACATGTCTCGGTTTTGCAGTCTGCCTAGCCAATTTACTATTGGTGTCAATATATTTAATATTGTTTAGAGATTTTATTGCTTTTTGCCAAAATTCTTGATGAGGGGAACTTGGTTTCACTGCGCATCTAAGTTTGCCTCTTGGTTGACCTGGCGATCCATTGACACTATCAAAAAGGTCGTCAAAAAATGTCACCACTACTGCTGTAGTCTCCATTGACTCTATTGGAGTGTTGAGCCGCTTATCTGAAATATTTAATTTGTTTAATTAAAAATATTACTGCCATTTATAGCTCCAGGGGTCAGTACCTGCTTATACACTTTAGAGGATTTAAATTTTAGTGAAAAATATAATGAACAAGTGCTTTTTACATTTGTGGGTTATGAAACAGTTTTTATTTTTATGCAAAAATCACACTAACATTTTTCAATTAAGTAAGTATAATTAAAATTATAATACTACTTACGCAGAGCATCAGTAAATTCAAGCATTGCAGCTGTTCGTGCACTTAGCACTTGAGTGGCTGCTTTAACTTTCATTTTATTTATGTGTTTTAGGTCCACATGTTGTGCAGTCAAATTCGGTAACGCTCTGGTGTGACCTGATTTACTGTCTAGGTCGTAAATATAGGAAATATCTGCCCATGATGCTCTTTTTCCATTGTGCAACATATCCTTAGTAAGGAAATTGTTGCGGACACTCTTTAAAAGATGCGGTGGATCGTGAAATAAAAAAAGATCTTGTCCAGCTATATGAATTGTGACATCTGGAACAATAAAAACGAAATTATAAAAGAAAGCAATATAATGTATAGCACTATAGCAACTGTATTAAATAGTGATAAAATCTACCATTTTCTCTGCTTTGATTGCTGCGAAGTCGAACAGTCGATTGTTTTAATTGATTAAAACATGACCTAAATGTTGATCCTTGATCACACACAAGTGCTAGCGGTTTTAGACCAGTTTCCACGAGCAGAGGAATAATTTCTTTTAAAATTTTCATGAGCTCATGTGCTGAAATTGTTCCCTCACAAAAATAGTATGCAATGGGTTGCCTCCATGAATGACATATGCCCCTGATCATAAAAACCAGAGCATGGTCAGCCAATTTTGGTTTTCTTTCTCCTGCTATCTCTACAAATCCAATAATTTTATCTTTGCTTTCATTGTATGTGAGACGTGGTGACAGTGCTACTTCATCAAATACTAAGGAGCAAAGCTTTTTCGCCGTGTCCCAGTTCTTAGTAGCGTGTTTGATATGCTCAAAAATATTTTTATTTAGTCCGCATTCAAACTCAATTTTATGAGAGAGTCTAGCCAGTGTCCTCTTGTTAGGTAAGACAAACATTTTTTTTAGAAGTTTATATCCCTTTGGACTATGCTTCATCAGAGCAAGAGCGAATAATTTGTCATCCAAAGAAAACCGTCTTGCCATTTTGCTTCTTCTAGCAAGTCTTAATTGCATCAACAAGAAAGCTTTAGCTTTCTTATTCAGTTTTTCAAAATTTTGCATAAGCTCCAGGTTTTCTAGAATCTGAGTATTTGTGTCACCCAGACTATCTGAAGCAATTTTAGTACATTGCTTTATATACTGTCGAGTTTTAGAATGGTTTGTTGAACTCCTTCCTGAAATACATAATAAATCATTTTTAGATTATACAAAACAAAAAATAAATCAATGAATGTATATTATCCCTAATCCATAAACATTATAAAACAAGTTGCTTTTTGTTTGGCATTGGCCACTCAGTTTTAAAAAACTACAAAATGTATAGAAATCTCGATGTTTTGACATGTTTAGTAAGCAATTTACTTACTTGGTATGGGTTTCTGTAAGGATTTCTTGATTTCAGAAACAGGTTGCCAGTCTGTAATCAAAATTGATTTTATGAGTAGAATGCAAAATATTGTCACCTTTCCTATTCAATACAAAGTTTTCTCTGCATAGGTATCCTCGAAAGGAGATGGTGTCCAGTTGGTTAAATTAGAGTTGATTAATAAGATAATTATGAATGGTTGGTGATTATCAGAGATCGGAATAGGTAGAGTATATTCACCTAAACTTCGAGGAAATAAGTACCTAACATAGAGAGGACCTCCTCTAAAATTCCGGAATCATAACCATGACGATTCATCATCATCATTTCAGCCGAAAGACGTCCACTGCTGGACATAGGCCTCCCCTTTTGGGGAGGGTTTTGCCATAATCGCCACGCTTGGCAGGCGGGTTGACGATCGCAGTATGGTAGTAAAGTTCATAGAGAATGCTGCTGCCCATTCTCTAGTAAATCCCTTAGTCGACTTTTACGACCCCCACGGGAAGAAATAGGATGTTGCTGTTCTTTTACGTCTGGCACCACACGGTAAGATGAAAACTATATAGTCCAATAAATAATTCATGATTTTTAAATACCGGGATTAAAATTACCTCGAAGTTTAGGTAAATATACTCTACCTACTCCTATTATTTCTGGTGATTATTCAATCATACCTGCACTTATCTGAATCTCCTTGTTCTCTGAGTTTGATTTTCCTTTTTCAATTTCTGTAGTTTCAGAAATTGAACCAGCAAATATACAACCTAAAACAAAAGAAATATGTACATTTAAACAGCATGACCCTATTTTAGGACATTAAATGAAAACAGTTGTAGAACGAATTCTGATGACATGACAACAAAGGTTGAACTTTAGTGCAACAAGAATCTTTTAGCACTTGCATAAAATTGTCACGGGGGCGCTATGCTCATTCTCTTATATAAAAAACTTTTAAACTTTTACCACTACCTCTCTAACATCATGGCGACATTGACTTGCCAGTTCAAGACACATACCATACAACTAGGATATCACTGCAGCTAAATATGCCACACTGTGCCTGGTAAGTATGTATGTATTTAAAATGAATTTGAAAACACAAACCTTCATTCTGCAAATGAAGAGAGACTTCTGATTGGCTGGTTGAAGGAAGTGAATATAAATGTTCCTGGGAAATGTCACCTGCAAAGTTATATTTGAATGGTCAGGTTTTGCCATGTAAGTTAAGGGTACCAAGTTAGTACCTTTGTATAAAGTTTTTAAAAGGCTAAAGTGTACATTAACAAGATAGCTCTATAATTTTGTTATTAGACTGAAGAATCTATCTATATACATAAAAATGAAATGGTATTCATCGGTAAGCCCATCACTTGAAAACGGCTGGACTGATTTGACATTTTTATGCTCTCCAAATGTTTGTAATGGTAGAATAAGGCTTTTACATTGAGAAAAATAAAAAAAAAGGATAAACTGATAGTACTTCTTTCTACAGATTTTGACAAGACAACGTCTGTTGTATCAGCTAGTAGTTTAAACTTTACATATGGGTATTTTCATACCTGTCATGGTAACAGGTTCTCCTGTTGAATTGTTATCATTTTGTTCTTGGCTCTGACAATAATTATGTTCATCCAGAAAATGAAACCCTGGAAAAAACCGTAATAGTAGTAGTGATTGATAAGATATATGATAGACAAGAGAGTGATCTTATAAGGCTTCCTTTTTTACCTTTTGAGGTACGGAACCCTAATTATAAAAAACATCAAAGCATTAATACTTAGTTGTATAAGTTGATGCAACTGAGTTGGAGATGACTTGTGTATTTATATCAAATTATGATGTTCTGTATAGTCAGAACAGCAAAATATGCTTAGTAAATATGGCTGACAATTAAAACCACTACCAATTTAATCTTTTTGATACTATGAATGCTTTCTAAAATTATGATTGTGTGGAAAATAAATTTATGTAGAATAACTTTTAAAGTAATACTTAAAGTTGTTCCTCTAGGATGATAAGTTGTTATGCTTTGTGCAACAGTTAGTTACATAAAAATGCAGTTAGATTAAAGGTTTAAGTTCTTACCCTTAGAAAGTGGTACGCCATGAGCAATTTCCAGTTCCGTAAACAAGCAAGGATAGGAATAACGGATTCTAACACCAGCCTGGTCAAATTGAGTTTGATCAAAATGTTTTTCACAAACACGTTTTGTCATTAATTGGTTCTTTGTCAGTCCGAGTAGATTAGGGTTTGTCGGAACTAGGAACGACAACCACAAATTGCGTAAATTATCATTCATGGGTATGCAAAATAGTCTGTGAGTGTTACTTGTTGAATCACAACCACCAACACAACACTTATTTGGCGCCATGACGAGAAAGTATGGAGCACAGTGAAAGAAATAAATATCACCGAGCACGGTACGGAGTACCATAAAACGAGGAATTGTATCGTACAACAGAGGAGGGTGGCTTCTCAAGTATTTCAACTCAACGGGGAGAGAACACAAGATAACCTGCTCGACTCGATGCTGCACAAAACAATGACCGTTTTACATTATTTACCATTTACCTGACTTGTAAACTGTCAAAGTCAAGCGACCAATGACATACACACACATTGACAATCAATGACGTTTGAGGACAATATGGCGGCTAAACCGCGACAGCAGAGCCAGAACTACAAAATTGGAACTAAAGCTGTCAGCCCCCTGGCGGGATCTACGACGCGCGGGTAGAGAGGTGAAGGACTTGCGCCCAGTCGCCGGGGCCGGGCGCCTGCGCCAGTGCGCAACCAACCTTCCCTGCGTACACCCACGTCGCTTTACGCTCTGCTCATGCCTACACATTCTTCCGTTTCAAAGTGTTTAAATTCTTACCTCTCGGCTTTCTATCTTGCCTAAATTATTGTAGTCAATTCTTAATATATCTGTCGTCATTTTAAGCTTGCGCTCGCATCTACATCGAATAAACAAATGGTGTGAAGCTACTGCGTTTGTATTGAAGACAAAACCCCACAGCATAGCGCTCATAAATTAATAAGCTATAAAAACTGACAATATTTCAAAAAAAAATTACCTTTACCAAAATAAAAGTGGTAACAGTCTTTAAGTGTCTGTTATTTTAAATAACAGATAAGTTATATTGGTTGGAACAGTTCTTATTTGTTATTTTTGAATATCTGTTATTTATATCTGTTACGATAAATACGCCTCACTCAGATGTCTATCGTCCTTCCTTCTTGTCATTGTCAAATCAAAGCACAGAGTACTTTTTTTTAAGAATCAAAGTACCTGTACTGTAACCAAAATGTTAGTGTAGAACCTGAAAACGTGTATTTCATAATAAATTTATGAATAATTCATAATATTGTAATCTTATAACTTCTTATAATGGGTTCTGTAGCTCGCTCTTGTTTTTTAAAATGCATGTTGGATACCCATGCACCTATTAAATTAATTCACGATGTCGAAACAATAATAGGTCGCAGCAAATTAACAAGAATTAAGGACCCAGCTTGTTCTCGTCAGCAACGTAAGTAAAATTATTTTTGAACAACCCAAAGAAGATGACATTGTCTACAAATACAATTAGAGAAAGAGAACTAGATCAAATAAGTTTGGAGCTCTTACTCCAATTTATTAAACTCCTGGTCGGCGCTGCATATTTTTTTCTTCCATGCTTACATCACTGTTAGTATTTATTTTCTGAAAACCTTTATTTCAATTAAATACAAGTAAGTCTATTTTTTCTCTTTCCAGTTTCCCTTAAAGCAAATTGTGAAGAATGCCTTGTTGAAATTAAACAGCTGGGAGTAAATTCCTCTGGTCTTGATGGGTTTGCTCTTAGAAGGAACCAAGACTATAAAGTAGAACATGGCTCTAGAATTGAAATCTTGTTGAACAACTATATTCATGTTATAGAATTTGATCCACCTCCAGATAACTGTGAGAAACTAAAACTAGGCAACAAAAGAAAACTAGAAGAAGGAGAGTCCCCAAGAAAGAGGAAAAGCTTAAAAACAGAAACTGCTACAGTAAAAGAAGCTATGGAAAATGTGTGGGAAGATATTGACAAAGGCGAACTCTATATATTTACTAGAAAAGGTGTCAAACCTAGCCACAAAATAGCAGCATTTGATATGGATGGAACT
The DNA here is from genome assembly GCA_949091785.1 of Polymixis lichenea. Taxonomy (NCBI): domain Eukaryota; kingdom Metazoa; phylum Arthropoda; class Insecta; order Lepidoptera; family Noctuidae; genus Polymixis; species Polymixis lichenea. The sequence goes on along the minus strand of OX420945.1, from coordinate 11,936,650 downwards.
TTGATCAAGACCAAATCTGGTAAAGTGTATCCTGTTGACACTAATGACTGGCAAATAGCTTTCCACAATGCTCAAAAGAAGTTGAAAGAGCTCATAGAACGGGGTTATAGGCTTGTGATATTAAGTAATCAAGCACCAATAGGCAATGGGAGGGTTAAGATAGAAGACTTTAAGATAAAAATTGAAAATATTGTTACAACCTTGGATGTTCCTTTACAAGTATACTTAGCCACAGGTAAAGGATTTTACAGGAAACCAACCACTGGGATGTGGAAAGTTTTGTCAGAACAGGTAAGGAATACTTCAAATGGCTAATTCTTAATTGTTATTTTGAAAAAAGAAATCTTAATATGGTTATTTTGTTTTAGAAAAATGATGGTTTGGAAATAGATATGTCTGAAAGCTTTTATTGCGGTGACGCTGCAGGCAGAGCCGCAAATTGGGCTCCTGGCAAAAAGAAAGATCATTCTATGGCTGACAAACTAATGGCTGAAAATCTTGGTCTTCAATTTTACACTCCTGAAGAATTTTTCATGCAACATCCAAAAAATACAGTCCCTATGAATAAACCAGATTTCAACCCTAAAGAACTTGGGCCTGGAACATTTAATAACGATTTAATTGGAAAAGAAAAAGAAGTAAGTGTGTTGACTAAAAATTAAGTACATAAATAGAATTATATGATTATTTCCCCTCATTTACCCGACTGCGTTGCAAAGAAGGGTAAAATATACTTGTACATATTATTATTTTAAGACTGTTAGCTTATAAATTATGTAAATAGTATCTTGAAGATTAAAATACAAGATTATGAAGAAAAAAAAAGTAAATAGAACTAATTATATTCTAAAATATGTAATAATGTGTTGTGTTTTCTCTAGATACTGGTTTTGGTTGGGTTTCCTGGCAGTGGAAAGTCATTTTTGGCAAAACAAATTGAAAAGAAATCTGAGTATAACTATGTCACCGTATGTAGAGATGTCCTTGGTTCTTGGCAAAAATGTGCTGCTGAAGCAACCAAGTTGCTGCGGGTAAGGTTGCATACCTAATGAAGTTACATACATTAATATACTGTTTTTGTGATTATGCCTGTTTGCCAAAGCCCTTTGCTTTACATTGATTATTTTTAAAGTAGAAAAATTGTCTGCTCTTATAATAATTAAGGTTCATATGTTAGGGCCATGCCCCTCGGTTTCATGCACATAACTAGTGTTCTTCTTTAACAAATGAAGAAATCTAAATGAAAATCTATATTCATGACCATTCAATACATACATAATATTATTTGTGTAATGAATGGTGCTAAAAAATGGATTATGGATCTATCTGCTGTTAAGTAAGCTATTGTTGTCTTTCCAGCGAGGCAAAAGTGTAATAGTCGACAGCACTAACCCAGACAAAGAATCTCGGGGTCGGTGGGTGTCGCTCGCTCAAGAGATGAACGTAGACTGCCGATGCGCAAACTTGACGGCTAGCATGGCCCATGCGAGACACAACAACAAGTTCCGAGAACTTATGAAAATCAAGCACATTCCAGTCAATGACATTGTTTATCATACTTACAGGTAAGTGCACCAGTCTTACTTAATTGAAGCTTCAAGGAAAAGTGAGGACGGATTCTTTGGTTATTAAAAGTAAAAGGGTCCGTTTTCGTATTAAAGTTGGAACCCTAAAAATAATAAAAAAATTAAAATAATTTCTAGAAATGACAAAAAAAATACTAATTTTTTTTTTGTAAAGTTGGATTCACATTAGACTACAAATCGCACGCCTGCTAAGATAATGTATGGCTCCGATAGTCACGACACGAAACGTAAGTCTAGTGTCCAAACTAACATACAACTTTACCTTGTGACTTAATCCAACTGTACCCTGTTAATTAATGTAACTTTACCCTGTCACTTAATCCAACTTTACTTTGTGACTTTTTGTGACAATCAAGATATCATTCAAGGAGAAATTAAACAGCCGGGAAATTACTTATAAAACAAAAAAAATCCATAAGTAGAATACAATTGTGCTTTGTTTCAGAAACAAATATGTTGAACCATCAATTAGTGAGGGTTTCAAAGAAGTGATCCCTGTTAATTTCATTCCTAGTTTCGACGATCAAGCAGCAGAGAAGGTATATAAAATGTATTTGTTAGAAAAATAAACTTTAAATAATTGGTAATGCTTGCTATAAAATAAAACAACTGTGATGCGAATCAGAATTTTTATTGCAAATTTAATCACGATCATCTATTTCTATAACATCGTGTAGGCCGATTTTCTTACAGTAGCAATACTAATCATAACCGCAAATTGTATTACCGTCAAAAGGTTTAAAATTCAAATATTTTTCGATTCAAAGGCTATTTTATTATGTCTATTTATTTGAAATGCTTTTATGCAACATCAAGATTTCTTTTATAAATCTGTTCAATTTATTTACAATTTCAACTTACAGCTAACATGAATAATAGTGAAAAAATACAAGGTTTTTCCTTATAATTACTTTCACGTGATTAATTGCATCAGGCAAAGCGTGCCCAATGGCGGAATGGACGGATGAATTTTTAACAATCATGTACGACATTTAAAAAATAATTAATACCATATTTACAATCACATTATAATGATTTAATTTTGAAAATTAAAATCGCACCAAGCTAGCGTATAATCTCGTAAACATCACCTAGGAATTAAGTATCTTTTAGATTGAGTGTACCTCTATTTCACATAGGTCCCTACAAATAAGATCAAAGGTTCCTAATTAGGTATTCAAATATACTAACGGCTAGCATGAATACTCACAAAGTTTCTAGGCACTAGAATACAATTTACATAAAGAGTTATTTTCCCGTTAATTAGGTTATTTTACTATGTGTAAGACCGTAAGTTACCTTATTTAGTCGTAGTCCAAGTAGTCTTTAATTGCTTCCCAGGCAGTCAAAAACTAGCACATTTTTTGTATATTGTCAATTAAATGGGTAATCCTACATAACAATAACAAACCGATCAATTTGGTAGGTAAACCTACAGGCATTAGTGAGAGTTTTCTACCATCTAGCTAGCTATTTTGTAGCACAAAAGCACTTTATCATCAGCCCGATCATCTCCTTCGGAAGGTATGAAATTACGAATACGATCCCGATCTATCGACATGATTATCCAGGTTTATGAGCCAATTAGCCAACCTGCATTAGCCAATAAGCCATCGCGCATTAATGAATGAAGTAATGAGGTGATTAGGGGGCGATGATAATAATAGCATCAGCCTGTTGTCATTCTCCGTCAGGATCGTCTTCCTCCGCGTCTAATAGATTATCCAGACTCGTATCCGAGTCATCTTCTTGTCATCTGGAAACGAGTAGCCAGGGTTTTAAATGAAGACGAGATGCGATTACTCGAAGTCATGAGCAGTGAAAAACTGTGTCAGAAATTGTCCTTAGTGAAATTCAGCGCAAATTCTTTTAGTTTATTATCTGGCTTATCATTAAAATGTAATATTTTTTTAATACCCAACTACACTTTCTACCAACTCCTTAGGAAATTAGCTTCAAGGAATGATTTTAGACCAACTCCACTCGCCTGACGTATTTACCTGGCTATATACACGGTGTCTATGTGAGTCAGACGGGCGCCGCTGAGGGGTACAGTTGCCGACACGGGCCTCAACTTGCGTCTCTCTAAAGCACTGCGGGCTTGCTGCACAGCCAGGTCACCGCACCAACGTTCACAGCGGGCGTATATCACTACACCTGGAATCACATAAATTATGTAGATCAATATTTGGTGGCTATGCATCATCAGTTAGCAGTCTTCTCTCACAAATCTACGGGTCCTGCATCTGTAGTTAATTATTTCACAGGTGCAGCAGAAGAAACAGGTAAGTAGCGATGTATCTACCTAAGAAGTAATCTTTAATGGCCCAATTTACGCAACTGCAGCTGCTAATGTGAGGTTTTTAGAATCCAGCGAGTCTGTATACTTAGTTAAGTACACGTCAGGATCCTCCGATGACGTGTGACAATAGGTCAGTCTACTCTAATAGAAAAGGTACTTACCAGCGCCTGCGAAGAGTGTAATAGCTGGCCACGAATCAAGTAGTAACGGAGTCAGGAACAGCAGAGCAGTCAGCATAGTTATGGGACCTTGGATGCTTTGGGCCTTCCTCATACCCAAGTTATGAGCGGGCTGCCACGCGCATACAAAAGTACCCGAAAGCCATACTGCAATAAAACATAATGTTTCACTATATAGAACAACGGGTACCTAGAGGGCTCAATTTTAGTTTTTAATTTTATCTTTGGAATGAGATGAAATTGAAAATGGAATCGTTGGGCCTGTGGGTGGGTGATGGCCTTAGTGTTTTTTTTTTTTCTTGAGGTGGAGTTGCCTTTCTGGTTTGGAGTGGGTATATAGAAATGTTAATCTTTTCTGCTATCATCCCGTTGGTTGGAGTAGCTAGGACCAGTATTGATAGCAATTATAGGTATTTATTATTATTCTCACATGGTATCCCAGTAGCGAACATAGGCACCCTGATGGCTTCATTGCAGAAAGCAGCTGCGATTAGCGCATCGGCCACCAGTTGCACTACAGCACCCGCTGCCGACCAGCGTGAGCCGCGCACACACGGCGGAGACGGTGCGCTTGATTCGGGAACGGATGTCACCACCTTGAAATTAAAATAGACGATTTAGTCAAAGGTTTAGTTACAGGTTTACAAATAAAATATCTTTGCTCTCCTATTCATTATTCTGGAGACGTTGAACATAGCTATAATTAATTTTTTGTATATGGGTACATTGCCTGCAATAAAACAACATTTATTTATTTATTTTATTTTATAAAGGGTGTGTTTTGGAAAGTTTTTGGAGAGAAAAAAAAAGAACTATACACGGGCCAGCCTGTTCTATCTGTACCTACCTATAGAATTGATGTGATCGTTGATGTTAACGTTTTACCTAATGGTTTAATTCCAGAGTTTTCAATTGTAAAATCTTGTATGACGAATATCCTATCCCCATTCCCATCACCCCTAATGTGCCCTGACGGTAGGGATGGGACGGGAGGGCCAAACTGCGTTATTTTGGAGGTGGTCATTCCAGTTGAATCTACGTTGGTACAATTTCTTTTAGAATATACTTCTAATAAATGTCTCACTTGAATTCTATCCCTATATTCCTTGACGACCGCGTCAATGTCTGTGGAGTCATCTCCGGAAGACATCTCTTGTTCGCTAGCTTCGGCGTCGGATACCACGTCAACTTCAGCAGTAGCCATCGGCACACCGCTACTGCTGCTCGGGTCATTCTCTTCAGCTGGGCAGCCCGCGTACTCATCGAGGAGGAGACATTCTCGTTCCTCCGTTTCTGAAAGGAAAAAATGAAGAAATGAACACTCGAAAAATTAAGAAAGCACACTACAAATTCTAATGTTATTTCTACTCTTTGGAAATCGTATTTCCAAGACATTATATTATGAACGTCTTGGGAAGAGTACCTACCTACCTACATTATAAGTAGCTAACCATTGTGTTTCTTACCCTGGAAGAAACAAATCAAAATCAAAGTGGAAAATACTTGACTAGAAATTGGATCCTGTAATACGGGCGGAAGAAGATAATGAAATCTTTATTGTAGGTACCTTTTGTCACTTTGGACTTGATGCTCTCCAGAGTCTTAGTGTGGCGGATGGCAGATGGAATGAACCAGAGTCCAGAACGCTTGGTCTTACTCGCACATGCTTTAGATCCTCGCGCGGCTTCTCTTCCTAAGCGTTTGTATTCAATATCTGTAATATCACAATGCATATTATAGGTTAAGGATGATACTGAAGGAAAAAAGACAGACCATGTTTTTTTTAAATAAGATGGATCTATTAGACTCACCCCCAGCCTCCTTTTGTTCGGCCGTAGGCACACATCGCATGATAATAAAATGTAACGCCTGAATCGATATCCCGAGCAAGTGGCTTGCATTCATCAGCGTGATCATATGAGAGAGGGGACATGCAAACGCAAGTATCGCTGCCAAACTTCCTGTAAATAATACATCAATTAAGGCCTCACCCACACAAATGTGAATCAGGACTGTAATTTGATAATTCTAGTTAGTAGTTACGTGATTAAGCGATAACCAGTTATCCCACAGAGAATCGCAGATCGCGGTTGGGTTGCTAAATGACATCATCCCTGATTTATTCGCTCGTTATTACCAATTGGCAGGACGTCGACGCTGTGCATAGTTGCTACCATTACGTAAAACCTAATTTCATTAAATACTGCAAGGTGCAATTAGATACGAACCGGCAGTAAAAACGGCGAGAACTGGACTGCCAGTGGTTGTGCTCTCGTAAGTCATTGATCTAGTGAGCACCTTCCATTCTGGTGAGGCTAGAGCCACTAGGACACTGAAGAGTAAGGGGCACAGTTCAGTTAAGGCCAGACAGATCCCGGCCACAGTCACAGCAGCGAGTACTGGGCAGACCCAGCCTGCTGCCCTTGCCTCTAGCAAAGTGGTCACTGGCAAAGCTGCATCGATGCTGTTCCTGTAAAATAATGTATAAATGAGCATGTAATCAGATATGTATGATTATCTATTATTACGTCCCTTGATAGTAATAAGATGAAATGCTAGATACCACGTTTAGTGGGTAGAACGACCTACTTTAAGTATACCTGATGACAATCCATTTAGTTGTTAGTTTTTAAGTAGAATAATACCTGCTTACCCTTTTAGCATATTCGTGTAAAGGAAACACAATCCTGCTAGCACTATAGTGGGTAGTCCAATCATAAGAAAGAGATTCTTCTTTAGGGTTCCACTGTCTTTGGGGAGTATCACATTGAATGCGTAAGATATAGGAGCACCTGCAGCAAACAACTGTAAAAAATATAAAAAATATAATGAGGTAGGTCAGGGTAGAATTTGTATCCATGTAGCAATTGCGTCAACGATTGGTGCTGCTTACCTCATACACAGTAATTGGTATTGGCATATTGATGTTGGCAATATCGAAGTTAATAAGGCCGAATATGGCGAAGAACTGGCTAAAGATGTACAGCAGAATTAGCAGCATGAAGGTGAACATCATACTTTCCTGAAACAAACAGTAACAATCGTCATACTATTTCTTTTTTTGGTTAAAACGTTTGTTGGGTGTTTTTGAAAAGTACATACACAAATTAACATTAGGTCAAGTATATTATAATATTCTCGAGCGGAGAACGATATATTATAATATTCAAAAAGCTTCCAGTTTTGCACAACTATCACCAATCCACTGATCACGCTTATCGATTACGGTAATCAGTGAAGCTTAAAACTGGTAACGAACATTTAAGTTACGAAACTATTGCAATTATGGACACAAGTGATCTCATAGAAAGTTACGTGAACGAAGATCGATGTCTGTGGTCTTGTACCACAGACATCGATCTTCGTTCACGTAACTCGAAATCGAAATTAGTAATTGTAAAAATAAGTATTTTAAAGATGTTGTTTATTGTAAAGTGGATAGTATTTACCTCTAATCCGCACATGAACATTGCGCAGACGACCATTACGACTGTGACACCGAGCACATCAGGCCAAGGTTCCCCTAACGCTCTGGTCTCATATCCAAACAGCCACCGTCTGGTCCGACCACCTGTCACATGGTCCGCGGTAGCGCTCAGAATACGAGCACAAATGGCCACAGCCACCAGATGCGACAGGAAAGTCATCCACATTGCCATGAAGTCCGCAAAGGAACGCAGGTTCCGCTCCCGACGTCCTCTCGAAGTTTTTGGTGGTGGGAGTATTTCAGCCAGTTTTTTGAGGTCCTTGCATGTGAAGGCTGTAATACAATTCATGTTGCATTATGAATTTAAGTTTCCACTTCTATACAGGTTGAAGATTCAGATGGTGGATTGGGGGAAGTGGCTTACGACCTAGAAATCTGGACCAATCTAGTTACTTCCAGTTTTTTAAGGTAATTGAAAATCTTTCACTCCACTTACTGGCTATAGTGATGAATAGGGCCAGTAACATGACAGCGGGTACCGCGCAGTAGCTTGAGTTGGCTGCGGCCAGCGGCGCCAGGAGAAGCGCTCCAAGCGTCCACCGCGCTCCGCACGCCTCCCCACCGTTCAGCGCGCTCAGCGCTTTACTCATCTTGCTCCGCTCGTTCCGCTCAGTCATCTTCGTATTTCTGTCAATAAATCAAAGGCGAAGTTCTTGCTTTGTAATTAGGATCAACTACTGTTCACAAAAATCATAAAAATAACAATAAAAAGCACAAATGCAAGTTTTTCGCTACCGTCGATGTTTTCAGCAGCATTAAGGCTCAAACACACCCACTTATGAGATAATGCGTTTAGATTACATGACTGTCATTTCAGAAAGCAAATAACAGTAATCTTATCAACAGCAATGTCGGAAAATTGTATATCAATTTTCGTATTGTATAAAGATTTTCTTACTACTTAGCTGATAAAACCTTTGAACCAAATTGGTTTGCTATATTTAATTTTAATAATATTGTGTGGAATAAAGGAATGGAAGCTAAAATAGGTACTGACTGACCTACCTAAATAAATCATGAGTATTTATTACTCAACGAAAATCCAATTGCGATATCTTTGTTAAGCATTTCTCTAGAGATTTACATATATTTTGTTTTGAACAGAGAAACTGGTAGATAAAGTTACAAAATAATAATTTAGATCACTTACCATTGTCGCAGCGCAGCGTAATAACGAATTAACAGCACTATCAATAACAAATCCAGTTCCACACAATTACACTACATTTTCAATAGATTTTTCACACGAAACACAATTTCCCTAAGAATTTACGTATTTTTTTACTGCTCTAGCATAGAATTTTGGATTTTCGTGGGTGTTTTAGCAGTGTGTGCCGGTAAATAAGGTCGTGTTTTCATGTTTATGCGACAAACGAGCGGGGTGGAACTATACTAGTTCTTTGTTGTCTCACTCGCGATCGATACTGGGTATCGGTTGGGGTGACCATTCTCATGGAAAAAGGTTTCAAGCGAAGCATAAATATAGTTCTACTTTTTAAAACGTGCAAACATTATAGCTGGTGATTGGTATTTGGAACAATCTAGTTAATTTTGTCCCGTCTTCATCAGATCTTCAGATTTATTAATTGGTGGCAAGAACTGGAATGGGTCTGAAGCGAATTAGTCTTTTCTGAATTTGAGTTCGTCTTAGTTTCGTTTCAAAGTATCAACGTTTCTTTGATTTTCCAAGCGTCAATTAAAATGACATCTTCTATTGTTTATTTATTATACTATACATTCACAAGGCAACTACAATAGTTAACAAGCAGAATAATCAATCAATAAAATAATCATCAATTATATAAATGAATGAACGATCTGAAATCGTAATAAAGAGTTTCCACATTTATGGCCAGTCTATGCTTGCCTAATGCCATCTAATTTCCTAAGGCTTCCCTCTAAACGGACTACTTGACGTGTAAACCTTGTCTGTTAAAGTACTTCCTACTAATGCTGAGTAGACGTAGGTATGCTTAATTTACTATTCGACAAGCCTTCACCGGATAGTACATTGGACAGACGAAAAGAACAGAAATATGAAATTTCTATGATGGAACGAGCGTACCCAGAAGATGCCTGTGCGACAGGATTGACAAATATTCATGATGCATAAACTTAATTAATGATGTCAATGCTGGGACAGATGACGAAGCAAGGAAGGGTTAAATTAAACTTTATTGTTCGAGAAACTAGCTGAGGTCTCGAAAAATCTCACTTGCCACGTAATATAGGAATTTGCATGCGTAAAAGGTTAATCCAATTATACCATCTGACTCAATGTTCCTCATCGCAAGAATTCACTCGCAGCACACTGAAGTCATGACATGATCGAATTTCAGACAAACACTTTAATTGAAGCTTGTTAACAGACATGGCAATATGTATTTTATTTAGTGTTGTAATAATGGTTGGAAAGTTCCTATCGCGGGGCATAGCGTAATTAATTAACGAGTCGAAATCTTTTTATAGAATCATGTTGTTGAAGCTTGTTTACTACTATTGTAATGGACAACCGTGAAATATCCTATAAGAATATAAGGGACAGTAGGTAACTATGGAAGCACTGAAACTGCTATCCACAGAACAAATGTTTATTTTAGTCCGTGGTGCTATCTCAAACAGCACAAGGGTAATCATCGTGAAGGTTGCAGCAATCTCTTCCCTTTCACCGAGTTAATTACCTTCTTAGTACCTACTAGTAGCTTGTCTCAAGACTTATGTTGCTCCAACACTAAGAGCTAGAACTGAAACCGTTACTCATCAGAATTCACCAAATTAAATCAGATTTATCGGCCATTTGTAGCCGAGAAAAATGCGCAATCTGATCACTATAATTTTATCATGATCTGCTGTTATTGCGTGATCCAGCCAAGAGAAAAGTTGGTGCCTTTTGTTTGGTATGACTTGAAAATTATTGTGTTCAGCTTAGCACCGACTTTGAAGACAAAACAATATCAAATAACTTTCACAGAACATTTAAGTAGCATTGAGAGCGCGGCTTTTTTTCTAACCATACATAAGTATAAAAATAACTTTGTAGGAAGTAGAAGCACAAATAATCTTGCTTTTGCTTGGATAAGATGAACACAACAGATAACACGTATAGACAACTGACTGTCATCAATGGTAGCTAATGCAAATAGAAAATAATTTTATTAGTGATGGTATGGTTCGGACAACAAAAGCGTCGCTCATCTTATCTCAGTGAGAATAGAGCATTGTTCTCCCACAGCCATGTTTAACAAAGAATAACAGATTATTAGATACCTTCAGGCTTTTAATTAAAAACATTAAGCTGGCAAAGATTCATGAATTAACTTAGGATTCTTATTTTGGTATTTTTTTTAATCGACTTTCATTCACCTCTGTAAATTAAATTTGCTGTCTCGTGGTTCTTGGCGAATGGGGTATTTTTTTAGAATGTTTCGGTAGCACAAAGGCATTGTAAAAAATCTCCCAATTATAGCTTGGCTTAGCTTAGTATTTTGGTAAATTAACTGTTCGAAAATTACTGTCTCTAAAATTAATTATAGGGAGAAGGTACTTTATTCAGAATGTCTTTGTGCTACCAAAGACATTGTGAAAAACAATACTATTAATTATAGGGGGGGTAGACTTATTCGCGGCGGTAAGTTAACCCGACCAACCAGCCTAACCAGCTTGGTCTAACAGTGAGAGTAGGAAATTACTCTCACAAACCGCAACCCTGTGATGAACGCTGCCTGCAGGATCGGTAGTCTTGGCTTAATTGCCTGGACTAGGAAGAAGACAACTTCTATAAAAATCACCCTAAGTCTACGGTGAGATTCGTGCCAAGAGACTGCATGGTTGGTGGGAGACCAGTCGCAAACAATCCACATCGACGGACCTGGCAAACGTCGTTGTATTAGCCTTCTAGGGAGAATAGGCGTCACCTTCCTAGCGACCTGTTATATCGGCCTCACTCGTGGGAATAAAATGAACCAATTAAATACAAATAATCAACAAACCCTAACAAACTCTAAAAAATCGACCAACCCTAACAGCATGATCCAACAAACTTTGCATGAAAGCATGTTTACTCGCAACAGGAGCAACTTGACATCGTCTCTGCCAACAAAGCTTAATGAGTATAACTACAACCAACAAAACAAGGAGAAAGACAATCTGGATTCACAGACCGAGACCCAATCGGCCAGTGACAATATAACCTCAGACCATGAAGAATGGCAAAGGGATGAAATTCCCACCAGAAGAAATAAAAGGAAAGAAACAAGTCCAATTCACAACGACGGGAATAAAAACAGAAAAATTCCCCAGACTTTGTGATCTCTACACGCAATCGTTTTGAACTACTTGATATGGAGCCTACGGATAAAACCAACAATACGGATAAAGCATATGTACCAAAGCCAGAACCCATCTTTGTTACGGGCGTAATTAATGTAAACTCTCTTAAGGATGTACTAAACAAATTTGTAAAAAGCGATATTTACCTCATGACCACACTTAGATCTGGACACGTCATAAAAATTATACCTAAAGACATCCAGACATACAAAACGATTCGAGAGAACTTCATTGCCAATAATATCTCACACTATACTTACCATCTTAAAAGCGAGAGAGCATACAGAGTAGTACTACGCGGACTCCATGCATCAGAAAATACCACAAAAATTTCAAAAGAATTGTAAGAAATTGAACATGAAGTGAGACAAATAGTCAATATCAGACATCGAGCTACAAAGGAACCCTTGCCTGTATTTTATGTCAATTTAGAACCAAAGCCAAACAACAAAGCCATTTTCGATGTGAAATACTTGAATAACATGAAGATTACTTTTGAAGCCCCAAATAAGAAAAAGGAAATCATTCAATGCAAGAGATGTCAGAGATTTGGGCATTCCAAGAACCAATGTTTTAGGCCCTATCACTGTGTTAAATGCGATAGCGCTCACCCTACAACAATATGTACTAAAAAACCAGATACTGAGGCTACTTGCGCGAACTGTGACGAAAAACACCCCGCTAGCTACAAAGGATGCAAGGTGTACAAACAGTATAGAGAAAGAATTCTTAAAATAGACTCTAAGTCAAAAGAAAAACTAATGCCTAACAATATAGAAATCAAAAACCCGGATACCCACCAGGGGTCTATGTTTAACCGCACAGATAACCAAAACTTAATTAAAACCTATTCAGAAGCAACGAAAACCAAAGAACAATATACTCAACAATACACAAAGAACGACTAGGCCGACCTTACTGACCTAATCGACATAATGTTTGAAAAACTACAACATTCAATGTTGACAATGATGGAAAAAATGTATATTAGAGAGAAAATACAAGAGCGCCGTCGTTTGAGAAAAATCTGGCATACTACAGGCATACCCAAGTGATACAGCTGCATTCAATAGTTTCTCAAATGAACTCAAAGCCCATATCAGCACCCTAGAAATAGACAATATTCAACACTATCTTTCAAAACTAGATTCAACGAGAGACACAAACTACTCGCTGTGGAAGGCTACCAAGAATCTAAAGCGCCCGAAAATCCACATATTACACAATGATGAAAAAGGAGGATGGGCTAGATCAGATAAAGAAAAACAATCTTTGCGGAACATCTGAAAACAGTTTTCCAACTACTCCCTGAAAAGAATCCTGAACAAACTATAGAAATCAAGGAATACTTTGAATCAGCGAATCAAATGTGTCTTCCACTAAAAAGTACCAGCCCAAAAGAAATTGTGAAAGAAATAAGGAACCTCAAGGAAGGTAAAGCACCCGGCTATGACCTTATTGATGCCACGTTACTTAAAAACCTGCCTCATAAAGGTGTAATGAAATTAGTTAACATCTTTAATGCCAGCTTAAAACTCGAACATTTCCCTGGGCAATGGAAAATTGTACATGTAGTCATGGTACCGAAACCCGGTAAACCCCCACACGAAGCTACTTCATACAGACCTATCAGCCTGCTACCAGTTATTGGCAAACTGTTTGAGAGGATATTGCTTAACAGGATGAAAGAACATTTAAGTACAGTATTACCGAACCACCTATTTGGATTCCGGGAAAAACACGGGACAATTGAACAGGTACATCGTATAGATGACACCATTAGCAGATGCCTCGAAAACAAATTATATTGCTCTGCAGTCTTTTTGGATATCAGCCAAGCGTTTGATAAGGTATGGCACGACGGCCTCCTGTTCAAGCTTAAGAAGCATCTCCCGCATTGTCTATTCCGAATACTTAAATCCTACTTAGATAAAAGATGCTACCAAGTGAAGTACAGCGATGATCTCTCAGAAATACACGAAATAAAATCAGGTGTCCCTCAGGGCAGTATCTTGGGCCCTGCACTATACCTCATTTTTACAGCAGATATCCCAACAACTGACTACAGCTACACCACGACTGCGACATACGCTGATAATACGGCGTTACTGTCGGCTCATAGCAACCCAGAAACAGCATCATCACAGTTGCAAAACCACCTGAAATAAGTTGAGATGTGGCTGAAGCGATGGAGAATAAAAGCTAATGAGAGCAAATCGGTACATGTAACATTTACACTTAGGAGAGAAACATGTCCACCGGTAACGCTAAACTGCAAAGTTATCCCTCAAGATAAGAACGCAAAATACTTGGGCATGCACCTAGACAGGAAACTTACATGGCAAAAATATATTTGGACAAAGCGCAAACAACTAGATGGAAAACTGTGGTCACTGAACTGGTTATTGGAACGCCAATCACAACTAAATCCTAACAGCAAGATGCTAGTGTACAAAACTACCTTAAAACCAATCTGGACTTATGGAATACAACTGTGGAGAACGGCCAGCAACAGTAATATAGATATCCTGGAGAGATTCCAGACCAAAGCTCTGAGAACAATGTTTGGCATCCCTCATTGTATAAGTAATGGTCGATACATATACCTCGACCTCGGACTAAAAACAGTTCGGCAGGAAATAGCTCAAAACAGCCTGAAATATCAGGAGAAACTGACCGTCCATGTAAACAAACTGGCACACGCTTTGAGTGAAGAAGACGCTCTTCAGCATACCCGGGTAAAAAGAAGTGACATACCGAGCCTACATAAAAGATTTACCACTTGACATCAAGAGAGTCGTTGTGTGAAAAGAATTTTCATACAAGTATGGCTCTTGAGGAAAACATAAACTGAGAAATCAAACAAAGAAGTTGCTTATTGTTGAAAAACAGATTGCCATGAAGCAGAAATCATCAAAAAAATAAAAATAATTATAGTTTGACTTAGCTAAATACTTAGGACAGTCTAGGAAAATGAACTGTTCTTTGAAAGGCAATCAGAAGTTGTTTTTAATTTTACTGATGTGCACTTGAGTTGTAATCCTATAAGATCTGGATATTTTGCCGAAAATGTGATCCTTTTTTCTGCAAAATATGGACAAATTATTATGCATCAACTTAACTCCATCAATCTTAACTTTGAATTAAACGAAACTTTGTTCCAATGAACTCCCTATTAAACATACATAATTAATTGGCGAAATCTACTACACACACCTCTGCCTAACCCATCGGGAAAACCAGCCGTGATGATAGGTAAGTAATATTATTTATAACTAATTTGTCTTGTAAGACTTTAAATGCGACACAAAAGAATAACTCCATATAAAGAGTCCAGAGACATTAATTAACGAGTTAATTACGCCGCTGTCCGGTCCAACAAGACGACGTAGATATTACTGTCATACCTCTCGTCTGGACGCCTGTCGGGAAGAAAGTGAGTACTGTGAGTGCCCGTGTGTACTGTATAAATGCTGGAATCGCAGCTATCCAGACATTCCTCACAAGAACTGAGCGCCCACAGGACGTCGACTGGGAACATCGGTTCGTGTCGCTTCTAGTATTTTCGCGTTGAAAAGTTTATTGTTGTTTGTGAAAATGAAATTACAGTACGTGTGCCTAATTTTTGGGATAATTTTGTGTTCGATTGTAATGTGCGAGGCGTTCCCGTTCCGAGCGGGAAATATTGATTATGTAAGTACTTTAATTAATTAGAAAAATAATAGTAGGTAGTAAGTACTTATATTTAAAAACAAAATGTGGAAACTCGATGCGTGTATAAGTGTTTCATGGCTTGGCTTATTAAAGTGCAAATGTATGACTTGCACGTTATGCCATGAAACCTATCATTAAACATATTAATGTTTAATGATGATGAGTGATCATGACTAATTATTATATGCTGCTGTTCAGTACCAAATAAAGCGAATAAAGGGACCAATGCATGTAAACTAAGCGAAAGTTTTTGAATTTTGCATTGTGTCGTTAGAAAAGCGTTTCTAACTAGGTCATGTTTCAATGGCATATCACTGCACAGAATTGCTATTATCGTCTTGCTGGCTGGCCAGATATTACTATAAGATACAAATAAAAACATAGTATTCTACCCCTTTCCTTAATGACTGGCCTATAAAATAGGGGACTAACTCGTTTTCTACGAAATTTCGTAGCGCTGCTACGAAAAAAATAGGGCACTCAAAACTCGTAGCAGTGGCTTACGAGAAAATATTTGCACGAGTTTTCTTTTAATTTTCTAACTTTTTTGACTTTTACTAATTGTTATTTTCCAATAATGTACCTTTTATTTAAACAAGAGTCATAAAAAAATACTTACAAAGGGACGGAAAACTTACTTATTGAAAAATCCTATTTGTATATGATTAATGCAAATTCCTTTCTTGCCTTAAAGATTGTCAACTCAGGAGACTGTAAGTTTTACACACCAAGACAAAGAGGCTTTGTCCTTCTCTGTTAAAGTTGCAGGGTGCGTGATATTTAGTATTATCTTTAGTTTAGTATTCAAAACGACTTTACACTCCATTGCAACTTCACCACAGTTGAGTAAAAATCAAGGGTACTATTTTTTTTTCCAGATGGAAGCAATTCGTCGCATGCAGCAGATTCCTCAGTGGCACTGCATGAGGTATAGGAAGTTCCAGCTGCACGGTCACTGCAGCCGCTGGCTACTCATGCGGCGTTCATGATACACAGGGATCTCGCCCAGGCATTGGAGGTCTTGAAAACGATCCTATGCGTCGACTGTGAAGTTTACAGATCAAATTATATCACCGAATCGGAATGTTGCTTTTAAATTTTATGAATGAATGATTGCGAATAGTTTGTGCGACAGACTTGTCAAAGTCTTCAGATATTTAATATCTGTAGGAATTTTGGTTCGCAATTTTTTGTTTTACGATCTACGGCGATCTAAGTGTTTGGTCATTGAACAAGAATATCTACTTATATGTAATCACTTTTAGATTGTCGCAATAAATGTCAGCTAACATTAATAGTTGAGACACATTTTGTAAAAGTTGCACATCTTATGCACTTTCAGGCTTTCGAAATTATGGACTGACTCTAGGGACCTTTCATTATTTCTAAATGTATCGTAATAACTTTATACTGTTCACTTACAATTTCATCAATGTAGTGGGTTAGATTTATTGAAAGTTTGTAACAATATTTGAGTAGGTATGTCGTCATCAATAGCTGTAGAATTTTACGAGTGTTTTAGAAGGCTATGGAAAGTTGAATGGATTTTTAACTTGACATAATTTTAACAAACTTCAAACACATCGTAGAATTTTAAAGATTGAAGATCATCATCATCATCATTTCAGCCGATAGACGTCCACTGCTGGACATAGGCTTCCCCAAAAAAAAAATAGGGGGTTTTGCCATAATCGCCACGCTTGGCAGGCGGATTGGCGATCGCAGTATGGTGGTAAAATGCATAGAGAACGCTGCTGCCCATTCTCTAGTAAGTCCGTTAGTCGCTTTCTGCGATACCCACGAAGCTACCACCCATTGAAGATGAAGAGAAGCTATTATAAGGATTAAACAAAAATATGGCTACTAAAAGGTTTTATAAAATTAATGTGGACAACTATTTTGTCTGTTTTTGGTATTCTTTTCCATCTTACTATAAATAGCATGACTGAAAGTAGAAGATATAACTAAAAATAGATGTTATCGTAGATTGTAAGTAACTTACTGAATAAAGTGCAGAATAATTTGAACACTGATTCCAATTGTCTGAAAACAAATAGTGTCTTGCTTTAACAAAACTTATTCTAAAAAGATGTTTTTTGGCCTAAATAAATGAAACTCAACCAGAAAATAAAATGTTCTGATCTATCTGGTAGTAAAAACACAAATAATGGCTGAGGTCACGCGGTTCAGGTAATGGCGAAAGTACATCTAAACTAGAACCTTTCACCGTTTGGTCAAGTTGCAGAGACCTTTAGGGTCTCCAGTGGCTGTTGTTTTCTGTATAAACTGGCAATCTGATTCTGGTATGTGTAAACCAATTTCATCCTAACATAGCTTAGTGCTGTCATACCCATTCTCTTCACAGAGATCTCTGGCGTAATATGGACAATATTATGCCAGAGATCAAAGTCTGTTTTACGATTAACAATGTCGGGCTTGCACCATCGCACGGCTTACTTAACCAGTGTGGTCCCAACTTATCTTGTTTAAGTACTTATAATATAACTTATCAGTATTATCTGTTTTTACGATTATCTACTAAATTAATTAAGTAGGGCAAAATAATTATTGTAGTAATTATAGTAGAGTAGATACTGATTCTGATGTTACAAAAAAATAAAGACATTGGTCATATTTGTTTTGTTCATTTACATCTAACAATTGAAAAATTTCTCAATAAATCGCATAAAGAACTGGCCCTTAGAAGTTACTCAACATCCACACACGTCCTTAAAGACGTATCTGTCAAACATAATTGAGCACAAATTACGAGATGGGCTGTCTGTAGAGAGCAATGGGCTCTTACATCGAGTCTAACCGATGTCTTCCTGTACCGACTGGTAACTGGGCCACTCCCAGAAAGTGCACACACTTCTATTTGAACATTCGGTGACTGGACCATTTCGTAATGAAGAACCTGTGAATCATGTTACGTTATAATGCTGTAACATTTGGGAAGTAACGCGGTAGTACTTACAGTTAATCTGATGCAACAAAGAAATGCATTTATTAGTTTGTTGCAAAAAAATGTTACTTCTCTGCAAAGCAAACTCGAAATGGGTAAAAATAAAATAATTGAATTTCATTGCGATTACGAAACATTTATTCAGAAAATTCAACTTTTTCAATAAAAAAAAAAAAACGAAGCGAAAAAACCAATTTCGCCAAGAGAGCAACGTAACAAGCGCAGATAACAAGGTACACATGTGTTGAATCCGCTTATTTTATGAATACAAAGCTGCTAAGAAAAGAAAACGCGAAACGCTTTACATTTTTCATATTTTTCACGTGACTGCTTAGAAGCTTTGATAAACATTCGATCACTGTAAATGTTTACGTTTATTTCGGTTTGTTTACAGTGCGGAACAATTTATGATAAAATGTAGGAACTCCACTCGTAGCATACGCTTCTTCATTCGTAATATGTGGTTCGATTTCATCAAGTTCAGGCAGCGCCCGCAGGATAGGTGTGCTAACAGGTTGGACAACCACAATATGCTCTCTCTTTTTCCTTTCCATTAAGACATTGCTGATGAAGCGAACGGTGAAGAAGAAAAAGATTTCAACGAAGCTAAGCAAGCTGGCTCCAACGAATAGTCCTGTTGTACCTCCAACTGACACTAAAAAGTTTTCATAGTCATCATCTGCCTAGCTTTTTCCCAATGGGTGGTGGTCCTGGGGTCGGCTTCCAGTCTAACCAGATGCAGCTGAATACCAATATTTTACATAGAGCGACTGCCTATCTGACCTCCACAACCCAGTTTGGGTAATACGATACCCCTTGGTAAGACTGGTTGTTAGACTTTCGGGCTTCTGACGACCCGTAACGACTGTCAAAGATCTACGAATGACAGCCGGGACCAACGGTTTAACGTGCTTTCCGAGGCACGGAGGGGTCTTGGTATTTAAAGATGGTCACCCATTCACGGACTAAACGAGGCCAGCGTAGCTTAACCTGATCGATCGACCCGTGCGGCTGTTATAACTTAGCCACAAGCCCCCCCCGCACTAAAAAGTTTTCATAAAGTTATTAATTAACTGACTTGCACTTCAGTCAAAAGAGCATTAGCTATGATTTTTTTACTCAAGCCATTTATATCAATTAAACCTCTTTTGAGCTGTAATAGTCAGCCAATTAAAAAGATGAAGTGAGTTGTCCATTCCAAAGCGTAGTAGTTTCCTATGGAAAAGAACGTAACGAGCGTAATATAAAATTATATATAGGTACTTACCGACCAAATCAAGACGACTCCTAACAACATTTCTTTTGAACCTTTCAGTGGGTAAATAAGCGAGAATAACTTCAACGCGCGCCTTCTTTTTGTGAGCTTTTCCTTTAACCCTGAAACAATAATGGCTGATAAGAAATAAAACAAAGATCAACACTAAATAAGCTGGTAAATAAATGTTATGAAAATGAAAATGTTTTACCAAGAGATGAAATCTCGTTAAAAAAATAACAAATTTTATAAAACGGGGAAAAAATTGGTGATGATGAGAGCCTAAGCTTATAGAAAAGTACGTACAGCCGATGATGGACTGTGTCTTTGTTTGATGATCAGGATATTATTATCATCAATATATTATTATAAGTATTCCTAAGTATTACAATATATTATTGTAAGTATTCTTCTTCGTGCCGTGGGCCCGTGGCGTTAGTTTGAAAAAGTATTTTATAGTAAATTATAACAGAGATCTGAGCATTATCTGCTCCAATAGTGGACGAGTTTAAAGTTGGAGCATGTCAAAGTTGTAAAAAAAACTACTAAACTGGCTAAAAAAATATATACAGTATACAATATTTGCAGTTTTATTTTCCGTCAGAATTGAGATCATGGCTCCTTTGAACACTTTGCCTTATTGGCCATAGTTTCGAATTTAGCCTGATGTGATGCCACCACCGCAACAATCACGTTCATTCACGCGGCTGACAATCTGACATGTATATATTCCCCCACTTTCATGCAGCTGACCAGTTATTTTTGAGTTGAAGATGATCCTAAAAACTGTCCCATAAGGTTTTGGCACGGATGGAGCATACGGTGGAGGTCTGCCCGGCTTGGGCGGTGCACCGCCGTGTCCTCGTGGAGGTGATCGGCAGCGGCGATCTCTCGCGTCCGACCCTGGTCCAGGCCATGGTACGGAGCGAGAGAGCATGGCTAGCAGTCGCTTCCTTCAGCGAAGCAGTTATGCTCGCAAATAGGGAGGCGGCGCACGTGAGAGAGATGCAGTACATGCGCCCTCACAGCCGTGGCCTTCGCAGGAGACGCCCTGGGAGTCGGGAATCCCAGGTTGATTCCCGGCCACCGTAGGCACGGGCTTGCGGATGGCGAGTAATGGGTAGCTCGTTGTCCGGTAAGGACCAAGCCCGAGTCGACGGCGCGTTGTGTTCCACGCGCGCCTCAAAGAGATGTCAGCAGCAACTGATGGGGCCCGCAAGGGCCGATGCCTGCCAGGGGTGCGGGTTGTTCGAAAGAGATACCGCGGCTCCTGGCACACAGGTAACTGAGGGAACACGGGTGGGTTTTAGTCAGTAAAAGTCTGACACGCCCTCCCGCTCCGCCCAGAGTGGGAGAAGTTTGATAACCCACCCAAAAAAAAAAATTTTTTTTGGCACGGCATGAAATATGACTATTTTAATTAGTTTTTTTTTACAACTTTGAGATGCTCTAACTTAACATTCCCCTTTAGGTCTGGCGACTGACTCTCACCGTTAATGACCACTAGA
The DNA here is from genome assembly GCA_949091785.1 of Polymixis lichenea. NCBI lineage: Eukaryota > Metazoa > Arthropoda > Insecta > Lepidoptera > Noctuidae > Polymixis > Polymixis lichenea. The sequence continues at coordinate 11,915,325 of OX420945.1, read as the reverse complement.
AATGCAGTGTAAGTGAAAACATCTTACGGGGTAGTGACATCCTTTATGATGGTAATCTCCGTTTCGTCACAGGAAGGCAGACAGTTACAAGAGAGTCCTGGCCGATTGGCCCAGGGAGGCTTCAGTGTGGTCAAGTGACTTGACAGTGTGTTGAGACAGGCCATTCCTGATAAATTGCATCGAGTTTCTTCAGCTGAAAAGTATTGAGGATGTTGTTAGTTTCTATTATTAAAAGCTTCTATCATGATCATAATACTTGCGAAAACTATGTTTTGAAATAAAGTAAAATTAAAAGAACCTGTGACGGTCTTGATAGTATTTTAAAGGTCAAATCGTGTGCGCTACTTACATTGCTAAACAAGTTTACTGGTTTTATTACCGTAATAATTAGATTGTGTTTTGTTATATAACAAAGTAATTACAACTGCCACCCACTTAGGGAATCAACGATGCGTTTATTTACAAAAGAGTCATACATATGAGTCATTGTAATGAGCATTCCATCCTCCCTTTTCTTCATGACCTACGTTTAACAGTGCCAGTAGAACAGTATATGACATGGTCTTGTAGGTATAGTTAAACTATTCTACGACAATTATTTTTTAATTATTTATTTATATACAGGCTCACCAATTGGACACAATACACAGCATTTTGTCATAATATAGATCTTGCATGAATATAAATTATAGGACAGCACGGCACTATCAATTAGCGTACTAGAACATTTTACTAAAACAATTATAAACATTTAACAACAAAACAAGAAACAAAAAAAAATATACTACGATATAGCTTAAAAATTCTGTTTTTTTTTTTTCTATCGATCCATTAATGAAATTCCTTTTAGAAGAACCTCCAAGATCGAAAGAACACTAATTAACGATAAGTGAATGCAAGTAGACTCACTGGTACCGAGAATGAAGTGGTCGTTGCATTGGCATGAGTCGAGTTGTGCTTGCTTTCGGCAGAGCACGGTACAGGCGCTGTACGAGTATTGAGGATACAACCCGCCATCGTTCTCGTGGTGGAACCGACAGGCTCGCTGCTCCGGCGTCGTGTCTGTTATCAAGGGATCGTTTTCTATGTTCCGCACTGACAGTATACGGCTGAATGAAGATACAACGTTAGTTAGCATTTTTTAAAGCTGGAGTCTAAAATTGCTTTTCTGCGACCTCTAGGTATACAAATAGATAACTATGGTCCCAATTCTCTGGGTTGAAATCTTCTTACCGGTAAATGTAGCCAGGTTGTATCTTTAAAGTAGAAGAATGCAGCGTAGTCACAGTTGGTACTTCATCCTCCCCCAGAGTGTACATCTAAATTGAACAGTTCATCTCAAATTATCGATGAAAATCGAATTTCAGATTTCAGACCGATCGATTCGCTACTGCCTAAACAACTTTTCCAAACTTAGAAGAGTTAGTACCTTACCATTGTTGTCAAAAATGCATCGAATTTAATAACTCCCCGCAGATTTTGCAAATTGTTCACCATTGGATATGGGTGAGGTTCTCTGCAACAATAAAGTATTGGCAGAACAGAAAAACGTTTCCTTGATTACGTTTTCAGTAACATAAAGAAGTACCTACTTTGTTTGTATGGAATTCAAAATGAAACACGGTCCTATGTCAGTTTCAATGGGTTGAAAATATTCACAGCAGGGAAATTCTTCATCGTTGTAAGTGCAGTTCTTTATAATCTTGGTGCACTCGCTTCGCACAAGACTTGCGTAGTAGGTGTAGTTAGATTTAGGACACAAGGGGTCAGGATCGGGGTTGAGGTAGCATGTGCCAACGAGTACATAGGTAACACCGCGAAAGTAGGCAATTTCCTTTAGTGCATCTTCTAAGTCCAACAGATGACCGGGAGGCCAAATACTGTAAGAAGAAACATAAATATTGGCAATGGCACCGAGTATAAGTAATCAACTTATGTCTTACTGATACAATTTTACTTTTACTTACGTATCAGACACGTTGAAGATTTTAGGGTTGTTAGCTATCTCACAAATAGCCACAGTTGGCATCTTCGTCTCCCAGTCAGTGTAGGTGGTCTCCAAACCAAAGCTGATGGGGCTAGTAAGGAAAGCGTCCCATGCGGAGATGATGAGGAGTGCAGACCCGTACCATGATAGAATTACTAGCACCAGCCATAATATTCTGGTGAAATATTGATTAACTTATGGTTTTTCTGTCTCAGGCAATAAAAAGTTGATTGATCTGCTACCTTACCTTTCAGTTACATGTTTAGTATCATCAGCAATATAATGTATACCAGCAAACGTGCAATTAGCACAATAATCTTTAATTAACTCCTTACATATTGTTGTTTTTGTTTTAGACATATTGAAAACAATAAATATGTTTATTTGCACAAGTCGTTTAATGGTATTGTCACGGCTAACGAAAGTATTATGGTAACGTACGGTATGGTACGGCTAATAAAAGTAACACCAGTAGCGGTTCATGTTGTGCAATACTGTGAATTATTAATTATGTAGAATTATGACATTTCATGATTATACAGAGCAACAACGACTGCCTAGCGTCCAAGGTCACTTCTTCCATTTCAAATAAAACAACCTTGTGTATGTAATTGTTTTGTTTATTTTCAACAATGGCGGTTCACACTAAAAAATCAACAAACATACAAAATAATGGTTTTCAAACAATATTGTACTCAATACAATCACAAGTACCACTTTACACTAACAATATTTAAATATATTTACACAGTTAAATCTATCTTAGTCTTGGCAATATATTTGACATGATACAACAGGTATTTGGACCCAATAACGTTTGAGAGGTGTCGTCGTTCTCCTTTAACCAAATCCTTAATCAAAACTAACCGTGAATTGAACGGTCAGTTACTTGAATCGCTATAATAAAGCTGATTAAGTTTTCATTTAATCGCCAAATCTTCAGATACAGGATAAATTTTAACCAGTGCGCAAACTGTAAGCATGAATTCAGCATATGATTCTAGATCTAGACCCTCTAGTGTACAAAATTTTCGTCGGTTATCAAAATAAAAATGAGGTATTCCATACATTTTCACCGCGTAGGTAGATATTGCACTTTTCTATGTAACAGCTGATTTTTTTTTTGATAACCGACGTAAAATTTCTACGCTAGGGGGTCTAGAAACATTATTATGGTGAATGGTTACAGCTTGCGCGCTGGTTAAAATGTTATCCTATAAAGAGAATACTACTAAAAGTCGTCGCATAACTTATTCTAGATTTTTTGGAAACCCCCGAAAACATCAAAAAATTAAACTCTAAATAACGTGCAAAACTACAGTCTACAAGTATTGTAAGAAATCCTGGGTGGGGAAGTATGATGAATCATAAAACTGTTGTTCGTTCCACTCTTCAGGCCAAGTAATAGGGATGTGGTTGTTTTTATGACTCACTTCCGATGGCGGAAACCTTTTCCTTGGGATCAGTCCTGCGTGTGTGAGGAGTTTATATATTTCTTTTCGTGGTACATCATTAGCATCTCGCGCGTAAACCTTGAAAGTAAAATAAAGTGACTTGAGTAAATAAAGGAGGTTCATTAATTGGAATAGCTACGAAAAATATTGGGATATTTAATGAATCGGTGCAAAATTAGCATTTCAATTGGATTCAGTATATTTGAGTATAAATGAGTTCTTACCAGATTCTCTCCTTTGTGTAACAGGCTGGTCAGTGGCAACACTTTCAGTAGGTGAGGGTTGCGTAGCGCTGGACTCCTCTGTAGAGGGTGCAAGCTTTCTTCTTCCCGCCTCACCGCTAGGACATCAGGGTGGGGAGGCGGCAGGCACCTCACTAGGCACATGCATGTTGTTAGCAGGAACACCAGTGTCTTCATTGTAAACAACTGCAAATGTTTGATAAAATATGGATTTGGTTAAGTTAGAAACATTTGCTTTTCGAGTCTACGCATCTGAAACATTGAGATCAGCGTAACCCCGCGTTTACACCCAATTCAATTTGTGTAAAATAGTTGTCCAAGGCATATCGTGTATATAACATCCGTGGCTTACATTTTTGTCGTTGTTTATCATTTATTTAAAAACAATATTTTGTCCTTACAATTAAACAAAGCACACTATTAGACCTCTGGGGTCTGTCTTAGCATGCCATGGTCTGGAATTACGCAACGCGCTACTGCAAAATTACGGTAAAATGGAGTTGTAATATTCTTTGAGCTTGTGTTTTACGTTTTTTCTGTTCATTAAGTCGCGAATGTCTATAGGTATTTGGTTTAATATGACGGGTATTGTGAAAGATGCTGTGCGCCTACCATAAAAAATATTTTTACGTGGCACTTTAAGTGATTTTAATTTTGACTGACGAGTATTCACATCATATTTCACGGGAATCTGGATCTCAACGTTGTCAAAATGTTCTAAGAGAAACAAGTACTCAGCGCGGGCTAGAACTGGTAATACATTGCATGTGTGTTTCAGACATGAATTGTTAATTATTTTGTTCACCTTTTCAAATTTTTACAAGTTTACTGCAAGTTGTCAATACAACTAGGCTTTACAACTTGTTTTATAGGTGAAAGAAAAACGAAGACACAATATGTAGGAGAGCATGTTTTATACCTTCGGTAAACCGAAGGAACTCTGGGTTAGACGGTTTACGAAACAGGTGACCCGTGACTGGTGATGATGGTTAATGTGACAAATGAAAGATCAAAGAAATAAGTAAGTGTTGTTATTATATATACGTAGGCATTATTATTTCCCATAATTACGTAATCATTTGTTTTCTAAAATAAAACAATGAATTCTTTCGAATAAAAAGTGAAGAGGAGCATTATTTTGTCATGTAGGACGTCAAGTGCTTTTGTCATGAATCATATTAATTGTGTTTTCCCACCCAAAAAAAAATCATAGTAATTGTGTGGGTGACATGAATACCGTTGCTATTCAAAACGTAGCATAGCTACAGGTTCCATTCATTAAAACCTTTAAAGTCATTAAACTTGAACAATGTGATGACACACTTTGTTATGATTTCTTCATATTTCACACATTGTGTAAATCTAAAGAGGAATTTTAAATATTAGGTCTGTATGGTATCCATCGAAATATGCACCACAAGCGTAGGCGATTCTTGAACTTCACGATACAATTTCGCGAACTCATCAATCTTGACGAGTATAAGCAGGTAGATAGGTACTCGTCCATATGTATAGTAATTTTCCAAACACTTGCAACTGTAGCAATTGACACTAATAAACAACTGTTATTAATAGTAATCGTAAGAGCAGCCTACGGCTGGCCGTTAGCAAACACACGTGCTTTCGGACAATGCCCCAAGGTCGGAGAATCAAAACATAACACACTTTCAAACCATCAGCGTATTCGGCGGACAATCCAATCGCAGCCGTTGCCCAATGTTCGAGAACATACACATCTCATACCATTTACCTTTACGAGACTACAACAACACAGATCGCGTAAAATATTGATCTTATTTGCTGTCGTTACTATATTGCTGACTCTATATAGTTGCCTGCCACGTTGAGATTTCTACCCGATTGCTGGCACTAGGCTCGCCCGCTATTGGCCCTATTGCATGGGACATAATCATAACTGGTGAAATCTGGGTGTACTATAGGTACACCTCTGCCCATCCCTATGGGGAAACAAGGCGTGATGTTATGCTATGTTATGTTTACTATATTGCTACAAAACAAACATGGCAATGAAAATGTTAACCAACGAAATGTTGTTTTGGTTGCTCAAAATGATGTTATTGGGTAACGTGACTAAATGAAGTTGAATGCAAATAATCTGCAAGAAATGCACGTGTCCTTTCATTCATAATGTTGCCACATAGGTCAACATTAGCTAGGTATAGCCGACTTGTGTTAACAAATGTTTGCCCTTTGGACTGTGCACTAAGAACGAAGAGCTTACCAAACAGGGCCCCAATTCTTTATCGTTATAATGATCCCCCGCGGAATCTTACTACGTTCAAGTTTGAACGTCAATACCGTCATTATCGTTTTTTTAAAACCAATGTAACGGTAAGGAATCGAAATGTTATATTTTCCAAGACAATCTGTCGATATTATTAATACGATATTAGCAGAATTCGTGTGTGATTGACGTGGTTACGAGTAAGGAATCGTTAAGTGGTCATAGTGAATTCAGGCCCAGCTAGGACTCTGCATTTATTAGCACATTAGTAACTAACCAGAAACAAAGGACATGAACGTGCACAGGCAGTGCGTGGTATATGAAGCTAATAGTTGAATATCGGGATATCCCCATGTTAATAAAAATGTCATCAATTTATTTTGAGCATGATTGAAATCATTATGTCATGAACAACAGTTAAAGACGTTTAAGAAATGGACATGAACATTCGTTGAAGAAATGGAGAAAGGTTACATGAGAATGCCACAAGAAAGTACGATAGCTCAAATAATTAATAAAAAAGAAAAAAATCTATTCTATTCTATTTGTCTCTGTGACAATGAAGCCGAGGTCGACCATTCTGCCAATATATGAGAAAAGGTGTGGAAAAAATAAAGAATACTTAACATATAGATCATCCAATAGGTACTATTATAGTAAATCATTGATTTTAATGTGAAACCTATTAGTATACTGAGCAAACACAGTACATACTGTTATATTAGGTACTTATACTTAATACAAAATAATGTTGTTTTCTAACTACAGACATTTTTTTTTGTGGGGTAGTTATTTGAAACGATAATGTGAATTAAAGCTTAAAACTAAAATTCATTACGTCAGCTATTAGCTTACCTGAAAATATGAGAATCCGTTTTAGTTCAAACACAATTGTCCGAAAACTGTTTGTCAAATATTTGTCACAAATACACTCCACTATGATACCAAACACAAAAAACTTCAGGATTATAAATACTTAATTGTATCTATCGAAGCTAGTGTCTTCAAGTGAGGCTGACCAACATTTGCAATGAGGAATCGCCAAGAGAATGGTCACTGGCGCCTGCGACCCACCTCCACCGCGTGTGTTGCGCCAAACCTTGGGTATCAAAATATTATACCAACAATGTTCCGAAGTATTTCTTATGATGCGTTGTTGGTTCATACATACCTAAAAGTTTTCCAGGAAATGTCGCATTTTCCTTTTTGTGAATTTCTATTAAAATTTTAGATTGCAAACCGGTCAATTAATTAAAGATAGGCAGGTAAAAGAAAGTTTATATTAATTAGGCAACACATTGTTCGGTTTGGTTAGATGTTGATTTAAGGCTCGTGCAGACTGGCGCGACGCGACGGTCGCGTCGCGACACTTGTAGAACAATTTCTATGAAAACTTCATGGAAATTGTTCTACAAGTGTCGCGTGTTTTCGCGTCGCGCCTGTTTGAAGAAGCCTTTATAGTTGACAATTTCACGACGGTGTTGTAGTGGTGTGAAGGAAGGAATCACGGTTGTTTCTTTTTCGTTTAAAAAAAAAAACATATTTCAGTAATTTTTCCTAAACATTTATTTACCCTCTTGTAGTAAAAGGTTGATTAAAAAAAAAATAACACAATTTTTTTTAATTAGATGCTAGTCATTACTTCAAGCAATGATTATGAATAAGTGGGTTAGGTATTGCGACAATTTGGTATAATTATGTTGGGTACAATTAAGATAACTTTTCTGTTTAAAATATACAAGTAAATAAAGCAAAAATATAGTAGGTATTGCAATGTATTTACGACCTGGACCTTGTGTACTTTTAAATCAGTAATAATGTAAAACGATGATTCATCGAAATGAATTGCAAAATCTTAACGAACCGATAGTGCTATTTATTAAATAATATTATTCATTGCCGTTACTTAACTTTGTGTTTCAAGGATTTTATTTGCGCTCTACTAACTCATAAGATGATTGTTATCATCGAATCAAAGGCTTGTCGCTAAAAAAGGACGTTCGAATTTAAAAGATGCGTGAAAGTCATGAAAAATATTTCTATTTCTATCTTTTACTCCATCTTTTTTAATATTTTGACACACTTTAATATAATCAGACTGTAACGTTCCCACTGCCACACAGCCACAGGCCTCATCTCTGTGAGATAGTGTATTATAAATTTATAATTCACCACAGGGGCCCAATGCGGGTTGGTAGATGTCAGATGTCTTCGAACTTTTTGGTTTTAGGACATGCCGGTGTCCTCACGATATTGTCCTTCACCACTTTGGGAGCAATGGTGATGAAATTATATACACAAAGTAAACTGCCTACCTGCGTTCGAACCCACGGCCTACAACTCGCAGGTCGAGGTCGATACCACTGGGCTACCACTGCTCTACAATCTTTAATAATTGGACAGAATTCGAGCTTGAGACCTCTTACATCCAACGGCTGCGCTAGTCGCTAATAAAAGCAATTTAATGAAGCTCAATTTTTGTTTTTATTTTATTGGGTGGGAAATCATCACATAACGTCTCCCGCTCTGGGTGGAGCAGGAGGGCGTGTCAGATTTACTGACTAAAACCCACCCTTGTTCCCTCAGTTGCCTGTGTGCTAGAAGCAGCGGTATCTCTTTCGAATTACCCGCACCCCTGGCAGAGCTCAAAAGGGTCATAAATTATTTTAATGTCCACGTACCGCTCAGGGATAACAGTTTGTTATTACGAAATGGTAATTGGTGTGCTGTGCACTATACAGTAATGTTTTTGATATACATGAAAATATCGTGTCTAGAGTGCATTGCATTTGTTTTTCAATGATATGTGGTAGGTCAGATTGGCGTGTAACATGCAAGCAAACATTATTACCTGAAGTATGTATTACCTTGCTAATTGTTATAACGAATGCATACAGAGCTTTTAGATTTCTCCGTAAGTGGTACTTTATACCCAGCATGACAGGTTTTACCTATGTGTGTAAATCTAATGCTAATAAACGAAAAAATGTTGCGTCTTTTATGTCAATCGTATTTACAAATATGAAATTACATGTTACTCTGTTGCGAGACTCAGAATCAAAGGTAAGCAATGAAATCGCAATTAAGAGTAAGTATTTCAAAATTATTTTTTTTCTCTTGATGTAAAGTTACACACTCATGTAATTTTAAACTGATGTAATTCTACTAAGTTGTTGTTGAGATTAAAAAAAAAAAAACGCTCGTGATCATTTTTGAATTTGGAACACTACTGACACGATTTAATGATATTTTTTTAGACCATAACACAGAATGCAGAGAGGTGTTTCGATATTGTTTTAAGTTTTTCCTGCTATATTATACTATACCTATGTCGAGTCTGCATCCGGTTAGACTGGAAGCCGACCCCAACGTAGTTGGGAAAAGGCTAGGCAGATGATGATGACCTATGTCGAGACTAGGTGCTAAACGCTGCCAAGTCTGTATCTAAAAGCTGTTTGTTGTCTGTTTTAACTAAACAGCGGGCTTGATTGGGCTTAACAATTAGGTTTAGGAAATTTTAAATGGCCTATAACCTTTCAAAAAATTGGGCTATAAAATGCAAACACATTTCTCCAAATCCGACTGACAGTTCGAAAGATTATTATTCGTATGTTCGTGTAGCTTTTTATTTGCGTTTTTATAGATTAGCATAGATAAGTAGTTTAAGATGATGCGAAAATAATTAACCTTGTCAAAATGTATATTTGCTTACTAAAATATTATAATAACATGTGTAATCTGAATTGGAATGTTACGCATAACAGTTTCATTGTCTCATGCAGATTAGTTTACGCAAGAGCGCGTGACCAACGGAGCCTGCGCGGGCGCCGCCGGCCGCCGGCTTCGTTCTGACACGATGGGGAAAGGACGTCAGAACTAGCCACCTGACCAGTGGATGTAACAACAAGTGTTGGTAATGTTTCAATTATTTTGACGTAAGTTCTACTCGCCTGCCGCTCAGGTGGATTTAGTTCACAAACTATTGCATGGGTTCAAAGTGCTGAACGAAGACTTTGACCCAAGTTTCGTTGTCCTAGCTATGGAGAAAGATTATAAATTGTGTACATAGTAATTGTATAGAGATTATGGATAAGGTAGTATGTGCAGAAGTATAAAATTATAGTGTTTCTATCTATTTGTTCTTTTTCTCATTGCAAAATAGTTGAAGCCGGAAATGCGAAAAACTCTTTTCATAACGGGATCGGTAATATTCTAGTTCGTATCTAACTATTACAAGACAATCTTAATCATCTTGTTATGAATGACAAACATGAAACAGATAATCATTGCAATATCAAAAACGTAAAATTCCACACATTATAAGTGAATGTGGGCGGAATCGGAGATGGTCAAATTGTTTGGCAATGGGTTTTGCAATTATGTTGCGAGTCCGATCGAAATGCCTACACCTATGATAGTAAGGTGCTCTATAGTCATGTGACTAGGTCTCGGTTTCGTCAACTTTTAAACTATTATATTTCTAGGACAGTTCTTGCACAAATTAAAATGTTATCTAGAATCAGAATTACGCACAGGCCGACCTTGAATCGAAATTCCTTAAACTCTTTTTTCGTGTTGTTGTGTTCCATGGACTAAACTAAGCTATTAATCATATTTTATCGTTTTAAAATCAATAGACACTAGTAATACACGAGAAGAATCGATAAATCACAGCAATTAACTTCACATCAAAGCTCGATGTTATCGTCAAATAGAATATTTAACAACTGCTATTTATTTTCCCATAAAGAACTTCAAAAACAAATTAGACTCGTTGCTTGGTTGGAATAGTAGTCGTTAAAAAGGTTTGATACAGTAAAAAAAAACTAGTTTAACCAGGGCGTATAATGGGAAGAAATTCAGTAAGTTCGTCTGAATTTGCATATCGACGTCGTTTACGCAGGAGAGCTCCGGCACCGAACCAACTTGATGTACTAAAGGCGAGTATGAAGACAGTCAGCAAGGAGTATTGCGAGGAGTCCTCCATTTGCGGGCTGAAGCATCTTGTTGACGAAAATACTCCGTTCATTGAAAGGTGTGTGGTCGTACGTAAGAGTTACTTTGCGGAATAGGTGGGTTAACACTAATGTAGGTAGGTATGTACTTGGATTATTGCTCGTTACTGAGTTGCAGATAAACTTGTCATGAACTTGTTCAGCTGGCTCTCGTAAGGTGTGTATACTTGCCGTAATTACTACAACTTAGAAGTGGAAAGACTGGTTGTTTATTACATCACTTGAGATAACCCACGTTATACACTAAGGCGTAAAGCATACAATTAAAGACAGAAACAGGTACTATACTGTATCAGTGCCGTCAGAGACATATTCTATGTAGGTATCACTTGTGACGACTGTATGTGTTTATTGGATAACTTTGTCTTCGCCAATATAACGGTGTTTGCTACGACAATGAATTTGTCGGATTATCAAAGAATGTTCTTACGTTATTATTAATTTCATCTACAATCGTTCTCGTCCTTACTATAAATTATATTTTGTCTGTTTTCATTGTTCTTAAGGACTATTGTGCTACACTTTACACTTCACTCCACGTCATTTTACAGAATCATTTGGATCATAACACTAGTAGTTGGCCTGATCTGCTCCATATCCTTGGTGTGGATGACTTTCGAAAAGTACTACAGCGCGCCGCTGGTGACGACACAACTCCCCGAGGGTATCTCCGTCAACAAGATCATATTCCCTGCCGTTGGCATCTGCACTAACAACAGAATTAGCAGGCGAGCTGCTGCGGAGCTTGCCAAGAAATTGTAAGTAGACAATGTTCTATTAAGTTTTGATTCTACTCAGTTTTTAGCAGTGAAGAAAACTGCTGTCTTCTTTCTACAACGTGGTATTTTTTTAGTCTCATGTATCTACATACAAGCCCATCAAATGACAAATCATCATCGACTGTACAATGCCTAGCGGTCGACATTATGTTCTACTTGCATGAAAATTCCTTTTAGAAAATTAGGTACCTACGTACCTAGGGTCTAGATACGAATGGCAGGTTTTTCTGTTTATCATGTAACTTTGCAGACTCAAAGCGGAGCGGAACCAACATTACACTGAGAAGGATATGATGTCCCTTCTCTTCGGGCTCGGCCAGTTGTACGGATTTGGGGCAGTCAACTTCAACAACGTGTCGTCAATTAAACTGCACGATGCTTTGGGCGAATATGATGTACATGAGCTCATGAGAAATGTACGTCTTCATAAAGACCAGTAAATGATGAACAAACAATTGTATAGTGTCTAACTTTGTAGCTTATTATTAGTAGACTATTTGCTAGGACCAGCATTGGTATTTAGTTCTTCTTAATCTACAGCCACGGCGATACGTATCCATTTGTTTGAATACCATCCAATGAATCGACAAACAGAAGTATAGTCCTAACTAAGCTAACCAGTCTAAATAAATATATTGATAATCCTCCATACAAAGTAAATCTGTTTGCTTTAACATTAACTTTATGTATTGACTGGCAGTTAACACCTCGGTGTGAAGATCTTTTGCTTCGCTGCGTTTGGAACACAAAGATGACGAGTTGCCTAGATCTATTTGACTTTCGTCTGACTATGAACGGTTACTGCTGCACCTTTAACTATTTACGAAGCTACGATACTTTTTTTCACAGGTAAATATTTGAAGTCTCCTTCAAAATTCTTTATTTATTAACAACTAGCTTCTGGTCACGAACTTGCTACCATAAAGTCAGCCTTTTCAACGTAGTATTCCCCTCGTCGGCCCTAGTTGGTCGCGTCACCACAGGTAGTGTTTGCCGGAAGTCACCACTAAACAGAACTATGACACCACCCATCATGTCTTGGTTCCTGTGGATGTCCTGCAGGGTTCTGTTTACAGCTTCCACTGCTTTCCTATTTGCCATAGTGCATTCATTCACTGCTCATCTCCATAGGGGAATAGCGTGATGGTAATAATTTAAAAGGTTAACTGTAGCTATCTGCAATATTATAACCATTTGGCTCGTAATTTTACAATTTGCAGTAAAAACTGCAATACTGCTCAACCCCTGTAACAAATAGCGTGATAATTTATAATCTCCAGCCATGCTACAACCTGACCAGAGTTATAAGAATGATGTATCAAAATTTGAACAAAGTCTATACCGCTAGTTTTTGCGTGATGCTGGAACATACATTTACACAAATAGACAAAAATACAAGAAAAAAAAATATTTTGGGTATTCGAAAATGGTTCCCAGACCTCGCAAAAATTACTTAAGTAAAAAACGATGTCCTGTTTTGACTTCGCTACGATTTTATTATATGTATAGATTAATGATATGTCTAATGTTACATGTTTCTGCAGTAAAACCAGCAGCTCAAGAAACATTGATATGTACAAATACGGAAACAAATCGTTCTTTGACTTCGATCAGGGTCTCAAAGTTTTGTTACGACTTAATGAAAGTGACGATTTCTTCTACAATATACCGTTACAAGGGGCTCAGGTATTTGGTTATAAATTTAAAAAATATATTTAGGTGAAAATAAATATATGTAGTTTGAAATGTTTCTTTTTTTGCAGCTACAGTTCTCAGATGCATATGACTTTCCTGATTCACCAAGTGGAAGTTTCGCTATGCAAATTATTAGTCCTCGTGTAGAAGTGAGCACAAATATTATACTTAAGAATAAATCTTGTATATATCTCAGCACTCATCATGAAATATATTTAGTCGTCAGCTCAATGAATTGTAAAAATTACTTTCCACTACGATGAATCTATTCGCACGAATGAGCGCCGCTTCAAGGTGTATTTTTTAAAACTCACTCATGTGTAAGTTTAACGTTATAGATGACGGTGATGGTAACAGCTAGCTTCACAGAAGCGTCCCGAGACATCCAGCACGTGCCGATCAAATTGAGAAAATGTAGATTCTATGACGAATCGTCGTATCTCCCGTTTTACACGTACAGTGACTGCATGCTCAAATGTAGAATGCATTTTCTGTTGGACAATTGTAACTGTACCCCGTTCAATATGCCGAAGATGAGTTCTGCTAGAACGTGTAACATGAAAGATGTGCCTTGTCTTAGAACTTATTATTGTAAGTATTTTACAACTTTTGAATAAAGACGATGATTAAAGCCAGTCTGCCCTGAAAGGCCCGTGCGGTCGCACAGAGGTGACAGAAGGATATGCAGGACCTGCATTCTGATTTAGTTGATTTTATTAGTTACGGTCATCATCGTCGTTGGCTATAAGAGTAGGGGAGACCAAGAAAACGATGGATGGACAGTGTGAATGATGACATGGTTAGTACGGGGGTGATTACCGAGATGACGACTAATAGAGAAGTTTGGAAAAAAAATTACATGTTGCGCCGACCCTAAACAAATAGGCATAAGGGCAGGAGAATGGTGATTCAGCCCGATCCAGTTTGTCCCTTGTTGCCCTCTACCAGCGATGCGATATCCGTACCCTACAGGGTGTGCTCTTAGCGAGCAGTCGCTATAGTTTTATGTTTTTAATCCCTGGCTGGAAGCCTTAATTTATTACATGGCAGTTCAGTTAAGCAGCCGACAACCTCACAGGTTGACCTGCGAGATGTCATAAAAAGAGAATGATGACGAGTTACGATCACCATCATAATACTTAGGTACCTTAACATTTTCAGCGCAATCCATATCTGTACGTCCGAACGACGATGAGAACATTCCAGAAGAGTTAGAGCTGGAGGCAGTTAACGGCGGCATCGATTGTCCAATGTGCCACCCGACCTGTTCCAAGACAGCATACAGCTATGACTTTAACAATGTGCTCATATACCCGGAATATCTTAACACCGTGCCAGACAGTGAACAGGATGATTGGTTGTAAGTTCTTCTATATTTTAGCTCTCAGTTAAGTGACCTTTGGGTCACTTAACTCATTTCCTGGATGCAACATTGCGCTAGCTTAGTTTAAGTACAATAAAAACGATGCCTCGATTAAGCGTTTACTATTTGTGGGTTAAAGTCGGATCTAGATCAGAATTAAATAGATTTTTCATTGAACTTAATTATTACTTCTATCTAATTTAGTTGTACAATTTGATAGAACATAATATTTACTTGTAACTCCACATTTAAAATGAGTACAAACCTATCTAGTTATTTAAGATACCAGATTGAAAAGATAGATTTCTAGAAAACTGATAATTTATTCGCATTTCATCGATATAATTTTTTTTACAATGTATAAAAATGTAAGATTAATCAAATAAATTTAATACAATCAAGCAAAGTCACATTTTCACTATTTTATTTTCGTATCTCAAAAGTTTTAAAAGCGCAGCTAGATATGGGAGTCTCGTTGTTGAAAGAAGCTTTCTCGATCCTCGATTTGGGGCTTCCCTCCTTTTGCAACCAAGTCTTCATTTTTGTGACAGCCACGGTAGGCCCTTGCAACTGTCCTATCACGGTACCTTGAGCAGTATTCATCACCCATCCTCTGAGCCCTAGATCCGAGGCTCTCTTTTTAGTATGTTTCCTAAAGAAAACACCTTGCACTTTTCCGAAAACTTCAAAATCTACAGATGCATAATTAACGTCTGCCATACCAGCAGACAAAAATGTATTATTTTATACGAAAATTAATAAAAGGTCAGAAAAAAATTACGAATGTTTTGTGGTATACGAAGAGTTAACTTCACATTTTGACAGTGTTGATTGTTGACATCGTCGTTAGGGAAACGAAAGTTAAGAGCGCTTCATGCCTGTTTATCGCGAAGGTTGTCATGGAACTAACAAGTAGGCTAGTTACTACATTAAAAAGTTTATACGTTCTGAGCAAATACCTTCTAAACAATTTAAAATATGATTGTAAAAGCATACCTAAGAATGGATAAAGTGGGAGAAACCTATATTTTACTGAAAGCAGCAAATGAAATAACTTCGGAGTACAAATAGGGAAATGTAGGCAGCACTTTGTTATGCGAAGCGCGTTGTCATTTGAATACATTTGTTCTTAACAAGAACAATGCCATTTGTTGCAGGCAAGGCGTGAATTTCAACGGAACCTCGCAAGTTCGAGTGAAGTACGCGAGGGATGTAGCCGACTGCTACGGCCAGAATGTTATTATGAAGTGGTTCGATTTGATTAGTAAGTATTGTTAATAGGCATACTAGTTTAATTTCAGTTGCGTGGTCCATAAATCACCATGCATAGTCTTGAAATGATATATGGTATAATGATATATAACCCTGTAAGTGTCGTGCTTGTACGTAGATATTATATGATAAACATCAATAATTTCGGATTCGGATATTTGTTATCTAAAACAATTATACAGGGTGGTAGGGACATCGACGCGCAACCCGTTATACTCAATACTCAATATCTTTATTTATCTTTTTACACGCTTTATATTAGCTTCACTTGTATGTTTGTTTGTATGTAACCGACTCCTTTGGACGCTATTTTGACCTACTTTAAACGGTCAGATTTCATTTAAACTTTGTAGACTTATCGAGGACCTATGGCAATTCAATAATTAAAAAAAAAATAGAAAAAAACACGCTTTTTAGTTAGCAAAACTAAAAAATAGAAAAAGAATCATAGTTTTAAAAAACTAAAAAAACACGCTATAAAAACCAAACTAAAAAGTAGAAAATAATTTAATTCTATTAAAAAGCGTGGGGTGCTTTTTGAGGTATTTTTATAATCAAGTAATATCAAGCACCCCACGATTTTTAATAGAATTTAATTATTTTCTACTTTTTAGTTTGGTTTGTGAAATGATTGAGTATTGAGTATTGGTTACGAACGCGAAAATTTTTAAAAGGTTTTAAAAAATTGGCTATGCCACACATTTTGATCGTTTAGGTATTGCAATTATCTTTAAAACAACTGAGTTCTTTTTTATAACTGATTATTTTTTTTACGCTACTTGTAAAACCATATGCTGAGTTCATGGTTTCAATGCACAGCTCACAGGCACTATAAAATAGGAATGTTTGACGGTATGTGAGAAATGTGAAGCCGAATGCAGGTACTTATTCTTTTATCTTCCTGTCATCAGGCAACATCGGTTCTACCTGCGGCTTCATCACCGGTTTCAGCTTCGTTTCGGTGTTAGAATTCATTTACTTCTTCGCCGTGAAGTTGACGCGAGAGGTTCGTTCGCGACGGCAACGTGGCAAGAGAAGTACTAACGTGGTCATTAAAACTCGGAGACCGGCACATTTCGAGCACATCAGGACATACCGACCGATTTACTGGAACGAAATTGCGGCTAGTAGTACTAGACCTGGACAGAAATCCACTTAAATATCATGGGAAGAAAGAGTTACCTTCGAAAATATTGTGATTTGTTAGTTGTTGAATTTTTTAAGTAGGAGGTACAGTACAAGTTGAAATCAGTGAAATCTATCAAAACTTATTATACAGGCACTCGATGTAGATATATTTATTAGGTAATTTGTGTCTAGTGGGTAGAAGCATAGAAAAACTTTGTGTAGTAGGTATATACACAACATTAGATATAACGCCACACAATTACACAAATTGTTATCATTATAATGGTTCTACTATTGGAACAGTTGTGCCGTTCTCATTCTGATTAAAATCTTTATTAGACTTAGGCACCTGTCGTAAATTCGTAATCATCATTACATCTCCATTATTTATTTGTTCTGAATCATGTACGTTGTTGTCATGCACGAAAGCTGTTGTATAAAAATAAAATTTAAAAATAAAAATAGTTTAGTCATTTCGGATCCTCAGCACTTTTTGGTGTACCTTGTGATATGTCATCAAAAGAATCTTGGAAAAGATACTTGGAGATTTGGTGGAATGGAATCAAAAGTTTGCCGCAAACGACATCCATCCATGGATTTAGATTCATTGCTGATAATAAAAGACATTGGGTGGAAAGGTAATTAAATGAAAGTAACTGACACAAATAATACCCTGACTCTAAAATTAGTTTTCTGGTAAATTGAATGAGAAGTTCTTTGATTAAATCTGAGGTATCTTGAAATATAACATATGTATTGCGTATGTTTCAGAATATTTTGGCTAATAGTTGTAGCTCTATCATGGTATTGTTCGTCCCTGTTGATAGCAGCTCAGTACGATGCCTTCCAGAATAATCCCATCTCCTTCGTCGTGGAGACAACGTACAAGGACTGGAACACAGAGTTCCCGGCAGTTGTTGTTTGTGAAAATGACAATTCGAACCGCGTCGAAGCCATATCTGATAAGTAAATCTTGTTTTCCATACGTTCATGTCGCTCAAGTTCAGAGAAGTTTTAAAAAGCTCTCACGTAGCGGTAACCGAAACTTCAGCGATAGATTTTGAAATGAAAGTTGGTTTAGCAGGAAATTAGCTTACGGTTTGGTTGATAGAATTGATCTGAAAAGTTCTACCTAAGACTAAAAGCATTCAGGGTTCTGAATGCTCATAGACCACAATTCCTAAATAACCGTGCGTTACCATCATACCAAAAATATACATATGTATTAATCACGAGTAGTTGGTAAACGTAGTAACTTAGTAAAACAGACTACTTGGTAACAGTCATTTCCTAAGCGGACTAAGTCGGATGGTAAAAGTAAAATGCACCTATGATAGCTCTCGTATTACTCTTCATTTCCTTTGAAGGTATCGTCTCTCCTTGAGATATTTTTCAAGTTTCTAGTTTTATTGTAGAGGGAAGGTCTCATGGTCTCTCTTATTGGTTCTTAAATTATTATTTGTAGATTATGGGGAGAAAATCACGATTTCAACATGGAAGAAGTGTTAAAAGAGTTAGCTTTTTTCAAAGGAATTACTTATTATACGTCAGAATTTTGTAACTTAGTGGAGCCGCTGCCGGACTGTATGCAAACGAACCTGACGTATTATGCTAATTTAGTAAGTATCTAAGCCTCTTTAATGTAAATAAATTCAGGTTTCTGTGCTGTTGTATTTGAAATTCATTGGGGAAACATGCAATCTCGTAATGGTTTCTGATATTAGCTTATTGGGGACTAGTTTAACGTACTTACAGAAACGAACTTGATGCATGAGTATAATCTGATATTTTGCTACGTAGATCGTGATATCATTCCTTCTTCAAGAACATTCACGGACTTATAAACATCTTTGGAATATTTTTACCATTTATTCAGGTCAGGAGCACCTGTGAGGAAACTCTAGCGAACTGTTCATGGAATGGGATCCCATTCGAATGTTGCAAGTACTTCAGACCTATGGACACTGAGCTCGGAACGTGTTATGCTATTAATACTTTGCAAGGAAGGTAAGGGAAAGTGCCAATCGATACTCCTAGGTATGTGAAAGGTATAACTACTGCACGTAATAATCTGTTGCATCACTATTTCATTTTCTTCCGGGAGTGAAATTGTTTCAAAGTAGTTGGATGGATATCAGCTTCTCAAGACTGGAGATCACTGGTTCCTAGGCATATGGATCGGTATTTTGTTGCTTTTTACGAAAAACACTTGAAAATTGGAGATGGTCTATTTTTCGACAAGGATCCCGGCCGTGGCAACTCGCATTAAAAGCATGGAAGAAAATTTCATGCTCCTGCTGCAATGCCCATTATCTCTTTTTTTCAAGTTAAATAATACCACTGCCAAATATGATACAATAAAGGGGTTTGTGGCTAAGGGGCCATCCATAAATTGCGTCACACGTTAAGGGGGAGGGGGTCAACGAAATGTGACATTGTGTGACAAGGGACAGGGGGGTCAAAAGATTTATGACGTCACATGTTAAAATACTACTAAAACAAAAATACTAAAACTCAAAATTTATATGTAAACCAAAAACTTAAAATATTACTAACTCGATCTATATTTACAAGGCTTATAATATGTAGGTTTAAGTCGCCGGTGAGTGCTGTTATAGTAAAAATTAAAAAATGAACGAACTGCTGTATTAATTTAATGATGTATTTCTAAATATAAAATTGAAAAATATGTGACGTATACACACAAGGGAAGAGGAGGTTTCACAAGTGAGACCACCTGTGACAAGGACGGGGGAGGGGTCAGAAAACCGTAAAATTTGTGTGAAGTAATTTATGGATGGCCCCTAAGTGATAACAGCCGCACGGGTCGATCGATCAGGTTAAGTTACGCTTGCCGCGGTTGGTCCGTGGATGGGTGAATATCTTTACATACCAAGATCCTTCTGTGCCTCGGAAAGCACGTTAAGCCCTTGGTCCTGGCTAGATTTGCGGATCTTTGACAGTCGTCACGGGTCGTCAGAGGCCTAAAAATCTGACGGGTCGTCAGAGGCCTAAAAATCTGACAACCAGTCTTACTTTTTTGGAGGTTAGATAGGCAGTCTCTTTATGTAAAAAACCTGCATTCAGGTGCATCCAGCTAGACTGGAAGCCGACATAGTTGGGAAAAAGGTAGGTAGATGATGAAAGTCTAACTACTTGCTAATTTTTTGAACATATTTTTTAGAGAAAGGAGTTCTCCTAGATTAGACATGGCGAGTAATCGCACAACAGGCCCTGGAGCTATCAGATTCGATGTTATGGTGACTGCAAACACTTACATTTTGAACGAGGAAGAAGTACCGACGCTCACTACTATAGGTTCCGATGTTTTAACAGTGGGACAAGAAATATTTCACAAGTAAGTTATATACTTATAAACTACGATGTTGCGTAAAATATGGCAACATTTTCATCTAAAGGCAACAACATGATGTAAAAGCCAAATTAGACCATCAATTTAGAAAAGAACGATAATTGAAATAACGACGTCCCTTTGTGCCATTTTGTGTTACATCGCATGCATGGCTCTCGTAAAACGATGGCTATCTAACGAGATCATCGAATTAGGTGACACTTAACAAATTGAGTCCAAGGAATTTCACATACAGTGCTGTAATAATGGTAATTTTAGTAATCCTTTACATGGTTTGTAGGCGTTATATAACCATACGCAATATAGAGAATGACGCCGGCGCCCGCTTGATATCGCCAGAAAAACGAAAATGTCGATACACTGATGAAAACTTCCTGCAAGTGTATCACCACTACTCGTATACAGCTTGCACAGTGCAATGCAGGAAGGACGCACAGCTGCAGCTTTGTAACTGTACTAATTACTTCATGCCGAACGTTCCGGAACATCTCAGATGTAATGTCAGCGGCATTATCTGCTTGAACACTCACGTCCACGAACTTTCCGTAAGTAGTACCTACCAACTCGATCATATGGATAAAAAAAAACGATTTATATAACGTATCCCAACGCCATACTTGCCATAGGCCATAATATAGTCATCACAAAATTCCTTGGCAATTATATCGATACCTACCATTTAAATCAATTAGTTGGTAAAATATTACTTAGGAATTTTGAAAAGTTGAATTGAATTTATTGATTGTTTTTACGCGATACGCACACGGTATCTACATAATTTGAATAAGGAGCAAATAGCGACAAATTTCCATGAATAGGATCTGTTTTGTATGTAGGTCCTGAAAGCTAGCTGGTCGTCCCGTGCTGGCCTATCTTGCAACTGCCTACCTTCGTGTACGGAAGCAGAGATCACAATCACGAAGGACTTCAAGTTCGTCACGACCGACAGCTACGCGAGTGTTCAGATAGAGCTGGCAGTGCTGCCCAGTGAGCGGTACAGGAGGAATGTGGTGCGTGGAGTATTGGACTTAGTCGGTAAGAGATTAATTATTGTTTGAGAAAATTTAAATTACGGTCGTTCATTTAAAATCAAGAATAGGCAGGAACTGTAGGTAGGGAAAACCTTCCAAGAGGGCTATGAAAAAGCGGCTCCAGGAGGTGAAGAAATCGAAACCTATTTTGCACACACGCTACCCGTTTCGACAAGAACAAAGCTGATTTTTAAAAAGTTATGTTCATGAAAAGAAGAGCGAACCTTAGAGTTAAACAATTATTGCAATTGATTTTACAGTATCCACCGGCGGAACTGGCGGATTGTTCCTCGGCGCCAGCATCCTAAGCTTTGTGGAACTGTTCTACATTCTGCTTATTCGTCCATTCTGCGACATATACAGCCAGCGAGATGACGACCCTTGGCACAGGAGGTTTGGTATGCGACGCCTTCAAGATAATAAGTTTATTCCGAATTGGGGCTGGACATACAATAGGAAGGTCGGAGACAAGGATAAACCTAAGATTGAAGATCGCTCTTGTTAAATTCTAATGAGAGGCCTACGCGATTAGTCTACCTTCTTTTTGTAGGATAGTTAGGAATCGAGCAAGTTACTTAAAGCTACTGTTTCAAACATTACTAGCTTTAGTGCAAATATTATCTATGTACGTGTGTGTATGCAGCAGTACAGTAAAAGACACTTATTTTTCTTGCTTCATGTTATCTTGGCACGTGTATGTTATTTGATTAAATGGTATCGGTAAAGACAGTCATGAAATTGTTGGTAGAAAGCATTAAAAACAAACACATTTATAATTTGACTATAGAAAATAATTTTACGTAAATATTAATTACACAATTATGTTACAGCTGTTCAGTTTAATTGTTCAGTTTGAGATTAAATGGTCTAAATTGAGTTGGTTAGTTCGAGTGAAGTATAGATCGACTACATTGTGTCACTTAAGTACTTTGATAGTTATTAATATCTTAAGTTAAATTAAATATTGAAATATACCTTAGTATTATAATAAAATTATTATCCTTTTATTTTGCAATTATCCTGAAACAAAAATAAATTATTTTCTATGCCTTGCTATTACTTACATGTTATTACTAACTATTAGATACTATGAGGAATAGTTCAAGAGATGAAATTAAGATAACGGTAATTTATAAAAATGTACCTAAATATGACGTGTTGATAAAATATTTTACATCAGTAACGACAGAGTTTCTTGCCCCGTAGCGATCCAGGGTTTGCAATTGGGAAGGGGTGGACCCATCTGAGACCCAACTCATGGTACCTTACACTAAACTTACACTAAACTAACACTAAAAAGGCCCACCACATTTAGGCTAGGATTAGGATAGAGTATAAATATAAGTATATATGGGATGGATAAAGTGTATCGCTGTACTAAATTGTGTAGGAAATAGTAACTATCGGCTTAATAATGTTTGCCATAATTTAAATTGCAATCATTTTAAATACCATACTTGTATTTGCCATAATTTCATTAGAAATAACGCTTCAGTTACCATAATCGTGAAATTACATAAAATCATTTTCACTCATTTCATTGGTTATAATCGATCAACTGTCATATTGTATTGATATGAATAAACATAATTGTATAGATATGAATTAATTTGAATTAAACTTTAATTAATAGCAGAATTTTGTATGTTTCAGGAAGTTTTTGTCAAGTTAGAATTAAATCGCTTTTTCTTGTTTTATTTTCACAGTACATTGAAAGATACCCATCTGAGTTCAGCTACTTGAAGAAACATCGATATACATTGACATTGATACTGTTGAATCCATACATTTATTTGCTATATTTTTCATTTTCAATAATCTGGTTTTCCTTAACATTTATTCACCATATTATTCATTTGCCCACCTAAAGATAAATAATAATCTACCATGCATGCCTGCTTTGCAAAAGAGGAAATCTAGCGTTGCGTGGTCACATTTCTAACCTGTTTTTTTTTTTTGATTACGGGGGGAAATCCTCATGGATGTCCTCCGCCCCGGGGAGGGCGAAGGGGTCTATCAGACTCTTACTTGCACCGGGGATCACGGGAACTAGTGTGACTTCCGCGATCCCCGGCTAGTGAGGCGGGCCGGCGCCCGCCTCTGCGGGCCACCTCGCGATAGGGGGGAGTGAGGTGTTAAACTCCCCTCTTACGTCATAGAGAGGCACGCGTGGAACACTACGCGCTTCCATCTCGGGTCCTAAGAAGTAGGGGGCAACGGATTTCCCCAGATCCGTTGCCCCTGGACCCATTTAGGGGGCTGGAAGAAGGCGTTATCCGCCTCCGCCAACGCCCGGTGCGTCTGCTGCAGATCGGTTTAGCGGAAGCAATCTCCCGCTCCCTCTCCGCAGCCTCCTTCGACGACGTGACTGTTTCGCAGAAGGATACCACCGTGTCCCAGGACTCCTCGATGCCGACCATCGAGTCGACAACGGCCGGCAGCGACAGGTCACTGCCGACTCCTGAGATGAGGGCATGGCGCGGCTCCTCCCAAGCGGCACACTCTGCCAGCGTGTGCCACGCCGTGTCCTCCCGACAGTCGACGCAGTGGTGACACCGAGCGTCCGGCTCCCTGTATATGCGACACAGGTACTTTCCGAAGCAACCATGCCCCGAGAGCATCTGTGTCAGACGACAGGGAGCCGTGCCTCCTTCCGAGCCAGCGCTCGAGTACTGGCTGGACCGCCTCGATGGTGGCGGGGCCGGCGGTAGGGCGTGAAAGCCTGTCCCGCACTTCCACCACCAGGGCTGCGCGAAGCTGTGACCGACGCAACTCCAAATGTCGCTGCGTCAGCCATCCACCCCGCACCCTCGAGTCCTCGCGCCACCGATACAGTGACGCGAGTACCTTCGCCTAGAGGTCCCAGGGCGGGGATCCACCCAGTACACAAGCCGCCTCGTAGGAGATCGTGCGATACCCCCTAATGACTCTGACGGCCATCGCTCACTGTGGCCTTCGCAGGACAGCAATGCTGCCGGCCGTCAGGTCAGCCGCCCAGATTGCGGCCCCATACAGGGCCATCGATCGCACGATCCCCACGTAGAGCCGCCTACAGGCGACGCTCGTGCCCCCCAGATTGGGAAGCAGCGTTGACAGCGCCCCAGCCGCGCCCATCAACTTGGGCACCAGCCGCTGGAAGTGGGGGCTAAAATCCCACCGGCTTTCGAGCACCAATTCAAGATATTTCATGGTGGACTCGACAGCAATTCGGGACCCCCCGACCACGATGTGTGATCCCAGCGGCGGCGCCCGCCGGGGTCCATGAAAGACCATGGCCTCCGTCTTTTTGAGGGCCACCTCCAGCCTAGGTGCCGTATGCGGGCCACGACTTGTGACACCGCAGCCGTCGCCAGCAACGCTGCCTCCCTGTACGAGCTCCTCAGGGCCGTGACCAGCGTGTCATCCGCATAACACGTCAAGTTCACGCCCGGCTGGAGCTCGCCCCTCAGCACCCAGTCGTACCCGATGTTCCACAGGGGCGGTCCCACGACCGAACCCTGTGGAACACCGCACGACATGCGGCGCTGGTTTCCGCCATCACCTCCCGTGTAGGTGACACACCCTTTCGCCAAATAAGCCCCAACGATGCGGCGGAGGTAGGAAGGCACCCGATGATACTGCAGTGCCTCCCGAATGCAGCTCCAGGGCAGGGTGTTGAAGGCGTTGGAGATGTCCAAGGACACCGCCAACATCACCCCGCCCCGGGACACCGCTTCCTCCACCAGGACTCTCACCCGCGATATCGCGTGGAGGGTGGAGTGGTCAGGCCACTCCCTGCTTAAGTGGCCGACGAGGCGGGCAGCGATTATCCGTTCAAACATCTTACCCACCTCGTCGAGCAGCACTATGGGCCTGTATGCGGACGGCGAGTCCGCGGGGCCCCCCACCTTCTTGAGCGGGACCAGACTACCAGATTTCCACAAAGTGGGAAACTGGCCCTGCTCAGTTACAGTTCTAACCTAACCTAACTTAGCCGTTTCGCATTTGACAAGCTGTTTATCGTGTAAAGTAGATTATGGAAGTTAGGTACACGGGCAATATTTTTTCTTCTACCGACTTGTTTTGAGATAGTTCACTTGTTGTGTAGTTCACTGTAAGAAGCATGCCAACAAGCACACACCATGGGGTTTACTGCTTGATTTCTAGTGTTATATGCCCGATGGCTACTTCCCCGAAGTCATCAGACCGAACGTCCATCCAGGTCTAATAGTCGATATGCCTAAATCGAATTTCGGGAATACAAATGATGGAAATACCAGCAGAAGGTTTTTAGAGAATCCGAGATTAGCTTCAGAAATAACAGGCATCAGTTATGATTTAATTTACAGGCTAAAAGTCATATTGGAACCAATTTCAAGTGGGTACCAAATTGATCCTGTAAAATATGAAAGCTATGCTTCAGAAACTGCTCGTGTTTATGTCAACTTATATGAATGGCAACCTATGACGCCAACAATGCACAAGGTTTTAGTCTATGGTGCAGTTATCATAGAAAAGGCATTATTACCTATCGGGCAGCTTTCCGAGGAAGCAGCTGAGGCTCGCCACTAACATTTTAGATGTTACCGTCAAGATTTTGCTAGGAAATTTTTCCAGAGAAAGTTGCAACCAAGATATATTTAACCGCCTTCTTTTTAGTTCAGATGCTTTGCTAAGTAGTAAGCGAGCAGTAAAAAAAGGAAAGGAAACGCATTTTTGCCTGAAACCTTGGCCATGTTCGTCGACGGATCGGACGGATCGGACGGATCGGACGGACGGACGGATCAGACGAATCGGACGGACGGACGGACGGACGGATCAGACGGATCGGACGGATCGGACGGATCGGACGGACGGACGAATCGGACGGATAGGACGGATCGGACGGATCGGACGGATCGGGCGGATCGGACGGATCGGACGGATCGGACGGATCAGACAGATCAGACGGATTGGACGGACGGACGGATCGGACGGATCGGACGGAACGGACGGACGGACGGACGGACGGATCGGTCGTTTGAGGAGTGGCTTGAGAGGCGGCATGGCGTCCTCACCTTCCGCCTGACGCAGGTCCTCACCGGACACGGTTGTTTCGGGAGGTTCCTGTTTCGGATAAGGTGGGAGGAAACGCCCGGGTGTTTCCACTGCGTAGATCGCCCTGAGGACACGGTGGAGCATACGGTGGAGGTCTGCCCGGCTTGGGCGGAGCACCGCCGTGTCTTCGTGGAGGCGATCGGTGGCGGCTATCTTTCGCGTCCGGCCCTGGTCCAGGCCATGGTATGGAGCGAGAGTGCATGGTTAGCTGTCACTTCCTTCAGCGCTGCAGTGATGCTCGCAAAGAGGGAGGCGGCGCACGTGAGGGAGAGGCAGTACATGCGCCCTCACGGCCGCAGCCTTAGCAGGAGATGCCCTAGGCTTCGGGAATCCCAGGCTGATTCTCGGCCAACGTAGGCGCGGGCTTGCGGACGGTGAGTAATGGATAACTTGCTGTCCGGTAGGACCAAGTCCGGGTCGACGCGACGGCGCGTTGTGTTCCACGCGCGCCTCAAAGAGATGTCAGCACCAACTGATGGGGCCCGCAAAGGCCGATGCCTGCCAGGTGTGCGGGCTGTTCGAAAGAGATATCGCAGCCCCTGGCACACAGGCAACTGAGGGAACACGGGTGGGTTTTATTCAGTAAAAGTCTGACACGCCTTCCTGCTCCACCCAGAGCGGGAGAAGTTATTTGATGATTTGATGACCCACAAACAATAAGAAAAACCAACTACCTTTTCGCAATGAGTGAATTCAACAGTACCAGACGCGGCCTATGTCTTATTTTAATTGAAAATGACGGAAATTAGGTTGAAGCTGTTAAAGAATCAATCTAATTTCTTACTATTAGGTACAATAAGTTTGGACGGTATGCTTTCGATACAGCACAACGATATGTTAATAAATATATATTTTATGCCATAATCTGTCCTAAAGTCTTTATCCACGGGGAAAGCGTCATTCGGCATCATTCAGTGTTACCTCTTGGACAGCTAACTGAAGATGCCTAGCAATCAAGGAACAAAGACTATAAACGATTCAGATATCATGCTAGAGTGCCACAAATGAAGATATTCTACGTACACTTACATTTATACAAAACCTTCCAATAAAAAGTCTATGGAACATAAAGATGAAGCTTTGGAGCTAGTAGAATAATACACTTAAATGTATTTTTTTACTTTTTTCTTATCTATTTTAATTAATAACAGTAATTTTAAGAGTTTATTTTGTATGTATTAATTAAAACATTCTAGGTCACATTATTTAAAGATAGTCGTAAATTTCTGATCATTTTTCAATATTTGATATTATGTATTTTTTGAAGATATCCATAAACTGTATATTATTTTTAAGTTTATTTATTCTAGATTATCTAAAAGAAATCAGCTGTAAATCTATAAAAACATGGAAGTTATGGATTTATGACCCGAATCCGACACAATCACCACATAGTTCGACGTGCGGCCTGCGGGGTTCACAAACACAACGAAGTCCCGCCGCCTCCACCGCACCGCCGCACTACACTTCTGCAATTATTTCTATGATAAATAATTGTATCACTAAACATGAACCGTATTATAATTATATTCCTAGTAAGATAGTCAGGAATTGCTTTCGTATAAGTATGTTACGGTACATAATCATATCCCTAGGGATGTAACAGCATACTGCGACAGATAGACTACAAGGTGTCACATAAGTTAAGCAATTTGATAATTATCTTAACTTAAATTAAATTACGAAAAATAAATGGTCTTTTATTTTGTAATTATCCTGTAACAACAATAAATAATGTTCTATTCTTGGCTATTACCATCGTGTTATCACCAACAGTTTATACTTTGAGGAATTGTTCCAAGAGATTAAATTAAATGTTGATTATGATAACGGTAATTTATGGAAATGTAAACATGATCTCTTGATAAAATATTTTAAAACAGGAACAACGGAGTTTCTTGCACAGTAGCGGAGCCTGGATTTACAATAGTCCCTCCCCTACAGTAGTCCCTCCCGGACTTGCCCCAGCTGAGTTGTACACTGCCTAACAATATAAAACCTCCCAAAATTTTATTTGACTCATGTTTTGCTCATTTTTGTCTTCTCGGATATTTTTTGACACATTCTGCAATAAATTCAACGACTTTGATTGACTGTCAAATGTACTATCTCGGCGAGGTTAGGTTTAGTACGCAAGGTGCCCCTGAGCCTCTAAAATAAACTAAAATGTATCGCTGTAATTATTTTTTAAAGGAAGTAGTAAATAAACAGTAACCATCATTCAAAGCTTTTACTTAAGCGTACCTAGTATTACCTAGTTTCTATCCACTTTTTACACACGCACACAGTATCCATCTGCGATTTCTTCAAATATTTCCATGACTTTCTGTTTGTAATCAGAATTACTTTCCATCATTTTTTTTACGAACTTTCCTCTATTTTTGAAGAATATTTCGTCAAACATGGCAATATCACAGAAATATTCTGTGGTACGATTATCGTCCAACCAAAACTGTGGTAAAAGACAAGCACAAACGATGAGTGCCCACTGTCTTTGTTCTTCAGCAGAAGTCATAAATTCTTCTTTTGTCAATATTTCCTCAATTTTGATATTATAGTTATTTAGTATTTTCCCAAGTTCTTCATAGTAGTAATTCAAAAACATCTCGATGTTCTTTTCTCTAAATGTTGGATCTAAATTGCAACAGAGAAGTAACATAACATCTGTAGCAGGAGGTGCGTACCTCACTGCTTGAAAATCAACCAGCACACAATCATCTGGCTCCGAGTGGTTCTCTTCGTTGTTACTGTAGTGAAACATAAGGTTATTATTCCACAGGTCTCGGTGGCAGATAACATTCTTCTTTTGAGGAGAAAAGTCACTTAAATTCAAAGCAGTGGACCACACGTCAAGCCAACGACTCTCAATCACATTCATTTCTGTATCGTTATACTTTGAAAATGACTTCATAGCTTCTAATGCCCCTGACATACACTGACAGAACCAATCTGATTCTAGATGGTATCCACCTTTGTACAGGGTTTTTTCGTACTCATAATTAATTCCTTTGTATTCCCCCATAGTTTCTTTACTTTTCTTTTCTTCATAAATAATGGAAGATGCGTGAAGTCTGGCTAACGTTTTCAATGCTTGAAGAGTGTGAGCGATGTCAAACCTATCAAATTTATTACGTAATTTATACTGTTTGGCATGTAAATCTTCAAAAACCATTGCATCGTTCAAAGCAGTTATTAACCTCGCAGCCCATGGTTTCAGACCTAAAATAATAAAAACCAAATAGATTAATAACCTTGTCAGCCTGTGAGGTAAAAAATACCCTTACCTAAAATAGTTACTCACCCGGTATTTCCATGTTCTCCTTGATCACAGAATAGAAGAACACTTCTTTATCAAAAAGCCGCATTTTCTTCACCATGTTTGCTTTTGCTGCATTTGATCTGGGGATGGCTTTGATGAAGAAGGAAAGAACTTTTAGATTTGACAAATGTACTTTTACTTTCCAATATTCTGCTAGAAATCCCAACATGTTGTCACTAGCGGGGTGAACAGAATAGTTTTCCATTGTGATGTTTTCATTAGCACCGTTGTAGCTACCCAAAATTAATTTGATATCTTCTTCTGTAATATGATAAATTTGGTCGTTGTGATCGATAGCAGCAGTCGCCATTTTTCCAGTTAATGTCTATCAGTCTGTGGGCTAAGGAGAGCAACTGAGGCAATTACATTTAGTGAAACAAAATTGGTCTGATATGTGACTATCTTGTCGTTAAACTTAAATTACAATTACTAAGTACGTACACTCGCTAAGTAAATATTGATATGGTATCTATCTAAGTATAAATTAGTAAGAGTAAATATAAGATAGCGAAATGCCTAAGTATGTCGGTTTTGCCAGCCATACGAGTGCTTTTGAATAAAATATAAAGAAACAACGAATCTGGGAATTCTCGGTCGTCCATAGGTAAGCCTACATAATAGACACGGTTGGGTAGGTGCATAAGGACTATTAGCCGTGCTTAGTCTCACAGATATATCTGTGGGCGTGCTTGCTACACGCAAGAAAAAACGTCGTACAAAAATCAGCAGCACGTTTCTATTTCAGCTATTGGTAGCGAGACGGATCCTCAAATTGGCACGTTCTCTCAACGCGATTTGGGCGCACTTCTCTCCGCTTTAAGTGATGTAAATATCGTAAGATTATCGTCTGAATAGCCAAATAGCCGAAAGAATGTAGAGTAATCGCAACTCAAATGTTACTAGTACTATAATAGACATCAGTATACCATTATTCCACACATCAGCTTTCCCAAGTTGGTAGACTCTCTTTTATTCGACTTATATATAGTATTATAGCAGTGCGGTTCAATCATTCGACTCTTTGGTCGTATGAATACAACCAAGCAGCACTCTTAGACCGTTTCATTTTTCTTAAAACTAAAGCGCGTTGCTGTTGTGTTTGTAACAACAAATTAAAATACATTAAAGTATTTTGACATATTATGCCATATAATTTTACAGCCATGGTTTCAATACGTGAACTATTAAAGTTAGATCATAGGTCTTACTTTCATATGCGGAATTAATTTTTTCGTCTATATTCCTTACATTTTAGTTAATATTTTCATGGGCCACTAGATTTCTTAGTAAATATTTTTTTTTCCTATATTTTAGACCTGCGATCAGTCGCCTAGACTATAATCAGGTGTGTTGCAAGAGGTTGGAGTTTGGAGAGGTAGAGCCACTGCTCCATCTCCCCTTAGTAAGGCAGCACATCGGCTCTCTTGAGTCTGCTAATCGGATTTGGCTGCAGGAGCATACTGGATAACGGGTTTGGGTGAGTTGTCAGGCGGTCCTTGTAGTTGGCTGAGTATCGTTTTGCTTCGTCCAGAATGGTTGGGGTTTCCAGATACTCATGAATTTCCGAGTTGCGAGCATACCAGGGCGCCGAGGAAAGTACCCTTAGAATATTGTTTTGGGCTCTCTGCAGGCACATAATGTTGGATTTGCTGGCTGTCGACCACAGCTGGATTCCATATGTCCAAATCGGTTTTATTATGGAACAATATACCCTCAACTTGTTCGATAGGGATAAAGCAGACTGCCTACCGAGGAGCCAGAGTAGGTTTTTAAATCTTAGATTGATTTCGTTGCGCTTCGTTTTTATATGGTCTTTCCATGTCATCCTTCGGTCTAGGTGAAGTCCAAGGTATTTGACGCAGGTTGATTGTGGCAATGTGTCGCGGCCTAGGTTGACCGGAGGACAAGTTTCACGTCTTAGGGCAAATGTGATGTGGTGAGACTTTGGAGCGCTTGCTTTTATGCGCCACTTGGTCAACCAAGCATTGGTGGCATTGAGCTGGCTTTGCAACAATCTGCTTGCTTCATTTGGATGACGGTCACAACTGAGGAAGGCTGCATCATCGACAAAGGTTGCTACAGCTGTGTCAGGTGTCTGGGGTAGGTCACAAGTAAATATGTTGTAAAGGACCGGACCAAGTACGGAGCCCTGGGGTACTCCAGCTGAGCAGCTATAAAGAGAAGATCTTGCGTCACGGAGCTTGACTTGAAACTTTCTGTCACTGAGATAAGAGTCCATCAGCAAGTAGTAGGAGTGTGGAAGGTACTTTTTAATTTTGCAGAGTAGTCCCTTATGCCAAACCCGATCGAAGGCCTGGTGTACATCAAGAAAGGCAGCCGAACAGTACTCTTTCTTTTCCAGACATTGTCTTATTGTGGAATAGACTCTATGTACCTGCTCTATAGTTGAGTGGTGCTTCCGAAAACCAAATTGGAGGTTAGGTATTACATTGTCTATATCTAGGCAAGGAGATAATCTTGCAAGGATGACCCTTTCCCACAAATTTTGACAGCACAGGTGTCAAGCTAATAGGGCGATAAGATGAGACTTCGTTAGGCGGCTTACCAGGCTTATGAATCATAACAATTTGAGATATTTTCCAGAGTGCAGGAACATGTGAGGTTCTCAGTGTGGCATTAACAAGGATGGTCAAAAAGACAATACACTTCTTAGGGAGCTCTTTCAGTAGCCTAGGGGTGATCAGATCAAATCCAGGCGCTTTATTAGGGTCCATTTTGGCTATTTCTCTAGCCATCTCCCTTGGTGAAGTAGGGCTCAACGGCAGGCATAGTTGCAGATCTTGCTTAAGGACTTGATCTATTTCTGGATCTTCAGGACTAACCGAATCGTTGGGTTTGAAGACCCCGGCTAGGTATGTAGCAAAGGCCTGAGATTTATCTTGGTCAGTTCGAGCCCATGTATTTCCGGATCTGATAGGCGGAGAACACTGTTGCGGCTGTGGGAGGTACTTTGTTGCCTTCCAGAGATTGTGAGTCCCATTTGTATTTGGAGACATTTTCACTAATCTCTGTTTGAGCAATTCATTTGCAGTATGAGCCAGGTGATCTTTTAGTTCTTTAGTTGCTCGATTTAATCTGGTTTTATCGGCGCTATTATGGGTCGTCTGCCAAATTTTGCGAAGGCGACGTTTTTCGGCGATTTTTTCCTTGTCCGCAAGACGGACCGGTGCTCCACGCGATGAATCCTTCTTAGTAAATAATGAATCACAAATAATATTAATTGAATAGTTAAAATCATCATCACAAGGCATTCACTCTGCTTTTAGCCGAGAAATAGAAATGAGGTTTCCATTTTACGACTAATAGGAGCGCCATTGCAGTCAGTTTAGGGTTCCTTAGCGCAAAATGTTAAACCATTATTAGCTCTGTAAGATGACTTTCTTTACACCTTAGAATTAATGATGAAGCCGGGGATGATGAGTAAAACCGCCCGTGTTGAGTGTGGTAATATCACTAAATTTATTTTACTTGCTAATTACAGTAAACGACTGCGCGTATTGAAACGCTGAGGTTGCTAACCTACATAATTATAACAAGTAATATGATGAATGTGCGGGTTCACCGTACATACTGCCAACTCTAAAGAGAGACAGGACAAGATGTGAATCTTAATTGATGGAATTTAACTAAAGGACATAACTGATGGGTTACGTATAAATGATATAATATTTAGATGAGAAGTGATACAAGATGATTTCATTTCATTTGCTTATATTCCTAAATAGTTCCATTTTAATCAAGTTCGTACTTTTGTTCGAAGTTTACTTTCACTGACCGAGAGTTGTCCATTGGAGAGGTCCCCTTATCGACACTTATCGCGTGACTAATTTCACTAAATTCACTAATCACTGCACGAGTTTCACTAACGCACTCAGATCCCCGTCCTGCAGGGCCGATTCGCGCCTCCGCCCCCGGGGTAGGCACATCCCGTGGTGTAGGCACGGCCACTCGAACGAGCTGCTGCTCATCCAGTGCCGCATGATACTTCTTTCTAACCACGAAGTATAAGCATATGCCACCAAGAATGATAACCATGGCCAAAGTGACATACCCTATAGAGTATTGATGAATGTCGTGGACAGTTAGCTCCGTAGAAGATTGTTCCTTAATATTGTTGATTTGGTCTTTCAACTGATTCCAAATATGAGTGTGGTTCTCCGGAACGTCTAATTCTTTGGGCAAGGTTGTGTTGATGAGCGAATTCCAAATAGATACCTCTGGGACATTGACTTTTGCTTGCATATTCATATGATGTAAGAAATTGTTGTGTGCGTGAATACTGTACGCATCCGATTTCAATGTGCATCCCTGACCTATGTTAACGATTCCACTGTTTCGTATTGCAGTCGTCTTTGTTCCTGTCATACAAAAAATGCGGAGCTCGCAAGTTTCACAACAGGTGTAAAACCAAGAGTTCACGTTATGTAACTTGACCCAATAGTCGTGGCACGTGGAAACTTCTTGTTTACAAGTGCCCTTAATATCACTTACTGCATGTATATCACACAATGATTGTTTTATTTTCAGGTTGTAGATAGGTTTATCAATAGAGCATAGCAACTTGTTGTTGTTTATGACGTGGACGCATCCTTGTAGATCACTATCTGACAGGAGAAGTGCAATATCCTTCTGTATGTTGTAGGCAAGGTATGGCGAGCTAGGGATGATTCTGAAATGATTCACCCCTCTCTTCTGGGGAATCGGAATGATTTTATCCAATTCAAAGACATCGTTAGTCACTAGCGGTATTTTTATCTCTATAATGAGATAACCTTTGTATAAGGTAGCTGACGCCTTCATGATTTTATACATGTCTGACAAATCCGATGACTCTATAGGGGTCATTAAGTTTCCCTGTAGTTGTCCGGAGATTATGTCGACTTGACGTGCCAGCTGTTCAGGAGTCAACAGGTAGGGATCGATACGACCGTGGCTGATGTCTGTCACGGTGTCGATTAGGGTATGCTGAATACGCATTAGATTTGACAATATGATACTCGCTGCTAAGGCGGATGATGTTATGTATAGACCATCCGTGTTTTGGTCCAGACGTACCCTATTTAGCTCATCAGTGACGTTTTGAAGATGACGTTTTATGAAATTGAACTGTTTGTTCATAGTCTCTTCGCTACGTCGTAGAATGTTGTATTCTGATTCCAAGACCAAAGTTTGATTCTTGAGTAAATTCCGAAGATGATTCTCGTTGTTAGTTACCTTTTCTATATCCTTTTTATACTGCTGTGCGAAGTTCTCGTCTAGCACTCCGAATAATGTGTTTGCCAAGTAACCCACTCCGTTGATTAACCCACGTCTGTGCCTTCTTGAGTGTGGATTCTCAAGAAGCGCTTGGTAATGCTCGATTTCCTTTACTTCGTGTTCTAGTTGTACTATGACACTGTCGTATTGTGAACCCATGCGATCAGCTGTTTGCTTCAAGTGCGATATGTAACCCTTTACCTCGGATACTCCGCGATAGAACGTGGACATATTATAAAATACAATGAGTTTCCAATCGTCCTTGATAACTTGCAGGTCGGACACCTTGTCAAAGTAAAGTCTTTGATCCGTAGTAATTGGGGTTATATTGTATGACGTCAGTTTTTGTTGTAAACTGGGTGATATGAACAAAAGCATTAATAATGTCGTCATGAAAAGTGTATTTAACGTTGCCTGCCTGCGTGGTCGCGGGGGGCGTTTCTTACTTTCAACTTGAACTGGTGGCGATGAGGAAGTAGGCTGGCTCACATCCTGTTTCAAGGGTCTTGATGGGGTTTCATCCTCATTTACAGGCAAGTATACAAGCTTGTTCACTGGGCGCTGGATGGTGTTGCTGCGTGTCTTGAGTGTAACAACTCGGACGTGTCCATCCTTCCCAGGGTGCAGAAGCTGTACTCGACCCATAGCCCATTTACCCGGAGGCGTGTTTTCTTCACGAATGAGGACGACATCGTTGATCTCCAGATTACCTTTTGCAGTTCGCCACTTAGTTCTAGTTTGCAATTGTTGCAGATACTCCGATGACCACTTCTTCCAGATACTCTTCGTTATAGCTTGGACGAGTTGCCAACGAGTCTGTAATGTCGTAGACTCTGGATCCGTGTGAGGCCTTGATAAGATAGGTGCTCCTATCAGGAAATGTCCAGGAGTTAAGCAGTCGTCGTCTGAGCTCTCTGTTAATTGACATAGTGGTCTAGAATTAAGGCACGCCTCTATTTGACAAAGCAAAGTAGAAAACTCTTCGTAGGTAAGGCGTTGATCTCCTATAACTCTTTTCAAGTGGTACTTTAGACTCTTCACTGCCGCTTCCCAAAGTCCGCCTGCATTGGGCCATGCCGGTGCATTAAAATGCCACTGAATGTTCATCTCGCTGATGTTGTTAAAGAAGTCGGGATTCAGGCACTGGATGATCTCCTTGTACTCTTTCTTCATGAGTCGATCAGCACCCACAAAGTTTCTACCGTTGTCACTATACATGTGACCGGGAGATCCACGACGAGAGCAGAATCGACGAAATGCACCTAGAAAGGCAGCCGTACTCAAGTCTGAAACTAATTCCAGGTGGGCTGCTTTCGTTGATAAGCACACGAAGACAGCCACGTATCCTTTCACCGTTTTTATCCCGCGGCCTTTATTGGCTTTCATTTCCACATGTCCTGTAAAATCGACTCCCGTATGTGTAAATGGTCTTGACGGGGTGACTCTAGCTCGGGGTAAGTCTGCCATAATTTGCTGATTAACTTCGTTGCTAAACCGTCGGCACTTCACACACAGTCTTAGCTGTCGTTTCACAGTCCTGATACCGCTGACAACCCAGTATTTATCCCTGATATAGGATAGTGTTAAACGGGGTCCACCGTGCAAAGTTGTAAGGTGAGCCTGGGTCAGTAAGTCGGCTGTGGCTTGGTAGTCTGATAGGGTGTTTCGCCGAAATGTTTATTCTGGCGTGTTGTAGCCGACCACCAACTCTCAATAGACCGTTTTGGTCCACAAATGGATGTAAACTGCAAATCTTGCTTTTAGAGCTTACTTGTTGTTTACGTTGAATATCTTGCAATTCTTCATAGAATTCTAAAGCTTGCACTTCTTTTATAATTAAATAATATGCGTTATTTATTTCTGATGACGCTAAAAAATAATCATGTGTTGAAATATGATTGTCACGAGTTCGCATGATGAAACGTGATACCCAGCATATAATTCGTACAATTCGTGTCAGTGAACTATGGTTTTGCAGTAATTCGCTTATAAATGTTAAGTTATTTTTTACTAAAGTTGTGTTCACACTAGCGAGTGTCTTTGTTTCGATGGTGGGGGCGTGGTATGTCATCTTAATTGCATCTTTTTTATCCAAACCTTTTAGCCATTCTGGCCCTTCCCACCACAACGAATGATGTAACAATTGACGAGCTGTTACTCCGCGTGTTGCACAATCTGCTGCATTTTCTTCCGAGCCGACGTGATTCCAGAATTCTGCTGGTATGACTTTGGTTATCTGTTTCACCCTGTTAGCTACAAAGGGTTTCCATCTAGATACATTCCCATGCAGCCAGCCTAGGACTATCATGGAATCTGTCCATGCGTGAAGAGACATTCCTTTGTTTTCCAAGGAATCGGTAACCTTTTTCACCAGTTGTGATAAAAGTAGCGCTCCACAGAGTTCCAGTCGCGGTAATGTTGTTTTCTTCGCAACTGGTGCTAACTTCGTTTTTGCCGCGATGATTCTTGATGTGTATTCGCCCTTATGATTGTTTGTTACCAAGTAAATAACGCAAGCGTAAGCTTTGTCTGACGAATCGCAGAATGCGTGTAATTGACATTTTGCTTCCATGCTGCCTAAATAACGAGGAATGCAGAATTTGTCGATGCAGTTGATGTCTTGTTTTAATTTTTGCCAATTATCTTGCATAACCTTAGGTAGTTCTTGATCCCAATTTGTTTCTAAGGACCATGTTTCTTGAAATAATAGCTTCGCTCTGATTGTTAGTGGTGATAACCAACCAAGGGGATCAAATAATTTTGAGACGTCTGACAATAATTGCCTTTTGGTAGTGGCTGCGCTAGTCTCTGGAATCGCATGGCCTTGGAACATGAAGGTATCTGAGGATGGAGTCCATTGTAAGCCTAGAGTCTTTCTGGATTCAAGACACTTAAATTCGTAGGGGCTGTTCAATTGATCCGTTGCTAACTCTTGGAGGAGTTCCGGTTTATTGCTTGACCATTTTCGCAAATTCATCCCAGCACCCTGTAGCATCTTGATAAGCTGACGTTGTAACTCTTTTGCTTGATCCACGGAGCTATGCCCACTTAACAAGTCGTCCATGTAAAAGGAGGTCTGTACGGCGGAAGCTGCCAGCGGGAACTTTTCAGCGTCATCCGTCGCTAGCTGTTTGAGCGTTCGCATGGCCAAATATGGGGCCGCTTTGGTTCCGTACGTTATAGTGGTTAAGTGATACTGACTCAATTGATCCTCCATTGAATCTCTCCAAATGATTGATTGTAAGGGCTGATCTTGCTCTCTTACAAGAATCTGACGAAACATTTTTTCAATGTCCGCAGTGATTACCACTTTATGTTGTCTCCATTTGATTATAAGTGCGAGTAAATCTTGTTGTAAGTTGGGCCCACTGTACATAACGTCGTTCAAGCTGTTACCCGACGTCGACTTGGAGGAAGCATTGAATACTACTCTCAATTTTGTGGTAGTAGAATCGAGTTTCCATACACCGTGGTGTGGGAGATAATACACCTGATCAATTGTGTTTCCAATTTGCCGCATGTGACCCAATTCTTGGTACTCACTTATAAATTGTTTGTATTGATTTGAGTATGATTTATTTTTGGACATTTTTGCTTCCAGTTGCTTGAATTGCGCAATCGCCTTGAACTTTGAGGATCCGAGTTGTTGCTCAAAACTTGGCATCGTGGGTATCCCAACTTCATATTTACCATTCTCCAATCGTCGCGTGGTGGTTTTGTAAAAATCTTCACAAAATTGATCGCTAAGAGTCAAGTTTGATGATGAGTCGCGAATGTCTTCTAATTCCCAAAACTTGGCTATTTCTTCTATGTTATTGATTACAACATGGCAATTGAACCTTTTCACATTCCCTGATAAAATCCAACCCATCTTGGTTTGTTGAGCTATGGGGGCCTGCGCAGGACCCTTTATAAGTCCACTCAGTATGATCTCCGAGTATACACTGGCATCTAAAAGCAGATCGATAGGTCTTGACACATTATACTCCGGATCGGCTAACTGAAGATGTTGCAAGTGCGGCCATGACTGTTTGCTAAATGAGGAGTTAGGTAAATTATTTATGACCTTTGATACAACCAAAGCCTGACTTTTTAAGATGTAATCTCCATAAATAGACTTGCAGTCTAGCGTCACAATACCCTTGCTTTGCTTAGAGGCCGGGCCCACCCCTGAGATAGAGGCATGATATTGCCGGCGTTGTAAACCTAGCATTTGTGTGGCATTTTCAGATATTAATGAAATTTGAGATCCTTGATCTAAAAGAGCTCGTAAAGTGACATATGTGCCGTTACTTGCTGAAACAGTTAATGATAAGGTAGTCAACAGGATTTCTTCGTTGTCAGCTGCCACATGGTTGACGTTATGCTGTGCTGGCAAGTTTGACTGCACTGTGGACGTATGGGAGCTCGTGACAGCTCCGGCTTGTGGATGTGTTTCACGAGTTTCATGAAGGAGAGTATTGTGGTCCGCGTTACACCTTTTACAGCGCTTTGAGTTGATGCAATCAGTGTCGGGATGATAGTAAAGGCAATTTCTGCAGTATTGGCACTTTGTTACCAAGGCTAATCGTTCTCTCGGGGTCATTTTCAAGAATTTCCTACAGGTAAATATAAAGTGTCGCTTATCGCAAACAGGACAGTTTGGACCTTGAGTAGCGGCCACTTGATATTGATTTCTGTGTTGATTTCCGTAACTCACAGGTTTGCTACCCTGTTGTACTGATCCCCGCTTAAAGGGTTGCTTCGATGCGTTTGATTCCTTCTCTTTTCTATGTATGGGTTCCAGGGCTGTAAACTTGTTTTCAAGGAATGCCATAAATTCAGTCAGAGCTGGTAGCTTCCTGGGTGATTCGCGAGCCTCCTTGTAATCCCTGTAAGTCTCCTGGTCCAGCTTCTTACTGAGAAGATGCACTAGCAACGGATCCCATGTATTAGTATTCACCCCAAGGTTGTGTACTGCATGAATACATTCTGTGGTGGTGTCATATAGCCGCTGTAGGTCA
The DNA here is from genome assembly GCA_949091785.1 of Polymixis lichenea. Taxonomy (NCBI): domain Eukaryota; kingdom Metazoa; phylum Arthropoda; class Insecta; order Lepidoptera; family Noctuidae; genus Polymixis; species Polymixis lichenea. Next base: position 11,875,066 of record OX420945.1, on the reverse strand, counting down.
TATGCCGTCTGTTTGTGAATAACAGGCTGATTCAGGAATATCTCTATTTGATTCGTAAAGAGAACCTGAGTATTGTTGTATCTATGCGTTAAAATTTCCCAGGCTGTATCGTAATTATCCGCAGAAATATGTAGATGCTGAATAAGGCGCTCGGCCTCTCCCTGTCAATCCGTCAATGTCTGTTTCCTTTCAAGTGTTGCATCTTCTGAGCCTTGGTGATTGAGCTGTTATCGTGGATGGCTTCAGTGAACAAGTCAGAGAATGTTGGCCACTGCGTGTATTTTCCCGTAAAAATAGGAATTTCTATTTTTGGGGTCGCGTTCTGAACATGTGCCATGGATGATATCTTCTTGTTCAACGAACGTTTGATGTCTTTGTAGATGGATTCATACTTACAAAATTCATCTTCGTATGATAGATCTCCGCCTTGAAGTATGTGGTCGATTCGCAGATGTAATGAATCAATGCTATTCCACTTGGTCTGAATATCCCTAAGCTCGTCTTCAAGTTCCCACCTTTCAGATATTACGTCCACGTTAATACTCTTTACTAACCTGTTGAATGCTCTAAAGTTTGTTCTCTGTAAAGCCAATAGTTCCATGGCTTCAGTGTTCGACTGTGTTCCCTTTTCTCCTGAACCAAATGAAGATAGAATGTTTCGGATATACTGATAAAGGTCCTTACCCTGTTGATAATAATTAGACTCAAAATATTTGGGTTCCCTGTCTGGATACTCGGAAAGTTTGACGTGATTTTGGTCGAACTCACCCCAGAGGTTATCCAACGTCTCAATTCTCCGTTGTATATAATCCGTAGTCTTTCTCGACAATGGATCCTTACCGAAGTTGATTTTTATTTTATTTATATTTTCCAATATCTCCACTTGACGAGAGCTTAAAGCAGCCATAGTGATAAAATTAAGGAACAATCTTACTTGGAAACCGATGAGTTGAACCACCTTTCCAACCGCGATGCGCTCCGATGCTGTGCTCAGCAGAGGTGTGATGATGTGACTCCTTGATCTCGACCGACGTCTTCGAGAGAGCCACTTAGTGTTCACTGAATTGACTGTGTGTCTACGGCACTGTCGCGAAGTACTCAACGGGTACAGCCACTGAGGGGTTCCGATACCGAACAACCCACGCGCCTTGTACTAGATACCCGATGGACTGATTATTCGCGTGATCCCAGCCAATCCGGCTCGAAGGACCAAAAAAAATGTAAGATGACTTTCTTTACACCTTAGAATTAATGATGAAGCCGGGGATGATGAGTAAAACCGCCCGTGTTGAGTGTGGTAATATCACTAAATTTATTTTACTTGCTAATTACAGTAAACGACTGCGCTTATTGAAACGCTGAGGTTGCTAACCTACATAATTATAACAAGTAATATGATGAATGTGCGGGTTCACCGTACAAGCTCTATCTTTTACTTTTTATTATTATTAATAGAACAAATACTGACATTAATACTCCAGAGGAATGTAAAGTGATTTCATTAGATAGATTTTATTATTAACAAAACATATTAAATGAGTGAATTTTACAAAATACTTTAGTGACAAATGGTAAAGTTGAAATTGTAAAACTGCCTACCATCCAATTAATTTGAACTTCGGACTCTGAACTACCATTGTCTTTAAACTCTGATCTGTCATTCTCATTTGCTGCTATCATTATAATCAGATTCACCTTCAGAATCAGAATCTTAATCAGTGGAGATATTTTTGGAACGAGAACAATCTTTACTAGTAGTAAAGTAAAGTGTGTTCTCGTAAATTTTTTATAATTTCGTAATCAGTAGAAGCGTGAATATTTCCTACGGAACCCGCACTTATATTACTTGATCGTTCTTCATCCGTGGTTACAGTCAATGTAGATGTTGATTGTTTTCATCGTGTTTACATCTTATTTACTTCCCGTCGGAAAAGTTCTTTTATTTTTTTTTCCACCGATTATAGTCCATTTTCTCAAAATTAAGCAAATACGGTTATTGTTATGACAAAGTGGCGTTTACAGTGCTGTAATAGTACATTATGATATAAGTGCGGTAATTTTCAAAGCGCACGTATGTCATACGATGTTTTATAACATATTTGCGAGGAAATAAATAAAAGTCGGACTTTCTTAAACGAGTAAACCTTTAATCACTTGTTAAAAGCAGTTAGAAAAATTTGAACAATTTGTAAAATTGATTATTACTTGTCCACAAACTAGCGATGCGCGCGCATCAGCGCTTTTTTTTTAAGGCAAAGGCACAAAAACAGCCAGTATAACTAATAAAGTAAATTAATATTTTTTTGTTTTTGTTACAGATAAATGGTTGTAATTTATTGTCAAAACTAATTAAATTAAAGAATTAAATGTTTTTTTTTATATTTTATCTCTCAAAGTTAATTTTATTCATAAAATGTTGACTACTTTTCTGACATAAAAACTCTTTGCTAAGATTTAAAAAAGTACCGTTCGTTTTAGACGGAGCATCATGATAAACCGTGCGTTTTACATTACAATAACGCACAAGTGCGTAATGACATACATTACGATATTGAAATTGGTGTAATAAGAGACCCTTTCCGAGCAAATGTGTTATAAAAGATTTTATTGAACTTTCATACCACAATTACGCTGTCTGATTGCTATCAAACAATGTTTAGAGCACCTTTAGGGCTGTAATAGATAATTTTAAAGTGTTTTCTCAACTTCAATAATTAGGTCGAATGAAAGCCTTGCAGTAACTATCATATGACATTTTTTTTTTTTGGTTGGGAAATCATCAAATAACTTCTCCCGCTCTGGGTGGAGCAGGAGGGCGTGTCAGAGTTTTACTGACTAAAACCCACCCGTGTTCCCTCAGTTGCCTGTGTGCCAGGGGCCGCGGTATCTCTTTCGAACAACCCGCACCCCTGGCAGGCATCGGCCCTTGCGGGCCCCATCTGTTGCTGCTGACATCTCTTTGAGGCGCGCGTGGAACACAACGCGCCATCGACCCGGGCTTGGTCCTTACCGGACAGCGAGCTACCCATTACTCGCCGTCCGCAAGTCATATGACATTAAGTGCTGTTATAGTAACCGAGATACTATTTTGTTGAATGAACAGCGTTTACTCCACAATAATGCTGTAATCATGAAATGTCGAAATAATTAAATGTCGAAATATCGTGCTTTAAAAGCTAGTCTTACGACAAATTAGTGATTCAGATGCTTTCAAAGAGCTTTTATAAGACTCACGGTTGCATGAAGGCGATCGAGAGATATCTTTACATAATTATCGTGTAAATGCGATATGAATTCGTCGAGTCCGCGTTTACTCGACATGTTTATAGAACCAAAAAGCGATGAGTGCTAAATAATCTAGAAAGCTGCTTTTATAAGGCTTTTTGAAATAACAGGATCTTCAATACGAGTGTTTTTCGATCCATAGTCGTGAGAGTAATGGCTTATACGATATTGTTGCTAGTTGGGGTATACATTGCTTCATACTACAACATTCATTTTTCTCGTTTTTTTCATTGTTTCAATATCTTCTTTCATAATTCACTTGCAGTTGGAACATGCGGGGATGGGAGATTCGAGGGATACGGCTGATTCAGGGGCCCTGGTATTGTCCGAAGGTACCCACATGAAATATATGGTTCGAACATATTTTTTTTGTTATAATTAACTTCATTCGATATCATCGATACGTCCACTTCACGTCTGTGAAGCATCGATAGTGGATTAAATTTTTGGAACGAAGTTCTTTTATGCAGCTTCCGGTAGGACTGAAATTGTAGAAATCGTCACGTAACGGAAAAGCTCCAATGCGACTTTTTACTAAACAGAATGATTAATTGAATTATTTAGAAAGAGATAGAGAGAGTGAGAAGGTTTTCATGATTTTGGAGGGTTCACAAGCCCATAGTGAGGTCAAAATGAAAATCCAAGATGGCTGCAAGTACTCAGATAGAAAATATTAGTTTATTAAGTAGCTGCACACAAGTCATAACCAAGAAATATATATTTTTTTTGGGTGGAGAATCATCAAATGACTTCTCCCACTCTGGGTGGAGCAGGAGGGCGTGTCAGACTTTTACTGACTAAAACCCACCCGTGTTCCCTTAGTTGCTTGTGTGCCAGGGGCTGCGGTATCTCTTTCGAACAACCCGTACCCCTGGCAGGCATCGGCCCTTGCGGGCCCCATCAGTTGTTGCTGACATCTCTTTGAGGCGCGCGTGGAACACAACGCGCCGTCGACCCGGGCTTGGTGATTACCGGACAGCGAGCTACCCATTACTCGCCGTCCGCAAGCCCGAGCCTACGGTGGCCGGGAATCAGCCTGGGATTCCCGACGCCCAGGGCATCTCCCGCGAAGGCTACGGCCGTGAGGGCGCATATACTGCCTCTCAATCACGTGTGCCGCCTCTCTCTTTGCGAGCATCGCTGCTTCGCTGAAGGAAGCGACTGCTAGCCATGCACTCTCGCTCCTTACCATGGCCTGGACCAGGGCCGGACGCGAGAGATCGCCGCCGCCAATCGCCTCCATGAGGACACGGTGGTGCTCCGCCCAAGCCGGGCAGACGTCCACCGTGTAAATATTTTATGTTTACATATGTCTTACATTACTACAGTGCCTAGGTACAATAGATCCACTAGAATTAAGATGTTATAAATAACTAGGATTTAGATCTTATACTTACAGGTAGCACTGCCTGCTTATTTATTTTAATCTACCCATCTATATCAATATAAACAAATAAATGAAACTCACGTGTCTGTTTGTAATGTCAAAATAGCACCTTTTTATTATATGAATAAGAAAGTAATATATATACGGTACCTACATGTAACAAAAAATCTTATTTACTTTTTACATTTCTACTTATAGCACGTTCCCGTCGGATAATTTCCGACATCATCGCGGGCGAAGATGCGGACACAGCTAGTTGAAAATAAAACTTATTTCATAAAATTTCGGAAACACAAATCTCTCTACAATTTCGTCAAATAATTCCGTTACTCTAATACGGTATTTCTCATCTTCTTTGGCTACGTCTATAAACTCTCGACTACGACTCACTACGTTGGCTCGTTTTGATAACTCGGGATCACAAAATATCTGTTCGCGTTTCTCCTTACTCATAGCTACGATAGGTGTTATGAGCGCAGCCTGAGTTATTCCGAATACTATACTTTTCTTGTATGCTTCCGTAAGAGTAGCTTTATCAAATATGTTCATTATATCTACTCCGTCAGCTTGCAGTTCCTTAGATAGCACTGCATAGTAAACATCCTTAAATTCATCCGTCCATTTGTCTCTGTCACTCCTTGTAGTATTGAAATATATCAGGGAAGACAGGTCAAGCATCGGAGGTGAATATATAACAGTCTGAAAATCAACGAACATTGCGTGACATGCTGAGTTCTGATCCTTTTTAAGGAAAATATTATTGGTCCAAAGATCACGATGCACTACTGCATTCCGATATTCTAAGCTAGGCTTCATAAGGTCCATAGCACTATCAAATAATGTAGGCAGAACCGATTCTACGTACTGATTAAAGTTTAGTCTAGATTTATACTTTGAAAAGACTTTCAGATAGTCTATGACTGCGTTCCTCCCAGTGTTCCGCCAGTCGAGTCCCCTGTTGGGTTCTTAAAAGTAGTCACTATAATGTTCCCATATTCTGTATGGTCTGCTCAACTGGCTACTTTTCTTCTCTTCATAAATGTATGATTGAGCGTGAAATTTTGCTAGCGTTTCTACAGAAGCTATCAATTCTTCGAAAGTCATGGTATCCTGATGATGTGGCATAACGTATCCAAGTAGTGAGACGTTTTCAAAAACAAAAATGTCTTCTTTGATAAATATTAACTTAGGACGCCATTTTTGTGACCCTGTAAAATGTTGTAAGAAACAATTATTACATAGGGGGTTTGACATTATTGATTAATATATTTTTTTTTTGTTGAAACTGTACAAATATAACTGACAAACAGACAAATAACTTATAGGATATTTGTAAAAGTGCTATCTTACCTGTGCCATTTTTAAATTCATTGAAAAGTTTGCTCAGCATAACGTACTCCTTGTTAAAGAAGCCAAGCTCCCTAAGATATTCTGCCTTCCATTTATCAAACCTTGGCATGCACTTCACAAACAGATTAAGTGTAGAACTTATCCCATTCAACTCTACTTCCATTATCAGTTTTATATGGTCACCAAGATATCCAATAATTTTGTCTAGAAAGTCCTCCATCTTCCAATCTAACACTTTGTTAAACCCACATTGTTTTGCGATGACATTGATTTCATTTTGACTTAGTAATTCCATCTTGTGCGTGTTTCTTGTTACATTAGCAATGTAGGTATCTAAACAAATAATTGCAGTGTTTTATAGGGTAGTGTAGGTATTGCAGATAATATTATAATGTGACAGATAACGACGAACAACTTAACGTAGAGACAGGAAAAACAGAAAAAACAAGTGTGTCAATGTGGCTGGATAGATAGAATACTCTTTATTATGTACACCATAAAAAAATCTGTTGGGGTCTGCTTCCAGTCTAACCAGTAGCAGCTGAATGCCAGTATTTTACATGGAGCGACTACCTATCTGACCTTCAAAACCCAGTTACAGGGTAATACCATACACCTTAGTAAGGAGGGTTGTCAGACTTTCAGGCTTCTAACGACTCGTAACGACTGTCAGAGATCCACGGATGACAGCCGGGGTTTACGGGTTGAACAGAATACTGTACGAGCTGAAATAAGATATGAGTATTCACATCAGTACATCTTATGCAAAAGTTTTGAAATCACTCAAGTTTATTTATTTAGTTAGGTAATGATACAGCCAACTTTTTCGAATGTGCTCGCGAACTTCAACTTTGAAGGTCAATCAGTTGGTTGCCATCTGTATTTCTTGGGGGAGCACATTCCACAGAGATATAGACTGGACGAAGAAAGAAAAGTGAATAAAGTCCTTGCGGAGAGTGGGACATTGAAGAAGACGATAATGCGATGAGCGTAGATTTTTATTGAGGTTTGCACAAATTACTGAAAGTGGGGGACTAGATGAATAGGGGAAGAGTCAGAATCAGAATCAAGAAATGAGAACATGGTGTTCAGCACCCTTTGCTCTCTGCGCTGGCGTATGGACAACCACTTAAGAAGGAACCGATCCACAGAGACATGATCATATTTACGCAGATTGAAAACGAATCAAATGCAGTTATTGAGAAGACGGTCAAGTTTATCGTGGAGATCTGCAATCACATCATAGTAGCACACATCACCAAAGTGGGCACGCCACGATTGCGGCGGTAAGTCCCCTCTTTGAGGAGTGGCTTGAGAGGCGGCATGGCGTCCTCACCTTCCACCTGACACAGGTCCTCACCGGACATGGCTGTTTCGGGAGGTTCCTGTTTCGGATAGGGCGGGAGGAAACGCCCGGGTGTTTCCATTGCGAAGATCGCCCAGAGGACACGGTGGAGCTTACGGTGGAGGTCTGCCCGGCTTGGGCGGAGCACCGCCGTGTCCTCGTGGAGGTGATCGGCGGCGGCGATCTCTCGCGTCCGACCCTGGTCCAGGCCATGGTACGGAGCGAGAGGGCATGGCTGGCAGTCGCCTCCTTCAGCGAAGCAGTTATGCTCGCAATGAGGGAGGCGGCGCACGTGAGGGAGATGCAGTACATGCGCCCTCACAGCCGTGGCCTTCGCAGGAGACCCCCTGGGCGTCGGAAATCCCAGGCTGATTCCCGGCCACCGTATGCACGGGCTTGCGGACGGTGAGTAATGGGTAGCTCGCTGTCCGGTAAGGACCAAGCCCGGGTCGACGGCGCGTTGTGTTCCACGCGCGCCTCAAAGAGCTGTCAGCAGCAACAGATGGGGCCCGCAAGGGCCGATGCCTACCAGGGGTGCGGGTTGTTCGAAAGAGATACCGCCGCCCCTGGCACACAGGCAACTGAGGGAACACGGGTGGGTTTTAGTCAGTAAAAGTCTGACACGCCCTCCCGCTCCACCCAGAGCGGGAGAAGTTATTTGATGATTTCCCACCCAGAAAAAAAAAACACATCACCAAAGTCGATGTTGGGGAAAATAAAGGACTGCACAAACATTGTCTTCGTACTCGATGGTTTCAATCGGTATAGAGCCAGTAACCAGTAACCTTCTGGCTTACCCTAGCGACTTGACTATGCCATTTCAGTGAACTAATCAAGACGCAACCAGGTCCTTCACGTCAGTGCTAAACAGAACGATCGTACCATTGAAGAATTCTGGTGGCGAGATTGTACCACCCACCTTGTTAACACTATGAGGACTGCCAATGATGATCGCCTGACACTTCGTAGGGTTTACAGCAACACCAAATCTGTCAGCCCAGGTTTTTATGGCGATCAAGTCCCTATTTAATTTGTCGATAGCGTCAGGTAATTCATCAACCTTCCCTTGACAGTACAACTACTACACATCTGTATACAGATGATACGCACACTAAAGTTAAGGAATATATACACGCACACGGAAGGCATAAGATTACTAAAAATATAAAATAGAAGAAGAGAAAGTATACCACCTTCAGGAACGCCAGTTTCAAAATCACACCAGCAAGAAGAAGAATCACCAACATGAACGGACTGCTGACGTTCCTGAAGGTAAGAGGAGAACCTGGCTAAACAGGATGTCGTGACTGACGGTATTAAAGGTATGGGCAATACTTGAGCAGTAACTTTAATGTCTTCCAGTCCTGCCCGTATATCGTCAGTCACTTTAAGGAGGGCGGAAACAGTGCTGTGCCCAGGCCTAAACCCAGATTGAAGAGGACTAATTATTGAATTAAGATGAACAAAGTAAGAGAATTGTTTGTGGACACAGGCCTCAAGTACTTTGGATAAGAAGGGAAGGATATAAATTGGAGGGAAGTTGGTAGGAAGAGAGGGATTAGTAACCTTAATCATATAAAGGAAGCAACGAATATTAAGGCATTTAAAAATAGGTTAAAGCTTTAAAGCCTATTATAAAGTTAATGATTATTTAAATGATAAATGTAATTAGTATTTAATAAAAAAAAATAAGTAAGGATAATAAAATTACATAATTAATAACTGTCAATAAATGCTCAACTAATAATATTTGTTTAAGATAATGTTTGTTTATTGATTATGGTAAGAAATATTTCACGCAACCGTCGCGGCTGCGTGTGTGACCGGATGTGTAAGCGTAAACGAGGCAAAAGTAGTATGTAAAGATCGGAACTGGTGGCGATGGTGCTCCATGGGAGGAAGGCGTGCGTTTTAATTTAATTTACCGATATAATAATGTGTATATTTTGGTACAATAGATATTTGCACACCTATTAAGGTAGGATATGGTCATAAAAACTTTTATTATTGTATGTATCACCTCCGGTAACCACCCATATTCAAGCAAATAAATGATTTGATTTGATTTGATTTAGGTAGTAGGCGAACATAGGCTTTGCGCCACAGGGAAGGGAATTCTCCAGTGTATAAGGAAAAAATTATAATGCGGGTAAAGGAGAGCAGGAGATGGTCCAGAATTGTTATAATTATACTACGGGTGATATTGTCACATCCTACCCTGGATAATTCAACAAAGTTCTTCATTCAATATCCAAAATGCACATTACTTAGGTAGTCTATGTTTTTTTTTACGAATAACTGATTACACGCCCAACACCCTGATAAGAATGGAACTGGTAGAATTTAAGTCAAGAAAGGGTTCGTTCATGATTTTGTTTGATTTCTTCTCTTATACGGCTTCGTAATTGGCCGTCCACATTTCCGTCAGTCTTGGGGCTTAAGGTCCGTTCAGCTTAGACATGTCTCCGTCTTCATCATCACTGGAGTCTTCGTCTATTTCCGTCGGCTTGTCTTCTTGGGATTCGTCAGCTTGTTCAGGTTGTTCCATACCAGAGAGATGTTGTAGGAATGATGTTCAGAGAAGGCACAAGGGCAAGACCATGTGCGTTGACACTAAAGAGAACTGAAACAACCAAAAACAGGAATTAAACATTGTAATCTCAGTTACATAATTATTAAAAAGACTACAGAATAAGAACAAGACAAATTCTACACAGTTGACATTTATTTTACATCTGTACCTATTCGGAAGTTATCATAAAGTAAATAATTATACGTACCTACTTATTATTACGTTACACAAAAAACGCCAAGGATAAAACAATATTAAGAAAGTAGGTATAAACAATGTACTAAAAAGAGTTTTACGTAATAATAATCAGTATGAGGAAAGTATTCCATGGCGTACGAAGCAATTAGAACCAAAATCTAGTTATCACCAATAAGTATGTAAAAAGCTTACAAAGCTATATTTTAACGTTTTAAGTAAGCTTTTTTAAAGAGTTAAAACAATAAAAAAGTTATAAAAATCTGGACGTCAAAAACGCAATTCCGTATGACGTAATGATATTTTTTTCACAAGCTCATACATGGCATTTCTTTAATACGTTCAAGTGCACCAGACAAAAAAAAACAGATTTGGATTTTCACTTATTCTGTCAAGATGCTTGAGAACCTGTTATTTGCACAACATTTCAAGGACAAGTTGATTAAGGCGAACTTACTTAGAGACTGTTGCTACCTCCTCACACAAACCTCATAGACCCAAAACTCATTCCGGAGCAAGCCGGATTTAGACCAGGCAAGTCTTGCTGCGGCCAGTCTTTAACCTCACACAACATATTGAGGATGGGTTTGAAACAAGAAAAGTGACAGGCTCAGTATTTGTAGACTTATCGGCAGCTTGCGACACCGTTTGCATTCAGCGCTTGTTGTGGAAGATTACCAACTTAACAGAGGATCAAAAGTTTACTCGAATTCAACGAGAACTTCTTAGTAACCGTCGATTTAAAGTAAATCTTCTTGATGACAAAAGTAGGTGGTGAACCCAAAAGAACGGTTTGCCTCAGGGGAGTGTAGTAGCCCTCTGTTGTTTAACATCTAAATGAACGATCAACCGGTGAGCCCAAATACAACCCGCTTAATGTACACAGATGACCTGGCATTAACTTGCCAAGCCACTGAGTTTGAGGAGATTGAACTCAACCTTTCCACCACCCTCTCAGATGTGCGCCATTATTATGGTGACAACGGCCTGAAATCAAATCCCTCAAAAACGCAATCATGCGTTTTCCACCTTCGTAACAGACAAGCGGGTCGAATACTCAATATCCTAATGGCAAGGAGTTCCGATCACCTACAGTATTCACCCAAAGTGTCTCGGGTCACTTTGGAGAGGTCTCTTAACTTTAGGAGAAACTGTGAAAATATCAAACAGAAAGTGCATACGAGAAACAACTTACTCCGTCGCTTAAAATCCACCAGATGGGGGGCATCTCCTCAAGTCCTACGAACAACTGGAATGGCGCTTTCCTTCTCTGCAGGTGAATATGCCTGCCCAGTATGGAGCCGATTTGCCCACTCTAAGTTAGTAGATACAGTTCTAAATGAGACATGCTGGATTATTACTGGTTGCGTTGCGAATGCTGTATCCACTGACTGGCATCGCGCCTCCAGATAATCGTAGGACTATAGCCACAGGCAGCCGCATTGAAAGAGCGAAGCTACAGGATGACCGAAGCCACAGAGGCTTAAAAACACTACACGTACACAACTTTAATCTAGTGCCACAGAGGCTTAAAAATCGAAAACATTTTCTTTGGTACGTGAGTCTAGCCGATGGCAACCCCTCCACAGGAAGATGTGATCTTTGGAAAGGACTGCTCAAGCCTCCTGATTTCTTCATCAAACCATCAGAGAGCCTCCCAAACGGGCACAAGTTACCGTGGCCTACTTGGAAAACCTTAAACAGAATTCGTACCCAAGTGGGTCGCAGCAACGATAACGCTCAGACCTCCGGTGTGTATGCGGCGTCTCTCCACAGACAATGGCTCACCTCCCATCTTGCACCGCCTGCCCTGTCAACTGCACACGTGAGGACCTAATGGCTACGTCAGTGAACGGTATTCCCGTTGCTGAATTTTGGGCCAAACTAAATTAGAAAATTTTACATTTACATATTATTTTGTGTTATTTTACTATCGACACGCTAGGAAGAAGAACGTTTCGTCATCCGTCTGTCTGTCTGTTCGTATACCTATATGTCCTTTATTAAAAACTTTTTGTTTACGCCCAAGCTGCGTTATTTTATACGTTTTTATAGGCAGTAGTGCGATAATTTTATTATTACCTGAGCTATAGTGTAGGCGGCCAGGTTGTTGACATCGATGACAATAGCGTCGGCGGTGGCCGGCTGCACCTCTGACAGTTGTTGCTTTGCTAACAACGCGCTGAAGTGGGAAGTGGACAGCTTGCGGTGCGATTAGGGCGTGCCAAACCGGAAAGTCTAGTCAACCGGTTTTGAATTTCGGTTTTGAAGCCCCAAAACCGAAAACCGGTGTTAGTCCCGGTTTCGGCTACATTTTTATAGTTTTTGTATAGTAGAATTTTAACAAGAAAACAATATTGTTAAATACCTACAAAATCTACAAATAAAACAAGTTTTAGCATATACCTTTTTTAATCAACCATTAATGCCTACCAATACCAAGTAGACAACTAAGACAACATCAATAGTTTGGATAACATGAGCTTAAAATGATATAAAGATTAACTAACTGAGATCAAATAAACAACAAGTAAGTTTGTGGTACCTTTAGTAGGTGGTACCTAACAATTCTGTTAAAAATAATAATATATTTTAAACGTACAAAACACATTCATCATCTTAAGTAAGGTACTAAACACAACCACAATTACTATACGTCTCAATTTCTTGAATCTTGAGCTCTTTAATTACGAACTAAAACTAGCAACAGTAGCAATAATATTATGGGATTCATAATATTAATATTTGCTATTTTCATATTGTATACTATAAAACGAGACCAAATCAACGGGACGCGGGTCCACCGGTCGAAGGAGTCGCGTTGTGGGTGCGGGGGTCGCGGAGGGAGGAGTTTAAGTGGGTATAGGTTGCATTCGGATATATTTGATGACTCTAAATTGAATATTTCTTGAGTGCGTTCGAAAAAAGTTGATTAAAATCAAAAATTCAAAATGTAATTAAATAACGGGAAAACCGGAGGTAACTCCGGTTTTGTCCCTAAACCCCGGTTTTAAAAAATCGGTAAATTTTGACCGGTTTCCGGTTTTTAGCAAAACCGAAAAACCGGGTTTGCATGCCCTAGGTGCGATATCACTTCGAGACGACTCTCTTCCGTCTATTCTGGTTCTATGCAGTAGATCTCCTGAAAGAGATGGTGGTATTAGAACAAGTTAATTAGGCTTGTTTATGGGACCCGTATCCACATTTTCTCTACAAGGTAGGTCACACAAAATGCGGTTTTTTTAAATGAAAAATTGTCCAGGTATCAAAAAGTCCCGAGAGCGCGTCAGCTGACTTCTTGTTTTCAAGTCATTGATATTAGGTTTAAATTACAATGAGTGTCGCTCGCTCGTGAAATGCAACACTATATTTGTAGACGTTCATTAAGTGTGATATCAGGTTACAAAAAATGTGTATGCTTACAGAATTATTCTCATATGGTGCTGTCTAATGTCATCATCGAAGCAGGTACCAAAAGTCACAGTTTGAATATGCCTATAGCCGGCTCTAGTAACAGCTTCTTCGTTAGTAGGTATTGGTTTTGAGTTGTGTGGCGTGAACACGTAAACTGAAATAGGAAGGAAATTACATATTAGCCTATGCTTCTATTGGATGCCAACGCCAAATTACGAAAATATTTTTTATGATTATACACCGTGACATTTTAGTCGTCTTACAAAGGTGGTCCACTCAATGTATCCGTCATATAATACCTCTAGGCGCGATTAAAACATTGTTACCATTAATTAAGATAATAGGTAAAATGAAAAATAAATAATGCTTTAGAATTATGAAACACCCTCCCTGTTAATAATGTTTACGTATCAAACGGTACAAGATATCTACCTACCTACCATTACATTCCTTCATTAATTCCACCTCCATAACAGGGTGTTTCAAAATACGTCATACGTCTTAATGAATGATATTTTCATTTTTTAATTACGCAAATGTTCAAAAATATTTTTTTTTTTTAAATAAATGATTTAGTAGTCATTGGATACATGAAGTGGGCTGCCGTTGTAAGACGATTAAAATGTCACGGTGTATATTATATTTTTAATTTTTTAATCGAAAAAGATAAGATTTCATAGAAAAGAGCAAGAGGACACTATCCAAATATGACTTTTAAAAATATTATCATCTGCCTAGCCTTTTCCTTCCTATGTTGGGGTCGACTTGCAGTTTAACCAGATGCAGCTGAATACCAGTAGGTACTTTACATGGAGCGACTGCCTATCTAATCTACACAACCCAGTTACTGGATGATACGATAACGATACCCCTTCTCTAATCTACCAACCCAGACTCGGCCCGCGTAGTGGATTACGGCCCACTCCCTTTCACAGAGAGGAGGTCTGTGTCCGGGCAGTGGGAACATTATAGGCTAATTGTGGTACTATACCCCTTGGTAAGACTGGTTGGCAAACTTTCGTTCTGATGACCCGTAACGGCTCAACGTACTTTCCGCTTTATAAATCTCAGGCTAAGTATGGATAAAAACATGTCCAAGTTTAACATGATTACTTACGTAATGTGCAGCATCCCTGTTTCCAAACTGAACGTGTACCCCTTTGGGTCGTAACGCAGGATGAGACAACGTTGTACTGAGGTTACACAGATGAGTGTCCCATAAAGCCAGCTTGCAGCCAAACCACGTGGCGATTTTATCCAAATCTGTTCACCCGTTTTTGCGAGAATGAGTAACAAACATCCAAGCATCTAAACATACGAACTTTCACTTAAATAATATTACTTAGTAGGATGATAGTAGGAGAAAGCCTACTTTCTCCTACTATCATCCTACTAAGTAACCACACTCTCTCTATGTCTCTTTCTAAATAATTTAATTAATAGTCCTAACTATTAATTAAATTATTTAGAAAGAGACATAGAGAGAGTGTGGTTTTCGAGGGTTCACAAGCCAATAATGTGGTCAAAATATAAATCCAAGATGGCGGCTGCGAGATTTTACATCATAGGTATCTTATTCATTTTCGAGGGCTGAAGCCAATAGTGAATCAAAATAAAAATTTACGATGGTGACTGCGTAAATTTTCTCAGATTTCATCATAGGTTTTCGAGAGTGCTGAAGCTGATAGATGGGTTAAAATAAAGTTTGAGTATTTTATATTAAATTCTGAGTTGCAGAGAAAGTGTAATGAACTCAGATTATAAAACAAAGGCAGATAGACCACGCGGAACACAAGAGTGAAGCCAACAAAACAAATACTAAAGCGTCGCATTGTATGTAATGCGACGCTTCATGGCGTTATAACTCGAGTTTTGAATCAGTATTTGGTTTTTTGGCCTCACTCTTGGTGTTCAGCGCGGTCTATCTGTCTTCGTTTTATAATCTGAGGTAAGGAACTTCGTTCTTGGCGGGGTCCCCCCGACTCCACACGTCCTTTTTACTTTACAAACTACCAATCTATTTGGATATAATGACTGGGGATAGGTAGTAATTGACCTAATGATAATGAAACTAGTCCATGTCGAATTACGGAAAAGGAAATGGATGTTTACAGGACGGTAAAATGAAATTAATGACAAAATTAATTAATAAAATTTATTAAAAAGCTGGCAATAAGAACGATGGCAACTTCTTTGATGATTTTATCTGCATTAAACAAAAACAACCAATACCTACATAGAAAATATTATTTTATTTTGTGGCTGGATACACAAGTCATAACCAAGATATATTTTATGTTAACATGAAATATCTTACATTACTACAGTACCTAGGTATTAAAAAAGGACCTACCTATACTAGAATTTAGATCTTATAAATATAGGTCTTCCTGTTTATTTATTTAATCTATAGGTAATTCTACCCGATATATTTACTCTCCTCTATGGGTACATCTATAGGTATCTATACAAATAAAGAACAAAGGCGAGGAAATTGTTGATGGAATTATATGGAATTATTAAGCGTCTACTAATGTCATCGTAATAGATCCCGGTGAAATAATTTACTGAGTTTTATCAAATTGACTGAGTTCTATCGAAGTCTGCAAAAAATGTCGTAACTAATGAATACTGAATTGACCAGTAAAGTAAAATCCAGTATTTATTATTGTACTCTGTGAGTAAAATTATGATTAAAAAAGCGGCCAAATGCGAGTCGGACTCGCCCATGAAGGGTTCCGTAGCAGCAAGTAACGCGCGAATTATAATTATTATTTACTTAGGCACCTATTACAGATTTATTATTAGAAAATAATGGTTCACGGTTTATGAATAAGGTTTATGTTTATGAAATTAAATGTTCTTTTTTAATTTTTATAACACATTTGCTCGTAAAGGGTCTCTTATTACACCAATTTCAATATCGTAATGTATGTCATTACGCACTTGTGCGATATTGTAATGTAAAACGCACGGTTTGTCAAGATGCTCCGTCTAAAACGAACGGTACTTTTTAAATCTTAGCAAAGAGTTTTTATGTCAGAAAAGTGGTCAACATTTTATGAATAAAATTAACTTTGACAGATAAAATATAAAAAAATAAACATTTAATTCTTTAATTTAATTAGTTTTGACAATAAATTACAACCATTTATCTCTAACAAAAACAAAAAATTATTAATTTAAGTACTTTATTAGTTAGACTGGCTGTTTTTGTGCCTTTGCCTTTAAAAAAAAGCGCTGATGCGCGCGCATCGCTAATTTGTGAACAAGTAATAATCAATTTTACAAATTGTTCAAATTTTTCTAACTGCTTTAACAAGTGATTAAAGATTTACTCGTTTAAGAAAGTCCGACTTTTATTTATTTCCTCGCAAATATGTTATAAAACGTCGTATGACATACGTGCGCTTTGAAAATTACAGCCTCTGCTTTCTTGAAGCAGATAGCAATATCGCCTCGGCTGTAATTTTCAACTTACCGCACTTATATCATAATGTACTATTAAATTTGAGTTGATTGAATGAAAGGTAAATTACGGTTTACGATTTATGACGTATTAAAAAAACTACTTACTAGATCTTGTTTAAACCAATTTTCGGTGGAAGTTTACATGGTAATGTACATCGTACATTTGTTTTTTATCATGCTCTTATTTTAGAAGTTAAGCGGGGGACACATTTTACCACTTTGGAAGTGTCTCTCGCGCAAACTATTCAGTTTAGAAAATAATGATTTTAAAAACCTCAATATCATTTTCGAAGACCTATCCATAGATACCCCACACGTATGGGTTTGATGAAAAAAAAATTGAGTTTCTGTTCTAAGTATGGGAACCCCCAAAATTTATTGTTTTTTTTTCTATTTTTGTGTGAAAATCTTAATGCGGTTCACAGAATACATCTACTTACCAAGTTTCAACAGTATAGTTCTTATAGTTTCAGAAAAAAGTGGCTGTGACATACGGACGGACAGACTGACAGACAGTCATGACGAAATTTTTGCCATTTTTTTTTTTTTTTTTCTTTGGTTTTGGCTTCGCACGATTTTTGCCATTTGGCTACGAAACCCTAAACATGTCATGGGTTAGTTTTCTTTTTATGGACTGACTTCATGACTTTTGGCTAAGATGCATTTTATGAAAATCTTGGTAAAGTTACATGAAATGCTTTGCTTTACGTATTGGGTTATTAATATATTTATGGCAAATATATTTCTGCATCGGAATACAAATGTGAAAATAAAAATAATTCTTTGTGCTTAGAAAATAGCGGTAATTTAAATGAAATCGCAGTTCAATTCGGTTATGGCAACATCGCAAACAAATAAAACATGACACTTCATCTGTCAACCGGCCTTTGACAAATTGCAAAGAGTACCGTTCGTTCTAAACGAAAACCGTCGTGGATACTGCAATACCGCGTAACTGACAGTGGATAATACCGCAGAAGTACAAAAGTATCAAAATTGAGATTTCGCGGCAATGAGCTTACGATGCTGATTGGCTACGGACCACATTCACAGTTCGACGTATCGCTCATTCAATATGCGAACAATCAACAAACAACCAATCAACAAAACAATGCGAAAAAATATTATTATTATTAGTAATCCCATCTAGTTAAAACCGCGAGAGCGAACCTGTCTAAATAATTTGACCAATACCGCGTATTCTTGCGATCTTAACAAGAAGACGTAGCATTTTAGTGTGATGCTCCGGAAAATAAACGTTTTTTTATAGTAATACGAAGCTGATCGGTAAGTTTTTAACATTGTTTTAATTCTTGTTTCTCGATCAATTTGGTTACTTATTAGAATCTGTAAATTCACCTATTTTACACGTAAAGTTTGCAGTTACAGTTGTGATGGTAGTAACGTTGTCACATTACAAGAGCTTCAAAATCGACGCCAGGCACATAATAAAAGGAAGCAAATTTTGCATCAAAAAGGGCCCAAAAGGGTTTTTTTTGGGTGGAAATCATCAAATAACTTCTCCCGGTATGGGTGGAGCAGGAGGGCGTGTCAGACAAACCCACCCGTGTTCCCTCAGTTGCCTGTGTGCCAGGGGCCGCGGTATCTCTTTCGAACAACCCGCACCGCTAGCAGGCATCGGGCCTTCCGGGCCCCATCAGTTGGTGCTGACATCTCTTTGGGGCGCGCGTGGAACACAACGCGCCGTCGACCCGAGCTTGGTGATTACCGGACAGCGAGCTACCCATTACTCGCCGTCCGCAAGACCGCGCCTACGGTGGCCGGGAATCAGCCTGGGATTCCCGACGCCCAGGGCGTCTCCTGTGAAGGCTACGGCCGTGAGGGCGCATGTACTGCCTCTCCCTTACGTGAGCCGCCTCCCTCTTTGCGAGCATCACTGCTTCGCTGAAGGAAGCGACTGCTAGCCATGCACTCTCGCTCCGTACGAGAGATTGTCGCCGCCAATCGCCTCCATGAGGACACGGCGGTGCTCCGCCCAAGCCGGGCAGACCTCCACCATATGCTCCACCGTGTCCTCAGAGCGATCTTCGCAATGGAAACACCCGGGCGTTTCCTCCCGGCTTATACGAAACAGGAACCTCCCGAAACAGCCGTGTCCGGTGAGGACCTGTGTCAGGCGGAAGGTGAGGATGCCATGCCGCCTTTCAAGCCACTCCTCAAAGAGGGGACTTGCCGCCGCAATCGTGGCGTGCCCAGCACTGGGTTGTGACAATCATACTCTCCACGTCGCTATGAGATCCCGCCGGAGCTCTGTCCACTGTGCCGCGATTTCCCGCGGCAGCGGAGTTACGCCCCGGCGTTTGACCTCCTCGCGCCACTCCCAAGTATGCGCGAGGACCTTTGCCTCTAGATCCCATGGCAGCAATCCGGCAAGGAGGCCCACCGCCTCACCGGAGATCGTGCGGTATCCCCTTACCATCCGGATGGCCATGACCCTTTGTTGACGTGTAGGCGCCCACACCGGTGCCCCGTAAAGGGCCATGGCCGTAATATATAGGTTAAAGGGATGTTCTTTTTAAACAAGCAACATATTGCGATTCTACCATAAATAACAAGAATTATAATTAACAAGTTTCAATTACATATCTAAGTATGTCTATTACATTGGCCACGAATTATTAATACTTACATCATTCTAATATTAAGAGTATAATTAATTATTAATTATTAATTATTATTCCTTTTTTTTTGTTTTGAATACCTATATTATTTTCGTTTTTAGATTTTGAAAGATGACTACGTCTGCTATGCATGCAGAGATCTTGCAATGGTTGCAGATAACAATGACTTGCAAAAAGAAGCTTCTGGCAGTGAAGAACCTAGACAAAGTATAAAGGGGCATACAAATGTCTGCCTTATATGTGGCTGGTCAACACTTTGAAGACAGAGTGACAAATATTATTTGCTTTCCTGTCTGAGGAATGAATATTAAACAGTACACTTACCTACTGATTATCTATACCTGCCTATTACCTACCCCTACCATTCACCTGCTGAAGTTTTCTGCCTGCCTGCTTAGCTTTGGGTAAACGGGTAGGTAGTCTTTAAGGAAAACCTATTCAGGTGGAGGTTCAAGACGACTCCGCTTTGGAGTGTGCTTACACTTAATATCATGTCCCGCGTGTCCTGGCAGCTGCACCTTACAGGAACTGATGGACACTAGTGACGGTGGCGTCGCCAAACATGTAGCCGAATTCTGAGCCGAGTGCATTTACATTGCCATTGACACGCCATGAAGACCATAATTATAACTAACGATAGATATCTATAACTAACGATAGATATCTATAACTAACGAAAAGATGGTTGGCTAAGATGATTAAATAAATATTCTTCTGAGAATTTAATTACATACGTAACATATGGGCCATGTGGCAGACCTACACACGTCGCGCTCGGCTAGACTTATATTTCTGAAAACGTCGTCAGTAGTTTATTTAGCTGTACAAATGCATTTTTACCAATGATATTTTAATTGGTGTGTACGTGTTTCTATAGGTATAACTTTTTCGATAAGGGTATGTTCACTGTTGTTGACAAAACATGACATCTAGAACTTCAAACTGGAATATCTTTAATTCCTGACTTCCTTTATAAGTATAACTGAAGACAAAACTGTTCAGGAATTCAAACTCTGTGTTTCAAAATATATTTCATCGCCAGACGCTAAAAAAAATGTGAACAAAAATTTGTTCGGGAGTTCGCCCATGTTCCTATCGCCACGTGCCTTGTTGCAATGTAAATAACTATGAAAGTATATACGGTACAAACGCCAGCACATCAAGCTACACCAATATATCAATTTTTTTATAGATTTACAACTTTATTCCATTAGATAAAGGGTTCATGTTCAATTGGGACAATTTGACAGTTTGGGGTAGCTTGATGTACATATGACAAAAAACTTATTTTCTTCTTACATTTCTACTTTTTGTCCCGATAGCACGTTCCCGTGAGATGATTTCCGACACCAATGCGGGCGAAGTCGCGAGCACAGCTAGTTCAAAATAAAACTTATGTCAAAAAATTTCGGAAACACAAATCTCTCTACAATTTCGTCAAATAATTCCGTTACTCTAAAACGGTATTTCTCATCTTCTTTCGCTACGTCTATAAACTCTTGACTACGACTCACTACGTTGGCCCGTTTTGATAACTCGGGATCCCAAAATATCTGTTCGCGTTTCTCCTTACTCATAGCTACAATAGGTGTTATGAGCGCAGCCTGAGTTATTCCGAATACTATACTTTTCTTGTATGCTTCCGTAAGAGTAGCTTTATCAAATATGTTCATTATATCTACTCCGTCAGCTTGCAGTTCCTTAGATAACACTGCGTAGTAAACATCCTTAAATTCATCCGTCCATTTGTCTCTGTCACTCCTTGTAGTATTGAAATAAATCAGGGAAGACAGGTCAAGCATCGGAGAAGAATATATAACAGTCTGAAAATCAACGAACATTGCGTGATATGCTGAGTTTTGATCCTTTTTAAGGAAAATATTATTGGTCCAAAGATCACGATGCACTACTGCATTTCGATATTTTGAGCTAGGCTTCATAAGGTCCTTAGCACTATCAAATAATGTAGGCAGAACCGATTCTACGTACCGATTAAAGTTTGGTTCAGATTTATACTTCGAAAAGACTTTCAGATAGTCTATGACTGCGTTCCTCCCTGTGTCCCGCCAGTAGAATGTCCTATTGGGTTCTTGAAGGTAGTCACTATAATGTTCCCATATTCTGTATGGTCTGCTCAACTGGCTACTTTTCCTCTCTTCATAAATGTATGATTGAGCGTGAAATTTTGCTAGCGTTTCTACAGAAGCTATCAATTCTTCGAAAGTCATGGTATCCTGATGATGTGGCATAACGTATCCGAGTAGTGAGACGTTTTCAAAAACAAAAATGTCTTCTTTGATTAACAGTAATTTGGGACGCCATTTTTGTGACCCTGTAAAATGTTGTAAGAAAGAATTATTACATAGGGGTCTGACGTGTATGTGTGTTGTGAGGGCTACTTTGTTAAAACTTTTTGAAAATGTGCTTAGGATTCAGTGAACATTCCCACAGAATTGTAAAAGTTAGAATCAGATTTTGTGAAATTCAAGTAAACAAAGTTCTCCTTACCGAATGGTAGAAATCTAGGTCTCAACATCGTCTTAGATAGAGGTGTTTGAAATCGTAGACTCGGCAGTTTTTCTGGGCATAACAGTAGATGCCAAACTTCAGTGGGGATTACACATATCAAGCCTACCGGGGAGGCTCAGTCCAGCCGCCTACGCCGTCAGAAAAGTAAGTCATTACACTGACGTCGATACAGCTCGGTTAATCTACTTTAGAGTTATTTTCACAGCGTTATGTCTTACGGTATTCTGCTGTGGGGCAAAGCTGCTGATATTCAAAATATTTTTGTCCTTGAAAAACGTGCTGTTCGTGCAATTTACCAGCTAGGTGCCAGAGTTTCCTTGAGGGGCTTTTTTAAAGATATTGGTATTCTCATGGTGGCATCACAATTCATATTCGCTAACCTCTTATATATTAGGCAAAATATACACTTGTGCACTACAGCAGTGATATTCACACCGGTAACACTAGAAATAAGGACAAACTACGTGCTCGATTTCATCGGCTTCATAAGGTTCGTAACTCATTTTTTTAACTTTTATAACAAGCTTCCCTCTTCTTTGCTAGATTTGCCCTTTAATGCGTTTAAAGCTCAAGTAAAATCCATCCTGTGTATAAAGGCTTACTATTCCATCAACGACTATTTAAATGACAAGAATAGTTGGTTGCTGTGATTAACTCAAGACAACGTTTATGTTCTTTCTCCACAATTGGCGTACCTAGTGACAGGTTATATGGGTTCATATAATTATTTTATTATTTTATAATGACTGTCTAAGTATTTTTAATTGTTATCTATTATGTTGTATTTCCTTTATTTTAGAATATACACATATCAATTACATTTTTAAATATTAGAATATAAAATATATAAAAACATTTAAAAATATAAAAAATAGTAGCCCACCGGTATCGGGAACAGGGTCCAAGCTACCGGCGGTCAGGGCTCCAGAGAGAGGAACCTCCTAACAATGCGAGCCGTGTCCAGGAGTACCGCTTTCTGGATCAAGCCCTTGACCCAGCTGCCCAACGAGAGCCTCCTCAGGTGTTGGTCGAGGCTCTTAGCTATCAAGCCATTGGCTGTGACGACTATCGGTACAATGTTCGCTGAGTCAACATCCCACATGTCGACAACCTCGCGAGCCAAGTCAAGATACTTGATTTGTTTATCTTTCTCGGCTTTCACGAGGTTCTCGTCATGCGGGACCGTTATATCAACGATCATTGCACGCCGCTCTAGTCGATCCACCACCACTATATCAGGCTTATTGGCATTATGTTGTATTATCATTATTATTTTATATTATCATTAGTAATTGACATGATCAACTCATAACAATATTTTTTATGATGAGTTGTTTTATGCTTTATGTGGCCTCGACAGTTTTCATTTTAGTTGTCGGTATATTGGCATGGCTAGCTGACATTATGACTAATTCTTTAATTAATGTTCTGTGCTTCGTAAAGTTTATTACTTCGCCTATGTATGTATAGAATCAAGTCTATCCGACTAAACAGAGAGTTGTGCTGCTGGGGAGTTTGTTGCGCCACTTCTTCTTCCCAGCTAAAGCACCAGGAAGTGAAGAGTGGGCGTTTTGGGGGACTGTCTTATGTATTTTGACGTTCGAACAGTGCTGATTCTCAGCCTTTTTGAAGCGAGTTATGGACTGTAAAATTGGGGCCTCAGTTCTCACATAGAGGATTAACTGTGCCTGATAAACTATGGACACTACAGAAAAAGTCTTTATGCCAAAATTTAATGTAATGCCAAACAAAATTTGAAAACAAGATATTATCGCAAAACACAATCCTACTTTGTATATCTTCGTTCAAAATGGGTCCTCAATTCTCATACATGTAAAAGTTGAAAATAAAATGAAGCCATTAACTTACAGCTACTGTTTTAAATTCGATATGCTACTGAATAAATTGTGAAAATTTGTGAAAGCAAGAACAGGTCACCACATCTTGTTGTTTGAAAATTATGACCTTGATAAAATTCGGGCCCTCAGTCCTCTATTTTTTTTTTGTTTTCGTTTTATTACGCTTAGTGTATGAAAGATAAGACAAATACACAATAATTGTCTCTTTTTGTGAAAAAAATTGTGCAACAAATTGGTGTTATTTATTACTAATAAGAATTACGATAAAAGTCGAAATCTTAATAGATACCGATATCCACTATTTTTTCATTATGTATGCTGGGTTACAATAATAATGACGCAATTTGTTTTGACGAATATTATTTAAGTCTTATCTTACTTGTGGTTCTAACGTAGCAGTCAACTACGAATTACATTTTGCCATTGCATTTGATTTAAACGGTACTGGTCAATATTGCCTGCAGGATATACAGCACACACTAAAAATAAAATCAAATGTATACGAACTTACCGGAGCAATTGAATTATATCCCCCACCTTTCTATAATGGTAGGTATTGGTCATTAGTACAAATGAATGTAACGAATTATTTAATAGTAATTTCAAGTCATCATCATAATCATTTCAGCCGAAAGACGTCCACTGCTGGACATAGGCCTCTCCTAAGCACCGCCACTTCGACCGGTCCTGGGCTTCTCGCGTCCAGAGGATTCCTGCGGCCTTCACCAGGTCATTGGCCCATCTTGTTCGAGGCCTTCCCACGCTGCACCTTCCAGTACACGGTCACCACTCCAGAACCTTCTGGCCCCATCGGCCATCTATTCTGCGAGCAATGTGCCCTGCCCACTGCCACTTACCTTTGGCAATTCTCCGGGCTGTGTCCGTTAGGGAAACTCCAAGCATAGCCCTATCCGTTGCTCTTTGGGTGACTTTCAGCCTTCTTATGACGCCCATTGTGAGTGACCACGTCTCAGTGCCATATGTCATATCTGGCAACACGCACTGGTCAAAGACCATCGTCTTGAGACACTGCAGTATGGGGACGAGAAGATATTGCGTAGTTTCCCGAACGCTTGCCAGCCGAGTTGGATTCGACGATGGACCTCTTTCTCGAAGTTGGACCAACCTAACCGGACAGTTTATCATATATTCGTCTACTACTTCGAGTGTAGTCTCCGATCTTCATGAGAGTGGGTGTTACATGGGCATTTGACATGACCTTCGTTTTGTCCATGTTCATTTTAAGACCCACTCTTTTGGAAGCTCTACTGAGGTCATCGAGCATTGTACTGAGGTCCTCCATAGTATCAGCCATGACTGTATCGTTGGCAAACCGAAGGTAAGTGATGTACTCGCCATTGATGTTGATGCCAACCTCTCTCCAGTCCAGAACCTGGAAGACATCCTCTAGTGCAGCGGTGAACAGTTACGGAGAGTTTACGTCTCCCTGTTTCACCTGTCGCTGCAGAAGGATAGGTTTCGAGGTCCGCTCCTGGAGCCGGACTGACATAGTGGTGTTTTCATACTAACACTTTAGCACCCCGATGAACCGTTGGTCAATCTGGCACCGTCGGAGAGACCGCAGTACAGCCCAAATCTTGGATCGAGGGTTTTCTCGTCGTCTACAAACGCTTAGCAGAGAGGCAGGTTATACTCTTCGGTCTATTGTATAACCTACCGCAGCAATTGCAAATGCTATTACGATAATAAGCAAAAATCAATGTTTAATAAAATCTATGAGACTACATTTACTAATATTTGCTGCAATCTCAGAAATTATGGCTACCCTATTTCTGAATTCAGAGAATAAAAATTTAACTCGATTTTCTGAAACAATAAAAGGTCTTTTTATTTATTTCTGGTATCGAATTTATTGCACAATTTTTTTCACAAAAAGAGACAATTGTGTATTTGTCTTATCTTTCATACGCTAAGCGTAATAAAACGAAAACAAAAAAAAAATGGATGATTGAGGACCCGAATTTTATCAAGGTCATAATTTTCAAACAACAAGAGGTGACCTATTCTTGCTTTCACAAATTTTCACAATTTATGCAGTAGCTTATAGGATTTCACACAGTAGCTGTAAGTTAATGTATTCATTTTAAGTATTTGCGTATCTACCTAATAAAGTTTTACGTGTATGAGAATTGAGGGCCCATTTTGAACGAAGACATACAGTGTAGGATAGTGTTTTGCGATAATATCTTGTTTTGACAAATTTTGGTTGGCATTAGCTTAGATTTTAGCATAAAGACTTTTTCTGTAGTGTCCATAGCAACCAATTAGCGTCCAACTTTACAGTCCATATTTTTTTTACTTGACTTTCACAAAATCTGATTCCAACTTTCACAATTCTTTGGGAATGTTCTAAATATAAATAAAAAAATATAAATCCTAAGTATGTTTTCAAAGAGTTTTAACAAAGTGGCCCTCACACCACACGCACATGGTTTGACCACTGACATTATTTAGTAATACAACATGTATTTTTCCTGTTAAAACAGTAAAAACGTATCTGACAAAAGGTCAAATAAATGTTAATTGGGATATTTGTAAAAGTGCTATCTTACCTGTGCCATTTTCAAATTCATTGAAAAGTGTGCTCAGCATAACGTACTCCTTGTTGAAGAAGCCAAGGTCCCTAATATATTCTGCCTTCCATTTATTGAACCTCGGCATGCACTTCACAAACAGATTAAGTGTAGAACTTATCCCATTCAACTCTACTTCCATGATTAGTTTCATATGGTCACCCAGATTTCCAATAGTTTTGTCTGGAAAGTCCTCCATCTTCCAATCTAACACCTTGTTAAACGCACATTGTTTTGCGATGAAATTTATTTCATTTTGATTTAGTAATTCCATCTTGCGCGTGTTTCTTGTAACATTAGCAATATAGTAGGTCTCTAAACAAAATTACAATTTTTATACAGTAGTTTAGGTGGGTAATTCTTACGAAATTCCGAAATTCTTGTCCTTCAAGTTTTATCAAAAATGTAACAAATAATGGTTACTAATATTTCTTTGTAATCTACATTACTGTGGCTAAAACTTTCACTTATCATTTTGGGACCAAATAAAAAAAAAACATCTGAATAATATGTCTAAAATCATTCCCTCACTATGTCCCAAACTCCAATTTCGAAACTTTTATTTCATCAAACAGTCAAAAAAATCTTATAAAAGTCTTGCAAGTAGGTATGACCGATTGTTTAAAAATATAATAGATTCAAAAAGTAATAAATGGATAAAAAAAAAGAAAATATACACGTGTGGGGTACATACCTACACTAGCATTTATTTATCTATATTATTAACAAAGACAAACATAATATTTATAAACATTTATTTATAACCATGTTCACATTCGCCGAAGCCGGGCTACCGGTACTCGCTGGACTCGCGCACTCCGGCCGAACTACGTCATCGTGACGTAGTGGGCGAGCGCCGCGGTGGGAGCGCGGAGCGCGCGTTCGATCACCTTGCTGCAACTTTCAGTCGATACTTGCCCACGCGCCGCTCGGCAACGCATATATTTGTGTCTGTGCCAATCCCAGGCTGATTCCCGACCACCGTAAGCCCGGGTCGACGGCGCGTTGTGTTCCACGCGCGCCTCAAAGAGATGTCAGCAGCAACTGATGGGGCCGGCAAAGGCCGATGCCTGCCAGGGGTGCGGGTTGTTCGAAAGAGATACATAGAGTCTCATAAAAATTGTAGTGAGAGAATGATGATTTATGAGGGAATGATTTTTGACTGGGTCAGCTTGCTTTTTTTATTGCTTACTTTATCTAACTTTTGAATTTACTGTTGCGATCTTGTTGTAGGGTCAAATAATGCCAAGAAAAAAGAAGATAAGCAAAATTAAAAAGAAAGAATATGATAGGAAGCGCAGGGAGAAAATTAAATACGATCCTGTAGGTCTTCAAAAATACTTCGTGAAAAAGACTTAAATATCTAAGAAAAAAAGAAACATCAAGCGCAAGGCCAAGACATCGTAGATTTGAGTTCACTCAAATAGATTTCGTTGGCTAGATGTTTTTCAATAATGCTCTTTGAAGTTACCACTGCTAAAATCGCAGAGATGGAAGACTTAGTCAAACAGTCGCACACCATCACTGCATTCCGTGGAACTCAAAAAGTTCGCCAGTATGTCTTCACTGGTGATCTCCTGGAGTGTTTTGTGCACTGAATGTGTAGAAAAATCTGAAAATTTTCACCTGGGCTATAACTCATCTTCAATCCTTGCATGTTGGAACTAAAGGCAGAAATAAAGGAATTAAAATCTCAACTAGAATGTACACAAAATGAAATGGAAAATATTGTTCTTGAAAACCTAGACTTAAAGAAACAAGTGTCGAATATGAATCAGGAGCTCGGTGTACTAAAACAATTGTGTAGAAGCCCATTGACTGCCTTTAATCACAACTTATCATCAAGCTCGAAAAAGAGTGTGCGACGTAGGCTTACAAACAGTTTCTGTGCTTCTCCTCTGAAAAAGGACGACATTACTAATAACGAAAATGGTAAATCTGTAACCACCATGCCAGAAGCCGGACAACCCTTGACAAGCGGAACTTTTGACAAAAATTCTGAACCGGTGCCGGAACAGACGATATTACAGAGAACAACATTCGTCGAATATAAAGAGTGTGCAGAAAAGCCAGACCAAACTAAAATACAGGAAAACAACACGCAATCTAGGAAATACAACGTTCTTATTCTTGCTGATGAACACGAAAGAGATATAGGTAGTATGCTGCGGCGCGACTTGGGAGTAGACTATGAGGTACTATCTATAATAAAACCGAAGGCACCCACAGATGAAATAGTTGACTCATGCATTTCTTTATGTAAAAACTTTGACAAAAGAGACTTTGTAATTATTTTGACAGGAACAAACGATGACAATCCAATTACTATGCAATCCTTCCTCTACTATAATTTATATAAAATCTCTCATACAAATGTGCTTGTTGGAAATGTACACAATGCAAGATACATCAACACGACAAAAATTAATTCTATTCTTAGTCTTATATGTGAAAACTTGAAATATGCAGAATTTATTGACAGTGGACATAAACAAAATACAATAATCAAGTCACGGCTATTTTTAAGAGAAATTTTACGAATTCAGTATCGAAACAACTATAGGAAATACTGTAACAGCATAGGGCGCAAAAACATAATTTCTTGGAAGACTGAAAAATGTAACCCCACTAGCAGCAATAAAAATATCCCACAAAAAGGCACTATACAATATTACTTCCAATCAGTTCCTAAATCAATGCCAAACATAATTTCAGAGCCTTCATACACTCAAACTTGTGCCAATGCAATACAGCAACCTGATGATTTTTTTCGTGGGTAATAAAATAGGGGACTCTTGTCTACCTAAGGCTAGTAGTAGTAACAGTAATCTGAATAAAATAATCACACCAAAATTACAAAATATCAACGTATTTCACCAAAATTTGTGTGGTATTAGTAATAAGAAAAACGAATTGGATGTTTATGTAGAATCTCTTGAAATTAGGGTAGACTACATATGTATTAGTGAACATTTTTTAAACGATAAGTCTGTATGTTCATTTTATTTAGATAACTACAACCTTATTTCATGCAACACCAGAAGTAAAAAGACCAGAGGTGGTAGTTTGATTCTGGGACATGTGGGTAGAAAAGTAGAGAATATAGATGTAATAAATAAACTTTATAAAATGGACAGTTTTGAAATATGTTGCATTAAAGATATCGATACTGGTCTATACATATGTTGTTGTTATCGTAGTCCTTATGATAAAAATCTTGAACTTTTCATGACAAGCATGGAAAAATTGTTGGAACACTTATTTAATAGGAAATGCATAATATGCGGTGACTTTAATATAGATTTACTTTTAGATAATAAAAAACGCACTGAGTTTGTTAGCTTATTAACATGTTACAATTTTAGGCATCTTGTTAACACTGCAACTTTTATTCGAAATGACTCATTTTCGTGCATAGACAATATCTTAACAAATTTACCTGAATGTTTAATACAGGAATGCGAAGTAGACCATAATGGTCTGGGTGATGGACATGGAGGTCTTTTAGGAAAATTTAGGTTGGAATCTCTGACTAGCAAGTCAAGTAATAATAACCAGCATGTTGTTATAAATAAGAGAGTTTTCAACACTAATAACGGCACATATTTTAAGCACGGAATATTAAGACAAAACTGGAATAATATGGGAATTAATGCATTTATAAAAAAGTTCTCAGAGATTTTTAAAATGAGTTATAAAAAAAAGACACGTAAAATTAACCTTATAAAGAGTACTAAAATAAAATGGGTCACCAAAGGTGTAAAAATCTCGAGCAAAATGAAACGCATTTTATGCGATAAAAATGGTAATAATCTTGAAGCAAGTGTTCTAAATTACAAAAATAAATACATCAGAATTTACAGAAGGGTTATAATAAAAGCAAAAAAATTAACAGTAAGTGAGAAAATTGATAAGTCAACAAACTCTAGCAAAGAAATCTGGAAAATTGTTAACAATTGCACAAATCGATCTAAAGTTTTGCATGCGGAACATCTACTACTTAAAATTGACGGCAAAATAATTAATGATCCTGAAAAAGCTGCAAACACCCTAGCAACACATTTTGATAACAAATGTGTCACCTGTGAAAACAAAAATGAGGAAGCGACTTTGTTACTACAGCAGAGTACACAACGGGTCCAAAACGATCTTTGTTTTACTCTCACCACTCCAAATGAAATTTCTAATATAGTTAAGAAGATGGAAAATAAGCGTTCGTGTGGATATGACGAGATTCCTATCTCTGTGATTAAGGAACACTTAAATATTCTTGCCGAGCCGCTTTCTTGCTTTTTTAATAAGTGTATTAATGATGGAATATTTCCAGAACAGTTAAAAATAGCCAAGATCATACCAGTTCATAAAAAAGGCACAAAGACCGATCCTAAAAATTACAGGCCAATCTCCTTGTTGCCAACGCTTTCAAAGATATTCGAAAACATAATTAAATCTCGGCTTGTACTTCATTTAAACTTAAACAAAGTGCTACATAGAAGACAATTTGGCTATCAAAAAAATGTTGGCACAGGAGACGCTATATATGCTCTTGTTAATGATGTGATCAAAAAATTAAATGATAAAATGAGAGTCGCTGGTGTATTTCTGGATTTGAGCTCAGCATTTGACACTGTGGATCATGATCTACTCATATCTAAACTAAATCACTATGGAGTGAGAGGCAAAGCCTCCCAACTTTTGATTTCCTACCTTAAAAATAGAAAAATGTTTGTAGAAATAAGTGAGATGCAAGATGGACATAAACAAAATTATAAGTCCCCTTTTTTTAAAATTTTTTCCGGTATACCGCAAGGATCGATATTAGGGCCTATATTGTTCATTTTGTTCACAAATGACTTAATAAATTATATTAACAAAATTCTGCCCGACATTCAACTTGTGGTTTTCGCGGATGACACGAATGCCATTATTGGGGCAAACGACACAAAAAAACTCACAGAAAAAGTTAATGCAGCTCTAAGTTACCTTTATTCATGGTTTACTGTAAATAAACTAAAAATTAATAGTACGAAGACTAAAATAATGTTATTCAAAACAACTGCTCGTAATAAAGACACCTTGGAAATAATACTAAACGATGACAAAATTGAACTCGTGAGAGAAGCAAAATTCTTGGGAGTATATATAGATGACTCATTCAATTGGAAAAAGGAACTAGCCGCCATAGATTCATCCATATCATCTGCGTGTTATGCGTTAAGAACCCTTCGAGATGAAATTGACATAAAACAACTAAAAATGGTATACTTCGCGTTAATTGAGTCTAAATTAAGATATAGCATACAATTTTGGGGGAACAGCTATAATTATAACTGCCAAAGAGCTTTTGTACTTCAGAAAAGAGCTATACGTACTATTGTCCGTATATCACAAAGAGAGAGCTGCCGCCCACATTTCGTAGATTTAAACATTCTTACAGTACCCAGTCTCTACGTTCTAACAATTCTGACTAATCTTAAGAAGTACATTCATGAATACGAGACAAATGACGAAAGACTGGTTAGGGAGAGCACACGTAGGAAGGATTTAAGAAATAAGATAAGTCCCCACTTCAATATTGTGAAGCACAGCTCACAATATCAAGCAGTGCAATTATTTAATAAGTTACCACTTCACTTAAAAAGCTTGATTTATACATCTACATTTAAAACAAAGGTTCAAGCATTCCTACTAGATAAGTGTCTCTACTCCGTTGAAGACATGTGATATAAATGTTTTAATATAATTTGCCAACGCATTTTTTTTTTTTTTTGTTTTTTGAAATGGCTGTTTAATGTATTTTAGGGAAATTATTTTAAATGACAAATGTAGGATGTATTATGAATTTGTGAGTGTTTTTTTTTTTTTTTGTTTTTATTATGTAGCATTATTTCAAACACAATGTACATTGTTAATGAATAAATTGAATTGAATTGAATTGAATTAAAAAAACAAAGCACAGGTTAGTCCAAACACGAACCATGTCAAACCAACGTAAGCACAGTGGACATTCAACAAA
Source organism: Polymixis lichenea (assembly GCA_949091785.1). NCBI lineage: Eukaryota > Metazoa > Arthropoda > Insecta > Lepidoptera > Noctuidae > Polymixis > Polymixis lichenea. The sequence continues at coordinate 11,842,407 of OX420945.1, read as the reverse complement.
TGATGTTATTTGCAAAGATTTTATCAAATGGGAAGAAAAAGTTTATCCAGGGCAAATACTATCAGTTTCTGAAGAAGGAGCTTTAGTAAAGTGTATGAAAAGAGGAACCAAATCTTGGAGATGGCCAAAGCCGAACAGCTGTATGCCTGGAATGATATATTGCAGAAGATCGAGCACCCAAAATTGATCAAGAGGGGATTTTATTCCGTAAAGGAATTAGACTAGTTAGTTTATAATATTTAACCAAGTTGAGACAGTTTTAGTAACTTTGAGACTGAAAACAGAACCAAATTTTGTTAGTAGATTTTCAGTTAAGTAATTTTAATAGTTTCGTTTAGTTTGCATTTTCAAATTGTTTAAAATGAGAAGTTTCTCGATTGGTAGAGAATGTCAGTTAAGTTAATGTTATGGAAGCAAAGACTTCTTGTTTTTCGTTTATTATTTAATCGTACTGCCATTGTGATTAAGTGCCATACAATTTCAGTTAGGTTTGAAGATGCTGTCGTACTGCAATAAATTTGTGATTTTCAGGGTAATAGGTCCTACGAATGTAAGAAAATAACATTTGATTATTAAATAAATAGATTATATAAAAATAAACATAATTTTATTTTTCCAAGGTTCATGAATTGTTCGTATTGATCATTCCGTCACCTAAGTCGTCATTCCCTCACATTTTTTTTTTTCATATCATCATAATTTTCATAAAACATGGTTATTCCGGGGACCACTATATAATTCAAATCTAGTAACATTAGTACTACGAAATCCATAGCAAATAAATACAAATTTCAATAATGACCGAATTTTGGGATTTCATGAGAATTACCCAGGTATTGCAGATAGTATTATTATCGTAGTCGTTATCTGTCACGTTAGAATAGTGTGACAGATAGATAACGACGAACAAGTTAATCTAAGGACAGGAACAACAGACATAACAAGCGTGTAAATGGTGTGCGTAGTCGCAGCGGAAAAGTGTCGAATTTCTTAATTTCAGTTAAGCAGATATTTAGTGCATGACGTCGTGTAATTGTGTATGGTAAATACAAAGGGAGCAGGATAAGATGGGGTCAGCGACCCCAAAAAGATAATTTGAAAATAACTTGTGTGGTAACATTGGTGAGATACAAACTTATCATTGACACAATTTCAGCCTGTCATTTCGCTGCGTTCTGGAGATAATTTAACAAATAGACGCAGAGCGGGTAGTTTTCAAAACTCCCTTTTTCAAAAACTATTGCAGCTACACTAATGAAACAAAAACTATTCATTAGAAGAAATGTTAGTCCACATTATATATTTTCTATAGAATATTTACGATGTAAATATTCTATTGACCAATAAAAATGTAAAAAAAGAAAAAAAATATTTATAGTTCACGCAAAGGTACAATCACAGAAAAAATTTACAATGTAGCAATGTAAGTAATGTCTAGTATTACTACCAAAAAGTGCAAAAATATAAAATGGGTGCAACACTTCCTAAAAAAATTAAAACCTCGTATCATCATGGGTACTAATAAATTACATTTATCTTTTGACTAAACTTTTTATTATTAGAATAATTAGAATTTAATTAAAAGAAAATATTATTTATTGTAATACAAATAGCAGAAAAATGTCGCCTTCTACACAATTCTTTGGATAACAAGTTTATACCGAAGTTGAAAATTATTTGTAAAATTGTTGGATTTCTACAAAACAATTATGGCCAGAGATTAAATACAGATGGCGATAAAAATGATGAGGTGCTTGAGCACATACAGAGCAGAATGAGAATTGTAAAAACCCTCAGTGAAGAAATATTTAAAAAAAATGGAATCGTCGAAAGTCGGCTTTTCAGCAACTTATATACTTAGTCTAAAATCTACATTCATCATCTACATTTTCCTCAGCTAAACAAGGAACAACTCGTTATGTTTTTCACTGGCTCTTATCAACTCTCACAGACTGCGTCTTATTTAGCGGAGATAATGGATGAAGAATGCAACCTCACAGTACAGTTTAGCAATACCACACCGAGCATATTAAAATTGGAAGTTAGATCAAGACATGTGAACCGTTAAACTTAATCATGTTTATACTGAATATGTACCAATTGAAAGCATATCCTGATATTGTTGCAACTAACTACTTTTAAAATATAATTTGTATTTACAATAAATAATATTTTCTTTTAATTTAATTCTAATTATTCTAATAATAAAAAGTTTAATCAAAAGTTAGATGTAAAATATTACCCATGACTGTCATAAGAAGTTTTAATTTTTTTTGTTAATGTTGCACCCATTTTATATTTTTACACTTTTTGGTAGTAATACTAGACATAGTACATTACATGTTTTTCGGTGATTGTACCTTTGCGTGAACTATAAATAAAATCACGAAATAATCACGAATAAATGTCTCACTGATGGTGGCGCGTGTGTTGGATCATTCGGTTCCCTATAAAATGGTTGAGCTGGATGGTGCTGATCCACGCGTCAAGTTCGTGAACGGGCGCAGTCGGTTGAGACTGGATGACCAGTATGTAATAAGCCCTGGAAGTCAGGAGATGACTCCTAACTTCCAGAGCTTACTTTTATCTTGTATTTAGAATTATTTATATATTTTTTCTTACATTGTTCTTACATACAGAAGCAAGAAGAATAATGTTCCCAAGATTTTGTAATATTCAACTTGATTTTAAAAGAGTGTCCGTGGAGTTTCTTGCCCGTTCCTCTCTATAGAGATCTACGTTTTGGAATGGGCAACTAGCTTCAACTTTCCAACTGATCGACTTTTTGACAGTTCAAAAGTGCCTGTAAATGGTTTAATTGAAATAAATGCTTTGAGTTTGACTTTGAAAAAAAAATATTGTTAAATACGATGTACAAATTCTATAAAAATGTATAATGTGGGCTAACATTTCTTCTAATGAATAGTATTTGTTTCATTTGTGTAGCTGCAACAGTTGTGAAAAAAGCAGTTTTGAAAAATACCCGCTCTAGCGTCTATTTGATTCCCTTCGTACTCTTTCCAGGCTTAGGACTGGCTGGGAACAAATAATATCCAGGCGTACTTAAAAGATCATTTCATTTTATATACATTCAAATCAAATAATATTTACATTCGTAGTCGTACCCTGACCAAAAGCAAATTAAACAAAAATAAACTCGAGTATGATTTATGCAACCTCGATCTAGCTTAGTTTACAATACCTACTGCAGACGCTAACTTGGCTTTATCGTACTTAATAAAACATGTCCACCAGCAAAAATCCAACTGTGCTGGCGCATCACAGACGATTTATGAGAAATATGAGTTGCTTTGTGCTACAACAGGCAAAACAACTGCTTCAAGGCATTCCATACGTCATAAAGAAGTGTTATGATTATGATACAATGTGACATTTCTGTCACACTCCCTAAAATCTTTAATTAATAGACCCCTGATTAAATAAAACAAAAACTAAAAAATATGTGTTTCTTTGTTTATTTTTTGTTACCACACATACACCATTGGATATTTTTCAGACTTTAAGTTGTTGAGTTATGAAGGGTTAAAAACGAAAACCGGGAAGGAATTTTCTTGTTTCGTCCTTTTCGGTAGTCTGGTTTTCGTTTTTAAACTTAGGTACGTACCTATATTTTATTTTATTATTTTGGGGCTTATTTCAGTAATATTTAGATATATTTTTGAAATGTCCTAATGAAGCCCTTTCAAATCATACACAACATGGCAAGATTAAAAAAAATTTTAGGTCAATTTATTGGGACGTCATAGGCTACTATAAATAATAACCTGCAGTTTAACGGTTTTTTTTTTTTTCTGGGTGGGAAATCATCAAATAACTTCTCCCGCTCTGGGTGGAGCGGGAGGGCGTGTCAGACTTTTACTGACTAAAACCCACCCGTGTTCCCTCACTTGCCTGTGTGCCAAGGGCCGCGGTATCTCTTTCGAACAACCCGCACCCCTGGCAGGCATCGGCCCTTGCGGGCCCCATCAGTTGCTGATGACATCTCTTTGAGGCGCGCGTTGAACACAACGCGCCGTCGACCCGGGCTTGGTCCTTACCGGACAGCGAGCTACCCATTACTCGCCGTCCGTAAGCCCGTGCCTACGGTGGCCGGGAATCAGCCTGGGATTCCCGACGCCCAGGGCGTCTCCTGCGAAGGCCGGTTAAGACGCTTCCAACGATACCTCATTTGTTCAATTATGACAAGTAGTTTAGAAGTTATGAGAGAACAGATGAACATACATACATACATACATATCGGTCAAAATCATAATCCTGCTTTAAGTACTTGTGTTTTATAATTTGAGGGTATATGGTACTTACGTTTATTGTGAGCGAGCCTGAGCACTTGATACTGTTACGAAGGTTACGACAAAACCATATTTGCGATAATTTTTTGTAAACTTTCTGTTTATAGTACCTACCTACTGGTGTTGATTAAATAACAAAACTTGTCCACGTTTTCTATTAATTATACAAAAATCCATGGTAAGCGAATGTGGAACGAAAGCACGATTTGTAGATGCTGAAATGTACAAATTAGTTGTATTGTAGTTAATCTGAGGGTATATGGTACTTACGTTTATTGTGAGCGAACCTGTTTGCGCTTTACACTGTCACGAAGGATACGACAAAACCAGATTTGCGAAAAAAAATTGTAAACATTCTGTTTATAGTATTATTGGTGTTGCTTTAATAACCATTTAGTCGTCCACGTTTTCTAAGTATTAAGCATACGAAAATCCATGGTAAACGAATGTGAAAACAATCGTTGATGTTGAAATGTGCAAATTAGTTGTATTGTAGTTGGTCTATCAATTGCCGTATTTATCATCGCGTTTCCAACCGGTCAGTACTAGACATCGAGATATAAGATAAGGTTGTATTATCATAAGAACCACTATCGCCATCCACAGCTGAACATAGGCTTAGCTTGCACTACTTACCACAAAATATAACATATTATTCCATTTTTTTTTGTTTTATTTTGTTTTACTGAGACATGAAAACACTTTGTACCTTATTATGAAGAAATTGGCAGAAACCCGAAGAAAACGCCGATCAGCAGATCGACTTTATTAGAATTTGTAGGTACTGCATTAGTAATGATCGCATACATGGTGTGAAAAAATCAGTGGTGTTGCAAACGATTGTAAAAATACTGTTTCTCACACTGGTGTGATAATCTGGTGTGACTATGAGTCCGTAACGCGTGCGACCCGTCGGCTGGTAGGTGGTTAGCACGCGTAAGTACAGACAGCACATCAGCACATCAAGCTACCCCAATCTGTCAAATTTCTTTGGTAGATTTTCAACTTTATTGCAAAAGCATAAGGTTCATGTTCAAATAGGAAAATTTGACAGTTTGGGGTAGCTTGATGCGCTGGCGTCTGCACATGGAGTGATTTAGCTGGTAATCTGTGGTTGCGTCTCAATTAAAAAAAGTATTTTTTTTTTTCAAGTTAGGCTGAGAATCAGCCTTTTCGAACGTAAAATTACATGAGACAGTCTCCTAAAACGCCCGCCCTTCATCACTTCTTAGTGCTTTAGCGATGAAGAGTGAGATCGAGATAACTGACATCAGCGCGGTCAAGGATGGAAAGTAAAAGGGATTGTGCAAGCGCAGTTTTAGTAGCAATTGGATAATTCACGAAAGGTGAAAAAAAATATCCAGAATGAACGCTATTATAAAATTTATTTAAACCAAATAATTACACGCCAAACATAGAACTGGTAGAATGTAAGTCTAGGAAGGGTTCGTTCATGATTTTGTTTAATTTCTTCTCTTTTACGGCTTCGTAATTGGGCGTCCACAGTTCCGTCACTCTTGGGGCGTAAGGTCCGTTCAGCTTGGACTCGTCTCCGTCTTCATCATCGCTGGAGTCTTCGTCTACTTCCATAGGTTTGTCTTCTTGGGAGTCGTCAGCTTGTTCAGGTTGTTCCATGCCAGAGAGGCGCTGTAGGAATGATGTGCTTAGAAGGCTCACGGGTGGGACCATGTGCGGTGACGCTAACGAGAACTGAAACAACCAAAAAAACAGGAATTAACACTTTCGAGTCCACCCACTCTTCATCGAACTCATACGCCATGCCACCGTACATAATGGAAGTCCCCAACCCCTGAAATGCAGGCATCCTGACTCCCAAATATTTTTGAAAATAAAAATGCTTGTATTTGAAAACCAACGAATATCACGAACATGCTACTAAATTTTGTTAGAACATTCAGGTGATTTGATTTTCAGTTTATTATGCTATTCGCTTAGAATAACGTTCATTTAAAATGAGGCCTACGCGAGGGCTACCGGCATCCCATATGCGACTTCAGTGAGCCCTTCAAGAGGGCTCCCGGCACTGACGGTGTTTAACAGTGTAGGTTATATAATTATTAAAAAGACTGTTTACAGAATAAATCTACACAGTTCACATTGATTGTACATATGCGAATAGGTATTCGGAAGCTATCATAAATTAATTATACATATACGTACATATTATAACGTTTGTCATGAAACGCCAGGGATTAAACTATATTAAGAAAGTAGGTTTGAACAGTGTACTAAAAACGTTTTACGTAATACTGAGAGGAAAGTATTCCTTGGCCGTCCGAAGCAATAAGGACCAAAATTTCAATGACTCCTAATCACAAATACTGTCAATCAATAACTAAATAAAAAGGTAACAGTAACAAAGTAGCTAAATGTTAACGTTTGAAGTAGTTTTTTATTAAATGTTTTAAGTGTCGTAAAAACAATAAAAAAGTAATAAACAATCTGGTCGTCAAAAACGCACTTCCATATAACGTTAAATTTCTAAGGTGCATAATGGCTTTTCTTTATTACGTTCAAGTGCAACAGAAAATCAAAAAAATAATTCAGATTTGCAATTTCACTTATTCTATCAAGATTCTTGAGAACCTGTTAGTTGCACAACATTTCAAGGACAAGTTGATAAAGGAAAATTTACTACGTCATATCGCAAGGATACTCACACAGCAATAAAAAGGTCAATGTACTCAGTCAACCAGGTTATCGGGATACAATGCATGCCTATATAAAATGGCTATTGGCAAATAATACATTTTCATTAACAAAGAGATAAGATCTCCAAGAACAGACTTAATGCCAGACTTAGCCCAGGAACGCACGGGAATTTTTTTTTATCGCACACTGGATTTTTAACTTTCGGTGTTGAGCCGAGGATTGAGAATCCAATAGAATGCATCCTAACGGGTCAAAAAGATGCACTATTGGATTTTCAACTTTCGGTGCTAAGCTGTGCGTTGTAAATCAAGTGCGCGATAAAAATTCGCCAGTGGGTAGGAAGGCTTATGCTGGCTTACGGCGCGTGATACCTGATATCGATCTGCTATCTTATGTTTGTGGCGTAGCGTGAACGGTTCGTCATCCGTCTGTCTGTCTGTTCGTGTATATGTCCCTTATTACAAACTTGTTGTTTACGCACAAGTTGCGTTCTTTTGTACGTTTCTAGAAGTAGTAGTGCGATCATTTTATTTTTACCTGAGCTATAGTGGAGGCGGCCAGGTTGTTGACATCGATGACATTAGTGTCGGCGGTGGCCGGCTGCACCTCGGACAGTTGTTGCTCTGCTAACAACGCGCTGAAGTTGGAAGTGGGAAGCTTGCGGTGTGATATCACTTCAAGTCGACTCTCTTCCGTCTGTTCTGGTTCTATGCAGTAGATCTCCTGTAAGAGGTGTTGGTATTAGAACAAGTTAATTAGGCTTGTTTATGGGACCCATTTCCACATGTTGTCTACAAGCTAGGCCACAGCGGTTTTTTTTTTATGAAAACGTGGGTAAGGTTAAGTTAAGGATAAGTCCCGACAGCGCGTCATGAGATTTTTTTTTTCAAGTTACTGATATTAGGTTTAAATTACAAAGAGTATCGCTCGCTCGGAAAATGCAATAACGATATTTGGGTGTGTAATTTTTTATAATTTTCTTTTATTTGGGAAAACAAACAATCGTACAATGTATATTATATCTAGATACACAGTATGCTATAAGTAAATGTACAATCCACTACGTTTCCACGTGTTACTAGCTTATATAAGATACAGTTTTGGTAAAATGAAATACAATCAATATACCTATAACAACAATACTTACAATTAATTCGTAATCTTAAAACCAAATGGTAAAAAGTTAAAACATACTTAAATACTACAAAACAATTAACAATTTTGAGCAAGTTGCTTGATTAGTTTTTTAAATTTATGTCCATTATGTGTGATATATGGTTTAAAAAAAATGTTTATGCTTACAGAATTATTTCTCATCAGGTACAGACAAATGTCATCATCGAAGCAAGTACCAAAAGTGCACTGTTTGAATACGCCTGTAGCCGGGTCCAGTAACCGCTTCTTTGTTAGTATTGGTTTTGAGTTGTGTGGCGTAAACACGTAAACTGTAATAGAAGGAAATGAAATATTAGCCTACGCTTCTATTGGATGCCAAATTGATGATTAAATTACAAAAATAACTTTAGTCGCAGATAGACCAAAAAAGGTAAGATTTCATTAAAAATTAAGAGAGACACTATCCAAATACGTAGAATTATAGATGTTCAATACTAGTTGAGACACTTTTAAAACATCACCATCTGCCTAGCCTTTTCCGAACTATGTTGGGGTTGGCCTCCAGTCTAACCGGATGCAGCTGAATACCAGTATTTTAGATTGAGCGACTGCCTATCTGATTCCATAACCCAGTAACTGGGTAATAGGAAACCCATTCTCTCATCTACCAACCCGCAATGGGCCCGCGTGGAGGATATCGGCCCACTCCCTCTCACAGAGGTGGCATGTGACCCGGCAATGGGAACATTTTAGGCTGATATGCTATGATACCCCTTGGTAAAACTGGTCATCCATCCACCGACAAACCGCGGCAAACGTAGCTTAACCTTGAAGATCAGCTGTAATTACTTAGTCACAAGCCCCAAAGACACATTGAAAACTACGCCACTTCAATGATAATTTATTAATTAATGCGGATACTTACCGTCATTATTTTTGGTAGCTACAGCCAGTTTATTGGAGAACCTATGAGCGGCCAAGCACGTTGGGTTGATTTGTACGAGCCATTTCACTGTCAAAGATAATAAACTCCACACTGCTACGCAAGTTTCTGTCGTGCACACCAACTAGAAAAATGAACAAGTTTTATATATCAGTTACTAAGGCTGATAAAATAATTCCATCTATAAAGCATATTTAAGTTTTATTTAAGCTAAGAGCATTAAGCACTTCATACAAAAATAAACCTTATACGCATTACTCAATGTTCATATTCAAATGAAACTAAGGTAAACATGATTACTTACGTAATGTGCAGCATCCCTGTTTCCAAACTGAACGTGTACCCCTTTGGGTCGTAACGCAGGATGAGACAACGTTGTACTCAGGTTACACAGATGAGTGTCCCATAAAGTCAGCTTGCAGCCAAACCACGCGGCGATCAGAGATCCATCCTGTGATATCGCTACACCCCCCATATCGTACTCACTATCCCTTCTCAAAGGCACTTTGATTGTCTCATCATCAACTAATGAATGTTCCTTATGAATGTTAAACAACTTCTTTATAACATCATTGTTTGCTTCAACCTCTCTCAAGTACGGCAAGTCTTCATCCCTACCAGGCCTGTGTTTGACGCCATCTTTGAAACAGTTGAGAACACTATTTGAAATGAACTGACCAATCCCAGACGAATAGTAGCACGCAGTTAAACAATTCCATGCGATCTTTTTACGATGTGTCTGTGAAGTGTTTTCTTTCCTCCATATTCTAAATTTTTGGTCCGTGCCGGCTGATACGCAAAAGTCACCTCTATAGTTGAGTGCAAGTGAAACTACATTGCATCCTCCGTGGGATAAATTGACGCATGTGTTGAGTTGGAAGGGTGTAGCGTTTTTGTATTGTGCTGACCAGAATTTGAGTTTCTCCTCTGGGTATATGATGCCGTCGTTTCTGTACTCTGAGGTTACGAGCCATTCGCCGTTGCCGCTGACTGCGGCACATGTCACCTCGGTTTCTAATGGCAATAGATTCCACCTCTCTGATGGTAAATTGTTCATTTCTGTTATGTCTAACTGCAATGAGAAAGAAAAAATTGATTTAGTGTAAATAACACATTCATATTTAAAAAATCTCGAAAAAAAGTAACACTCAAAACTGTCCACAATTTTACGACAGTGGTTATAGATATGATAAAACGCATTTTTTTACAAATTCAACCTTACACTCATGACTTATAGTGGTTTTTACAAAGCTATATCCAAAAAGACTGACTGTATGAAGACTGATATTTAACACCTGCGCACATTGCGCCCTTTTCATGCGGACGTTTTTGAGACGCTCATTGTGTATCTTAGGTTTTTGTATATCAATGAAATAACGTATAAGTTATTTGTAGGTATTTGGGCAACAAACTTGCTGGGCTCGTCAGTCGATCACTAAGACTGGTAGCGTGACAGGCAGGGCACAATATACAGATCTTCCTAAGATAACAACACTTCTGAACAATGTTCTTAGTAGAGATCCACGTAGTATGTACTCACATTGTACAGCACTTTGTCCGTGCTAGTGGAGTACAGCTGCAGATGGCCCGTCCGGCCCGCAGTGAGCAGCGCGGCGAGCGGCGCGTGGAACACGAGCGCGCCGCCCACCGCGCGCGCCGCCGGCGACACGCCGCCGCACTCCAGGATGGTGCACACCACGCGTAGCTGGGCGTTCGCTATGACTACGGCTGGAATTATAACATGATTTTAATAACAGATTATGAAAAATTAAGATCTTGACTTTATTGGGTTATAATTTATTGATTCTTTGTGTAATTTTTACATTGCTGAGACACGTCCGTTTCTTTTGGCCGGACGGATTTAGATGAAATTTAGCACAATAATAGTTTATAAACTGGATCAAAGGTATCCTATGTGTTACATAGGAAACTTTTTATCCCAATACTACGTTCCCGTAAAATAATTTACGATCTCCACGCGAGCGAAGCAGCTAGCTAAAGCTAGTTGCAAGGATGAATTTCAAATACACTTACAATTATTGGTTAATGTCAAGGCAACATGGCTATTGTTTGTGGTAATAAATCTGATCATTCCAGGCAGACGAGGGATAAAAGCTTTTTCATTGGCTCTGTATGCTAAGTTACCGATAGTCCATTTTACTAGCACTTTTTCCATTCCACCAGTGTACAGATAATTGCCTGAAAAATTTGAAAAAAAAAAAACGTCAGTCATGAATAGATGATTTTCTACTCTTTGAGTAGATTTCTCGATCTTTATGATAGCTATAAATTTTTCAGCAACAGATTTCATCCTAGATCATTTATGTATGGCATGATGGGTTCTTGTGTGTTCATTTTTGAATGTGCTATGTGTCTAATGCACATTAAAGGTTTTTGACCACTCTCTATCTAGTGTATCTTCTAGATTACCTTGCAGGGAGAAACATGTAGCCAGTGGGGGTAAGAAATGCCAATGCAACACTTCTCTTGCAATTTGTCTATAGTCAAACAAGTTTCCTCTGATGACTGTGGCTCTGCCTAACGTATCTGTTATAGCTACAGTGTTTGCTTTCTGATGGGCTGTCACAGACATTATGCGGTAGCCATTGTGGTTGATTATTCTGAAATAAAAATAAAAATAGTAGGTCATTATTACTACACATTTTAAAACAAAATCCCTCCGACATGTCTGTCTGGACGCGTTTATCGATATACGGTTTTCATTCATGGACGAAGTGATTCATGGGGAGGTTAAAGGCTATTTAACATCATGCTACGACTCTTAGAGGCCGAGAAAAAGACAAAAAGTTAGGATGAGCCGCAATGCAACACAGTGGGATGGGGGCTGAGGGAGTTTGTTTTTTAATGTGGCTTTTATTTTTAGTATATATTGTGTATCTATCGAATTCTATTATATTAGTATCTATGTTATTTATAAATAGAAATATTTGTGCCATTGAATCTTTCTTTTTATTAATTTTTACTAGTTAAGAATAAACTTGAAATAAATCAAGCTTACCTAGTTTTAATATGCGGTTGCTGTAGATTCTGTATGTATAAAAATTTTGTTCCATTGGTTACTGCTGCATATCGGTCTCCATTACAGCATCCTAATGACACACAGACCATGTCCCCGTATGTAGGTTTTGTGTCTCTATACTCATACAACAGTTCACCGGTCTTTACAGAAAAAGTGCTGAGATTTAGTTGTTTTTGTTGAGAGGAACTTGTAATACAGCATTCATTACTATCAACCAAGTTAAATGTATGTACTTTTACATTGTTTGGGAGTCTGAGTTTCTGCAAAGATAAAATTATTTTGAAAATTAACACAATATTATAGAGAAGAACTTAATACTTTAAATAAGGCTTATGCCAAATCTTTTATTTAGTTATTAGATTACACAAAAAATCCCCATTACGTGTATTATCGAGGAAACCTACATTTGACCAATTTGAAAACAAAATCTGGTCAGTGGGTCGTCTTATGACCACATCTGTTAGCAAATCAAATATGAGTTAGTAGCAATATTATAAAAAACTAGTGAGGTGGTTAAGTCAATGTTTTGTTTTCAATAATACTAACAATTTCTCTAAGAACAGCTCCATTCTCCCAAGTCCATGTTGTAACGTAGCCCGTGTCTGAGCATCCATACAAGTTATAGTCTTCATTTTCTGGAAACTGAATAGCAATGAGCTCATTTATTGGGCTCTCTGTTTCAAGTGTACGGACACAGTCCCCTGTTTGAATATTGTACACTCGTACTATGTTCTCGACGATAATTGCTACTGACCTGAAATCACCATTAAGCTATATACGTAATTGACTACAAGAATAGTTACTCGAGATCATATTATTAAAGTAATTCAACATACTCTCCATCCGGTGAGAAAACAGGACGATGTTCGATGATACTGCGGCCTGCTTTTCTATTAAAATTAAAATTTACGCCTTTTACACTGTCACCGTTAACCATTACACCCATTTTGAAGTTTTAAAAGGCTGTATTTAGTAAGTTATTCTTTATGCATTTCAATAAACACACGCTTAATACACTTGAACATATGAGATAACCTCAATCTTTATGTCATTTTGTACCTTATACTTTTAGTATCTTTAGCATAGTTTAAGAAAGAACTAGATTTAAACTTTGTTCTATGGAAGAAAGAGATTGACGAAATGACACAATGCTTTACAATATGCTCTAGACTTTTTCGGCGTCGGGATCTGGAACGCAATCAATTTCGTTCAGAAAATTGTCATATTTTGACATCAGTGTGGGAGATTTTATTATAAACTATTTTCAAAACGTTTCTGGACATGTCAAGTTTGACAAACAAGAAAGCATGTGTCAATGTTTGTCAATTCGGAATTTTAAATTATTGCTACTCTATTGAAATTAAATATTGTATGTGCCTTTCTATCTTCATTTATCGTGCGCATTTGCTAAACCACTATAATGTCTGCCGAAATAGCAGAAGCCCAATTACAAGTTCGGTTTATAACCAAACAAGAACAGTGAGTAACGTTGTGCATCCGGCGTGGCATGGTAGCCCGATATACTTACTAAATATTGTTTTTGTCATAGATATGCAGTACCAGACAGTCCTTATGCAATCCAGAGTAACACTCAATCGACAGAGTTGAATACGTTGATAAATGCTTTGCTAAAAGAGACAAACCCATCACTGGAGAAGTCAGTTGAGTTTGATTTTTTAGTATGTGGGGAGCTATTATGTACGTCGCTCGCAGAGCATTTACAAGAGAAAGGAGCGTCTACAGAAGAGACTTTGGAAATAGAATATCTGGAAAGATTTCCTGCACCCGCACCACAGGATTGCTTGATGCATGATGACTGGGTTGCCACAGTCCATGCTCACTCAAACTGGTAGGTGGTAACTTATTACAATACCTTATCTTTCTATCTATAGTCTAATCCTGCGTTTAGCTCCTTTTGTTCTTTTAATGTAAATATAATGTTTTTCAGGATCTTAACTGGTTGCTATGACAACAGCATTCATATTTGGAGTACCAAGGGTCAACACAAACTTGCGATTCCTGGACACACATCTCCAGTAAAAGCTGTTTCATGGGTCTCTTTCAATGGTGATCAAGCAGTATTTGCAAGGTAAGATTAATAAGTAATAAAAAACATAAGAAAAAACTATTTGAAGTGCTGATTGACCTTATAGCAGTTTGATTTTCAAAAAATGTTATATTATTTCAGTGGTTCTCATGACCAGTCAGCTATGCTATGGGTGTGGAACGTACCGAACAACTCAGTGGACTGTGTGGTGACATGCCGTGGTCATGAAAAAGGAGTAGAATGCCTTGCGGTATCTGCTGATGCTAACCGCTTTGCTACTGGCAGTTGGGATAACAATGTTTGCTTGTGGAGTACCAGTAAGTTCTATTTTAATGGCTCATTGATTTACCCATTATGATAATTTAAAAAAAAAACGTGCACACTGTCATTGTTTTCTGAATGGTTCTGCTTCTTTTTTTGAAACACCATGTGTTCTGACTAGGGCTTGGACCTGGTACCAAAGTTACAGGTTCTGTATCAGTACTTAGCGGATCTTGCCATTTCAGTATCTGGGTACCAGTACACTGCCTAACAGGTACCAGTACCAAATTCAAGTACCCAGAGCACAACACAAATCTTATATTTATTTGTACAAAGAACCCTGTACAGTGGGCAACATTGAAGTTATTTATCTAATGCCTTTTTAGTTACTGTATCTGTTAACTAACTTACAGAAACACTCTAACTTACAGATAGATTTGTTTGGTATCAATACTGATTGGAAAGACCAATAGTACAGGTACTATGTCTGATACTGGTATCATTCCAAGGTCTAATGGTACTGGTTTCCACAAATACTGGTATTTTATGCCCTGGTTCTGACAACCTGACTATGCCATACAAATTATTATGCAATATACCAAGTTTATATGTGAATTCATTTCACTTCCAGGTTTATCAGATGAGGATAATGTACCAGCAAAGAAAAGAAGTAAACCTGAACATGGAAATACTAGGGTTAGTATACTCTTAATTTCACTAATAAGGCTAACTTTCGAAGACTAATGCACAAATGTAATAGCGCAACCAATAATAAACTTTAAATAAAAATATTGTGCATTGTCCCTGAAGGTGGTTAGCAAAATATGATTGCTTAGAATGAAAAAATATCTCTAAAACATACCTCAAGTAGGGTGTACAATAATCAGAAAATGCTAATGTAGTGGAAATGGAGGTTCCACAGTTTCTGCCTTTAAAATAAGTTCTACCATTTAGATTACCGATGACAAATGATGTGAGATTACAGATGACTGTAGCATCAGGTCAGCTACAATGCCAGTCTCGGCTTATACCAATGTGAACTGTTAGACACAGACTTTCTTTGATTCATAGTTAATTAATAGATTGATTGATGACTAGGAGCCTTTGTCAACATTAAAAGGACATAGAGAGGCAGTGTCGGGCGTGCAATGGATGGATTTCAACACAGTGCTGTCCAGTGGATGGGACCATTTGTTGAAACTGTGGGACTGTGAGCTTGGTGGCATCAAGCAGGAGGTTGCTGGTAAATATCTTGAATGTTTTCTCTTTATAACTTTTATTAGTTTTATCGAAAGGATGTTAACTGAATTCTATTATTTATTAAGCCTACGCAATCTGTCTCTGTCAGGGCTGTACCGTCTTAAATGTAACAGGTAGCCACTTCAAATTTTCAAAGTATATGTGTTACTACATATAGAGGGGCTTGTGGCTAAGAAATAGAAGCCGCGCAGGTCGCTCAATCAGCCCTTGCCGCGGTTGGTCCGTAGATGGGTGACCAAAGCACGTAAATCCGTTGGTTCCGTCTGTCATTTGTGGATCTTTAACAGTTGTTACGGGCCATCATAAGTCTCAAAGACTGACTACCAGTCTTACCAAGGGTTATCGTGTTGACCAGTAACTGGGTTGTGGAGGTCAGATAGGCAGTCGCTCCGTGTAAAATACTGATATTCAGTTGCATCTGCTTAGAATGGAAGCCAACCCTAACATAGTTTGGGCACGCCACAATTGCGGCGGTAAGTCCCCTCTTTGAGGAGTGGCTTGAGAGGCGGCATGGCGTCCTCACCTTCCGCCTGACACAGGTCCTCACCGGACACGGCTGTTTCGGGAGGTTCCTGTTTCGGATAGGGCGGGAGGAAACGCCCGGGTGTTTCCATTGCGAAGATCGCCCTGAGGACACGGTGGAGCATACGGTGGAGGTCTGCCCGGCTTGGGCGGAGCACCGCCGTGTCCTCGTGGAGGTGGTCGGCGGCGGCGATCTCTCGCGTCCGACCCTGGTCCAGGCCATGGTACGGAGCGAGAGTGCATGGCTAGCAGTCGCCACCTGAAGGTGGAAGAGAGAAGGCGAAGCAGTTATGCTCGCAAAGAGGGAGGCGGTGCACGTGAGTGAGATGCAGTACATGCGCCCTCACAGCCGTGGCCTTCGCAGGAGACGCCCTGGGCGTCGGGAATCCCAGGCTGATTCCCGGCCACCGTAGGCACGGGCTTGCGGACGGCGAGTAATGGGTAGCTCGCTGTCCGGTAAGGACCAAGCCCGGGTCGACGGCGCGTTGTGTTCCACGCGCGCCTCAAAGAGCTGTCAGCAGCAACTGATGGGGCCCGCAAGGGCCGTTGCCTGCCAGGGGTGCGGGTTGTTCGAAAGAGATACCGCGGCCCCTGGCACACAGGCAACTGAAGGAACACGGGTGGGTTTTAGTCAGTAAAAGTCTGACATGCCCTCCCTCTCCACCCAGAGCGGGAGAAGTTATTTGATGATTTCCCACCCAAAAAAAAAAACCCTAACATAGCTGGGAAAAGGTTAGGCACATGATGATGTATTACTATAGTCCCCATTAGTGCTTGAGTCCGACTCGCACTTGGCCAGTTTTTAAGTTAATACACTACTTCTATTGTGTTTTACAAGAATATTGGCTCATATAACGGTAAAAATATTAGATATAGTAAGCGCGTTATCAACTGAGTGACGACTCAGTTGATAACGCGCTTACTATATCTAATATTTCATAAATCATTTCCCTATGTCGATCTCGCTTGCACTTACGGGCCTTATGGACCCGCTTAGTGAAGGGCGTAATAATAAAAGAAATATATCGATAAGTAATGTAGTAGTACGGTCCACTGTCGATCTACTGACACCACAAATAAACGCGGCCATTTCACGTGGTTTGTTGAAATTAAGAGAAGCAATTTTATTCGGATCACTTTTCAATTAATTGACAAACAGGAATACGTTGTGAATCACTGTTCGTGTTTGAGGGCTAATATCGGCATGTAATTTCTTCAAATCAACGTTAGAAAATAAACTATCCATAGTACGCAACGAGTGGTAACACATAAATGTATTTATTTAATTGCAGTAACCACATTTATAGCAAAAAAAAAACACGACGTAACGACCAATCAGAAGCGTACAGATCATTAGTGACTCATCGACACCACGTGAGCAGGTAGCCTAACGGTCCCGGCGAGCTGCACATTCCTATCTCTATTGACATTTATGGCCTCACGACTCAGTTGATAACGCGCTGACTATAGTGTGTCATTGGTAAAGTGGTCCACATTCCCTATGACTGATAATAGTCACAGGCCACGACAGAACCTATAAATCGGCTGCTCGAAATACTTTTAATACAAACACATAATATCACGCCTTCTTTCCCTCAAGGTTTACCCACATATTGCCTGTTATGTTTAAGTCCCATGTAAAAGGTGTGAGCCTATTGCCATCAATCGGGCACAAATCCAGACTCCAGGCTGCTATTTATTATTTTAATACTTACTTAATTTCCACTTTCAGGTCACAAAGCATTCTTCGACGTAGACTGGTCACCGCTAAACAACAGTATTGTGACAGCATCAGCAGACAGACACATTCGGTTATACGACCCTAGATCCACAGGTACTGATTTCGTCACACATACTCATCATCTATTTTCCGCCATTACATCATATTGATGGCGTCAATAATTTACGCAGTTTTACATTGTATTCTCACATTAAGACCACCAAAAGACAGTTCAAGTTTACTGGAACTGATCGTAACTTAAGACTTGTATGACTTCCAGGTAGTGGCGTGCAGTCCATAAAGACAGAAAGACTGCCTACCCTACCTAAATCAGATAAATGTTTAAAACTAACATTATTTTAATATAATAAACAAAAAATCTTTATTCATAAATCAGCTCCACCTGTCGAGCGTCGGTCTTATCATTAGTATCATCGATACAATGCCCGTTCGTTCGTAAAATTTGACGTAACTTAGCATTGCAATGCACTAGCACCGCTGAGTGCCTCCGGAGAGACACGAATTATTCGCGTCTTAATGTTTAAATGTGTGCTCTCGTGGTCATGCAGATTTACTGGGTGTGCGTTCCTATGCATACGTGGCACACAATGTAACAATTAACGCACACAACCGTATAGTTAGTCACTGGCTTTTTACGCTTTTTTACTCCACCACTGTTTTGGTTGTGAGCTATGATAACGTTGATAATAGTGTAAAAACTAGATAATATTCACTGTGAAAGTTGTTCAGGTGGTGTGTGTACCTATAGAGAAAATAAAAAATGATGCATTTTCAAAACTATATTTCGGTGAAAAAAAAACATGTGATCGTGAAAAGTAATTGTACACCGGATTTGCAACTAATATAAACTAAAGGTAAAGTAAATCGTAATTCAATACAAAACAATATGATTGTTAATTGCCTCACAGGTTGCATGCTGTGTAGGTACAGCAATCGGTTATTCTGTTTCTTTTTGCCTTTTTTTAAATTTCGGCCTACCCTGTCTAAAAACTCTGTGCACGCACGCCACTGCTTCCAGGATATCACATAAACAAGGTGTAACAGAATAAACGCAAGTCTTGAAAGTAGGTTGCTCATTGTTGACTACTGAATCAATTTCATTAACTTTTAATACGGGTAAATATTTATTTTGCCACACCTACCTATCGCCGCGCCGATTGAGCCAAAGAAAATTCAATCTTATAACAAGATGATAAGACTCAGTTTTATAAATACACACAGCAAGCTTTAAAAAATGTTTTAGTCATTGTACTATGCTTTTATAACTCGATATTCTAATTGGGGTGTATGAGGTCTTGCGTTAATTATGTTACATGTTGTATTTATTTTATTTACTGTTATGATGAACTAAGTTTCGGATTATCATCAGGACTGCAAAGATTTAAATGTATAAAGGCCAGTTACCCATCCAAGAGCCTTTAGGACAGTATTCACGTTAGTCCTTTTTAAATCAAGAGTCTCTGTCACACTCATAAATAGGCTACAGAATGAAACTACATAAACCTACTATGTTACAGAAAGCATCGTGAAGACGACGTTCACTTCGCATACGGGGTGGGTGCAGTCTGTCCGGTGGTCCAAGACGAAGGACACATTGTTCCTTTCTGCAGGCTATGATGGACAAGTCAAACTGTGGGAAACTAGGAGGTAAGTAACTTAGCCAGATATATTTCTTCTCTTAGATATCTTCAGTATATCTCAATGTGGCCAGTCATAACTACAATGGTGATAATTTGCAAGAGTTTGTTGCAATGAGTCAATTCCGCCTATTAAAGTCAGTAATTGCACTCAACTCGGTCTTATGAAGTCTACTACTTGACACAGGCTACTCCCAAATTGTGCCACAACACCTGATTCTTCAGAGGAGATCCTTTCATACAACCCTTTCATACAAAGTTGGGCCCGAAACTAAAAGTCGCTGGCTAACGATAATAATGTGATATATATTTTTACTATTGCGCCGAATCTGTACGACCATTCTTTTACCTGGGTTTTGTTGAAAAATCTTGTTTTATACATTTTAATAAATTATAAAACTACCTATTGGAGAAAATAAATGAAACCTTTATATTTAGTTACTTATTATGTATATGTCACCGTATGATTGTTAAAACCGGTAGTTTATAATCTATCTCACGAGATTATAAACAGTCGATAAATTGTAAACTGCATCATACTGCCTACAATTTAACGCATTATTTTTCGGTAGATTATAATCTATGGAAGTGAAACTGTCAAAACCGCAATCTGTCGCGCGTTAAATTGTCAACTGTGCGAAGGCTGTCCCTGATTGGTCGGTATTACAGTAGGTAGTTCTGTGTTCATAGAGTTACAAACTGCACTTCTTTGGTTGCTTACATATTCATTTTACTTCCACATCAATTCTATATAACGAATTCTAAAGCTGTGAGTTATATTCAACACGAAATCAATTTACAAGCACCAAAACACTGTTTGGTTACATTCGACAGCAAACGAATTAACAAACAAATATGGTGGCGCGAGGCATATGCCGTTCAACCAATCAGCGCGCGAGGTGCTTTCTGTCGCATGCCATTTCACAATTTGACGGTTTCACATCGATAGATTATAATCTACCGAAAAAGAATGCGTTAAATTGTAAGCAGTATGTTACGCTTCCCAATCTTTCGACAGTTCACAATCTCTCGAGATAGATTTAATCTAACGGTATTTACAATTTTACGGTGACAAATATAGAAAAAGATGTTATAGGAACACTCGCTACTTTGAGGTAGTTATATTTTATTAAAATGTATAAAACTACTGACTTTGATTTTGGGCTCAATTTGGCTGGTCTCCTTTATTTGCATAGTATTGATTTCATAAAGGAGTTTAAAATGAGTTTACGCCTCAGTTTAATTGTGTAGCTTATAATTACGGGTTTAAGGTTCAAAATCAAATGATTCATACATTTTCGGTATTTTTTAATTCGGTTTTCCTCTTTTCCAGTCCGCGCACGCCTCTGTACGATTTGAGCGGACACGAAGACAAAGTCCTGTGTTGTGATTGGTCCAACCCAGCACTGCTCGTCAGCGGCTCAAGTGACAACACCCTTAGAATATTCAAAGCGAAGCACTACGGGAGCGCGTGAGGGTTAATTTCCATTTTATGACTGACCAATACCTACTAGTGTTCGAAATATATTTTGAGGTTTTTACTTTAATTTTTACAATATATTTCGAGTTTTATTCACAAATGAAGCGTCCGACTTTGGTATACGTCATGTTATTTAGATTAATATTTCTATTAGCGGATAAGACGAATAATAAATAAGTTGAATTTTAATCGGTTTCTAATTTTGTGACAATTTTCTCGGCAACTGATAATATCTTTGGCAAAATTCGGCCTAATTCCTTTCCAGTGGCGTTAATGAGAGTTTTACTTTGAGCATACTTCAAATACGCTCAAAGGAAAACTCTCCAACATAACAGAAACCAGTCCAAGTACTTATTCAAACCCTTTTGGGGTCAAAAGGGTTTGAATAAGTACTTGAACTGGTTTATGTTATGTTTTCTTCATCATTAACAGTTGACAGTGGCTCGTTGGTCAACTGGCCGCAAGCACTACTGCTGAACTCGACCGAGGTCGACTCCCAGGTCCGGCAAACTGTTTATTTATTTATTTAACCATTTATGCACACACATACAGAGTCTTTATCCAATGCGCAAACTATAACCATGAATTCAGCATTTCATTCTAGACCCCCAAGCGCAGAAATTTTTCGCCATACATAAAACAGCTGTTCCATACATTTTGATCGCGTAGGTATTGCACTTTTCCATGAAACAGCAGACTTTTTTTTCTAAAGCCGACGTAAAATTTCTGCGATGGGGGGGAGGGGTTTAGAATGATTTGCTGAATTCATGGTTACAGTTTGCGCGCTGGATAAAGACTCATCCTGTATAAACAGACAAGAAGAAAGGAACAGAAAAATACGGCGGTGTGATTGGGTTTTTCAATTTAGAATTTCCTAGAAAAACCCCTGAGTTTGGATTTGTACCCCGTTGATGGCAATAGGCTCCTATTTACATGGGACTGGCGAAATGTGGATGTACTATAGGTACACCTGCCTAATCCTTCCGAAAAATAAGGCGTGATGTTATGTTAACACTTTTAAAAAAGCGTTTTCTGTAAACCAAAGTGACATAGTACTAGTTCTCTTATCTTTTATAACCTGGCTTTTATAGTCGAGTAAATGCATACAGTACTTGTTATCAGAATCAGAGATTTACGATAACAGTCATGAGAAAGCAGAAAGTTGTGTAATTTATCATTCCTTGCGGCCGGCTCACGCCTGGTACAGCGTATGTCGTGCGGTTTTTACAGCTACACAAAAATCAACCTTGTCTTCCTTGAAATAAAGTCGAAAATTAAAGTTTACAGTTGCCCCTGTCCGCTTCGATGCTCTCGCAGAGTACCTAGTAGAAGTTTATACTTATTTTCAATTTTATAACAACCAGCGTAGTGATGATATTCCTTTGCTTACAATTCGTTAGTTTTATTTGGACCTTACTACTTGGTTGAAAATATTGATAAGTTCTTTATATAAGATCTTCTTTTTAGAAAATATTGGTGGAACCTTCTTTAATCTCATCGACAGTTCAAGTCCTGAACTTGCAGTTTTGGTGAGATTTAAAGAAGGCTTCAGTTATGTTAAAAATAAATCTTACAAATAAGGGAAGTGGAAAGAAAATAATGAACTAGATTTGGTTTCGCTTGTTTTATTCAATCATTTTGCTCTTACAAAATATGTTCAATGCAAAGGAACATGACTCGTCACAATAAAACATGCTTCTTAGTACCATTTTGATTTATTTATATTATATTTTAGATTCCATTCAGCATAACTATAAATAATGCGGGTCACATAAAATGCTCATAGCACAATATAGAAACTTGCAAACACTTTGTAACAAAATAGATACGTAACTTTCCTCTTTGTCTTTTCTCTGCGAGAATAGCTTTCACACTATTATCATAGTTATGCCAAACCTCACACCATAACACAACGAAGCAACATGTCCCTTAAAAATAATCTGTCTTACCAACAATTTCATTTCATTTTTTTTACATTTTATGAAGTTTTTATTTTTTGCATTTTTAATTCTATAATACTACCTAACTAAATATTTACCTATACTATGCTACTGTCTAGACTAGTCTGCTGGGTAGAACACCACACTATATTAATACACATTGGACAAATACAATCGTATCGACACTTCCGTTTTTTTCATGTAATTTTCTTGTTTACACTTATTGAACTACATAACGAAAGAGGTGAATGCAAACTTGCTGAACTGAAACTTATCAAGAATGTGTTCACTATTCTCTTAGACGTGTAACTTAGGCTAGCGGCGACGGCGCGCGCGCGCTGCGTGCCGGCTTCAGTCCATTCAAATTAAATTATTTAATAAACTAACAAAGGAAACTACCCTAGAGCCGGCAGGGCGCGCCCGCGCCGTCCGCCCGACAAATATATTAAATCTAAGGCTCTATGCTATCTATCTTAGCGTCGAAACATTGTTTTCTATTCTATCCTATCTATAATTAAGCCTAAGGACTAAACCTAGCCGTCATTCGTTATCGTGCCCGTAGCTTCACTATTCACTGTATCGACATATCCTTGCGTTCGCTTATAATTAAATGACTTATTTTTAAAAACATCTACTTAACATTTCTATTCTTCGACATGATTTTCTGTTGAAACATAGTTTTGGTTTTAAAGACTTGGTTCCCCAATCGCATCTTTGTGCTCATCTTATGTATTCGTTTAGTTCTCACTACATATTATATGTATGTGAGTATTGCAATCATCGTCCGTAATCTCAAAGTAAAGTATTGTTATCAGTTATCACACACGTCTAGAATGTACAAGTGATTTTAACTAGGAACATCTACGTTTCTGTCGAGTTCAATAAATTTTACATCATGTGTGAAAAATGCAACGATTAGACAGCCACATTATTTTATTTTAGTTGTTAATACAAAATATTTAAACATAGTTTTTAACATTATCACTACGTTTATGTAATACGGTAAGTTCACTATTACCTGTAAAAATATTGTGTAAAGCACATGCAACTGCTACATTGTATTCTTATCTGAGCATTACTTTAGAGGAAGCTGAAGGCACTACCATTAAATCAACTTATTATTGCTTAAATGGAAGGGAAGCATAAAAAAATATTTTCGTGCTAAAAGACTTCGCTTTCGACGGTGTTCTACTACACAGGACCGTGCCACGCTATAACTACATGTCACTTAGATCAATACTTCACGTGCGTTACGTGACCTCGTTTTGGTACATATCTATACTAAAATACATATTTGCTTTATACAACGACGATTTACAGAAACAACGATTTGTTTCTTGGAATGAAACTAAAACATTAGAGCAAGGAAATAATATGATACACTTATAAACGCTCCGTTCAACCAAGGCTTGGATGATTCTGATAACGTGAAATGAATTTGTTTAATACATTGACATCAATTTTAAATGCAAAGCGGAAATATCTATCGGAAGACTGCATTTTCAGGAAGCCACAGTTTACGTGGAACACTAAACGATCAATACTTAACTAAGTACCACGCGACGCTCGGTACTACATTGCACTTTGTGGTTACATTTCACAAGTAAAGGCGGTTCTTAATCAGTACAATAAAATTTGGCTTGATCAGACGTCGTGCGGTTACGATACTGATCATTGGAGTATTGTGGTTCAGTACGTTTCACTCGAACGTTACGCTAAGAAACATGTCCGTTTCCATTGGAGTTGCCGTGAGGCGTTGAATGCGTCGAACCGGCTGTGTCAGCTCATTGCGATGGTAGGGTCATGAGGCAGTCAGCTAATACAACTACTATCTGGGGCTACCTACGTGTTTGCGTTTTATCTGTTCACACTCGAGTGTCGTGAGTTACGTTGTGCCTCTACGTGGAAGATGTTTAGCAGTAAGTTACTACTAGTACGAAACTAGTGAAAATATTTTGAGCTAATGTATGTACATTTCAAAAAGTAATTCAATTCGGAACAACAGTACTGTTCAGCCTTTTCCTGAATAAATTAAAATGATTGTTTACAAATCAAGTACAGATCTACTTACTCGTTTCAAAATCTACGTTATTTATTCAAAACCTGTCGTTAGCTAGTTTCAGTTCCTGTATTGTTTCTTTTAAGTCGGTTCACAGGTTTTGAACAAAGAGGTTACCGCTTAATTGTCAGTTAAAATACAGTTAATATATCAAACATTTAACTAGTCTTCAGTCCCTGAGTTGTATAAATATTTTCCTACTTCTTACTCGACTTTAATGATTTGTATACTTTGGTTCTGATGAAACTCTTGACGTGCCAAAATAGAATTAAACAGTTGCGATATAGTAGGCTTTTACTCGTACCCATCAACAATGTGTATACATGTATACATATCCATGTATAATTTATATATATTCAATATAAAAATATCAAATTTCATATAAAGTCATAAAGTGTACCCAAAACCTACGTGATGGTACAAAAAGTGCTCAATTACACCAAAACGGTGTTTACACTTTGGATTCCAAATCCATTTACATTTTATAATGTGGAAATCAATCGTGGAATTTTTGTTTGAGTTTTCTTCTAGTGGAATGTGCCGACCGCCTACAAAATAACAACTACAGTTGATTCAGTACATGATTCTCAAAAAAGGATCATTTCATTATTCACGTATTCAAACATGTGTTTTCAACGTACAAAAATTTGTATAGACTCGTAAATTTTATAAATAGACTTTACATACAACTGCTTATTGCTAAATGTCGCCGTATCATCAGCACTGTAGTGCCTATAAGCGCAGACGTCTCCTGGTGGAAGTCCTTGCCCATGCAGTAGTCGTAGTACGTGTATGTAGTTCAGAGACTCTCGGAGCGGCGTGTACCTACAGTCCACACCTAGCAGTCCCTATGTTATGAACCAAAACGCGGGTCAGAAATATTTGGAAGTTAAAATTAGGTATACATAAATTCAGTCTGTGTTCGGGTTTGGCAACGACGTTATTGTTATTGAAGTTTGTTTCATAATCGCATCTAGTTACACGCAGAAAATAATAAGAAATACGATTATCCTATTTGTGATGAGAAAATAATGGCTTTAAGAAGAAATATAATTTTACGTACCTCTTACAAGTAGTAGATTTGTTCAGGGAGGTTGTTTATGTCTATTTGTAAGATAATTTTAAGTTGGCTGACAGCCCATACACGTGGCGCTCGTTGGGTCAGTGAGCCATACGAAAATGAACCGCGATCTTTGGAAGACTGCGCCAGTATGAATATTGTGTCTGATAAATAATACTGTTTTTTATACATATTCATACACATATTCTGGGATCATAATGAGTTAGAGCACCATGCTAACGTATATAGGTCTACACACTTTGCACTCAGGATGGTGTTCACTCCATGCTCCTGTAGCGAAACTTAATTTTGCTTTGACTACGTAGAGCTGCCTGAATTTATGTTTCCGACTATAAAATGACGTAACGACTGTATTTTAAAAATACTTAAACTCATCGGAAGATTCTAAATCCCCGGCTTTTTTCTCGTACAAGATCTAATCGGTGTACCCACCATTACTAACCCTTACACACTTAATCATTTCATTATTCTTTACAATTTTTGTTAACATTTTTGATTCCATGATATGACCTTTTCCACCCATCTTTCTATCCGATTCTCAGATATTGCTCTCCTCATACACTCCGATGTAACAAAAAGTTATTTAAATAAAATGACACAAGTGATTAATTTTAAAATTTCATTATATATATTAATATATACTTTTGTATAATGTGATTGCACCATTTGTTTGATTTTAGTGATGTTCATTGTTTATGCGTAGTAAAACAAACGGTAACTGATTAGTTACAGGTTTGAGTATGACACTAGCATTCAAATAATATGATAAGATTTACCGATTTTTCTGCATTGAGGACAAGTTTAATTTGTCACTTCATGCATGAAAACACTCTATGCTAAAATAAATACCTAACTATCTTAAATAATTCTGTCAACATGTACGAAATCTGCGCCTAAAATCTTAATGAATTTTCATAAAACAATAATAAAATTATAATGCAAAACACTTTTAAAATTGCAACTATATCTATACATCAAATCCACTCCTCGAACCGTCAAAAGACCTCATCAAAACATCACAGCAAATCGAACGTCCAGCATAAAGCCAAGAGGACCAGCCAAATACGAAGCCCGTCGAGAAAATAAATAGTCGAGGCGATCAAGTAATAGGCTTAAGAACTAGAGAGAGACGCCGGCGGGGCGACGGCGCCGCGCAGCGGAGCTTTCGATGAAGTCTATAACGGCCGCAAATTAAAACTAAAACAAATTAACATCGTAAAAAGTCACAGTTGCTTTGATTTTTGGCTCGTGTACAGCACGTAGTGTCGTAGCGTGGCTTACGGTCTACTTGGGAGGGTACGGCTGGTAGGCCTCGTCGGGCGACGCCGCCGTGGACGCGTGCTCGCTCTCCATCGGCATCTGGATGATCGGCGCGGTCGGACCCGCGAAGTACTGATACGGGTGCGACGTGAAATACTGCAACACAACATCGTGCCGTCTCAGCGCTCTATCGATATATTGATTGCCCCAGGTGTGTTAATTTTCATTTCTTTTTTCCTTTGAACGGTTAAACATCATCCATCTTTGTGTGTATTATTAATTTCCCATTTTTAGCAAACACGAGGTAACACCAGGCACTTAGTGTCGTATAGCAGAGTGGCAGCATAACGTGTGGCAGAGAAAGCGAGAGGAGCGCTAAGTGAGCGGTGGATCGTAAGCAATGGGACACGGAAGGTTAGAGCGTTCGATTACAAGTTTACTGTGCACTCACGTATAACTCATTTTCCGGCCTTAAGCTGTCCCAGTTTACCTGGAAAACAGAGAATTACTATCAGTCTTGTATTGTTTTCGACTGAATATATTCTCGTAAACCTGTGACTCGATAGCAGTGTAGTTTATAGGCCATCTTCTGTATTATAAAGGTTGCTAGCCACCGCAATCCTCGTGCCCCGGCCTGGTTGATAACTGGCCCTCTGAAAGGCCCGCAATCGAGTACTTGCAGAATTGTAGAGGAAGACAGAGCATTGATACACCTAATTGAGAGAAATGGGGCAGTTGCCTAGTTGTGGAATGAGTACGGGACACTTACGTATTGGCTAGGCACAGCGTCGATGGGTATATGTGGGTGCGCGGGGTGCGTAGCGTGGTGCGCTGGGTGCGCAGGCGGAATGAGCGCGGCGTAGGGCGCCAGCCAGGCGGCCGGGTGCGCCGTGTGGTGGTGGTGGTGCAGCTGCGGGTGGTGGTGGAAGGCCGCCACGCCGTACATGCCGCCGCCGCTGCGGTACATCCCGGCGCACTCGCCGCCGGCGCCGCCGCCGCCCACACCTCCGGCGTAAACACCGCTTACAGCCATTGCGGCCTGAAATTGTAGAAAAATACAACGAATTCTCTAGAAAATCATTCGGCATATGCAAATTCAAAATAAGTTCCGAAACCATCATAAGGAACACCTCAATTGCCAATTCATTTGCCATTCATTGCCATTCAGAGGTTAACTTGCAAATGAAATTGATTTGTGTTCAACTTAGATTCACTTAAGTTGGACAGAATTATGAGAATTTGAATATTATAATTATGCGGCTTCTTTACTTTAGTTCCACAAAGAAGTTAAAGCCGCATAGATAACGAGTTACATGTATATAATTCGACAGTTCCCTGCTCTTGGAGCTCGGCGACTCCGTCTTGATAAACCTTGCAGAACTATGGCCGCCGGAAGGCGACTAATGCTAATTTTATCGCTAATGAAGACTTTCAGTTACGTAAGTTACCGGTTCTTTACGAGAACCCCATGTCATTTGTTTAACAGTTAGTAGTACCAGGTAGTAGCTTGTCAAACAGTTTTTAAGGTTATGTTACGCTACTACGGTATGCTTCCATGCTAGAGAAAGAACAAGATGCCTACCAGTCTCGGTAATTTCAGACATCTGCAGTCAGAAGCCGAAAATCGGTAAATCTATTAATTGAATTCCATAGGCAGGTTGTTCGAGTATTTCGACGCAATAGAATAATACGTCAGAGGGTAGAGTTCTGACTTTGACATATTGTCACTCCCATTATGGGTGCTGCCTACTTCTCAGTGCCCGAATATAGATTGTAATGATGAATCGTCTTGAATCGAATATAAAATATGTAGGGCAATCCTTTAACGTATGGTGGCTATTGGAGTTTTTGTAATACGTGCACATGTAGATAGCTACAGAATTTAGGAAAAGAACTAAGAAACCATCGATGGATTATGTGGACGATGATATGCCTAAAATGTGGGTGACTAGTGACTACACTGACTACTGAGAAGACGGCTAACAGAGATGACTGTCTGGAAGAAAAAGAATGCTGCTTAGGCCTCAAATATGATGAGGGCAAGATGATGATGATGATGTTTGCTAGCTACTACATGGATAACTGTCAACTGGCTACCTGGGTAATGGAATCGGCGTTGTCCCTCCAAGCTCGTCCGTTGTTATCGTGTTGTTTGTTGTACAGTGCCTTTTTCTTGTTACCGCCGTCGGCGAACTTAACTAGTAGAGGCTCCTTAGCCCCCGGAATAGGGTTGCCATTGAACATCTGAAAGAAATGGAAATGAGTTGAGTTTTATCTTGAATTACTTTCGGATCGTTGTGTAATATGAATAACAAATAAGGTGTGTTGACGTATTTATCAACATCAAACGGTCTAAATAACGACGCTTTTGCTGATGTGTTTGTGCGTTAAAAGTTTGAAATTTTAACTCACTTGAATAATCTGCTCGCACTTCTCCCTGGACTCCATCCTTGCAAAGCCCACACCTTTGCTTTGGCCGTGGGTGTCACGCAAGATTCGCGTGGACACCACTTGGCCAAACTTGGCCAGCAGTTGGTCCACATCATTCTCCTTGAAGTGCGGCGGCAGGTTGGCCATGTACAGGTTGGTAGGATCCTGTTCTTGTTGCTGTAAATGCCCCGGAGTAATAGGTGAAGAAGTTGCTCTCCAAATCTTCAATGTTTAAAAATTCAAATTGGAAGTTTCAGTGACATTATCAGAAAATTTCGAGCACCACAGTGGGTGATTAATTAATTAGCAATTAACATGTGCTGAGACTGAAATACTTTGAAAGTGCTTAGCACATTCAGCTTTTGTGGGGATTTGAGATTCATATACCATGTGACAAGCCCCGGAACCACTGTAAATGCGTTGATATGTGTGCATATGACACAAAAATATATCCATTGCATGGTTGCTTTTGCAACCCCCATTAGGAAAGCATTAGGTACCATTTGGGGAGTTAATACATACTGCTTTATTTACATGTTTCCAATGCGTACATGTGTGTGATGGAGCAGACTGTGTCGCCACAAGATATCGTCGGCTGCATGACAACATGTCTTGTTTATTTTGTTAACTATTAATTTAAATGTCTCTAAGCGTTAATTTAACGTGTCTGTGAAATTGTTCTTAGAATGTTAAAATTAGCTTGAAGCCCGCATAGAATATCTAGACACTGAAGCCAGCTCTCACGTAAATCAGCAGATTGATCTAATGTACTAATATTACGTAGGTGTTATCAACGACATGGGCATATACATTAGCATAGAGATTACGAAGCTAGTTAAAATCGCATACACACTAATTTAATATCGAAAGCATAGAAATACCCGAGCCCAGTAGCGATAATATAATTATACATTGTTATAACGCGGAAGCATACGACAATAGTATAGAATTAATAGGATGAAACAATGTCTGAAGTATAGAATTAAGTAAGCGTTATATTTGCGTCGATTTGCATACCATTGAAGGGATAACATACTTACAACACATTAGTGTTACATTGTTCGTTTGTGAATACGCTGACACAACATTACCACTTGTGTTGTTTCCCAAAATGGACTACACAAATGAATGATCGTGTACTTGGTAGCTGTGTTAAAACCGGGACATTTCAAAGTATTTATCGCCCATATTGTCGATGATCTAAACACAGGACCTACTTCTAGACAGTCAATCTATTGAATCAAACAAATTTAGGCATTATAATAATGGCTGGAAATTAGGAGCACGTCGAAGATTCCACCTCAAATTACATGGATCGGGATGCTTATGCTACATCTGCATAAATGTCAAATCTAGCAAAGTTTACAAGATTAGGAAAACTCTTTACTTTCAGTTAAGTAATTGTTAACAGCACTTTTTATATAGATAAGGGGGATATAAGTACTAAAGCTATAAGTAAGGGAAGACGGAATAAAGGGTTGGATCAGTCGGGAAGGCAACTGTCTAAATGGCGAAAAGTCTGCCATCTTCCTAAGTAACGACCAATATAAATTGAATTATGAAAGGCATACGATTCCAACTCCCGACAAGAAACAATCGCACTGCGCTTCATTTCACAGTTGCCATTCCTTTTGTGTTTAATGGCTTTTGGTCGTTTATTAAATATTTAAGGATTTTTGTTGGAACAGGGTGTTAAAAGTTAGTATTTCGTAGGTCTTCATGGTAAAGGCGAAGGAGCAGAAGTAGAAGACGATGGGATGAGAGAGCGGACAAGGAGCAGGCGGTTAGTCATAATAGTATTACTTGCATGCACAACGTACACGGTTCAGTCTACGCAGGAACCAGATACCCACTTTAGCCATCTGGGCCTGAACACCTTTGGCTTGTAATCCTTTAACAGCTGCTTCAGCTGACCCGATCGTTTCAAAATCTACAAAACCGTAACCTGAGAAAAAAAGTTAAATTATTGTATAGTAGGGAGTTACCTCAGTTGATAGGGACCGCTTAAACAAAAGGTTTCTTTTTATTATTTCGATGACTCATGCTTTGGCCTTATGTATGTGTTGTAACATTCTAAAACTCCAAAGAAAGAACAGCTATGGTACATACACTTGTTATGTAACTAATGAGCGCGAGTAATTGCCTACTCGACATAGCGTGATGAAAATGTGACATCGAAAAAGGGTAACATCGTGATGAACATTAAAAATTACTGTGCAAACTTCATATCGAGGTAATAATTTAGTATCATCTGTGCTTGGGTGCAAATATAGTGAACATGATAAATAGATCTACTATAAAAATATATAAAATAAACATTTAAGTAAATACGATAATGTCATAAATATGAATCAAATTGAATGTATCTAGTGTTCGTGCATATATTGGAAAAAAGTCTCACCATAGATGGGTTAGTTTAATGAAGGTAGGTATATGGTATTCTAGAAAATATTAATATTGTTTTAAATAATTCAATTACGAATAATCGTATCAATGCAACTCTATTCAAGTAATATACTGTAAAACAATATTTAAATACATACGTGAGATACTATGCACAGATTTATCTAAGTATAGTACTTTACATGTAGATAACTGGGTAACTCGCTATGACATAGTGTATATATATATAAAAGGGGACGTACGGTATGAATGTTGTTTACCTTTACATTTATTTGTATTTTTATCCAATATTGCTTTTGTTGAAATAATGTTGCCATACCTGAAAACAAAACATAAATTAAAGTTGGTAACATGATCGGGGACAGATGTTGTATGTAGGCGATAAGGCTTACATCTGGCACATTTGCACGAGGTCCTTATCAGAGGTGTTCTGGCTGAGGCCTCGAATGTAGAGGTTGGTGCGGCTGAGCTGTTCGCCAGCGGCGCCCGTGGTCGAGGCAGACGAGGCCGGCGGCGGCGGCGCCGTGCTCAGCGACGTGGAGCGCGTGCCGCCGGCCGAGCCCGTGTTGGATGACGACGACGACGCCGTGTTGGCGGGCGAGGCCGCCGTCGGCACCCGGCCACCGGCTCCGCCACATCCACCCATTCCCGCGCCCGTGTACTGAAAGAACACATCAAGAATTAAAGCGTTATTATCTACACATGGCATGACAGTTCCACGAGGTTTGGGAGGATCAGTTCTCGTTCCACATGTGGAACTACATCAGTTGTTATTCTGTATGCTGTATATAAATTAATGGAACGGAGAAGGATTTCTACTATGAACGATCAAGAGCTAACACTGCCATTAGCACCATGCCGTGCAAGACATGAAGTTAAATTCATTGGTGTCTACGAGCTGAGCCCACGGCGGCACACATCTAGGTCGGTGCACCTAGCCGCTTGCCGGTTTTGGTTCATACTTTTAATGAGTACCTAAGTCTCATCGATAAGCGCATACCTAGGCAAAATCTAAAATTTTTATGTACGTTCCAAAACCAAAATCTTGATTTATGACTGTGTTTAACAACTTGAACACATTACATAATTATTTAATTAAATTTAATTCTGCGTGTATAATCGAGACATGATGTCGATGGCTGTAATCCCCGTGAACACATTGTAGGTGTAGTTCGGTGTCGGAACGATTACATTATGTTCACTGGATCAAAGTGTTAATATGCGCGCTCGTAGCAACTTAGCGAAACGGGTGGAATAAGTCGGCACGCGGAGCCCCATCGAGGCAACTTCATTGAAATAACTGTTCTCAGTGAAACGCGTTAAGACGTCGACTATTAGTTATCTAGCCGACGCGACGAGTAATGAATAGGGAGGAGTAATGAGCGCATGCCGATTCTGAGCACGCACCCTTAATCGACTCGCATGCTCGATACCCGCCGAGTTAAGAAAAGCCAACGGTACGGATTGCACGTGCTCCGTTCCGGCAACGCCACAATTTGTTAATAGATGAACAGTTAGTATGGATTAACGAGGAGGCTCGGGACTCGGGCGACTGGAAATAGCAATTTGGTTCGATAAACAAGTATTTAACATGAAAACGTTAATGGATATATATTATTTTACATTAGATGTTCGTAGCGTGAAACGACGCTTTGATAACGCAAACATGGAATTGATTACAAGGATATCGTGTAATCTGACGGTATGATCGCTATGAACGAGGCACCATAACCCTGGATTTTATTATGGTATAAAAATATACTCGGTTTGGAAAGGAGAGCATTAAACGCGTGTGCGAATTTTTCCTTTATGTAACAGACGACAGAAAACTCAGTTAATGAAAAACAGTAGGTAATTATTTGCTTTTACTTCCCTACATGTAACCCAGCACATACAGACTACAGTGGATACTCGACGATGTTCTGCTATTTGCATTTAGTTAACATATTAATCCCATAAACTGTGCGTGTCGTTGACGTAACAACTCATCAAGTGGAGTTACATATGTGCTGTAAAGTTGCCATTTGTGTAATTAAGTTCAGGGTACACATATTATTTTTACCATTAAAACCTTTTATCAGGAGTTTTCCTGGGGTCACCGGAGGAATTTAGATTCGTAATCCAATTGGTATCTTGGTTGCAGACGACGGTAATTGGCCCAATTTGTGTTAACTGCCGGAACGACCACCGCGGCGATACATACGCCAACATAAAAACAAATTAGCAAAATACGTGGTTTATATCGCCACGATTACGATAAAGAACAAACGTTCTGTAAAATGAAAATAAAATTGGTTACGGTTTTCATTATGGAAACTACACTTTAATTATTTTCGCATTGGAACTTCAAGGAAGTTACTAAATTATTTCGTTTCTATTAACTTGGTCTGAACTTTGACAGTGGGTAGACTGAAATACTTAAGTAATGGTTATAATTTGGTAACCTAAGCGACTTGCGTAGTCCCGTCTCTACCCACCTACATATCTGTACATTAATGTTTTACTGAAAAGGGTGAAATTTTGCGAGGTTCTTGAAACTGAATGTCTTAGTGGAAGCTAATAAGTAATATTCCTAGTGCTAACGTGTAATCTTCTTCTAGATATATATTCTATTCTTAGCCAGCCTTCGACTAATCCTGAAGTGCATGGTCAATTTAGAAATAATGATTAATGTATTTGACACACTTTATGACCTACCAATCGTTAACAAGACAACTTTTAAGTGGCAGTTAAAAGGCAAAATGTCCGATTAGAGCTATTTAAACTGTGTAGTTCACAACGAGTTCACATTATGTCGGCCACCTGTGCAATTTACTCAATTTAACTTTATTATCTGCTCGGAAATTTGGATGGGTAATTAAGTGAGTCAGGCGAGTCGTCCGCCAGTGTACTCGCGGGACGGAACAACCGAAGTTTGGTTACACTTCGGCTCGTGTTTGGAGTTTGTTGACGGAAATACCAGCCACTGTAACTGTGACCGAGGTTTAACAGAAATATATATATTAAAATAAATTGTAGGAGAACTAGGTCTTAAAAGTAGCTAACGGTTATATTGGATCGACCGAATAGGAGTTCCTAGCATCTACCTTTTCTATTTACTTGATTTTCCAGAGGTACCTACTTTTACAGTTAAAATACTGCATTTCCATTAGTTTTAATTCACAACATGAAAGATCGTTTCAATTATTATGTAATGAATGAGCTACTTTTTTATTATAGTTATTTGGTTATGCTTATGATTAATCGACCTCAAACCGGCGACTGCTTTGTGAATTCCTGTAGCTTTAGAATATCACATATTTACTAATCGTTTTAACGTTTACACGGTATAAAACTGTTAACCATGGGGTAGAAAGGTACTCTTTACCACAATACCTCTACTATACCTATATCAAGTTTGAAACACCAGTAGCTAAAACATTTCCTCAAAATAAATCACGGATTACATCAATACTTAACATGCGAATTTTACGACCATAAATAACAATCTTGTAAGCTTCGGAAAACCACGGAATCCTGTCGAAAGTAAGTTCCAATCATTCTGGCTGGCTTCGACAGCTGTCAAATGTACCGGGGCACAGAGTGACGGAACGGTGGGAGGTGACAGTTTATGACAAGTAATCATCACGCGTCGAAGTTGCGCGAACTTTGACGTAAGTGCCTGCTTTGTGGAAACTTCGGAATGTTTTGTGAATAAATGATTTTTGTTATAAATTCAACGAATTTTGCCTTATATGTTTGGTAGAGTGTAGTGATTAGGTATATGTGTTTTGTACTGATATATTTGAAATTGAGTGTCTTGTTGAGGAGATATAGCGCGCCATATGACAAAAGAAGCACGAAGCTTTCGGAAAAATAAAATGAAAGCTAAAAAGATTTTCTTAAACTAAAGTATTATCCAAGAAATGATTCTGAATTTCTTCTTAAACACTACTCTTTTTTTTGTAATGTTGTCATGTTCCGAACTTTTCAAGAGAACTGTTAACTAGGTTACAAACAAGTTCCCCATAATCTTATTAAATGTTTTTCCTCAACAAATTCTCTGTTTAATAGTTTCGAAGTTAGATAAAAGTAGACTGTGGTAAATAAGAAAATTGTTTAGTTTTTTCACTACGCTTCAAGATATCAGTGTTTTCACTGATGTTTCTAATTAAAAAGGTTAAAAATGTACATAATAAGAGCATGAAAACGTCTGAAACTTCAAACACTTTCATAGGATTGTCGGAAAATGCTTTTCCACTTATTGTTTTCCAGCTAATTCCAGGTGAACTCATTTTTTAATAAACATATAGGAAATTAAATAAGTGTTATGTCTAGACGGGACTAGCCAGATAAAAAAGTTATTCCAATGTAACAGTAACATCAGCTGTTTCAAGTGTAGCCGTCGCGCCGCCGGCAATCAACATGGCAATAAAACACGCGATTTTAATTTCGTCCACAGTAAAATTTAATGATGTAACGTGAACGCACACGTCGCCCATCGGGAGCATATGACTGGGGGTGATGACGTCACGCGCGTAGGAGGGCCGCGGGGGAGCGGAGCTGTATCTCAAAGGCATGGGGTGGCGGGAGATAGCACTCAACAGTTGGTCCCGGCTCGATAGCGCAGCGCGTGCGTGCCGCCGCGCCGACCACGTCACATGGCCGGCCAACACGCAAACTTTGTACATACTATTGTAACTGCATTCGAATTACCCGCTCACATATCGCACAACGTTAATTAGGTACATGAAATTGGTGTGAACCCATCCGTTTGAATTTTATAATGAGTTTTATAAACGATGAAATTCCGGTTTCAATTTTAAAGCAACCGAGCGGCCGCAGACGTGGTGGCCAGCGAATTCACAGCGCGGGATCCAACTGATTCACGCCGAAGCTCACGAAATGAAACATAAATCCCATTCAATCTATTTAAATTGAGCACTCCATTTGTTTTATCGTCGATTCAATCAGGAAATCGATCAATTCGTTCGCCATTTACTACGGCGAGACAGTCCACTTGATGAGTGCCTACTTTTATTTAGATTGTGTAATAATTGCCCTTTGAGTCTATGGAGTGGTCATTAGTAGCTTTACTTAATTTGATAAAGAAAATCAAAATTACGTAACTAATGAAATAATTTATTACTAATTAGGCTGGGCTGAAACGCTAGTGCAATTAAGATACTGCATTATTCACATCTGAAAAGTAGTAGTCTAACTAACTAACAAAAACAGAGATAAATAGGGTTGCTACGAGATAATTGAAGCGAGACTACGCGAGTAGAGGCTTCGGGCGGTGATGGACAGGTGAAATTAATTACCTATAGCATTCAGACTACTCTCCCACTGATTAGTAAATACTAATTGGTGCTTGCAGTCTATCTGAACTGAAGAAATTATTCTATTGCTTTACATACAAAGACTAGCTTAATGGCTCATTGATCATCCGGTGTTTAAGTCAGTAAAAAACGTTATGATGGAGAACCAGAAAAACAAAACCATTGGCAGGGGCAAATGACTCAGAACACTGGTATGGAGGAATTTAAATATCGGTAGCGGCCGCGGCCCTACCCTCTGTCACACCAGCATTAACATAATTCAACAAAAAAATACCACCCTTTCCAGAGAAAAAATGATTCTTTTTTTCTGCGCCTTTTGACCCGACCTATAGTTCACAATATTGGACAAGTTTCACCGCCGACGCTGTACCCTACCCTATAAAAACAATTTGATGGAACTTACATTATGTTAAACATTTGCACAAGGAAGGGATAAGAAAAGCGTATTTTTAAAATTCTTAGCTTATTCCTGAACATTTACAGTCAGTGTTCAGGAATCTAAGTTTTTTTGCTTCTAATGAGAGAAAATATTCTCATCTAAAAGCCGTGGTCGTATGCCACTTTGGTCTAAACCTAAAGCTTATGATCGCTTATAGACTATTTTCTTGTTAAATACTTTTAAAACGTGATTTTTGGGGAGTCCGGTTTTATTATTAGAACTTGCTTTTTATTTAAATTTGATTTGGGGTTAGCTCACGATATATTTATACACATTTGAAACGTGCTCATTAAGCCATTCCATTTGATACCCAACACGGCTTCAATGAAACATTTTCATACAAATGATCAAGACGCTTCCAACGATTTCTCCTTTGCCAAATTATTATAAGTACGTAGTTTAGAAGTTATGATGGAACAGATGAATATACATACATGCATCCCGGTCAAAATCATTACCCTCATTTTTGCTTCGCCGTAGTAGGGTGATTATGATTAGTCGCAAGCGCATCATGCTCAATTCAATAACCTATCGCATTTGGATAAATATCCGTCAATGGAACCGGAGTGTGATAATACGTTTCCGCGGCTGTTCACGAGGGCTAGGGTCCTTCACCTTCCGCCAGAGCCGAAATAAATCTAATTCCTTGGATGACAGATATCAGCAAGCCTTGTTTATTTATACTTTCACCCCGGCTTATGGGAGGGTGGCACACGTGGGACGTGCTCTGCCCCATTGTACCGAAATAAACTATTATACTCACAAAGTCAACACATGCACATCACGTGATTAGATAATAGCAAAACTGTATTATTTAGGAATATTCCGAGAACCTTTCACACCGGTATTCATCAATCGTCGTTGCTTGGGATGTAATTGATGACCCTGGCTCATTTATAAAATAGACGCAGTTATACGTATTACCGTGTTCGACATTGAAAAGGATCTCCTAAATATAAATTATACGGCAGCGAAACCTTCCAAAATAAATGTGGTAATTTCATTTACAAAAAAAAAATTCTCCTCAGCGAATACATTTAAATATATCAGCATAATCTTTGAGTGCGTGCGTGTGAAAATGAAGCGCCCAGGAAGCCGAGTACCTTCGGCCTAGATGATTCTAATGGAAACGAGGAAAGGAATGACTACTTACTTTAATCTCGGCCCAAACCTTCCTCGTGTACCTTAGATATTAACATCTCTGTAGTAAATAAAACAGAAATATGAAAGCATCCTCGTTGGGTATCGCTACCAGAGACAGCTACCGGCGGATTAGGGCGCGCTCGGACGTAAAACGCATTAGAGTATTACAGTCGGTCGCTTCTGTCACTTCTTACGATAAAAACGCTGGGTCCTTTACTAAGAACGTAACCTCTATTTAGGGCTGCCATATTTGGGAAGGGGCGCGATGGATCTAACAAGCTTCGGAGTTGTGACAGCCCTGACAGCTGACATATTCCGGTCATTAATCAAGCGGTCATAGATATATGTTACGACTACAAGCTGGGGACGGCACAGTCCGATCAAAGTCGTGTTCACTAAAAACTGGGACAATAAACTGATTACTATTGCCAAGAGGTTTTTTAGTTACTCCAGAAATAAAACTAATAGCTATTTAAAACCATCCACTTACTTTTTTCACAGCGGAAATTGCTTGTTTGTCCATTTTATAATAAAAATGCACTAAGTATAATGGACCTAAGGTGTTAATTTTTACATTATTCAACATAGCGTTTGTTACGGTAAATGAAGACACGAGGCCGACATAAAAGTTAAAACAAACCTATAGTTGAATGCTTCAACTCGTTACAACGTCAGTTAAGAATCGTTGGAACTGATAAGTCGACTATTTTACGACTACGATTACTTTATCGGAAAATAAAACGTTTTTTAATGTTCCTGTATTAGAACATACACATAGTAAGTGTTGATCTTATCGAATATGAAACGTGACAAGTGAATCAGGAAGAACAAGTGCATAGAGCAATAGAAACTATAGTACCTTTATACATATTTCTTGGTAATCTCACAAGACAGTACTAGTACGACGGATCTTGAACCGCGATATAAAACTGCACAGGTAAAAGGAAAACTCCAGTGGAGAAAATCGCATAAGCGAAGTTCTTTTTCAAATGTTTCTCCATGTAAAAAAACGAGTTCAGTATCGGCGCGGCGACCATGAGATAAATCCTGAAGGAGACGCGTTGTAATAAAACACGTTCGGCTCGGGGAGCTACATTTTATTTCGAAAAGCGATAAGGGCGCGAGAAATTCCTTTTACGAGGTTCTTGTGGAGGAGGGTGGTGAGGTGCAGCCGCTCTTTGTGCAGCATCTGGTTTGTGTCGCCTCGTAAACAGCCCAGTAAGCTCTCTGTTCGATGACACTTCACACAAAACTGTGATTGTACACAAAGAATCAGACAACTGTTTGTTGGTGGAAAATATTTACACAAAATCCATTTTGGTTGGAATACTCTGTGAATTCAACACCGCAATAGAAAATCGGGGTCCAGGGTACACATCGGATTTTGTTATCCCTAGGTCCAGCCTATTTGTAATCCGATATGTAAAAAGGAAGCTTATGCATGAAGCAAATCTGTGTTTGTGTGTCCGCTATGATATCGTAGCAATTTATCAATCTCCTGCTTATAGTCAGCATGCGGAAACAATGCACGAGTGTCGAGTTCATACCCAACGATAAACAGAGTAAACTTCTAAATTAACTAGTTTTATGCAAATCACGATCTAGTTGTGTTGTTTTAAGTGCTCCGAGAAGACATTAATCACATAATATTGTTTGTGTGTAATGCATAACGAGCTACAGCCGTGGCGGGCGAAGAAATTGATGGAGCGATGTCAACGAGGCGACTTCGCGGTTAATTATCCAGTCCAGAGCCACAAGCAACGTTACCACGCTGCCAGAGGTTCGCCACTTGCTAACGAGAATTCACGCTTATTGATTTAAATACAGTTTCTTAGGCTTATTAGAGATGTTGTTTACATTAAAGAAAGTTACGTTAATAGTCACTTATAAGTTGAATGAAATGAAAATGTTTCACAACATTAAGGAAACGTTCGCGGTCCGGCAGACAGCGGAACCTCCGGCCGCCGGCGCTCGTAAACCCGATCGTAAACTTAAACACACCTCATTAGAACATGCAGAAGATGGCGCCGGCTAAAGATTCTACTTTATTTATGGGATACTTGCGCTCAGTACAAGGAGACGGAATGGGGGTGCGATATTGATGGACGTATTTGGTGCCAACATAATTGACTGCGCTACGTCATTCGTAGCGGAGTTTCTGACGCCAAAGGACTTTATCGATCTCATAGCTGAGACGCAACGATTTTATTTACATGGAATATTTGATTAAAACTTTAGTGATAGTTAGCAAAGAACTTCAAAAGTGTATGACCAGATGTATGGACGTAAGCGAGGCAAAAGGGGTATGTAAATAAGGATACTTAAATACTTCTTTTGTTGGTGGCGTTCGGTAGTTTTGGCCTACACCCATGGAAAGAAGGTGTGAGTTTATGTAATTATGTAACTCCAAATAATTTCTATTAAAATGCTACGAGAGCACCTCTACGAAAACTATATAAATATCTAAGACTCCACAGAACACAATTAGTAAGTATTTGGGACAGAAGACAAAACTATACTAGGACAACATCTGGCCTTCGATATTTAAGGATGAGTCTCAGAACTCATCCTTAAATATCGAATTAACTATGTTGCCGTGAATAAAAACAATATAGGCGCATACGCAACGACTATGACACGAGGCGAGAGCACGTGTTAGATTCAAGACGTGCGCCGGTATAAAAATAGTAAGTGCCCTATGATTCATATCTACTTGCTGAAAGAATGCCGGAAGAAGAATAAACATAATGTATCGCGGAAGTTATTATTACAAGACCTATTATGAAACGTTTCTATTATTAATATCGCATTGCATCGGGAGTTGCGGTAGATATGTGTTTCCAAGAAGACGTGCAGTAAACGGATACTTAGATGGAACAGCAAATAGTTGTGTAGGTTTTTTCCAAGGCTTACTGTGGTTAGTCCTTACTCCTCCAGTTTTCTTTTCTGTACGCATTAATTTTGTTCCTATCCAAGGCAAAATCATTATTGTGGTCTTAGCCCCTTTTTGGGCTGTAGAGGGTTTCAGTGGTTGAAACATCAGTATTTTTTCCAGATTTACGCTATCTCCGCAGCATCTTCTTGATGTGCGCATTGAAGGCAAAGGGATTTTGTCTCCATTTGACGTAGAATCGTCTGATACTTTTCTAGATAAGGCACTTTCAGCATAACGTTATTAAAGCTATGTTTTGGTGGATTTTTTGGCGGATGCGTTGCACATTTTC
Organism: Polymixis lichenea; assembly: GCA_949091785.1. NCBI lineage: Eukaryota > Metazoa > Arthropoda > Insecta > Lepidoptera > Noctuidae > Polymixis > Polymixis lichenea. Next base: position 11,800,077 of record OX420945.1, on the reverse strand, counting down.
AGAAGCTTTGTAGTTGACGACTCTTCTTTATGAACGCCGTGGTGACTGGTGGGGCAAGAAGCATTCAAGTTTACAGAGTGTGTAGTGACTAAGTTGAAGCTACGAATAATCATCTGCTGTGCAAATCCCTATTGATTGAAGAATGTTATGCCCAAAAGGATGCGCCACCCAGACACCTACAGATCTTTCCGGGCATAATATTGTTATTATGCCCGGAAAGATCTGTAGGTGTCTGGTATATATGATATTGTAGGTGGTAGTAATAATATTTGTCTGCACAATGTTTCGCCATGTTTGACTCACCTGATGTTGAGTATAAGGGCTTGGAGCCGCCGCGTACTGCTGCGGCTGTGGCGGCGGATAGCGGCAGGGCTGCGGCGCATAGGCTGCCGCCCACTGCTGCGATCCGCCGCGGTACTGCGCCCCCGCGCTAGCCATGCGCGCTGCGCACGCGCCTGCGCCTGCGCCCGCGCCCCCACTTGCGACCGTCACGGCGCCCGCGCCCGCGTTGCTCGCTGAGCGACAACCGCCGCCGGTACTCTGTGAACAAAACAAACAAACTGTTAGTTTTACTGAAATGAGACCTGCAATTTATCTAGTTTCTTTTTCGTGCGCCCTATTACCTACTGACTAAATGGAGTAAAGCTTTGTGCTTATGTAACTTACTCACAGGTAGTGGCATAACCAACTTGCCAGTCGCTAGTATTCCTTACTAAAGGGAGCGTTACTTGTGGGGGCATGTCAACTTCTAAGCCACTAGGTATTTCTATGGCGATTTCTTAAGGTAAAATCTCGATGGATAATATTTTCTTTAGAGGCTCGTGCATAGCAACGGAATGCAACTAGGTGGACTAGTTAACAGTGATTATTGCATAATAAATATGCAGTTATTCAAGTCAGCTGTATCAAATTAAAGCCGTCGTATTTTGAAAAGCTTAGAATTACACTGCTATTACTACGAACTGAAGGTACTATTCGCAACAGGATAAAGCCATAAAAAAAAATACATTTAATAAATGAAGCTATCGTGATTGTGTAGTCGGTACAACTTTCAGTGCAAAGCGGCCTTTTGTTTCGATAATACATAGTTCGCAAACATATTCCTATCTGTTACCGTAATGGAGGAGGCACAGCCGGCCATAATTTCATTTTAAAACCATTTTAGTGCCTAATCATTAGTTTACCTATAATATGATGCTTCCTCCTTTTTTGCTAGTATTTTCGTTGTTCCGCTAAAATTGACGCTGACTGTAATAGTCTTCCGTTCGTGTCTCTTGGATGCCTAATAAAGTTAAGTTGAAAGACACTTTTAGTAGCATAGTTAAAATAATATTAAAATAATTTAATAACTTTGTTAATTTCTTTTTCCTAGTGGAATAATTGCCTCATTAGTCTAGTGGTAACAAGTTCGGCCATGGACCGTAGCGTAGCGAAGTTTCTAACAAAAACAGATGCGAATCGCACAGCCAGGTGGTTACTGGTTTTTGTAAACTGCATCTTTGTGCAGTTATTTTTATTTGGTCCTTTTATCAAATAACACAGATACGGTGAGACGGCTAAAGATTTTTTGAACGGAAAAGTAGATAACATTCCCAAGATGCAGATTAGCAATGTTAGTTTGATTGAGGTTATTCTTTAACGAGTTAGATTTAAATCTAGAAGCATATCTGATACGCGTATATCTTATGGATCCGAATGTTGCATCACGATACTGACGTAGACATATGACTATAACAGATTGGCATCTGTGTGCAGAGAGCCGTGACGAAGCGTGTCTGCAGACTTTCGCAAACGTCTAGAATACCTTATACGTGCACATAATGTACTACACAGGTCCATGGGTAGTTTTGCTCGTGTAGGTACATGTATCTGCTCGTATCTTATCTGGCTAGTTTCTATTTTAGATGGATTTGTGAATTCAAGTAAGAATGGTGCATAAATGATGCCTACTGGTACCTGCATCGTGTCAAGATCAATATAGTTTCCAAGTGTTCAATGTTCCGGTAATTCAGCTTAACTACTTCTGTGGCATACTTACGAGAAAACAGTATGAAGGCTCATCATCATACAAAACTACTTGAATAATCATTATAATCACGTACAAAGCTACCTCTTTTAACCGCAGCTCTACAATGAGAATATTATAAACCATAATCTACGACAATTGCCACCAACAATTTGACGCGAACGAGAATTAAATTCACAAGGAGTTTCAAGACAGTTCAGCGTTTCACAATTCCCTGTGGGTGAGAATTAAGTTCAAAGGAAAAATTCTAAGAGAGAAGGAAAGAGATATCTATTCGTACTGAGGTTAAGAGACGCTAATAGTCAAAGAAAAACTTGGAGCATTAAAATTCGAAGAAACTGCTTTTACAACATCATCATGGTAGTATTCGTAGCTGTGTAATAGACGAACGTTATTTATTACGATTCCAGTAATTTGTCTATCAGAACTGCCTACACAGAACGGGTGAATTAGCACACAACATAGGTACTGTTCTTGTTACGAGTACAGCACATGAACACGGGAAGGTTTAGACGTGTAAAAGTGTTTGTACAAACCTACTTACAGAAATAAAATCATTTATCATTTATCATTTATCATAAATAGTGAATTAGAGAAAACATTTGCGCCTTAGGGCATTGATGTGATATGAAATTTTTGTTGTCTTTATTTGTTATTCTGAGCGAGTGCGTTCACCCAAAATAAGATTTATGGAGGCAATAACAATGTATAATTTCATCCAGCGACCCCCATCTTGGGGACTTAATTATTTGAGTCACGGAATTCGAAAAACCCACGAGGAAAGCCGCCAGGATCAGGGCTTTGTTGTAGTTTTTTTCTCTCTCGATAAGTAGCATTCTTATACTTTTAAAACTATTTTTTGCTATTGAAAAAATAGGTGAATATGTCTGTAAGGCAATAAGCTGGCAATCCGCTTAGTGTGCGTGGGGCCACCGACAAGGAATTAGCGTAAAATATGTATTTTTGTTACAGTTAAAGCAGAGAGTTTACGGCCACTGTAAGTCTGGCGGTAGCAGATTAGATTATATCTAGGCGTATTGGGTTTATTCTGTCTTACTACATTACGCGTAAAGGTTATAGACGAAGTGCCTAACTACGTAACTTGCATATTGAAGAAAATATTAGAACATTTCCGAGACGTTATGTAAACTTACACTAAATTGTGGTCTCTTACATTAAAATGAGTTAGTACGTCGTTAAGGCCGTGTCAAACAAAATGGCAACATGAATTTCAAGTTTCATTGTCAATTTTCTCATGAGTCTACGTAAATTAAGTTTCATTCCATTTTGCGGAACTCATGAAGTGAGCCGTAATTTAACTTCGTCCGACTATGCTAGGTATTTCCTAAGTGATTTATCATATGAACGTCTAGGTTTTTCTTACTCTTATTCAGAATGGCCCGAAGTTTAAACACTTTGTTCAGTACTCTTAACAAAAAAGAAATAGGAAAACTTTTAAGAAAACTAAGAAGTTAAGTTGGATTTGCTTACGTATAAAACTGCACGGTTTTATTTCTGCTTGTCTGAAGAAAACTGAAGTACGAAATCTTTTGCTTACTATGTCGTCAGTAAGGAAAACACAAACTTGTCTAGCCGAATAGCAAAGAATTGATACTCCAGCCAGTGTTCACGTCTTTTGTGGAGAGCTATTGCGTTTTCTTGTTGTCTGTGGAGATTTAGTTTTATGTTGAGTGGGACTGTTGGCGTCGGCGGGTCGCGCCGGCTCTGTCTCGACGCCAGCTTGTTGCTGCCTCGTGCCGCGTGCGCCGCCCCCTCCCTCACTACCACCACCACCACCACCCCCTACCCACTAAAGATCTGCTTTTAATCCGGAATGGACACGCCTGTAACTATAGCCTCGAGGACACTGAAATTGCTTTGTGATATCACTATGCTGCTTAGTATTTATACAGCATCTGTTCTACATCAACGTTGCTTTTATACCTATTTGGTTCTAGGAAGTTTCGATTCATTACGGACTTGGCGAAGAATTGCTGTTAGGGACCTAATTAGGGACTAAACTCAAAGGCAGGTTAACTGTAATTTAAGATATATAATCCAGATAGGTACAGAATTTGAGTTGGTAAACTTATGGATGAATGATGAATTGCATAGACTATAATTTTAGAAAATTATCTTGGTAAATGTCTTTCTCTATGGCAAACTTTAATCAACACAACTGCACCAAAGCGTCAATATTTTCAAATACCACGCAACACAAAATGATTAGTTAACACTGGAAGTTAATTATTCATACAAGTAGTAGGTACAAGCTAGAGTGATACGATTCAGGAAATTATATAACTTGCTTGTGAATAGATAGCGAACATGAGTGACTCGGGATACTGCTATAATTCTCGGCAAAGATCATTCGCTTCGAACTAACAAAGTTATTGTCCATTCAAACTTCGATGGACATAAATTCGATACGACCAGGAATCAAAATCAAATTCGATTTGGTACAGAATAGTGTCTTATAACATTTCATGACTTCATTATGTTTCGTCTTTATTTAAAGCGAAAGTGGATCTGTTGAGATTTCACTGCTCGTTTAATGGAATTACACACGGAGAGCGCGTTAGCCAGCTAAAATCAGCCTCGGCCGCGTGTCCAATACGTTCGTACAGTCTTTAAAGTTGTCACTTTGAACGTTAGCCAATAAGAGGCAATAAAATTGCTCCCTGTAGCTACTCCTCGACTTTAGTAAGAGCGACCAGGATCAAATAAAGTGGGGTTTCACTAAAAGCATTGAACGACCACCGGTTTTACTTACTTTATTGAACGGTTAATATTTTTGTGTCATCGTCCTTGTTGAGTATAAAGGGTTTTGAAATAGCTTTCTATTATAAGCTGGCAATTGCAGTTAATCGAGTATTAATTGGAAATAATCTTGTTATTACAATAAAGACAGTCGCCTGGCTAAGTGAAATTCTTAATTGAGTGGGCGATCACCAGACGGGGTCAACCCTTGGCTGCGATGGCGACGGCTCCGCAAATTACGAGCCGCCAGACGTTCCAACTTGTCGCACAGTCACATCTTTGGCCTCCCCCGGCCGTCGACCGCATCTAATCCGTCCCGGCTTGTCTGATTACCGGCAGCTCACAGCGGTCCGCAAACAAAGCCGCGATGACGAGCGCAGTTGTCTTCCATGAATTCCGGATACTGCTCCCAAATTGTTGTTAGACTGGCGGCAATGTAAATACCTAATTTGTACTATGTCGCTACTGTTTCGACTACATCAATGGGTATCCGATAGAGCGTCACTTTTGAATAATGCGTTTTATTGAAAACCGACTCCGTTTTTTGTTCGATGTTTACAAATACCGGTGGAATAGATTACTCACGAACGTGACAAGCCTGACCACCTTTACAATGCAATTTCATTTTTTGTTTTCTCTGCTTACAAAAAGTACGGGCCGGTGTGGTGTACGGTGCAAGTAGGCAGAATAACAAAAAGTTTGTTGCTGATGTAAACATAAACATCAGTGAGTCATCGAATGACTTTAATCTCAGCAATTTCCCCGAACAGCAAATAGCGAACAACAAAAAAACGTCATCAGTCACTCCGTGTACTGAAAAGTGTTTACCTCGCGTAGGTCAGTTCCGATACGTTTGCGAGTTTGATATTACAGTTTACATCAGCATGCATTCGTTTATGTTGAACCATGAAGGTTGTAATGCAGTATGTTCTAGGAGTAGAGTCTTCTTTAGTTGTTGCCTAGCAACTGTTATATTCTGTTCTGTCCTCTTATATTAGTTTAATCTTTTATTCTTATGATTACTTGATTAAACCACTGTTTTACAATGATGTTCTATTTTCATTGAAAGCAAGCTCAGCCAACAGGTTATGGGCCCAGCACGCTTCCACTGCGACGGCTATATCTGTTGCGGAAATTATTCAACGCCAAATTGACAATGTTTTCGTCGATGGAGGAATATATCTCAATGACATCCTGTCAACCATCAGTCACCATCACCGTCATTACAAACCAGCCAGTCATTAGTTAAGGCAGGTCTGGATGATCAATTTGTTGGGAGCATTATGTTGGCCGGTTTAACCGATGCATATAATCCTCTGGTGATGACATTGGAACATTCAAGCATGAAGATTACAACAGAGTCTGTGCAGGCAGCGTTGTTAAAAGTAAGCTTGAAGAAAAGCAGCTTAAAGAACACAGCTGAAGATGACACGACAACGGCACTGATGTCAAAGTCCAAAAAGGGGGTTATATGCCATTTGTGTAAGAAGAAAGGGCATTATTAATGCCAGTATCAACGTCGTACAACGGGAGACAAGTCTGAAGACACAACAAAGACACATATTTCAATAAGAAGAAAGACAGTAAGGAGACTTCGGGTCTTATGGCCGCTCTATCTATGACGGTTGGTGAGGGCCATTGGGTCGTAGATTCCAGAGCTACATCACACATGACATCTGACGTGCATATTCAAGAAGATAAACAGTCCGCTAGTTCTAAGCTAGTGACGACCGCGAACAATAATAAATTTGTATCTAGTGAACAAGGAGATTTTTATGTCTTGGGGCGCTCTGTGAGGTTCGAGTGAGTACTTATGCTTCCAGGTTTGACGACAAACTTGCTGTCGGTTAGTAAAATGTGTGTTAATAATAATAATAATCTAAACACATGCAGAATCGTTAGGAAGTTTATGCAGTGGGACGAAAATACACTCTCAACATAAAGTTCACCGTTCGCTACATTTACTTGGTTTTGGCCCGTAAATGTAGTTTATACCAGCTTAGAGCTGAGAAAAAGAACACTCCTGAAAATAATAACAATAAAATGTACGTCAACAACGTCATTTTTTGTCGTATCTCTTATTTCCCGTATTTATTTATGTCTGTGAATCGCATGTGTACAAATCTCAGTATAGAACCTTTAGGAAGAAAACCTTTAATAAATTGAAGAACAAAAACGTTGGTATTAAGTAAAAACAAACGCACAAACCCAAAACCACCAATAATGACGGCTGTCAAAGCCAACCTCAGGGAAATAAAATATTGAAAAATTTAGCATTAATGTTGACGAGATCAGCAGCTCGCCGTGCACGCCTACCACCCCCGGACTCGTCGCTCAGCTCCGCCTCGCCGGCGCCGGAACCCAGCCCCATCGAGAGTGCTGTGACACCGGCCGTGGCAGTGGCGTCGAGCTCGAGCGATGAATATTTTTGCCCGCCGACGTCGCCAACACCTGTACGTCGGCAGGGGAAAGGCCGACCACCGAGGAGCTTGGGACTTAGGGGCCATCCGGCCTCGAGCCAGGTCCCCGCGCCAGGTCCCCGCTGCCGGTGGCTGTGTGCAGCGCATGAGATGGACTCAGTCTATGAACGAGAACGTAATGCGCACATATTACGGGTCTACAGAGGGGGAAACTAACCTCACTGCGTACCACGAAAGGACGCTGTCTCTGTTCCAGGTACTAGAACCAACCGTCAACGTCTCGGCCCAACGACTGTCGGATCAGGTGCGGGTCATCCAACGCAATCACAGGTTGAACGACGCAACGAGGCACTTGATAGGCTGCGCTCAGAAGTACTGAACAACCGGTCTAATCATGTTGAAGAAGATGATAGTGTTGTCACAGTAACTAGCCAGTGCAACGCCCGACTGAGGAGCGCACTGGAAGATACGATTCGCGAGTTTCGGTCCACCCCGACCGAACTTAGACCCCGACTACCACGGTCACCTATGCACAAGAAAAATAGGGCGCTGGTTGGATTCGCAACTAAAAAGTTTATGCGAGAGCAGCGAGGATCTCGTTGATACACACTCGAACCTGTATTGCGCGGCTGTTGCGGCATGTCGCTTAGCTAACGTCAAGTTCTCAAAATCTGACGGAGCTACTCGACCGAAACCAGCCGCACCAGCCTGGCAGTGCAGGATCGAGCGTCGTATCGATGGGGCCAGGGTACTATTGGCAAAGTATACTACTTCAGGGAGGGCAATATACGACCACGAGTGATGCGCTTTGTGAAACGGGCTTTTTCAGGGACTAGAATCGGTCCTCCAGAATACATGTCCCGTGTCACAGAGCGCATCGACTTCCTGAAGCAGAAAGTCTGTGCATGGGCGAGTCGTATTCGGCGGTATAAGCGGCGGGTTGACCCGACACATAGATTTTCATTTTTTTTTATTTATTTTTTTTATTATAGAATCGCATGTTCCAGAGCGATGAGAGGCGGGTATATAGAACTTGGGAGCGACTCGAACAAAATGTGACGGACGTGTGCCGCCCGGATGATGCTGCCACGAGTGCTTTTTGGCGAAGCATTTGGTCGGTGCCCGTCTGTCACGTTGAGGCAGGCTGGATGCAGGATCAGGCTTTCACGCTACTAGCCGGACCGCCCCGCTACCATCGGGGCGGTCCGGCCAGTACTCGAGCGCTGGCTCGGGAGGAGGCACGGCTCCCTGTCGTTTCGGGTGACACAGGTGCTCTCGGGGCATGGTTGCTTCGGGAGGTACCTGTGTCGCAGAAACAGGGAGCCGGACGCTCGGTGTCACCACTGCGTCGACTGTCGGGAGGACACGGCGTGTCACACGCTGGCAGAGTGTGCCGCTTGGGAGGAGCCGCGCCGTGCCCTCATCTCAGGAGTCGGCAGTGACCTGTCGCTGCCAGCCGTTGTCGACTCGATGGTCGGCAGCGAGGAGTCCTGGGACGCGGTGGTATCCTTCTGCGAAACAGTCATGTCTCAGAAGGAGGCTGCGGAGAGGGAGCGGGAGATTGCTTCCGCTAACCCGATCCGCAGCAGACGCACCGGGCATCGGCGGAGGGCGGACAACGCCCTCTTCCAGCCCCCCTAAATGGGTCCAGGGGCAACAGATCCGGGGAAATCTGTCGCCCTCTACTTGTTAGGACCCGATATGGCGGCGCATAGTGTTCCACGCGCGCCTCTCTATGATGTAAGGGGGGAGTTTAACACCTCACTCCCCCCCTATCGCGAGGTGGCCCGCAGAGGCGGGCCGGCACTAGTCGGAAATCGCGGAAGTCACAATAGTTCCCGTGATCCCCGGTGCAAGTGAGAGACGGAACACCGGGGTGGTTTTAGTCAGTAAGAGTCTGACAGACCCGGGGAGGGCGGAGGACATCCATGAGGATTTCCCCCCGTAATCAAAAAAAAAAAGGCTGGATGCAGGATGTCGAACGATTGTGTGAACCAATACCAGAAATGAAACCGGTGTTCATTACACAAATAGACGTAGCCAAACCAGTCCGTTCGTTACCGAATTGGAAATCACCGGGACGGGACGGACTGCATAACTTTTGGCTAAAATGGCTTACTAGTTCACACAATCACCTGGCATCTCAATTCCAGTCATCCTTAGAATCTGGGTCGCTACCGCAGTTTCTAACAACAGACGTTACCCACCTGCTCCATAAATCAGGTAGTCCCGCGGAACCCAAGAATTATAGACCGATTACATGTTTGTCGGTTTATAAACTTCTTACATCCATTTTGAGAGCAAAATTTTATATGCACATTGAGAAAAACTCGATTATGTCTGCCTCTCAAAATGGATGTAGGACCGGGTCCCGCAGTACTAAGGAGCTACTCCTCATCGACATGACCATTAGCCAACAGGTTCGTCGATTCCGCAAGGATCTGTCGACATGCTGGATAGACTATGGCTCATGAGAGTGCTGGAGTTGTACAAGATTGATGCTACTCTACCCACCTTCCTTGAGTCGTGCATGGGGCAAGGGAGGACAGTCCTTCGCTATCCGGGGTGTCCACAGATCCAGAAGAATGATGAGCCTATATGGATCAAACGGGGTGTATTTCAGGGCGACAGCTTGAGTCCACTTTGGTTTTGTCATCAGTGTGGAGTGGAGAGCCACTCCTCAACAGAATGGAGTGGCGGAACGAACAATCAAAATAACTGAGAAGGCTAAATGTATGATGCATGAGGCTGGTTTGGACAAGAGATTCTGGGGCGAAACTGTTGGTTGTACCATGTACCTGAAGAACCGATCTCCAACAATGGCCCTCAAGGATAAAGTTCCAGAGGAGGTTTTTGCAAGAGAGAGAGTCGATCTATCGAAACTGAAAATATTCGGATGCAGAGCTCAGGTTCTGGTAAAGGACCATGGTCGCAAAAGTTTGATCCAAAAACGATTCAAATGAGAATGACTGGGTATTCGACCAATTCGATCGACGAGGATTGTCATCGCTCGAAGATGTTACTTTTATGGAAAATGTTTCCATGATTATTATTAAAGAAAAACAAGAAGCTGCTGTTCCAGTTTCTAAGAAGGATGCTCTGGTCATAGATTTACAGTAATGTCATACTGTGTCTTCGAGTTAGTCGTTCCAGTACACAACAAGAGGTTCGAGGGATTGCTGGTCTTGTTGCAGTGGGGGTTCCGGTGGCTAGTTCGAATGAAGAAGAATCTGGGGTTCGTCTAGTATAACGAGGGCTATTTCACTGACGAGATCGGATTCTGGAGATAATTTTTACGACTCTGTTGACGTAGATAATCCTACGACAGAGGATTTGCAAAGATCAGCTTCTGTCGACTTAGTAGAGCGTCCTGTGGCAGAAGATTTGCAAAGTTCGAGACGTTACCCGGCTCGAAATAGAGCGGGAGAAGTTATTTGATGATTTCCCACCCAAAAAAAAACCCTGCTCGAAATAGGGTTCCGAAACGGAAGAAAGACATGGTATATAATTTTCATATGTCAGAAGATCCTGATCCTATTTCTGTTAAGGACGTTATGGAGCGTTCTAACAAGAAGTTTTGGGTGGAAGTAATGAAGGACGAGTTCAATTCCTTAAAGGTGAATGGAACCTGGGAATTAGTTGATCGACCATTAGACGCTAATGTTATTAAAACAAAATGGGTGTTCAAGTTAAAGATTGGAACGGATCGCAGCACCCAGCGCCATAAGGCCAGGCTGGTTGCTAAGGATTATTCGCAAAAACCTGGTGAAGACTATTATGAAATATTTGCACCGGTAGTCAAGATGTCGTCGATTCGTCTTCTACTAGCACTGGTAGTTGAAAAGAACCTAAGCGTTCATCATATTGACGTTACCACCGCTTTTATAAATGGAGATCTTCGTGAAGAAATTTATATGGAACAGCCGCAATTTTTTGTTCAAAAGGGGAGTGAAGGCAAGGTTTGCAAATTGAAGAAAGCCATGGATGGCCTGAAACAAGCTTCCAGGTGTTGGAACCAAAATATTCATGACCATATAATAAAGACGGGTTTTTAAAATTTACACTGTAAAAATTTGTTTGTTTGTATTTTGTTTGAATTTTTCACTGTAATAGCTCTGTACGTGGATGATTTTTATATATTTACGAGTACAAATAGAGCTGTAGAAGCCAGGACGGTGAAACTTCAGATTGGCAGATCCTTCAAAATAATGGATTTGGGTGAGGCAACAGAATATATTGGAGTCCGGAATGAGTGGAAGAGTGCTAGTGAAAGCCACTTATCTCAAAAGAAATACATTTCAAAAATCTTAGAGAAGTATGGAATGTCGGACTGCAAACAAGTTAGTACACCAGCTGAAGTGAACCTTCGCTTGAAATCTGGTGAAAAGAACAACAATACTCGATATCAGGAAATTATCGGTTCACTAATGTACCTGGCATGTTGTACAAGACATGATATATAGTATGCAGTTACGATAATCGTCAATTTAATAACTGCAACGATTTTACTCACATGGCGGCACTGAAACGTGTGCATAGGTATTTACAGGGGGCAGCGGAACTATCGGTTTGTTACAAAAAATTTAATAAGAATTTGGTTGCCTATGCAGGTGCAGATTTGGGAAATGGGCCTGATGGGAAATCTTTCTCTGGTTATTCCTTTATTTTCGGTGGTGCTGCGGTGTCTTGGCAGTCCTTAAAACAGCGTTGTGTTGCGTTAAGTACTGCTGAAGCTGAATACATCGCAATCTGTGAGGTCGCTCCCCCCCAATGGGTTCCCGCATTTTCGTTGCGGGGGAGCTCGGTAGTCGTGGTCACCCTCCCACAATGAAGCGAAGAGGAACCCCTAGGTGGGGCCGCCCGTCAGGGCTTTTGCCTTCAAGCCGACGACACAGCGGCCAAAAAGTAAGTTGTGGTGAGGTGCATCGCAACTGAGGCGGGCCGCGATGTCGAATAGAAGGCATCGCGGCTGAAGGTTATGGGCTGCGGCGGAGGAGGAGTGCCAGTACTTCTGAGTAGCGGTCTTCCTTTCCGTGGCCTGGACGAGGCCGTCACCGTTTGGTGGCGGACGCAGTGGGGCCGCAGGGGAGGAGGAGTGTCGGTATAGCTTTAGCCGCTCTCCCTATCCCTTGCGGCCGAAAAGTGATAGGTGGCGGGGCCACTGTGCTGACCCGTCGCAGGCGGACCAAGGGTGCTAGACACGGGGTCGTCTGGGGCCCTTATGCTATTTGGTTCCTGGAAGGGTCCGATGACGAACAGCCGCGGCGGGCTCGCAAATGCCTTTCGCGTTTCCGTGTTCCCGCCTCAAGCGGCACTGGTGGAGTTTTAGTGGGTTACAGTCCCACATAACTGCACTATCTCCCCGTGGTAGTGCAGTAGGCATTTTTCCAGGTTAAAAAATAATGCCTGGGTCGACGGCGCGTTGTGTTTCACGCGCGCCGTCAGAGATGTCAGCAACAACTGGTGGGGTCCGCAAGGGCAGATGCCTGCCAGGGGTGCGGGTTGTTTGAAAGAGATACCGTCGCCCCTGGCACACAGGCAACTGAGAGAACACGGGTGGGTTTTAGTCAGTAAAAGTCTGACACCCCCTCCTGCTCCACCCAAAGTGAGAGAAGTTAGTTAATGATTTCCCACCCTCAAAAAAAAAAATATGTGTGAAGTGATATATATCAGTTAATGGATGATATTTTGAACTGACTAGCTATTATAACACTACTGTTACAATTTTTTTTTATTTGATAGAGAATTATATCCAAGATAAGAATGCTTGGAAATATGCTGGTCCTGCTCCATAGGACAATCTAGAGTCTAGACAAGAACAAACTGGTTGCTAATTGAATTGTATAATTAATTGTATTTATGACATTGATTTACATTCAGTGACTACTTTAACTCACGCACTGACTTGTAACTTGTTAATATTCTAGGAAAATCGTATGCTTACTTTTACAATGTTTGTAAATATGTGAGCACCATGTATCTATCATAAAATTAATTTATCTGTAATTGCTTCAATTTCATTCTTTTTACCTCTTTTGGTATGGTAATTTTATTCTGGGTGCATCGTTTTCACACATAATTATAAAATGAATGTACGGTGTTAAATATTATACTTAAAACATTTTAAAAGAGTAACGGTGGAGTTTCTTGCCCATTCCTCTCCATACGAAGCTACATTTTCGAAGGGGCGACTAGAATCAATTCTATTTTAATGTAAATGTTAACGTTCAAAAGTGCCTTATAGGTGCCTATTTGAAATAAATGCTTTTTGTGGTAGTCAAAGTGCCAGTGACCCAGTAAGTTTATACTCCTGCTATTGGAAAACGTCCCAAACACATAAATATACGATATCATTTCGTTAGAGAGTTAGCAGAGCAAAGGGTTATTTGTGTTGAATATTGTGAGACTACCTTTATGTTTGCTGATATAATGACTAAGAGAGTTAGTAAGCAGAAACATGTGTTCTGCACACAACATACTGGATTAAGAGGGGGTGTTAAACCATGAAGGTTGTAATGCACTATGTTCTAGGAGTAGAGTTTTCTTTACTTGTTGCCTAGCAACTGTTTTGTTTTGTTCCGTCATCTTTTAATTCCAGATGAGTATAATTTTATATTTATAAAATGTAAATTAGGTACTTGATTAAACCACTGTGTTACAATGATGTTCTATTTTCATTGAAATCAAGCTCAGCCAACAGTTTAACTGTAGTTAAGTAGAGTACAAAAGTAGATTATAATTATCATCTGTTTCGAGACAATTGTGTATTTCATCGGATTACACCCTCCATGAGAATCAACGCAGTAGTAGATTTATATTTTACGTTAAAATTAGGTCTCAACAATTCTGTTGCTCACTTAGTCATCTCCTGTAGCTTAAAACAATCTTCAAAGCAAGATCAAAAAAGGTGAATAAGGTGAGTAACACAGTGTGCACATTGCTCGGTGGCCATTGCATGCAGTCACCCGATCCGCGGCGGTGACGCACTTGGCACATGCCAGCAACCTGACCCCAGCGCTGATCCGATCGCTGTTTGTGTCCAAAATGGCACATGGACACACCGATAATACACATCATATTAAAAAGCTACAATATTATAAAGCTAGTCGAAAGTAATGCTGTTGTAAAATGCATAGAGCGTGCCGTGACTGCATCATTATGTGTGCCATAAAGCTCGTGCGATTGGTACAACTGTGAACCCACATTATTCAGCAGTTTTTGCTCTGACTGGCGGCACATTTGTATGCGATTCGCTTCGGCGACGGCTGCCCGCGACGCGAGATTAGCGCCTGCCACCGTACACGCTGCGTGATTAAACTGTTTCCGTTTTGCAGATATTCCGTTTTGTCTCTATCTCCCACGTAGATGTGAACAACGAAGCTGCTGCGGTTAAATATTCATCTGCCTCATACTGTTTTAAACCACGAATAATTTGAGGTTTAATATCGCATGTGGAGCGATAACGGTGCGGTGCGTAGACGGCGTGCGACTAACATAACAGTTCTAAACAATTTTGTGAATGCAACGTGTTGCATCGTAATAAGGAATTCCACACCGCTAGCGGTACACTGACGCCAACTCCGGCGTACTGCAAAAGTGCCTTATGTACTTTGGTATTAAAGTGTTGTTGCACACACACACAGCGGCTACGTGTCGGTATGTGTGTCATCTCGGTGTAGTGGTGCGGTGCGGAATGCGGCCGCGTCCTTCGGCGTACGCCGCGCCGGATCATTTGCACACAGGCGCGCCAGTTCCTATCCAATCCAGGCAGACATTTTATTGCTTCCCACCTATCATCTATATACAAGTGAAGTTCTGATAAGTTTCGTGAAGGCGGCCACTTGATGACTTCTTAGAATATCGCTCGGTCACTCGGGGAGGTTACAGCTACGGCTGAGTCTAGCGGTAGTGTTTTAATACACGCTCATTTCACAGTTTACTTTAACAGCGCTTGCACATACTTAAAATATTTAAACAGGTTTGAAAGCTTTGATTGTTAAATGCGCAGTAGGTTTTAGCGGTGTGGAATGTACCTCTGTATAAGTATGTAGGGTCGTGCAAAAACTAATCTCAATACTTAGATGCAGTTTGTTGGAGGCTGCTAATTGTGTTCCCATAAAGAATTTTTTCTTTTGTTTTCGGATTCCCTGTAGGTAACTTCTATATACGTCGTAAATATGAACTTGAGAGGTAATTCGTAAAAAAATATATGACAAGCATTAGTGCGTGTTTCATTACGATGAACTCTAACCTTTTTAATCTGCACATAACAACGAATACGCATACCTACTGACATACAAGCTAAAATTAAACCACTATTAAATGATAAATAGGTATTATTAAAAGCCAGATACAATTTAAAAGGCATCTACCAAGCGAAGCTCATGGGCCGATAATGTTTTTAGATGACCTAAGTTGAACCATGTGCAATAAGACAAAAACAGTTTCCATTGAAGTCGTTTCAGTGGTTTCTTGGAAATTCCTGGACAAAGGATACTTGTGAACACATAACTACGCAACCAATATTTGGTGCAATGGCGTAGAAAGACACAAAAGACCACCATCCTTAATATTCCTGGTATGAATTAAAAAGAACCGCAATTTTTAAAGCTGTTTAAAAATCTAGCTAGGGTACTTACAGCGGCTTGGTAACTTAGCAATCTCGTACGAAGTGTAATAATTGCCAGGCTACGAAGCGCAGTAGCTGCATGCAGAATACATTGCAGAGCCCCAGGGAGATTTATTGTTCACTCGCGCTCAGAATGCCGTAATAGTGTCGCCAAACTATGAGAAGAACGGGCTAGCGACGGTCGCCCAAATATGAGTGTTACGCTTTTACTTGGAGCCATAAAAATTCTTTGTCTGGATTCCAACAATATGTATAACATGTATAAATAACGATATGGTACGTAGCCAAAAAAGTAAGTAGACAGAAACTATCAAGCCTAGTTGAGGATGAAATATAAGACAAGACGAATAGCCAAGAGGCTGCCGAATATTTGTTCATTTAATGCCGTTCTATTTATGTAACATGAAATGCTTTAATATAGAACAAGGGTAGCACAAACGACTTGGGGGCTCATAACTTGTAATCAAAACGTCAAAATAAAAAATGATCTGAGGCGAATTTGTTTCATTTTAAAAGATCTTTTCAACGACGCTCTGCCTACAATGATTAAAGAGTACAATTCCAGAATTATTTGTCAATTTTCCATCCAAATGGATAAGTATTATGAAAGCATTTCCTTGGGAATTTTCATCAAATCCGTTACTTATATTGAAAGAACTACCTACGAGTATGTGACATTAGTGACATGTGAAGGGACGAATATGCCATTATAAGGGTTCTGGCTCAGACGAAATCCTAAAAAAATATAAGAAGCCGTCACGAAGTCGAAATAAAATAATCTCCTAAAAGGTTTAACGTGTTAGGAGTTCTAAAACAAAAGATATCAATAATTCTGGGCACGAAATAGGAAATTGGTATTGATATGTATAGAAGTGGACATGCTCTTTATAATGATGTACCGTAATGAGTGTTTACAACAATACTTTCGAGCATGTAGCCCGCCGATGCGGTGGTGGCGTGTAACTCTTAATTGCACTCAATTACTCATTAACGTTACTTTCATTGACATGCCAACAGATATAAATTGGTGAAACGTGCGTACTTGTATGCTCATGATTGTGTACATTCTCTATAGAGCGTCACTTATAATTACGTTTCAATTATTGCGAATTGTGATTGTCATCGATGACGATCATAACTGTAAAGTAATTTTTGTGCGCCATAAAAATCATAAAAGAATACGAATACGAAGGCACTAAAAAAATAAAATACGAGAACAATTTACTGAAATCGATATCTATTACAAAAATGCTGAGTCAAAGATTATTATTTTTTGTGTTGCCGTAGAGATTCAAGAATAATATTGCTACATGCATTTTTATAAACACAATAGTTGTGTTCCACATCTGCATCCAACATGAGTCATAGGACATTTCGTACTATTAGTATTATTAAATGGGTTTGTTTAGTATTTCATAAGCATGGAATGAGCTAAGACATTGATAGCTTCATTAATCGTGTAAACTGACACTGAATGGCAACTATACATAAAATAACTTCCTATTCAACTACTTGAACAAGTTTGCAATATCTAAATATGCAGTTGATATCAACTACTTGATTAGATAGATACTTAAGTTCCTACCTAAGTATTTCCCTGTATCTGAGAGCGCAACCGTATCTATAGACATTGTAGGTAGTCTGCGTCAGTTCTATTTCAGTAAATAAATACTTGTCGGCAGATGTTTATTTATTAAAACTTTTCGTACTCCGTTCCCCAGCGTGGAGCAAAAAATGCTGTCGAGATAAGGGTTCAACAAAAGGAAATGACGAAATCCCCATTGATTGGGATTACCGACGTACTAAAAGCGTTGTAAATGTTGTAACAGATAAGGTTGGGTCAGATCACAATAGAGGATCAAACATAAGTGTAAGCCGAAAACCGAAATGTGACGCATAGTTATCGATTTCTAATCATACGCCCCCGCGCCGGACGGCAACACCGATTGTGGATGGTGTCGCATCTAATGTTGCCATATTGAATATGCCACAGCCGTTGGTGAACGCAGATACGATTAGGATCTTTTGTCATGCTTTGTTATTCAAATATAAATATGTTAACCGTGAAGAAGTGGTTTGACAAGAAAGTGTTCGATACGAGTCACTGACGTACTGAATTTTAACAATCCTTAATGCGACGAAAACAGCCATTTTACTTCCAAAAATATACCTAGAGTTTTATTGTCCCTTTCATTTATTCCAATCTCAGGAAAAACATTATTTCTTTCCACTGTCTATGTTGGTATATGTAGTTTTCATTGTGTTTTTCCCTGACAATGCGTAGTGGAGCCCCGTCTGTTATCAATAGTGCCCGCTGGGCTGGCTCTATACCCACATAGATACAGAACGCATTGTATTTAAAACTAGCCACCACAGTGCGATCATGAAGGGTTGCAAGTACTCCCCACCGTTTGTTCAATTTAGCAGATTATTCCAGTCTCCAGCAGATTGGTTAGGTAGGTCTTCACACCATGTATACGTGCGTACCTAATGCCAGATTATTCATATATTATATGAACGCTACAATTTAATATTGTTTTAAAATAAAAATGTATGCGTAGGCTTGTCACGTGTTTTCCTTAATTTGACATGCCTAAAATTGGTTTAAATGAGATGTATTTTATAACAGTCAAATAATGGTGGGTTTATTTTTTTATCGATGGAAATATGGCATAGATATTGTGCGATGTAATGGAGAGTTTCTAAATATTTAAGTGTTAAAGTGAATAGATTACTTTGAACATACCATTAATAAAATAACAACACTTATTATGTTATCAATACAACGTAATTACTTATTCTAATTAGGAGCTGATACAATCGACGCTGTTATTATCTATCCGGTAATTGAATACCGGGAACTTAATACCCGATTTTTTCATGTTACCAAATATCAAGCGATAGGGCTCTATAATTACGGAATGTTATTGATGGAAGTACTATCAATAGCATTATCTCAAATGTACCTAATTTGTATTACTCTTATCTTCATAGAACAATAAAAGTTCAATAAAGTTTTGTTTACGTAAAAAACTGATAATTTCAGGTTATGATGCGTCATTATGTTCTCAACGCAACGAAAATAAGTCCTACTTACCGTTTTCAAAGTTCTTACAAAAGCAATATTCTAATACACTTCTTACTAAATACAATAGTTTGGTCTAAATAGTGTTATTTAAAGTGGTAATGAGGGTGGGGAATGTCCCGGTCGGTCACGCGACGTCCGGAGCAGCCTGTTTGGACGTACGGTCACATGGAAATGAGCCTTCCACCTAAATTGCCTCAACAATTTATTTTATTTCACAATATTAATTTACCTTTGAATTAATTTGTAGCAAACATGATTTTAGATGACGAATTCGGAACTTTATTTCTTCGAGTAACAATTTTCTTTGAAAATAGTCATTTCCAGGTAGGGAATGACGTAAAGACTGACGTTATATACCAGTTTATATAATAGCAAAAGTAGTTTGTTGAAAAACCAGTGCAGATATAATAATGGCTGTAAACTGTATTATGTGTACGTACTAGGCAGATAGAAGTTTCGAGTAACCTCACGGGGATTACGCATGATTACTGATTGTCTTCTTTTGACATTGTATTGTCTGTTGCATGCACAGCATCACAGCGTCACAGCGAAAGGAATTAATTTTACCTTTACTCCCAAAACGGTAATGAAAACGGAATAGACATGTAGGAAGGGATCACATTTGATTTGATCAGTGGTACCTAGTAGTGTTTTGGGTTGTGTAATTCTCATGTTTTTTAATATATCTGATCTGCCAGGTTACTTAATCTTGAATTTTAATCAATACTAGATATAACTAGATTGTAACATCAGAGGTTAACGAAACGTTAACTTTACAATTAACAATTTAAATCTGTTGTCATTGTCAATGCGTTCTTGTAAGCTTACATTTAGCCGTTGTTTTAGTTCTACAGCTGCTATTTTAGTTTCAATTTGCCGCAGTCGGCTGGTATTAACGTAGACGTGCATTTGCTTGTAATGTAAGGGGTAAATCAGTCTGGACGGTCTGCTGGGGTGTGTGGGTGGGGCGAGGGACTTTGATTGATGACGATGGGGCCACATTGTGCGTACGTTTGCCCATTGTCCGAGCAACGTGAATCGAAACAACTGGACCAGTAACACAAATGAGCTCTTTTATTGCCGACGATTATCCCTCATACGATATGAGTGTGTTCACATTTTGAAAATTATATGACGAATGTTCGTAGCTTAACATATATTTCGTTTTCAGCCTACAATCACTGCCCGACGACGTGCCCTAATACTTTCGGCAAATCGTTCCGTCTTGTTCGTAACGTACATAAGAATAAACTTATTGAAAGAAAGAGGAAGTTTTCCAAAGGCAATTGTTTCACAAATCATAAAAAAAATTACCAATATCAAATATGGGTGTTGTGAGTGGAACGACAGTTTCCAAACAAATAAATGAACTGAAAGAAATTTCTCGAGAGGGTACAAACATGAAACGCTAGCGAGTGCACGGCTGTGAGACTTGTCGATCGTACGACGTGCCATGAAATAGCTTCGAAAATAACTCCATTCCCGCGGGCACGACTGCGATTCAATCAAGCCTGATTCACAATTTTGGAGTTCGTTTACCGAGCCGGCGAGTAAATTGAGAAAACGCAACCAAAATAGCATAGGGATTGAGAGCGAAAAGGATTTCGCATTTAGGTAATCGTTTTACGTCGTACGGCCAATTACCAAAATCCAGGGAAGTAGGAGATAATGCCGTTGGCTTACACGATCGTAAACAGACGGGCGCGCTCCGCAGTTCCATTTTATTTCCGCTTTTAATTCATTTAGAACTACATTGTAACTTTGTAAAAGAGGCTAGATTCAGAGGGAGCTGTCAAATTCTTCGTTATACCTACACTTGAAAGGCAACAGAGTCGTAATGCTATTAGAGCAAAGAGCTTTTCACTTCGGATCTTAGAACTGTAGCTACGTATTGCCGTATAGTACCGTCTTCAGGAAAACGCGAAAACTCTCTTCGGCCGAAACGAGAGCTTTAGTGTAACGAAAAGTGTACTACGACGTAATCCTCTAGTTCTACCAAGGTACTTAAAGTTATTTTTATATGCTTTTACAACTTTAGAAGTACTTAGAGGAGTTTATGCTGTTATAATAACTTGGATATGAACGTTTTGGTTTGAATTGCAAATGCAGATTATCCAATACGGGAAGCGGTTCCAATCACACGGGTGTTTAGACCGCAATATGCCACCGCTATTCCTTCCCGAGACGTTGACATAGCCCAAATTAAACCCCAATATTGAATGTTACATTCTGTAATCCGACCGTAATTGAAATACATATAGAAATATAATTGGTTTCATATCCAACTTAAAGTTTGATATAAGTAATATTTTGTTTTAATAAACTGTAACTTTTGTAAGAAATATTTTGTTCAAGTTTACAAGGCCGTGAGAAATAGAATAAGAAAATTGTAAGTAAAGTTGTAAAAATAAAAGCAATTTTTATTCGATTTCAGTAAGATTGCGTGCATTTTCTTTTTGTAAATTCCCTTCTACGCGTAGAAAAACAAAACGATTAAGTTTTACATAGCGTGATATAAATCGTAATATTATTTAGTGCGGCAGGCTTGTATCGCTTCGTATAAATCTAACAGATGGTATCTGACCTCTCGGGGGGATGGGGCCGCTAATTTATTTAGCGTAACGTACTAAGATTTATACCTCATGAAAGTTCACTAAGGAATTGTCTGATATGAATCTAGATATTTTTATTTAGTACCATGTCTAGTCTTTGACTTTATGACAAGTAGCTTGGTCCTAATTTATAAATTTTATCTAAGTTTTATTACAATCATTACAAACAATAAGTTCACTATAAATTAAATTCAATTCATTCCATTGTTCTGCCTTGTCATTATTATTCCATTTCCATTTAAATCTCCGTACGGGTAACGAATCGTTATGAACTTCACAGACCGTGAATAGGCATCGGTTATTCTCAAATAAAAAAGGGCAAACTTGCACAGAGTAATAAAAACATAGACAGACAATGTGTCACGTTCAGAAGGCTGTCAGTATCTGTATTGAATGGCGAAGCGATTGTTTGCGCAAGGTGGAGGTCAGCCCGGTCGCGTCGCTCGAGAGCTCTCGGCTCGTCGATGCACTCCACTGTGACGTCATAACCTGTCACTATATTTGCACTGTTTGACAGACTATTGCTACAATCAATATGACGTTTGTGTGAAATTCGATCACGGAGTAGTTAACTAATGGAGAACTCATACGTGTTTTTCGTGACAAAATCAAACTCGACTAAATAGAACAATAAACGTGATTGTCGTGATTGGGCGATAGCCAGTACCGCATTATGAGACGTCATACTTACAGAGTAATTCTGATTGATTGTTTCTGTGGACTGAACTTATTTGCTAGAGGACACGTGTACGCCCGCGCATTACCACTTTAGTTTCTTATCCACGGCATTCACCGAAGGTATGATAAATGTGTTTCACATTGCTCTCCTAAACCCTTCCTTGGGTATTTACATTCCGGACTCCTTCAGTCGTCACGCATCGATTCATTTGGTTCTTATGCGAGGCCGTACGGTGACTAATGACGTGAGTCCAGCTAATAATGTCGTCCATTTTAGCGTGTCATATAGTAAGCTGGCAGGAGACAAGTAGTGATGTACCTTGTTGACAACTTCGTTCCAATAATGATCTGTTGCCCAGGCTTATCGGAGGTCATCAGCAAGCTTCATATCTGTGTCGTTAAATAAATATTAGGTTTTTACGGAGCAGTCATATTGTGTGATTGTAGTAATCTAGATCCACCCACGGAATATGATACAGGATACAGTAATACAGCTAATCTGTGAACACGTACGAGCATTATATTATTAGTTACCTACGTGTTTCCTACCTACGCTACAAATGAAATCCCCTAAAGCAAATTTTCTAAATTCCTCGGTTCCCACAGTTAACCTCATCGTGAAACGTACACTTTGTTGGCACCGAATTATTATAGATACCATTACCATAGATATTCAGTTGGAAGATTTGCGGCATGCGATTACGAATATTAATATTTAGGTTAATTAAACTTGAAAGTTAAAACGGCTTGCTCGATAACGGAACGAATAATGCGTAAGATTTACCGATTCGTTATTGGCGGATAGGTATTACGGTAGGTAAGTATACTGCGTTAATGAAGTAAAAACCACGAGAGCACAAAAAGAGGTTAGGATCCTTTTTTGTGTCGGTGCTAATCCGACCCTTGTACCGCGAGCCGACCGTTCCGCTGAAGATAAGACAGGCGGATATTACATAACCACTGCTACATTTAGAGAAGTAATTCAGCATCAAAATTGTATAATATATATATATAAATTCTATTTTCTATCTGAATGCTTTGTAGCAAAGTATTGTGATTGTGTTTTGTCTGGAGATGCACAGCACGTAAATAACAAATTGTTCAAACGAAGTGCGGCTGAGTTTGGGCAGCGCGGCGTTTGGGCGGCTCGGTCGTCGTCCGCCCGCCCGGCTGCCGCCCTGGCCCCTATAAATACATCGACAAAACACAAAAGCAGATGCACTCCGCAAAACATTTTTAATTTTAATGATGCGACTTTTGCAGGAATCAGTTTACAACGAATTACTAAAACGTAGAATGTTTATTTTGGTTGTAGATATAGGTACTGTCTGCTCTCCTAATAACGTTGTTTGCGGACAGACGTTGAACAGAATAGTTTAACCGTACCGCTGGAGAACTTTGCTTCTTTTATAAGTATACTTGTTGTGAAAACGTAGAGGAGAAGAAAAACTGTTTTAATCAATTGAATGCCTGTTTTTTTTTAATCAGTGCACTTTACTCGCATAAATTATTTTGATACTCTTTTGTCGAACTTTTTCTTCAGATTTCTGAGAATTTTTTTTTTCGAGGCCGCCTACTGGTTCCCGGCGCATCTCATTAAGCCTCTCTCTTATGCAGTAGGGTGACTTACTGTGCAAAGGTTTCCAAGTGGACCTGCGGTTCACAAGCTTGTTTCAGTAGGTACTTTTTAGATAATCTAGTTAGTTTTGCCCGAAGTCATAATATATGAACAGATAAAACACCATTATTCTGTCCATTAAACAGTCTGAAACCCGTAACTACTTCAATCCCGCCTTATAAGTAAGAAGAGTCAAGACGGCACCTTTTAAATCGGCTCAATCAATTGAATAAACGCCGCTTCTAAATGGCACAAATCTGAGAGAAAAGGAAAACAATTAATTAACTCATTTCCCGCAATTAACGAGGGACGGACACGAAATTACTTAAGCATCTCTGGGTAATCAGCACCGGGTGGCGGGAGATGGCGGAAGACAGCTTTCCTTTCCCCGCTCGCTCGCTCTGCTCCCGTCGGTGATAGCTCCGCTTGCTTCCGCCACCCTTTGTCCACCACAACAATACAGTTTTCGGTGAATCGAATTGAAACAAAACGACAAACACGCCATCTTTTATCGGTTGTTACGTGACGTGGTTAGGTACGATATTTTCATTGGCCATGTTTGTATTAAGTTTGCGACTGTCTCGTGTAGACAGTTGTGACGACAATGTAGCGCGTTATGTAGCACGTGTTGTCGTAAATGTTGCTCTGTTATATTCTTTATTTGCAACACGTGTAACCCTTGGCTAGGTTGAATATAAAAGACCCACAAAATGTGCAACTAATTAGCCTTCCTACGCGTCTTTGTAAAGCGCTCAATTGATCTGCGAGGGTTCTATTATAGGCGCTCGCACTCAAAAGAGTGGTTTCAAAGAAGGCGCAGCAACGCCGGGCCCACACTGACGCGGGGGTCGGTGTCGGTAGGAAAGGCGCGTTCCTTGAAAATGATCGCGTTCACTGTACTCGGTGTCTGTCGTGTTTACAAACAAGCATTTAATTGACGCAGGAATTCCAAACACCGTCGGTGTTAAAGGAAAACAAGCATCTCTCTACTTGCTACTGTCGGTTACAGCGGGGTGTATACGATGCGGCACACAATGCGAGCGAAATGTTTTTAACGAAAATACCTACTTGACTTAGAAGAAACATGTCTCTAAGTAAAATGAAAGGGGAGTAATACTTTATTCTTTCCTCAAAATGAAAGATCATAAGCTTGGCAGTGATACTTGCGACACAGTGATTTTTTACTAAAGTATAAATAAAACAAGGTGTATTACATCCGAGTTTATAAAGCGCTTTATGTCTGTGGAGCGTAAAGCATGCAATATTCACAGAGAATAATCTCTGTACTAAATAATACAATGTACCTTGTCCACCGGGGGACGAGGGCTTCTTTTATTTTTAATGAAATCTCCTTGTTTGCTTAATTGCGTGCGCTACGACGATGTATTTACGCGACTTCGTTTCGTTTTGGGGAATTATTAAATTTTCAGTCCAAATCTAAATCAAAACTTAAGGACTGTCCGGGATTTTAAGAACCATACGCAGTTTTGAAATAGGATACGTCTTTAGAAATGCGAAATTGTAACTGAATACCAATAAATGTTTCCTGAGGAAGTGTTCAGACAGCACAACACATGTGGAAGACAAGTTAAGCTCATCCGACTTGTTACTGTACCTAATCGTTTTTGCAACGGTGGAGGCGACTTACTGCGAAAGGTTTAGAATTTTATTCTAAGCTAACGACATTCCTACATCGTTAATATAAAACGTTACATACTAAAACGTACAAACAATAAAGAAGAACCAAGCACTTCTGAAAACGTTCATCTTTCGTGCAATAGAACGCCTAATGTAAGTAATTTTCTTAGGTCACATTTGGGTCGTCGAAAGAAGCAAAAAACTACGCTCACTTACTGCACATGTCGTGGTTGGCAAAAAATCTGCAGTGGAGCTCACTGAAGTTTATTTTTTTAGATTGATTTCACTTTAACGTTTCATGTACGTATTTAATGGACTTCAGCCAAACCGTAAACAATACTCGAGAATACGAGAAGTCGAGACGCGCTTTTTATGAATGTCTAACATTCGATGGATACTGAAAGATTTATAGCTGTCGGACGCCGAGATTATTTCTTGCAAATTCAAGACAAGCGGTGTCAGTTTGTCTGAATATTCATTAGCTACTGAGTTGGGGACTTAATACCGCATCCGATTAATGTTCATATTTTCCCGCATTTAGCTACCGTTATTCAGGCGAGGGAGCTCCGAGCACGATTCAACGATTTGTTTTCGGTGGACACATTAGCGACTGTTTCACTTCACTTTGTACATGGCTTAGTGTTTAGAATGGCTTTTTCGTGAGCCGCCCGAAATTAATTCAACTTGGACGAGGCAAATATTACGCCGCATAATTCATTAAAGGATTAGCGACGCCGGAAATTGTTTCCGAGCCTACGTCAGAGTTCACTATGTTTAGTGATGTTTGACGGGACCGCGGAACTTTGAAGGAGGAACTAAGAACAGCATCCCATCAAGTATTTAACAGCGGCGCGGGCACGCAGCGGCACCTGCCCTCGCGGCCACTAAAACAAAACTTAAATCGCCGTGCAAAGCCGCAAGAAATTCCGCTGGCGGAAACTGCCGACCGTTTTAAGTAAAATATTAAATGCGCTGTAGGATTTGTTCGCGTACGGGCTCGGGCCGGTTTTAATATTTGATGAAGCGCTGGCTCCCTGCGACGACGTTTTGTCTGGCCCTTAATTGCGGGCTGATGCGTCCGTGCTACTCTCCCGAACTCGGCCGCCGGCACAAGAAAATATTAAAAGGTCCCGTGGTGCTCCCGCGGCTTACTCAGCGGACTAACTGTTTATTGCCAGCCTAGAGACGTTAATGCCTATAAATTTTATGTGTGTTGGCAATGCCGCCGTAAAATGTTGCCATATTGCTAAATCCCGTAGATTTTTTGTTTGGCTTTGTGGCATCAACAAATGAAGGTTACAGGAGTTATGAGGATGCGATTTCAACTCGAAATATGTTAAGTAAATAAATACAAACATTTTAACAAGTAAATCTCATAATCACAATATTCTTTACATTGCGTGACTTGCAAACTAGAGGTCTTAGTAACAAACATCTAGATAATCAATCATTTTCCTTGTGCATTTCCATGATAAAATCTTACGACGTGTAACGTTCAGCAAAGCATTAATTATGTTCACTTTTAAAAGAAAACGAACTTATTTTCAGGAAGTGCTTTATTGGCTGGCTACGAGTGGATCAAGCTTTGTTGCCCTCGTTCGCATTACAGTAACCGAAACTAATTAATTTAACTGTTTAAATCTGTTTTATTCGATGTCAAAAAAAGTGATTTCAAGCCCGAAACCATTCATCCATTAACGTAATCTGTAGATGAATTTCAAATACAAATAATGTACATTTTCGTGACGGCTGAAGCTCAGATAACGACTGAATCCCCTCTCAAATGATTACGTTTACAGTTTCGTATCGAGTCAATATAAAAATTACATTAGCACATCATTCGTTGAAATTTACAGTTGGAACGTAACGAGCGGGCTGGTCAGAAGAAACAAACAAGACACGCACTGTTGCCTTCAATTACTGCGCGTACGATATACGACGTCGTAAAGAGATCGCGAAGGCTTCGAGGGGCAGTTGTCGCAAACACTCGGGTCCCGATACTGGCCGCTTGACAAATCGCTACACACATTCGGAACCGTTTGTTACACCGGAGAATTACCTGAGGTCCGCACTATCAACCCATTTCGGGTCCGACACGTTTCAATTCGCACGCTATAAAATACTTCTTGCGATTTACGGTGAGGGAGGGTTTTGACTGTCTTACGGATGAAATAATCCTAATGTTTGTGATCTCTAAAGAGTTTGACTAAGATTTATTATTTACACGCACTCTACTTGATTAAGCTGAACGTTGGATTTGTTGAAAATCTAGTCCTAATTTAAAACTAGAATTATAGTTAACAGCAAAAAAGCCTTAAGTATTACATGATTATCTTACCTTAACTGAAAGTCATTTAATTACCACTAGATCAACGAGGCAACCAGTGAACAGATTTCTTGTATGGACTTCAGATTTCGGCTAATTCAGGGTTTTCTGCAAATATTCAGGTAGGTTGCGACACTGCGCAAGATACTTTTTTTCACACCATGACCCGAGAAATATTATAATCATAGCCAGTATTAAAACTACTCACAACAGCAAGACGTGACGTTATAGCACGTATTGACGTCCGAAGTCAACGTCAATACGAGTATTCGCCCCACGTCATCACATAATAATGGTGATACTTACTCGGTATACGAAGCTGTTACTGTATACGAAACTCCGTTGCGTCTGGCATAGCGAATTGTTACGTACCTGCAAGAAAGAGATGAACATAAAGTTGTGGATTAGTAAAAAGTATTGACTGGTTATAAACTTATAATACAGCACATTACAAATATATGTTAAACTTTAATCTACTGTTATTTCACACGTCTAAGAACTTAAGTAATTGTAAACCAACATCATTAAATAGGAATGCTGTTTTCTGATAAGTAACTCTTTCAGGAGCTCTTAAATAAGTATCTGTAGTCTAAAAATTAGTTAAATTCTTCAATAATTTGGGAAGACACATAAGAAAAGTTTGTGTAAGTATATAAATTACAATAGATGTATAACAAATTCACCTTGAGCCATTTGTTCGTTCGTGTGTATTTCATAGGCTCTTAATTCCTTAATTTAATTTACGGTAATCCATACGAAGTTTTTCAAGATGGTTTTACTTTTTTGTATATGGCTTTGAACTTTGTTCATACATATTTATTTCATAAAGATACGATACACGTTTGTATAGGTAGGTAATTGTTTAAATAACTGTAATTTTATTTAGACGTTTATGCTATTTTTAACACCCTATTAGCATAGAATTTTGAAATTGTGATTGAGGTCTATGAACTAGCGGAAGAAGGAAGTTGAATTAAAATTCCCCACGTTTAGCCGCCCAGTAAAGTACTAATAATTGAATTATGTATGTGTCTGTGTCCGTAGATATTTCACGTAATGAATACCTATGAAGCCTTTACAGAAGACAACTTTACATACAAACTGGTCACATGTGCTCTTTACATGACATTAGTGGTGAGAACCGCAATGAAACTTAAACTTGACACATTTTGAACACTGTTTAAACTGCGCGTCTGTTAAGGGGGCTACGGGTCCCCCACAAAAAGTATCAAGTATCATACAACCGAGCAGTTTATCAACACGTAACAATTAACAGTCGTAATTAGCCGAACATGGTGGCAAGTTATAAATAACACGGCATAGCTACCCGACACTAATTCAAAGTAATAAATAAAGAAAGCCACCCGTCTAATTACAATGTGAAATATAGTGATAATGTTATACGACGCGAGTGATAACTTCAATTTAATAGCTCCCGGAACACTCTCTGCTATATAATCTATAAAACTGTTGCCATTACTTGTCTTAATTAAACTTGGTCAATATGTAATCCACGTTACAAATTTTTTCATTAAACGCCCAAGAAATTTTAGTCTCAAAGCCAGAGGAAGTCCTCATGTAGAGAATAAATGATAACTGAACATCGTCTTTATTTTATTTCTAATGGTTATACCACTTATCATATTTAGGTTCATACTTTTGTTTGATAAGTCAATTGTTATTATACTACTACAATTTAAATTGGTTCCATTAATTATATTTGGTTGGCCAATCATGTTTATACGTAATTATTTAGTAAGAACACAATTTCACGAGCGTCTAAGTAAAACCTAATCATACTAATTTATGTAATAAAGCTGTAGAGATCGGTTATTTCTTTGTTTTTTGCTAATATATGGATAACTCCCGTAGATGTCACTGCTTGCGGTAGCGTTGGGATAGGGTTACCTCTTTCCCTCAAATATGACGAGGGGGGTAGTGGCTGATCTTTGCGTTATGCTCGTGAACGGGTGCTGCTTGTGGTGACTGGTCGTCTTGCTGACCATGATTTTGTTATTGTTTGCTAATAATTATCTACCTGTCCTAGGTTATCATTTGTAAACATAATCCAGCATAGCATTAAGCTATCATGCCATTTATATCAGGAGGTTCTTATTTTGGTAGTATGCTTTGTTTACTTTTTTTTGTGTTTGACTTAAGTTTTCATTTTATTTGTTGGTATATTGGCATGGCTAGCTTACATATGCCAAATTATTTAAGTTCTGTCTCGTAATATTGATTACTTTGTCTACCTATGTATAGAATCAAGTCTATCTAACTGAACAGACAGCTGTGCTGCTGGGGAGTTTGTTGCGCCACTTCTTCTTTACAGCTAAAGCACTAGGAAGTGGTGAAGGGCGAGCGTTTTGGGGACTGTCTTATTTAATTTTGACATTCGAAAAGTGCTCATTCTCAGCCTAATTTGAATAAATGACTTTTGATTTTGATTTTGATTTTGACTACCAATTGGAACTTAAAACTTTTCTCAAGTTCTTGAGAAAAGTTTTAAATTATTTAACATCACGCTATGTTTCTTAGGAGCTGCGCAAAAGGACGCTAAGCGAAAACGAGGACGACCATAACGGTCGAACTCGCACCCGGAGCATCTTGAAAGAGATCCCGGACAAGAGAAGTTCCCGAAGGCCAAAATCCCAGGCTAACCTATGCACCAACCACCCAAATAAGCCAACCGTCCCTGTCCAGACATCCTGTCTATTCCCAAATCCTTCGGCCAAATCCCAGACCTAAGGTGACCCCAAATGAATCCATCCCACTACTATACCTATACCTATACCATACCTACTCCTATCCCCATATCCTGTCGGTCCTAGAGGAGGGATAACCTCCATTCCAAAAAAGCCCACCCCCAACCATATAAAAATGCAGAAGGTAAAAGCTCTGGGGAATCCCACACCGTTACGGCGGTCAGCCCCCAACATATTCTGGGGGGGGGGGGGCAACCGACTGCACCTCATTGCTGCGCTCGACTAACGCGCTGAGAAATAACCCAATACTGGCTGCGACCAACGCGCTTTCTAACCTGACTCCGGCCGCAACCCAAGCGCCACGACCCACGACCCGGTGTATGCCACCCACGGGCCTCTGGCAACAGAGCATCGTGCGGAACAGCATCACCAATCCTGACAACGACCAAGACTGACACAGACAAAGTGGGACGTCGAAGGATGACGAGCCTGGCAGCTCAAACACTTTCCCGGATGATGAAGTACGCCTGCTGAACAAGCCTGCAAGACAAGAACAAAACAACAAGAACAGAAGCAAATCCCTGCCTGAGAAAGAAGAGTCGGCGACCGAAAGCGTCATATCCGCGGAGGCATTAGCCAGCGCGAGGCGCGATCAGCCGCCGAAAAGGCAGAGGTAGAGACAGTACGCGACCAGCCGTTACTCCACGAAGGGGAAACCCAGCGACCAGAAGACGTACCGACACTGGCACAGACCAACCACACCGACGTTGCCCAACTCGAAGAGGTCATGGCCCGAGCAGCAATGTACGACGACGACGACACCATACCCCCCTCATCGCTTGGCTGGAACGAGCAACTGCTTGCCTCGTCGTAAGATGACGAAGATAGCGGAGTGACTATCCGATGGATCCATCTCCGGCTAACTCCACTCCACCATCGTCACCGCCTATATACGTCATCCAAACCAACCTCCAACATAGCCAGACTGCCACGGCTGGCTTACAAAGGGCCTTGGAGGTAAACCCCGAACCATCGCACTGATCCAAGAGCCGTGGATCAAGAACAACAGAATCTGCGGCCTCAGCAACATCGGAGGTAAGCAAATTCTCAAGACACATGATGCAGACAAACCAAGTACCTGTGCATATATTCCCAACGGAATCCCTACCATACCACTCACTCAATTCTGTTCCAGAGATCTGACAGCTGTCAGGCTCCAGACTGCATGTGATGTTCCAGATGTTGTACGGGCCTCGGTGTACATGCCAGGCGAGGACACCAATTGCCCGCCAAAAGAAATGGCCGACCTGGTACAACACTGCGAGCGTACCGAACTGGACCTGATCATCTGTACCGACTCCGAAGCTCACCACCCGCTCTGGGGCAGTGACTCAGCGAACTCTAGAGGATAGGTACCATCTACCTATTTATTCTCTACTAACCTTAACCTTGTTAACCGAGGCTATGTACCCACTTGGGTTACAGACCGTAGACAAACAATCATCGGCTTAGCGCTTGCTACAGAAAACGCGATAAACCTCATCGCTAACTGGCACTTATCGGACAAGTCTTCCAGATCAGACCAAAGAAGAATCCGATTTACACTAGCTACCCACACAAAGGAACCAACATCGAAGCGTAACCCGCGTCACACCAAGGTGCCCGAGTACAAACGCTTTTTGGCGTCCCTATTAGCAAGACACCTATCACAAGTAGCCGTAAGAGACACAGCACAACTGGAATACACCGTGAAAAAACTATCAGAATACCTAATTGAAGCATACCATGCATACTGCAATCTAGAGGCGCCACCAAACAACAGCGTGAGGAACCCCTGGTGGAACGCCGAACTGGGAACTGGGAAGACTCAGAGATACACTAGGACAGCAATTCAATAGAGCTAAAAACACTAGGCTCTTAGACGACTGGGAGCAATGCAAAGACCCAATATTTATACAAAAAGCAATTTAGAACTGCCAGAAGACCGGCGTTGCGGAAATTCTGCGAATCCATCGAAACCAACAACGAAGCCGCAAGGGCAAGAAAAATTCTATCAACCGATTAGGATCGAAGCCGCTGGCGCGCTGGCGATTGGCGCGCTGAAAAAACTCGATTACTTATACACACTAACCGACCATGAAACCAGCAAGGTCCTTGTCGAGACTCACTTCACAGATTGCAACCTCCTAGAGAACAGCACATGGGAGGCTGAGCCAGGATGGACACCTACAGACCGAGACTGGTCTAAAGCCCACAGCATAGTAACATAAGACAAGATAAAGTGGGCTATCAACACCTTTCACAGCCCTACAAGTCCCCAGGACTAGACGGTATCTTCCCGGCCCTACTGAAGTGGGGGTTGACCACTTGACACCATGTTTGGTGGAGATCTACCGTACTTGCATAGCACTCAGATACATACCCCTGAAGTGAAAGTCATTTTCATACCCAAACCAGGCAAACCTAACTATACACAACCCAAGGCCTATAGGCCCATTAGTCTCACATCCTTACTACTGAAAACCTCGAGAGACTCTGTGATAGACATATCCAAGTCGGACCGCTCCGGGTAAAACCACTTCACAAACAACAGCACGCGTATTCCACAGGCAGTTCAACAGAATCCGCACTCCATAGTGTGGTATCCAAAATTGAATGCGCAGTGGACCACAAATGCTCAGCACTAGTTGCTTTTATCGACATCGAAGGCGCGTTTGACAAGACCTTGTTCAATAGCATTAGCATGGCCCACGACAAACACAACATAGAAACGACCCTGAGTGGGTGGATCACCAAAATGTTCAAATTGAGAGCTCTACAAGTCACCGTGAACGACACTACCCGGGCAGTAGTGGCGAAGGTTTGTCTGCAAGGGGGCGTCCTCTCGCCACTTCTATGGAACCAGGTCGTAGATAGCCTCATCAAAACACTGAATGACAAGTTCACCGTAGGCTACGCCGATGATCTAACCAAAATAATAAAAGGCACCCATGAAAATACCCTATGCGCCAAGCCTTGAAAATAGGAGAAACCCTCGGGGCATCCAAATCTTACACGGATATTCTAAACAGACCAGGAGTTATAGCCAACTTCTGGAGGGAGTTGGGCTGGCTGGAATAACAACCAACGGCCGCCATGGCTCACGCACAATGGTCTACTTTAAGGACTAAGTGCGTATGCAATAACATAGAACACAGAACGAAGTAATAGCGCGGGAGGGGCGGTGCGATGTTTAACTATATTGTGGTGTCTTACGACTTCTACGCGAATGAAGTCGTGGGCAGAAGCTAGTCATTTATTAAAATTTGAATTACTAGTGAAACTTAAAGCCGATAAGAAACTGTATAAGCTAATCTTGACGGTAAATTACACAATTGATTCCGGATCAGCTGATAATAAACCCGTTAGATAATAAAATTTAGAGTTACTTAAGTAATTAAAACAGTTAATTTGTACTGTAGTTAAATGGTTCTATTGTTTGAGTATTTTGATGTTATTTATAAATAATTTAAAGCTTTTGATTCTAAGATTACTCTAACTTTGCACATTAACATAGGTTTCTTAATAAACTGATTCAAAGGAAACGGCCATAGTTAAGCGTTGATAAATGATAAATGATTTTATTTCCGTAAATAGGTTTGCACAAATACTTTTACACGTTAATCATATTGTTTTAAACTAGATGGACCGAAACAAACTCAGAGGTCACTGTCTCTTTTAAAGTCCACACATAATCTTCGTCATATCATATGTGAAGACCATGTGGATTGGTGTCTGAAATGGACTTTTGAGGAAAGAACCACACAGATTTAGTGGACCTGCCCAATCAGTGCACACATTTATCAATAATCATGCAGCTCAACACAGAACTTGATGAGCTCAACGATTTGACGAACAATACCAAAGAAAGGACATTTGGGTAGGCCGTATAAATTACTCAAACTGCCAGACCATGATTAAAACTAAATGAGAAAAAAAAGAAACCATACTAAAACGTTGACTTAATCACAGTGGTTAACAATATCTACGCTTGTCGCGGTTGATCCGTGGATGGGTGACCATCTTTGCAAACCAACACCCCTGCATGCTTCGGAAAGCACGTTAAGCTGTTGGTCCCGCTTGTCATTCCTGGATCTTTGACAGTCGTTACGGGGCGTCAGAAATCCGAAAGTCTGACAACCAGTCTTGCCCAGAGCGGTATCGTATTATCCAGTAACAGGGTTGTGGAGGTCAGATAGGCAGTCGCTCCATGTAAAATACTTCTGCATCCGGTTCGACAAGAAGCTGACCCCAACATAGTTGGGGAAAAAGGCTAAACAAATGATATTAATGATAGAACGATTATTTTAAAACACAGCCCTATTAATTACTATACTTTCATTATTTGTAATAAGTAATAATTTCGTCATCTTCGCTATCAACCTATATTTCGACCTCACCTCCGTGAGTCACTAGTATGTACTTGAGCCGCCTGCATACATACGTTATACATACATCCACTATGTAATGGGTGCAAACCAATTATGTTTCACACACAGTTACTAATTATAATTTCCTCGGCGCTGCCATTCGGAAAACTATGTTTAGAGTGTTCTATTTATTAATTAGTAGCTAAATACGCTGCAGTGAGCACAGTTATGTACCACTAAAATTAGTTGGAACAACGTTTTGGACTTTATAAAATTTTAAACTGGCTTCATTTCACTGTGTAACTGTTAATATTTATAATATAATATGTAATTTAATTTCAAGTTGTGGCAATGCGTCGGTTACGAATACAATATGCACCTACGTATTCAGAATACACGGCACGTAGTCCAATAATTTTTAATACCCATAGAGTAGGTGGTACGGCGTTGTAATAAAAAATCATGCAAATCCTCGTGTTGGAATAGGATTCATGCATGTATGACAGTTAATTTAGTATCCAGCTTGTGGTCGTGGTGACATCCATCTATTGCTCGTAAGGACAGCGCACATTGCCTTGAGCCCGCACCATTCAAGAACTCACAAAGCGCATATGCTAATAACACATTTGCATTTAAGATCGCGACGCCCACAAGGGAACGCCATTGTTTCATACATGTGAAATGTGTCTACTTACTTATTGTTTATATAACGATAAAATATTTAAAACAATAAATGCAATTCAATCTTGCACAATGCTAATAGTTTTGCAATTGAATTAAATGGAAGATCAGCGAAAGCTTCTTATCGACTTGAATCGCGACATTCGAATACGGAATGGAGAGGAATTTAATACTGAATTATGAAAACATTTCGTTGATAAAACTTTCGTTCCACCGCTGATACTAATGGAACGAATTTTCAAAGTAAAAGTTGTACAACAAGCAATCTCCTGGCATGGAAAGTTGGGCGAATTTCAGTGGAGCACGGACGGTGAGCATCACCAAAAGAATGTAATAAGGCACAGGTGCCGCAAGTTCTTTATTGGATTTCGCACGTTCCGACTCGACGTGTTTGATGGCCGGAAGATTCTTGCTAAACTCTTTGCTAGATATTAATTTTCCTCCAAAATTATCTTCAGACTCGCCGGCAACTTAACTATTGTACGAATGTATTTCAGCAATGGAAAAGTGGGTTACGTTTATAGCGCCCACCTGTTGAGTAGTGTCTCGACCCTCGGCTCCGTCATAACAAGATTTCAAGTCACGTCAATGGAAACACCTATTATTATTTACGCAGCAATAAAGACCGATTTCAGTTTACTTAATACAGTGTGTTTTCATTGCAAAAATTAAGAAAAATGAGGTTGAATCGTATTCGTGCATCAATCTTTAACAAAATCGTACCCTTGTATCGTCACATAAAATAAAAAAACTGCGACTCCAATGATGCAGCTGTGTCACGAGGTCATTCCGAAAAGTATTTCTCGGCGACTGAAAGGAAAAGTATCGGCCGCAGCGGTGCGCGCCGCCGCCGCCGCCTGCAGATCGTGTCATTGACACATGCAAATTCGAACAACGCTTCGGTGTCGGGTCATCGAACCCTCCATTCAATGACTGTCGAAAGTTATCCGTGAATACGACGGTGGCGTAGCCTACAAAGCGCTCCTGCATCGTAGCCGTCACACGATTGTAGCGTTTAAAATCATTCATAAATAAAGCGAATTTACTTTGCCATCGCTCACCCAGTCAAAGGAGAACTCTAAATTATGTGTCTAGTTCTCCGTTGCGTTATTGAACACTGGTATTCAAGGTAAACAGCGACTTGTCACGAGTACATAAGGTTGCTTATTTGATGTGTTCGATTGAATTCGACAGATGCGCTGCTACATGAGGTGCGTCTGGCCATTGTATTATTAGCATTGCGAATTTCGACAAGCTCTCGGTGCTAGACGCCATTCGCAAATACAAACGGTTGGTATGCAAATCTCTCGTGTCTGTAGGACGACATTTACATGGTTTGCTAGGCGTGGCCTCCGACAGATAACTTTCCATAATGTATTTAATCATTTTTCAGTGTTGCATCGCTACTGTAGGTAATACACAATTTGTTACGCTTTCGTTGCCGTACGTGATGTATAGCGGCTGTTTCTCATATGCGATACATCTCGGTTTGCACAAAGACTTAGGTATATTATCAGCACTCCATGTTATTATGTTTGCAAAGCAAGCATCATATGTGCACGGCTGGCGGACGTCGAGATAAGCGAGCGTCCTTGTCCGCTGTGATGGACGTAAAAACTCTGAAAGGACGACCTAAATAACGCGGAGAGTAATCTGTGATGTGTGCTATCATCGCGGGAGATGGTAATGTTGATTGTTGACCTAATCTATCACGTGACGTCACCGAGCGGGCTGCAGCAAGCCTGCCCGAGGCCAGACGGCGGCGTGTAAACTTATTGTACACACACCTATGTATTATGATTATGATTCATAAATAGTTGGCATTTAGAAACTGTAAGCGGTCGAGTTTAATTTATTTTGTTATTTTCTGTTGTTGACCGACGGATGAGTGAAAATACACAGTGTATCAGCTGTTTGTCGTCCTACGCGAGTTGTAGGAGTCAATTGTGGTAGTTAAACGGATCATTGCTGCGCAAGTAAGGGTCGGCTTAATAGAATTGGGAATCACGATGTTAAACTGAACATGTAGCTGCGCCTCTAACAAGGAAGAAGCGTGCAGATGAATTATTAAATACCACATTCGTTCACATAATCACCTCATTGTAATATACTACTAGGAAGAAAGTGTACATACAACATTTTACGTAATAAACCGCAAAAAGCCGTGTAGCTAACATTGATTTACAGTAATTTAGTGTGCAAAGGAAATAAGTACTTGTCTGTTAGATGTCTTTCACAGAACAATGATATGATTTATCGGCAAGTGATCATTTTACACGTAGGATACCAAGACGTCTGTGTTGTCCACACAGCCTACTTGTTGTAGATAAGATTAAAGATGGTGGACGGCCTCGGGGAAATTAACGATAAATGACATTTTAAAGGCGTTGTTGTTTAATTTCGTATAACTTGAAAGTGCTGTAACGCAATATCTTTGCTAGAATCATTTCAGAACATCGATCTACACCACCATTTCAGATGTTTTTTACGTTTTATTCAGGAATTATTTTACACTTTAGTTTAACATTCAAATAATTCGGCTATCAGAAAGTGTTAACCGGTATAATTATATGGCAAACCCTTTCTCTTTACAATTTACTTTGTAGGAAAACATGTATTATTGGCTGCTATTTTTTCAACTAACACCTCATTATTTGAATAATAAAAATAAAATAGTATGTACAAACACGAGAACAAGTTTGCTATGGTGGCCAAGGAGTGCACAGCATAGTGCTGCGACTCGGAGCAGACGGGTGCGGCGGCCGCTTGAGAAGCTGGCCAGTGGCCGCATTCCTTATAGTTGAAAGTAACACGGTATCCGGCTGCGAAAAATTACCGTCTCGCTCGACCACCGGCCGGAGGATTCTGCTTCTTATACATTACCACATTACGACCCATTACTATTTGATATTGTATCGATTTAAAGTAGACGTTATTAAATATGTAATTCCGACACAGCACTAGTTCGCAGCACGCCCGACTGTGCAGATATTGTCCTATCAAGATAATTTAGATAAGTGTCAATGTAATATAAATGACGGCGGAATGTTTTATTTATCAGCAAGTTCAACAACCTCTCGCTCTTTAAGATTGTAACACAACGACTGATTATAATTTACTTTCGATATGCAGGCCGTGCAGACAAGACTGACATGCAACAAATAGCATACAATGTGAAACTTAGTTCCACATAGTGTGGTTTTAAATAGTTACCTACTTAAGTACAACCGGGTCATTCAATACTGCTTTATTTTTTAAGGCCCCACTTGCCTAATATTAAAGATAACTTGGGTCAAATACGATTTCAGAACTAACATAAAATCCTTTCCTTTCCATAAAATATTCTAAGAGAAAAATAGTCCATTCAAATATCTTTCTAAAAGTATGAATGAGAAATATGGCCGTTTTGCAGGTAAAATATCTGCGAACGAACATTATAACTGCAACGAAAGTGTGCAATTCTTTTCCTGTTCTATTCGAAGGCGGCCGTCGGCATACGACTTACGAGCTACGCCGTGCTACGTCATGTGATTGCTTTGCCGCGAATTTTTTGTTCGTCTGGCGCGCAGGTGTCTTGTCGTAGGCACAGAGTTGAGACTCGATGCTTATTTTTTGTTTTTTGAATAGCCTTCGACCCGCCTCGCTGCCATTGTTTGTTTTGATCGTTTTTTCAGCTCATCGTCTGTAGACTTGAGAATGTGGCGTACCTGCTAAACCTTTACCGTCAGAGCCTAATTTATGGGGAGATTAAATCAAAGGCTTTAAATGAACACCAAGAGCTTTTAGCAAATACTTCAGTTAGTCACTGCAAATGCTTACGTTACGAGTACACGAGTTTAGTTAACCGTTGTGACTGGGATGGGTTTTATGACACCCGTCTGTCGTTCTCATGACACGAATGCGTGCCAGTATTTTGTACAAAACAGGTTGGTTCAGCAACACGGCATTTACTTAACGGCCCTTCGTTTACGTAACGCGCTGTGAGATTGCTAAAATGAATGGCGTGGTTCCCAAGGCGGCCTGTGGTGGCGCGGCGGGTGCATGCGCTGGGCGGGCCTCTCTAGTGGTATTGCGTTCCGTTATCTTGCGGTCATCAGTCTCTCGGAACGGGTTGCGGGCCCCGGAGGCGATACACCGGAACTGTCGTACTGTATACGGCGCACGCGCCAGGCACGTCCGCGTGTCGCCCGAGTCGTCTGACGAGTCGCGTCACACTGCCACCTGACGTGCATCACAGAACACCACCACTCACACAGCGTGTTTCACGACTTGGCAGCTCCAACGTTTCTGTTTGTTACTTGGTGTGACCATTATTCTAATTTAACAAAAACGCAGAGGTAACCCTAGCATAGCAGTGTGTCGTCTGCTCACCTAACAAATGGATTCAGGAAATTAGTCCGTAAATTCAGCGGAGCTTTCGTAGGCGTTCGTAAGGCGTAACTCGTAGCTTGGCATGACCGGGCACAAACTTGTACTTAGCTGTGATCACAAAGCTGCTGCCAAATCAAATGCACAAAAAATACAATCTAACATTACATTAATGAGTAACCAGACAGTTAAGGAAAAGAAAATCGACGGTAAGGATGAGTATCCAAAATAATGTTAATTTGACAATGTTTTATTCAACCCAATAATCACACAACGGAGAAAAAATGGACATACGTTTTTATCCCTGACTGATTACAGTAAAGCAGGGGGATCGTCAGTTCCCCGAAGTTCAACTTATCTCACTAAATAATTATCGTACATTCAAAAACATAATGACGGTAATAAACTGTAATAATCGAACCATAAAAACTTAATGGAAGAAAGCTATGACGACAATAGAGTTGATAGACAATTCAATCAGTGTAATTAATTGTTAAGTTTCCTACTTCATAGTACCCGTATGCGCGTGCCCATACTGCGGGCTCGAAGGGAGAGACGCAGGGCCGGGAGGAGGGAGCTGTGAAGTTATAAATAATTTATGCGAAAGATAACTGTGC
This sequence comes from Polymixis lichenea, assembly GCA_949091785.1. Classification (NCBI taxonomy): domain Eukaryota; kingdom Metazoa; phylum Arthropoda; class Insecta; order Lepidoptera; family Noctuidae; genus Polymixis; species Polymixis lichenea. The sequence goes on along the minus strand of OX420945.1, from coordinate 11,759,502 downwards.
CGCGTGCGCCTGGGCAATACGTGCATTGCAAGCGCCTAATTTCAATGAATTATGAAAGATCAATAAATGTAAGAAATTAATTAATAGTCAATGAGACTTTTTTATAACACCCGAGAAGTTTTTACAAGCTGTTATAACTGATTATAATTGTACTTGGTTTTTTTTTTTTTTTTTTTTTTTTGGGTATGGCATCTCGCAGTTGACCTTGAGAGGCCGTGACTGCTTAACCGGGCTTTCCTGCGGTGACTTTTAGTTTTTACGCTAAGAGCCTCCAGCCAGGGCTTACAAACTAATTTCTAAACCTACAGCAACTGCGCACTGAGGGCACCCCCTGCGGGGTACGAGCCTCGGCTCAGGGAGTCACTTTTAAGGGAGGGCAGCAAGTGGGGACAGGCTGGATCAAATAATTTTTCTTATTATTAGATCATGGGGGTTTTAACTTTACTTGCACAGCTTCGGCGCGGGCTGGCACTTTTGCGGGCAAGGGACGGTTGGGGGGGGTTTCATTTACTCGGGGTCTTCGCGGGACGCGAGGACCTCGGCGGCGAGGTCGGAAGGACGGTTGTTTTTGTTTGCGAGCTGTACTGGTGGCCCTACTGCTTTCTTGGAGAATAGTGATGGGGTCATCAGGGTCGGAGAGGACATGTCGCGGCCGGCGAATACGACTGATTCTACTGGGGACATAACTGGCGGCCTTTGCAATCAGAGGATTGCGGTGTTGCGCGGCGGATTCGAAGAAACGCTTTGAATTGCGTTTAAGGAACTGAGCTATCGTGGGGACTTTGAGGTCGAGATGGAGGATCTCGTTCCTAACGTACCATGGCGAGCCCGTAGCTTGGCGAAGGAAACGGTTTTGGAGCGTCTGCATCCTATGGATGTAACGGGGGTGTGTATGTGCAAAGACTGCACTAGCATAGGTCATGATTGGCCTTATGCACGCCGTGTATATTCGCAACTTGCACCTTAGTGACAACTTGCTGCGTGCATTAAGAACAGAGTGCAACCTTCCCAGTGCGAAGGCGGCGCGCGAGCGCGCCTTCTTGATGTGCTCTGAGAAGGTGATGTGCTGATCCATAATCACTCCTAGATACTTGGCTTGCTTCTCCCAAGGGATAGGCTTGCCAAACATGGAGATGGGCCGGGGGGGGTCGGGAAAGTGTCTCGGTTTCGAGAAGAGAACCGCTTGACTTTTATCGGGATTGACTTCGATCCTCCACTTTCTAAACCACGCGCCAAGAACGTTGACTGCGGTTTGGAGCCTGGAGGCTATCGCGTCGGGATTTTTCCCAGCGTAGTAAATGGCTGTGTCGTCGGCGAAAAGCGCCAACTTTGCCAGTCTACGTTTGGGGATATCGCTAGTGAATAGCGTAAATATGAGAGGGGACAGCACGGCGCCCTGAGGGACGCCGGCGCGTATGGGGTGAGGGGATGAAATCGCTCCCTCTATTCGATACCGAAAGGTGCGGTTCGACAAAAAGTCTCGTAGGATGAGCACGAGACGGTCGGGCACACCGAGTTTGTACAGCTTATATAATAAGCCGTTGTGCCAGACTTTGTCGAAGGCTTTCGCTATGTCGAAGAATACTGCACCGGTCAACGTACCGCGCTGGAAGCCAGCGCTTATGTCTTCTACGATGCGGTGGACCTGTTGCACGCACGAGTGTTGGGTTCTAAAACCAAACTGCTCGTCGGGAATGAGGCCTTTCGTCTCGGCAAAATTTCTGAGTCGCTTATAAATAAGTCTCTCGTAGATTTTACCGAGCGAATTCAGTAAACTGATGGGGCGGTAGCTCGTGGGCTCGGTCTTGGGCTTGCCAAGTTTTGGGATGCCGATGACCGTGGCTTCCTTCCATGCTTGCGGGAAGATGTTATTGCTCAAGGCTCCATTGAAGATGGTGGCCAAGAGCATGATCAGGTGAGCGGGCAGCATCTGGAGCACCCTATTGGTGATTCCGTCAGCGCCGGGGGCCTTTCGGGGTTTCAGACCTTTGATGACCTCGTGAACTTCGTCCGGGGTGACGAGAGGTAGTGGATCATCAGGGTCCTCGACGGGCGGGAGGGAGGCTCTACGTTCGACTTCGGCGTCCACCTCAGCGAGGTGTGCCTGGTCTACTGGTAGCGAACTGGGCGTGCATTGGGCTTCGAGGCTCTCGGCAAGGCACTCGGCCTTTTCGATGTCGTCGAACGCGACTGTGCCGTCGGGCCGGGTCAGGGGAGGCATGGTGGCGACTTCTCGGGATTTGAGATTCCTCTGAAGTTGCCAGAAGGCTAGATGCGTTGGCTCTAAATCGCTCAGCATCTTGTCCCAGTTAGCGTCACGAAGCTCTTGCATGCGTGTCTTTACAGATCTCTGTAAATAGCGCATGTGAGCCTTGTTCGCATCGCAGGGAAAGTTGCTGTAGGCACGAACAGCTGCGTTCTTCTCATTTAGCAGTTCGCGTACATCGTCCGGCAACTTCCATCGGTGGTCTTCCACCTCAGGAATTTCCCTTGAACAGTCGTTCAGGACAGATTGTACGTGACCCGTGAATGAGTCGATCGCGGCCGTTGTGTCGGCGATAGAGTCAAAGTGATCGGGGATGGCATTCAAGTGGGGGGATGTGTTGGTTTTCAGCGAATCGCCTACTCGCCTCCAGTCCGTTACCACTTTGGTGAGGGGGGGATGGTCAGATCCTGGGAGACCCGTGCGAGGGGCCAGGTGCATGACTACCGGACGGTGATCGGAGGTGAGCTCGTTTATTGCTTCTATGGAATCCAACCTTAAGTTGATTCGCTTCAGAATGGCAATGTCGAGTACATCGGGCCTACGATTTACGTTGTGGGGAAAGTGAGTTGGAGTCATCGGGGCGACGACGTCAAAGACTAGTGAGGAACAGAGGTCGAACAATCGTCTTCCTCTAGTCGATGAAGTGTTACTATTCCATGCGGGATGTTTAGCGTTGAGATCGCCTGCTATGATAACAGAGTCACTCAATTCTAAAAGCACGGCGAGGTCATCGGCGATTGGTTGGAAATCTTCTGCTTGAGAAGTGGGCGGGATATAGGCTGAGACTATTGTGACGGGTTGGTGGCCCGTCAGGCCTAGTCGGCAGACCGAAACTTCTAATCGGGTAAGGGTGGGGGGATCCATAGGGATGCAGTGTAGTGACCTTTTATAGTAAATGAGTGTTCCACCCATGTGACAACGCGACCTGTCGTTGCGCACTACTCGGTAGTTTGCAATTTTCGGGTCGCGGTTGTAGGGTTTTAAGAATGACTCTTGTACTAGGAGTACGTCTAGTTGATGGTCGCGGAGGAATTGGGCGATCTCATCACGTTGGGATTGGATACCGTTTGCGTTGAATGTTCCTAGCTTTAGGGATCGGGGTTTGATACGCGCGACTATTTTGTTAGACATAGTGGGTACCGGTTTTTGGTTGGGAATCGAACACGGACTGCGTAATGTCCGGGTACGCGTTGTAGATCGCGTAAACCTGATTAAAGTCTCCAGCCCTAGTGGCTGCACTGAGCTCCTGTGCCATACGGAGGGCACGAGGGGAGAAGAACTTTAGGAACGTGCTGTTGATTGTATTATACACGTCCATAGGGTTCATGGTCGCGGGACCAGGGTGCTGGTTTACTGCGACTGGTGGGCGGGCGGCTTGACGCGCTGCGGAGCGCGCTGCGGGTGGTACGGCGGCGGCGGCGGCGGGCGCGACGGCGGCGGGCGCGACGACGGCGGGTGCGACGGCGGCGGGTGCGGCGGCGGCGGGCGCGGCGACGGCGGACGCGATGGAGACGGGCGCGTGGGGGTAGGGGAACCGAGTAGTTAGCGCGGGGGCGCCGGTACGCGGGTCTACAAGCGGTGGGATTGGTGCGAGCGTGGGCCTAGCTGAAGCCAACGCAGGGAACGCCTGCTGATGGTTCAGATAGTTCCAGGGACTCGGCCTCTGGGGGCTGAGACGGTCTGGTAATCTCGCGGTCGGGGCTTCCCTTTGCTGGCGGGCGTCTGCACGCTTCGCTAGCTTGGGAGATGAGGATTTGGGTGCTTTCGAGCACCCCCTATAGTTGGCCGGATGGCCTGACTCGCCGCAGAGGACGCAACTGGGTGGTTCCGTGCAGAGGGCACGGTCCTTAGGACGGGCACAGTCGGCTGTGCCGTGGTCGCCTAGGCACTTTACGCACCTAGGTTTGGCGTTGCAGTGCGACTGCGCGTGGCCGTAGAGCTGACAACGATGGCATTGACCGATAATGCCAGTTTTACGCGGTTTCTCGATTTTTATGCCCGAGAGATTGCAGACTGTTTTTATTTTAAATATCGGATTATGTCCCTCTGAGGGAGGGCAGACTACTAACACCATATCAAATGGCATACCGTGCCGGGCTCGGTGCATGCGGTGCACCTCTAATACTGGGACGCCTTGGTACTCAAGGTCGGCCTTGATGTCCGCGGTCTCAATCTCTTTAGGTAGCTTCTTAATGACTACCCGTACTTGTCGGTCTTCCTGCAGGGCGTACGTATGGAACGATACGCCTCTGTAGCGGAGAAGCTTGGTGAGGTCCCTGTAGTCGCGGGACGTCGGGACGGTCACCTTTATGCCTTGGGTCGTGGTCCTGGCATTGGTGTAGGCTATGCGAGCCTCGGCACACCATTTGGACACGTCGGTCCATTTTCCCTTGTCCTGAATGAACACAGGGGGCGGGGTGGGCTCCTTTTTCCCCGCAGCGGTGCGGGGCGCGGCGGTGGGAGCGGGCGCGGCGGTGGGAGCGGTCGCGGTCGGAGTGGGGGCCGCGGCGGAGGTCGACGGCGGCGGGGTGGGGGGACGCGCGAGGAGGGACGCTGAGACGTCGGTCAAGGGAATTTTCGCGGCTTGCGAGTTACCGCAAGACTTCTTCTTCCTCTTTTTCCCTTTTCCCTCGACGGTGGTAAACACCTCTTCGGTGGATGAGGGAGAAGATTCGGAAGCGGGCGGGGCGTTAGCTTCAACTACTATTACTTGTTCGGAATCACCGGTGAGGGTGTCCGTATCTGACGGGACGTCTTCAGCGTCCATCTCTTCCGGCGGCTCTTCGGAAAAAGCCGGGGAGGGCGGGCAAGCTGGGGATTCCGGAGCATCGGTGAACGCGATGATCGCGGGAGCGGGCTTGGGAATGTTCGCGGGGAACATAAGATGCGCTATCGGGCGCAGGACGGTTCCTAGCTCTAGCGCGAAATTAGGATCCGTGGCTATAAAATGCTTCAGTCCAGCCAGCCATTCTGACTTGGACGGAGGGGGTGCCATGTTACTGGCCATGGTGGGGGGCCTACAATTCACTCATAGGGAGTGGCCTAAGTCCCTATAAAAACTCCTAACAATCCTAACGGCTACTTCCCCGGGAGGATAGCCCGGGGATGTGTGGCCCTCCCTGCCGGGTGTAGGCAGGGGGGTGTGTACCTATTGGTGAGCCCTAAGCTTGTAAACCTGTTGCCAATCTTAATGTGCAACAGGGCCCTGACGTCCAATGCGAGGGGTGTAGAGACACCCCAAAGACACTGGGTGAGTTGCTGTGGAGGCAAAACTGTCACCAGTACCGACTAGGAGATCCCCCAAGGCCGGTGGTCTGGGACCCGTCCGATTGATGCCTAGCCCTGAAGGGGTTCGGCGGGTGAGTCGGGTCAACACCCCCTCGGATTCGTTGACACCGTGAGGTTTCAACCGAGGACCACAAAAACAGTGGATTTTACCCGGAGAGGGCCAAGTGATTCTACACGAAGCTTTCTCCGACAAAGAAATAATATGTCTTGAAAAAGACAGTTTAGACTGAATTAATCAGTGAAATAAATTCACCAATTAATTAAATCGTCTGTAGCCGGGGCGGCTACAATGTTCGCAGCGGGGCGCAGCGAGTCTTGATTGCGGCGAGAGGTGAGTCACGCAGCGGGCAGGAGCACTTCACAACACGTCCGTTCGGGGCGAGCGTCGCGCGCAGAGTGATGATTGTACTTGGTAGTGATATATTGCCTAATAATGGAAATGGTTTACTAAGTTAAGAAATAACCATAGCCGATGATTATGTCCAGGGAATGTTTAGTAATAATAGCATTAACGATGCGATGAGTTAGTTTGGCATGAAGCTTTTATTATGAAGCTGTCAGAGGCTTATGGGAAAAAGATGCGCGATATTTAAATAGTTTTTCTATAATATACATAAACCTGTCTGTTTCAACAAACGTTTTTAATGGCGATGTCCAGGAACCGTACAGAGTTCACATTCATTCGATTATCCATAAGGAACATTAAGCATCTTGTATGGTTTAACCCTTCCTCAAACACAATAAAGCGTAAACCCAATCAAAACGATACCATTTTGAATGGGTTAGCCTTATCAGTTTATCACTCTAGTAAACGATTGAACGGTTAACCTATTTAAACCTTCAAAACCCGTAAAACCCCTTTCGAGGGAAAGTGTTTTTGGTTAGGTTATGTAACCCGTTAACGGTACAGGCAGCCTAGGCTTTTTAAGGTTTTTACTAACCCGTTCATATAATACGGGTTACACTTATGCAATAACTTTGCATGATTGTGTTGAAGGGTTAACCATATAATATAGGTAAGCCGTTCACAACACACAGCATAAGGACTTTGAAACCATTTGCATAGAATTTATAGAAATACCCTTTATACGTCTAACGGAAATGGTACCTGATAATTGTATTTATGTAAAATTTATATCCGGATATAAAGCATTACATGGTTCGTAGCTTTTAATGCAAAATTCAAAGACTAGAGCTTTAAGGAGCAGATAAATACCACAGATATAAAAAGTAAAACTGTAAATTATTTTACGGACCACAATAAAATTGATTAGAAGTGTAACAATAACAAGGGTTTACCCAAATAAATTCAAGTGGTATAACAGTAAAGTTACAATGTACATACAAATCTGTGGTTAACACCGAAACCAAGCTAAGTTGCTAACAGATTGTTAACATATTCTACGCCGATATTGAAAACTTTTGTCAGATTTTGTTGAAAGATTGTTTTCAAAGTGAGAATTTGATGAGTCACCGGAGTATTGTTTCAACCCGCAGAATATTTTTTCAATGGAACTTAAAAAACAGTTGCAGTCTCACCGTGAATCGCTTTCATTTAAATTTCTGCTTTCACAAAGTTTCTTCCCCTTTTATCCGCTCAGAGTAATGATGGTCGCGCCCTAAATTAAATTGATTTCATTAATTTTATCTGTATTTTTTGCTATCACTGCCTCATGTTTTGAATTAATGATACGAAGAAAATATTTTACCATTACATTCTACAAAATAAATCGAAACTTATTAATGTGATTGGTTTTGGATAGTACATAAATGAACAAGGATAATGAGTTTATTTTGTACCTACCGGATTGTTGGTATTATTTTAAACAAGATAGGTAGGTATTACCGAGTGTTTGAATTAGTTTGAATGACACATTTGTTATAGAGCAAATTATAATTGAGATGATTAAATACAAAACAATTTTATTATGTGGTTAAGCTAGTCCGTAATATTGCGGGACAGACATCCACTCAGACAGGCGCAGTACACACGGACTTGATCCACAAAAAAATCCGTTATTTGCGGACAGAAAAATTACAGTGAAACCGTACTCTAGCTAGTAGTTACTTCTGCAGTTGTCGGTAGTATTACATATACAAAGTTGGAACCGACGGTGGTCAACATATCAACCACTTAGTGCCCACCACGCTTTCCCCGATCCGTTTGAAACTTTATCTTAACTGTTACCGACAAAATGCGTTTTTAAACTCATACGAGCGGTCCCTCTCGTATACAAGGGATCCTACCTGTAAACAGAGAAAACTTTTGTACATACAGCATTGTATTTCAAAGACCATGTTGGTCGTTTCAGAATTGCAAACTCTCTAAATAATAAAACTCTAGGGCTATGGGGTCCGAGTGCCCACTTAGTTTTCCGTGACATTTCCAAGCGGTTAGTCGACTCTTTACGTGACCAAAGGGCTGGCCTATTTTTCGGCCAAAGAATCAGCCTTGCCATACAACGTGGCAAAGCTGCCAGCCTTTTGCGACAACGATGCGAACGTATTATTTGATGCTTTATGATTATTTTCTTTTTTATATACCTGTACATATTATTATTTCATATTGGTGGCACAATTAAAAAAGTAATAAAATAACAGTTTTAAAAAGAAAATCTTCAATAAGAAAAAAAAAAAAGTGGAAAGCACACGTTTTAAACGATATAACCTAAGCTTTTATTAAGTAGACGCGAGCTTGACTCTAAATAAGGGTCTCAAGACTCAAGTAAGCACATTTTTGGAAGTTCAGCATTCTAGGAGCGGTAACAAAGTGAGTAAAGTGAGCGTATTTCATCGTTGTCGGGTGCAATGAGACACTACAAGCGACACCTCTCACATAACACAATGCTCGCCGTAATAGGCTTGCCGTTGAGGTGGTCTTAGATCTTCCTAGAATTCCACTTTAATCCGCAGTTACTGAAACCGAATCGTGTTAGGACAAATTGTTTCCAATTGGACAGCTTGCATCGAATCGGACTGTTTGCTCAGTGAAATGTGTTATAGAGATCCGTCCTTCGAATTCGACTAAGTTACCTATGTTTTTAACACGCTTTTATTAGCTTCACCTGTATGTTTGTAAGCATGTTTATTTGTTTGTCGGTTACTCCTTTGGACTCGATTTTAACCCACTTCAAACGGTCAGGTTTGATTTAAACCTTGTTGTCGCGGACCGATGACTATTCAATTTTTTTTAATCACGCTTTTGTTAATTAGCAGAACTAAAAAAATGAAAATAAATTATAGTTTGAAAACTAAAAAACGCTTTAAAAACCAAATTAAAAAAGCAGAAAATAATTTAATTCTATTAAAAAGCGTGGGGTGCTTGATATTAATTGATTACAAAAATACCTCAAAAAGCACCCCACGCTTTTTAATGGAAAAAATTATTTTCTACTTTTCAGTTTGGTTTTTAAAGGGTGTTTTTAGGTTTTTAAAGTATAATTCTTTGAATCGTATATTGTCCTGACCAGCACACTTCGCATTTCGCACTTCGGATTTCTGATCACGATTAGTACAATGTTGCACGAGAAACAATTCAATTTAAATGCTAATTAAAATATGTGCATGTAACGCCTTATTGAATCCAAATATACGTGTGAATGTAAAAATTGCATAATTCATCTGCATATTTTACATATACGAACAGATTGCCGTGGCAATTCAGACGCGAATCATGCCCTATTTTAAGAGCGCATTAATATGGACATTAGACTGCAAGATAGTCCTTGAGAATCGATTGGTTCGATTTACATTCCGATTGGATCTCAGTGTGTATCGATTGAATAAATTAGATGTCAGATATACGCTCGACAGGTCTTCAATGTTGTTCACGCCCCCTACATGTGCTTAATTTAATTTTTCCTTTGATTGTATTTGGTGATCGTTCGAAGTAATTGAGAGGATGGTTTCAGTCTTCATTTACTAAACATCTCTAGTGCCCCATGCAACTATTAGACCCTAACTATACATTTGCAGAACAAGACGTCTACCATTCAGGTCCTTAGAGAGTACTTTAATAATTTATTACAGTCTGCCCGAGAAGCGGAAGCCCGAAAGTCTGACTGCGGTCTAAACTAAGCATCAGAGATATCATTTAGATAAACATCAGACACTTATACTCTCTCAGTCTGATATGATAAATTATTCTGATATTCGCATCTGGCAAGATTGAAAGTGGATGTAAAGATAATATAGGCTGAGCAGTTGTTTTAAATGTTCAGTCCACGCCTCCTTCGTGTATTTTCATTTCGCGCTTGATTCTGTCATAGCGTTGATTGCCGGGCGGTGATTTAGGCAAGTTTCCAACACGGGTATGTAAACAAAGAGCAATTTCGCTAATTAAGTGCTCAGCGTGTTGTGAGTGCGACGGTAGACGCTGTTTGGGATGCGACGCGATCCTAACAACGAGAATTTGATTCGCGATTTCAAGTGCACCTTTGCTTTAGTATTTACTTATTTACACTTTATAATGGACTTTCTGAGTCTAATAAAAGTAGTGATATCTGTTAGTATTCTTCATATTAACATCGTATCTGCCAAGTGCATTTTTAAATTATGAAAAAAAAAAAACAATAACACATGGCCATAAGGCCATCGAGACAACAACCTGATGACCTTTGAAAAAATGCAGTCGGCGCATTTTTATGGCCTTGATTTTAAATTAGCAAACGAAATCCTTTTATTATGAAAGTTAACGGGAATTAATTAATTAATATTTTATAATTAAAGCAAGTATTTAAAATGTTTTTATTTTTAGGTTTGATTAAGTAAGAATTCGAACAGCTTTTCAATCCTGGGAGCTGTGAAATTGGTCACGTATTAAGATTACCGACGCGACGGGAGATAATACAGGCATCATACATCTATGTATGAATGCAACAATGCAATAAAATGTAAACGTAAAAGTGCAATGTTGTGTATGGGGCGTCGCGGGCGCAGCTCGCGGGGCGGGCGGCGCGTGCGCGGCCCTGGCGATGCCGCAAGGTCAATGGCACGCGCCTCTCCCGCTCGCACACCGGAATTCCATATTTAAATCTCGTCCGCAGAAAAATGGCGGTCGACTCCATTCCGTGGCCGCGCCGTGTGTACGGAGAATTAATAAAACATGCCTCCCACTTTTTCTTATCGTTTTTTCCGAGTATCGTTAACAAGTTGGTAACAGTGCGGTTGCAGTTAGCTGTTATGTTGTGTCTGTTCGATACTTGCATCCCATATACGTAAGAAAAATAATCGTAATATTTAAAAAACACACGCTTTTAAAATTTTCTGCTACTTATTAACGCGCCAGGAGTTCATGGTTAACTCGTAACGGTATTTAAAAACCCAATAAAGTTTAATTGGTGTTATGTCTAAATGCGTTGCACGACCGTATCGCGTCGATGAGAAACAAACACAAAATGTAGCCTTTTTTCGTAGCAGCGGCGCTACGTGGACGAAATGTGTAGCCACGTAGGCAAATGTAGCCACGTAGCTAAATGTAGGCGCGTGGTTCTACGTACGTTATAAATGTAACGTGGCAGCGGACACAATTAACTGGGTACAGTAAAGTGCAAGTCACTGGCAATCGGAGACCGCTCGGATTTCAGCACAAAAGCGTAGGGTGTCGGGGACGGCATGTGAATTTGGGGACTAAGCGTAGCAACCACTAATGCGAATAACAATAGTGGGGGCTTAGTTGATGAACAGTGTACAGACAGTTCATTAGCTTCATGTGGGCAGCTTTATTTATAGCTTCAATAAATACATTAACATGTATAGGTAGGTACGCAGTATGCAATGCTTAAATGAGTAATCTGCGATTATTTAGTACCTATACCTACGTCCATACAAGATGGTTTTAGAATGGGAGAGTAAACAGGATGCATCTACTGCTTACTAAATTATCTCCGTTCTCGTAGAGGACTCCTACGCCACAATATTTTGTTATTCAGTCAGACGTACCGTTCATCCATTAAATTGATCAAAATCTATCTAGTGGAAGAGCGGCGCGGCGGAATAATTTTGCGATTCCTCTCAAAAGTTGGGGAGCAAAAACCCTTTCAGTAACCGTAAACGAAGGACGTGTAGTTCTATTACCGAGCTACAAAAAGGAATAAACACGCAGTCACACTCAAATTGAACGCACGCAGTAATGCGGCGAAATTAATTAATGGCCCCTTTCGTAGCTCGCACTGAAATGTTTTAAAAGCGCCTGATCCTTGGAGGGACGAAGTACGAAGTGCAAGTCATCGGCGCGCCGGCGGCGACGGCGGGCGGCTCTGAATTTACAGCGCAATAAATAACAACACAGAAACAGAGGAGCGTTATCTGCTAACAGCTCAAATGAACGGTCGCGCCGACGACCAAGAAACAACAATACTGAATCGCTAAACGCAGAAATCACTATCGTCGACACAACTAAGTATTTAGCACTGGCCCTGCTGACTTACTGAGTACTCCACCGCTTTCTTTCTACCCAACGAAACAAAGGGCAGTTCATCGTACGAGATTTAGTGCGAGCGTAAAACTAACCACAGCGAATGTGTAGTTCGGATTTACTGAGTTATAAATCTGAGTGGTGTCATTGGACAAAGTGGAAACTGGAAGAGCCGACAGAAATACTTCTTATACTTACTTTTAACAGGCTATTAACTCATGTTAAGTAAACAGGTATAAAGAAGAAAATTAGTTAGTGAGCGAGTGCCGGAACTGCATGCTTCATAAAACAATAAATTGTTTAACACACTTACACCTGGCGCTGCGCTTTATATCGCTCGTGCCTATAACAACATTTAGTCATGACATGCTTCAAGTGGAAACGACGTTCATTTTATTTTTATTATAATCTACGGCTACAATATTAACTTGTATGGTATCATTTTTATGTAGCAATACTAATATGTCAGCGGAAGTAAATCACGGAAGGAGAATTAACGTCGAGAGAAAACACAAAACTGCTGTTTTGTGTTTTCTCTGTAACATAATGTGTTAAGCTCTACAAAGGTAATGTAAGCAATTTGCACGCAGCTTGGGAAACGATTGCCTATTTAATAATTATGTAAATGGTGAAGTCGTTTATGACGGTTCTAGTACATCCAGTCGTTACATTTCCGCGGGCCGGCCTCGCCCCGGGCCATTCAAGTGTGTCCGCTCAGGAATGGGTGCGCTATGTGAAACGATACCGGAGATGAGACACGGCTAGCTTATTGCATTCACATTTCATACTAAGTTTGGGAGCCATCCACCATCTGTTCGTGTTTGCTAACTTTACTCAAAAATACGGATAAGTTTTTGCAAACAGACATCAAATATGGGACGAAAAAACTCCCAAATTGTGGTGCTACGAAAAAACGCTGAATGTGCTACGAAGTTCTACGGTCAGCGTTTCGTAAATACCATGCGTAACCCGGAGATTACGTTAAAAATTAACACGATGAAACAACAACAAATGTTGACATGGAAATGATCACTGAACACAATCTTCAAATCTGTACAACCGGAGAGAACTTAATGAAGCGTAGTGACCGTAGGGCCCTCTAACCTTCATTTTGGGAATTTACGTAATGTACTTATCGACACTTTGATGTTGTCCCAGGGATTATGGTTTGTTACTTAATAAATATATAAACATCTTGTGAGTTCCATCTTTAGCACTTAATCATTACGGTCTTTTGTATTATTTATTATAGAAAATATTTCAGGGTGCGAAGCTTTCAGCTTAAAAGTTCATTATATTTTATCCCAAAGCGTAAAATTTTACAATATACCTAGATCTATAAGTGAAAAACTCTTTGTTAGCGAAGACATTTTGGTGAGAGAATATTTATTGTATTCGAAAATTAAAAGGAAGATAGGAATTCCCTCGGGTGGGGGAGGTGAGGCGCAATCAGAGCTCGCCGGTGGATGGCAACCTTAAATACCAGACTTAATTGAACAGCTTCCGGGTTGCGCTCGGCGAACCTACATAAATATACTGCACGGAAGTATTCGCCACAAAGGTATTCCTTTTACACTAAACACCTACATTCAACGAGAAAGCGATCTTTTCACATAAATAATTTCAGGCGCGCTTTCTGAATTCACAAGATTCGAACATTTTGTAAAGAATTTTCATTTTGCATCTCAAATGTAACTTTGATAAAAACACTGCCTGGAGTGCATATCGTATTTTAAACGAGACTCGTATTTTAAAGTAACAGAGACATAAAAGAATAAAGAGATGAATCATACTTTCATATTTTTGGCTCGATCCAACTTCGAGCCACGCACACGGAAGTTGTAACAATGCTGTGATTTTTCAGTACAACTTCAGTACACATTCTCTCATTACCTATATCCTTGGTTTCTCCTAATGCGCATGAGGATATGCAAAAACAAAGGAGCATATTACGCTTCAATTTTAGAAAATAACTCTACATTCTCGTTTCAATTCGTAATGAGCAAAATCCTTCAATGTTACTCGGTTACAAACAGTAAATATTTTTACTGCTTTGAAAAGCGAAATACAATGTTTAACCCGTTTCACTGCGCTATTTAGAAACGAAAATTTGAATGGAGATAAAGCTTGTCGTGCGTTGAAAGATGTTCGCGGAAGCTTAAAATAATATTTTGGAGAGTCGCATTGCCCCAGCTCGCGAACTGGCAGGAAATGAGGCTCTCTGTCCCGCCGGGAAATTGTTCCTCCCAATCATAACGCTCAGTAGAATCTCCCTGCTTTGAGAGACTTTAAAAATAATGGAACAGATTTGTCTCTCAGTGTATTACAGGAGAACATAAACGTAGGCTTTAGTGACGCTTTACGTTTTGTTATTCACTGGTTCCTTTGTACACCAACATTGGAAAAAAAAAATGTTATTTCTGTAAGTAGTATCGTCAAAGGCCTTGCATCAAAGTAAAATGTAGCTACGATGGAAATAAGTAGATACAGCAGATGGGAATATTTATCTAGTTTTTCCTGTTGGACGAATCAAAGCGGCTGTTTCCCAAAAGGGCTGGCTTAGGGTCGATGTATCGAGCGCCTCCGATTGAATTAATCACGGAAAACGTCGCTCTGTGCAAGTGATAAATATACGGCTGCCTACACGTGTAAACGTCGTTGTCAATTTCAGATTCAAACATTATCCATATTGTACGGAGGGATTACCTTGTGTTACTCGATATTTGGTTTAGTTTCATTACACAATATTGTAGTAAGACTCTTAAACTTTTACGATAAATGTAGACGATACGGGGTACATGGTGAATGTTTATTGTTACTAGCCGAAACAAAAACAGCAAAAACGCAATAAATGTCAACTTTATGTTATTATTTGTTTCATTTTAACATAACATTAATGTCGGAACTCTGTTTTCCCTACTTTCACGTGCAACATTGAAAACGACTGCGCTGAAACATGCGCGCTAACATCTGTTTAACTTTTCAACAAAGTTATAGTTTTCTTGACATACTATTAGTTGAAGATAACTGAATAGTGAATTTAAGGTTCAAAGCCACTTGAGCGATGCTGCGGGTAAAGTATACAAAAGCTGTTAATTATAAAAAGTTTATTATATGCACAGTACAGACAGACGCTGTAAAGCATAACGGCGCACAATGGACAGGCAATATTAATTCTTATTTCCTCTGAGCACAATGCCTTATTTAAATTGTGTGAGAATATTGTGCGTTTAAATTAATATCCAATTTAGTATGAATCGATCAATTTGGTGTCTCAATGAGTGCTATTTACAGGGCCGTCAATGATTGTAGGGAAGTGATGAGCCGACACGGGCTGCCGGAGAGCGCACAAAGGACCAATTGAGCGAGCTCGTCCAATCGCAGGCGCAGCTGACGTGGCGTGTGCCTCGCATTGAGCCCTATACTACCAACGAAATATTTCAAACCATTGGGCCACCAAAATACAGGAACTTATGTATTCATTTTCCATGGATTAATTTTTTGGCAATGGCAAATCTCGCGAGGAAGACTACTCTATGGTATTTGGAATACCGATAACTGATCTAAGTTACCTCGTTACCTCTAAGTCAATTATATTATGTATAATTTAATGTTTCGACGGATTTCTACGGATTGAGTGCTTTGTACGCCGTTTTTCCTTTATTACATAGGTTTTACACTGTAACATTTCACTCAACTATACATTTAGTTGTTGCAGCCAAAACAGCATTAACATTTTCAAGAATAATAACAGCCAAATGTACGAGCACCCAATTTTGAGAATGAATCTATTGAAAATTAATGATAGAATCTGACTTGTAAAATAGGGCATGTGATAAAAAGGGCAAGTGAGTGAGTTCACATGGCCAGATGGCCACCAATGAATGAGCCGTTAACGACCGACTAGGCGTAGAGGTGCCCCGCATCGGCTCTGTAACGAATGTTACTATCCTTTACCTTAGTGAATGCACCTCTACATGGAGAATGTTTCGTGGTACTAGGAAATTTAAAATCAGAACAGGAATATTATTTAAAATATGTGTGGCTCTAATTTTAGAAACTGTTCTGGTAGGGTAATTTTACAATTGTGATTAGATTTGGTGCTGATTTTTTATGAGATTTATACGAATGGGATCTGCCCCAATTTGCTGAATACTGTACTCCTAAAACTAAGATAACCGTAACTAGGATGTTTGTAATAATCGAGAATAGTGTTAGTCATAACGGCCTCCTTTTTTGTACGTTTTTTAGGTAATATAAAAACCGTATACTAATTAAAATGATTCAAGATGAAGATTTTCTCAAACTGCGACACGGATATAAGTTTAAAAAAATGTTTTCGCGGGGTTACGTTAGCTCGAATCTATGTATCCTTTAAATAGTAATGGTTGTCTTAGTTAGGAGAACAGAATACAGGACTTGCTGTATTCAGCAAATTGGGGTAGCTTGAATTGAGGTTTTGCGTACTTAAGGAGGATGAATAAGCAAGTGTTTCAGTCAATCATGTTTTAGATATTCAATGTGTAAACAAAACTACGATACACTTAGTTATTCTTATACAGCTAAGCTCTGTACCTACATGATTGTACATTCCCACAATCCCTAAAACAAGAAAGTTTCTAAAACATTTCCACAAACTCGCTGGAAAAATCTGCAACGAATCCAAAGTTTCAAACGTAATGCTCAAAGTCCCAAAGTATTGATGTAACGAATCAAAACGAACAAATTTAAAGGGAACCAAAGCGGATTCAAAGTTAGAGTGGGGCGGAAGTTTTATCCGTTATTACGTTAACGTGGCATCAAACCTGGTTTGTCCAAACTAAGTCCCATCAGATAATAGCGCGTAGGAAGGATAGCGATTTCGTCAAACAACCGGGATGAGCCCAATTCTCGCCAATAAACCCCCCGACAGATATATCGACCTCAACGTAGGGCCGTTAGTCATGCAATCGCCACCTCTATACACTACGTCATATGGAGGAAAATCGGTTATTATATTCGACGCTTATCGCATTTCATGATAGATAGCTTTTGAATTGACCAGCGTGTTCTGTGCGGCGGCACATACCAGACATTCCACGCGCTTACACAGAGTCGATTGACTGATGCCGGAACCATTAATATGGATGTACCATTTAAATTGCTATGATGGCATTTAATGGATTCTTACACGATTTCAGGAGCTAATGCTCCCACTATTGATTTTATGATTTAAGATATTAGTATGTTAATTGATTCGTTGTTTTCTCTTCCAGCATATAACTTTCAGACAAAAATAACGGTGTCTTCGTAGAATAGCGTTCTGTTTTGCGAGGATACAACTAATCCTGTTATTCGCGCATAAAGTGGATTTGAACAATTTCAGCAGTTTATCCGCGGCCTTGTTGTGCGGCGACTGTTGCTTTATTATGCGTTTAAAAATGGCATTTATGGTACATAAGATACTTTTATGTTCATCGTAATCTGTACAGTAGTTTGACGGTCGTGAAGCAACGTAATGCAACAATGACGGCATCGCGGAGCCACGTGACCTCAGGCTGACGACGTCGCTCGCTATGATTCACGGACGAGCCACCGCACAGCCGAGCGCCTCACATTCCAGCCTCGGCCGCATAGGTAATGGGAAATGCCATATCGCAATAAATTCACAAACACTATGCTAACACTCTAATGCATCTCATCCAGCGGTTTTCATCTCATACCTTTATCTTTTATTGCACGTAATCACGTAATCTTTCCAGTCTGCTCGCTAATAACTTGTAGAGCGAGTTTACTGGTAGAACACCCAATAAATATTAATTGTAGCCAAGGTATTTATTGTGCGATTGATTAATAAAGTTTCTAGACGATAGAGATATGTACGGAATGGCGGTTGCCTACACAGTTTCAATTCAGACATTCCGTTGTTTTAAATCAGCATGCGCCTGCGCCGCGTAACTTTCGCGGACGCGCGCTGCAACTGGAATGGAGTCGATCGCGTACCGTTTCACGTCTAATACGTTTCTCGTGTTGATTCATACCGAACCATAAATAAATATTCGTTAAAGATGATGTATTACAGAATGGGTAATTAAAATCCACGTACTTCTGATGATTAAAATGCTTCACCGTTATTAAACTGTACGATTATTCATCGTTGTGGTAAAACGATATTTCTGTAATCAATGACGTGGATGCGGTCAGCGTGACGATGCGTACTTACAGTAACCATACCATATGCTAAGAAATATCACGGCTATATATTATTTAACAAATTGATTACTTTGATCGTTATACTGGTTGTACAGTGCAAATATTTGAACGGTCTGTGTATTTTTCCCGACAAGCAAAGCTTTTCAAATGAAATTGGTACACACCACAGGGCAAACAACAATAGGTAAGCAGGGTAAATATAACTGTTAGCAGTGCATCGTTACTGAGCACGGAGTGACCCACTTCCACTGGATAATAAGCATCGAAACAATGAATTTTGTGAAGCGATTAAAAATAGAAAGCACATTAAAAGTTTGGAGCAGAAACTGGAGCTTGGAGTCAGGTAATGAGTTGCTTTATGACGTCATAAATATTAGGATGCATCAAACCCGTACATGCATTAGTGTGACGTCTATCGCAATGGATAAGGCAGAGGTTAAACGTATACATTTTAGGATATATAAAAGAGAAGGCTTTAGAAAACTGTTTAAAAAATGCTTGTATTATTAAAATATACCACCTGTATCTATCTATCTGTCTATGTGTGTAAAGGAACCTTTGAGCATGATTTTGAACTACTTCAAACCATCAGATCAAATTGAAATTTCGGACACTTATCAAAGACCGATGAGAGTACAATAATTTAATAACCTTTTCCCATTATCCTGACCAGAATCAGGTATATTTCATTAACTTTTCCGAAAAGAGAGTTCGAGGAACGGCTACCACATCCAAGGCAGGCAGCAAGCGCAACTTTTGAAACAATTATTTTTTAAATTCTTGTAACACTAATTAAAATACAATCCGATGAGAAAAAATACAAACACCTTTCAGCTGTTTGATCATAAAACAATTTAATTAAATGACTCACCTGATAACAATAAGCAATTGTACAAAAGCCTCGGTAGGTACTAGTCACAGATGTAAAATCATTAAACGGTGCTAATAACGCTGTTTTTAATTACATTATCATTACAAATGAGATTTGCAATTTTACGGTGAGAATAAAAAAATATCTGCTGACATTTTAATTTACATCAGATGGCGAAGTTTTAATTAGTGGTGGGTGGAGGGGTGCCGTACGCGAGGGTCGAAGGGGGAATGTGGAAAGCCGCACGCGACGCATTTTTATAACTTTTTCCCATCGTAATCGCAAATCTACACCTGGATAACAGATAAGGCTGTTATCCACGTGTAGATTTGCGATTATAACATTTTTTTTACGAATTTGAAACCCTTTCCCGGAAGTGCGGATAACGTATCAAAGTTATAGTATAATCTATTTATAAATAAGTAATTCTCATTAGTTGTTAATTCTTTTTGAAATGTAAGTTAAAACAGTATTAATGCATATTCCCTTACATACGTACAAGTAGTACGAAATTCGTATGTACTACTTAGGTATACTTAGAAGACTATAATGATCCACGAATAAAGAGCGATTCGCGCGATTTTAAGCTCATTCGTTTTACACCAAGAAAGAAGTTACAACATCGATAGGACAACACAATACACACAATATTTATTAGACAACAAACAAACACAAAAGCAAGCTATCATATTAATTGCAAGATTGCAGCCCTAAATACTCACCGATGCGTTTACGATTGTATTTTATCGATGGAATACCTAATGCTTATCATATCTTAATCCATAACCTTGTTATCAATGTTTCGCTTTCACACTAAGGTAAACCATTACGTATTTACCTCCTAGAGTTAAACCCAGGAAGGGTTTAACTCCCAGGTTTGGCAAAGTGTTATTAGATTTTTTATCTGGAATTTCTCAATAGCAACTCGGAGCCTGGATTCGTGCCTGGTTGGTAGCTATAAGCTTGACTCCAATTACATGAGACTCAAACATAACTGGCGAAAATTGGGTGTACTAAAGGTACATCTCTACCCAACCCTTCCGGGAAACAATGCGTGATGTTACGCTATTACGTATTAATCCAAAACCACATTTAAGTTTTCCCTATTCTCCATCGCCGTAGATGCCTTTAAGTAAGTGCTGTTATGATGTCTGTTTGACTAAGCAGCGCATTCACGCGCCATCACACTTCAGTCCTATACTTCTATATGAAACTATCACATGTAGTGTTTTGCAAAGGCTATCACATAGCTGACAATAAGGTCGGCTATCGGTTACTCGACAAATATTTGCGCCATAAGATCGAGTGGAGAGCATGTTGTGGTCAACACAAATACGATATCCGCCGCGGCGTCGTCGATTCGTCGCCTACTTGTATACACATGCAAACAAATGTGCAACTATTATCTACAACACACTTCCATATTCCATATAATATACTACTTATTTACACAAAAACAAGCGTGATTCATCCAATTGCTTTCCGTTTATGACTAAATCATGGACTTTGTACTGAACGGTTCCACGTAGATGGTATTCTATGTAAGTGATTTGAAAGTCAACAAATGATTGTTAAAACAATTAATTTCAATAAATGGTAACAAATGGTAGTCGAGTGTCGTGCACGTGACGTCAGCAGGCTGAACGTGTGAATGACTAAATTCGTTCAAATCGTTCATGTCGTACACGACCGCTAAGCCCGATCGTGATTGGCTGTCTTGTCAGGATAATGCGGGCGGCACCCGATAGAGGTTATGAACCCTCTGATTTAATTGAAGTTCCAACGTTCAGCCCCTGTTCGGCTCTGACATCGTCAGACCACTGTATTGTCCCAATTTCACTGACAATGTGAATGTAATAATCATGAAATAATCACTTGTGAACTGGTATTTCCTTCTCAACGAAATTCAATCAATTAGATCTCAGTTGTGTGTCAATCAATTTGTTTTCTTATAATTATCACTTGTAGGACTTACTGTATATACTATCCTGTCATCTTACAAACGTAAAGAAAACTGTACATACCTGGAAAAGAAAAAATACACGTTACTTAAAAATACAGTCTGGAAAATGAAAATATTGGGTGCAGTAAGTAGAACATAAAAATTTGACAGTCTAAAAGTCTGCCATCGAGAGAAAACGTTAAATACTTTGAAAATGCTTCGAGCGAGGATTGAGGCCGATGCCGCGATGGGACGGAAACTTTGTCGAAATTGGATGGTTGCATAAAACTTAAAACGCTCGGTCGTGGAAGACGAAATATTTCTCTCAGAGAACATTTTTAAGTAACCTTTTTGGTACTTATATTTTAGCGACATGAAGGAACTGGTTACATGTTTCCGGATACGAAAATCAATTTTCTCATAAAATGCTTTCAGCAACAATATCATAAATCATATTTATTTACGGTTTTATAAAATTAAAGTTGTTTCACGTAAAATATTTTCGTACCAGCAAAAATGAATCCGGTGCTTACTTGTGCAGTTATATTCTTATCTTACTACAAAGGTAATTAATGAATCATAGATTTACTTGTCTCGTATGATTAATTTTTTGATTAGGTCATCAAAAGTCATAGTGCCAGTGCAATCTGGTTTACTTATCAGTAAATTTTGATTTCCTACGAATAAAGTTTAATTTTACAGCACTCATTTTGTTGTCTTTTTCAGAAATATTTTTTAATCCTGTCTAACTAATCTTCACTATACTTAGCTATATTTTTTTTTCAATAATTACTGTAATCTTTTAATACGGAATTAAGGACTACTGGACTAAGATATAATTTTTACTGTACTGTATACTTTTTCGCGAGTTAGAGCAGTTCCCATAAGCTCACAGCGAGAATTAATGGCAAAGAAAGTTATGGTGGGTCCACGTTAATGTTAAGAGCTTCTAAATAACTTGTCGTCGGCCCCAAGGCACCTGCAGGCGACGCCTAATGGGCCCAATTATCGACGTCTTCGCCGCACGCCGAGAGGGCTATTACCCCTCCCAGGGCGAAGCCCCCTTGCTTCTTGCTGAAAAGATTCCAAGACTCTTAGGGCACAGTAGCTACACAATATTAGGTACGAAATCGTTAAGGAGAAAAAGTTACGCGGTACAAAAAGATATGTGCTGGTTGAAAGGAAAATTATTAATTATAGGAGTCCAGAGAATCTTCCCAAATAGTTTTTAATAGGCATACGAGTATACCTTGAAACCCCTACGTGCGTGGTCCAATAAAATTGTAACTTAAAATCTTTCCAGAGAAATCGCTAAAGTTTCCAACTAAAATTTTTTAAGCGAACTTATAAAATTACTTGGGGCAACACCTATTGAATTGATTTACGATGTGCAATAAAACGGCACTGTTATTTGATGTATGTGGCTCACTCGGAATGCATGGGGCCGATCTGTAATAAAGTCGTCGAAGGTACGCGCAAACGGTATATCATGAAGTGCGTGAAATGGAATCCATTTAATGAAATAGTACCTAAGTATATAAGTTACTGAAAGATATGCAGGTCCGTATACATATTAGCTAAAATCACTGTTACAAGGTTTGACAATTGAGTTCCCCCTGCACAAACCCAGTGTCATTGCTGTTTTCAGTGGAGACTATATTAATACATCCTGGCTTACAGGATCTACAGCAATATGAGCGGGCGGATATACTCGAAAAAAAAACCCCAGAATCATTTGTGTCAATTGTAGTAGGTATGGTTTGTGAGTCCAGTACAGTCAATATATAGGACTAGCGTTCAAGATGTGATCTAATATCGATCGTAAACGTTCACGGCCGTGATTGTTTGCTGCCTTATCATTGTAGTTGAGTTAGGTAACGCGAGCATTGTCGCACATGACAGACTGCTACCGTTATCAGCGCGGTGACATCCTCGCGCGCCGTGACGAGGGCTCACAACACCAGATAACAGCATTTCTATTATTTCTAAAATTACTTTTATATTATCAGTCAAAGGTCTTGCTAAATTAGAATTTAAATTGGTAATTATGAAAGTAACATTCAGGTCACTTCACATCGTAATCTTTCAGAAAGTAGGTACCTACTCTTTGACCTATGACTTTAAACTTTTTGTTTCTCATTGTTATAACGTTAAACATTACCGGTTTACAGTGAATTCGAATACAATTCCCGACGTTTAGTTCGCTGGGGCCCAGTACAAGGTTTCGCACTCGAGTCTACAAGATCGTTACATTGTTACAACTTGCAAGGCTCGGCTTCGTACAGTTGATAGTATGAAAAATGAAAGTTGATGTTCAGATAATAATCAGACGCATCCCACAAGTACTCTGGCGAATCGATAATTGCACCGCATATGGCACGATTTCAAACAACTGTTCGTCATGTGTTGTTGAATAAAAAATAAATACAGAACACGTCAAATGAACGCGTATCATGTTCGCGAATAACGCGTTGATCGAAACGTTCAACTTTTATGCTCCGTATAATTTGTGTCGCGAAAATTTTAAACACGTTTACTTCACCGGAATGATTTATTATTCGACTAAGCGGATCCAAAAGGAAGGGAATAAACTCTATTTCTTCTAAAGCTTCCTTCTTTCAGCTTCACGTTTATTTTTTTCTCAATAATTCCCTGTGAAACTACAGAATGCTTTTCAGAAAACTAGATACAAATTACAATTCGATACCGAGGGACATAAATCATTTCTTATAAGCCCTCCGTTCCGTTTCTATAATAATGTGGCTATTATTAGCTTTATCTTGGTTGTGAAAACCAACTAGTCGGAGATAGCTCATTTTTTATAGTTATTTTATGTGCTACGAGTTAATTGTTTGCTAGCTCGCTACGTGCGCTATCCTAAACGCTTATAATTTATTGTAAATTTTACAACCCGCTGTAATTATTTTTTATAGGTACAATGTCGGTAATAAAATTACAAAATAAACAATTAAACCCCCTTCTCTTATTACGTATTAGTACAACTTGAGAAGCAGTCCCCTCCTCAAACGAAATGGCTCGTCTCAGAATTACGTTCAATTTGGTGTAATGTACACGGATTTAGTGTCGCACACTCAGTTTCTATTAAGTTGCTCTAGATCTGAATGTTATAGTAAGTAAAGCGGGATTATATTCTAACATTAAAGTAGGTGTGGTGTGTAGCTACACTTTAGTGGCCGTAAATCGTGGAAATGCGCGTAACTTATACCAGCGTTACAACAGAAAGACATTCCGACAATTTATTCTCTACATAATGGAATATGTGGACTTTATCGTAAAAGTCTACCAAGAAAATGGTTTAAACAGTCCCTTTAAACATAATAATGTTGATGCAGTATAATTTATCTCAAATCAAAACAGGTATTTCGACAAGTTACCATCCTGGGGGATGCCAAAAATGGTCGGCTTCAGATTTTACGGTCGCCTGCAACTGCATGCATAATGTCTGAGACGAGATTTCTCCAAGAATTAAAAAAGTTTGTTTTTTATTCGGAAAGCCGGAATATTAAACTTGAATGAGTTTAGCGATACGACAAGTTTTGATCAAAGGTTCAGTTGAAATGTTTTTGTATTAACTTGCGTCATAGATATAAACTATGAAACAAGGCGACTTAGTAACTAATATAAAAGTGGTTATCTACGCGCCTGGCAAAGCACTTCTTATTTTATCGTGAATTGCAACAAATATTTGCGATAGCAAGTAATAAAAGTTGTGTGTTCTATTTATGACGTCACACATTGTTCGATTCTGCTGCCTTTGAGTGCTCATTGCATCATGATATTGGAAATTTAATTTATCTAGGTAATTAGAACAATCGAGACTAAATTGCTTTCAAGAATATTCAACCAAATAAAATATCTGCCGAGGCAGTCTCCCCGCAGCAGAAAATATTACCTATTAAGTATATTAATTGAAATACCATACTGGCAAAAGAAACAATGTAACATTAATAAGCTATATAAATCGTGCAAAAACTTTGATATCGCTATTTAGCATAATAGCATGATTATTGGCGCAGGTATGTAGAATCCTTTATCGCTAAATAACCTTGCTCTACACGTGATGCAGGCCAGGGCTGAGATATGGCCTCGTTTTTTCAACAGAGGAGTACAGACACTAATTGCCAACGACAGGAAGCCTTATATAAACCCTAGCCGAACAAAAAAACATGGTGGTTGCGATATTGCGTCACGCTGGCTCTTGGCGAGTAAAATAAGACGTCTATACAAGAAACGCGACGGAGCTGCGATCAATCTGAGGATGTAATAGCGGCGTCTGACCTAGCCGGCGCCACCCGGCCGACGCACCCCTACACTCAGACCGACTACGTAGGTGGAGCGACTCAGCGCTTATTCAGGGCTGTGTCTTGTTCAACCATCGCCTATATTGTACCCGACGACATGACATGACACAAATTATTATGGTAATCATCTTCCAAGTTTGGAATAAATATTAGGTTATACAGCAAATACAAAGACGCCAGTTGAGCTCATACAATACTGACTGAAACCTTTCTAATCGTATTTTGTTAATATCCTTTGCTCGTGTTTAAGACGATTGTTCTAAGTGAATGATTCATGATCGAGCTGCGCAAGACTATAAAAAGAAAAGAAATTTTCTTTCATGACGTAAGCACAAGCACATAAAGAGTTTGCTCCAGCATTATACAGTTAATCATCGACAAAAAAGTTGTTAAACATCATTATTTTAAATAATTACGCTGATAATTCAGCGTTATTATTGAAAGTCGATCACTATCTATACTATTCTCTACAGCAATGCCGACCCGGTAGTACCCAATTTTCAGTGTTCCAATAATATTTCAACTGTAGCAAACCTGGAATTTTCCGAATGACGAAACAATGAACAGTGAAACTTGAACATAAAAATAACAGTAACGTTTAGAGTTACAGAAATTGCAGGCTGCACCTAGCACCTACCCATTTCCACAAGATGTAATTGGTGTCAAGTACGTATCGTACTTTTACGAGTATGGTCGTAAATGTGGAAGAGCGTACTAGGCTCAACGAACGGTACGCCGGCGAGACGTGTTGGACGTGTGTCACGGTACATCCTGATGTGTGCGCGGTGAGAGGCTGTGCGTGCGCCGAAACTGTGACAGCGGTACAGCCGCGTTGTGGTAGGTCAGGCGCTCGGCGGACTGCATTCCGTGCAGCCGGCGTGCCCGCAGCGCAGCGCCGCTCTCCCACTAAATATAGCCTGTGCGAAGTGAATGAACGCGGCGCGACGCAACGTCGGCGACACGCCGCTTAGACGCTGCCAATGAAATTGCTAAACTATGAAAATTGCTGTGAACTACGCGGGATGCGATCACCACTGACTTACATCAAGTCTCCAAGAAAAACGTTAATCGAACACTTTTTAAGACTAATTGTAAATGCTACATCAACTTCGTAGCCGTAGCAACGCCGTAGACAGGATAATTTTCCCATGCCTTACTATTTAGTTCATTTTGTGCTTATTATTTTATATAATCGCTATTTCTATCACATTTACGAATGTAAACAAATATATCAACTTCCTAATTTCATATTAAAGAACAATACATAAGTGCTACACCTGCGTAGGACGTGCGTAGTGCTTTTTTGTTGGTCTTGTAACAGGTTACCTATCATAAGTTCGAAAAATATTTGACCGAATTTCATTTCACCTAAAACTTTTCAACTATTATTATTATCGTTTCGTTTTTTTTTTACTTCATCGAAGTCACGTCTGCCACTGTATCAGTTGACCTATTATCAATTCGATTTTTTGCGTTACTCCGACGTTTCTCTTGGTCGAAAAACTTTTTACCGAAGTTACACTTAACCGAGTTAACATTTGTGCGAAGTATTATATTTCCGAACATTCATTATACCATTGTTTGTGCACACTATTTAATCTCAAATTTTTTCTGTTACTTTTTTATCAGGCACCATTCTAAGCGTAGGTAGACAAGCTGGCATGCAGCATGCAAGCAGGCATGCAGCATGCAAGCAAGCATGCAGCGTGCAAACAAGCATGCAACATGCAGACAGGCATGCAACGTGCAGCAAGCATTGTTTTTGACACGGCTCCGGCGCTGCGGGGTTTGAGCGGCTCCACGCGAACTTCGACTTATCGTCGCAGATGGTTTTAACGCTCACAACCGCAGCTTCGGCTTGGTAGCTGGCTTGGCCTGCCAGCCTCAGCCGCGGCGGCGGGCCTTCAAACCACCTGCTCCTCAGCTCGTGGGTCGCCCCACCCCTCCGCGCCTACGCGGGCTTAAATTACTCTCTAGGGGTAGGGCAGACAAGACTGTGTGAAGTCGGTTTCGCAGCGATTCCTTTCTCACTAAATTGTGTAGCACAACATATTGACTTTCTACGACATGATTTTACTTAATCTAATATTGAAAATGCTACCAAGTAACCGGCTATATGTTTGTGACTAAATAATATTCTGTAAAATGTTGTTTAGGTGTGGTGAAAATATGGCAAATAAATAATTTGGCAAATGAAAAAAGTTCAAAAGAGGCTTCGGCCAGCTGGCTGGAGCAAAAAGTTATTTTGTAAATCGGCGAAATATAATTCGGTAAAATAATACCTATGACTCATGATACTTCAATGATCTAAAAATATGTCAAATAATGCATATAGCAAACGTCAATAATTTTGGGTGAAATAAAATTCGAACAAAAAATATTCGGAAAAGTGATCGGTTCCCCTTGTTGCTTCAGTTGTATTCAAGTTGTCTTTAATTATTTCAACAAACAACGACTTTAACTTTACAACTAAACGATTACTAATTTGATAAAGAATAATTTAAATGTTAATTGGTTTTCGAATTCTCACAAGCAAATTGTTGAGATAATTTCGTTCGTAGCCGCATGCAAAACTGATCATAAGACTGAGTGCAAAACAATGTCGCAATGCGGCTTGCATGTCTTTTATAGAAAAAAAACAGATGTGTGCACAAGATGAGGCCAGACGAGCACAAATGTCCGGCGACGTGTCTGCAGACAGCAAAGAACGGGCATTTATTTGCTTATCGGCCGCATAATGTGCTAACCGTACATGATAACGGAACAATGAGTGTAAATAAACTAGTCGCAGATACCTACATTAGTGTACACTCAGATATGCTTATCTCCCTGTGTCAATACTCTTTTGTACTGGCGATACGGGAGTCTATTTGCCCTTAATGCGCTCAGCATTCTTCGATGTTGAATAACCTGCTGACAATGGAGTGACCCATTAGTCTGCGATTTGGTCGTACGTTTTAAACTGTTATCAGTTGAAAATAAATGAGAATAGTCACGAGGCCCTCTTATTATGTGTGGAGACGGGTTTGGTATGTTATCGGTGATTGTTACATAAATTAAACGGCTTAATTGTCACCAAATATTTGTTATTTTGCCACAGAAATGTTGTACCGTCTTCCGAATACATAAATAGGCATTTACCCTTATTCAAATAAGTTTCTGTATGTAAGTTTGGAAACGAAAGTAAGGGTTCAAAGTGAGTTATCGACAACTATAAATAACATTAAGGGTGCTTTCAGTTTGGTAAATATCACTGTTTTACCTACGGCAACGAAATAATAACAAGCCAGAATAATGTTTATTATAATTAACATTGACCGAATACATTTGACCTGTGAAATTCCATCACATTCTTTTGGGCGGTCATTATGTAACAGCAAATTATATAATACCACAGGTCATCAGACGAATTAAATAAATTACAAATGTTGTAGATTTATTATATTGAATGAAACCTAAAAATAAACTATTTTATGTATGTGCAATGAACAGTCAAATGTCAATGTCATAATTAATATCGGGTTATAACTGCAAGCCTACGACATATTTTTCTCATGATAAGTTTGCTAAAATTACAATATGCTAAATGTAATGGAAAGCTTCAGGGGTGTTGAACATTCGGTTATATCTGGAACATTTTGATTCCCACTACTGATAAAACAGATATGGTAAATGCATTCGAGTTATGGACGCGTTAATTTACCGATATAATGTAGTTAGCGTTGTTACCTAACTAATCGTAATAGACATCGAGTTTTCTAATATAATGGATAGTGTTTTTGTAGTACATTATTACATTACGCATAACTTGGACGGCGCACCGTCGTGTCCTCGTGGAGGCGATCGGCGGCAGCGATCTCTCGCGTCCTGCCCTGGTCCAGGCCATGGTACGGAGCAAGAGTGCATGGGTAGCCGTCACCTCCTTCTGCGAAGCAGTAATGCTCGCAACCTACTCTCTGGATAAGGTATAGACTAACAAACATTGTTACTAAAACAACTCGTTATTTTAATGTGTGTGATTAAAATTAATCACCTTCTCTGTGTAAACATTCTTAATTCTGTTCTAATGTGCGAAGGGCATTTACTTTGTTGTTGGAAATATACAACAAAACTGTTTTCACAAAATACATTTATAACTACCATAATGTAGGTACCTACCTAATGGAATTTGTGATAAGTGTCAAAAAAGAATGTGAATTGGCTATTTGACTGAAAAAATGATTAAAGTTAACGTTATATTGACTATAAAAAGATTACACGAGATTACATAAATATTTTTAGTTGTTTATTAAATAAACTTGCACCGTACTGGGAAAACATATTTTTATTTTATGTTGAACACATTTTTCCCATTTTCAGATAGATTATAATTTTATTCAGACTTTCTTTATGTAGCCACACAGTGAGTGGTTACTACCGGATTCCACGTATCAGCACGACCTTCGCAAGAGCAGATTGATAAGAGATAACAAGTTTTGTTGCTGTACGTGTAAACTACCTGTAGGTACTGTGCATACATTAAATAACTCTTCTATGGTTTTCATTGTTTAGTTGTATTATACTATCGATTATAGCCTCATTGTTATAAAGATTTTTATGATACTTCGGTAAATTCAAGTTTTTCTAATACGTAATCATACATGTGGAGGCATGCCGCAAATCTAATTAGTTAGTAAGGTCTCCACATATAACGTAGATAAGTCTGCGATCAATAAATATTTCCATTAGCAAAATAATGGTGACACATGTTGCGGTGGTAGTGGTGGTGGGGCCAGACAGACGGCGGCGGGCGCGGAGCCGCGGCCGCTAGTCGTGCGCTTTGCGCAAGAGTGCAACGCGACGGGAAGTCAGCTGGCCGACACGGACCGCATGCAACCCGCACTCACCGTGCCGATTCACTAATGCACCATATTATTAGGTACATTACACTCCTTTAAATTCTCCATACGCTGATGTTTCAAATCCGAAACCGATTTCACCTCATTACAGAAGACAAACGTGTCAACTTGAAACTTAAAACGATTTTCCACGGACGACTGAAGCACCTCGATTCGTTACCCATTTTCGCAGTAAACCGACACTGTTTATCAACACGCGCGCTGCACCAGCGCGACGACACTCGACATGAGTCGTTATTCCTTAGCGAAATCATCCACGTTTGGCAGCTGTCGGTGGTGATGTCCGAGATGTGTACTTGCGATCTATCGGGAGCTGTTTCGCGAGCGACTCGAAATAGACACAAAGTGATGTCGAGCGCGTGCATGCAGTGATCGATCGCACTCACCGTGCGCTTGCAGACAGTCGTGCTGGTCAGCTGAGCGGTCGGCTGCGCGTACTGCTGCTCACTGCTGCTCACTGCTGCCCACTGCTGCTGCACTCGGACCGTAAGATCCAAAGAGGCGCACTGGCTGCGGCTACACTGCACGCGGTTCAAACGAGCTCCGATCTCGGATCACGGAGAGGGCACAGTGGCACACACACGCGGACCGAAACTGAATGCGTCAAGCGAAGGCAACGTGAATCACGGCTCTCGCGTGCTGGCGGCGAGAGTGTCGGCGAGCGACTGAGAGCCGAGCGGGGTCTACCGCCGGCACCCGCGCCGCCCCCTCGCCGCCCACTTCCTCCGATGAATGACAATAATGGAAGACGTTCAACTCGCCCGCAAACCGAATAATATGAATCATTGCATTAGGGTGCAGCCCCGCCCGAGTCCATCCCGCGAAACTCCGGTCCGCGCCTCGCACCATCCATATTCACAGAGGGCTTTCCAATCTGCAATATGTCCAAATTGTTTGAGCGGTTAGCCGCGCTGCACATTGCAGCTCTTACTTCTGAGACTCCTGTAAGAACCACCAACAGGCGCCCATGTGGCCACGTGGAGACAGGAGTGCAGTAATTACGTACAGCAGTGCATTGGGCCACAATGGGAGGAGTTTGCAATTAGCAGATTCACATGGCAGCCGGCGCGGTGGTGCATCGCTCGCTTGCGATGCCACTAATCTTATCAGCGCTAATCTAATCCGGCGCGACGCCCTCTCTTGTGTTTTCTTCCAATTGTGTCCACTCGAGGTAAATTAGAGGTTTTCTCCCGGGAGTTCACAATAAACTCCGACAAAGTTCATTGTGCTTTAGAAAAATCTCATTAAACCGCGATTCGCGTTCGCGTTCTAGCGATTAAACTCGGTTGCATAAAACAATCGCAGTTGTCGTCTGATCCAAAATAAGGACTTAACCAATAAACAAGGTCTAATAGACTGTAACCCTGCCATAAATTATTTTGAAGTAGATAGACATTATTACGACTTGCTAATATAATATATAATAATAAACATTCTGCAGAAATAGCTCACAAAAACGAATTTTTGATATCGTCGTATATCGTCGTATCATCGAGGAAAACAAAATATACGTGGATACTAGTAGTAAGCAAATGAGATTATTTCCATCAAATCTCATCTAAGTTTTGTTTATGCGGTTTCCCTTTTCGGAATAAACCGAGCCCGAACCGATACTTACACGAAGCATGTTGGAAATCATGTATAGCAATAATGTTGGTTTAATGATAGCAAAATTGAATAAGTGGCCAGCCGAGCCTAAGAGTATCATAATAACCAGTTTTCTTGAGTAAATTCTTAAAACTTACGAAGAGAGACATGCAACAGATGAGCTGTCTTTTGTTTTCTATTTCATTCACAGAAACGAGAATGTATTTGTAATTTTCACTTTCGAATTCAAGGACTGAGCTTGCTTCCCTGAGGTACTCCATGAATTCTTAATGTTTAGTAAATCCTACTAAATCAAGTTGCGACTAAAATCAGACATTAAGGCCAGCGTCCCCGGCTCGGTGTCGCGATATAGCAAATTTTTATTTTTGTTTTGTCGGATCCTTAAAGTTCATCTCGTCTAGACCGGTTCACCCACGCCCACACCGCACAGATTTCTGCATCTTGCAACCGACCCGCCATACAAGTTACTTTATTTCCCTTTTTATTCTTTTGCAATACACCGAGATATTGCCTCTCCATCGCGTTAATAGTGAAGCGATTCATCGCATAAAAGTATAAAACGAACTTTTATGCCTCGTGCTCATGATGTGCGCTAGACTCTGCAGTTTATTTTAACCCTTGATCTAGATCCCAGTTCAAAAATATTTCAAGCACGAAATTCAGAACTGTTGTCAACTAGGTTCTATCTTTCGACTGAACTATAAACTCTATCGAGTAGATAAGTATGCTCATTTATGTGCTGCATGTTATCGCAAAAACAATATTTGTACAACATTTCCTAAAAATTTATATTTATCACAAGGATAGCACGCTGCAGTTATTTACTGTCTAGTTATAACATTATCAGTAGCAAAATGACATCATTACGGACCATCGCCGTTTCCTCTGCTGCGATGTTATCATAATAAAGGCATGATTTCCAAAAGTTTGTAACTGTGTACAAGCGTCGAATGGTTATGTTCACAGTATGCAAATGTGTCTACCTATACCTAGAAAGTTAGACTAAAGGTTACCATGTGAAAGGTAATAATGTCGACGCTTATGATTTTATTATGCTTGTAACAACGTCCCCACGCGCGAGATTGCTTTTCATAAAATTCGTGATCAAGTGAACAAGATTTTAAAATACTTCACATTTGTCGAAACTGATTCCAATTAGCCGTAATTGGAGAAACTGAACTCGCAATTAAGACTTAGTGCGTAAATGTAAATAATAATTAAATTGACGATAAAATAGAATCCCTTGAATTCCAAATGCTTGTTCAGAATGCAAAGGGTTCTGTTTTCTTGAACCATAAAGTGCGTAGTAAAGATGATAAATCTAATAAAGTTATGACAGTTGACAACGACGGCCGCTTGAAACTGATATCCTTAATGCAATGTCCTTCTAGGCTTCATAAAATCACACGGTCGCATTTACAATTCTAGTATTCCAGACTCATATGAATTGAAGGTCTGTACTAAGCATTAACTACTGGAAGGGACGACACTTGAGGCTCCCCAGCCATATAGCAGATAGACTAGGGATGTCCCAAACTGATCCTTCAGAATAAATTTCGTTAGAGATACATGCGCCAACAAATTCTTGCTTTTCTTGTAAATTTGAATTTACGAGGTCGAGGAGGGGACTGAATTTGTTCGGCATAATTTGTTTCTGCCTTTCGTTTAAGCAAATCATATTTTTTTACTTTAAGTGTCTCGTCTTAATCTGCGCAATTGGCTAAAAAAATATTAAAGGGCTGTAAAAACTCGAATTCACTTTGTAAATTGTATCCACATTAACGATGACGTACATTGTAAAACATAAAACACTACAAATTGAGATATGCAAATGTAAGCTGCGTATCAGACAAATTAAATACTAAAACAAACAACAAATATATGCCTGCGTAAGGCTGAGCCATGACCGGGCAATTTATGTTTCATTAAGATGATTGTTAATTAAATTAAGTTGTTAAGCCGAGCTGTATTGGGGCAATTTGTTTTTGCAGGCACACTACCGTAGCAAATCCCCAATGGCTGGCGGAGCAAACGCTCACAGATCGTTGTAGGAAGCCGACTGCGACAATATGCAGGTAGAGCAACAAAGTAACTCATTTTAATCCGTAGAAGAATGACGGTTGCTTTGTAACCCTAGAATGAACGCAGGGTTAAATAATGTGATCATATACAAGTTTAATGTTCAATATGAGGTTTTATTCACGTTTTCTGTTCGCCTCGGTTTTATAGATATCGATGCAGTGATTGAATTGTCCTTTCAGAACGGAAGGTTTCTTGAAATGAGTTTAGGGCGCTGATTCTGCAAAAGGTGAATTCACGACCATATCATTATTTCTGGCGTTTATGTCCAATACGTAACTCTTCTCGTTGTGCTTTCAAATCGACGGAATCTTTAAATAAATATCCCATAAGATTAACGTTATGGCGTGTATTGAAATTCATAACCCCAACATCATATTCCCTTGCTCAGTTCTAATTTTAATGCGAATTTGTAATTACTGGAACACAACATTCGGTATTCCTTTGCAGTTCACGTTCTATCTGACCGTGCGAGTTAATCCTGAAATCCTCTGAACTGAATGTCACTGGTTTCATCATACTCGAACGTAAGCCTATTCTTTGAGAAAGGTTTAGTTTTCCGACCTGCAAGACCTGAAATAATATCTAGTAAATTTTCTAGTCTTTTCGACAGGCCAATTTCATTTTAGAAATGAAACCAGAAAAAGTTTTGGATTTTCTTTTTTAATATTCTTTGTTATTTCTATTAAAAGTTTATGGTACGTTGCATTGTGTTTGCTCATTTATCTTGCCCCAAAGCCCGGGTCGCATGCCGCCGTTGACATTGCGTTCATTTCTCAAATATTATAACTCGTACAACTTTATCCAATAAAAAATCTACTTAGCAAACCTGAAGTCTTGAACGTTCTATTTTTATTTCATGCCAACGTAAGCTTGCATGACTAATTTGTTGGAGCAGGTATAAAGTCACCCGGAGGTTTAAATAAAATTCTAATTTTGCGTTCATCAAAATGTGTCCCAACATAATCTAACTCTGAGATTTATTATATCTTCCAAAAACAAGGAATGCAACGGAACGTTAGGCATCAAAATTAAGTTTTAACACATTAAAAGAAAACTTGAATTTCATTAGAAGAAAATAATCTAGTGAATTTCCTGTGAGAGCGATAACAAAACCACGAAATTGGATTTCGCGATATAATCTCGAGCTGGTAGTGACAGGGCGAGCCGACGGCACGCCGGCCGAGACCCGGGACCCGGCTTTTTGTCGTCTGTACTACATCTATTC
The DNA here is from genome assembly GCA_949091785.1 of Polymixis lichenea. Lineage (NCBI taxonomy): Eukaryota > Metazoa > Arthropoda > Insecta > Lepidoptera > Noctuidae > Polymixis > Polymixis lichenea. Next base: position 11,724,393 of record OX420945.1, on the reverse strand, counting down.
CACTCTTACATATTTACCTACATTTCACACAATTCTTTTCCTGGTACCGAATTAGAGGAGCTTTCGACGAAAATTCGCGGACAATATTTCATTTTTGGGTCTCCCTATTTCATTAATATCATGATCCCGCCGCTCGGAAATGATGATGCCTAATGATATTATGCTTTATCAAAGGTCAGATTTAGAGGCTCAGGTCAGTATTAAGAGATTAATGAAAAGCAAAAGTAGAATAATGACAATTAGGCCGCTCCCAGAACAACACCTAACTTGGTGTAGATATAATGGAACATTGTGTGACGTAGAACGCAAAACATGTGGAGTATATTCAGTCACAGTTTTATCAGCGTATTGCGATCACTAATCCCAGTGCAAGCGTGGTGTTTCCGTTTATGACAATATTTTCCTCAACACCGCACGTTGTAGATGTCCAAGTCCCATCTGTTTGAGGGCTGAAATAAATATATTTGTAAGATTCAGTTCTACATAAAGCTTGTAATTTGTCCGCGTCCATCCAGGCGAAAAAGGAACGATTAGGTAGTTGTTAAAATATCCGTCCTTCGAGTAAAACGTGAATCGGGCACAATTTATCCCGGTTTTATTTAAGTGGCATTGAAAACGCTTTTTATTGCGGAAAATTTCATGATATATTGAATGTTTTTGTTATGAATAGTGTAGTTAACATTACATTGATGCAGGCGACGGCGACGTTTAAACCGGCATCAAAAATGCTCGCGGCTATTTTTCACTACATTTGAGTCGATTTGTTCGGATATCGGTGAACGCAACAGAATCACTGTGATTGCATTGTTTCTTTCAGCGAATTCGGCATTTGTGGACAGTTTTTAAACGATTCCGGGATGTGCGCAAAGGATAAATAATGTGCTAAATGTGATTGATCTCAATTCTCACTAACCCAACAGGAAGTCATGTCTAGTCTTTGACCAGTCGGGATCAATGTACGTATTAGCTACTGTCGCTTGCTACGTTGATTATTGCCTATATTATACACATTTTCCTAACATCATACACATTCACCCATATTGTAAGGATGATATCTTTTATAGTTGGCCATACCATTACGAAGGAATAGGTTACACACACATTTCTTTGTTCAAAGTTAAAAGGTCGAATGGCAGAAAATATGGTGGAATGACCCCCACATGTGAGGAGTATTTTATTGAGTTGTAAAAGAGATATTTATATAACTTTATAAATACCTCTGTTGTGCCTCAGATAACGCTTTACTGCAACGCCACATAATAAATCAATAGTTATTTATTTACGAGTGCACGCTTCTGCAACGTGAAAAAAAACCGTACTAGTTTGTTCTTTGGTAGTTCCTGACGCGTTTTGTCCGTCACGTGCCCAAAAAGCGTAGCGGTTACGGAAAAAAAAAGTAATTGTTTTTACCTTTTTCAGTTTCTCAATACCGCTTATGTCATAAAAGTCAGGTAGATTGCATATCAAAAACTGACAAGTTGCGAATAGAAAGAGGCATATTCTGAAGTACTCGTGATTTCTATCTCTACTTTCAAACATCTGACGTAGTCTTTTTGTAAATGCAATAGGCATGTCTATGTGATGTGGTCCAGACTTCGAAATATCTCTCGAATGTCGGCAGAGACGTCTAGATTATATAACGAAATCACGTCGAGTGCCAAAACGAAGTGAAAAGGTATGGCAAGGCCCTAACATGGTGTATTGTGACGTTAGGGAAGACCTCTTGTTCAGTAGTCTGCTATTGAACAAGGATTGTATCATTCCAAACCATGTAAAACCTACGGTACGGTTTTAGGAATGATGTCGTAGTATAAAGTGTTATGTATATGTTGTAGATCCCACTAGTATTATAAATATGAAAGTTTCTACGTTTGTTACTTAACCACGCAATAATGGCTTAACGGATGTAGGTGAAATTTGGCACACAGAAAGCTTATACCTATAACCTGGATTATCACATAGGATACTTTTTATCCCGGTAGCACGTTCCCGTGGGATAATTTCAGAAATCTACGCGGGTGAAGCCGCTGGCAAAAGCTAGTAGTACATAATTTCTGAATAATTGAAAACCTAAATCACCTATATACCTACCAGCGGCGCAGCCTCCATACAACCCGATTCCTATCTGCTTCCCTTTGGAAGCAACACTCTTCTTAGTGTCTACTATTGCCAAACAATATGTAACACTAATGTGTGTATCAAATCACATTACAAAACATAACAAAAATGCAATTTTTTATGTCTAAACCAAGAATTCGGACCATAGCAAAAGTTAAGGAATGACTGAACTTTGATGTTATGTTAAGTTTATGAGAACTGAACAACTTTTTCTTCGGCTTCCCTCTAATAAAAATTGTAGCTTCGCCACTGATACCTACCATGCAAAAGAGTTGGTCTGACCGCAAAGAATTTCCGGGAAAACCACAAGGTCCCTGTGATGATATGACATTAGGCAATTGAGAAATGACATTGGTAAGCCGATCTGATGAGGAAAACCGTAAACAGTAGGTATTAGATAGATACACAAGAGGCAAATATCTCATACATAACATAAAGAACTAATATAACGTAAATGATTAGATTATCTCAATTGTTATGGTCCATTCAGTTATGGTTATATGATCTGTTCTAATAGTCCAATAACTGCGTGTATTGGCTATATTAATAACTTTGTATTATTAACACTCCAATACTTTTATACCTACTATTAGATAATGTACGTTCTATCTTTTCTGGTAAAGAACTCATAACTGTAGACTTATAGTAACTACTTACAAATAATTATATCTTAGCACAAAGGTTTCCCAACAAACAGCTGTATTTAGTAGACAATATTATATTATTACACGAACAATGAGTAGGTATGTCACCGACCAACGTATAACAGTTACTACTAACGTCATTTTGTACAGACTGTGGCTATATACCTACTGCAAGACACAGTTCACTGAAAAAGTGACATTTTGAACAAGCACAATAGTGAAAGCTTCCCAATTCCGGAAATTATGCATGTCTTCAGTTGGCAGTGTGAATGTTTGTTCCATTTTCAACCGAGTTGTAACTACTATTCCTTCTGCTTGATGTGAATGAGAAAAATAATCTGACCATCTTTAAAGTTTTTCTGTGACATTATTTTAAATTGGCAAAGCATTTGCTAGTGGTTTGTTTATTTAAAAATAACATAAATAAAAAAAAATTATAGAGTCATTATCTAAGAATATGTAAACTGAATTAAAATGTATCGTCACAGTGGGTGCTTCGCTCCAGTTAGAATAAATGGAGGAGATAAGATGTTATACCTATTTTTTTAAATTCTACAGGCAACCAGTACCTTTCAGTGTCCATTTTCTATCCACGCAATTAAAGTATAATTAGGTACTTCCTGGAAGCCTATACTGAATTATAAACCTAAATTGACGTTTCTTTTATCTTTAGAAATACAATGATTCTTCAAACGTTATCAGTTTCGCACGTAGGTGTCGCTGATATCAACGTTTTATCAAAATAACCAAGTTTAATCGAAACCATATCTGACGTCAGGAGACACGAAGCGGCAATTCTCAGAAAATATCAACGGCTTTCGTCATTAAGATGATAATTCGAGATAACAGAAATAACTTTACTTTATCAGTATCGTCAAGTTCGACGACTCTGCGATTGGGCTGTCAATATTTGCAGTTGAATCGATTGTTTCGATAACGGATACCACTGCATTAATTGTTTGGCTTAATTGTCTGGTCAAAGTCCAGAATTGGCCCTTGCTAAGACATTAGTAACAATTTGAACATATTATCCTATTGTTTTGTTGGTATCAAGCGTGGAATTAAAGTTAATTGGCTATGCGTAGGCGCTTTTTAAACTATAAACATATAGTCTGTTATAATTTTAGTTAGCTTTTCCTAAAGATAATACCTTATACATAAGCATTATCGTATTAAAAATAGCAATTTGCATTTATTTAAAATGTTAATTACATTATGCCCTGATTATTTTTATCTAAAGTACCTACGCGATGACTATTCCATTAATTAGTAGGTACGTCATAAAACGTTGATTAAATATCCAATAGAAGTCCAATATTCAAGTTTCATTAGAATAGATTACAAACTTGTCAACAATGTTTATAAGTATCTTTTGGAATTAATAATGTCTTAATTTTGATAAAACCCGTTCCCATTTTATGAAATACAATATGAATAATTCCAAAAACTTTCCAGTGAGTCCGTCATTTATCTCACAACTAGGTAAATCGAACTTACATTCTTATACCGCACAGATAATAATAACTTCTAAGAAATGACTACATTCCTATCCCAACATTCAACAATCTCATCAACTTTATTCGTTTCAAGGAATCTAAAAGATCACGATGGCAGTTAATATTTGTAAAAGGCGTTAACTTCTAATGAACTTTTTACCCCTAACTCTTAAACTATCCAAATTTGCCCAAGTTCAACTCACCGATAAGCCTCCCTAGGCCTCTCAACTTTGTCCCAATGACAAACAACTGAAACCGGTGAACTTTCTAAGAGGTTTAATACAACTCTTTATGTTGTTCTAATAGATTCCCAAATCTTTGCAAAAGATTTCAAGAAAAGCCTCTTTCGTATCCTTTGCATATCTGAGCATCCTTATGTTCGTTTAAGGAAAAACATTATTAGAAATACAGATTATTATGTAGGACGTCAGTTTGACAAAGGACAGTGTTGACGAAATAACAAATTGTATTTGAATTTATTAACCTATATTTTATCGATTTTAGATTATCTAACTATAACCAACAATGTTATCGGTATATGAACCGATAAAAGCAATTGTCTTGTTATGTTTATTGTTTCAAATTAAATGTTAAATGGATTTTTTATCTGTAACATCAAATCATACGTTAGATATAAGTAATCTGGGAAGTCTAACTTTATACAATTTAATTTTAAACTCGACTACGTAAGTCTTCTTTGAATCATAAATGTTCACGTGTGTTTACTTTAGCCACCACAGCGTCTCTATGACAACATTCCATCCTGGAGAAATAGTTTGCAGACTTCAAAGTTGCCAACTTGTAGATTAAATGAGATAAGAGATTAAATTCACCTCTCGTGTATCTTTACTTGAGATTGCGTGCTTTTGAAGGTAAATATTTAGATAAAGGCATGTGGCAAAAAGGTCAAACTGACGAAGTTTGTCGTGGAAACAGTGATTTACTAAATGACAGTTTTTGTGTAAGTTGCGGTTATGTCCTTACAGTTTTAGCGCAAAAACAAAGGCAGCACAAGCGTAGTGGATCAGGATCCAGTAAAAACATAGTTACAACAGTAATTTCGTTTCGCGTTCCTTAGTTCATCTAAGAAGGTGGAACGGAAGGCAGTGTAAACGAGTTGGCGTATTACTCGGAACCCTCGCACTGGCCACTACTGGTAGCGTACACGGCTAAAATGGAACGAGCGGCCACTTCCATCTTATGTATCTTATTTATTTATTTATTTATATAAGGTTCTCCAACGACTTATTCACTAATAATATATTACATAAAAGAACTTATATATCTAGTAGTATGGTGAATTTGTCACTTAAAGAAGTACACAGCTTAAACATTAATCAAAAAGTGCATACAAATTATGAGACCTATTTCAAAGTGCGTTAAAGTAATAATAAAAAGGAGATTACAATCATAAAATAAATAAGACCTACTTTACCATAGAAAGACAATATTAAAGAAAATACATCAGATTTACTTAATTAAATAATTAATAATAGATACTATAATTAAATTTTATGAATGTGTGATTATTATATCAAAATGTTATGGATGGTTGGGGGACATAATATTTTTACGGAATTGGTAAAAAGTGTCAGCAAAGTGCAGCATTATCGTGTATATACTTGGATTTCCGTACTTAAGTGGCGATGGGCCAAGGAACGTACTGGGACAAGGAACTAGAAACGTATCGAGTATCACTGAAAGTAAACAATTTTTATGAAACATTCAACACATAGTTTTATTAATGAGCTTGGATATTGTCTGTTATTTAACAGAAACTATGAACGTGCAAGTTTTTTCCAATTTTTTTAGTTCCAGTACACCGCACGTCAGTAGCTTTCATAAAGTTTTTGCTTTGATATGAGGCCGTCGCATTTTATAACCAAACGTGTCACGTTTTGCACTGTAACCGTTTTTGTTTGAATTAGTGTCGCACTAACGTGTGTGCCGCGACTAGAATATTTTATACAGAGACTACATTTAGTAGAGCAAAGTGCGATAATATCAGAGGTCCGTATCAGCGCAGTGCACTTGCAACTTCTAACTTAGTTAAAATTAACCCGGGGTCGCTCCAGCTTCAGCGCTAAGGATGCAAACCAAATTGTATTACGACTCGCAAAGCTAAAACTGACGAGTATGAATCGCTTGTAATTATGATCAACTCAAGGAGGTAATTTATAAATCCACTCAGGTAAATATTCTGCAGACATTAATCATTCTGACTTATCACCATTATACGCAAATAAGGACAGAAACAAAAATACTGTACGCCTTACTTGTATCATTATGCAGTAAAAAATACGATCATTAATAAAGTAATTTTCTCTAGTTCCATATTGGCTGCTTAATGTATTTTCAAAGCAAAAGCACGCAACATTAACATTGTAAATGATGTGCAGATGCACTCACGATTCCGCGAAGCTGCGCCGAGCGTCGATCTTGAACGCATTACTCGATTCTACAACTCGGATAAAAATCATCTCCATACAATCTTACTAGAACCACCCAAATCCTGTAAATCTTGGCCAAACTAACTGCGAATTGTGAAGACGAAAGTCAGAAAATAAGGGACGCCGAAGGTGTTGATCCGACTAAATCCGCACCCACACCGACACAGCGCTACAGTTCGTTTACCCGCCGACCGAATGGAGGAAGATGGTTAATGAGAAAATGATACCACGAGGAGGAAACGACCCTTAGCCCTGACGACTCCCAGCCACTCTATAATAAATCTTATCGAAACATTTTATTCGGAATTGAAAAGATGATTGAAAATCAGAAGAAATAAAAAAGAAACTCCAAACTAAAAAACTTCTCACGACTTTCTGATACACGGTTGCTGCACAAATAGAGTTGCGTGTTGTTGTGCATACGTAGACTATACAACCGCCCAAAAAACTCTCAGACACAGGTAGGTACATCAAGGTCACTTTATATCGCTGAATATCGCTTGTAAACCGCATCTCGTAATTCTATTTCTATGCGTGTGCAGTGGTCAAGCCATCCCGTGTTATGTTGCAAAATTAAGAGGATTGCCTTGACGGGCTGCGGCTAGTAATAAATGGAGACGATTTAGTTCGTTCGGGATGCCGTTTGGTAGCATGCGATGCGGTCACTCAACCGGCTCTAAAGCCCGTTACGTCAGCGGCCGCATGCCACAATTAGATCACATACGAGACTTGCAATGACTAGACCAGACACCAATCGTCGATAGATATGTTTTAGTACCGTTAAGACTGGCTTTTTGCATCAACTGTTACGGCATTCCTATGATTTTCTTAGGCGTTAGTTGCCGTAAACACATGCGTAATGTCTGTTTACTGGACTCACTTCTTGATGGCTATCATCAGACGCAAGAACGTGTTTTGAATGATGTACGTGAATGTTTTTTTTATATTTAAATACTGGCTTAATTTGAGAGACATGCCACTGGCACTGATAACTTAAAACTTGTAACTTAATTATTCCTTGATTTAGAAAACTCTACGAATAATTTAAGTGCTTGTTTGAGTTAGTGTAATGTTAACGAGCAAAATTTAAAATGCAATTTAAAGTTTAAGTACAAACAAGTTGCTTAACATTCCCTTTGGTAAGTCTGAATCTCGCAATGTAGTTTGTGGTCGGTCCATTCTAAGTTGCTCCTTCTTTGTTAAGTATTCGTAAAACTCGGCAGGATAATTGGCTCTATATTTAGATTGAACAGACTACAGATAAAACATTGTTAATTTCCTAGAATTACGCTAACAATGTTGTAGAAACAAGGGACGCCAAATACATAATTTACGACCGATTTCTTATGTTCGCAACATGACACATACAATCCAATATACGTTTCAATTATTTGCTCTCGCAGCGATAGTCCAATAAAGTGGCAGAAAATCTTATCAAAGACAATGGCGTCTCGCCGACGACTCACTACGACCCTCTACGCATAGACTAGGTATTGCAATAAATGGTAATTGATTGTATCAAGATACTGGGTGTCTGTGCACGTTGAGTGACGTCATGTCCTGTCCGCTGGCATGCACTTGATCGCCAGTCGTCTTGTACTGGTTTTACACGCATCAAGTAAAGTCCACTTTGTATAAGTTCAAAACTTCCCACAGTCATACTTTAAAAAAGTTAAGTAAAAACTTCACAATACATGACCTACTATTCATTGAATATTTTTTTAAAGCATGAATGAAATAAATTCAGCGTATAAATTGTAATGATCTTCAAATAAGTTATTATTCATTTATTCAGGGCTGTGAATCAATGTATTCATGTTTCGGTAATCGCCAATCGAAATAGCGTAATACTTTAAAAGTGCGACAATTTGAATATCAGGTATCTGGTGAATGAAATATTACAATGTCAAAGTATTTTTTATAATATAGATGAGATAAATGTTAACAAAGGCGGTGACTAGAGGACGGTGATTACAAAGCGTCGATAGGTAGGAACATGGAGAGTCTCCGGTGCAGGGCGCTCGTCTCGAGGACCAATACTCGATGGGCCCTCAATACGGACTTACTCCGACCGAGCCCGCGCTACATCAGCTAATACCTAACATTATGTCAACGTTATATGAATATTGTGTCTTCGTGATAATATCAATTAAGAAGCGATAAAACTATTGTGGCGCAGCGCTCAGTCGGCCACGCTACGACTGAGAACAGAACGATAAAAGAAAATGGATAACTTCTGCCACAATATGGGCTTAACTCGTTATGCTGTCCACTTAAAGTCAACAGGTGCGAATGTGCGACCCTTTGCGGGTACCGCTCACCTCGTAAAGGAAAAGCCCGAACAATCTTATTAAAAGAAATACCTTTGGAAAGTTGCCATAAAGCTATCCGACTAACTAAGAACACCGTCGGTTTGTTAAACTAGACGATAATTTAGTAGATACACCCGTCCTTTGTATTCTATTCACTGATTTATCGCACACATATTTAGCAGGTTGCATGCCTGTACAGCTTATCTGAAACAGCCGAGTCGGCTCCGCAACAAACATTTATCTAGAAAATTTATCTAGACATACCCTTACCGAGCGAAAACATAGTTAGGACGCCGTTCTAAATACTCGTCTAAAGAATGTCCAATAATATTGCGGGGTTTCAATATTATTAATTGAAGCTATTATCTGCATCGGTGCTTCAATTAATTCCTATGTACTGAAAGAACTTCGTCGTTCTATGCATCTCTATCTGCGCTATATGAGGTTACATATCTACTATCAAAGGTTATGTAGTCAGTGAGCCAATTTAGGAAAACTATGAGGAATGTATTGGTCCTACGTACTACGTCATAGTTTTTAATTAAATATGTTTGATACCTACTATTTACGGATAACATTTAATAGTTTTTTTTTCCGTAATATTTTTACCTTATACCTATTTTTAGTGTTTCAATGCGACTGATCTGATCGGATTGTATTTTCATCTTGTTTTAGTAAAATATCTCGGTCGTAAACTCTTGATTATTGATGTTAAAGATCTTGCTAGTATAGTATAGTAGTAGTAGATAGTAGGTTCTTTTTTAACAATTTTAAGGTGTTATGTCTACGTAACACCTTAGTTAGTCATCTGATTTGTAGCTTTATCGGTTTCAGCCCTCAGACTAAACCGGTTTATTTTTACAACACAGTAATATCTTTATCAAGTCTAAATAGTTAGCAGGCTGCAGTTCCAGTGGCAGCTCACAATAAGAAACACAAGTACAAGAATAAAAGTTCAAAATGAGTTTCAAGATGAATAGGTAAGAAAATGAATAGCGGTCGCGCGTATGACGCAGCAGGCCGCGGGTAGCAACTAGGCGTTCTCATGACAAATATCCTCGATGCAATGAGTTGGCCGGTCTGTGGCTCCGCGCAATTCTACACATGCAGCCACGGAGCCATTGTCTGCGAACAAAGAGCCGCATCACACTATGAAGAGGATCCAAGAACCGAGAACTTCGAGGAGGAACTTAAAAAACTTGAATGGAAATATTTCGTCCGCATTTTCTTCGTAAATAAAAGACTAAGTACAGGTTGGCGAGCTTCATATGCACTCCATATTTTTATTATCTGCTCGTCGATTGGATGTTCTATGCGCTACCTATTCTCCTATTCTTTGAATGGTTTTATGGTTTTGCTGTACACGGGAAAACCCGTGTGGTATTTTTATTGAAACATGACTAACCATATTAACCTACTGCTTTAATTTGTATTTGATGACGTGGCGTTATTTTTAATCTAACTACGACTTGAATAATTAATTTGTTATCATGAATATTTGTATGCTGCATCACATTTTTTAAATAAAAGCTTATCTAACACGACAAAAGGTACGTCTCTTACCTACAAGTTAAGTCTCCTACAAAAGAGCTCATCAGACATGTACGCACAAACGCACATGACATCTTACACGGCATTCGTCTCCCCATCCCATCCTTTTATCAGAGGTAGACTAGAGAGGATTATACTAAATGGATGTGCAGTGCCATCCTTACTCTCTACATCATACTGAGATCACCAATCTGCCTGCCAAGCTAGGATTATGACATTATCCCCCAAGATCGTTCGTCGAGATCTATGGGGGGGCCTAACAGACGAGTACCCATGTGTGTAGGTATGTGTCGTTCCGTAAGTGGCTCCTCAAAGGGCGGCACATTTACTCCCATGCTCAGTTGCTCAGTTAAAGTGGTATCTCACTTATCGGGTTCCACACTTAGCTTAGTAAGTGTTTGTCTTAGTAATAGTAGTGGAATAGTAGCTTTAAAATAATACATGAAATAAATAAAAATAAAAATCATTTATTTCAGACAAAAAGTCCAGAGGCAAGGCAAGGTTGTTAGTAACAAGAATTTTGCTTATTTCTAATTTTAATAATACATTATCAGTAGGTACGTTAGTTAGCCATTACAACAATAATAAATTCATTTATTTCAGAACCAGTCCATATGCATACATTGTGACATTAAAAATATTAGATAAAATAAGAATTAATTTAATGATTACAAAAAAGATAAAACATTACAAAATTCATAAATAAAAACACAAAAAATAAAAATATATAATAACAAAAAAATTAAAATACCAGAACACTCAGAAAGTATTGCGAAAAAAAGTTAAATTATCGTGTCTCATAAAAAAATGGATCTGCACCGGGAACATTTTCGAGCTATGATTTATTACGATTTCAAGTGTCGCCTAAAACCGGACGAATCGTACGATAGACTTCAAATGGCATTCATGGATGAAGGCCTTTCTAAGACAACCGTGTATCGTTGGTATAACGAATTCAAGCGCGGTCGACTAACTTTGGGGGATGAAGAAAGAAGTGGTCACCCTTTAATGGCTGTTACGGAAGAAATCGTGCTAGTAGTGAAAAATTTAATCCATGACAATAGGCGATCCATCCAAGAGATTCAGCACATACTGCTGGTTGAATCTGGAAGCCTTCACGAAATTCTGCACGTGCATCTTCGCGTGAGGAGGATAGTTTCACGCTGGGTGCCGCATAACCTCACCTATGCTTAAAAGTAGGCCCGAGTGGAATGGTGCCGTGATATGATAAACAAATTTGAAGCAGGCTCGTCTCGGCGTGTATACGACATCATTAGAAGTGATGAGTCTTGGATTTATCAATACGATCCGCCAGTGCATACGAAACGAACGAAGCGCCAGTTGACGGTTTGAGTGTTTCAAAACGAATCAACGCCTACCAAAGTGAAGCGATCTAGAAGCGGGGGCAAGATTTTGATCGCGAGTTTTTTTTTAATTTGACTGCCTACTTGGTGTCAATTCAAACACAGGGCTCCGCAGGCTACTGCTCCACCACGACAACGCGCCTTCGCACACCGCGTTCAAAACGAGGGCTTCCTGGACAGCACGCCTGATCTAGCACCGTGTGACTTCTTTTATTCCCGAAAATGAAAAATCAGCTCAAAGGGACACAATTTTCGTCTCCGGAAGATGCCCCGCTGTCAGCGTTCAAGCAGGCTGTAAACGAGGCGTCTGTGGCGAACTGGAAAAAGTGTTTCGAAAACTGACGCTCAGACGCATGAAACTTTGTATAGAGGCTACTGGAGAGTACTTTGAAAAGATTTAATAAAAAAATATTTTTGCAAAACTTTCTGAGTGACTCACGTACACTATAATATGTTTCATCTTAGTCTAAATTTAGGTTATTATGTAAAGTTGGAACAACGACAAAAATCATCATTATTCATTAAAAATCATAATACCTTATATACCCGTAAATGGCACATTTTGACGCGTTTGCAGTTGAAACTAAATCCAATTATATGTACACTTACTTATTAACCAACTAATATAGTACAGTCAATTAAGCTAATTGATATACAGGCAAAAATTGACAGGTCTTCCATCTTTCCACTACACTGGCAGTATTAATTTTGAAACACCTACTTTAAAAAAACAAAGAATGGAGTATACAACAAGAGCACAAGAATGCTGTGAATACAGCTTTGTTTAAAAGTTGCTTCAACATAAAGTTAGCTGCCTGTATACCAAATAGCTTGTTCGACTATACCAAGTGTAAATAGTTACTAACATATTTTTAACTAAATAAACTGTAATTTTCCCCATACGTGATCATACATTACATACGCGTTCATAGTTTGTATCTACGTAAGTTTAAAAACCTTTAGGCATAAATTATGTAAGGTTTCACAAAGATTAACTGAAAATACCAAGTAATCCACAAAAACAAAATTATCACTAAGAAATTCTGAGGTAGCTAACGAACTATAAGTTTCAAACAAAATTGAACTAAAGTTTGCAGGTTTCTTGAAGTGATTGCATTCTGAAAAATACAGTCGTAAGTTGGAAACACGTAATTATATCTTGATTTTGAGCATTATTTTATCATATCATACATACGCGTATACGCGTTCATAGTTTGTATCTACGTAAGTTTAAAAACCTTTAGGCATAAATTATGTAAGGATTCACAAAGATTAACTGAAAATACCAAGTAATCCACAAAAACAAAATTATCACTAACAATTTCTGCGGTAGCTAACGAACTGTAAGTTTCAAACAAAGTTGAACTAAAGTTTGCAAGTTTCTTGAAGTGATTGCATTCTGAAAAATACAGTCGTAAGTTGGAAACACGTAATTATATCTTGATTTTGAGCATTATCTTATCATACCAAGTAGGGCTGAGATTGCGAATAAATATTGAATGGCCGAACGATCAATGCACATCAAGAGAGATTGAGAATCCAACTTGTAGAGGACGACAAACTTAAGATAGTCGTTACGAATAGTCAGTCAAATGTGTTTATATTGTTATATCAGACTCTTCTGTAATTTTCATTTGTGGTTTTTGAATAATCAAATCAAATGTTTATTATATTAACTAATATGATATTTATATTTATTTATTTCATTATTTATGTGCACACAGTAAAATATGTTGAGATACAATTTAATTACAATAATTAGAGAGGTTTCTTACTATTTTATATTGCAATTTTTAAGTAGCAAGTAGTTTCAAAAGATTCTTTATGAGTAAAGAAGGTGCCAACTGTTCAGTGACCATGTCAAAACCTGAAATTGTGTAACAGAAAATGAGCGAGTTTGATCAATACAATTTGTAATTATATGGTCAGATAGCCCGAACTATAATAATAATAATAAGCCCCCTAAAATCCTACCGTACGTCCAAGCTGAACACCTGGCTACGTGGGGGGCGGACACGCGTACTGTACAACTGTACAAAAAACTTATGCGGCTAGCAAGGACAGGTAACCCTTTATGGAGATGAGTAATAAGAGAGTATATAATTTACGGTCGCTTCCCGGGGAGCGCTGGAGCGCATCTGGAGCCGATGCTAGGTGCTACAGCATGCGAACCATCAGCGGTAAGGGGTTGAGCAAGCGGGCTCCCACCGACAAATATGTTACAGCAGGACGTAGTGAGTTGAACAGGCGGGCTCACTACGTAGAAGCTACAGGCGATTCCACGGGCGATGATACTATTTAATTATTTTCATCCATTCCTTCTACTCGCCCCTCCTACATGACAAGAAGAACAGCTAGCTTGTCCACCACCAGCACGCTTGTTAGTGTTGTGCAAGAAGTCAAACTTGACTCTGAGCCTGCCCCCACTACAAGCGTCCCAAGTACGCGCATTCGATGGACACCTGAAATGAATAAGTTCACGCTGCGCACTTATCTTCAATTGACCGCACTAGATACAGACCGAAAAACTTACCTTGAACCGCTCCACCTAAAATTTATAGAAAAATACCCGAACATGCAGGTTAGTCGACAGAAAATAGGAGACCAACGTAGAGCTATAATAAACAATGAATTACTGCCACAAAAAAACTATACAGGAGATACGAAACGACGTTAAAGAAGAATTACATCTTCTACAATTAAATAATTCCATTCAACAGTCACAAAATTCTATGGACCATATACAACAAACACTTACACCCACACAATTTACCCAAATGCAACCTAGAATCCCAGAAACACATAATACTAAAAATAGAACACAGACTCGAATGAGATGGACCAATGAACAGAATGAAGCTATAATGCAATCTTATTATCGAGTAACAGATTTAGGTAGAAACGAAACAGTTTATAGAAGACGCATGTTTGATGATTTTATCAACAGTTTTCCTGCACTTGTTCATCTAAGCGAACAACGAATAGCGGATCAAAGGAGAGCAATTATAAACAATAAATATGTCACTACTGACAGATTAAAATCATTAAAACTAGAAGTATCTGCAGAATTACGACTAGATAATCTTAACTGTAGCAACTTCACAAGTGAAACGACGATGGTAAATCCAAACCAGAACAGTAATTCTGAACCTCAATTTATAAACAGCACTGAAATTAACTCCACCCAAGAACCTACACTTACAGTAAATCATACTGAAATTAACTTTGCTGAAGAAATTCTACCTAACCAACAAGCCAACTTAGATAGGGACGCATTAATGGATGACCCGTTCCAACAAGCATTCCAATATTATAAAGATACTAGCCCTACAAATAGAATTTTTATACCTAAACAAAAACCTTCTAAAAAACTTGCCTGAATTGTCAGCTACCTAAACAAAATCATTTTACCTGAAAACGTTAATAAAGAAAATGACTTCTACACTTTACAGATTACCATATATTGTGCAGCATGGACCGCGGCAAAAGTTAACGGAGCAAAAATGAACCTTCAACCAAGAGAAGTCACCCAAAGGGCAAAAAAAGAATATAAACCTAACTGGGAGACACGACTGGAACGAAAATTAAATGATTTACGATCAAAGATAGCTAGAATGACCCAATTCATCAATGGCAATAGAAGTAGGAAAATAATTAATCACGTTTACAAGAAAATAGAACAATATAAAATTCACACTGTTCATGAAGAACCAAATACACAAGCAGCTCACACATTAGACACACTTAAGCAAAAACTGTCAGTCGTAACAGGCCGACTGCAACGATACAAGGCATGTACCCAAAGAAAATTACAAAACGCTCAATTCACCCACAATGAAAAACTTTTCTACCGCAATATTAGACAGGCAACATCTAACGTTCAGGATAACAGCCAAAATGACGGTGATCATAACAACCCTGACTCAGAGATATTACAAAACTTCTGGGCAGGAATTTGGGAACAACCAGTCGAACATAATGCCCAAGCAGATTGCATGCAAACAGAACTGATCAACAGCCAAAAAAATATTCAAGCAATGACATTTGACCGCATATCCCCAGAAATTTTCCATTAAGTACTTTCTCGTTTACATAACTGGAAAGGACCAGGTTCAGATAAAATTCATAGTTATTGGTACAAAAAATTTACATCTATCCATAGTTTTCTATATAATCACATAAATACATCCATATCCAGGACCCTAAAACAATACCACCCTACATAACTTCAGGTACAACTTTTATGATACCTAAAGATCGTAGTGATCTCTCAAATCCAGCAAAATATCGACCTATAACATGCTTGCATCATTACATCTTGTATTTCTGAACTAATATATCAACACATAGACACTAAAAATATCTTAGCTGAACAGCAGAAAGGATGCCGTAAATTCAGCCAAGGTTGCAAGGAACAATTAATCATAGATTCAGTAATTCTCAAAAACGTTCAAAAATCCAAAAGCGATCTGTTTAGCATGTATATTGACTACAAAAAAGCTTACGACTCTGTACCCCATTCGTGGCTTGTAAAAATTTTAGAGATATACAAAATACATCCAACTATAGTAACATTCCTAAGGGCCACGATGACGTCATGGACCACTGTCCTAAGACTAACTTCCCCTACTAAAACATTAGAAACCAGCCCAATAAAAATTCAGAGAGGGATCTTTCAGGGAGATGCTTTAAGCCCACTGTGGTTCTGTCTTGCTCTAAATCCCCTATCGAATATATTAAACGCAACTACTTTAGGAATTCCACTAAAACATTCAAGTATCGAAGTACTGAGATTCATAAAATAGAATTAAATCATCTGTTGTATATGGATGACATCAAACTATACGCCAAAAGTGAGACGCAACTCTATGAATTAGCAAACTTGACAGAACATTTCTCAAACGACATTAAAATTGAATTTGGCATCGATAAATGTAAAATGAATTCAATTAGAGCAGGACAAAATTACCAACACCAATACACACTAGGTACAAGAGAACAGATAGAACCATTGGAAGAACAAGACAGTTATAAATACCTAGGCTACACACAATCACGACAGATATACTACAAAGAAACGAAACAAACATTAACACTTCAATTTCAACACAGACTGAACACAATTCTGAAAACGCAACTATATTCTCGAAATACTATCAAAGCGATTAACACCTTCGCCATACCGGTTCTCACATATTCTTTTGGGATTATCAATTGGACCAAAACCGACCTGAAAAACCTTCAACGAAAAGTCAATACCACAATGACCAAATTTCGCAAACACCACCCACGATCCTGTTTTCAGGGATTAACACTGCCACGAAAAGAAGGAGGTAGAGGACTAACTGACATTCTAAAGCTACACAATAGACAGATAAAAGCACTTCGATAATTCTTTTTTTCCAAAACCGAAACTTCTATTCTTCACATTATGATAACGTATAACGACCAAAACTTCACACCCCTAAATTTAAAAGATACATTTGAACAGAGAAATGAAAAAGCAATCAACGACAAAATTAAGCTTTTAGAATGGACCCAGAAATCTCTACACGGAAGACACCGCCCAGACTTAAACCACATAAATGTCGACAAAGAAGCGTCGAACGCGTGGCTAAATCGAGGTAAACTCTTCCCAGAGACTGAAGGGTTTATGCTTGCCATACAGGATCAGGTTATTGAAACCAAAAACTATAGAAAGTTTATCATAAAGAATTTAAATAATGACGCATGTAGGAAATGCAGTAGTTCTCCAGAAACGATCCAGCATATCACAGGCGCGTGCAAGTCGATAGCCCAAACAGATAAACACAGACACGACCAAGTAGCCAACATTATACACCAAAAATTAGCACACAAGTTCAAACTTATAGATTCCGTTACACCATACTACAAATACAATCCAGAAACTGTATTAGAGAACCCCTCAACAAAATTATACTTTGACCGCGCCATTCTTACCGATCGAACTATCCATTTCAATAGACCAGATATTACACTTATTAATAAGTTAAACAAAACTGGATATTTAATAGATATTGCTATACCAAATACACATAACTTGCAAACAACAATAGCAGAAAAACTGAGCAAATACACTGAATTAAAAGATGAAGTAGCCAGACTTTGGCATTTGCAAATAGTTACAATAGTACCAATAGTATTGTCTACAACAGGAGTAATACCGAAACAACTTCACCAATCCCTTAATTCCCTTAACTTACCTCCAAATACTTACCATCTGCTTCAGAACGCAGCGATACTAAACACATGCAGACTCGTGCGAAAGTTTCTGCAATGTGACTCAGAAAACCCACATCAAACCATTTCTCTACCATCTTCTGTGCAATCTTCTGCACGTGACCACACTTAATCCAACTGATAATCACTTGGCCTAGGCCCGTGTTATTAGCGTTTTCCGGCTAGCCGAGAATATAAAATAAATGTCAAAATAATAATAATATCTATTTATTCAAAAATTACAAGGCTTAAGAATATGCACAGTTTTGCTTAAATGTAAATTATATTCCTAAGACTTACGTGCATGAACTGTAATCCTGTGTTTGAGGCAAGAAGAGCTAAAATAATCTATAAAAGTTAATAAATAATCAAAAGTTGACAATAGACAAATAATTAGATAAATCTTGAGTAGCTTAACTCTTAGTTTCTAAGTTTGATGAATACTTAACATATGTGAATATTTATTTTAACACAGTTTTCTTCTTCATTCTCTGTTTCGGACATACTTCGGAGAGCATCATTGAGAGTTCTCTTACAATTTGTGTGGTTCATGGAATAAATATTTGCTTTCGAGTTTAGTCTATTATAGAGGAGAGGACCGAGGTACAGGTAAAATTTGGATATAAAAGTATGTTTAGTTATAATTTGTGGACAAACTATATCTTTACGTCTTTTATTAGTATATTCTGTACTGTAAGGTAAAGCTGTGTGTTGTTTTAATACAATGCCCATTATAAATAACTGTCGAACTGTTAATACTTCACAAGATTTGTATAGTAGGTTAGGCTATATATTCTGTTTTAATTATTTATTGAATACTGGTAAGTGTTTACTTTCTAAAGCACTTGGCGTTTGTTAAGCGTAGGCATTAACGTAGTGCAGACGCCGCGTAGGAGAATGTGCTACGGCGTAGAGGCTGCGTAGCACAGGCGTTGGAGCAAACATTGCTCAACGCCGCGTAGCAGAAGCGTAGACGCAGCGAATACATTGCGTAGAAGGCGCGGACGCTTACTTACTTATGTTAGTTCCGCAATCGATACCGATGAGTTGTCTAAGATACCCTTGGAATGGGCGTTGGCCTACGTTAGTAATGCCTTGTCGGAATTCATTTTTAAAGATAACCATGAGTTGAGTCACTTCGTGTTAAGAACTAATATTATGCCTTATCTGGTTAACAAACCTGAAAAAAGTTTGTTTGAGTCGCGCCGTGCAAAAAAAAATGGTCTTACACAACAAAAAAAACCTCAATACACAAGTCATTGACCCTTAAGAGTATCACACTAGTATTATTATAGAGAAGTAGAAAGCCAGATCGTTTAACATGTGGGAATAAGACGCGGGAGCCGGATCTCAAGACAGCACTTAAACCCAGCCATTGATAACTGAAGCTCTGACCCTTGTTCTCTTATCATGCGAGTACCTATAGGTACCTACAACATGCAAGGTCGATCAACCTGACGACCAATTCCACCCAATTGTGCTAAAATTTATTTTGCTCTCATGATTCAACAGATTCACAAGGTTGGCCCAATTTTAGCAATAAACAGTAGAATTAATATATTTGGAACGTTTTGTTTAAGTGTAATTCTGTTTATGTTGGTATTGGGTTAAAGTAAAAGTTTTTTGTCTTTGGAACTGTGTTTCTTTCTTTGCTACCGACCTCCGAAATTAAACTATTTTATCCAGTCGGTACATAGTTATCTTTTTTTAAGATTTTTATTTTTCATTATCTAAGTATCTTACTTATCTTTTAGTTTTGGTACCGACCCTACACCAATTCGTAGGTATACCACTACTTACTATGTAAACAACAATCACAGGAAGTATCTTGATGATGTTCTACATCATCAAGATACACAAAGTGGATTAAATACGTCTTATTGAAGCTAACGGAAAAACTAACAAAGCAAAGATAATAAAATTTATACGGGGGCCATTCAAGTATCACGTAAGCACTTCAGGGGCGCGGGGGGTCTTTGCTATGCCTATTTTTGATGACATGGGGATGGGGGAGTCTGACAAAATTTTGTCGATTTTGGTTTGAACACATATGGCAAGCCTACTTGTCTATGAATGGCTCGAAGAAAACGATGGCGATATTAGAAAATCACACGAAAGTGAGCAGACACGCAACATTGAGCAGCAAACATCTAATGTCATCGAAGACTTCGAGTCATGGATTCGTATGTCATGGACTGAAGACTGTTAATTTGAATTAATTTAACAAAATTTTAAAAGAAGTTTGTTTTGTTCGATCATTTATAAAGATTATAATAATTGAATACCATCTCAATGAAATTTGCTAAAATAAATATTATATGCGTTAAAGTCCTCTCTTCCAAGCCTATTCCTTATTTCTAGACTTATAACTGCTGCTCATGAATCAATAAATAAAGCAGAACACATTGAAAAATGCATGTATCAATGTTTACGTGAGCATGGGAGGGAGGGTAACAGCTTTGCTTAATTTTGCTGATGAGAGGGAGGGGTGTTAATAATTGCAAAAAATCTGCTTACGTAATACTAAGGCATAACCTATCCCTTAAAAAAAATCGAAATCGATAAACATTTACCGTATGTATGAGTTGAGGACCTCCTCCTTTTGAAGTCAGTTAAAATAGACCCATTAATCGTATACTTACAAGTAGAATGCAATAAATGTGAGCTAAATTGTTGCTTATGGGACATAAAGCAAGTTTATAATAGACCTAACCAACTACAAAGTAAAACGTAGTACATTTTAATGAGCCGTGGTTAGTGCTTCTCATCTGGGTGTACAAGGCAGCACAACAACTTCACCTCTGTACGGCTCGACATAATGGCGGCTGGGCCTGGCTTGCTCTCAATCCTAGCAAACACACGGATCGCGCCTAAAGTGGTCCTATTTTAGGCACATTAACCGCGGACTACAGCGTTAGAAATAAAAACATAGCCGGTTTTTGCCGAGGATCGATTGTCTAATGAGTCACAGTCGACATGGGACTGCACTTGGCGTCCCTGCTTCACCCGTGATGGATGACAAATCGCTTTTAGATCCCACGCTACGATGTTTACGCTAGCCCTCCTGAATGACTTACGATTTAAATGCTCTTTCCACCCGATCTCGGCGAAATGGATCCCATTTTCTTTTTTTATAGAACACATTAAAGAAGATCTTATCGCGCAATAGGTCTCTCCTATACATTTGTTTATCACGAAAGGAAAATTTACTGGTCACAGATCTATTAGATTATCTACATAAAATACTACATCTAAGCACTTACGTATAAGTAGATTTTATATTAGCTATGGTCAGCCAGCTGTCGTTACCCAGTATAATATTATCTTCAATTTAAATCGAATCAAGTGGGCTCGACTTTTTATTTCTAAGAAGAACAATCAGTACCTAACCGTCATTAAAATTGTTGTGATCAGGTAGTAAGACCGTTAAATTATAAAAGCAATTTAATATTTCAAAATGAAATGATGTCATGGCATTGCAATTCATTTAAAATTGTTAAGGCTCTTTGTGAAGCTAGTTTCCGAAGAATTTATTGCGTATTTGTTGCTTCTCCGAACGAAGCGCTTAAGGATGAACATGTTATGTATTGTACGTCATAATCAGAAACCTAGTAAATGCAAGAAGTAAGCGAAAGCGTAAGCACACAGTTATTTATATATTTACTGCTACAAAAGTATATTTTAGAAAACCTGTAGAGAATAAATATCATGATTACTAGAAAACAAATCCATGAAGGCCGTTTTAAATATCCATCACGATGATTCAGCTATTTTCGTCACAGACAGGTGCAGTCCACTTTAATTATAACTTGTTAATATGTTTTACGAGCATTCGATAACCACGTTTACGGCACCTAGTAGGACGCAGAGGGCATTGCCTCTCAAGGACTTTGAATATTTTTTACTTGTACCGGGCTTGCTTTTAGCACGCTACGTCATTGTGGGTGGACTTTTGATTGTTGTGACGGATGTAAAGCCAATAACCTTCCATTGTACTTCTAGTTTTGACTAACTCAAAAGAATGAAGAATTAAAGCCACGGTTCTAATTAGTCCGCTGTAGTCTTTCTACTTGCGCTGAAGTACGTGCAGTCGGTAAGTCAGTCGTGTAGAGAGAACAATGCACCCACGTTGCAATGCCACCCGCAAGGACTTTCTTTCCAACGTTTGACACAGATACAACACAAAGAAAACGTCATTTGCAACTGGCTAAAGGATCCTATTCTAGTATATTTTTCGCGAAATAGCTTTTTCCGAGTATTGTGATAGTCATTTAACAAAACAAGCGCCATTCAAAAACCTTTACAGTCTCTAACAGTCATTATAACTTGGATAGATATCATATTTTTTGCGTGTTTTCGATCCAAACTTACAAGTTTGGGACATAAATAAAGGTCTAACATTCCTCAGTAGTACGAATAAATGTATTAAAGCAATGGGACTTACAGAACCCAAAAATGAACGTGACAGTCGTATTTCTGTAATCACATTAGGTAACGTGGAATTTGTAGAATGTTGTTAGGGTAGGCACTACAAACTTCCTTCAGCTACCAAGTGCGGAATTCAATAAAAGGGCCGAGAACAAAAAAGCGGGTTTTCTGTTTGGTAAAGTGAGAATTATACGTTCCCAAAAATAAAGAAAAAAACTACAAGCCTGTGTAAAGTAGGGATCCCTCTGCTGTAACTTTTCTTCGAGGATAAGGGAATTACTTACGTCCAACAAGGGGAAAACAAACTACAAAAACGACATAACATGTTGTGTTCGACACTACCCTTTTTTGTGATGTAGGTACTGGAAGACTTGAATATCGGCATAACTTACAAGATACAACTAAACTTAATAGCTTGGACTACTGAAATGTCAAAATGTCTGTAATGTCATAACCGTGAGGGCATTGGTACATTACAGTAATTAAACGAGCACTTTAATAAATTGCAAGTAAACAAACCACATGCATCAACTACCTATACCCTTTAGTCGCGTTACATTTCCAATTCGTATGTTTGTTTTATAGGAAAACTTTCACAAATTGTCAGATCAATATTTCAAAATCCCTGGCATCGGACCCATAAACTGTAAAGTTCACACAGTTCCACAAACTGGAAAGAGGGAAAAATCTCACAAAAACTGTGTGCAAACTCGAATTAAATAGTCGTATCTCTCTTGTGACAGTGGGAATCCATCAGCGGTCTCGATTGGAACGATAACCGTACCCCGCTCGCCCCACACCCCACATCGAAAAATAAATCGTAATTTGATAGAACCCTCTAGTGCAGGCACTTTGGCCTAGTCTGCAAAAGCACAAAAAAAAATGTGCAACTTTAAACATAACACACAATGTATGTCATTTATAATACGGTCAAGAACCCGCAGCTGTGAAGACTAAAAATAAATGGCTAAAAATACTCGAGCAATTAGAGCTAAAATAAATTAATGGGCCAAGTTTAACCCGCTCATGAACTGGATGTATCGGTTGAGATTATAAAAAGTCATAATGTTTCAACAAAAACATTACTTGTTACTTATGAATCCACGAGTATGTTAATTAGTGTTTCTTGACTGCTCATTTTTATTCGAATCGTTTAAATTTATCCATGACTAGAGAAAATATTTCATACCATAGAATTTCTGTATCCAAAACATTAAAAAAATATTCAGACTGCCAAAACGGCTAAAAAAACAATCTATATCCTAAATAATAAAATGTCTTAGACTAACTAATATCCTTTGGACAAAACCCTTACTAACTCACATTCTCGTCCTCATTTCTTGAACTGATGACGTACCTAGTTATATCACACAAATATATTATGTAAGCACATTATTATTTATTGTGTCGCAAAACAAAAAGCTTGGATCCCTTTCAGATATCGAGGCCGTTCACAATGTGCCTCCAGAGGATCCGCTATGAAGAATACTGTGATGGTACACAAAGAGGAATTGTAATTTGTAAGTAATTCGTCAGTTATCTTACCTGCCGCTGAGTCAGTCGGCGTTCATTACTCACGCATAGCAAGCACCATTCATTTCTCGCTAGGATTTCTAGATTACACATTGGACTAGTGCCTATAGATATACCTATAAATAAATTGCAAAAGGCGTAGGTGGCTGGCAGATTGCGTGGGAGCGGTGGGCGGGGGGAGGCGCGTACCCTACCATCGAGCCTGTATTTAAAGAAATTTAACACCGACAATATTTCAATATTCTGTTGGCTTGTATAAATAAAACATGAAAGGTCGAATTAAGCTCAACATTAATTGACAAGTGTAACGATTGAAGCTGTAACGCTGTGAAAATTAGATGAGAGAAAATATTTCCGCTTTTTCCTCCAATTTATTTATGGCGTCGGTTTATAATTTACAGGAAAACGTTGAGTTATTTAAAACAAACAACAACATAATGAAATTAAATTCATAGGAAAGAAATACTCTTGAAAATGTTTGGGAAAGATATTCGTTTAAGTTGACTAAGTTGATCGAATCAGGCGATTGATTATAGCGATATTTCGATGCGGGCTTTAATATGTCGCGTCAAATTAAAAATTCTAAAGTCAAGAATCTTTAA
Source organism: Polymixis lichenea (assembly GCA_949091785.1). NCBI lineage: Eukaryota > Metazoa > Arthropoda > Insecta > Lepidoptera > Noctuidae > Polymixis > Polymixis lichenea. The sequence goes on along the minus strand of OX420945.1, from coordinate 11,699,655 downwards.
AACTCTATACATACACCAGGATCTAATGAAATCAAAGTTCCCGTGTGGGTAGTACGTGTATCGCAAAATGTCGCCTCTCGAACTTCTAAGTTCTAGACTTCTAGTTACAGTGCTAAACTCCTGTAATTAAACTTTCTTTGGTGAGTCTTATGTACGCTTTAGCCTATTCTAGTTTAATACGTTTTTTTGAACTTTACGGTAGCTACAATTATCGACTGAAATGGACTCTTTTCAGTGGTATTAGCGAGTTAATATTTGGCAGATAAGCTTACTAAACGAACAACGACTCAACCCGAAAATATATAGGTTGTACTTGAAGAGGACAACATAAAAGAATTAGCAATAAATCCTTCCCATAAAAAGTTAGTAATGCTTATTTATAACAACATTTCCTCTAGAAGAATGTCTAGCTTTAGTGTTATATGTATGCTTCAGCACAGTCTGCCAAATCACTAATGACTTACGCACTCGTAATTCCGGACATCTTTGTCAAGATAGCAAATTCACTTTTTATAATCAAAGAGGCAACGTGGCACTTTGTAAATGAACCAGGCAAATCTACCTAAATGTAGAACGTCCATCAAAATACCCAAATGTTTCCAATCGATTCTTCTGCCTCATTAGTTCACTCTGTTATCGACTTTACTAAGACTTATTACCAAAGTAAACCTAAGATATAGAGTTCTTCATTACAGAGATTGGAAAAAAAGGAAAATTTTAGGACCGAAGAATAAATCTACAACTGTTTGTGATCGTTTCTCTTGCAATAAAAATAGCAAACCCTTTTTAACTTAACAGACATTTCGATCGGAATTCCACAATAGTATGGAGATTTTCTCGATCCGATTTGTTTTTGGCTAAGAATAGGCCACTTCCTTTCCAACAAAATTGGTATTAGCAAAGGTGACTTATGGGATACTGTCTAAAGAATGCAGCAGTGTTTTATGTCTGCAAAACCAACAATCCGTAAGTATGTAGGGCAATATACGACTATATTGTGTCGTCATTAGGACACCTAAATACATAATAGTAAAACGAGCTGGGTGATAATTAAATAAAAAAACCCATGACATTTAGAGAGAAAAAAAGCGTAAACGTCATCGGTTTTTTAATATTTTAATGTATAAAAATAAAATGACATAACATTATCTAATTGACGAGCGATAGCTGAACAATTTTATCAGCTTCAGTTTCCAAGTGTGCCATGTAACAATAATCGAGATAGCATAGAACGTGCATAGATACCTACAGTGTTACTCCGATATATGGGCATTACGTGGGTGGGGGACGTGTTATCAACCTGGAACATGTTCCTGTTTACTGAAAACCCTTGCATACCACGATATATATCAATGTTATTTGTTTAAAGCCTTCATTAATCTCTACCTACATAAATCTATACAAAACTGATCAACTTTCCAACAAAAACTACGCAATAATTAATTATTTCAGATTATAAATATGTGATATCAACGAGGAAGGATATTGCAGCACTGTAAATTCACACGTCACACGATATAATCTTCAACAAATAATTTATTAGCACATTCATATTATCATAGTAGTTAAACAAAATACACCATTTTAAGCTTCATAAAGCGCAACGAACATGTGGAACGGAGGACATCGTTTTCCATTTAGGTGATCGAATTAACCTTTAAATTATTTATAAGGTAAACGTTGATTATAATGTTCGACGTATGAAAACGTCTTCAACAGATGATTATAATGAGTAAGTGGCGTTTACACGAGCCGTCGGGCGTCGCGCGCGGATCCTTGACCCCAGTAGTGGGTCGAAGTCGCCCGACCAGACACTAGCTGTCGGTCGTCGGCGCCCTTCCACGACAAATAAATATCAGTACACGCACACTGGCTAAGAACTTATATGAGCTCGTAACTACATACCAATACAAATTCCGGCGATACATGAGCGTAATATTGTAATGATTTAATAAATCATCCTTCGACCCTTTTGTCCTACCAATTTGTAGTTTGTATCTACTACGCCGCAATGCCGAGAACATAAACCGCTTCGATCATTTCTACTGCCCGCATTAGAAAAATTACTCTCTGTCGGAAGCTATAGAATTTATTAACGCAAAAAGCAGTGTACACAGACCCTAGAGATCCCATAATATTTCAGTATAGCGAAGCTATTCTTTTCATCGCGCTGGCATTTTACCAAGCGACTTTTTATTTAACTACAAAGCTGTGGTAGGGGGTGCAATCAATGGTCCACAGAAGGAAGATTGGAGCCTAAGCGCTTTTTTATTTTTGCTTCACTATTAAAACGAAGATTTCAATTGCGTAGGTATTAAATTATATTGAAAAATGTAACTAAAAGCATATAAAGGAGAAATATGAAAAGTTGCAGTTCTTTGAGAATTTATTTTTAATTTAGCTATACGGCGGAGTCGGTTCAATTTTGATGAATGAGTTCCTTTACAGCATTAACGTTTTGTGTTTAATATTTTCTGCGTTTTCCGTCTGGTCCTTCGTGGCGTATTTTTTTGGAATCATAAAACAAACATAAATCTCTTCAGCTTATTTTATTATTCCGTCTCAAAGCTAACTCAGAGTTTTTATCAAGTTTGTTCAACAAAATGCTTTGCGAATATCGTAAGTAGAGAGTATTTTATGGCTAGTCCACAAAGTGCCACGGTTCGGTAAACACATTTATCAAAATATAAACCTTGTCAAATCTCAGTGTCAAACAAAAGGAGATATGAGTACCTATGTCGCTACACGGTGGAGATGTGATACATTACGAGCGAATAAAATTATACTGCACGAGTTTCACTAATTTTGAACATGAACGAATAAAATAAATGCATAAACAAACATCGTAAATTTATTTTACGTCTTTATTCTTATTTTATGCTTTGTTATGAGCAAAAGATTTTTATTTCTGTAACAAGTGTAAAAGTGTTAGTAAAAAAACTTTTACATGTCAATCTTATTTTTTAAACTAGATGAGGTCGGCGTTTCCGATCTGACTACTGTAAGAACGACTCAGAGGTAAGCCCCTTAAAGTTCACACGTGGAGATGGAGTCCATGTAGATTAATGTCTGAAATGGTCTTTTGAAGACAGAACTACACAAATTGAGTAGACCTGTCGTGGTTGTACTAATACTACATTTTAAACACTTTCTTAGTTAAACTAAAACTCTTCTGAGTTACGGTGAAGGAATTTGTGAAGATACATGGAGTTTAATCATATGCGTACTAAAAATAGGTAAAACGAATGGTTTCCAGGTATGAAACATAAAACGAGATACGAGTTATTCAACTTCATTTTTAACCGACTTCAAAAAGAAGGAGGTTGTCAATTCAACATGTTTATATGTTTTTTATTATTATTACTATTCTTATTGTTCGGGCATAACTCCGCATATATAGACGGGTTTGTAATTTTATTTTGTTCGAAAGGGGTTTCTTTCGAAATGGTCCCATATAAATTTCATAGGGATCTGATGATGCGTTTCGGAGACAGACAACGAAACTCTTCAAAAAATGACAGCAAATCAACCGCGATTGCTGCTATCGCATTGTTTTGACCCCAAGGATTATGAAATTTCGAATTGGTGTGTACTATAACTAAAAAGTGAAAAATAAAACTTAAAAAAAGCAACCGACTTCCGGAAAAACGGTGACAAAAAATTAAAATAGAAATCCAAAGTCACCGACTTCCGAAATTAAAGTTATTTTTCACTTTGTAGTGTTTTTCCCGAAGTGGGTTGATTTTTTTGTTTGAAAAAGTTTTTTAAAGGACATTGTTAGGTTGGTTCCCCTCATCTTGTTACGTGTTCCGAGCTCTGCACTTGTGATCATGTTTCGAAGATATTTATTGCTGCACATGCATATAGATTGTGTATGTGGAGCATACATAGAAAAATATTTAATGACATAAACGGTTTAACTACAGACTATAACTTACCTACAGTTTAATAGTGGTAATTTAAACAATTTTTATAATTAATCAAAAAACAGGCTTTTAGAAACCAGACCTGAGGGTTATTTGCTCTTACTAGTCAGTGTATAACTCGAGCTCAATAAAAAACCCCATAATGAGAACCGAGTCCAAAAAGTTTCCAACCAAAACACCGCCATTCCAGACACAGGGACAAATTCAAACTTTTGTAATTAATGTTTTTCCGTAAGAAAATTACTGAAACCTTTTGCGGGCGGCGTAAGTTGGTTGACATGGGTAGCACTGGGTATTCCAAAAAAAGTTCAAGTCCCATCCAAGTTTGTTAAGAAGTGATGGAAAGTGGCACCGACAAATTATAACATTTAAAAAATGCTATGCTTAAAGTTCTAATTATAAACCTTATTAACATTTTCCTTCTGATAACAATGACGAGCTTTTAGGTGCTGATTTTTATCTGATTTCCGTACAATTTGGGAAGCCGGTGACTCACAGTGCTCGCACGAAGCAAGAAGTTTCCTTTTTTATGTGATGTAATAAAGAGTTTAATAAATAAGCAAGAAGATGAACTGACAACGTTAACAAGGAATCTGGGACAGACTAGGGAGCTGGAGAAACGACTGTTTCAGCGCAAAATGGGAGAGATCTATATCCATCAGTGAACTGCGATAGACTTACTAGAATCGATAAATAGAGGGATCTTCATGTAGAAATAGCGGTTACCCATTCAAGATCCGCTTTGAGAATCTTGCATGGTCTCTTATTGCTCATGCTCACCTTGAATTGCTCAGACGATCTGTTGCTCACTGCTAAGAGCGCTAATGGACAGCGAGCTACCCATTACTCGCCGTCCGCAAGCCCGTGCCTACGGTGGCCGGGAATCAGCCTGGGATTCCCGACGCCCAGGGCGTCTCATGCGAAGGCCACGGCTGTCGAGGACGAGTCCTAGGTACTTCATCGTCGACTCGACGCCGATGTGAACCCCTCCCACCGTTATCCGGGAACCCGTCGGTGGCGCATTCCGAGGACCACGAAACCACATGGCCTCGGACTTGTGCAAGGCCACCTCGAGTCCCAGTTGCCGGATCCTATCCACGATTGTCGCAACCCCGTGTGCCGCTAAGGCGGCCGCCGCCTGGTAACTCATGATATGGTTAAGGCACTCACGGCGCATACTGAAAATATTCCTGGCGTGTTTTATTTTTGTTACAAAAAATGTTACAAAAACAAAAATACCTTTTTACCTACACATAAATAACTTTAGCTTGAAAACAAACATAAAATCAATTGAGCCTTCATTTTGTAAAGATTGAACGTGCAAATTGTATTTGTATCGCGTGTTTACTGAAATAATAATTGCGGTTACTATGGTTACGAACTGTCCGCGTTACGTGTATCTGTTTATGCCATTTCTGTTTCACGATTTATTTACGAAATAATCATGGGCTTGATAAATAGAGCTATGTTAACAATATTTATTCGCGGCTTTAGAACACAATATAAGACTTTTATTATGCTTATACGAATTACAGATATAAATGTCGAAATTTTACATTAGGTGACACAATGGTCAGCGATATTTACTTTGTTTACTCAATAAACCCATAAACCCCCAACCGACGGTAAAGATTTCGTGAAGATTTATTATATTTTTTTGTTGATGAGATTTAATTTTAATGTAAGTATGTATATTCAGTAAGTATATTTTTTATGTAAATAATTGTAGATATTTACTTTGTTTACTCAATAAACCACCAAACCAGCAACCGACTGGAAAGATTTCGTGATGATTTATTATATTTTTTTGTTGGTGAGATTTAATTTTAATGTGAGTATTTAAATTCAGTTTTAATGTATTTTTAATTTTTATTTAATAATTGTATTGCATGTTACTGTATTTTACAATATTGATGTAATAAATTAAATGTATGTTATTTATTTGTGTATCAGGATTTGGTTTGTAAATAAACAAATAGTAATCATTATAATTTGACGAATGTAATCTTTAAAACAAATCCAAAGTAATTGCATATATGACTATTTATTAGCTACGTTTTTCAGATAAACTATTTTACCGACTTGGAAGGGTTTTTTGGTAGAGAGGTTACCTGAAAAAGACCAGCAGAGATTTCGATGTGAAAAAGGAAACGCTCTCATCGTTAGTTAACTATTCTAATATTTTCTGAGTTTGGAAACATGCTCGATGATTGAAAAAGGATACGATCCCCTCAAAGGACTGAAAACTTGAAGTACAGGAACACACACCTTTTACTGGGAGAGGCGTGGCAGAAAGTCCTATAATTATGATATAAAAAATATGGTATAGATCGCGATACGTAAGTTAAACCAAAATCAGAACATAACAATTTAATGTAGGAGCGCATACACTCGTTGCCTCGCACGGAAAACGAATAATGTCACCTTCTAGGATAGTCATTGATGTAAAGAGTACTGAAATTTGGAAATAAATTACAAATCGCGGCAGGTAAGTTGAAACAAAATCCGACATTTTGGTTCAAATTACGTGCCGCGCTTGTAGCTTGGTTGCTAATATCACTATGGCAGACGCTTAGCGGTGCTGTGAAAACCTTGTTTTATGTTTTTCTTTTTATTTAATTGGTGTGTAAAAATCTTCCATATGCATATTTAGAACAAACGTGCACAGCTCTCAGATGCTTCTAAAGCCTTCTAATGATGATAATTAGAACCTCGGAGAATGTAAATGGCGGCCTTTTTAGGTTTCCGTGCTCAGAGATTGCCAACGGAAACCTTTTACTAAGCCTCCGCTGTCCGTCTATCTGTCTGCCAGCGTGCTGTATCTCATGAACCTTAATCGAAAGAGAATTCAAATTTTCACAGAATGTATTTCTGTTACCACTTATAGTATCTGTTTATTACTGATACTGTACTTACGCTTCTTTTTCATTCATCAACATCATCTTTATGATTTAGTATCCTTTTATGAGTTTCTTACATTATTATATTTCGCACTTTGTTTTCTGTGTTAGCACTCTGCGAATCGATCTTAAACGATTCGTCTATACAGGGTGTAATTGTAATCACCGTTAACCTCAAAAGGGGTCATTGTACTCATCGTTATGAACAACTTTTACTATGGGCCCAAACCTGAAATCGCGAAAATAAAATCAGCTATTCCTTACATTTTGACGAGTTGTGCGAACATAAATGTAGGGAACAGCTGATTTTATTTTCGCGATTTTAGGTTTGGGCCCATAGTAAAAGTTGTTCATAATGATGAGTACAATGACCCCTTATGAGGTTAACAGTGATTAAAATTACACCTTGTATAGAATTACGTGATTATAAATTATAATTTTTCATCATTTTACTTATTAATGTTCTTTTTATGACATTTAAGTCAAATGTGTGAAACTAATGTCTACTTATTCTTTTAATTAGCTGTGCAGTCTAATTGTTCGCGACGATGCGTCACTACATAGTTATATAGTTTGTTTTTGACATTAACGTAGATTCATAGTAATAAGAGTGATAGTTAAACCAATAAACAGTAGTGACTAAGCGGCTAGTATAAGATAACCGTAAGTACCACCCCTGCAAACCTCATTTGAGTGGGCTATATAGCTGTGACTTATAGTCTTGGTTGCGTCCAGGTAACCTAGTACCGAGACCTAGCCCTGGACGTAACTTTCAATAATGTAAACCTAAGATAAAGCCCACTTAATTGAGTTTCTATGTCGTGTTACTTTAGTTAAGTAATTCTTAAGATTTGTGTTTTTGCTAACCCTCTTTCAGGGCGCGTCACGATTGTTTTAGGTCTACAGACCAGCCTGAGATATACCGGCTGAAATTTTTTAGCGTCTGGACAACAATATGACGTTTTGTGTAAGTAGAATAGAACTCATATACCCTAATATTTACCTGGTACCATTTATTAAATAAAAGTTCCGAATATCCTTAAAATACATGAAAAAGAATACATCCTACGGCACTCGCGTAAAACTAATATTATCCAAAATAGGTAATAGTAAACGGCGTCAGCTGCGATTGCACATGAATGAAGCATGATGGAAGTGTGAGCGAGACGCTAGCATTAACTTCGCTCTCCTGCGCACAGGACGATACCGCCTGATCCCTACACACTCACGCACACATTTGCGCGTGTGCCTACATACGTCACCGTGCTGTATGTAGTTGTAGTAGGCAAATAATTTGATACACTGAGTGACACGTGTCTTGAAACCGTAAACCAAATAAATTACGTCTCGTAAGATCGGTAAAGCTTTGATAGAAATGTAAACAAACCGCTGATGTTAAATACTTATAACGTTATAACAATCACTCACATTCATCTGTATTTCGAAGGTTTTAACGTGATGTGTAATAAAAAAGGATTCCAACAAGGTTGTTTAATCCAAATCGGATACTACAACTTACTAGGCGTATTTAAAGATCGTAATCAACTTATTTACAAATAATTACACTGATTATTTTTTACAAAATTACAGAAAATGAGTTATTAATACCTTTTCAACGATATTGCAATGTTTGTTCGAAATGTCCACCGTTTCTTTCTAAACACAAACTCCCACGTTTTTGCAAATTGGTTGTTAGACTCCTAAGCGTGTCTCTGTCACTTTTCAGAATATTAAAAACGTCTATTATTCGCTGTTTTAACTTATTTACACTACGAGCTTCTTCGGTGTACACTAAGCGTTTTAGTTCAACCCACAAATAAAAGTCTAATGGCGTTAAGTCTGGTGATCTCGCCGGCCAGTTCACAGATCCACCGCGACCTATCCACTTATCATGGAATTCACTATCTAAATACGCGAGCACAGATCGCTCGTAGTGAGCTGGACACCCGTCGTGCTGAAAGTACATGTCCGGCAGATAGTCCAGAGGAACGTCTTCCAACATTGTGTCGATAACGGACTGTATAATTTCACGATACATTATCCCTGTCAATCGACCTTCGATACAAACTGGACCCATTATGCCAACGTGTATTATCCCGGCCCAAACATTGACACTGAATAGAACTTGATGAGCGTGTTCGTTTATTTTAAGTGGGTTTTGAAAACTCCACCATTGCTCGTTGTGTAGGTACATTGTAGATACCAGCGCAGGTAAATATGGACTCGTCGCTCCATAGAATTTTCGCCTGCGGGTGGAGTTGGAGTATGCGGACGTCATTATGAAAACAATCACTGGACGGTCGAAGCACACACGGTTCAAACGTAAAAAAACAGCGATCGACGTCACGCTATGACTAATCGCAGGTGACTAGAGAGAGCACGAGACGCGGTACTCGGGTCGAAGGGCGCGCGGGCGGGAGGGGATGCGCATGCGGTGACACGTGAGCGGTACGCCTAAGGAAAGATATTTTGCAATAGTAGTTACCTATCCCCGGCCGGCTTCAATCAAAGGATCGAATGTCGCTACGAATTCATTGATAATTTCTGCGCGTAGAGTAGGGTGCCTATAAGTTGGGTTTTGATATTATTTGCCGATATTTTTACTTTTTTCTATTTTTATTATTTTTTAAATTTTAGTATGAAATGTTTACTACAAATAAGTAATAGTATTTATTGATAGGTTCATTTCATGTTAGGATTTAAAAAAAAAAGAAGTGAAATTTCTATGCCATAGGCTTCTACTCCGTTCACCTATTATGCCCTATTTTTTTCCAGACGGTAAAAAAAATCATACGGTATATAATTGGATTTGAAATCCGTTCAGTAGTTTTTGAGGAAATCAACTTATAAAATAAATTTATAAAAATCTGAAAAATGTTAATTTTCGAATTTGAAAATCTGAAAAAATTTTCGAAAAAATCTGAAAAATGAACATTTTTCTGATTTTTTCGGGTTTCCTCGAAATATTCTTTCAGTATGGAAAGATATAGTTGATTTGGATCACACACTGACTGATTACCTACTTGTTAATATTTCTGGGAAATTGTATACTTACTTTTACAATGTTTGTAAATATGTGAGCACCATGTATCTATCATAAAATTAATTTATCTGTAATTGCTTCAATTTCATTCTTTTTACCTATTTCGGTATGGTGATTTTATTCTGGATGCATCGTTTTCACACATAATTATACAATGAACGTATGAAAACATTTTAAAAGAGTAACGGTGGAGTTTCTTGCCCATTCTTCTCCATACGAAACTACATTTTAGAAGGGGCGACTGGAATCAATTCTATTTTAATGTAAGTTTTGACGTTCAAAAGTGCCCCAAGTGCCTATTTGAAATAAATGCTTTGACTTTAATATTTTACAGGTTTTTTCTACAAAAACCTAAATAAAACAAGAAAACAAACACAAGTTTACAATTTTAATAGGACTAGCTAGCTTTATTCAGCATAGTATGTCCTAAATATACATGTTTTAATTTTAGACGATTTTTAAGACAAGCGTCAAAAAATTTGAGAAATGCTCACCTACTAGATAATACCTACTCAGAATCCCGTCCTACCCATTTAGTAGCAAATGAAGAGAAAATTGTTCATAAACACACAAGACGTTACACGTCATTTAGTACCTATCTGTATTAATGTGAATATAATTCCCTCCTAATTGGTGCCGCTGTTTAGATCTGAATCCTCTATTAATAGTACATTTCTATTCAAATTCTTGATACTAACACGACAGAGTAAACTATAACGTATGTATGTAGGTACGTGACAAGCAATTACATGCCGTTGGCAACCGGCAGATAAAAAAAGCATTACATTGTTGAAATGTATGCAGAATGTATTAAAAAAGTAAACGTACATATATAAGTATGTTCCGTAGTACGGAAGACCTAAACTGCGCTATGGGCCCAACAATGGACGGAATATTAAAAAAATCTCGTTAGTTTAAACAGTGCCGTGGGCGTGGGCCATCCCCCATCCCACAGTGGGCCCCCAGTGCCTCCCAAGCACTACAAAGGTTAAGGGCAAAACATTGTGGACTCGGCTGCATTCTCTCCGCGTTCAACTATGAAGTTAATAATAAAATGTTTTCAGCGAAACCACTGACGTCATAGACAAACCTTCAGTATTACTTAGTTCTGCTATATGAGTCTCATTATTGGAGCAAAACATGTCTGTATAAGATATAAGTTTATCGCGTAGCTAGAAGCAAAGAAAAACAGGTTCACTCGATGAAATGCGGAAAAATACGATACAAAGCGTCCATTATTATGATCAAACGGTACGATATTCCTTTTCGACTAACGTCATTTTATTTCAATACTCACTATATAACTAAGTCCAGCTCCCATTGAATTTTATCGGGAAACTACGTTTCTTTACGGCACTAATATGACGCGCAAACAATACTTGATTCATCGCCCATTTATTGACATTGAAAACAAAGGAATGCACTGAGACGCACGTGTGCGCCGTGCACAGTACAGACGAAGGATCGAAACGAATGAGTAAACAATTTGCACTCGTTCAAAATCGAGCACAGACAAAGATCAAACCAACATAAAGACTTAAACACTTCAAAGTAATCTCATCCAACTTGCTACAATGGTTTATTCAAAAGTTTTTAAAGCGTTTATTAACAATTTTAACGTAATTTGTTCCAATCATCAGAGCTCAAAGTTTTAATCCTATTATTTGACACTGTTTCTCTGTGTCTTGAGGAAATTGAAACGGTTCCGACTGTTCAGTCACAGATTATGTTATTCTGACAATTCTTCAGCGGAAAATGAGCATTCAGAGTAGTGTTTTCTGCACAGATCTAGAAATAGTTTTGATAAAACGCCAATGTAGGAATAGCCTAGTAGAGTTTATGCAAAATCTTTTGAGTGAATTTCAACTGAATAAAGAAAAATAATTCAACATTCTTGCCGCTGTCGAAGAATTCTCGTAGCAAACTGAGTGAGTGAAAATTCTTTCCGTGTCCAGGTTCCGTGCAAATCTCTGTATCACAAATATTGATTTCTAAACCAGACAGGGCTTGAAACTGATCCTTGCTCTATTATTTATGGAGATGGAAGAAGCTTAAGTGCATCGGATAGACAAGCAAACCGCAGAGATTTCAAACGTTCCGTCTTTGTTTGATAAAAAATGCAGAATGTTTATCTACTTGTCAGACACACTTTTCGAAGATTTATCAAATTCGTGCCCGTCATTATGTCGTTAAATTTTAATTAATATTACGTCAGGAACTGCGTATAAGAACTGAACAGATGTTTGGAGCCAGCGTGTGTCATTATGGACGTATGGCTCACGTAGTGCCTATGTACGTAAAGTTTGTATTATATACATTCATAAAATATGACACATTAGAATACAGGCACGACACATACACGTGCGACTGTGAATTCTATAATAGGTTCTAATACATACTTATTCATGTAAGTATTATTGTGTTTATATGCGCAATAATTGCCTTCTGTTCATTGACCACTTATGCATAAACACATCTTATATGCCTATGCATAGATATGATAAACGTTATTGACATTAAGATTAAATTTATTAAAGTGTCTTTGAGAAATGATATATTTTCCTGGTTTTGTTATTTGAAACGTTTGTAAAGTGTTTCTAAAGTGAACAACTCTTTATTAGGCTTCCCTTGGATCGGCGAAAATCCGAGAGTCAGCTAAATCGTTTATTGTGCCTGTCCCTTTTAGGCTTAGCGAGTTAACATTTTCCTTTCAAACATTATTTAAAATAATCAAACTCAGATGTTGTAACTTTGTATGGGTTCCGGAGTATTTTCACGTGGGAAAAAAGGGTTTTTCACCGACGGTATTTATGTGGTAAAACTGTCATGGTCATCATTTATTTTATAGCTGCAATGTATAGTTTCATACAACAGACAATATAATTTGATTATTTCTTGTAGACGATATTGTGACGACAAAGATCAACGTAATATATGTAATTGCCCCCTAAAATCCTACCTTACGTCCAAGCTGAACACCTGGCTACGTGGGGGGCGGACACGCGTACTGTACAACTGTACAAAAACTTATGCGGCTAACAAGGAAAGGTAACCCCTTTATGGAGTTTTGCGAAAAGCCTCAACAAAAAGACAGTGTCCGTATCCAATCGCAGATACTGTTTAAAAATAAAACACAAACATATACTTAATCTACAACAAAACAAAACCCAAAAAGTGAAACAAAAAACAAGGCAGAAAAAAAAAACCCCTTTATGGAGTTTTGCGAAAAGCCTCAACAAAAAGACAGTGTTGCAATTTTTTATTAAAGTTGGTTCAAAGTTGATTAAACTTTACTATTAAGTGACTAGTCACAGCTAATGGCATATCCCAGTAGAAAAGAACCGGAGAAGGCCTCTTTTGTTCTACTATGAAATAATATAGTGAGCTAGAAGTAGACTTTTAGCCCGAAATAGTGAATACGAACAACCTACACAACATTCTTTAGTGTATTTTGTATGGAAAATAGAATACACCTCACATACTAGTATTATAGGTATGATTATAAGCTCATTAACAAAGGTAAACAGATCGCTGAAGGTCGAAGTTAGGACGCCTCTTACACTATCAATCTTCAATTCAAATATAATTATTTCAAAGTAAACAAAAGTCAATTACCATTTTCTGAACGCAAACAGTAAAAGAAAACCCTCAAAAACGCCCGCCTTTCACAAGTTCAACAACAAGCCACAATTATTTTCCGTGCGTTCACGTTCGAGAAAAGTTTACCTCGATCATCTCGCGTTAGTCACAATTGTGACTAACGCGAGATGATCGAGGTAAACTTTTCTTCACTATTAAATAGCGTGAAATATACATCAATTATTATATAAAAACAGTGTCAGGACTCAGATATTTCGATTCACAAACACGTGCCAATATTTTTGTACTCTGTTTATCACGTCTCATGTAATCTATTATCTTGTTTTTCTGCAACTATCAAAATATGGGTATTCGAGATATTCCTTTACCAAACTGGGAGGTTGTGTCCAACTGCATGTCAACGGTCCCAGTCACCAATAAACTACGTATCTACAGTAGCATTTGCTCGTATGAACACTGGACCTTTATGCAAAACACTGATTATGACTGTCGGCAACATTATAATAGTCAATTATCGCATCGGCCGCGCCTCCCCGTGGCGCCCCGCGGTTCAACAGCCGCCGCGATCGGATTTTAATAATGCTATTTATAGGCGAATTTTAATACATTTGTTTTTCAATCATCCCATCTGTACCTACGTGTTATATTGTCTGTGTTCAAAGCTTGAGGAAATCCATGGCAACGCAATTTCGAGCCAAGAAATTGCTAAACTCTACGAAGACCTAAATATAACCTGATCTAAAATACGAACAAACGTAGAATAGTACCTATGAGAATCTGTACACACTTATGAAACTTTAGCACTTATTAGTTGTATTTTTGCCAAAGAAACGCACTCTTGCGCAACACTGTGCATTTAGTGCACGTAGGCGCTTGCTGCGTCTTCATCTAAACTCGACGCGTTCAATCACAGAAAGTTATAAAATATAATCGTTTATAAAGTTGTATCAGTTGTCTATAACAAGATTTTTAACGACCCCACTATTCGAATTCAAAATGGAGACACAAAAGGGCAGACTGCGACGCACTCAATAGTGAATATACAACATCGTTATTGAGAATATATTCACAGTTTTATAAGCCTATAAATCTACGCTGCATAGCTAAATAAGAACCTGTATGTTTTTTTTTTTACTTCGATTGCTTTGACCACTTGTCACATCGTCGTGAGATTGTTTGTTCTTTGTGAAAATCTTCTTGGAAAACTTTTAATTTTATTGATTTTATTGTAATAGGTCCCTATTTACGCTTACTAAAATAACGATAAGTACATGACCTAAGTACATACAAAAGAATAACAAAAAGCTCTCGTTTTCCAGCTATACATTTCAGTAATATTTTCATAGCCAACATTTTCAAATAAGCTCTGATAGTTTCACGCTGTGAATCAGTCTGAGGCGAATTATTTTCTTATTCTTTCCAAGAAAGGCAGTTTTAATTTGTCATTTAGGTCAAGTAAAAAAATATATGATGTATAGTAATGGCGGGCTCGTTTTACCACAGTTAAGCCCGTTTTATGTGTGTGTACATCATTGAGGGAGCTCATCGACAAACAAGAATGTTTGCTCTTTAAATGGGAAACGAAAATCATGTTTACTTTTAGCTTTACAATTATAAAGTCACTTCAATATGTCAGCCGCGTAAACTTGCGTAGACGTAGCAGGCGTCGCTTGACAGAGTTCATTATAATGTATGCGATCAGTGTGATCACATACCGATGTGAGGGTCGTAGGGTGACGAACAAAATGATCGAATATCTCTAGTAAATTCCTGTGGTTTGTGCTATGTGAGTCAGACTTTACATACTATTTTAGTCAGTCGGCCTCATCCCTTTTCCAGGCATGAGGCCGGGTGACTTAAATAGTATGTAAAATCGATGCTAGACTTTCGGACTAAAGCTAGACGTTAATATTTTATACTTGAAAGTTTCTTGCCCTCGGTTTCAGTGCATTATATTTTCGTAGCTCTACCTGTTTTGCGACCTTTTAAACTAATGTAACCCACGAACATTGATCACTCCCCCCTCGTCAATCTGTCTAATTGGTCTAGGTAGCTCGGCGGTCTCTATTTACTCACGCTCTGTATTCGATTGATCCATGGTATTTCTACTTTAACTGGCCATTCAAACGAAAGATGTGGAATTATGAGCGGTAACTACCGTTAACGGGTGTGGCTGCTATTCGTACGTGTAAAGGGGCAAAGACCTCGAGATCGACCACACTTCGCAATCTCGAAAGCTAAGAAGGGAAATCTTAAAACAAACGAGCCTTCTGATTGTGTGAACTTGAACTCAAATTATGTGGGTGCTAATCGCCTGCAGGCTAAACGAATGTGCTCACGAAATATATTGGCATGGCTAGCTGACATATATGACAAATTATTTAAGTTCTGTGTCTCGTAATTTTGATTACTTTGTCTACCTATGTATATAATCAAGTCTATCTAACTAAACAGACAGCTGTGCTGGTGGGGAGTTTGTTGCGCCACTTTTTCTTCCCAGCTAATGCACTAGGAAGTGGTGAAGGGCGAGCGTTTTGGGGGACTGTCTTATGTAATTTTGACATTCGAAAAGTGCTGATTCGAATAAATGACTTTTTGATTTCTGATTCCGAATGGCGTTAACGCTTCTGTTTAGTGAACTCATTTGTAATTTTTTTCGTTTATTATAAAGGAAATTATTCGGGGTCATTTCCCGAGCGTTAGCATTTTCGGCAAGTAAAATGTCAAGAAAAACAGTGTCTACGTCATCATCATCAGGCTAGCTTTTTACTACTATGTTGGGGTCGATTTCCAGTCTAACCGGCAGCTGAATACTAGTTTGTTACATGAAGCGACTGCCTTTCTGATCTCCGCTACCCAGTTACTGGGTAACACGATATGTCACTTGACAAAAACAGTGCCTACATAAAGGGTAAATAATGAGAACCAGGGCACTAGATATTTTTAAGATTTTATCAAAAAAGAACGATGCGAGACCAGGTTTTCTGGATTTTATACTGTTGTTGTCGCTATATTTCCGACAACCAGTTTGATGGATCAGCAATGTGACTTTTTATATTAATAACTGTGCATGAAACGTATCGATGTCAATGACATGTGTATACGTAATACAAAGAGTTTTTATCAGGTGCCTGGCGATGACGAACCATGTATTTAATTAAAGAAGAGTTCATTTACAAAAAAAAACAACCGACTTCCAAAAAAACACTACAAAGTGAAAAATAACTAAGTCGGTGACTTTGGATATGTATTTTAATTTTTTGTCACCGCCTTCCGAAATTAAAGTTATTTTTTCACTTTGTAGTGTTTTTTTGGAAGTCGGTTGTTTTTAAAAAAAAAAACGTTTTTATTCTTCATTTTTTAGTGATTCACATGTGCTTACCCCTTCACAGCGTACCGGCGTGATGTTATGTTATGAACTGGTGTAAACAATAGACAGACATGAGATTTCAGCAATCCCAGTCCATTTGCTATCATTTATTGAGGAGTTCCGTTTCCTATCTCCGAAGTTCTTCATCAGATCTTCACCAAATTGAAATGGAACCACTCCGAGAAAATACTCTTCTAAAAACTACCCAAATCGCTTCAAGTGTGCCTATAAAATTTTAAGAGTTCTCTTTATTTCTCCAGGATCACATCATCAGATCCTGATTTGATGATCATGCGACCACCTGGGACGTATACCCTTTCAAACAAAAAAAATATCCAAATCGGTCCAGCCATCTTCGAGTAATCGGGGAACATACATAAAAAAAAGGTTCCGACGAATTGAGAACCTCCTCCTTCTGGAAGTCGGTTAAAAAACTCAATGAAACGTAGATGATACGCATGTGCCTACAGAATGGTAGGATATCGGTTATCTATGACCAGCAGCGTAACTATTCGTTTGCTCTCGTTAAAGCGTTTAATTATTCTCAAATTAATAAACCAGCAGACGCGGTGTTTCGTCAGTGCGTTCAAACATTCTAGCCTTGATTCACAAGTATTTTAATACAACTATAGACTAGCATTTACAATACAAACCAACAAGTAAATAAAACACAATACATATTTAATTTAGTACTCAAGCACTGCGAAACAAGACGCTGACAAACGTCAAGTGAGCGACCAAACGGCAACATTCGGTCATGTTTTTAGTCTTAATTGAAGCGAAAACAGCCCAAAGTTGGCTGGCAGTGCTCATTAAGAACAACAAACAAGTAGCTAAGTACTGCAGCCAAGAGACACTCGCGAACTAATCGGCTTCCAGCAAGGACTCCCGAACTCGAATGTTACTACACCGATTCACTGTTAAATATCATGTTATTTTCCTTTTGATAATTTTATATTGTAAGTTTTTAGACAGTTAAAATTGTGACGATGTTCGAAATGAATACCCTGAATGGCAATACATTTTCGGAAAACTTATGCAACTTCAAGAAAGAGTTTTCCAATTTTCACACTTTGAGCGATTCGACCTTTGATGGTAGCTCTTCACAAAATTATATTGACGAGTGGCGAGAGTGATAAAAGAAAACTGACCCACGGTAAATGTGTACACTATATGACACGATACCAATGTTATGTATCAAATTTTTTCAATGAATTTAATTTTTTTGTTGGTAATTTTTTCATTTATCTTAATTTCATCTCTATGTTGGCGATGTTTATATATTTTTATGATTTTACTTAAAGTTATTACTTTATCTGTTATTTTTATCAAAATATTATATATTAACAATTTTACCCATGTCTCAATGTCAAAGAATCTGAATTTCATACATAATAATTTTATTTAAATGTAATTATTATTTTTACCGATGTTACCAATTTTCAATATTTGCTTACCTATTACTAAATAAAACAGCTTATTTCTCTGATTCATTATTTCATAAATTCATGCATGTAGTGTTTACCTATAAGTAATTGATGCATTGATATTTTACTTTGAAAAATGTATCTATTATTTGTTTGTATGAATGTAGTACTGCTCATTTGATCAATGTAATCAATTGTTGGTGAACTTAATAAAATACACAAATATGTTAAAAAGACTTTATTGTGTATGCACTTAAGCAAATATAAACATTTCCGAAGCAACGATTTCCGAAGAGGGTTCCAATCAATCCCATGTAAATGAGCTGTGTTTGTGAATGAATGGAATCAAATAATGCGTATATATCTGGTGTTCTGTAACAGAAAGTATGCAAGGGAGGCCGTGTTACATATTTGTTTTAAATTAAATCATGTAATAATTGTGTATACGTTACTAAACGTAACGGGTGTTGTACCGTTTTAATTAACTATAAATAAATATCGTACGTTAGACATTAAGCCACTTGCCGCAGTAAGTGTATTAAGCATTTCTGAGTAATTGAAGCTTACGAATTAAAACTCCGCAACCCCTAGACTAATAAGGCGACAGAGAAAATTATATCTATTTAAATTTCATACAGCCACGCTTTTAGAGCCTCAAATGAAAATACGTGGGCACAAGGTAAAACCTTTTCGCCTTGTTGTGGTTTATATTATAATAAAAGTGACAAAGTGGATTCTGCGCGATATTAAAAATAGCTCTAACCATTAGATGGTTAAACAAAAATACCTTCCGTTCAGTCGGTGGTATTCTAAAGTTGGTGGACTTGTGTGAGTAGACAGAGCTTTGTAAAGGTTAAGATGTTCTTCTTTATTTTTCTATCAAAATCAATTGAAGAATCCACTAACTACTACTACTACTACCTTACTTGTAACTTCTACTATCCTTATTTGTAATAATCATCGAATCGTGCCTAAGAATCGTGGGACCCATCTTCCCTTTCAAGGATTAAAAACTCAATTAATTTTCATATAATAAAAATATTGGCTATCGAAAATATAGCAGCAGTTTATTACAAAAGATTCCCATCGCTGTTCAGTAGGTAGTTTTTATTACTGCATTTCTTTTCTTTTTCACAAACAGTATTTTTTTTTCTAATTCAATATTAATATCGTAATAGCATTCTGAACCTATATATACTTAACCTAAGTTAACCCTTTATTTCTAAAATGTATCTCTTTTTTGGTAACTCTGGTTTACCTCAAGGGGTTACGCTGAAACCCGCGCTTAGCAATCCTCTAGAGACCTAAGCATAAACTGACGCTTTCTTTTGCTTCCGGTATTATAGTTGTATGTACCTACTACTTCTAGCTGTAATACTAGCGACAATAAAACGTTTATTCTATTATATATCTGAAAAATATTATGTAACGATGTGTGGTAAAAGTACTATCAACGTATGATCGTTTTGATATAAAACCTCTTCGCACTCCAAGTATCAGTCGTCTCTATCTTTTTTCGCCACTCTGTGGGGTGAACGAACAACAGTTATGAAAGGAAATCTTTTCAGACCTGAAGTAACGTTCATAAGGAAAAGGTACGAGTGATTTATGTGTGTAGCTTTCCTTTGTTGAGCCAATACGATTGAAAAAATGCTTTACAATTTATAGATTTGCTGTATCAGAAATATTTGAGAGCGTTACCGGATTACCGGCGGGTTATATTATTTTTTCTTTAGGAATTTCGTGAAGAATCACAAAATAAATATTAGCATGACGTGTAAGTATGTATTTATCTTGACATGAGAAAAACCGTATGACTGATTACGTTCCATTGTTGATGGATTCGCGAATTTTATCTCCATATGTTATTTTTATCTTGGTTACCTAATATATTCTGAGGTCGCTTTTTTTATTTCAGATTAGGTATTTGAACATATGATTTTGTGATAATATTTATAAACGTGACAAGTTTATTTGAATCGGGTTTTGACGTTGGGATTATACTAAAATATTTTAAGAACTGTCAAATCTTTCCCACATGTACAGTCAACCCTACGAGTGGGTTACCTTGTTGTGTTAAATTGCGCTACGAAAGTTACCCGTACTGCCAAGACATAAAGACGCTGTCGAAGTCGATTTTTGCCGCTAATGTGCGGTCGACTGTACGATGGAGGATTCCCTCAGCGACTGTTTATACTTAACTAGGTACTTATTGCTCTGCGCTTAAGAAAATACTGAATCGTCCGGATCTATTCCATTTTCAATAAGGCAACTATATTCTCCATTATTCAGTTTCCTTTTTATCATTAAACCGGTTACATTAAGTTTTTAAACAGCAATGAGTTCGCCACCAATAAATAACATGGAACTTAAACCTAACTAGCGAAATGTGCACCTCTGCCAAACGCTTTGACTAAAACAGGCTTGATGTTATATTGTTTTTAGTTAAGTTTTTATATAGGACAAGTTATTGCTAGCGGTTTCACCGGCGTGGTCGGAATAAATAAATAAATAAGTGTAGTAGTACTATATGTTAATCCAGGCTATAAACTATCTGTGTGCTAAATTGCATCCAAATCCGTTCAGCCGTTTTTGGATTGAGTAACAAACATCCGAACCTCTAAACACCCTACTAACATACAAACTTTCACTTTTATAACATTGTAGTAGGAGTAGGAATTGTGTTTATTTTTTACTCTGCGCCGCTTCTCAATATTAAACTAGTGAGGGATTTTAGGTAGATATGCGAAGAACGAAAAGCGAGTCTCTTTCCGGGTACTAATTTCCCGTGAACACAGCGAGCATGATACTCGGAACTAATCTATTTCAGTAACCAATACTTAATAGTCTATCCGTGGCAGAAAAGGTAGGCAGTAATCAATACGAATTCAAATCACGACAACATGAATAGATCTCAAAGAGCGGTTGATTTACGGGTGAGGTAACTAGGTACGAACCGTTACATATATATTTGGTTTACTACCTGAAATTTTTCAACAAATCAGTCCCAAGTTATTGGGACCCGAAAGGCGCATTTCTTTTTTGTATTTGCCACCAATATTTCACTAACCTTTTGATAACGTTACGTATTTCACACTTAGAAGATTGTAAGGCAAGCGTCATTCAGTATAAGGAGTGTAGCGACCCTTCCGTTCGGTTCCACATGACTGGACGCCTTTACGTGTGCGCCCGAGCTGCCGAGGATTTACAGATAAGTAATAAAACGTAATGCGTTTAAACTGAACGCAAAGCCTCTAACGGTAACATCCCATTAGTAGAGATTAATGTTTTATTTAACACACATGTAAAAGGGAATGCGGAATGTAGGTGTGCGACGCACTTGGAAATGAGAATCGTAGATCGTCTTTTGTCAGCCCCACCATTGTGGAATGTGCGTAGAACTTCGCACGTGTTGTTCGTTGATAAGTGCTTGTTATTTAAATTCATTATATGTTATTGTTGTTATCGCAGAATATAGGCCAGAGCCGAGGAAATGCGCTGCTAGTTCTCATGACAATTTAGGACTGATGCACTGGCAATACCGCAAATCGTTCTCAATTAAATATCTATTTGGTCTATGTTTGTTTTGCGTAATTAAGTATTCAAAAAATGTTATTAATGACCGCTCAATTATTTCATTAATATGAAAATTTTAATGAAGTAGGAGGATACAAGTAGCAACTAAAATGTTTGCGTTCATATTCATAAAAATATCTCACCATATCTTTCGGAAGCCCAATAATGTGAATAAGAAAAAAGTTGGACAGATTTAAAATTAAATTAGATTTAATTTAAAAATAATAAACCCTCATAGAAACGTTGAAAATAGGAACAGCCTTTAACTAGAACAAAAAAAAAGTAATATTAATATCAATGTTAAAAAAATGTCTTGGAATAAGTACTTTTTACTTAAGTATAAATAAAAGCAAGTACTTACTTAACTACATGAAGTATAAACAGAGTAAAAGTAGGACAAAAAGAAAATATTACTCGGATAAGCAATCGAATTGATGTTTCGAAGAAAACGAGAATAAATACACAGAAGATGGAAGCAAAATTAATATTTTTTTTTCAAACAGCAGTAGGTATTTCAGTTTTTAATTATGTTGTACTTCTAATTCTGCTGTAGCGGATAAGCCCGACGTTTCTGTGGCTTAATTTAAAACTGTTTTACTTTACTCAGGTTCTGCAAATAAAAAATAAACTCACAGACATAAAGAAAATTTGTACAAAAAGAGGGGAAAGCATTTTGATGAGTTTTCGCTTCAAATGAAAGCGCCGATAGCGGGTTTTGTAGTAATAGGAAAGTTTAATTACGCACACCTACGTGGTAAACAGAACTTATTTGAGTTTCAATCATTGTAATGAATGTTTGGCAGTAGACGTATACGGGGCAGGGTCGTTGTGACTCGACGGCGCTTATTTGTAGCATCTATGAAGCGCCAATTTAGGCGCCTATATTTTTATAGCTATTGCAAAAAAGACAAATCGATGTCATTGGCCTATGAGATTCGAAGGCTTTGCTGTTAGAAGATTTCATCTTTCAGCAACAGAGCTATAGAAAATTCTGTAAAATTTAACGACTGACGGATTCAAAGTTAGTTCAATCATTGTAATGATGGTTTGGCAGTAGATGTAACTCGGCAGCGCCTATTTGTAGCAACTATGAAGCGCCAATTTAAGCGCCTATATTTCCATGGCTATTTCAATAGTCAAATCGATGTCATTATCCTAAAAGATTCAAAGTATGTACAAACGCTTTGTTATTAGTAGTTTTCATGGCGATTGTCTTTCACCAGCGGAGCATAATATTCTATACAATTTAGCGAGTGACGGAGTCAAAAATTACGTTAAATTATTCCTCATTATTCTTTATGACATTCCAGCTTGCACCGTACGTATAAAAATTTTGATGATGACGTACGACCCACGTGGTTGATCATCATCAACCACGTTTCAGATTGTCTAAAGTACACAGTTCCTTTATGGGGTACTAAATAAAAGGTTATAATAAATGACCACTCGATATTTTTCAACTAAAGGAGAAGTAATTTAAAATTTTCATTAATTGCATACTGTGTAGACAAGCATATTATAAGTTGGATGATTATATCGTTGGTAAAAATGCTTGGCGAAATGCTGGTCCACTTCCACGGCCGCTTGGGGTTACTAGTTAAGACTTTATTAACTGGAAGAGATGCTTCCCTTTTTAATTTTTTTATTTTTTGTAACATAATGTTTATTATTTTAATATTTTTTTAAATTAAGTTTTAATTTGTTGTATACTCAATGAATATTAAAGTTTTTTACAGGTACTTTTGAATTGTTATTTAAAAATTCCTGGTGCCTGTAAATGGTTTAATTAAAATAAATGCGCTGAGTTTGGTTTGAGTTTGAGTTTTGATGGTCATCCATCTAAACAAGAGTAATTTCATCAAAGTTAATATTTAAAAAAAATCTGCCCGATTCTAATGTTCGAATGAAGAATTATTTAAGCCTGCGGGAAATAGATAAAATAAATAACGTTTAAAATCCATAAGCAAAATGGTAAGACCTAGAGAGGTGGTTGGAAACAACGCGGCGTAGACTGTCTAGCAACCTGCAACCGCCCGGCCCTTCGATGTAATTATAAAGTAAGTAGGTAAATCCTTTCTAAGAAAACCCAGTTTCTTGCAACTCAAAATCAAAATCAAAACATTTTAATTTATGACTATTTTCTTATAACTATTATAACCTGTACATATTATTATTTTAAAACCCGTAGTTTTTAAATTAAGTCCTTATGTAATATTACAATTTGAATAATCCCATTTTAAATATAATTTAATTTTAAATATTTTATTTCACATAAACCTGCAAGGGCACTTTTGAAACGTCAGAAGCTAGGTGCACGGTTCCAATTTGTCGCTCCCTATGGAAAAGAGCCGGCAAGAAACTCCACGGTTACTCTTTTAAAAATAATTGACGTTTTACAATTAATTAATAACTAGTAGTATTAACTAGTAATTACTATAATATGAGGCCTCGGCTCTCATGCAAGAGGATGTGGTTTCATATCCGGGCAAGAACCAATGTTATTTTTTTAAAATTTATACGGAAGTACTTTCTAAGTTTATGTTGGATATTACTGACACCAGTGAAGGAACGCGAAAAAACCTGAACAAAACTAATAAGTGTGAAATCGCCAACCCACCTTGAGTAAGCGTGGTGATCAATGCTCGTGTGAACCTTCTCTGTGTGAGAAAAGGATTTTTCCCGACAGTGGGACAATACTAGGCTGGTTAATCCCACTACTATCCTACTATATATATATTTCCTACTATAATATTATAAATGTGAAAGTTTGGATATTTGTTATTCAATCACGCAAAAACGGCTGAGCGGATTTGGATGAAAATTGGCACACGGGTAGATTATAACCTAGATTAACACATAAGACACTTTTTATCCCGGTACTACGTTCCAGTGGGATAGTTTTCGCCCTCCACGCGGGCGAAGCCGCTGGCAAAAGCTAGTAATATTATAAATGTGAACATTTGTGAAGATGTTTGGATGTTTGTTACTCAATCATGCAAAAACGGCTGAATGGATGTGGATGAAATTTGGCACACAGATAGTTTGTAACCTGGATTAACACATAGAATACTTTTGTCCCGGTAGTACGTTCCCGTGGGATGATTTCCGACCTCGACGCGGGCGAAGCCACTGGCAAAAGCTAGTATTTTATCATTTCTGAAATAGATTTAAAAAAACCATGATACTTATTAATTTATTATTATTGGCAATGTGTTTATTGCCAAGTTTATTCACGTTAAATCGAAATTAAAAGTAAATATTTAAACTAGGCTGAGAGTCAGCTCTTTGGACGTCAAAATAATATTTAAAAATCCTCCAAAACGACCGCCCTTAACCACTTCTTAGTTAAGTTATGATTTTCCCGAAACGTTGCCGCTTACATGTGCAAGCGCATCATGCGTTTCTTCATCCATTGATCAATAAAAACTGCCATTAAAACAGGTACTTACCAACTAAATAAAATCAATCGATGAAATTCGCGAAAACAGCGCAAGGCGCCTATAAAATAAATACGTTTTTAAAAAGTCGCCCGAATTTATTTGTAACAGTTTATTATCTTTTCCAATTACTTAAAAGTTAAGTAACTGCCCCTAGCATGTGATAAATATCTTCCAGTTAATCTCGATACTAGGGCAATATGCAAATGAATCGTTAAAGCTATAAAGGGAGCACGATTTCTAAAGATATTATAGTATTGGATGACCATTACAGTAGTATTAACTACCAAGGAAAAACATGAATATCAAAGGACATTAATTTTTTTTTAGGATTCCTTGTAGCCATACGGCAAATTCAGAACCTTGTTGCACCTTCATGTGTGTCGGCTTGCTTATCTGTTTGTCTCCCTCTAACTTTAAGTGTGTACTCCAAAAGGCATACCTTCTCACTCCATCGCGTACATGAAGGGATGTTTTACTCAAATAAACATAAAATAATATGAAAAAATGCTACTAAGTGGAAAGCCACTTGAATAGTTTAAACAAATGAAGAAGGTATTTAGTTACAATAGAAAAAATATTGAAACAATGTTTATGAAAGAATTTAATTGATCTGTTAGCGAATAAAATATTTTTGAACTGCATGTTATTTAGCTGTTGATCAAAACTGAAGCCGTGACGTTTCACTGCGACATTTCAATGAAATTACAATACCATGGCCTTTCAGCCGTCCGTAGGCGTAAACCGATCTAATTAGCAAATTGTACTACAGCCTCCACACACTGGTTACACAAACATAGATATACATAGGTAAGTATGAATAGAGCCTATTCCCACATAGCAAAATCAAATGAATGGGAGAAAATGTCTCATTACATCAGTATTTACGTCTATAAATAGCATAAACTATTTAAAGACCTTTACCGGCCGGCGGCATAAATACCTTACCGGCGGGAATTTACTTCAAAATCGAGTATCTTTATCTTTAAGATCGTATACGTTTATTTTGAACTAAATATTAACATCTGACATTCTTAGAAATTGCAAATAAATCGTACTTTTCGGTATCTAATCCGTATATTCCGACTTCCGACATCGGCGTAGCGCATGTCTCTACAAGTGTTTATTTACCTATTTACGCGCTCATACCACGATCTCTTACAATACAATAATAAGAAGCTGATTGTGTCATAATAACATTAGCGTTCGTACGTAAAATCAACGCGGATACGTTAGCAGGCTTCATGTGACGTAGTTCGTAGGTTACGGGGTGCTACGAGCTCGTAGCGGCCACCATATGTTCGGACCACGCGGGCTCCGATCGATACGCGGCGCGGCGGGCGGCATGCACTTACCGTGGTCATCTTGAAGTTTAACTTGCGCTGCAACGCGGTCTCGAGATGGAGAGCCATTTTAATAGCTTTTACGACCGTTTAGCAATAGAAAAACCGATTAAAAGCACTATAACATAATTTACTGAGCCGGCGTTAAGTAAAACTTCGCGTGTGACGTACGTAGCGACTTCAGCGTGGCAGATCGCGTGTTCACGCGGCCATTTTAGCCGCCTGTCACAAGGTTTGAGTTTCAGCCGCGTGGCGCCTCCATCGCCAATCGTTACGTCTGCGCGAAAATAGCCGTCGAGCGGAGAGCGGAGAGCGGCAAGCGGCGGTGGAGGCAAGGGGCGCGTATACCGCCACAGGTTACGAGATTTGCCACCACCGATTGATTTATAGTACAACTTGTAATTGAGTTAAAAGTTACACTTTCGATACGAACACGTATAATAAACGCAGTAATTAAACTCGTTTTTTTTATATTCTCTATGTAATATTTATGTTTTGGGCAATACTGTGTAACATTCACGTCGTGCACTGTAAACTTTACTTTTTGTGTACCTACTTCGATCAAACTTCTTGATTCAACATTTATGAACTCACAATTAAATTATTGGGGTGCGCGACACTTCCTGAAAAGGGTCTCCCCCTTTAAATTTACCTTGAGTAAAAGCGTTAACACACTTTATTAGTGTTAATACAACATTAAACTTTACATAAATTATTGCATTATTTTGATTAAAAATGGTATTGAAAGTTATCGACAACATTTGAGTAATATGCGTTCTACTTTATGCCCCGACACAAATGAAATGAAAAGATATATGAGAAGCTGCGAACAAGCTATTAAACTCATCAGAGACACGCCACGTGTCACTAAGCGTCAAATGCCAAGTGCCAAGAGCCAAGTATCACAATGGGAGCATGCAACGGCACAATATAAAGGAGTCGGCAATATATTTTGATTAGCACGCCATATATTACGCGACAGACATCAAAAACGAATTACTGTGCCATTACTCGCGTGTGTCGACTCGAGTAACTTTTGGGATAAAGGGCTTTAGGGGAAACTGTTTTTATTTATCATGATTGGCATTCGATTTCTGATTGTCTGGCGTTCTATATAGCAACACCTAGAGGTCTGAATTTCCTGGCTGCGTGAAACAACTTATACGGTTTACCCGAGTTGTTTGACTACATTTGCAAGTTGATCTGGTAGTAAAAGAAAACGGGATGTTTGCTGGTTATCAACCGGCGCGGGTCGTAAAAATTGGCTGAGGAAAAGGGGTTACTGTTGTACTAGTAAATAGGTGAACTGACGAACTGTCACTGTATATTACGGGCACATTTTCATTATACTATATGTCTATAGATTTAAACTTCAAGTACTGCAATGGTACATATAGGTGGAGTGTATTTTCTATATCCGACATGGTATGTATTAAACAGTATAAGTAGTACACAGTGATCATTATTTGTCAATGATAAATATTTACATCCTTATGTTCCTTGTCATTCCAGATTGCAGAATGCCTGTACGTAAGTACTGCTCCTACTGTATGGAGAATTTATGACGTTCTCTACCATGCGATCTTTATTCTCTGCTTTTTTTTCTCCTCAAATCATTTGGATCATTAAAAGTGCCATACTGGTTAGTTCCGCTCTCAACTTTGCAGAATTGGCCAATCTTTTCTCCACTACATACACGAGTTAGGCATCTCATTTAGCTAGTGTCGAATCGACAGTAAAGGATATAAATGTATTTAAAATTCCATAGATCCGCATGCAGACTCTAAAATCTATAACATACGTACCCATATATAGCTGCAACAGTCTGCTCCACACCGCCACCCGACGAAATAAACTCAGGCAAAGTTAGCGTCTGAATAAACTGCTATCAACTAGCGAACTTTAAATCCATACGTGCAACATTAATGAACTCGAATCACGTTAGTTATACCAACATCGGGTGTAGGTAAACAATTCAATCAGAACATCGAGTGTGTCATTTCATTACTAGTGCGAGTACGAGGTGCGATTTGTAGCGTTGAGTGAAGCGATTTGTGATAACTTTCAGCATTTTATTTGCAGCCCTTATCGATTCTCATGCACCGATGTGTATAGCCACATTTGCTCCAGCCAGCCATCATCATCGTCATCATCATTTCAGCCGAAAGACGTCCACTGCTGGATATAGGCCTCCCCAAAGCTCCTCCACTTCAAATTATTTCAGTCGTCCACTGGGTCTGTATTTGTATATAAATAAATACATCGCACACCGAATAAAATGGTGAAGTCACTTTCTTGTAAAATATTTTAATTGCATATATGTTTTTTTTATATATTTCTGTCATTATTTATATGAAAGTCATATTGTTTTTATATTGACAGGTGTGAGAAAGTAACAAAAAATACCTTTCATTTTGTATGTATGACACATTAGCTAATTTCTTTGTCAATGTTACAGACACCCTTCTTAATTACTGTATAAGGATAACCTTCTGGAATCTGCTGTTGGCTGTCAACAAGGGGAGACCCTCAGACCAGTGATTTTTGGTTTAGGAAAATCTCAGCCTGCACATTGATCAATTCCGATGTGCCATGCTGCAACGAAACTATGTATGCCTGGAGATTCGGTTGGCCGAATTCAGATCCACCCGACATAATATCTTCCTAGAGACGGTGGGATGAGCCTGTCTGCAGAGAGTACACTTTACTTGACACGTCTACTACTAATGCGGAGCGTGTGCGCCTGCTGGCTGTAGTGGGAGTCGGGTCTTTGGCTTCATGTACTTCGAACAAAGTTTGATGACGCCACTTTCCGCCTTGCTGCTACCCTGCGACTGGAAGCTCCTTGTTGTTTTCCTCACCAATGTCACTGTGGCGAAGTTGTCAACAGCCGCGGACACAACGACCTGTCTTCGTACCTATCCGACGAGCTCTTGTCACCGTCAGCGTTCGAGCTGTATTAGAAACAATGGCTTAGTACGCAACGATGGCAAGAGACCGAATAAGACGTCTTTATTTTCATGAAAGGTGGATAGTTCCTTTAGTGTGGGAAGCAAAGTGTCTGTCGATACTCTCGCGCTATCCCATCTTCCTGGTTCACTTTGCTGCGCTGGCGCTGCTGCTGCGCCAGTCTCATCCATTCGTCCTTTACCAGTCGATAGCGATGCAGAGGAATTTTCTGACATCATAATAGTTTTAGTAAGGTTATCCACATCCAGTTTACATATTTAATCCTCTGTAATAAATACGAGTATATTTCGAAATAAAAACAAATATTATTTTATGATACGCGAAACATTAAGAAAACGGTTTTTTTTATTTTGCCTGTAAAGTGAGACATTCTGCAGTGACATTTTAATCGACGGGGGCGTCATAAAGTCCTACACGACGTATTTGTACCTATCAATTGCGAAAAAAAATGCAACTGCAACAATTTAGATCAGGAAGTTCTCTGTACGTGAAAAAAGCCAACACATTCTTATCTAATTCATTTATTTTTGTTGAAAGTCGCAAAAGTAACTATCTTGCTTTAATAGGTAGTCACATTTAAGTACCGTTTTAGAGTCCCATAAAAAATAATAAACATAAAAAATCTTCAATTATTTTATTTTCTAACCTTTTATCCTTAGAATTTTTTGACGCAATATCGATAGTGCAGATTACAGAATAGGGGTAAAGGTCGTATGATCTTATCTCGCTATAGCCTTCCTTAAATATCGCGTCAAATTACACGCATCGTTGGTTTTCACTGATCTAAAATTAATATTAGGTTACTGCGTCTATAGTGACGTAGGTAACTGTGGTATATGCCATTGTTTCGTTTCATGTAGAAGATAAGGACTGACATGAACAGGTAAGTCGCCCTTAAGGGCGACCTACCTGTTCATGTCAGGCTGATGAATATTTATAACATCTTCGAGATATAAAGAGATATAATACATAGAGCTCAAGATCTTATACTTTTATCAATAGTACCTACTGACAAACTTTTCAAAAATATCGAAAACGAATGTTGCTTAGAGACTTAGTGAACGTTGTTTTTTTTAATTATTCCATTTACAGCAAGTCTGTTCTGCAAAAATCACACCGTGAAAACTTAGCTTCAACTGACCTGTCATTCGGCTCGAAGGACCAAATATGTACGGGATTTGAATACGTGTAATAATGTACACAAACACAATTATTTATTTATTTCAAAAAAGGGTGGTACAAAAATTATCTCTGTAAAAAAATATAATTTAATAATTTAGGGATAGGTCGAAAAGAAAGTAACAATTAACATAATTGAATCTGACACCCAAGCTAGGTTATGTGGTAACCTGTATAAAGGTTCACCATAAGTGATTTATAAACAAGAAATAGAAACAAATGAAGAAAACACACAACATGTTTTGAGAAATAAAATTATCTTTATCTTTAAAACTAAAAGGTCTAAAGAGAGAAATGCAATTGGTTAAAGAATAACAGGACATCCAAATGGTTAAATCAGCGAATGCGGAGCAACATAACTACGTCCTGTGCGGTTTCACGATAACCTGTTCAGCAATATTCGGTACATGGCTATACTTGAAAATAAAAGCACGCTGCCTCCGACTGTCTACCTTGTAGGTAAGCAGAGTATCAACGCAAGCTCACAAGGAAGAGATTGAAGTAGGTACCTAGTACGAGTTCATACACAACGGCATCCTCCTAAGGTTACACAAATAGACTACAACTTCCTCCCAAACCTATTAACACTGTAATTTGAAAACATTAGAAGGGCCAATTATTTTTAAAAGAGTAGAGTTGGAGTTTCTTACTGGCTCTTTTTGACCCATTTAAAAAAAAGGAGAAGGTTTTTATTTTTGTTACCTCGTTACTTTCGACTGGGTGAACCGATATTGATGATTCTTTTTTTATTCAAAAGCTGTTGCTTCCCGTGTGTCCCATTTCAATTTCATATAGATCTGATGATGCGTTTCGGAGACAGACAACGGAACTGTTAAAAAAATAAGAGTAAATAAACCGCGATTGCTGCTATCGCATAAATATGCATTCTTTTGACCCCCAGAATGATGAAATTTTGAATTAGTGGAGTAGGTACTGTAACGAAAAAGTGAAAAACAAGTTTTTGTTTTTCACTTTTTCGTTTTAAAAACGTTTCTAAAAAAAAATAACAACAGACTTCCGAAAAAACACTAAAAAGTGAAAAATAACTTTAATTTCGGAAGGCGGTGACAAAAATTGAAATACATATCCAAAGTCACCGACTTCCGAAATTAAAGTTGTTAATTTTTTTTTCCTTAAGAACGACCAATTGTAACCGTGCACCTAGCTTCTGACATTTCATTGGTGCCCAAATAGGTTTATTTGAAATAAAATATTTTGATTTTTGACACGCAGATGAACAGACAATTAGATGCAGGCTGATGCTAGGGATCACGATCGACAGCTCAGTTCACCTTAGTTTTCACAGGGAGAATTTTCCAGTATAGTTGTTCCACACTTGCTCCTATTATTCTATCGTCGGTCACAGCTTCATAGCCTCTCTGAAACCAAAATAATACCGCTAATTCATCGCCATCACAGCGACCTAATCCTCTCGGTTTGTGTCACGCAGCGTTCAATGTGGCGGTATAGTTTACTCTATGCCTATACGACGACACGTCCATGTGTTTGTATGCATGTCTGCATGTCTGTCAATGCAAACGGAAACTTAACTCTTTGGTGGCACTGCGCTTCAGTGCGCCGCGCCTTGAGTAACGGAACACACCACGATCTATATGTATGGACTTTGTATAACAATGACAGTAATTATACATACATACAATGGTTTAATAATAATTGTGAAGGGTTTACCAATGTCATAGGGGGAACCGCAAATAACACTAGTATCCATGAGTGCGAAAACAGGACGGAATAAATTAGCAGTGAAAGTTTTACTGTCTGGCGGGAAAACGTTGATGATTCATTCGGATTGTCCCGAAATACTAGTTTTTCCAAGTTAATACTTTTATCGAGACACGACACAAGCGATTATTCATCACTACTAAGAAGTACCCAAAATTACCCATCAAAAAAATCGTATTATTTGCAATAAATTTTAATATTGTAATTAAGATTTTTCAACGTTAGTTATGGGTTGGGACTCTATAAGTACTCCATATGGACCAAAATAAGTATACCACTTCCGACAAAAGAAGAATTTCAAAATGGTGTATAAATGACTGAGTTCTGAGGTAACAAACATAAAAAAAACCTACAGCCGAATTGAGAACCTGATACTTTCTTTCTTTTTTAAGTCGCTTAAAAAGTGTCGAACCTTCTAGACAGCGCCATGATAGTGTTAGGTTAGTCGTTTCGAATCTACTTACGATACTATATCCAGACAAAAAGTCTTAGTAATTTATTCATTAACGATAAATTGTATCTGCATTTGCACAAAACAAATTAAATTACACACAAAACAAACGACCCACCATAACATATTTTTGGTTTGGTACCAAGTTTCCTGATTGTTTCCTAAAACTAATTCACTAAAACTTCCGTGACGTGCATGTCTAATTAACTGAAATATCAGTAAATCGTAACATGAACTAATATTTGCAGTGTCACCGCTAAATTTCACGCTCGCAACACAAAATGAGATCAGATTTCAATAACATTTTCTAATTGAATTTCATAGCTAGCCGTGTCATCGACTGTTTAACGGCACACATTGATAAATTAAATAGATATCGCACGGAAATTATTGAACATGTACGTATGTAAGCCATTATTTAGTTCATAACTGTATCTTATCGTAACATCACGCCTATATTCCCCGTAGGAGTAGACTGGCAAGGGATGTCAGTACATTGTTCACTCACAACATTAGCAAGTTTATAGTTATCTATCTATACATAAAAACATTTTAAGGAAAAACACACAATCACCGTACACCTACAGCTTCAGTATTGGTGTTAGCACATAGGTACATATATTCACATGGAGGTTGCAGAGAAGCAGTAAGAAAGGAATTTTGGAAACTCAATCAGTTAGCGAAGTTTATCGGGGATCGAACGACTGACGCAGTCACGGGAAACAGGTAGTTGTACCTATAAAGTTACATACATCCGTCTGTTAGGAGGATTACTGAAAAATGTCACATGAAATTGGTAAATTACCTTTGACAGTTCTTATAGGTTGTTCAGAATTAATAACACCCACAGAAAGTTGAAATAGGTTATAAAGATTGAACTAAGTTTTCGCCTACACAGAAGTCGTACAAGATATCAAGAATTCAGCAATAATAGAAAAATATGAGAAACTACTTCAAAGAGATTTTTACCAACATAATATAATTCCCTAACTCCCACATTGTAATATGGAAAGTCACGGTCCTAAAGGTCTAGACTGAAATAAAATAATTTTAATGAAAACACCGAAAACATGCTCAAAGGCAAGCATCATGTACGTCTACGTCTTCACAGGAACACAGAACAATTAAACCTTGTGGACGAACACACGCCGTCTAACCTGTGCAAATCCTAATATAATTTCATGGTGGCTACACCGTGCCTACACCACCTACCAGCCATACCTAGGAACAGCTACGAATACCCATAGCTACGATACGTAGTAGGTAGGTACGGTTGGCAGCCGGGGGGAATAGTAATGTGTTGTTAACTTACAGACTTGTTAAATTGTATGCACGTCCAACTTACCTGATTTATAACCGTTACAATTGCTTTTGCTTTAAATGATTTACTATTACAGTTATAGTTTGTCTGTTTGTAGAATTTAATTTTCAAAATACGTAAAGTTTATTGTATTGCTGTTTTTCGCAATAAATCTTGGCTTAATGATGGTGCCTTAACATTGTATTTGAGCACTCCACAATTAGGTTTGCGAAAGCAATCTCAAATTAATTACAAAGGCGTTTAATATAGCAACGATTCCCAGTAGGCTGCCCTTAGGCATAAAGTTTCAAAACGTATTACTCAATAACGTTACCTAAGTGTACCCTAAAGTCGTTATCTTAATTTGTACATTAGGTACACACGAGTGAATTATCACTGATACAAACGGTATAATAAGTCAAACGCGGGGAACAAATTACAGCATACGTTCCACGATAACATCAGTTAGTATTGAAACAAATAACAAGCAAAACCAAATAATTCTCCCTCGTAATCTTGATTAAAACAACGGAACTCAAGTGCTTACCAAACTGGCCGCGGAAAGAACAATGCTCACTCGCGAGCCCTTCATTCTAGAACAACAAATCTTCCCTACTAGCGACTGTAGTTTGCTCATTTGGAAGAAATGAAAGAGGGCCCTTGTCTGAGCCGAAGCCTCCACTTTTTTGTTGGAAACGCGTTTGTTCTCAGTGGCCATTTCACTAATTGCGACCACCTCCATTGTCTCCGTATAAATTAGACGTAAATGTTCCACTTCATCTCGTTATCTCCAAGAATTTTGAATAAACACAGTTTTTAGACGAGCGTCACAGTACTCAGGTAAATGAGCCAGGCACAAACTTCGTAGTACCTAATGTGTGGTAAAAGCTTTGTTAAATGTATGAGTGAAATTATTTTAAGTACTTAATTTTCAACGCCTCTCGACGTACAATATTTATTACCTTACTCAGTGTATCTTTCAACATAACTTGTGTGGTAGGCGTTGAGTAGTTTATGTTTGTTATTTGGAATATATTTTAACTTGTTTGTATTGAAACGTAAAGGAAAGGTAGACGGTGTGAAAACATACTACCTGTGTGTATTTTCAACCATCGAAATGGAACAGAAATCGATAAAAGTTTAAATTGTGCTCAGTCATCGCGGAAAGCTACAAAAGGTTCCGACCTTTGAATGTATTCGTACCTATAACATAATAGTCTCGTCTCGAATGTTTACAAAGTCCTCCACACATCGCCTCCCCTCGCCTATACAAGCGAATGCCGCGCAAAAATAATTCCGATGCAACTTTTCATATAAAACTACATTTCGATGGAAAGAAAAAGTGTGTGGAAATTTCACAGACTATTGTTTTTTTGTTTCAAATGAATGGTTCTATGTTGGAGAGGTTTACCCCCAGCGTGCCCCCTGCAGACAAGACAGTAATCACGACGTACCGGCAAGTTTCCTCCACGCTTGTGTCTGGCTTAACTCAAGAACCACTGAACAGACTTTGATAGGGCTTACATTATTCGAAAACTTGTTCTTCGAAGAACGTTTATTTAATCATTTGGGTATGAGAGTGTTTCATCTTGTTAACTTACCGTGTATGTTTTATAGGACCTCATTTCGTAGCGGTGGAGGTTGTAAGAGTCGGGGAAGCAATCTATCACATCTGGTGCACTGCTAAATTTTTACCAATAACGCTGGTTTATATGACTTCAATTGTTTTAGCATATCTACTATTCTCTATGCAGTTATTGAAAAAGTGTCTTCCAAAGAATAATTCAGTGCGAAGCCAGCACGTAAATAATATACTCCAATATAAAAGGTCACGGTCTCTTCGTTGTTATTTCTGTTTCCGAATTAAGAGAGGTATTTGTGTCTGCCCACCGGCGTTTTGCTCAATTTGACAAAACGAAAACGATTTGCGATAAAAAGACAGAATATTTTTGGGAAATACGTCAGTAGTAGGCGGTTTAGTTCTCTTAGACGTTTAATTTAGTGTTTCCGTAACCTTTGGAAATGTTGAGGACAAAATTCGCATTGTGATGTCTGTTTTAGCTGAGTCAATAAACAAACAAAGACAGTAAGTAAATAGAAAGAGCAAATCTACCTAAATCTTTTATTGCCTCTGCAAGTCCCACCCTGAGCCATGTTAGCCAACATGGCCCAAGGTGGGACTTGCAGAGGCATTAATAGAATATGTTTTAAAATGAACGGTTCCATTTATCCGTGGTACATTTTTGCCATAATCAATCAATTATACCAATAATTACCTCTCAACGGGAAGTAGGTAAGAGCAATTTACCGATTTCAATTCGCATGAACGAACCCTTTGTTATCAGGGAATGAGCTATTACCGTCGATTCGATTATTATTCTTACTGTCTGCTATTCTTAGAGGTTTAGCACTGCCTAATGAAATACCTTTGTTAACCTTTATACCGGCACGAGCCGAAATTTATTATTCGGCTTCAGCTAAAGCACTTAAAGATTCACATTGGTGACGATTCTGCAGAATCACGAGTAATCTGAAATAACTTTCACTATAGTAGGCGAATTAAGAAAAAGTGGAAATAAAATTGGCGATGTATTTTTCCTGTACCTACCAATAAAAGATTTTTGTTTTACCTTTTCAAAATGATTCGTTAAACTTAACGTTATTTTATGAAGAAAATTTTTGTAAAGCTATTGAAGGGAACACTTGACGTTTTTTTTCCTGTTTTATGTGGAAGACCCACACACAACAGGAAAACAATCCTCAACATTTTACTTAAACTTTTTACACATCAGTCTTTAAAATAGAATTATAAGCTTTACTAAACTAGGTATTCTGGAAAGTGCAATGTAATTTCAACTGCCGTTTAACGAACACAGTAAGTAGCAAATGACAATGAAAAGTTCAAAAATAGAAACGAAACGCTTTTTTCCACGCTTACGAATAACCGAACTGTGTTGCATTACACCAAAAATTCCACCTCTAATTAGGTAGGTACATTGCACGTTGCATCGTCCCCAAAAAATCGATTACAATTTTAAACCTTTTATAGGCAGGTACTACTGTTTTGAGAGGGGTCTGAAAGCTTCGTCTGGAAGTAGAGGGCAATAAACTTTGCGTAACAAAATTTAAACTACCTGCAAGGCTTAACGTAACAGAAGCTTCAATGAACACGAAATGTTTATGAATGATGTTTGAATTCATATTTTTCACTCAGTTTTATCAGGTAGAGAAAATCGTCTGATAAAACTAGGCTTCCTCAAAGACCGTTCCTAGAGTTTCAGAAGGGAATTTCAAAATGTTTAAGTTCAATGAGGGAAAAAATTGTAATTCTACAATTTCGACGAAAATTAAAAGGCCGTATTCATGAAACCAAATAGTAATAAAAATAAGAAATACTAAAGATAATAATGTTAAACACAATCTGACCACCAAAGGTCTATTTAAAATTGTTAGCCACTAACGCAGAAGGAAAACGACAAAATTAACATTTTTACGAGGTGGAAGCAAGTATTGGATGCGAAGTCCCGGCCTCCCGAGGCAAGGCGCACTTCACACCAATGTTGGTGACAATACTTACACCACCCCAACTTCCACAGAATCTTCGAAGAAATCGTCTCGTATTCAAACAGGCAAACCAAGACATTGTACTTTTACATTATTTATTGCAGTCTTTACAAAAATGTACACATCTTAATCATTAAAACACATTATATTTTTTTATTAAGAATGAGTTTTATAGAAATATTCGCGCAAAAAGCACACCTATCTGTTAATATTACGAATGGTTTTAATGAATTTGTTTGGTGCATACTTGTTTGTAATACCGACACGTCACGGTCGACTGAACTCGTCTGTCCGACCAATCGTATGTTCATATATTGCAGGTCATGCCACGCTCTTTTCATGTACCACAAATTAAAAAATCTCGGGAAACTTTTCATGCGTCCAAATATAGGATTGAATTAAGCTGTTTCAACATGAACTGCGGTCAAAACGTTTGTTGACATAGTCTGTACAATATAATTAACTTGTCAATTGTATCAAACTCAAACTCAAAGCATTTATTTCAATTAAACCATTTACAGGCACTTTTGAACTGTCAAAAAGTCGATCAGTTGGAAAGTTGAAGCTAGTTGCCCATTCCAAAACGTAGATCTCTATGGAGAAGAACGGGCAAGAAACTCCACGGACACTCTTTTAAAATCAAGTTGAAATATTACAAAATCTTGGGAACATTATTCTTGTTGTTTCTGTATGTGAGAACAATGTAAAAAATGTAATTATAAACAATTCTAAATACAAGATAAAAATAAGCCCTGGAAGTTAGGAGATGACCAGTCTCAACCGACAGCGCCCGTTCACAAACTTCACGCGTGGAGTATAGTAGTGTAGAGTATACTAGTAGCGTATTGAGTCGATGCTATTGTTTGTTATTTATGACGTCCAAAGTCGATTAACTAACTTAACTTTTCTAAACGTCTAACGTAAATTGGAAAGGGAAAAACCTTGAGTAAAAGTTATTATGAGTAACCTACAACGACATGTTTTAAATATACAAAAATACTGTGTCTATATCGGTGACGGAAACCAGCCGTAATGCGTGTTCGGCACGCACTTGGTCAATATTTAAACACATTCAGAACATTAAGTATAGCTAACTCTGTTAGGCGTTGAAGTCAAATATAAAGAGTATCCATTGAATATAAATAATTGATGATATTTTAGCATTCACTTGTACTGCTATCACTACATTACATGATTTATGATGTTCTTTTGACATGCAAAAGATATAATGTTACGTAGATATCAGTATCGAAGTTCTCCCATATTTATTGCGTCCAGGCATAATATTTATCAACTTTAGTTTTTGAAAGCGCAATAGGAACAGTTTTAAACAAAACTAAGTGCACAAAGTTGTCGAGCGGATTTACCGGAAGCGGACGCGTCGACAGCGGCCGTCGCTTCAGGATCGCAACACGCTTTCATTCATCCCGCAGTTAAGTCCTTTCGGAGCCGACGCTGGGTTTACACGGAAACTCTACACTAGGCGCCGACCTCCTGCCTGTGGCGCTCTCTCCCTCACACGCGTACAACTCACGCCTCGCCGACTGAAAATCAATACTGTCTGGAACACGCCCACCGGTTCAACTCGGTAACTGCGCTTCCTCACTGGAAATTCGATAAAATAAAACTGGGTAAAAATCATTAAATTTGTGTATTGATGTTAAAGATCCCATGTCGTCAGATTTGTTGATAGCATCTGTGAAGTGCAGCCATCGGCAGCGGCGCGGCGGGCGCTGGCGAGGGTCACATGTTTCGCACGTGTTCGGGTCACGTTACAATGTTTACCTGCGACCGCCTGACGGTCAGGTGAGACCGACGCTACGAGCCTCGCTACACTCGCGTAGCTATACTACGCCGACCGAGTCCCCGAAATAAGCATTTAAGGGCAATTTTACTACTTTACCAAGTAGACTTTCAGCTCTCGTACAAGTTAGGCAAATTGTTTGCAGTCTCTGGGTAAACACTCTTAAAATGTAATCTTGTCTCCATCCTCATGATACCCATATTCAGTGGGCGTCGGAACCGGCGAGCCCGCGGCTACGGTTTGCATTTTTATCAACCATCGACGACAGGCAGCAACATTTTATTTTGCGTGTCATAAATATGGAACTAGTGAAGACGAACATACGCTGGAATATACAGCATTTTCATGCAAACTTATCTGAAACTATGCATAAGTAAGCAGCAACGAAAAGAAAGCTTCCTCGTTGCACTAAAAATAAAACTTAGTACATGTACTTGTGTTTCCTGCATCACATTTTAGAGAGCTCTTTGTACTTTATGTACTCGAGCGTTAATGTGAGCAAAAAGGTACTTACACAAAATAAAATACATTTCGTTCAGCAAATATGTTGGAGAATTTACCAGACTACCTTTATACGGAATTTTAGTTACTTACCATTATAATACTGATTAACTGTGCAAAATATGTACGATATAGAAAATAGGTTATATATATAAAAATATTATTATATCCTTCATAAGTTAAAACAGAACACAGCTTCTTTGTACCCATAGCAGTCACATTTTCACGAAGTGCTTGTATGTGGATGGAATACGCAATGAGCTGTCCCCTTCCTTATAATATTTATACGAAACGTTAAGGATATCTCAATTTATTATGTTCCATTAATTCCATCAAAACCTCTTACAAATAACCACATGTTAATAATTATGAATGGCAGTGGAAACAAACAGGGTAGTGTGTACTATCATCTATGTAATTTGTATGAGTCGGGAGAGAGACGGGTATTACGGGGCTCGAAGGCAATGCTAACAGACTGCTTCTATAATTTGTTACTGTTGGGCTATTCGTTATTTTGGGACCCTCTAAATATGCAGTTTGTTTACAATGCGTATTGCTTAAGGGTAGTTATGACTTATGGCCCTCTATTTGTAAACATTTTAACACGTAGGTATCTTGGTTTCGTAGCTTGGTTTTAGGGACTTTATATTGGTTTTATAGGACCCTTTTCAGTAAAGAAATGTGAAGAATTAAACTAAGTTTCCTTACTGGATCTTAACGGTGAATTAAGATGAGGTCTAGGTACTGGAAGGAATTACATTAGTGTCCGGGTTGGCTACTTTTGTTCATTTGTTTAGTGTTAGAATAAATGGAATAAATGCACATGTAGCATACTATATACCTTACTTCCTATCGAATTGCACTTAAAACAATTAAAACCATTAATTATATTCGACACTTCCAAATGACATTGCATGTTCCTATAACTAATACATCCTTATCGAAAAGAAGACAACGTAGCTTGTTTTACACTAAAATATAATGTTTAAAAGCGCAATGCACCAAATGTAAAGTATTTAAAGTGATTTATAAGCTTCCACGGAATAATTGCAACATTTGTGGATCGAGCTAGTTGGAGCAATAAATGGCTCATGGGGCGCCTTACAATTCAATGGTTATCGTCGGTCGGTCTGAAAGCACTACACCATGAGTTTTATCAATGCGTAAATACGTATCTTTCGTGGTCGTTTCCTGTTCCGGGTGAATGAATTTTCAGGGTGTCGCAGGATTTTTTATAGCAGGTTAAGGTTATATTTTTAAATAAACTAGCTAACCCGACAGGCGTTGTCCTTGTCTTAACTATGAATATTGAATTCGCATTTTATATATACCGTGAAATTTTAATGCTTGTTTTTCCGCAGCGAAATGGTTTTGTCTTGGTAATCCAAGTGTTTTATATTCAAATAAAATATTAGAAACAAAAAATGGCAGATTAACCATTGTAAAAAATCACCACGTGCGCGAGTTTATTTTGCTTTTAACATTTATGCATCGCTGTTCCCTTTGTCGGTGGTGCGTGCGATTCAAGTAGTACCTACAAGTTATCTCTAGTGTTACTATTAAGTAGTGTTTTATCGAGTTGATGATTTTCTTTCTTATTTTTTCTTTCATAACAACCTGCTCCTGACAATAACAAACACAATACGAAAATAATTAGAAAAAATGGTCCAGCATCACACGTGAACGACGTGTGATGCCGTGACCAAGGGAAATAGGGATTCATTTATATATACATTGAAGATATATATAGATTATACAGTAGCCACCGAAATAATCACTTTCATATACAGTAAGGTAACCGGTTGTCAAATACTAGCTGTCTTTGTAATATTGACATTAATATAAGTACTACCAAAGTTTCTAATCAGATCACAATTTATTTAATCAATTTTGCACAATACCTACTTATTTTTCTAATCAATTTTGTCCTCTTGCAAAAAGTAAGAACCAATACAATTACCAACCATACTGTTCAAACATAATCAAGAAAATAATAACCGAAGCAAATAGCTGCCCCAACCATAGATTATAAGCGTATTTGCAATTCAAAAACCTTTAGTTATCCGCCATTCCGTGCCTGAACATAATTAAAATTTGCCTTAGGTGACGTTCGTCATTAATTATTTAGCGTAGTTTGAACATCTTTAGCGGGAGCCAGTCGACGTGCAATAAATGGGCCGCAACGCCTTATATTCCTTATATTCAGAGGACAGAGTGAGCACGTGCCCGGAATAAGTTACCGACAGCGCGCTAAAGGAACCCAGCGATCCCCGTCTACATAAAGATTTATTCCCATCTGTAACTGAGAGGAGGACGCGACAGTTTTTCCCAATTATAAGGTGTAAGCGCCCCATTTATTAACATCTCGTCAAAGAAATCACGATCTCGCCGCTTCTCCTCCACTTTCCCGGAGGTACGTTCATAGTTTGCTACAGTTTCCAAAGTTTTAATTATTGCGCCGGCTAATAACTCCGAAATTGTACTACTGCTTCCTTCTGGCGACATTTTAATGAGTACAAGGAAAATTAATTAATCGTACTTCTTTTGCAGTATCAAGGAATATTTCAGTTCAGCTGAATTATTGTTCCACTAAGTACCTTTCGCTAGAAATCGTTTATTGAGTCCAACGTACTGCAGTGTCATTATAAAATATTTTCCCGAAGGAAATTTCTGCTTAAATTCCTATTGAAAGTCTTTCAAAGCTATATTAAGCACGCAACGAGTCCTTATGAAAGAGGCTATTTAAAAAAACCTAGTGCCAAGATTTCTCCTTTGAAAGGAAATATGATATCAAACCTAATTATTTTGCTGCGGAGCGTAATTAAATTCTCATATGCGCATCTCTATCCTATTTGCGGACGTGAGCGGTGATATTGTCGGAAAATATTACAGAACATGTTAGTAAGAAATATAAAAAAATATGTGTCACATCTGGGGAGGGTAGCTGCAAACTGTATGTGCCAGGCGTGGTCGGAACTGGAAAACTTAGTCGTCCGCGACCACCATCAACTTTCTTGCCCAACTCCACGCGCCGCGGTGCACCGAAATGCCGACCGTCTTCTTTGTCATTAAAATGCTTTATTGATGTAATATGCAATATTTTATGACGGCGAATATATGCACGTCTGGGCACGTAACAGGCATACTTCTGTGGAAAGTTTTAAAGATAAATTATTGCATGTAATTAGTTATGGTAAGCTCAATCTCTTCTCGTAGCACTGGCTACGTGAAACTTTTTCCATGTGATTTTCATTCCGCAGTAAGATGAACACGAGTTTTGAAAGTGTCTATGATCGTAGCTCCTAACATTAAACTTGATGGTGGGTGCTTTAAAGCATATTTCACGTATACGGCGTATGCTCGTGTAATTCTATCTCGTCTCTACCGTAAAGCGTAGGTACGCCACGCTTCCACATACCATTAGCAGTAAAC
This sequence comes from Polymixis lichenea, assembly GCA_949091785.1. NCBI lineage: Eukaryota > Metazoa > Arthropoda > Insecta > Lepidoptera > Noctuidae > Polymixis > Polymixis lichenea. The sequence continues at coordinate 11,656,092 of OX420945.1, read as the reverse complement.
ACGTACCTACGAGCAGATAATAAAAATTAATACAATGCGCCGTAACTCAGAATGCATTTCAAACTCAGGCACAATGTAAAAACGGGACGGCAGTCTCTGTAGCCTTAATATCCGCTGTTTCAGACTCGTAACCGCCTAACAATATTGCATTGCGTACGCCACGCGCTAGTTCCGTACTTATCGCGAAAGTTTCAGCCGACGGCTCTAGGGGGGCAGGGGCTGATGGGCGCAGGGTGGCAGGCGGCGCCCCCGCTGCAGTATCGATCGTGTCTGCTGCACGCTGCAACGCTGTCTTCCGCAGATCAGTCCTTATCGTCTGCCGGAACGAGCCTCCGCTACAGCCTCGCACTAAAAAGGCTTTGCGACACAATCTACATGAAGATGCACGCATGCCGTCTGCAGACGCATGTATCGAGGCATGCGCTCACGCTTCACAGAGCTAAGCTTGTTTATTGAAAACCGTTCACTGTTATGTCTCAGCGTCTACGTAATAGTACATGCTCGATTTATGGGAACATAAAAATAATGTACCGTCCGCAATACTTTTGACGATACCATCCGACAAGTTTATGTGAGCGGCTATACGGTTCGTTCGTTGGGAGATTATGAGTGATCACTCCTACGCAGAAGAATATAAAGTTCAAACTATAATCTCAACACTAAATACAAGTCATAACACGGAAAGAAACAGCAAAGCGAATAACACTTTGCGCCATGCGAAACTTAGTTTAAAACTGTCGTCTACACTAGCTTGCTTGACATTTCAGGTACTAAATTCATTACAGTTGGGGTGGTTTTATAAGTGATGGTTAAGGTAAGGTAACAATACCGGTCTAACTATAAAATTTATAACGAAGAACCAAGTCGAAAGTTGCTAGCGTTGAAAATATTGTAAGCTGCACTCGTTTCGGGCAAATTAAATGAAAAACGAAGTTTCACCGCGTGGCGGACAAAGTTGGCCACTCAAGTTTCAAACTTAGCGAGAGGCGCGTACAGACTACACCCGTCCTTCTCTCGCTACATTATACATAACACCAACACACATAAACCTATCACACTTAACTTGTCTCGATTATATTATTATTATAAATACAGGTATTTTAACCTAGCTCTGGAGTCAGGGTCTCACATTATTCTGCAACTTGTTTTTGTGGCAATAAAGAATTTATATTAGAGTAAATAGGCATGTATGTTTACTGTCAGCTCAATAGTTTTCCTACTACTCATTTTCTATTTTTCTTACTTCCTACAATCACATAGTTTACTCTAAACTAAATGAGATACTTAGCTATTATCAATGACACAAGGAAGTTGCAGAAAACTGTTTACCAATAGCCATAATAGGCACTTAACAAACTCAAAGGAAGCCTGCCGTCCGATGTGTACTTTGTAAGGGATTTATAAACCTGTCTGAGCTTGCATATTAATAAATGGAATAAATTTTCCCCACCTGGCCGTAAGTTCGTAGCCCGCGCAACATACAGTGTAAACTCAAAAGTTATTTAAAGTTGGTACAATCAAGATGGTTTTATACTTCATTTATGAAGAAGCTATGACTATGTACTGTGTATTTTATTTATAAGGCCGGTTTTCTATAATTTTTGTAATAATAGTTTTCAGCCGCATCGTTACCCGAAATTACAGTTTCAGTGAGTGAAATCGATAGAAAGCGACAAATACGTATACATACAGTGGCTGAATAGTTTGGAAATACGCCAGGCAGGGGCACTCGACCTCTGAATACTGCTTGTCCACTTCACCGCTGAGGCACTGATGTAAGACGTCACGCAGCTCTGTGATCGACTATACGAGAAAGTACCATGACTGTACATGTCACTCACATGTCTTCATTAATATTTATTGCCATCTTAATTAAATATAGGTGTAATGTATTCAAATTACGTTACATGAAATGTTTAATTTTATCCGCATATTATGCACTTTTATCAATATTTCCCCTTAATTAAGACATCAACGTTTTTATATATGCAGTAGTCATTAATTGAGCACTTTTTCAAAGGAAGTACGTTCAAAACAGTCAGTTATTTAGTTAGTTACAAGACTTCCAGCCACTTAACGCAATACATTTGACTAGTTAAACAGAAATTGCATAATTGAAGCGTGGGGAATACTTGCTACGACGCGCTACGCTGGAGCTACGCCAAAATGTTAAATACATATATTTACTAAGTATCATAATATAATATATGCCATATTTACATTAGGCAAATATATTTCAATGAGTTAGTTTTAAAATACTAATCAGATACCACAGCTGAAGTATTGTTCGTATATATAAGCATGCATTATTCGAAGCTCTAGCGGAAGTGAAGAAGTGAGGCGTCATTCACTCGATGTATCCGCGTGAAGAGTAAAAGATGCCATACTCCTTTGCATTATATATAAGTACCTACTAACATTATATTAAAAACTTTAACGGATATTTTTAATTTCAAGTTATTATAAATGTACGTTTGCTTCAAGTGAACCTTCGTTGCTACGAACCCAAAAAGGGTTCATATTTCATTCCGCAGGTGAATGTATTTTGCAGTAGAGAGCAGCAGTCGTTAACAGTGACATCTCCAAAATTTTATTTCTCTTCGCATCGTCATTGTGAAACAGTTTGCCGGTGAACGAGTGAATTTTCTCGTGTTAAGGAGAGCCACATTGGAGGCCCGCCAGATGGCTCTTGTGAGGAGCACCCTCCTCCGCCTCCGACTGACGCTAATTGCTACCAACTCTTCCAAAATTATCTCAATTATACTGAATTTATTAATGACTATTAATATTACGATTGTTTCGAACTTTTTTCGTTATACACGAGTTTTAATAGTACGCGAACACTTTTTTTACAAACGGCTCATAAAAATGCAAAACGCTCCAAAATATTTATGATGACGTAAGTAGAATTTTAATAAAGCGAATAATTAGGATAGGCGCGCGAATTCCTCCCGATCAAAACGATTGCACGGATGTTTTCATTATTGTTTTGGTAAAATTAATCTGTAGTTCAAAATTGGGGGCCTACTCTGCAAGTCCGTCAATGAAGATAGGCGCTCGTCCGAAAGTAGTTCGGTACTTATGAGTGAAACGTACTCCCGATTAAAAAACGTTTTCGGACGGTAAAAACACATTGGAGGCGAGGAAGACTGTCAAATCGTGTTGTTATTCATTCTTAATTCGGGCTCCGAACTATTTTTATGTCCGTATGTGATTTTTTTTTTTTGTGTGGGAAATCATCAAATAACTTCTCCCGCTCTGGGTGGAACGGGAGGGCGTGTCAGACTTTTACTGACTAAAACCCACCCGTGTTCCCTCAGTTGCCTGTGTGCCAGGGGCCGCGGTATCTCTTTCGAACAACCCGCACCCCTGGCAGGCATCGGCCCTTGCGGGCCCCGTCAGTTGCTGCTGATATCTGTTTGACAGCCATGTACGGTGAGGACCTGAGTCAGGCGGAAGGTGAGGATGCCATGCCGCCTCTCAAGCCACTCCTCAAAGAGGGGACTTACCGCCGCAATGTCCGTATGTGATACGAAGTAAAAAACACCCGTTACTTCGGCCGAAACTCCGGATTTGTGCTTAGGGAGTAGACCTCCAGTTATGTTCAACTCTCGACCTTTTATGTGATTACGTAGCCATATACATAATCCCATAGTATATGGCACACCGGGCTATAACCAAGGGTCGTGATGTTGGAAGTAAGCCAGAACACAATGTCTGCACACAGTTACATTTGCACTAGGGATGCACTCGTCTTAGGAATTTAGGCTTTTTGTTCAGCCATTTTGTTCCCGTGGTTTTAACTCTCCCTTTGAGACTTAGCTACGTTCGCGTTGGTAGCGTACCTCACACTGCTCCGACGGACGTAATTAGATACTTTCCCGTGTGTTAAGGACTTAAAGACGGTTAATTTAATATGATAATTACAACCCGTAACTTTATTCCTTAGTCGTCTTTGGAGACGCGTGAAATAAACATGATATGAAAGGACAAGTTTTCGCTTCATGTCTGTGCAAACACGAAACGGTGTTAATTCTAAAACAAATTATAAATCTAATCATTTCCTATAAATTATTGAATTGAAAATAAATATAACGTCCGTGTTTTCCTAAGTTATTCTGTTTGTCCATACAATCCCTACTGGTTACCTGTGTTGCTGGCAACCGTATCGGTTTCATTTCTTAAGGAGCCAGACTCGATAACGTACAAAGGCTTTTGTAATACAAATGTTTTGTTTAAAAAAAAATTTAAACGACAAGTTGTGGGGAAAATCTTTTTAAGAAAAACGGGACTGTACAATGCACGTGCCAACATTGATTGTGATTTTTGTTTAACCCTTACAATAGCTACTGTTTCTTATTGTAGAAGTTTCTGACAATTTAAACAAGGGTTGGATTTGAGAATTTCAGTTAATATTTATTAACACTTTCTAGACAATGGTGGCAACAAGAGGCAGATAACGCTTTTGTTTTTCTTTCAGAAAGTATCACAATAATTACAATCTAGCCTATTAAGCTAATAAGTAATTTAAATATAACTAAAACTGGAAAGTAACTATAAAATTAAGAAATCGTCCCATAACGTCTTTCTCATTCACTTTATTTTAAGGGGAAGACACCATGATTAATGCAAAGAGGCATCACATGTCAATCCACCAATTAGCTTAAAAAGAAATACTAATCGAATACAGAAATAGGGAATCTTAACGGAACAAATTAATAGCCAAGTCTACAAGCTGCAGAGAAGCTACAAGCTGCTATCTGTCATCTTTATCATATAGGCTAGAAGGAAGGATTTTTTGTAAAGATGATTAGGTAGAGGTACTTCCTTAGTTTACCAATTGAACTGACAGATTACGGGTAATGAATAAGTAGTTGAGAAGAGCAATCGAAATGGTCGAATTAAAATAACTTATTTCAGCAATTTTTTTATTTATTATTTCCTATTATCCATCGCAAAAAAAAAAACAACAATGCCTTCTATTCTCGTACAAAAAGACGAACGTAAAGATCCACCCACATGACGTACGTACAATACAATACATTAGATATACATATACTTTGCGCGCATCGTTTTATTTGGTCCATGAAAGATGGAGGCTCATCCCACTTCGGAAGGAGAACACTTGACCGCAACAGATGGCTGGGCTCACCACCTATCTATACACGTTACACATACTTCACTATAGCTATATATTAAAACATCCACGAGCGCTGAAACCGTCCATTTCAATCACTTTTTTACCTCCGCATATTACTGGCCTGCTAAGACTCTCTTTAATTTAAGTTTTCAGCCTGAAAGGTTGGTTGGACTTAGTAAAAAGAGGATATTCCTGTATGAACGGCGAGTTTACGACGCAATTTCTTTTTATTATAAAATCATCGTGCCTTGCAGGTAGTCTTGTTGCTGTTAGTTTAAAAAGGTGAAAGGATAATGTTGAACGAAACAATTTCCCGAAATTTATTAAAAGTAATTTGTAGTTGTTTTTTTATTTCGTTATTGTTGTTTACTCGACTAAGCGATCCTGTTAGTGATGAAAAATATGATCATATTAGCAACGGAGAAAAATCGTAAAATAAAACCATAAGAAGTCAAAACTAATGACATTGAAGTCCGAGTCCAATCCAACATCAAGCAGCAAACAGGGTGTTTATAAAACAAAATCTCCTATTGTCTATCCAAAATTGAAATGTAATATGAATACAAACGAAACGAAAATGAGGGCGCGTTCATATCTTCACACGTTGGTTCGCGCGATGAAACGTGAGCGAGCGTTCCGTTGCACGCAGCCGGCGGGCGCTGCATTTCCGAACGCATCGCCGTTCAATATCCGCGAGGATTGTTTGTAAAACCACCCCCGCCCGCTCCGCGCCTCCCCGCCGATACCGCTGCCTCTAATGGAGCCTGCAAGGGTGTCTCGTTTTAGAAATCGACTTCACGATAAAATGATATCCCTCCTTAAGATTTAGTTTTAAATTAAATTCTCTTCGAGCGTGAGTTATTGGATTCGTGTTATTTATTATTAAGTTCTGCTAGTCGGTTCTGGTACTAAGGAGTTAGTACTACTTCATAATATAAGATTGAAATTCAGAATAGGTATGACACTTTTGGGTAAAAAAACAATTGTCGTCATAAAGACTTATCCAGAAAAACTAAAAGGTATTATTAAAAGATATTCATCCAAAATGATCTCAAACTTCCTAATTGTTGTTTAATTTTTCACTAATCGTATTTGGTGTCCATATTCGCTTCTGATAATGCTAATGACTATGCTACAGCCCTGATGATTGCCGTACACAATGGCACATGGTGGACACACTTCAACGTCCATTGCTCCCTTCATCGAAGAGGTCCATCAAGGTAATTAGTGAACCCTCGATGGAAATCAAAGTGTGCTAAACATAGGTTAATGTATAGCGAAGCCATTCACTTTATTACTTACATAAAAACACCCTGTGGTACTTAGTTCTGGTGTAATCTCATGGGTTAAACCACAAAACAGGGTTTTGTGTTAGTAACTCATGTTTTATACTTTACCACGTATGAGAGGGTTAATTTTCAGGTAATTTTCAAAGAAAGCTTGTTTGATTTCCAATCACGGTATAATGCGTTGACTAGTTATAATATTATCTGACCTGAAATAAATCTACACTAATATTATAAGTAAGTTAAACTACAAGTATGCCCGCCAAAAATTGTACAATAGCTGTCGTGAAATGGTAACGAATAGAGTTCATGTGAGAGAAATTCCTAATTATTCCGTGGTTATTTTGACATTTCGAAAACATACATTATATTGTCGAAAAGTGAAAATATATAGTTATGGTAGGTATTATTTGCCTTTGCCAGTGGCTTCGTCCGCGTGGACGTCGGAAATTAGATATTCCACGGGGACGTACTATCGGGAATAAAAAGTACCTAAAGTATTATTCCAGGTTACAAACTATCTGTGGGCCAAATTTCATCCAAATCCGTTCAACCGTTTTTGCGTGATTGAGTAACAAACATCTAAACATCTAAACTTTCTCATTTATAATGAAGTAGGATTTAACGTGCAATTTTCAAGACTTCATTTTATTTAGGTAAACGAGACAACATTTTCTCCAAATGTACAATTTTTGGCGGCCATACTATTAAAAAGGTACCTATGAGTTCGTGTGTTGGGATAAAATTCGAAACTACAGACACTATTCCGAAAATTCTATCACTAATGGGACGCTACAGTATTGCCGAATGTCATAGGATATATTTTATATGAAGCCAAGAAATTACACGCAGGCTGAAGCTAGTAATAGTAATAATATAGTAAAAACGTAAATTATGCTCCTTTTTCTTTTTAAAATGTTTTCTTTATATTTTAATACAAAGCAGCTGGAAAGCACAAATTCACCCAAACGTTTGAATACCTATCGGAGCAGTGACTTACATAACTTGGAATCAGGCATCTGTATAATGTATATCAGTTGACTGCCTGTATCTAAAGGGTACGTCCGTACGGCAATAAATACTTGTGCACAGTCGCCAAGGCTTCCCGAATGCGCCCCCAGGGCAAACGCGATTGAAAATAGAGATTATATCAGTGTTGCCAACTGGGTGCCAGGTGATGGGGCTAAATCGAGTTTAAAAAAGGGCTAGATTAGCACATTTTTTTAAAAATATTGCAAAATTACTAAATAACGAAAAATAAAAAATAAAGGTTCTTTAGTAAAATGGATTTCATGAATAGGTAAGGTAATGTGTAAATTATTAATAAAATACATCTTTCTGGATTATAAAATATTGTTTATTCATAAAATTACGATCTAAATAGCAGTCTTCATCTAATTCCTCCCGAAGGGTTTCATTTTGCGCTGACGACGTAAATGGTTGGGCTTGGGCCTCATTGGGCGCAGCCTTTGACAGGCGATAATATTTGGGGCCAGATTACGGGCTAGGGGCTAATTTAGTATATTCCGGACAGAACAAGAAGAAAAAGGGCTAGATCTAGCCCCTTCCTAAATTGGCATCACTGGATTATACATATAGAAGGAACTTATAATTGCGTTATATTACATCTGCTGAAATTTCTTATTATTGAGGACTGAATCGATAATAGTTGTTTATGAAACGGTTGCATAACGAGGGGTAGGTATTAGAAACCAGACTCGTTTGATTATGAAAAACCTCACCTACAGTTAGGTTTTTAAACAGAAACTCGTGTTTTAATACCTACTTATTTACAGTTTCATACACTTTTTTATCTACTCTCATACATTGGGATTGAATCATTGAACCTACTATACAAAAGATCTAAGTTAAAAGGGTTTTTTTTTAGGTTGGGAAATCATCAAATAACTTCTCCCGCTCTGGGTGGAGCAGGAGGGCGTGTCAGAATTTTACTGACTAAAACCCACCCGTGTTCCCTCAGTTGCCTATATGCCAGGCGCCGCGGTATCTCTTTCGAACAACCCGCACCCCTGGCAGGCATCGGCCCTTGCGGGCGCCATCAGTTGCTGCTGACATCTCTTTGAGGCGCGCGTGGAACACAACACGCCGTGGACCCGGGCTTGGTCCTTACCAGACAGCGAGCTACCATTACTCGCCGTCCGCAAGCCCGTACCTACGGTGGCCGGGAAACAGCCTGGGATTCCCGACGCCCAGGGCGTCTCCTGCGAAGGCCACGGATGTGAGGGCGCATGTACTGCATCTCCCTCACGTGCGCCGCCTCCCTCTTTGCGAGCATAACTGCTTCGCTGAAGGAGGCGACTGCTAGCCATGCACTCTCGCTCCGTACCATGGCCTGGACCAGGGTCGGACGCGACAGATCGCCGCCGCCGATCACCTCCACGAGGACACGGCGGTGCTCCGCCCAAGCCGGGCAGACCTCCACCGTATGCTCCACCGTGTCTTCAGGGCGATCTTCGCAATGGAAACACCCGGGTGTTTCCTCCCGCCCTATCCAAAACAGGAACCTCCCGAAACAGCCATGTCCGGTGAGAACCTGTGTCAGGCGGAAGGTGATGACGCCATGCCACCTCTCAAGCCACTCCTCAAAGAGGGGACTTACCGCCGCAATCGTGGCGTGCCCAAAGTTAAAAGGGTAAGAAAGTTTTGTAATGCTATGAAAATGGCCCACCCCGCATATTCGTACCATTAGAAAACAATAATTGATGGAAACTTCTTGGTGATTTATCACGTTTTGGATTTGCGCTGTATCGTAATGGTATATTTTTTTATTATTCAGTTAAAGAAAAAGTGATTATTTACGATTCTATTTTAAAGTATGTCATTAGTCATTATACACTAGTTTTGATGTTTATAATTCGAATTTTACGATATAAGAGTAGATTAAAGTATTTTTTTTTTTTTGGCTTCACACGGTTTGTGCATTTAGCCAGTGTCACGTAATTTTTCTTTTCGATCAAGTAAATGGCCCGATATCGGGCACGAAGTTACAAAACAGTCATAGTCATCTTTAGTCAGTCAAGTCAAATCAAAGTTATTGTAAAGCGGTAGTAACTTTACAACAACCTAATAGGAGTTTTTGGGGGGAACACGAAAAGTCCACGTTAGTCACTTATTTTCACCTTCACTACACTTGTGCACTCACACGTAACTAAATTGAATAATTCACTATCAAAATTATACAATTTAATTCGCTATTTCACTAAATTCCATGAAAATGAAATTTCGTGCGACATGTTCCAGCGCGATCCCGCCAAAAACTCCATTAAAGTATTTATGCCATAGGTTAGGTGTGTGATATAATGTTCAAAAAGTAACATAGAAAGTTCAAATTTTACACTTGATTAGTGTCTTTTGATGCTTACTCCGACTGAAATTGTTTTTGTTTTCGGCCAATAACGAAGACGAAATTCGAACTGATTTGCATTTTCGACGGAAAACCGAAAACATAATTTTTTTTTTTTGTTTTCGCCAGGTTTTTCTTCGGTAATAGTAAACGAAACCCAGTGTCAATGTTTTAATCATCATATTTAAACGTTACGGCGCGCTGGCGCAGAGGGAAGCAATTTACGATGCGTTTGATGTGAGTTGAATCGAATTACCAGCAAAATAAAAGTAATTTTGCAGTTTTCATTAAATTAAAAAATAAATGCACGGCTCCGTGGAATACTTTTTAGACATTTTTTTAGTTGTTGAAATTTCTTTCATTATCATTATATAAAATATGATAGTTTACGCTCAAATTTTTGAGAATTATGTAACGAAAACTCTCTTTTGAGCTCTTCTTTACAATTGTTTTATCATGGTAAGACTGGTTCCAACCTTTCGGGATTCTAATGACTGTCAAAGATCTAGAAGTGACAGCCGGGACCAATCGCTTAACTTGCTTTTTATGGAATGGGGGGTATCGCACTGTCGATGTGTTATAAATGGTAACCCATCCACGGAGCGAACTTGGCAAGCATAGCTTAACTTCAGTCGACCCGCGAAACCACATGCTGAAAGACCACTAAAATAACGTATGTGAAATCCCTACCATGATATTTATTGATTAGTAGAAGGTCAAATGGAGTTGCAATTAAGTGCCAACATTTTTCTTTTGGCAAAAACACACGCTGCGTATGACATAAAAATGATGGACTCCAGCTTTTACGACCTATTACCTACTTTTATATAAAAATCTTAAGTCTTCAATGTGTTAATGTGCCATTTTGTTATTCCTTTGAAATTAATAACTACAATCCTATAGCAAAGCATGAAACACAACTCTATTGGAAAAGGTACACAGTACAATTTTTTCCTAATTAAAACTGATCCTTCAATTTGAGAGGTAGATCGCACAAGCTTAATTACGACGATGTGTGCAAAAAGTAAACCGAATCCAGACATGTAAAGTAAGGAACAATAGGCACTTAAACCGAGAACTGGAGTATCGGAACTATTCAGGATTTTGGTCCTTGGAGCCGGATTAACGTAATGTACTTGATGGGCCACGCTTCCACGCCCACGGAGCTTATAACTCTTCACAATAATATGCCACCCACGTCTGAGTAAGTAACATAAATAGTGAAGGAAAAGTTTTAAGCCCTATAATACGAGCAATAAGGTCAAGCGTGGAAATTCAAGCTTTGGTGACCACAAGTGTTAAATGGGAATTCGTCATTAGTTTGCAGAAAAGAAAGACCTGACCAACGTAATGTAATTAGATAAATAAAGTGAGATTACTTTGCAGTCTTAGTTTAGTAGCTGAGAGTATTTTCCAAAAAGCTCATTACATTTTTATGACACATTTACAATTTTATTTGTATTTTTTCTGTAAAAAAAAAAAAAAAAACCAACCGACTTCCGAAAAACACTACAAAGTGAAATGTTGGAAGTCGGTGTCTTTGGAAAAAAATACTAATTAAAAATGTTTTTTTCAGAATGGCCATTAGTTCTACCATGCACCATTTCATGGTTATCCATTAATTACCGAACACCCTGTAGAAGCATCCTTATGAACCATCTATAGGTACATACAAATAAATAAAATGGAAGTCTGTTTGTCATGTCAAAATAACAGGTTTTTACCAAATGCTTATGAAAGTTCCTATTTAATTTACTGATTACAAGATAAAACATTTTTTTTGTGTAGCTATCTGATTGTTCGGGCCAATCTCCTAAACGGCTGAACCGATTTTGACGGAAATTTCACTAACAGATAGCTGAGGTTATAAAAAGTAACACAGGATAGCACCTAGCACACCTAATCACTAATAAATTAAATAACATCACACTACAAAAAAGCTTTTAGAAAGTGAAACGGGTTTCTGTAGATACCGAATTAAAAAAGGAGCGTAAATACCTATCTACCTACATCGCATAAAACTAAAACTCACCATCAATAAACTAGTCTATTAGAAGTAAGTAAAACGGAAAATGCTACCGCAACATTTCCGTAGCTTAAAACATATTCCATCTCAATATTAAACCCCAAGCTTTTGAAACTACGATCAAAGGTTTTACCTCTAATGGCTCCACAATTAATAATCCTTAATAGAGGCTATAGTTTCGCTGTCAGCTTCAATAAACGGAACGTGTGGCTACAGCAAACTATGAAAATAACTAGTTTCTTGGTAAATAACACATATAGGTACCTTCGTGAGTATGAAGTATCCAAGTCGTAACACAAATTCAAGTTACAAGTCTGTGAACTGTACGTATGTTGCATGTCTCCATCGCAAACGCTGGTAACTTCATGCAAGTTATGCAGTCGATTTGGGAACTGTCTCGCGTCGACATTACTACATATCTACATGCCACTTGCTAAGTAGGTATGGATAGTAGTTATGTTGAACTACGCCTACATACATTATTACCAAAGGTTCTCGTTCGTAGTGGTCGATTCTGAAACGTTTTCGATGTTCTCTGAAAGATTAAACTCGTTTTTGAAAGAGTAGGGAACTGAAATTCGAAGGGGTATTATTACACACATAAGTAACTCAGCTTTTATGTGTAGTTAGTACTACAGGAGGGTTTTCCGATATGCTTAAGGTTTCGGGCAAAAAGTCGAAGTAAAATTTTCATCAACAGGTCGGAAAAGTCAGCTGAGCGAAACGATTTCATAAAGTTCTCAGAGGAGTAGGGTTATCACATCATTCGTACCGTATTACTATTTTTTACTGCAGGCTTTCCAATCATTTTGTAAATTGATTTTCGTATATTTCAACGTTTTCATTTGATAGGTTCTTAGAAATGTAGTTATTGTACCTGCCTTAGGTACCAACTGTAAAGGCTGCAAATGACGACCTTATGTTATACAGCCTGGCGATAAAATAACTTTAATCACATTCGAACGTTTAGAATAAGCTTTCAAATTAATTAGAATGGGTTTTTTGTTTCGAAAAGACGGAGTAAGTACTATTGCAAGAGCGTGGGTGTAAACACGAAAACGTGAAACAAACGTAATAATTTTAATGTGAATGGTGTATTTATTCTGCTACGTCCCACGATACACAATAATTAATACAAGGAGCCCCTACGTTACCTATATGTTTTAGAAGGTGAAGAAGAACGAAATTTAAATACAATAAAAGGTCGAGAATGTCTACGTCCACCCGGAAAAGTGCCCTTTTTTATAGCACAAATAATTGCATTATTGTACGGCTGGTAGGTATTACCTATAGGTACCTATTCCTGTAAAACCTAACTACGTAAATGTGTCCTAAGTTTCTTTATATCGACGATATAAATTTCGAACGTGCGGCTATTTCGTTTGTGGAAAGTCTTTAATGACCCGTGGAATCGTTTTTATGGTGTTTACTTTGATCAGAGAACAGCATCTGTACGTCTTTTATGACGCAATAACTTTGAATTCGACACAAAATTGGAAGTTCTTGGAACATTATATTATCTAGGTAATACATAGCATTATAATTACAATAAACTAGATTTAGATCGCGGCTCCGCCCGTGTGTATGTTGGTTATCGCCTGAAAATCCTAGCCTAGCCTCCATATCCCAGGCTATATCTCTGCCAAATTTCATGACGATCGGTTCAGCGGTTTAGACGTGAAAGCGTAACAGACAGACAGACAGAGTTACTTTCGCATTTATAATATTATAAATAATAAATATAAATATTATAAGTATAAGGATTCGCCAGTAGAAACAGACGTGACTTATAATATTCTAAAACTAATAGATTCAGCTAGTAGCGACATTAATTGTTTAATACTTCAGAGTATTCAAAACTATACAAACAATACAAAAACAAAAGAACACTTAGGCATTGAAGTATTCGTCCACATCACTGTCATCAAGAAATGTGCCCAGAAGACTGGCAGCATTGCCACGTTGAATGGCAATGCTAATTCTTTGACCAAAAGTATTAAAATATGTATTCCGATATCTACCTGACTTACTCCTATTCTATACCTACACGAGTTTCCCAACCAGTTATATTATGGAGCTTCTTTAAAGAATTTCATTAGAGATGTAATCCCCTTTTATTAAGGGAAGCATAATCTACATGGGATTAATTAGAGAACACGATATCTCATGCACCCCATTTTTTTAACCATCATCCTTTTATTTCCTGCTCAGGACTTGTACAGGAGTAATTATGGATACCCCTATCTATGCCACAGACGGGATTTGTCACGGAACAATGACACTAATAAATACAATACCCTAGGACAGGGATGGCGAACCAGTGGCACGCGTGCCTTAGGTGGCACGCAAGAAAATAATTTAGGCACGGCAGCCTATGTCATAGTAACAAACAAAAAATCTGAGTGTAATAAGTTCATCGTCGTTGTTACTTTCAGAAACCGTACCTATGTCACATGATTCCAGTTCAGCTTGCATTCTGCTAAAAGGTAATATAACTATATTAACCTAATACCAGACACCAGAAGTTGCACTAAATTGTTGTTTCATATAAATAAGCTGGTGTGTTGTTGATTACTGTATAATATAGTAGGTACAAGTATATTTCTGTTTGCAAATAAAGACCACCAATTATTGTGAAAGGATTTAGTTTGTTTTATACTTACCTAGTAGCAAATATTATTAAACTCTTTGCCTAGTAGTCAATAAGTCAAAATAGTCTGTTGGCACGTCAATGCCAAATGAAATATTTTTTCGGAAAAAGTGTTCCGCAGAGGTTGATAGGTTCGCCATCCCTGCCCTAAAACCTAAGCCCAGTGGATGCGTTTATTACCTCAAACACACCTAAAATTTTTACTTTCTTGCTCTCAGTACCAGAAGATCCTAATTTACAGTGATGATGCATTATAATGCTGAGCGTACTATGGAGCATACATACATAAACTTGCGCTTTTTTGCCATGGGGGTAGGCAGAATCTAAAGAATGCCGCCTGCTACGATCCCTCACGATACTATGGAGCACGTGTGCGTTACCCAGGCCAGATGTTGTCGAAAATGGTCATTTGAATCTTATAGATAATTAGTTTTGCGGCTTCTGTAATTGTTGCGCACATTTTTAAATTTGTTGCGCATATACTTTTTTAATTATTTCACAAAAACATTTCCTGCTGGGGTAACGTTACGCCAGCCAGACCTTTTTCTTTCTAATGGGAATATTTAAATAATTACTAGCTATAAAATTAGTTGTCTAGATGAAGTAAATGTTGTGCCTTATTTTGTATTTGTCCTTTCATCGGTTGCGAAGTTATTCGAGATTTTGCTGGGGTAACGTTTTTGGTTTTGCTAGATCTTTGAAATGGTTAAGCGGATTCTTATCATATTTTGTACATGGCTTCTTGGGAATCAGTTTAAATTTGTTCTGCAATAAAAAAACCAAAATAATACATAGCTTAAAGGTTATTTCATTAAATAGAAAAACACTTCAATTGGTCCCAGCACTCTCAATAAGAGCTTTAAAGACTTACTTTAAACGTTATTTTAAAGCTTGTAACTGCCTTCAAATGTATTTGAAGTATCATTAGTATCCTGTAAGTATTTAACAAGTTATGATGATATTGAGTTCTTCACGAGCACGGTCTTGATGCGCGCGGTGTTATTTGGCCACTGGATTGGATATATGAACTGAATGTTATGTCAATTATTAGTTTTTTAGTTCAGTTGTATATCAGTAAAATTTCAGCTCAGTACATTGGATAATTAATGAGATAATACGATTAAAGTCATTAGGAAGTGAATGACCGAGGTAACCCGACCAAGTTTAGGTGGTTACAAAAAAGCGAAAACGCAGAACATTATACTATCTTTTGAAATGTTTAGTATAATACACCTTACAATTTCGGTACAGACGCGTACACTGTTAAATACATTAATAATATAATAATATCTGTACTATGAAAACATTATTATTATCTTCCAGTTGCACAAACTTATCAAAAATCACTGATATAACATGTCGTTCGGTGGGACGCGGAAGGGGTGGGGTGAAGGGGCGCATTGTTTGCATATCGCACTAAACATGCTCCGTAATCACATAATTCATCTTGTAGAGTGCGCATGCGTTTCGGCAGTTAACAAAGTTTTAGAATGTACCTTTACACGTCGACTTTTTGAGATTGTAATTAGTTAAAAGTAATAGTTACATAATTATTTGACTGCAGTTTAATATTACTTAATTTTATTATTTTTGATCTGTGATTTTAAACTTAGGAAAAAAATGTGATATTTGAAATGAGACAACAAAACAGTAGGACTAACTGTGAGCATTTTACTACATTGTGATGTCATTTAATATTACCATTGATCTGTGATTTTAATTGATATAAGTAGGTATTAGTAGACATACGTAAAGGTGCGTACAGACCATGTAGCATGTTATATAACACTACAACTCTATGTAAAATGTTATACAACAATGTTAAATAACATGACCACACTATGAAAAATGTTATATAGTTTGTACGCACCGTAAGTTTAGTGTTAACTGAAAAAAACCATTGTATATTATTTATTGTCTGTGATCATTACACAGTCCAATATGTGTATATTTAAATAAAAACTGTAACTGTGTACTGTGTATACTGAAATCTATAATTTAATTAAAAATAATAGAAAATATCAAAAAAGCAAAATTACTATCTGTAATTTTAATCTGTGATTGTTTTTAAGTAAAAGTTTAATAATACTTTAAAAGTTCAATTGAAATGTTTACATTACCTGTCAATAAAAATTATTTAATAATCACGTAGTTTTTTTTAAACTTTTGTACATGTCTGTACTAAATTTGTAACACTATCCTACATATTTTAGAAGGTACCATAATGTTTTGCGTTTTCGCTTTTTCGTAACCACCTAAACTTGGTCGGGTTACCACGGTCATTCACTTCCTAATGACTTTAATCGTATTATCTCATTAATTATCCAATGTACTGAGCTGAAATTTTACTGATATACAACTGAACTAAAAAACTAATAATTGACATAACATTCAGTTCATATATCCAATCCAGTGGCCAAATAACACCGCGCGCATCAAGACCGTGCTCGTGAAGAACTCAATATCATCATAACTTGTTAAATACTTACAGGATACTAATGAAACTTCACATACATTTGAAGGCAGTTATAAGCTTTAAAATAACGTTTAAAGTAAGTCTTTAGAGCTCTTATTGAGAGTGCTGGGACCAATTGAAGTGTTTTTCGATTTAATGAAATAACCTTTAAGCTATGTATTATTTTGTTTTTTTTTTATTGCAGAACAAATTTAAACTAATTCCCAAGAAGCCATGTACAAAATATGATAAGAATCCGCTTAACCATTTCAAAGATCTAGCAAAACCAAAAACGTTACCCCAGCAAAATCTCGAATAACTTCGCAACCGATGAAAGAACAAATACAAAATAAGGCACAACATTTACTTCATCTAGACAACTAATTTTATAGCTAGTAATTATTTAAATATTCCCATTAGAAAGAAAAAGGTCTGGCTGGCGTAACGTTACCCCAGCAGGAAATGTTTTTGTGAAATAATTAAAAAAGTATATGCGCAACAAATTTAAAAATGTGCGCAACAATTACAGAAGCCGCAAAACTAATTATCTATAAGATTCAAATGACCATTTTCGACAACATCTGGCCTGGGTAACGCACACATGGAGCACTTGCTTCGATATCCGGTTCGAACAGAGTTAAGTATTGAGTTTTCCATCAGGAAAATCTTAGTAACGGCTCAGAGTCAAGTTGTTGACCGCTGTTTAACAGGAATAGGGCCAAAGGGTCGTCGATCTAACTAACAGCTTCTCCCAGTAAAACACTATCTTGTCGGGCTAAATGTGGTCTACAGTGGGCAATGGGGATGAATTTTATTAAAGTACCTACCCGCCCCTGCTACGCACGAACCGCCACCTATCGGATAAAAAACTAACCTATGTTTCAGGCTTGAACCAACCATACAAATTCACAAAACATTAAAAACGGTTATGTGCTTTCCGAGTTTAATGTGTACAAACATACAGACTCGTGATTTTTATACATATTAAAATTACTTAACCTACATATCCATTCGATGACGGAGGAATGACGTTAAATTAAAGTGAGTCGTGAACTCTTCAAAGAAGGAGCTAGGTAGGTATTTCTTCCTCTTAGACATCAAGTTTAACGTGAGAAAACTAACTATAGGGCCAGTTATTCTGCATCGGAGATGTTAAGTATGAGATGTTATGTGATAGTCCCGCCATCTTTTGGTAGCCAAAGTACCTACAACTGTGTGCGAAGTACATCAGCGTTTGGAAAAGCTGGCGAACATAAAATACCAATGTTCAAGTATTACAACACTTCAAAGTAAATCTATAAATGTATATTTTTTGTATTTTTTCCATCCACCAACTTTTGGAAGAAACATTATGCAACAAATTCTGAACTATTGAAACGCAGTATTTCGCAACGTCCTCCGTCACTGTCATTTTGATTTTGATGTCTACGTCAATGTCATCTCATCGTTTGTCATTATCTGTCACTCGAGTAGCTTTTAGGTTATTTCTCTGTTTATATTTTTCCAGAAAAAACTGTTTTGAATTGCTAATCAATAAGAGTAATTAACCTGTTTAGAAGAAAATCCACAAATGGATGATTCTGCAATTGACAAACGACCACAATTCGGCAACCGATACCTGGAAAATGCTGACGAAGTTTTCAAACATAACGCGTGGTACCGTATTTACTACTTTAGTTAGATTTTGTAAGAACTCTCGATGTGATAAGAACATATTAGAACTGGAAAAAACTAGGCATAGGAAGAAGCCGGCTGGTGGCGGTCGATATCTGAACGATTCGAAGCATGTTTACCTTTTTAATGCCTGGTACTTTTCAACACAAGTTTTGTTTCATTCTGCCTAGTAAAGTAATCGGAAGTGGTTTAAAATTTTCTTGGTTGCAGGGACAATGTTGACTGGGACGAAGAACAAGAAACGGTGGCCAAGGAAAAAGTTGAACAGAATTCCCAAGTAATATTTTCTGAGGATTGTTTGAAGTCATTGGAAGATGATGCAGACAAACATTGGGATGCCTTTTATGATATACATCAAAACAGGTCATTACAGATGACTTTTAATATCATTGTCTGCCTCCAACTACCAGCTTCTGGGCCTTAAATCATGTGTTTTTTTCACTTAATAATGTTTGTAAATAAATCCTTTAGTCAAAACTTACAACTTGCTAATATAAAATTCCAGATTCTTCAAAGACCGTCACTGGCTGTTCACCGAGTTCCCAGAACTGACTCCAGACAACACTTCAGCCCCAGTGAGAGTATATCCTGAGGGAGAGAATAATTCCACGCAAATTTCGGAACAGCCTAAGAGTGACACTAAACGCTCCATATTTGAAATTGGTTGTGGAGTGGGCAACACTATATTCCCGATACTCCAGTATAGTCGAGATCCAAACCTCTTTATATATGGTTGTGACTTCTCCTCAAAAGCAATAGATATTATGCAACAAAGTGAGGTGTATGAAACAAATAGGTGTAATGTGTTTGTACTGGATGCCACACTTGACAAATGGGATGTACCGTTTGAAGAAAGCTCTATTGACATCATTGTGTTGATATTTGTTTTGTCTGCTATTGATCCTGCGAAGTAAGTACTTATCATTTTAATTTGCAATCATTTTGCTACTGATTCAACTTGATAACTTCATTGAAACAATCACGTTTTTCCTGCACTTTCTTTGGGATTACTTTCTAACAAGGCCCAAAATGTAATATGTTCTATGATCTACAGGATGGAAGTGGGTCATTCTGAGTTTGCTTTTCTGCTTGTGACATAATTAATATGATAAATAGGATGTGGTAGATGACAAATGTTAGCATACAAAACCATGATCGAGATATTAAATACAAATCATCCTAATACTTTCAAAGTTAAAAAAAAAATCCAATGGCCTTGATTTAAGGGGCATTTTATCACTGATGAACCGAAATCATTGTATTAAGTAACAATAATTCTATTATTGTTACTTAATACAATGATTTTGGTTTATCATTCATTTCTTATCTTATATTTTCTGATAAGATTTCTTCAATTTATTTGCAGAATGACAACTGTAATAAACAAAATTTACAAATATCTTAAGCCTGGAGGATTAGTGGTTTTCCGTGACTATGGCCGATATGACTTAGCACAGCTAAGATTCAAGAAGGGAAGGTGTATATCTGATAACTTCTATGCCCGGGGTGACAACACTAGAGTCTACTTCTTTACACAAGAGGAAATTAGGAACTTATTCAAAGGAGCCGGTTTTACAGAAGAACAAAATCTGATTGACAGAAGACTTCAAGTAAATAGAGGAAAAATGTTGAAAATGTACAGAGTATGGATACAAGGAAAATATAGAAAACCATTTTATTAGGAATAATATGTATTACTTATTTAAATTCGGCATACCGAAATAAGGGGCAACAGAAACTACAAAATATTGATAGATCATAGATATCTTTTTAGATAAATATGTGGCGATCTGGTGTCCTAAACTTATCTTCTGATAATGTTTGCTGTATTTCCCGAATATATTTCACAAATCAGTGTCAGCAATAAAATAAGAGCTCAATTTATAGTTCGTAAAAAATTTAGGCAAAATAAGTAATAAAAATAATAATGTCTAATGAGGTAGATTACGTGTAAATATAAAAATACTTTGTATTCAGCTACATCTGGTTAGACTGGAAGCCAACCCCAACATGTTGGGAAAAGGCTAGGCAGATGATGATGACTGAGGTAGATTACTTGGCATTTTCAAATCTAAAGTTATAAGGTGCAACAAATGTGTTTGTAACTTTAGTGACAACTTTGATTGGTGGCCCCTCCCATGTAACTTTGAACTCGTCAAAGAATCTCTTCATAAAAGTTTCAATCTCTAGTTCAGCAATTCTTCTTCCGATACAACTTCTGATACCGAAACCAAACGGTAATGTGATCATTTGGGGTGCATTTCCGTAATATAAAGGATCAGATTTATCAGCCAGCCACCTTTCGGGAATGAATTCATTGGCCTGGGGGTAATATTTTTCCATTCTGGATAAATATTCGTTTGGTGCTACCACATCAACCTGAAATACAAGGAAACATAAATTGCTGTTCGAATACGTGTTATTTCCATTAACAAACAAATAACAATTTGAATTTATGTGAATAATGTTGATTTTAGAATGACTATAGTAATTTTGAAAACTTTAAAACACAATTATAAGTTGCAGATGAAACGAAACTATGGGCGGGAATGTTAATTATAATTTAATCACATAAGACTTACCCCCTCAGGAATATGATAACCACCAACGATATGGTCTCTATCGGTTCTCCTCAAATTGGCCGGAACCACGTGCCAAAGTCTGAGCGCTTCTCTCAAACAAGCCCTGAGATAACGTTTGTGCGGATCGTCGGAACGTATTTCTTCGCGTAGTTTCTCTTGCTTATCCGGGTTTATCGCTAAATTATAAATTACACTTGTAGCTGTAAAAGATACCTGTAATAAAAAGCAATTGATCAATTTTTCAACCTTATAATAACGCCCCTAATTCCCTAGTGATAAGGTTGAAAACTGCCAGTGCCCCCGATGGTTCTTACCGTGTCAATACCAGCGAACAACATTTCGTTAGCCATCAGGATAGCTACTCTCTCGTCAATAGCCAACAGTCTTTCGACTATGCTTTTTTCTTCTTCAGGAATATCATATCCTCTTTCACATATCCTTTTTCTTGCGTTTTCAATGAACATCGTACTAATTCTGTAGGAGATAGGTAGCTGTTATGTAATTTTACTAAAATAGAACTATGGTTTTTTTTTTTAATAATTAGAAATGTGATCTTACTGCCATTGCGTGTCATATGTCTTCATGATCTTTTTAAAAGCGGGTGTCGCTATGTATTTCCAAACGCTTGGCATAAATTCCAGTTCAAAAGCAGTTTCAATCATATCTTTTGCACACTGCATCAGCTTACGTCCTGGATGGTCCTCTGATAAATCGTTTTCAAGGCATCCCATTCTCGATCCTAAAGCTACCAACGCTATCGATTCTAGGGACCACTTATTCATTTCTAAATCGAAGTTGGTTTCCAAATAGGTTTTGTCATCTTTCAGTCGCTTTATCCTTGAAAAGATTATTTTATGAGTAAGTGTTAATTGGAGGTCAGACGTTACTTCCTCTCAATAGGTTTTGGCAAAATCCTGAAAAGCAACTCCGAAAAAATTGAGACAAGAACATTTTTCCCAAATAGTATAATTACAGGAATACTACCTCTGCACTGCATCCTGGGCAATTTCATCAAGCGGCGGCGCATATACTTTTACCAGTTTAAGCTTCAACAAAGCTGGATTCACTTTTGTTCGAAATTCGCGCCATTTTTCTCCTTGTCTGTAATACAATGAACAGGAATAATTATTGAGTTACTTATTTCTATTGAAAATTTAATCAATTATCTTAGTAAGTATAAAAATTACGCTGTAGTTAATCCGTAAAAGCCGTCAAGGGTGCCCTTTTTGGTTACTTCTCTGAAATGTTCGAGTGTTTGAAAGCCGGGTCGCAGTGGATTTGCCTCCTGCGCCCTGTAAACCTACAAAACCAAAATACAAACTGTATCTAAATATTTACAATTTAACTAATACTAATACATCAACTCAATCCAAACGTACCTCATCATCTGCCTAGCCTTTTCCCAACTACGTTGGGGTCGGCTTCCAGTCTAACCGGATGCAGCTGAATACCAGTATTTTACATGGAGCGACTGCCTATCTGACCTCCACAACCCAGTAACTGGGGTAATACGATACCCCTTGGTAAGACTGGTTGTCAGACTTTCGGGCTTCTGACGACCCGTAACGACTGTCAAAGATCCACAAATGACAGCCGGGACCAACGGCTTAACGTGCTTTCCGAGGCACGGAGGGGTCTTGGTATGTAAAGATGGTCACCCATCCAC
The DNA here is from genome assembly GCA_949091785.1 of Polymixis lichenea. Lineage (NCBI taxonomy): Eukaryota > Metazoa > Arthropoda > Insecta > Lepidoptera > Noctuidae > Polymixis > Polymixis lichenea. The sequence goes on along the minus strand of OX420945.1, from coordinate 11,633,249 downwards.
AGACCAACCGCGGCAAGCGTAGCTTAACCTGATCGATCGACCCGTGCAGCTATTGTTACTTAGCCACAAGCCCCCTTAATCCAAACTTCAATCCAAACGTACCTACCTGATCAATATGTTCCGGCTCGAACAAGAGGACCATATTAGCTCTTGCGAAGACCCCATCCATTTTAACTATAGGACCATACTTCTCATGCAAAGTACCGATCATATCGAAAATGTTTACTTTTGGTCCAAATTGCCCTGAAGAAAGACATAATACATGTGTTTGATAAGTTGATATTATTGTTTTATGGCTTTCGCGCTTAGTCCGAGCGAAGGTCTAATTTAATGAAAAGCTGATCTTTTATCTCGTGTGTCTTAGGTTACCTAAGACACGAGTGAAACCCAAGAGAACATAGCATCCCTTATGAAACTATTTTGAGTTCTCTTTCTCAACCGTTGGATACATCTCTGTTATCTTTTCTCCTATCGCAGGTGTGCTGAAAGCTGTAGAAATAAGCATTACCTATGTACGTATTTTTCTGTTCATTTCTTCTTGTCTGTTTATATGTGTGTGCATAAATAGTTAAATAAATAAAATAACTACATTACATATCGCACAAATCCAAACTCCGAGCTGCTACTGAGAAATTCCAGATAGAAATACCCAACAACTTTTTGCCCGACCTGGGAATCGAACCCAAGACCTTGTGCTCAATAGTAGCGCTTGCGACCACTAGACCAACGAGGCAGTAAAATAACGTCACTTAAAATAACGTGTGCCTTTATTATACAGGCGCTGGTTAGCGCCGAGAGTTATAAATCCAACAGTATATTTTTTCTCGCGCTATGATGCACTGTTTCTGTAGGATTCTCAATACTCGGCTGAAAACCCAAAGTTAACCTTTTGACCACGCCAAGCCGAAAATTCGGCGCAAATACCTACTAAAAAGAATAGGGATTCAAAACTTTTATAGATAACCAATTAATCATTGCTTTTCGTCCCCTATTTTTTTTTATAAAATATTACCTGTAATATTATTCTTTTATTTTATTTGACCCTAAAATGTTGTTTTCTCGTCGCCATTAACCGACGGTGGCGTGATGGGCACGTTTTCATTTGTCGGGTATACGCGACGATGGTGGTCAAAAAGTTAAAAATATAAGGTGGGATACACAATTCGTCGCATTAAAAAATCACGGCTAAAACCACGTACGTAACCTCGCACGGACTTAAAAAATATCGCGGTGGGATTTTATCGCGCACTGGATTTTAACTTTCGGTGTTGAACCGAGCATTCAGAATCCAACAGAGTGCAACTCAGCGCGTCGAAAAAATACACCGTTCGATTTTGAACTCTCGGCGCTTAGCATTGCGTAAGTTTTTAAATCCGTGCGTACGTGGACTTAAGACTGATTGACGATTCCATTTAACACCTTGATTAGAGCTGTTTGTTGTTAGATAAATAATTTATCTACCAAGTACGTACCTTTGTTATCAAGACGTATTAATTTCTAGGCAAATGTTATGTACTAGCTTATGCCAGTGATTTCGTCCACGTGGAGGGCCGAAATTATCCTACGGGAACGTGCTACCGGGATGTGTTAATCCAGGTTATAAACTATCTGTGTGCAAAATTTCATCCAAATTCTTTCAGCTGTTTTTGCGTGATTGCGTAACAAACATCCAAACTTTCACATTTACAATATTAGTAGTAAGTAGGATTTATGATTTTTATAAATAAACAGGTTGGGCACAAGCACAACCCCATAGCTAGTCTTACCTACCAATGCATTCGAAAAAATCTGTTTAAAAATGCATATGTACCTAAATACATGCAGGTCTTGCACGGACTTCCGAAGGGTCATAGGAATATCACCATTATTTTTACTACGAAACGAGCACAATTAATTTAAGGTAACACTACCGGACCAGACAGTCAATTAACTTACCGATTATGGGCAAAAAGTGATGTATGGGACCGATTAATGGTAAAGACGAAAGTCCAGGTATCGACTTGAATGGTTTGGGCTCCTGTGCCGTCGAAGGCGAAGAGTAACTTCGGCGAACATTCCTAGAATAAAATGTTGGTATTTATATTATTTTCGTTTTTAAGTTTTTTGGACCTAAGACTTGTAGCCATGCGGCTTTGTAGGATCATACCTGGATGCAGCCCGATGCAAACTTTATGGCGGCTCTGAACACAAGGTGAATAGCTGCGCAGTAACAAATTCACATGTCCGCGGATGTGAGGGGTGGGCTACCGGGAGTACCCCAATAGAGCAGCGAGTGGCCCATTTCAGAACGGCCATAAAGTTTGAAGCTGACTGTACCAATGTGGGGTGGCTTTATTTTCGTCATATTCTCACAAAAGGCTTGAATTGGTCTGGTATTTCGGAGCTATAATAGTTCAACAATAAATGAAAACCACCTAGAACATTTCACAGATATAGATTCCGTTATCTATGACTTCATCGTGTGCGTAGCCGCAGCGGAAAAGTGTCGAATTTCCTAACTTCAGTTTAGCAGATATTTAGTGTATGACGTCGTGTAATTGTGTATGGTAAATACAAATTTGTGCATCCAACCATTGGGGAGCTATTCAATAAAAACTGTTTCCGCTGGGACTACGTCATGCTAGCGGCACTTTTTTTTCCTATGGACGTACAAAAAAAAAATTACATACAATATATAACGTATAACGAGAGGTAAATGTGTATGTTTAAACGGAGATAATCAAGTTTCCGCTGCGCTGACGTTTGGCTATTTGATGAAAATCATATAAAACAGTTTAGTGCAGAGTTGTCATTTTTTACGCACGTTGCTTTGAGTTTGAATATAAAGTGTGTGAAAACAGAAATTGGAAAATATATACCCTTCAGAAGATACACACACAAAAGTAAAATAAGGTTATTAGGTCCAAGTACTTAAAATAGGAAGTCTAGAGCCTAACTTATAACGTTTATTTGTATCTTGTAAGGGTCTACAATGTCTTGCCAAGTTTGATTTATGTGCTCTTTGTAATTAATGAGCAGGGGCATAATTTACTACGACTGAACCACTTTATTGTATGACATCCGATTGTAGGAATTTTTAAAGGAAAAGAAGAATAAAATCTATTCCAATATTTAGTGTAATAAATGTAATAATGCAACTATTCACATGTAAAATTTCAGCTCATTACACTAAATAATTAAAGAAATTTATTACAAATACCAAAACAACCGTAATACATGAATAAACCGACCAAGTTTGAGTGGTTACGAAAAAGCGGCCGTGCAGTTTATTGAGGTAACGTTCTAAAATTTCCAGTGTTATACCATTATTGGATTGGTACAGGTGGGCACACAATTCTTGGACAAGTAACTAATAACCTTCGTGATAAAACTAGTAAGTCACAAGTTTCTTTCTTTCACTTCCGAAATGATTACAATAATAGTTGCATCTGTATATTATAATACTGTACAGTATAATACCGTTACAACTATACAGTTGTAACAGTAGGCAATTATTATGGCCTTAATATTCTGGTGCTTCCAGCGTACAAATATTTTGTTACAGGGTACAATTTGATTAAATGATTAAATAAAATTTCCCGCTTTTTCGTGACCACTAAATATCTGATAAACTGAAATTAAGAAATTCGACACTTTTCCGCTGCGACTACGCACACGACTATAACTGTGAAATTTTATAAGCTTTGCATTTGTCATATAGAGGCTTTTAATTTTTTAATTGAAATTACATAGAATCGTATGTATGAACGTAAATTTACTGTATTTACTCTATTAGCATAATGGGCAGGCAGCCGGCGTGTTGGCGGATTTATCACAAAAACATACAAATAAGAGAAAAATTACAAGCACAGATGATTATTTTTGTACTTACTGAACGGAGTTTTGCGTTTGTACCGCAAATAACGTATAACACTCGATCAAAGTTTTGTTTCTCATGATTATTACGTATAAAAAGGTACTGGTTAAAAGACTCACAAGAACTTAAATAGAATGAAGGGACGGCAAATACGCGGTTTGCCCCTGGTTGCCCCTGAGAACTAGCGATGGGCGTTGAATGAACGAACTAGTTAATTCGACCGTCGATGTGCTGTGAACGAATCGACGGTTCACTGATAATCGATGGACTAGTCGAATCCGTAGACGCCTCTGGCGGCGTTACTCTTACTGATACTCGGAACGCGACGATCGACACGGGAACGTATTCGATTCATTCGTCCGCGCGCCCTTAGAAATAAAATCATCGTGCAAACAAATTTGAACTTAAAATCTAGCAGGAGGGAGTTGATATTTGTACGGGTCGAATAAAATTATTGTTATGTGAAGGAAAGGATGCAGTAATGGTAGTTTCGCGCGAGCGAAAGAGGAAGTCAATGGACTGGTCGGACGATGCGAGTCAAACCGGTTTGTTCTTGTTTGGTTGTGTTTGCATGTCACAGTACTCGGGGAGCCTGTGGTTCAACTACGACCAGAAAAGGCCTACAATGCTCTTCGGATCCAGTATAACAACGCATTTAGAGTGCTGTTGCGTCTCCCTCGGTTCTGTAGCGCGTCATCTATGTTCGCTAAGGCACGTACCGACGGCTTCAATGCTGTACGGCATAAGAGAGGGGCCTCGCTGCTAAACAGAGTTCGTGGGAGCCCCAACAGCATTCTACGCGCTATAGCCGGGAGACACGACTGCTGGTTGGTGAGGTCACCTGTACACTGTCTGTGTTATTAGTTAAGTACTAACATAGGTTAAGATTATTGATACTAACCCAATGGATCTTTGATATATGAATAAATAAATTAAATTAAAGTTTTGATTTTTTAATGTTGTAGTTCAGTGTTTGACTACTTGCGCTCAAGGTCAGAGTTGAATCGGTGCATAATTATTAATGACGAAAGAACTGAGCTTTTTCGAATGCTTTATGATTAACTGGTTTTGTATATATTTAATTAATGTAAATATTAGTAAAATTGTAAATACATAGTCCCTTCAGTGTCGTTATACAGGGTGTTTGACAGAACGTTGATCATACGAAAATGGCGGATAGGTGGGGTCATCTGCTTCTTACTCAGCCCTAATTTATGTGGCCCTGGCCCCCTGAATATTAAAAAAAAAATTTTTTTTGCTTTCTTCTAGTTTCACCACTTTCTTAACTTTAAGGTGTAATTTTTATTAAAAATGGGTAAAACAGGCAATATTTTTGCTAGATGTTAGCTAGAAAAAAAGTAATGAAGCCTCAAACTTACAGAAAGATGTAAAAAATACTTAAATATTAATTTCAACTTGCATTTTAAAAAAATGATTCGAGTTCCAATTCTAGCAAAACGTCCCTAGTGTGTGACCTTTCTGATGGTATGTAATTTGCTTTTAAAAAAAAAACCTTTAAGAATTATTTCATAATATTTTTTGATCAGGGCCAAATAAATTAGGGCTGAGTAAGTAGCAGATGACCCCACCTATCCACCATTTTCGTGTGTTCAACGTTCTGCCAAACACCCTGTATACTGTATTTAATTAAATAAAAAATGTACAATTAAAATCAGTTGTCATCTTTGTGTGTACAATTGAAATCTTCTAAATACGCAAGAATAGTGAATACACTATTCAGTATTCACTTATTCAGCCAGTCCTAAGACTGGAAAAATATGGAGGGAAATTGACAAGAATAGGTACCTACAGCACGCGAGAGACAAGTCTACCGCCTACGTCACTGCCACCGTAGACTTCGTCGCAAATTTTATAAAGTTAACGCGTAAACTAGTCGACGAATCCGACTAGTTGATACACTAGTCGATAAACGAAATTGGACGCTCTAGTTTCGTTGACGCCAAATACGTCGACGATTGACGACGACCCATCTCTACTGAGAACTCATTTATTTGACCTTGTACAACGGCCAGCGTACGGATGGTAAACTATAGATAACATTAATGTAGGTAATTCGTGAACGAAACCGAAAAGATAAGATTGCCGTGAGTGAGAAAACTCAAAGATATTCATACTGATGAGTAGTGATGAGTAACTTCTTTTAGTAATTTGCTCGAAAGAAACGAGTTACTTTTTACTACTTATGTAGGTACAGGCTTAATTCATAGTTAGGAAATTTTTAATTACCGATTGATTGGGCGTTAGGTGGAATGTGTACCTAATGATAATACGAATAAAAGATATGGCGCTAAAAATAATTGGAAATACTATCATAGTAAGTAGGTACTTCGTACTTTGACGGACTATCAAGTTGCAAACTTGCAATTTATAGTGCCGTCGATCATATGTAAGGGGCACACTGCTGCGACAATGACTCGACTTCGCTGCAGTCGTGCGTGTGACAACTTAAATTAATTATGGTAATCTCTGTTGAGGTTTCTGCGAAATTACATAAAACTTCGTCATTGAAGTAGTCATTATTATTTCCAAGATTATTTCTGTAATTAATACGAAGTGAGGAAGTAGTTAAAAAGTAAATGGTTAAAAAAAGAAGAACTTTAGGAACCTTTCAAAGTAATTTTCAGTTTTTATAATAAATTATTACTTTATATTGTATCAGATTAGAAACATTGAAATTATAATTGTTTTTGAACGCACCAATTGTTTTATTACAGTGGACAACACTGTCTTAGTAGGGTTGGCCGTTTAACCTTAAGAACAATGTCGATGTCGACACTGTACATTCACTTCTAAAATAATGCGGATAGAAACTTGTAAGTTTAACACTGACGGTATCTTTTCTTGTAATTAGGAAGATGGTTTCAAATCTTTTCGTAAGCATGTAGTATTGCATCCCGCATCCCATAGGACCGATTATTGAAAGAGAAATATTTTAATAATCATTTCGTGTAATATATCTAATACAAAACGTGCAAAGTTACTCGTAACAGTGTTTATTCAACTAGTTCAAACATGTAAAATAAACAAATTCGTTATCATTTGTCGCTTGGCAGAAATTATCGATAAAAATAGGTGCGCGGTTGATCGGCACAACCTTACTGTTTGACAGTTCAAAATGTTTAGGAGATGGTGAGGTTAATGGTCGATACAAAATAGTTTAAATAAATATTTGGGTAGGGATTTTCATCCAAATATGAATAAGTCAACAATAAATCATTAAAACGCATTCTGAAAGTAGTGCTACGCTTAATATTCTTACGAACAACGTACACCGATGATAAGTCTATTGTAATGAAGTTTCTTTGTCATGAGAATAGTTTCGTTATAACTATCGATCGATTACGAAATAGCTTTTAAGTTTAACATCGATAAAGAAATATTGTGGCTTATAATAATTTAAGGAAGTCGTTTATTAAATAAGTATAGATGTGCCGAGTGTTCTGTGTATATAACTAACGAATGTGCGCGATTGTGAAGTTGCTAACGTGTTAATAAAATATGTGTTTACGTTCGCTTTTCGTTGTATTCACGCGTTCAATTTACTTAAAAAAGTCTTAAAGCTAGTTAGTGTTATTGTCGTCGCGTGTAATATGAGATACGTAGACTGAGCCATATCGTAATTTGTTCCTGATATCACGTCCATGTATTGTTGCTCCTTTCTGTAAGTATTATCATATTTTACTGCATAACGTTGTTAAAATATTATAACAATATTTTCATACCCATGCCTTAATCACAGTAATAAAACAATGCAAAATTATATAACAATCTGTACTGTACTGTATATGTTTAGTTTCCGAAATTGCACATTACAAATCACGATTTTGCACCACACTAATAATAACAAACCTGAAAGGAATTTTGTGAGGTCATTGAACTTTCTGAGTCTGTGTGTGTAATGTAGTATTTTGATTGCTTTATTTAAGAGATATCACCTTATCTTAATCTTTAGAGGTGAGTTTCATCATTTGTAAATATAACATAGCCCACTTTCATACAATGTGGCTGTTGTGATCTGTTTATAATTTTACATTCTTACTGATTATATTATCTGAATTAAAGTTCATCACCGGTGTTCAAATTCCATGTTAAAACTCCATTCCATGATTAGCAATGTAAATTATTCATGTTAGTTACTAATATGTAAATGAGACATTAATCCCTGGTTTATTTATGTATTCAAGATAAATAAATCGGCTGGTAGATAACTTGTTACTGTTTGTTTTCCAAGGTTATAAACATTTCTGTTTACTGCTATTCATAATAACAATTTAATGTTGCATTCATAGGTAGGTACTGTATTTATAAATATTAAAAATAAACTATTGTTTAACAAACCAACTGTAAGCACTAAAACTCTAAAATTGGGCTTTTAAATTAAGTTTTTATGTTCAATAAATATTATTATTATTTACAATCACCATGAAATAATAATAAAGCATGTTATAATCACATCAGTCACAATAGTAAACAAAGGTATGATTTGCAGTTTTAACCTATTTAATATTCTAGATTACAATGATGAATGTCAAAACAATTACATAATTAGTTCAATTGGAGACAATGGCTTGGAACGAGAGCAATGTGCACTGATTGGTGAATCATGAATGTTAATGTTCTGTGCATATTATTATGTTTTATCTTTTTGATAGTTAACCCAGTTACAACTATCAATTATGTTGTAATTGAACCAATTTTATTAGATTTGAAACAAATATTAGAATCTGTTCATATAAATGTTTTCATATTAGAAAAATTATCAAAAAATCTAATACTAGCTTTTGCCCGCAGCAATGCCCGCATAGAAAACGTAAATAATCCCATGGGAACATACTACCAGGATAAAAAAGTAGTCTATGTGTTAGTCCAGGTTATAAACTACCTGTCTGCTAAATTTCATCCACGTCAGTTCAGCCATATTTGCATGAAAGAGTAACAAACATCCGTCCATCCTTCCATCCTCACAAATATTCACATTTATAATATTAGTTAAATAATTTATAATAAAGATTTCAAGACACCTTAATAACAACACAGTGGCGGTTATTAAGATACAATTTTAACATTCTGAAAATCATTTTGTTGTTGGGCCTGCAGGGCAATTAATCAACAACCAAGCTGCGGGGCATAATTAAATTAATTAGTACAGACATTATGATTTACTTGATTACCAAACACATTTTTCATCATTATCACACCAAACTCTATTTGCTTGTCAATACCACACAAGTAATTAGAGAGAAGAACTAACATGTAATAAATAAAAATAGTTATCATGTGTGTTATATGAATAATAAATTAAATAACTATTAAATTGAAAAAATCACTAAACTATTACATTAGATAAAGGTTTTTGACATTAAAGAAAAAGGTACCTTTAAAAAATCACTTCAAGAATAAGTCCTCTTATAGTATTGAGCAAATGGCAAATTGTTTTGCAAACAAACAATGCTCCGCTTCTTCCTTATTACATTATTATTCTATTAATTTTCCTTATGAACTTGGTAACAGATTTGTACTGAGGCACAGTTATTATTTTAGTGTTCAAGCTCATTCCGATGGAGCATAACCATTGGATTAAAGCTCTCAAAAATAATGAAGGAAAAAACAATAATAAAAACTACATACTTAGCATAAGTACTGTGGTCTATTATAAAACTGTAGTCAGGAATTCATTTATATTTATAAATTCAATGTGTATTACTTATTTTTAACTTAACAGTGTAGTGAGTGAAGTGCTTAGCATTCTGAGCTTTAAGAATTGTGGTTTTTATATTTCCAAGCTTTTCTTGTATGCTAGATTGGTATATAATTATGTATTATAACCACTGGTGCAAAGCAACATAAAATTGACTTTCCTTTGAGTATTGTGCGGGTAGGACTTTGCAGCACTCAACTTAAACCTTGAAACTGGTTGATTTGATAGGTAATACATCTATATATACTTTTGGGCATAATGTAAATCCTCTTGCTTTCTGCCTCCTTACTGTGTTATGTGTGACAATGTATTTATGAAGCTTTTGTTATCTGTGGTGCTATGTTAAACATGTTTCTTATGTGCCAGTTCACGGCTGGGCGTCGGGATGGCGAGCATGAGCTCTACGCTCGTCGAGACCGTCTCCATCAACTACGAGGACTTTAACGAGAGCTTCCTCACCTGCGGCACGTGTTTATGTTAGTACACCATCACTTAGATACAATATAAGGGAGATTACATCTCGAATGAGAAATCTAGAAGAGAACATACACATGTAATGTGAGGACAAGAGAGTGGTTGGACTGAGATCTGCAGTAGAACATTACAGGCTACCTAGAAACATGTAAACTTCCTTATTTTGTATCTTCATATCATCATTTCTATTACTCTTGCTACTAACACTGTTGCTAGGTATACCTATTAGCATGTTTTGTATAAGTAGCTCCATGTTAAATGTTACTTAACAGTAATATTCATTATTGCTATTAGATACTTGTGTCATGTTAATCAGTGCCTTATTTCCGTTAATGACTGTATAATCTACCGAAGTTATTTACGTAGAAGTCATGCATATAAAACTGAGCACTATGACAACCGTTGAATTGAAGAGCTAACAATTCGAACAATGGTCGGCAATTAGTTTTTCAATTGCTAACTAAAGGCATACTTAAAATAACTAGATTTACCAATGTGTAAAATAAACAAATATATCAGTAATCTTTACTCATTTTAAATTGATGATCATAATTATTATGACCTGATTCTGTATTTTTCCAGGCACTTACGATGGAGGAGAGCATACCCCCAAGCTTCTGCCTTGCTCGCATACAGTCTGCCTACACTGCCTCACACGAATAGCTGCCTCACAGACCAGAGACGCGGGCAGTTTTAGATGTCCCATCTGTCGCGAGCTTATCACAATACCGCGGGGCGGGGTAGCCGCTCTCCCGCCATCCTTCCTCGTCAACCAACTGCTTGATCTAATGGCCCGCCAACGTCGGGAGGTTATACCACAGTGCAGTTCGCATCCAGGCAGAGAACTGCTTTTCTGCGAGACCTGTGATTGCGTATTCTGTCGACACTGCGCCGACGGACCCCACAGCGACACCCCCTGCGACCACACAGTTGTACCATTCTCCATAGCATTGAAAAGAATGTCCGAAATACTGTTGTATAGAGCGAACGAATGTCTCAGCAAACTCGGTTCGGCGAGGGATGCGGTGGCTAGCGAGCTGAGACGACTGGAGGCGGCGGCGACGGCAGCGGACGAAGCGATAGACCGACATTTCGCAGATTTAAAGGCTGCGATCGATAAACGCCACAGCGAATTGAAATCGGCCGCGGTGGCTGCTGCTACCCATAAACGAAAATTGCTTGAGGAACAGCTAAAATTGATTGATGCAGAAAAGGCTAAGGTACACACAGTCCCAACTCAAATCTTATTGACTCCTGGCATTCAAAACCTAACATCCAATATAACTCTTCAGGTGGAAGCCGAATGCTCAGGTCTCCAACAACAAGTGGAAGTTCGTGAGGTCAGTAGTCGGGCAGCAGCCTTAGGTGCCAGATTAGGCGACGCAGCCGCTCTCGCAGAACCAAGAGAGAATGCCTTCTTAGCCGTAGACTTCGCTCATAATGACGCTCAGCATAGGTTCACTGAGGCGCTAGCGGAGTTGGGTAGAGTACGGACCAGTACCACCTTCCCTGGACTCTGTACGTTGCAGTTAGGTGAGTCCAATAAATTCTTATTGATATTTAATAATAAAAGCCAGTAGTTTTGAGACTGCTTCCCTTATGCCTCAAATTAAACGAAAGAGTATCGATCACCAGCCTAGCTTGTTGCGTGTCCGTAATTTCAGATCATTAGAATTCCTTTTGTCCTACGATGTTTTCCGTAACCATAACTAAGTGATGTCTATCAACTTAGAAAGTACATAATTTATGCGTTTAGAAGTCGTGCGTTGGTACTTTGCCATGTTCGAATCATAGTAAGTCAACTTATGTGAGCTTATGTGCTATATAATATTTTAAAAAATCAATGCTAGTCGCCGTGACACAAATGTTTTGGTCATGCGATGTCTGTAGACTCTTCAGACATTAGGTAGACGAATATGTATATATTTTTTATGAGATTCCGTTTTGTTCATTACTGTTTACATTATTTCTGTACGCTCGAACAATACAAGTTATTATAAATCTTTGAGGTTCATTCATCACCCTGCTTTAGTCATAGTCATCACTAGAGAATTTGATATGATGATGAAAAATAGTTTTGACCGAGACTTTTTGCCTACCGTACGGTGTATTTAAATGACCACCACGAGGCGATATTTTAGTATAGGTACGTCTAACAAACAAAACCAAAGATCAAGATCCACCCTACTTAAGTCTTTTTCGCAACATTATATCTCAAACCTTTTTATCATGCTTTTATTAGCTTCACCTGTATGTTTTTATGTTTGTTTGTTTGTAACCGACTCCTTTGAACTTGATTTTGACTCACTTCAAACGGTCAGATTTCATTTAAACTTTGTAGACTTATCGAGGAGCGATGTCAGTTAAAAATTTAAAATAAAAAAACAGAAAAACTTTAAAATTACGCTTTTGTAGTTAGCAGAACTAAAAAATAGAAAATCACTAAATAGTATAAAACAAAGTCGCTTTCTCTGTCCCTATACCCCTATGTATGCTTAAATCTTTAAAACTACGCAACGGATTTTGATGCGGGTTTTTAATAGATAGAGTGATTCAAGAGGAAGGTTTATATGTATAATACACCGACCTCCACGCGGGCGAAGCCGCTGGCAAAAGCTAGTAAATAATAATTAAAAAAACTAAAAAACACGCTTTAAAACCCAAACTAAAAAAGTAGAAATAATTTAATTCAGTTGCTTCATATTAATTGATTATAGAAATACCTCAAAAAGAAGCACCCCACGCTTTTTAATAGAATTAATTTATTTGCTATTTTTTTTAGTTTGGTTTTTAAAGCGTGTTTTTTAAGTTTTTTAAACTATTATTTTTTATTACTATTAGTCTACACTTTTTCACTGCTGAGCGAAGGCTTCCTCGAAATCCTTCCTAGACATCGTTTTCTAGAGCCACCTCGATCCAATCCTTGCAATATGCGTCTAGGTCGTCTCGCCACCTCTTTAACCTTACAAATTAAACATCATTTTATCTCTAATTTCCAGAATCAGCATGTGTATGTGGTTTGGAAGTCGTAGTGGTTCTTCGTACGGTCGACTACCACGGCGAGGCGCGGAGCACGGGTGGCGATCCTGTGAGTGCCGCTGCCACTATAGATGACGCGCCCCTGCCTTGCACCGTCACCGACCTTGATACTGGCCTCTATAGGTATTTATTTATTTACTAGAGAACCGCCCCGGCTTTGCACGGTTTCTACGACTTGACAAAACATCAAGATTTCTTTATGATATCTTAATTTAATATTACAATGAAATCGTCCCAAATAAATTGTTTGAATGATGGTAAATCGTCAGTATCCGTTGTTTAGTTTAGAAGAACAAAGTGTTCACACAGACAGACCACAGATATGTAGATTAATTTATTTATTTACACAATATAGCATTTACATACTTACAATACAATTTTTTTTTTTTCTTTAAGTATTTTCTAATTTTTTTTTTTACATTAGGCACATTTATTTACTTAACTGGCGAAGTGTGGTACACCTCTGTCCAACACTTCGGGGAAACAAGGCGTGATGTTATGTTATGTAAATTTATTTAAAATCCCTGTTCTGTAGTAAATTGCTGGTGTGGCGTCCAATAATACATATCGATATAATTAAAATAAGTAATGACGACTGTGGCTATACCTACATATCCTCCAACTTTAATCCAAGTTCTTTCACTTTGAATTTAATTTTCGTGACACACATTTTTGTGTTTATGAATACTTACTATTTTACTGACATGCAAGTTTCAGGTTGGGCCGTCTATTTTTAGATTCAAACTGAGCCATTATTCATGCTTTCACAAAACGAGGTCGTGGGTTAAATCCTTTGAAGTTTTGACAATGTGAATAAATTATACACACTTATAACAAACAGAACGCAACGCTGGGTACAGATAGGTGAAATGTAACAGACATTTAAACATAATTCGCCCAGTTGTTATGTCATGTTGCGGTGTTACAAATTAGGAAAGCTCACTTGTGTTACTTTTCATCAATCTGTACGCGACATTACATCCCGCCTGTTTTCTCCCGAAGGGTTAAGCAGGGTGTGCCAACACACCAGTTAAATAAATTTTAAACAATAAAAATTCGCCAGTTAAATAAATTTTAAACAATAAAAATTGACAGTCATGCGGACTACCGGCAAAAGTGAAAATTTTGGAAAAAAAACAACACGTCACTTTAGCATGTCGGTGACACCTTATGTCACCGTATGATTGTGTGTTCACAATCTAACGCCGACGACAATCTAACGAGATTATAAACTAACGGTGTTCCGTTAGTTTATAATCTATCTCGCGAGATTATAAACTGTCGATAAATTGTGAACTGCACCATACTGCTTACAATATAAATAGGTTAGGTTAGAACTGCTACCAACCGCGCGCGAGCCGAGCGAGCGAAGCGAGCGGTGCCGCAGCAGCGGCTGACGAGCGCTAATTCCAAGTTAGTGGCAGTTGCTTGGCTATTTAGTAATAGCGCAAGGTACTATCTGTCTGCAGTTCATAATGTTTCGATACTTTGTAATCTCCTGAGATAGATTATAAACTGACGATGTTCATAATGTTACGGTGACATATACATAGATAAACTTACGCCTTCTTCTCATGGGGCTAGGCAGATATTACAGAACGCTACCTGCTACGACCCTTATACTCCTTTTGTTCATACATCTGGTCATACACGCACGCAAGTACTCCGCACCTGACTGTTCTGAAGAACATCATCAATAAGGTCACTATATTTCCTCCTAGGGCCTCCCCTCGTTTACACTCACATCTGCCTTGTAAATCCTTTTGTTAGCCGTTCTTCATTCATTCTCTCAACATGACTAAACCATCTATGCATACTCTTTAAAAAAATTGTCATTATATATCATCTTTAACTACTATTATACTTGCCATAACTTTCGCCCCTACCAAAAATCGCTCAACGCGGGCAAAGAAGTTCCCACTCCTGCAGGCTTAGCACGAGCACCGATTTGTCGACGGAAGAATAGACATGACTATTAACTAAATGATGTACAATAGGAGAAGATAGCTATGGTTTTCTATTAATTATCACAGTTATGCGTTCTAAACTAATCATGATTTTGTAGATAATTGTATATACTTTGTGGCCGTCGAGTAGAAAGTTTGTTATCAGTGTGATTTTGACAGTTTGGGATAAATATTCTTCTGAAATAGTCTACATTTTTATGGACCTAGACAAAGATCGTTAGAAACGAAAGACAAAATGACAGATTGTAGTAGGATATCTACGGTGCGATGTCAAAAATGGAGAAACGAAATGTCACTTTGTATAGAAAAGGCACTGTCTATTCTTCGTAGAAATAGAAAACGTTATAGAATAGAATAGAATATTTATTTATTCAAATAACCGAGAGTCAACAAAATTGTTAGTAAAACTTACGACTATGTTAGTAACCACAGTTATGCTAAGCCTGCTGAAACATAATGTTGGCATTTAAAAAGCGCAACACCTGCTGTCAAACCATTCAAAATTACGCTATTAGGTTGGATACGTAAAATACGCCCATTTTATCTCCTTTAGTAAGTAGTTTCTTTTCGTTATCATAACGAATACTAACCAAACCAAATGTTGATTATAGAATCACAATGCGTCCGTGGAACGCGGGTGCCCTGTGCGTGCGCGTGCTGGTGTTCGCGCGCGGCGTGCGCGACTCCCCGCTGCGCGCGCACGTGGCGCCCACGGCGGCGCCGCTACTGGTGTGGGGCTCGCGCGGCACGGGCAAGGAGCAACTCAGTCAGCCGGTTGCACTCGCTAGGTATTACAACTTTTTACCCGACTACGCGACGCTAAGGAGGGTAGTGTGTTTATCAGCCGATGCATGTATGTGTTTATTTGTTCCTTTGTGGCACTCTAGAAACCAAACGGGTGGGCCGATGTAGGTGATTCTTACGTCAATCGATTTGTCTTAATCGTGCGAGAGTCAACGAACTACGTCAAGTGGAATATCATTTAATATGTCTTTGAAAATCATTATTAGGTTTCAGTAATAATTTTCATTTTGAATGACCATTTAGGATCTGTAACGATTTAAAGTTGGTTAGCGCTACTGTAAGCAATCTCATGCAGTTGAAGACATCTTTTTAAAAACAATAAAGAGCTTTATTGCCTCTGACTGCATAAGATTGCTTATAGTATTAAGTTGAATAGCCACTTACTATACTTATCACTATCTTGTGTCTATCTCTTTAAAAGTTCGCTTTTTACACAGTCGGATTTTTATATGTCGTAGTAAGTTCTTGTATATCTAACAACTCATAAATCGACAGAACCTGCCTGAGCAGTACTGAAGAGTATATAAAGATTTCTTGAATAAGTTACAAGCAACATGGTTTAGTCAGGATAGATTTACTATTGGAGATGTCATAGCCAGGTAAAAAATAAGACCTAAATCTCTATTCAAAAGTCTTAAGAAGTGATGATATTACTAAAAGAACGGTCAGGATTTTAGAACAGAGAGTTTGTTCTGTAAACGAGGAACGATGGAGTTTCTTGCCCATTCTTCTCCATGCGAAAGTACCTATTGGAAGGGGCGATTAGAATCAATTCTATTTTTAACCGACTTCAAAAAGGAGGAAGTTCTCAATTTGTCGGAACCATCTTTTTATAAATAATATATATACATATATATGTATGTTCCCCGATTACTCGATAGCTGGACCGATTTGGATGTTGTTTTGTTTGTTTGAAAGGGTTATACTTCCCAGGTGGTCCCATGATCATCAAGTCAGGATCCGATGATGGGATCCTGGAGAAATAGAGAGAAATCTTCAAATTTTATAGGCACACTTGAAGCGATTTGGGTAGTTTTTGGAAGAGTACTTTCTCGGAGTGGTTCCATTTCAATTTGGTGAAGATCTGATGAAGAACTTCGGAGATAGGCAACGGAACTCCTCAATAAATGATAGCAAATGGTCTAGGATTTCTGAAATCTCATGTCTGTCTATTGTTTACACCAGTTCATAACATAACATCACGCCGGTACGCTGTGAAAGGGTAAGCATGTGTGACCCTCTAAAAAGTGAAAAATAAAAACTTTTTCAGGAAAAAAAAAACAACTGAGTTCCTAAAAAACACTACAAAGTGAAAAATAACTTTAATTTCGGAATGCGGTGACCAAAAATAAAAATAAAATACGTATCCAAAGTCACCGACTTCCGAAACTGAAAAATAACTTTAAAGTTATTTTTCACTTTGTAGTGTTTTTTTAATGTAACTTATGACGTTCAAAGGTGCCTTTTATATGCCTATTTGAAATAAATGCTTTAACTTTGACTTTTGTATTTTTATATATATATACTATGTGTAGACATGACACATTATCATTGACTGAGATATCTTCACGTTTCTGCAGATGTCCGAAGCGGCGGGAGATCTATGTGCTCGACGCAGGCAACTCTAGAGTCAAGGTGCTGGACGACGAGACGTTCGCATTTAAAACGCATATCGTTAACGAAGGTATATACTCATTGTGACACTCTAACATAACATAACGCCTCCTAGAAGGGTTAGACAGACGTGTACCTATATCTAGTACCCCAATATTTCGTCAATTATGTTTATGCCCCATCGGAGCGGGGCATGCCCTGTCCCCATTTGATATTTGTATGACTGCGTCAGCAAGCGGATTTCGCGCAGCTGAATTTTGGGCCAAGTATGTTTGAACGTTTTACCAACCATAGGTTTAGCAGAGGGTACCTAAAGTACCTACAGTCGGCGTCAAAAATATCGGGAAGAACAGACTGTTCAAAACGATCTCAACAACAAAGAAAATTAAACTCAATTGGTAAAGTTCTTGTCAGAATGACAGTTGTCCTGTACTATCTTCGTTCTGAAACATTCCTTGTGTCGTTGAGTTAATATTTAATTTTCATAGTTGTTTAGATAATTTTGGACTGTCTCGTTCGTCCCGATATTATTGACGCTGACTGTACACCAACATTTGGCCAGTTATATTTAAGTCCCATATAATAGGGGGCGAGCCTATTGCCATCAACCGGGCACAAATCCAGACTCCGAGCTGCTACTGAGCGATTCCTGATGGGAAAATCCATATAACAGGTAGGGCAGCTACCTGGGTATCAAACCCAGGACCTTATTCTCAGCAGTAGCACTTGGGACCACTAGTCTAACGAGGCAATCACACATCAATATTTCGGAATTTACATTACACATCTTCAGTATTTTGATCTTACGTATGTGAAGTAAAAGGGAATGTAGAGGATGGTCGTCCTGTGCGTGCATAGCTTGTAAGGATGATATTTGAAATGTCTTTTTGGTAACAAAATAACAAGACTTTTTTTTTCACGTTCCAGGTTTGGCTGGTCGAAGTTGTACAGGGATAGCGGTGACTGCTGAAGGCATTGTGGCAGTTAACTGGCGAACAAGAACTCTCACAGAGGTTAGCAAACTACGTTTCTAGGCCGAATATAACTTTCTTCTTAGTTTTCTAGCCGTATCTACGTTACGTGGCAATGTGTTCTCAAAATCAAAATATTTTATTTCTCATAAACGTACATAGGTATAGCAACCAGTACATCAAGCTACCCCAATCTGTCAAATTTCTTTGATAGTTTTTCGGGATTTTGTATACATGTAGATCGCGTGGTAAACTCTGCCTGCGCGATGTAGTTGTAATTGCGGTGTGATGTCAAGTCCTGAGTAGTTTTCATATTGCGTTGTAGATGGCGCCTCTTCACTTTTTGTGTTTTCCACATTTGTTGATTTGAAGTTTCGTATGTGGCATTGTAGATGTCCGCCACAAGGTTCTTGGTCAATTAGGAAAATTTGACAGTTTGGGATAGCTTGATGTGCTGGTGTCTGTACTTATGAAACATCAGGAACTCGGTGAACGGACCCAATTGGTAATTTCCTATGGAGCAGAGCCGGCTTAAAACTCCATGGTTTTTACAATGTTTTCAAATCACAGTATAATACATTTGATAGGTATGGGGAGACAGTATACAACTGTCAACAAGTACCAGTTCACAAAATAAAATAATGTAATCTATAGCAAATAAAAATAAAAATAAGACCAACCTAATCAAACCAAATGACATGAAATCAAAATCAATATCAAAAGTCATTTATTAAAACTAGGTTGGTGTCAGCACCTTTTGAACGTCAAAATTACATAAGACAGTCCCCCAAAACGCCCGCCCTTCACTGATTGCCATTATTCGGGGACGATTTACCCCATGACATAATTTAAAGTTGGTGTGTTAAAAATATAGCCTACTTTTCACATCTTCTGATGATGATGATTGTTTTATTAGGCCGAAATCGTAATAGCACTTTCGTAGTTTTCAATGAAAACATAGTTCAGATTGTATCTGGCAGGTATACTGACCTTCTCAACATTTCCCCTTGCAGGTAACAGCAGACGGCACGACCCTCCGTACGATCCGCTCGGAGCGCCTGGTGGAGCCCGTGTGCGTGGCGGCCGACGCCGTCACAAGACGACTGGCCGTCGCAGACAACGGCGCGCGGGCCGTGTTCCTCTTCGATAGCCACGGGAATATTGAGAGAGAGGTCAGTATTATAACAATTTATTCAGTACTAGCTTTTGCCAGCGGCTCCGCCCGCATGGAAGTCGGAAATGATCATTGATTAACACATATAATAAAAAGTATTATATGAGTTAATTCAAGTTATAAACTATCGGTGTGCCAAATTTCATCCAAATGCGTTCAGCTGTTTTTGCGTGATTGAATAAGAAACATGAAAACAAACACAAACTTTAAATTTTATCCTACTAATAAGTAGGATAACAGTTAGTACTATGATAAGACCCATCTCTTACAAAACAATTACTAATGAGCAAGATGTACATTACGTACAATATCAATGCAATATGAGCTATTCGAAATCAACGATCGAGCCACGCCAGACAGACAGTGTACGTTTCTAGATTGTAGTGCTCCTGGTGGTGGTGGTTTACGAATGCCTTTTTATGGATTTTTCACAAAACAAATCTAGTATTTTGCTATCGACACGCAAGAAGATTAGTACATGTTTGATAGTCTAAAAGAAGAAAAGCTGTCCTTGTCTAGTGAAGAAGGAGTTTGAACATAACTTATGTCAAACTGTCTTATATTTTTCAGGTCGGCAACGGAGAGTTGGGATTAGTCGGTGGTCTCGCCTTATCAGAGGACTTGCTCATCATAGCAGATGTTGCCGTCAGAGTATACGACAGCGAAGGGAATCTCAAAAACGTATTTGCACCAGTGCCTAAAGGTAAGCACATATATTTTAAACATTTCATCATCGTATGAGCAGTAAACGTCAAATGAGAGATCAGCGAGAGATCTCTTCACGTCTATTCAGTAAATTAAAAGGTTGTATTCGATTATTTTAACACAGCTAGCTTCTCTCAGCCAAAACTCTTGGCTTAGACCAGTAGAGCAAACTCTTTCTTATTTCCAAAAAATATGAGTTGTATGACAGATTAATAGGGTATTTATACCCATTTTTAAGTCTCTTAATTAAATTCTAGAGTGCTAATAAACAAAAACAAAAAAAAAACAACATATTTATTTAATCAATTAGTGCCATAAAAATGCATTTAAATTTTACATTTTCAAATTTCGCGCGTAATTTGACGAAAATCGCTGGACGCAGTGGACGCCATATTGCTTTGTGGGTATGACGTCAGTTTGCTGTTGTAATTAAAAAAATGAGTTATTTTTCTACTTGTCGTTGGTTTGCTGTTCCTGAATGCAAAATATTGTTTTAATGAAAATTACTTTGGTTACGAAAATAATAAAATTACAAAGTTGCTCAGTTGACATGCCGTATGACGTAATAATATGGAGGCTACTATTTCATGGTGTTCAAAAACAGAAGTAACATTTTCGGATTGCATTTTGCCTAAGGTATCTCAATACATAATATATTTTTAGATTTTTTCTCATATAGAGTAAAGTACCCTATTCTAATTCATGAAAACTCAACTTTAGTTCCTTTAGTATATGGTTGAAATTGGTATAACGTTATACCGCATACCTTTCCATTATCTTTGTTTCCGCAGGTCGCGGCGGCTACGGCGGCGTGGCGCTGGAGTCCGGCGCCGACGGCACGCGGCGCGTGGTGTGCACGCGCTCCATACGCGGCCGGCCCGCGCTGCTGGTGCTGGAGGCGCACGCGGGCCGCGTGCTGGCCGTGTCCGAGCTGGCGGACAGGAAGCCGCGCCGGGTGGCCGGCCTCACGCTGCTGCCTAAGAGGAAGGCGCTGCTGGCTGATCTAGCGGCAGATTGCTTGAGGTTGCACACTTACTGGTGAACCCTGAAGATGGATTAAGGGTAACAGTCATTTTAATATCAGTTAGAAATTAACAGTGTTGGATCTGAGCCCACGTTCCCATGGACGTAATAAAATCGCGGCAGGATTTATTAGCGCACTGAATTTTCAACTCTCGATATTGCTAACTGAGCGATATCCGCGCTGCGTGATAGCGCTGACGCAATCTTTTTACTCTCACATTAGAATTTATTACGTAGCTTGTAGTAGTCCATATTTTTATAAAGATATAAATTCCGTGCAGTTATCAAACGTAACGCTTATTACGCGACCCCAATCAAACTATTGTTCTAGTCTCTAAACGTTGACGAATGGTGGCTAAACTAATGACTGATTGCCAAGAACCATACAGGGTCAAATTAAATTAGCTGGCAATACTTTACAATCCATATCAAAAACTAATAGAAAAAAACTCTTCTTTTTTCATCATTCGAAGTTGGTTCAAAACTTTAAAATGACACATTGACGTAACCAAACGACTGTTATGTTATGTACATATCTCAACTCCAAGAAAAATTTCAAAATCAGCTGTTCCGTCGCGGTTCGCTGACCGATTTTTTTTTATTACGGGCATTAATCTTCGCTCATGGTTATAAAGTAGATGTGTGACCATCTTTACATACCAAGACCCCTCCGTGCCTCGGAAAGCGCGTTAAGCCGTTGGTCCCGGTTGTCGTTACGGGTCATCAGAAGCCCGAAAGTCTGACAACCAGTCTTACAGGGGTATCGTGTTACCCAGTAACTGGGTTGTGGAGGTCAGATAGGCAGTCGCTCCAAGTAAAATACTGGTATTCAGTTGCATCCGGTTAGACTGGAAGCCGACCCCAACATGGTTGGGAAAAGGCTAGGCAGATGAAGATTGAACTTCGCTCATCGAATGATGTTTTTTTTTTGCTAATTTTGTTTGTACCTGCAATAATGTACTACGAGCGTAGAAAAAAACGAACAAAATCTTGGGGGTAAAATAAATGATTTCTCTTGTAAAATCTGGCATAGAATGAAAATTAAACAACAGAATTTACGTTTAAAACTGATCGTATTATTTGCAGGTGTCGCGTAAAGAGAGGGGAGCGGAGCGCTGGAGAGCGCATCGTAATCGAATTTCATGCTAGTCCAATATTATAACGGAGAATCGAACTGTTGGCCATATACACGGACTGCGAGGGAGAGCTACTTGCACCAAAGTCTTTAGTCGGCCGCGCGACGGCCACTGCGTTATTCAATACTATATTTTTAGTACTTACAGTATTTATTTCGTATTAAGTTATTTTCTAAAAACTTTTACTTTGTCGATTTTAGTTCGGCGCTTATACGGAATTTGACAATATTATGACTGATTTTTATGTATTTTTCGTTTTACTTACTTTCCGCTACGCGGGCGTCGAATCGTGACGTTTTGTAATAATGTTAATATTTTGCACTCTGTGTTTAAGTGTAATTGGATAATCCACCGTGCAATCGGCGATATTTTTGAATTAGTCTTTAATTCGTGTCAATGACATAATCACTTTATTTATTTTAGTGCATCAAAAAATGTTGTTGGCGAATCTAACTTCGCTTTAACTAGTCGTAAGACGAGCGCATTTATTTTTAAACAAACGTTAGTTAGTGTTCGATATCACTTCTCATCGAGGAAATGGAAAATCTCACACAATAATAGTGAATAACGACAATATTTATGATAAAATATCTATTTAAGGTATTCGTCGTATGCCTATTCTAACACTTAATTCAATTTAGATAAAGGAGATAATAAAAAGGAAATAATTCCAAATTGATCAGTTGTTCGCGTTACATATCCAGTAGCCTTGTTTGATACGCTTAGTGATAGTGCATTGTTATTAGTTGGACGAGTCGATTGAATGCTGCCGTCAGACAATACTGACAGTCCTGTAGCGTACTCTCTAAGTATGCAGGCAGACACAACTTATGATTAGCGTCTTCTGTAGAAACACACCATAAATCTTGTCGTAGGACAAACAAAGATATAGCTGTCAAAACTAGGTCCTATAGTCTATTCGCGTTAAGAAAATAGTGACTCATCGATCAATTAAATTAGAAAGCCGTGTTCAAATTGACCAGTTGAAGTAAGACCTTCAGACATACGCAATAATTTACTAGGATCTAATTTGTCAAAGGGCGTGTCTAAGCTGAGTGACAACGATGAGTCACTATTTTCTTAATGCGATTAGACGTATAAACTCTGATTTTTAACTAACTGGAATAAAATGACAGCTGCGGTCGACCGTTTTTCTTCAACATAACAGATAAGCTATTGTAACGGCTGTCATTGTGCTCCAGCAAATTAAAAATCAGAGTATAGTCTGCCACCAGACAGACATTTGGTAAGTTCAATCAATCAATAAACTCAGCATATCATAGTCCACTGCGACAAAGGACAACTCCACACGTCTGTATTCAGGAAGTTGCTAAATGTAAATTTTATCTGACCGCAACATATTAAATACCATAGTATCTGCTAACTATTAATGTACAGCTGTAATAAAATAGCTACCTATGTGATCATTTAAAACTTTAAGAATCGTATTATTAGTAATTGAACTTCAAGACTATTTTTCATACAACATTTAAAACTCAGCAACATTATTGCCTACTAAATTAGTTGTTTTTCTAATAGTCCCAAGAGTCCTTGAGTTTATTAGAAAAACAACTAACTTCTGCCATATTTTGATTAATGAGTGACAATTTGATTAAAAAATTAATGTAATCAAGTTATCCTATTAGAATTTCATGTGAACAAAATAGCCTTTAGTTCTTATTATGTTACGTTTGAACTGAATTTGTAGTAAAAAATATCATCTATATGGATTGCTCAATAAAAAATAATAACATCATATCATGCAGTCGAAGCAAGTTCTTTCATAAACTTATCTAAAAAATAAGTACTAAAATCACCCTAATTTATTCTGATTATAATAGTTTAAGTAAAATTCTCTTTGCTATAGTTTAGTGACGTTGACTGTTTATTCAAGCTATTGTTATTTCGATTCAACTTTAAAATCTTAATAAAATATAATCTCATTTAGTTGGTCTTTATGTAATGTATAACTTATGATATTCGGAATGAGTGACTTACGTGGACCAGGATGAAAGAAATCTATGTTAATTTAAGAATTCCTGATAGGGAATATGTACATCTGTTAAAAATCGTTAAGTATTTTTAGAACATTTTGGCTAAAAATACTCGTTTTAACTGAATTGATCAAACTTTCTCTTTATTTCCTACAGGCACATGCAATTGAACTCCTGTCATTATGAAGTAAAAACTTAAGATCTTTTCCATTAATATTCATTACAGTACATGTCCTCAGCAACAAGCAATTATAATATTACACCATGAATTCAAAAAACAAATAGCTATATAACGGTAATATCATGACAAATTACTATGTATAACTAAAGCCTGTTATTAGTGCTTCTACTTGCACAATGCATACATATTCTCTATTGTTTTAACACCGCTATGGCGACGTCACCATAATTTTAACAACGGAATCTCATTAAAAACGTAATTTTTCATGTGAAATGTAATCAAGGCCTCACATTAACATAACAATATGTTTAAAGAAATAATATTGCATCGACTACTGAACTGCTTGTCTGTGTTATTAATATAACCTTATGTAACTCAACAAATATTAACAGTGACTCATTGTTTCTTGTTAAATTTTTAATATTTGCTTTATTTAAAAACGATTATTTTATGTTAATGGTATCTGTAATTTTTATGAAAGACTGTGGTGGCAATTCTTATCTATAAGAGTTACCTAA
The DNA here is from genome assembly GCA_949091785.1 of Polymixis lichenea. NCBI lineage: Eukaryota > Metazoa > Arthropoda > Insecta > Lepidoptera > Noctuidae > Polymixis > Polymixis lichenea. The sequence goes on along the minus strand of OX420945.1, from coordinate 11,608,074 downwards.
AAAAATATTCTCTATAGATCAACATGAAATCATTTTTTTTTTCTTTAAATATCATTTTTTAGATGTGAGGCTTTTTTATTGTTATTGTGTAGGGTAAGTTATTGTAAAGTGATGGACACACAGGCAAACGGATTTGTATTGTGCAGTAGAGTTAGATCTAGTCTGGTTTATTGACGAACGCGTTTTACTTTATCATACAATTCCAGTTAAAATAAAACCATGAAGAAGTTACTGAAGGGTTTCAAAATTGCTTTATGCAATGTATTTTAACAGCCGTATCGATGCCATTTTCCAACATATTATTGCTAAACAAACCATAGTTAAGAAAATTAGCATGTGCGTGAAGTTAAAACGTGATTGGCATGTATAATTTAGAAATGCGCGTATGTAGTTGAGAAGAATTGACATGGTGTTGGAAAAGTATAGTTTGCAAATATGCACATTTACATGATAATGTGTCTGAAGTTTTGGTTTTACTCTAGTTTTACGAAAACGTTTCGTCGAGCCATAAGTAAATTCTGTTTTGGGAGGTTAGCTGTAAATGTGGCTGCTTCAAAAACCATCGAGAAGGCCCCGTTTAACGTTTAACGTGTTAGAGTTATGTTAAATGTAATGTAAATATGGGCCTAATGTCTAAGAACTGAAACAGGCCAAACACTCGTGAACACTCAGAGATGAAACACGTCTCCTAGAACAACAAACATATGTCTCAAAACCACTTCGATATGACTTCTATTCAAGTCCATTTAATATGCCATAATTAGTAGCAAGTGCACACCCAGATTATTGTTCTCAATCATATTATGTTACAGAGCAGACTCCTAATTGTAGCTGTCATGTTCTCATTGTGTTCTCGAATATTATGCTAGTTATTACCGCTTATATCTATCACAACACGAACATAATATTGTTATGTATTTAGTTATTTGATTCATTACTTGGATGAATGACGTAGGTATTATTAAAGTTCCTTTAAGTTCATCTATCTGCTGTTGCATAACGATAACGACGTATGATTATATGCAATGCTATGTTTATTATGTACTTTTACATAATCGTTGTTTATTTTAATCCACTTTATCATATCTTCTATTCATACCCTGTTTGTTCAATATACCCGCTGTTTACACAAAATACTGTTATTGCGGTTACCAGTCTTATATTATATAAAATTTATCTCATTGAATAGTTAACGATTCTAAACTTAGGTACATGTGTTGTTTGTATGTTGTATTGTATTTTGTTGTGTGCTTGTGTTGTCGTGAACAATTTCAGCTTTAAAAATTGATAAACCGAATTACTTTTATTGTCGTCTAATAAAAAGTGTTACATACATAGATTCTGTCGTCACAACTCACTTACACTGCCTTTATTTTGTTGAGAGCATTTAACAATAATATTACACTTATAGAACTTATATCTGCTTACCCTTCTTAAAATTAATCATCATCAGTACAGTATCTCTATACTTAGATAGTTATTTGAGTAGAACAGTTCAACAGCAGATTGGTACAAAATAATAATAAATAGATATGGTGTGTAATTATTTTTTGCATTAGATGTAAACTGTTCAAATGAATCGTAGTGAAGATGTGTTCTTGTTTTAGAAGATGAATATCTATTTTGGCAGATCTACTATTTTCAGACAAAATTGATGGAATTGATAGAGAACTCATTATTGATTGTATGTATGTACGCCTAAAAGCTAAAGTATATTTATTTATCAGAAGCTGTGAATCTGTACTTAAATTATAATCACAGAGTATCTCAGTGTAATGTCGATAACGTCACTTTTGTGCAAAACACAATAAAGTTAAATTAAAACATTAAAATGGCTTTTAATTATATGTAGAAGATGATAACGTAGGCTATCTTCGATAAAACTACGTTGCTGTGGTAAGTTCTAAATCACAACCGTTTACCAACTATAGATTGGAATTTGAATATTGCGTAACGTTATCTGATTGTTAAGTTGAGTGAACGATATCGTTCGGCAAATAGTACCTATCCAAAATCAATGCTCGCCATATGAGAAACGAATCGTCATTATCATCATCATTTCAGCCGAACGTCCAATGCTGGACCTAGGCCTCCCCCAAGCTGCGCCACTTCAACGGGTTCTGTGCTTCCCGCATCCAGCGAAAAGCCAATTGGAACAACATTTTTTTCGAACCTACGTACCGTAGCGAAACATCAGTCGCTCAGCTATTGAGTCCTCGCGTTGTTATTCCACTATTCAAGATCCTATGTAAAGCATCCGTGTGTTATAGTTATTTACAACTTTCTCCTTAACCAAATCAAATAAATAAATAAATCAAAGGGCCGTACGTCACCGGTTAAGCGCCCGCCTTCATATCAGTTGTCGAGCCCCCAGCGCCCGGCACAGTAAATCGAAAAATAAATACCTACAACATTAAGGGATGTGCAATACTTAACTTTTTGCAATAGATTAAACGACCTCTGGTATTTTGGTCGTAAATATACGACCCTGGCGAAATTGACCCGAAAATATTTGTCGGATTATTCCGACGTAAGCGGTTAAAAGGTTTAATAAGGTCACTTGCTAATACTGTTCAACTCGTTAGTAGAAATAATATTGACTTATTGTAGCTGTACTACGCAGTTGGTTCTTATTGAAACAAAAAATGAGCGCACATGACGGAACCGAAGAAATTGCACTTACGCCGAATATCGTTAAACCCATTGTTCTATTGTGTGTATGTGCGATTAATTTGCTGTGACCTCTTTTTGAGCTGTGTCGTGTCTACACAAGTCTTGAATTTGGTTAGCGCGAATATGAATTTGAGCAAAGTAAGAATCATGTAGAATTTCTAAAACACACTGTACATGGGCGGAGTTCTCATGCATTGTGGGTGAGTTTACAAACAAACTTCTCACGGACAAACACCTACCATTCAAATATTTATGCGGAAATCGAACCCGCGACACCTAGCGCAGGCGCAAACCGTTCAGATGCGCTAAGTCGCCAACCTTGGCGTCTAACAATTATAATTGTGACTTAACATTATTATTTACTAGTTAAATACCCGCGTTTGATATTTAGAACTCGTTTTGGACGTTTTAAATTCTTCAAAAAAAAAGCTGCACTTTAAAAACATATAATTTTATTGGACAAATCAATTATAACTTATTGCAGAGAGATTGTCACTGAGAGAAAACACCAACCATTGCACGAAAATGTGTGCAAGATATATTTTATAAAAAAATAACCTTAATCAGTTCCTTGACTTAATTGTAACATCGACTCGCATGCAGGGGCCACGTCACTCATCGGCCGCGATCAATAACAATATAAATTGTACGTATTTACGTAAAGACACTGAACTATGACGTGGCGGTTGTGAAAACCGACCCTGGCTCTAGTTGATATTGTTAACACTTCAGGAATTGCAACACAGTGAACTTGTAACAAATTAGGGTTCCTGATTTTTTTTTAAATCTAGCAGCCAGCGTCAAAATAACCAAAAAAATTTACATGGATCGAGAAAATATGTCTTTAATATGCCTTTTGGCTTCGTATGTTAAGTTATGTTATGTTCTTCCTTTCTGTTTTCATGTTTTTTTTTATTTTGTTTTGTCAAGAAGTGTGTTTAGTTAGTGATATTCCTGTACTAGTCCCAATAAACACCTTTTCTGGCTTGCTTAGCTTTCAATAATTTGGTAGTGAGTAGTCTCTAGATCTATTAAATCTATATCTAGATCTTTTAAAGAATTTGTACTTGATTTTGGCCACACTGTTCCTAGGGATTGGTGGAGAATTCCTGAAGTGTTATCGAATGCGTGAATACAAAAATGATTAACCTTTAAAAGGAACACTGCAAGGACGAAGTTGTGCGGAATAGTTTACGATTAGGAACCATTTCATAGGAGTTTCTGTAATATATAAACATAAAATGTGCTGTCTCGCTCTGTTACGTTATATAATATTTATCATATTATGTAGTGGTCTTACAATAGCAGTAATAATTATAATTGACATGCAAATTACCACTGCTGTTACTCCAATATCACGTAACAGACATTATTGGTTCAGTCATGCAATACAATGTTCTACAAATTCGTATTTTTGCTAATTCATAGTATTTATCAATATAATTTTGAGAATACTTTTGGACCGAGATCAACAATAAAACGATGTCAATGGTGACTAAATAATATGATAATTAACTTATAATAGCATTATATTCCTATAAATATTATCGTCTAGAGTTGCCAGATTTCAATCTTATAACCCATTTAAAGTGCTGCAATATAATAATAAATCAAAACTTTGAACTAAATAGATACATTTAAAATAACCTAATCCAATTCTTAACCGAGATAAACCTCCGTGAATGTGTATTCTGGCAACACTGACAATTACACAAATGTATGTATATGTAATTATAAAAATATATCAAAGTAAATGCAGTTCTGACAAGAACGTCTTAACGTATAGAACAGATAGATGGCGTTACTTTCCGAATGTGGCGAGGGCCTCTTTGCATTCCTGGATGGTCTTTTTCTGCCGTTCTACAGTCGCCGAGGTTTGTTTGGACCCTTGGAGCCTGATGCAGCTCGCTATAGTAGTGTAGTAGCCACACACGTTGTGCAGCACCCGAACAGCGCGATCGCCGCAAACAAACAAGTATTTTCCGCTTGCGTCAAATTTCATGTAGGTTATTAATCCTGAAACAATAACAAGGAAAAGGTAGTCTTAATTACGTACTTAAGAGTACGAGCTAATTTTGATAAATAGCCGTCATCCTTATCACAACTCGTGCATTATACACGCTCTATGTGCAAGTGATCGATAGCGATACCTTGAATAGCCTATTCAATAATTCACGGCCTCCTGTAGCCTCGCAGCGGAGCTAAAAATACAAAAGTAACACGCCCACTAAAGCCGAACAGTAAAGGGCCAACTTTTGTTATTTATGCCATATTATTGCTAGTGTTTCATGTCAATCAATAGTAGTAAAATCCGCTACAAACGTTAATGAAACCAAGTCATCGGCCAATATTTGAAGGTCCGCTAGACTTTTAAATGAGTTGTAAGTATTTGGAAACACCACATTTACAATTCCCGTGAAATCAAAATATAAGGTAAATCAACAAGAGCTTGCTTAACAAGAACTTTATTATATTTTTTTCGTGACGGTCCACCTTAGTCGCCAAGGTCTCGGCGTTATTCAAATGACATGACAGCAACATAATCGTATCATTTTATATTTCTATTCTGTCTATGGAGGCTCTAATATTTCCGCTATGTAAACACAATTACATGCCCTTTGATTTATTATATGGTTTAATTATAAATGATTAATTTGTGATTTTGACCGCGCAGAATTTGATCTATCTCATTTTTAATCATATTAAAAAAAAAGGTAAATGGGAAATTACACTTGCAAGCCCGCTGCGCCGGGCATTCCCAAATAACATAACATATGAATTACTTACAAGCCAGGTTATGACACCTTAAAGTATTTATTTGCGGTTTCCTCTTACGTAGACATCAATTTATTGGGAATCCCGAGCAAATTATGTTTTCCCCAAAATATTACTTTCGAGACTAACGTTTAAAATATTTCTGCTGGCTACTATTCATATCTTCGGAAACAACCTTGCTTCTGTTTGTATCGATCGATTTTCTTTAAGTTATGTATGATTATTCTACGTAACATCGAAACAAACTTTTACTTCGCCAAAACAAGTAAGTCTGGGATAGTACCTATTTCTTTTGACTCTTCAATTTCACTAGTACCCTATAGTCGACTCGATACAAGGCATATATATACCTATATAATTATAAAGTATTAAAAAGTAAGGTTTTGTCTGTGTACGCTATAAAGATTTAAACCACCGAGCCTGTTTTCGAAATACTTGGTCCGGTGCTAACTCGTTATTTTTGTAATCTTTACCCACGGAGTAAATACAAAGAGGAGACGGCCTAAACAACTGTGCACTGTGATTCTCGACTAGGTCCTGACGTCATCAAGTAGGCGTGGCCTTAGTCAGTGTATCGTTGGCGTTCGTCCTGACAAGTAACAAAAACACAGGGCCGTAATGGAATCCAATTATTGTACTGAATATCCCGCAACTGTCTCATAAATGGAAATACTCATAAAAAATACAATCTCCTATAAATTAAATATTCTATCTAAAATAATTTATTTAAAGTACTTTCCCTCCGTGAGACAACTATTATGGTGCATACTAGTTGTCTCACGGAGGGAAAGTAAAGAACAACTACCATACTGTATGGTAGTTGTTGTTTACTTAATTAAAAGTACTTAAAGCCTATCTAGTTTATTTAGTTAAATTTTAAATGATGTATGTTCTAGATTTCTTTCCGAAGATAATCTAAGACAGCAATGTATTACAAAAATTAATATCACTATTTCAATTTAAAAAATACGTACCTAGTTGGTCCGCAAAATTAATATAAAAAACGGAGTTAGTAACTTACTCCCTGGTACGAAAATTCTGAGTACGACCCTGTTGCATCCTGCACTTAGTGACATCTAGTGTGAGATACTTACGTCACTACAAAGTACAATCTACAGAACGAGCGAGTAGTTTTGCCATTGACCGGTAGATGGAAATTAAAGAAGTGGGCGGGATCTAACACCCCCTCATCCCGCAAATTGTCACGCTTTGTTCCTTAGGGAAATCTAATTACACCATCTCCTCTTTGTATTTGCTCCGTGTCTTTACCCAAATCTAAATAAAGTTGGAAATGCAAAAATTGGTTCAGAGCTTTAGGCTAGAACTAAAGAACTTAGAACTAAACTTAGATCGCGCTTTGGAATAAAACGTTAATGGTTTACTTTGCTACCATTAAAATTGTTTTTTTTTTTATCACAGTTTCCCAGACTATCTAAGTTCAACTTTTAGATCCAGTTATTAAGGTCCTCTTATAAACTCGCAATAACTATTCATTCGATATTATCATTCAGCGATTTTCTTCCCTTCCCTCTTGTCAGAAACAAGATATTGGCGAACAAAATACCCTATTGTATGACTCCGGTTGAGAACGTCTCGGTAACCGGGCGCAGTTGCTTAACTAAGCAGACAAAAATAGACTTACCGGAGTAAATATTTTCCACGGTATCATAAAGTTTTCCGGTGTAGGTATCGTAGAACTCCACGGAGGAATCCACAGAGACAGCCAGTACTTCGGCGTCGGGCGAGAGGGCGATGCGCGGAGGGTTTGCAGTCTGTCCGTATGTGCCCGTCTCGAGAACGTGCGGGGACTCTCCTCGAGTGTACTCGACTGGAACATAAACAGATGTAGTATTAAATAATTGGAATATTTGCAAATAAATAAAATAGAAGTGCCTAAAAGCTTTTTACTAAATGCATAATTATGAAATATGCAACCCTTTTTTTAGTATAATTATGTGAAACCCGAAACACGTGTCTAGTATTATTATGTAAAGAATCTATGTACAAAATTTCAAAACTGTATCATGAAAAATCAAAAAGTTATAAGCATGTTATGTTACCTGGTTGTCTACATAAACATGGTCACCATGCTCGATTCAGTTAATTATTCTGAACAAACTATATTCAGGTTTCGCATAAACTAAAAATAATGTTGTTTATGGTACTTATAAAAATATACATCATAAACTTTATGACTGTCTTTATTTTCCGGTTCATCTTTGAAAAGGCTGGACCAATTTTGACGGGACTTCACTGGCAGATAGCTGATGTTATAAGGAGTAACATTGGCTTTTTGTCCCGAAAGCACGTGCCCGTGGGGTAATTTCCGGTACTCAAGCGGGCGAAGCCGCCGTATTAATTGCTAAGTAAAAGAAATGTTGGTTGAACAAAGGAGAATAGGGACATTTCTCGCTCCAAAATATATAGGATGCAACGGGCATAGGAAGAAGGCAAAGTAGGTAGTCAACGAGTATACAGTTGTGTAAGTTGAGGGAACTACGAACGATCGATAAGACCCTAGAAAACATCGCGGGAACAAGACCAAGAGAGCGAAGAAAGAGTTGAAAAACGTCATTAGAGTTTGAAGCTTCGAAACTGCTCCGTCTACGGAGCAGTTTCGAGGCCTGATAGCGTGGCCCCTGGCACACAGGCAACTGAGGGAACACGGATGGGTTTTTGTCAGTAAAAGTCTGACACGCCCTCCTGCTCCACCCAGAGCGGGAGAAGTTATTTGATGATTTCCCACCGTAAAAAAAAACCCCAACCTACCAACCACTACATTCTAAGCTAGAGGCTTAGAATGTCGGTCTATCTATGGCAATGCATATTAAACCGTTTTGGAAACATTCCCAATTTATAATTTATTTAAAAAAAAAAAAACGAGCATGTTATTCAAGAACTGATACTGAAATTCCATTAGGCAATGTTATTGCTAATATTTTGGTGTCAGAATACTTAATGTTTATTGAAGATTTATTCATATTCTAATACCGTTAATTTCGCACGCCACGTTATGGCTAGAGGATTTTGATGCGATATTTAGATAAACAACTGGATTTTTTATATATTAGAATCATCAGCATGTTTAACTAGTTACTCGAAATGGCTTTGCCGTAACACGTTTACCTATAAATGAATTATAAACGAGTAATAAAATTTAAATAAGCCATTTAGAACATCGCGTCCTTATAAAATGAAGCAAGGTCTGGTGTAGTGTGGGACTGACCCATATGACGTGTTCGTACGCCATTAGTAATTCCCAGACATCACGTAGTAAACAGACAATGATACCCGTAGACAATGTTTTCCACAATTCCCAATAGCGTCAGTCATTTGACTTAATTATTTTGTCCATGCTAGCAAAACTTCAAGATGATACAGGGAAACAAAGGAGGGAAGCAGTTTCAATGTTTAATGCCAGCCCTGACCTATGTCAACGTACAGTGCGCAAACAAATAGAATTGTGAAATCAAAACCTGCACGGTACTGAAATTTCTCGTACAATTTTTCTCTAGAGAAAAGAAAGCAAAACTAAGGTACAGTAAAATGCACCCTTGAAAAACAAAAGTTCTACACATTTAATTGAATGTCACATAGTGGGTTTCCCATGGAAGTAGTACCTACTTGTCGTAGTCGCGCTAAATTACACAAAAAAGGCATAGGTATAATAGCACTGGGTAGATATGAAAAGGATACAGGAAAATATAACTTACGACATGCAAACAAATCGCAAATTGTACGCCATATTATTATTATTATGAGGATACCTTTACCCGGCATGAATATTATTACTTGAAATAAAGACCCGTGTAGGTATATAATAAGAAAAAAAAAAGTAGTTATTATGTAATGACCTCCGAGTTAACATACGCAATAATATTCTGCCAATCAAAATAAATATTTTTTCTAGCAATATTGACAATAACATCAGAATCAGGCACGTGGTTCTTTGATGAATCCATTATGTGATGATAATAATTCATTGACTTTAATCATGAGTGTGAGAGCAATCTGCGCAATACAAACTGTAATTAAATACTCCATGACACACGTGACAACTATCATTAGACGATCTATGTCAATAACTTAAACTACTTCACGTACTGTATCTAATGTAGGTAAAGTAACTACGTAGTTAGTTTTCAAGAATAAAATTGAGAGCTGAAGTTAATTACTCAATAAAACTGATAAAAGAACAATGAATTAACTAGTGTTCGAGTTCCATTTAATTTGAACGTTTATCAAAATAAACGAACACGACATTTACGGGGCGACCCTCCGTGGATGACGTCACTTTCGCGCTACATGCTTACTTTACATATTCCTCCCAAGGCACGTCTCAATACTGTCAATACTACATGTACGTAAAATGCAAGTGATAATAAGGAAGCATTTGCGCATTAACATTACATGTCATATACTTACTCTTTGTATGATATAGCTTCCACGTGCCGTCCTTCGATATAGTGGCGATGTGTGACGTGTCAACGTCGAAGGCAACGTCGTACACACCCGAAGAGTGGCCAGTTAACTCGAATGCCTTTGTGATTTGTTTGAAATCGCCGTTCTTTGTGAAGCACACCTCCATCACTTTGACGTCGGGTGCGAAACCCGTCGCGACGACAAAGCGGCCGCACGGTGATACTTTGGCAGTGTGTGTCGTCACCAGGTAGGTGTCGAGCCTATCCAGTTGTTGTCCTTTCAGATCCCATATGACCATGTCGTTATTTGATGAGCACGACATCATGAACTTGCCGTTGCTGGATATGTCGAAGCCAATTACATCAACTTCATGGACCTGTGAATGCAAAATGTTTAGGCATGAATTGAGTTTTTAATTTATCTGCTCTCTATTGCGTTCTAACCGCCAGAAAGAGGTCGCTGTAAGTGCTGGTACTGTTAGGCAAACTAAAAGTGATAAGAGGTAATACCAAACATGGATGTAGATCTATTTGACTAACGGATTATACTAGATAAGGCGGTAACAATACTTTGCAATAATGAGGTTGATACCTTGTGTAGGAATAAGCGCATAGGTTAACACGGAACTAGTATATCGTTGAATATTCAGTATAGTCCTGACGCCTCGCGCATCATGTTTTATATGAGCAAGATACATACATATGCGTGCGGAAAACGAACCAGAGAACCTTCCTGCGGCTAAAAATAATATTATTCGAGGCTGCGCGTGCTACGATCCGAACGTAGCTATACTTGAGCAATACAGCCAATACAATCGGCCACACAATAAGCCAACCATAAATATTGCAATAGGTAAGCCATTATAGGCACTATTGCCTTAGCGTGAAGATAGCGTAAATGTTTAACAGATGGCGTAAACGCTTTGATCACTGTACCGCCAACATCAAAGTGCCATCGTTCCGGTGGAAGGTCTTTTTTAATCGTCCACAGTTACAAGATATCTACTTATTTAAGATTTATGTAGACGAAACATGGATTTTCGGGTATCAAAGTAAACCGATTTGAGTCCCGGTGTCGTGACCCGGATGACGCAAGCTCAAGTTTAATTTCAATAAGTTGTTTTCTGGGATTTTCTGTATTTTTTTATAACTTATTTACTTGTTATTAACAATTGTATTATCACTACCAGTAAAAAACCCGTGGATATGTTGTTTTCTTCCCGTAACATTTTAAACAAAATCATCTCGACTGAGCTACTCAAGTTTTTGCATTGCTGTATTCGGGAAAGTACAATTCTTATAAATGGTCTGATAATTGTATAAGCTCAAGTTTGATTTCAATAAACTATTTTCTGGGATTTTCTCTCCCTTATTTATTTGTTATAACAATTTTATTATCACTGCCAGTAAAAATCCCTGCAGACTATTAAGACTACTGAACTTTTTGTATTGTTGTAATCAGTAGAAAAGAATTCACATAAATGGTCTGATATACTTGGATAGTTCATTTTCTCCATTTAATTAACTAGATGTATATTGTATCATTCAGGTGTTGAATATTAGTGATGATAGAGTACAAACAATTCAGCGTGACACACACGAAACTGTTGCTATCTCAATACACTATTTCTAGCTTCCTCTACTTTCACAAACTTTAAAAAATTTGCTAACCAGATCAAATCAACAACCGAGTACCCTATTTGGCCTTTACTTAAGCGACTAAGTTAATATTATTGCCTGCAATACAACAACAAAGAAAAAGGTTATTGAGAGCAACACTTGCATAAATGGCAGCTCTACCATGTCAACCTGCTAACTAGTGCGACATTACACCGACCCCGATATTTGTGTAAATGTTATACAGACTAGAATCAATACTGTAAAGTGAATTATATTGTTTATTACATGTATGACAAATACGATTGATTATAAATATGTTAATACTATCTGTATCTGTACCTATTTATAAAACTAGTAATCTCAGTTCTTCTTCAACAGTAGTCCTTATTTATAAGTGTACTTGAGCGTGTTCTAGATCGCATATCAATAAACTGATTCGATTTAATTCAAAGCCTACCGCCTTTTCAAATCTACTTTAGAATAGTGCTATCTGTCTCTTCATACGTCGTCAGTTTATTTTACTCTTTGAGACCCACATCAGCACTAACCAAAATTAACATGTGTTAACTGTATGAGCTTGTGACCTATTTAAATGTTTGAATAGCACACCACATTTAGAAAACAGTTTCTATTTAAACACACTAGTATAAGACACTTTAACAGAAAACAAGTTCATGATATGATGTCGTTTTCTTTAGCGGTTTCTTTAACGATGGGAATTATTGCAGCATTGAGACTGCAGAGAACATTCGAGAGTCGCTTCATGCACCACAATTAGCGAAATCTTGTGATCGTATAACCACCAACAATAGCAAACATACAAAAACATGAGCCGTGTAAGATATATAACGAACAGATTTTTACACAGATTCATACATCGGACGAAACAATAGTCATTTCATATTTTTATATATTTTTTGCGGAGGTTCATTGCCGAGTACAAGGTTGTTAATTTTTATACAAAATATCGAAACACACATCTGCGGGCGTGACTGACATTGTGCCTCCTACTGCTTTTATGGTGAATTCAACTTTTTGTTCATAAGCGGAAGACTGTTCACTAAAGGCGATATATGTATTCTGTGCGGAATAATTGATTATGTAAATTCCTTAATATGCGTTGCAACTTGAATCATGCTTAAGCACTATTAAGACTAGATAAATCACGTAGTTATATTGTGTATGTTCTGATAGTAAGCTACGTACCTATGTCGAGTGTGATTAGAAGCCTACGTATATGGAAGATTTAGATATACCGTACGTGTACCACTTACGTAGGTGTTACAGATGCTGTATCATCTAGTTTAAGTTAAAATATTTGTATGTCAATGACTGACATCATATTACCAGCTTGCATCATCTCAAACACAAAAACAGATGTATGTGCAACAAACGGATCTTTGTTCGTATTACAATGAACATCGGGGAGTGATAAATAGTACGTGATATTGTCTACAATCGACACTTAGCTTCTCCACAAAGCACGTAACATTCAATATAATCTCATTTCCATCACAGATATATGATGTAACATTTCAAAACGGGTTGTGAAACAGAAAGCATTACGTTTTAAAAAAGTGTATTTCGTCACCACAGTTGAATTCAAAATAACTGCTGTTTTGAACAGCGCCATTCCTGGCGTGTTTCACTGGGCAGCTGTACCGGTCTCCCTTACGACTTAATTGGTCTGTAAAAATCTTTTGTGGTGAAATGAGTACCTTTTCCTTTAGTCCTTCAAGAAAAGTAGTAATTTAAGGATTTATGCTTTTTAAAGCCCGCTTTAAACTGCCGTCATTAACTTCAGGTGTATTATTCGAAAAAAATACATAGCTTGTCCTGCCTTGAATTGCGAAGAAAGACAATGGAACTTATTTTCTTTATTCTAGCATGAATAAATATTTTGTGTAAATAAACATTATCATTTTATTGGTTTTGTTTATTTAACTGATGTGACAGTTATTAGATTGAAAGAAAAATAATAAAAGACAAAGGACACTGCGTTTAGTAGTGCCTAGTCTACGCGAACATGCCAGCTTGTTGTTGTAAATGAAGACCTCAAATCTAAATGATTAAACTATTGATAAGCGGGGCTTGTTTACCAGTGTTGAAAATGAATTAATTAAACATTGCTCATAACAGCATGTGTGTCGCATCCCCGGCTGGCTGTGTGGTCTTTGTCTAATAATAGAGCACCCCATTTCTTCCCGTGGGCGTCGTAACTGGCGATTAAGGGCTTATTCCGGGCGAGTGGGCCGCAGTTACTCATGAAATCAAATCATGTTGCGAAAATCCTATTTAAGGGTAGTGGAATTACTAATACCTGTCAAACTGCATCAACTAAATTACCTTGACCTGCAGTTCCAAAAAGTTAGTGTTAGTTTACCGCGAATCCACTGTGTGGGTGTGGCTTTAAAGCCGTTTACGTATTAATTTACTCACTGAACGCGACGCTCATTAGGTACTCTCGCAACTACAAACAATAGGAAGTCCGCGGTGCATGAAAACAATGAATCTCACAGTAGTATCAATTTCATATCCACTATGCCAAAATTTAAAGACCATTAGAGCGTGCATTTCCGTCAAAATTAATGAACACCAGTGCAGTAAATGTGAAATTTTGACCGTCAGCATTAATTGGTGGGTGTGTTCGTATTCGTACAAATAGACCAATATTGTTATAGGCGGGCTACACAAATGATTAAGCATTGAGTAAAATTCTGCAGCTTATCACCAACCGTGCGACTTGTGACTCACGCGCTGTAAATATACTTGGGAATCATTTGTAATGTACGTATCCATAACAAGGAACTAACTACAAGGTTGACTGTGTTTTTGTGTCTTCATTATCTTTTCGCGACTCACTAATCCATTAAGGACCCTCATGAAGTGTTTAACCGACTGCCAGTCTGAATGTCACAGGTAGAATCTTTGTTTAGTTATCAGGGTCCAATGCCTTTTTTTGCGTTGGAAATCATCAAATAACTTCTCCCGCTCTGGGTGGAGCAGGAGGGCGTGTCAGACTTTTACTGACTAAAACCCACCCGTATTCCCTCAGTTGCCTGTGTGCCAGGGGCCACGGTATCTCTTTCGAACAACCCGCACCAAATCGAACAACCTGCACTATTCCAATGCCTTCTGGTATAAATATTTGTGACGTCTCATTCCGAAGCGGAGGGCACGCTCCAAACGTTTGTGTTACGAAAATTACCGCGTCCATCGTCGGTTGTTTCCAATAAACTAAAATGTTACATGCAATATCTTTTGCAGCTTCAGACCAGCACCCTAATCGCGTAACATACTATCAATTAAAATCTGAATCATTTCGAAGGATATCGCTAATCTATTGCTCCATTTGTTCGAAAAATCTGTCTGCTCAACAACGTAAATAACGCAATGAATATTGTTGAACTGTCCGAATGAAAGCCTGGTCTACTGTTAGTGTGTTACCTACGCAATAATCCTGCGGAGTTAAATGCCACATTGTGAAATGATTTTATTTCTTTCATTCTAGAAGTTTTTTCAAGGGGTTTGAAACAATAACCTAAACGTCTTTTGTGTGAAACAAAACGTTAAAGTGAAAACTCTCAAGTGATGTTACGCAAAATATTTGAAAGAGAAACTCTCCCTCAGTTTCACAATAAGGATTGTATGGTTCTGTTGAAATATTTTCCAGGGAAAGCTAACTTCGTTTTACGTCATGCATCAAGGTTTGTTACCCAGAATTTACGTAACAACAACATTCATTAGAAGCTTCCACTCTTCAATAATTTAGTCTATATATATAGCAGAACTAGCTCTTCACAACCAGCAAAAACACATTATCATGAATTCAATCTGCAATTACGCAGTAGTACCTAAATTTATACCTAGTCAGTGGCGAAACCACCATAAAACACGATTCCTACCGGCATCCCTTCGGAGATTCGCATCGGCAACTCTATCGCTATTAAATATGGCAAGTCAATAGTGGCTACTATTTCCAAAAAATATAGTGACACTATAGGTATTTAATTCACCATAACATTCAAGCAACAAAAACGGTTATTTTTAGCTTTGTATTACAGCAACAAAATGTCCTAAGTTAAGTCGGCGCCAAAATATCATCGGGAACGAAAAATTCATACAACAGCGATCCCGTAATGATGTCACTTTAGGTCAGGAGGCACCGCTTGATATGGACGAGAGCAAGCCGCTGTACAACGGGTTATGACAGAGACAGATCATATAGAAAAATGCGTCAGCAAGAACGAGATGGAGGAATATTGCACATTTTATTTGGTTTTCAGCTGTTCAATTTTATTGTATTTAATTCTTTACATTCCTATATTAATTTTAGAATGATAGTAAGTATTCTTTATTGATAAGTCAGTAAGTTAAAGCTGACTTTGCTTCGGCTTCTCTGTCAGAAAAATTGATACCTTGCCGCTGATACCTACCACCATCTCGGTGAGGTATTGATCAAACATGAACCTATTAATAATAGTAAAAAACTACTTAATTTTCTAAATAAAAACTACACCAGGGTTTAATGAAAGACTTTCAGAAAGCAATTCATTCACTGAAGCCGCGCCTTCTCTCGCAGATACCATAGTAACCATCCGCGGAACATGATTCTTGCATTCAACCTCAAACAGCAATTAAAATACGCGTTTAATGATAACAGACATAACAGTGGTGAATTAATTACATAATAACACGTTGATTGCTACCAAAAATAGTTCTCGCTTCACGTAGAGCTTCATTATTACGTCACAATAACGGCACGTTGGCGTGACGTCAACACTGGTACGTTTCTTAAAATAGGAGGGTAGATATTGTATTGAGCCTTTGGAACCTTCGTCTAATATTAGATGTCGGGTAAAACTTGACTGGGGTGGTATTAATAAATAAATCTAATTACGTTCTTAGCTTATTTCACAACTCATTGGAATATTAGTTTATTACTTTACCTCCCAATTACGTTTATGATGATGAAATTTTGAGCAAAGGCGACCACTCAAAGGTCGGAGAAAGCAAGTTCGTACCTATATCCTCTGTAGACGAGTAGTTTCTTTGTATAGAATGAGGTTGCGAGATTTCAAGTTTGTCAAAGCTTATGCAAAGCTGAAATTTGAATGAAACCATGGATATTTCATTACTTCACAGTGCTTTTCATTACTATTAAAGGTAGATAGATTCTTATAATTATTTTACTTTAAATAATTGCATTAAAAGGTATAACAAGGCAATTGCTGAATCAATTATATGTTGACGGTAATTCCCATGAAATTACTCGTACGTTGTTACTCGCTCTGAATTCATGGAAACATTTTAGGTATCAATAAAACAATGAGTAAGCCATTAACACGAGTAATTTTTCAGGGGCATAATGTTGACACGGACTCGTATTGCACATACCGTTATTTACGCATATTTTTACAACGAGTGCATGACTCATGCATAGTACCTTGTCTTGAACTATGACACACAAAGAGCTTAGCTTTACGTAATACAGCCAAAGGATATTGAATGGTCGTTGGGATATTGGCATCATGCCCAAAATATCTCGAATTGACTAACTATGAAGATTTGTTACCATACCCAGTAAAACTTCAACAATATAATCTATTTTGATAAAAGTAGATGCAGACGATTCGATAAGTCTAAAACACACGTGTGGGAATATTATTTGAATGAGAGCAATTAAAAATCAATAAGCACATATGCATGTGGGTCATCTCGGAAATAGTCGCGGTACGTATCTGCGCAGTAACTCCTGTCTGCTCCGAGCCGATATCGGCCGGGCCGCGGCCGGAGCCGGCCGCACTGTACCAATATGTACTGCATTGTATAAACATGCAACGGACAAAGCTTTGTTCTTCATCCTATAATTTCCTTTTTGATAATACGTCCAACACATACTTGTGACGAGTAAGACATGCTTTTCAGTCTGGGTAAATGACAATCGGTTTTACTACTTCCTGAATTCTAAAGATTACCACACACACACACACAGGCGGTTCTTTATTCCAAAAAAAATATGTTGCTTAAATAAAAGAAAATATTTTAAAAGATTTGGAAGGCAATTAATTCAAGTTGAAAACACGTCTAATGGAACCATTATAATATGAAAGCAATGCTTCATCGTAGTGCTTTTCAAACAATATTAAACTAAGTCATTTCAGAAAGAGTCCCTCCTACTCATTAATGCTACTCCACATAGTCGCGAAGTGAATCCCAGACGACAGCGTATAGCTGTACCTACGTATTGATAATTCCAATTGCAACGAGGGGCGTAGCGACACTGACGGGACGCGGCGCACAAACAAAAAAGAAACCTTTTGCCACGTTTGCACGAGCGTACGAATTTTCAGGCCGTTGCATTGCATGGCATTATTGACTTTCATGTTGTAGGTACTCTTCAGCCGTCATAATTATGTACCCAGCGATGTTTTAATTCATTCGTTGAAGGGTTGTATTGCACCCCTATGTAAGCAAGCTATCTACTTTCAGCATGTCTCGTGTCGTAAGTGGCGATCATCTTATTGTCATCAGCAGTGCAGCAACAGCAGTCCTTTTTCTACTCACTGGATAAGCTTCTCTTTTGCAAGTCTTCATTTCAAGTCCGATAAGCTTAACTTATTCCGTCGAAGACCCATGCCATTGAACTTCCTACGTTCTTTGTGGCCATTTGTTATTGCTACCAAATGTAGAGTAATTAACTACACTAACCGTTTAGTGGTCATTTAAAAGGCTAAAAATGCTGTTGCCTGAAATAGAAAATGGCCACCCACACACACACGCACGTCGACCTCTATAATCTACGTCAATTACCACTTAAATGATTGAAGTTTCTTCCTAGTTGCGCGACAATATTGATAAATATGGCTACCTGAGTCGGTCATTCGTCTTCATTTGATGGACAGTCACCCTTAATGCGTTACCACTAACGACTAACCTAAATCGTTTGGTTTGAAAGACTTAGTTGGTGCTATTTATTGCTCCATTGCTAAGATAGTAACAGTTCTCTGCACTTAAAAAGTATTCTACTTAAACTCAAACTCAAAGCATTTATTTCAATTAAACCATTTACAGGCACTTATGAATTGTCAAAAAGTCGATCAGTTGGAAAGTTTAAGCTAGTTGCCCATTCCAAAACGTAGATCTCTATGGAGAAGAACGATCAAGAAACTCCACGGACACCCTTTTAAAAACAAGTTGAATATTACAAAATCTTGGGAACATTATTCTTGTTGCTTCTGTATGTGAGAACAATGTAAAAAAATATATAAAGAATTCTAAATACAAGATAAAAATAAGCCCTGGAAGTTAGGAAATGACCAGTCTCAACCGACAGCGCCCGTTCACGAACTTCACGCGTGGATCAGCACCATCCAGCTCAACCAACCAATAAACACAATTTCGGTTACTTCACTTCTGAAATAAACTGGAAAAACGTATTCTTCTTATTTTCATAATAAGCAGTTATATTATTCAGAAATATTTAGTGCTTCGATCTAATAAAGTTAATTACCTTATTTTTTCCGGATCAAGTTTACGACAGTATCTACAATCATTTTATCACCAGTGCACAATGTCTGGTGATGATAAAATTGTCTGATGATGACGTTGTCGATTTATCTGTTTTTCAGTATCTGTCGAGGTTGAGCACAATTCAGAGACAAAAATAATGAGACGCAATAAATATTTTATTATAATACATCAAATTCAATATTAGTAAAGAACATCGGTTGTAGCGAGTACATTAGCCCACTTATTCTTCAAACAAAGGCTCTTATTATTGATAATGTCTGTGTAATTATTTGCATGAGTACAACATTAACTTTTCCGGGGTGGTGAAAGAACTGCGAGTACTTATATCTTTGTTAAAGTATCATCGTGGGTACGTTTGTTTATAATGTTATCAGACGAAAACAGATTTGTTTTATATTATAATAGTGTTGGTTTAGTGTTATCGTAGCTTGTAGTGGAAGTGGTGCTGACTAATTGCTGTGATTGTGAAGGCTTTCATAATCTGGAGTTGATAAGAGACCGGACCGATCGAGTTTACTTTGCGGAACAAAGCCTTTATCTGGAGACGGCAAAAGTCCGTTGGCAAATCAGTTTTGGAGGTAGCAATGCGTATTAGTAATAGGTACCTTTGTACTTTGACATATCACGACACCGTAAATCGAATCTGACATCCGTTTCGTTGATTAATCCCATCATCATTCATTAGGTGCATGGGCAACAGCAATCGGTCATACTGACAGCATCATCCTGCGATACAATAGTCGTTCATGGTCCGAACTCCGAGTAGACCTTCACGGGTTGATGTACTGTGCAACCTTCTTATTCAGTACGTGCCATAAAGTACAACATACATAGGTACTTAAGCTCTGTAAATATTTGGACGACGAGTGCCAAAGACATTTGGTTAAAAGATTATGAATGCTGAAAATCTTTAAAGGATTAACGATCATTGAACCCTTTGGAAGATTGATCGATCTTTAATTACTTAATTAGAAACTAGAGTTCAGAGACAGTCTGTTAGTAAGTTTAAAACAATAACATAAAGAAAATGGCAGTTCACAATGGCGCTACAATACGCATCGCACGCATGTTGCTTTACCTAAGAACTTGTATGATATTCTCTTTGAGATTCGTATTTATTTATTTATTCATAAGGAATACCAACGACCTACATATTTCCAACACATTTTGCGTTTGATTTTACATAGCATCTCCTTTCTGTGTAAATATGTCACTTCCAGTTAAGTCCGGCGCGGAACCTATCGGTTCCATTACAATAGAAAATTAATTGTGTCTCATTAGCCGGGATTTAAAGATTAAAGGTGTAGGTGAAAATGGCGGTTCACAATGGCGCTACTATACGAATCGCACGCATGTTGCTTTACCTAAGAACTTGTATGATATTCTCTTTGAGATTCGTATTTATTTATTTATACCAACTACCTACATATTTCCAACAAATTTTGCGTTTGATTTTACATAGCATCTCCTTTCTGTGTAAATATATCACTTCCAGTGAAGTCCATCGCGTAACCTGTCGGTTCCATTACAATAGAAAATTAATTGTGTCTCTTTAGCCGGGAATTAAAGGTTAAAGGTGTAGGGGTATATTATTCATTAATTCATCCAACTTAAATTAATCTAATGTCTTAAGATTGATAAATACATTGATTACTAAATTAACATTTGAGTTAAAAATATAGTAAATAGTCAAACGCGACAGAAAATGTTCTCGTACAAAAATCTCACAGAAAGGAGGAAGTTCAGCTTTTTCCGACTTTGAAAATTTTCCGAGAAACATTTCCAATCCTTCTTTTCAAAAATTGCCAAACGTTCTCATGTGATGCCTTACCAACAAACAGCATTACATTTTATTTACATAGATATATGTAGATATAGTATGGTATACCTATTGTCAAAACATGATCCCTAGTGCCTCTAGGAAAATAACTTAATTTAAATGTTTTATTTGCTATTTAGGTTAAGGATTGTTAGTTTTTTGCCACTTCGTGGGAATAAAAAAAATATTAAACTCAACAGAATCAAAGCTTTACCAACATAAATAGGCAGGATACAGGGAAGGTCTATCTGTCACAAGACGATTTTAATGGAACTTTGTTGACTCCTTTTGGACAGACCTATTCACGCATTATCGCTTCACATGCTTTTAAATATACCATATCAACATCAATTCTTGTTTTTCTTGTTGAACAGTAAATTCCCAAAACGCAAAAAATAAAAATTATGCATGATGTTTCATAAAAACATCTTGACATGTCGCTTATGACGTTTTTTGTTTCGGCACTGTAGGTCAGTGCCGAAACTATCGAGCGAAAAATCAGAGCAATGTCATCATACGTCATTTTTTGCATCAACTGTGTTTCCGTACCGCTAATATAATGATTCACGGATGAAAAAGCAACGACTAAACGATTCAGACGTAGCAGAAGTGCTGATTTATTAGTTTACATAGGTTGGTCCGTATTATTTTATTTTTAAAGATATCTATTGTGCAATAAAGTTTTATTCCATAACGACTAGCTCGATCTTGAAATTTATTTCAAGTTTATGACCCAAGTTGATTCGACATGGGTAATAAAATCAGATTCTAAATAGGTTCATTGATATCTAAAAGACAAGTTCCTAAAACAAACATAAAAGTAGGTATTATACAAATGCACAGCTTGCGCTTGGATCAGATAGAGATGAAGCCGGAATGGAATATGCAAGATCCATCTAAGATATCACAACAAAAGAAAACAAAGATCTCACATCTCAATACCCGCTTAGTATCGGTCAGTTTAATAAAATGTAGTGGTTGTAGTCGAACATTCCTCGACCGGCATACATGTATATTGAACTCTAATTTGAATTTTCAACAGCCGCGGCCATTGCTCCTTGCATGCGTTTACACTATGACGCCCACCTATTTTCAGCTGCGCCACGCTTGAATGTTTATTTCACGTTATTGCTCCGAACATATGTAAATATTTCTCTCCTATTCGATCAAAATACTTATGAATGTGACTTTGGGGATGCAGTGCAAACAAACACGATCCTCAATAGACAAGTCTAGAGGACAAACTAAACAGGGCGATGATACGCCATTAGGTCAATGTGCCTAAAACGATCAACGTAGATTATTAATAAAAATATTTGTTCTACTTATCAAATTAATCCAAAATATTTTCGATTAGATAAGGACGTGGATTAACACTAATGAAACATCAATTCTCGGGTATCCAACGATAATGCATGCCTTGAATGCAACTCATGAAATCGTACACGCTTGTGACTTGATACGTGCACCTAATCCTTTCTCACATAGCTATCAAAACAATGGTTTCACAGAGTTAGCTACTAATTTTTATGTAACTATTATGACACGAATAGGTACATAACCTATTGACCCACTTTCTTGAGCATTAATACAATGTATATTTGAGCAGATAGTACACGTACATATTGGTACAATGTACGGCGTGTGCGCCTAGGCGCGTGTCGTGAGATGGTACGATGCATCTGCAGCCGAGATAACGAGAGATAACAACAAATAGCTCTTACATAATTAATAGTAGTAGTAAGTTGCGTGTTTCGACGACAATAAACTGAGCAATAATAGACAATTACATTTAGTGAAACTACCAGTAAAAGTATGCCAAGAAAATGTGGTTGCATAAACTCAACATTATTCATGTTGACTACCGAATATTTGAGGTTCGTTACCTGCATCACTCAGAAGCGATAACAAGAAATGAAACACTTGTTAGAACCTTGCACTCTACAGATCAACACTCAAAAATGTATCGTTTTTTCGAGCGATGAGCAAGTCAACAAGAATTCTATAAAGGGAGTCCCGTTTCAGGTAGAGACCGTGGTTGAGACAGAAAGACTCACTAACCTTATCGAACGTGATGACCGGCGCCGCCGACCCTATGGTGCTGTCCTTTTTCTTCTCTATCTTGTAGACTATGATGTGATTCTCACGCACGGTGTGGACAATAAATGCCTTCGAGTCTGGACTCCAGGCGACGTGCGACGCGTGGTCAAATTCGATGTTCACACGCAACGTTTTGTGTTCTTTCTGGTTTAGATCCCGAATGTCCCAGAGGATCACGGAGCCATCTGAATACAATTTCTATCGGTTATTAAACGCTCTCAGACGATTCTCATAATTTGGCGTACGCCAGCCACACAAAATTCAAAGAAATATAAAATCAATATAAGGTCATAGAACCTCTGCGAGTTCGACCTTTGCGAGCGCGTCGAAGTCACCCCAAAATACTGTTAAGAGAACGTTAACGTGTTTAAAATTCGATTGTTTGTGTAAGTAATAAAACAGCAGTAAGTACTGATTGGACTATCAAATCTAACACTACCAGAGTATTGTGACTAATTTAAAAGCCATTTATTTTTCTTTTCAGGTGGACGAGTCAAGGTAAGGCTAGTTACCTTCTGTGCTACGTACCTATTATTAAAAAAACTACAGATACCGTATGTAACAGTCTAGTTCGGTATTGTTTTCGGGCAACAAAACCCTAGCGACTGTCATTTACACTTCTCATTGACAAGCCGTTTTTGTATCTGTGGAATTCGAGTCAGAATTGGCCTATTGTTACCAACATATTCGCAAATTATTTCAGTCCGTATTATCTGAACAGTATACAATTGTAGTCTTTGATCTGAACTAAAGACAAACTTCTGGAAATAAATCTATGTGTTCATTACATTATGTAACATTGTGTATAAAAACTGAAGGTCATGCAGTTAGATGAATATCTGTATATAGACATGTTATAATAATTCAGGTTTAACCAACTTGGCTTCCCGCGAGAACTAATTATAAACCATCAATTATGTATGAAGTCGTTCATTTTTGAATATGATTATGTAGCGAGTGAGTATTTACTTAAACAAAACACTATTATCTTTTATCCAGACAGAGGTGTTCTCGCAGTTTTTCTAGGAAGCATATTTTGCACCGGAATATAGTCTTGTTACGTACTATCAAAGTAGGTAAAATGAATTATGCATGCAACAATGACCGTACCGGTAAAAGGTCAACGGACCAGTTGTGATATCGAAACTGAGTCACTGTATCAAGGCCTCATTATTACAGGCAATGCGAATTTGAGTTCCCTACCGTGCAAACATTAAGGGGCAACGATTTCATGGTTAGCGTTACAATACTAAATCTCAACTTAGAATGCTATGATATTTTTTAGTTACTACAGCCTTGGTCGGTATATAAATAAATATTGTCAATTCAGGAAACGTTTTGGACAAACGAATTTAATTGAAAAAAAAACGTATTAGGTATAAAAGGCACCTGCCAGTATGACCTACACCCAAATAACAGTATAATGTATCAATCAGTTAAAATATATAGGAACCCAATCGGTCTTATTAAAAAACAAGGTGTTTCTTTAGGTATGGTTTAAACTATCGTGCCAGTTTTTAAATTAAGAACCCAACATGTATCAAAATGCAGTTATTTTGACATAACTACAACGACTTAGTCCAGTGCTAAATTACCATTTTTGTACTAAGAACTTTACCCAAATCGAAATTAAGTTAAAAAAATGCAAACCGACTCAGAGCTTTAGGCTAGAACTAAAGTTAGAACGCGCTGAGTAAGTTTAAAGTTACAGTTACACACAGTTTAAACTTTAAACTAAGATCAGATGCAACACAACATCAATGCATATCCTTGTGCAGTTGTGCCTAGTTTAAATAATTCATGTCATGATGTTCCGTCGAGCAATATCCTAGTAATTAAAAGATTGTCTGACCGAAGATCCGTAGCGATCAAATAATTGATTGCAAGAACAAAAATATTTTTAAATTCGTAACGCGTTTAACTCTTTTCGTTCATTGGCCTCTTCGAGCATCAAGAACTAGGAAGTCTGTTGGTGGGCTACAAAATAAAAAAATATATATACAATAGCCAGCATCTATGATTGTTACGTAGGTACGTATGTATTTTTGTGTTTATTTAAAATAATCATGACTGTTGGTTCATACATACATAATGAGCCCAGCGATTCTTATCCGAGACAAAAACTCGTCTGTGTCAGTAATACTCGTACCAAATTCAAGGTCCAATGGCATTGTCAGTCTGGTTGAGGCCAGCCACCATCGCGATTCTTTATGTAGGCAGTAGGTGGTTACATATGTACTACCTACTTCTACAACAGCTATAAATTCATTTAATGTTTCGATGATCTGGTTAAATGAGCACAGGCATTATGATTATGAATCATAGGTTTAAATAATGATTCATCGTTTTAATGAGTTCAGTGACATTGAATTTTCTCAAAATCCAATAAAGACTGCACAGCAAAGTACTAAGGTAGAGTGTGAAGTATATGTTCGCCTTACACAAAGCGCCTATGAATAAAGTATTGCATGGTGAGGTCCACGTAGGCGTGTCGGAGTGTGGCCGGTGACGAAACAACGCCTCATTTTGTGCAAGTATTATTGTGAAAGAGGTACCTATTGACGCGGAGGCGAGTCCGACGACGGCGCCATGGAGGCCAACACGATGTACTCTCAATACCATTATGCATAAGTCACCTCAACATACGAACATCGTTAAACCAATGGCTCCTAATATTTCAAGACAAAAACTTAACAGCCCACGAGCAAGAAATAATAAATACTTAATTACCATCCATTCTGACTCGTAACAAAGTATATTTGTGACTGAAGGTTAGGAAAAAGATCAACGATTCACAAACACCAAAACTAACATGAATATAATTGAGTACTACGGTAATAAACTTATAGTTTCTTCGATTGCAATAGTAAACACGCGTTTATCGAGTATTCGTACAAAAATTACGACACAGCGACTGTAACAATCGGACAACACGAATACGATAGGGAGGTTACACACAAATGCAACGATACAAACATCAGTATCATCTGATTGTGCTGATATCATTATCGGTATCACGAATTCATCGCACTGTACAATACTTACGTTTCTGTATACGGATCTATTTCGGGCTGTTTCATTCGATCCGGTGCTGACGTGGCGCGGCTGTCGTCTGCTCTCTTTCGTGGAAATGTGCCCGCTCACCGGTAGATATCCAGCACGTCATTAACACATTCCATGCCCAGCACCCAGCATATGGGTCGAAAAATAGTTGATTCGTGTGCCCACAACTTGCATCCGAGTCGTCGCAATAAGTAGCTATTGATGATTCTGTTCATGCCCAGGACCCGACTAGCGAGACTACTTATAGCGACGACTCGGATGCGAGTTGTGGGCACACGAACTAATTATTTTTATTTTTCTTGCTTGGCATCGAATGTGTTAATGTTATTTGTTGATAGTAAGAGTCACATCACAAAATATGCTATCATTCATAACAAACCGACTGTTATTGTGTTTATTTTAAATATTTGACATCATATTGTAGTATCTCGATCGCCAGATAAAGTAAGTATCTAGACGTATTGTTCAGAAATCCTACATCATATTTAATTATGTTACACGTTGATTAGATAATACAGCATGGAGCGCATGGTAGGAATAGGTTACGCTATCTGTTAAGGAAATCGTAAATGTAATACATGTCCTCAATGATTAGCAATTACTAGATGGCCCTATTTGATTGGCACAATTTTTCTACTAAATTAGCAAACATAATTCTACCGCGTAGTATTTGCTCGACTTTGTTGTTGCGCGATCTTTTTGTGAATTGAATATAAACGTTTTTAGGCGACACGAAACGTAAACAAAACTCTCATACAGACGACCGGGCGGGAGGGCGTTGCTCTTTCTTAGCTGATATACGCAGTATCTTATGTATTTTACATATATGTTTTTGAAATTTCGATCGTACGTTGTCCCAAACATGTCAACATTAAAGATGCACATTCATTCTATTAAAAATACAAGCTTATAATCCACGGTGATCACGGTACTATCTATCAGTTAAAATAACATTACTGACATTCTCAAAGAATTGGGCATTTCTAGACATTGGGGACGCATGCCATTTTCATCATTCATATTTTATGTAAGAGCATTATGTAAACTGGTTTAGAGTGCACGGTCATTCAATTATATCTGATTAAATAAGCGCCTCTTTAGAATTAAACGAGACCGTTATACATTTTGTGTGTTGAAGAGCTGCATTAAAACTATGTATTATGATTAATACTCTTAATTATGCATATAGGTCAGGCGATCATTGAAAAAGCTTTTACCGGGAAGCCACATCGATGCGCGCTGACTCAGTTCTTGAGAATAACAAAAAAAATATGCTGACGCTAAGGTTTAGTCATTAGGAAAATTACATCATTATATTATGATGTACATGAATATTGATAACAATTTGGCATCACAATAATGTTGAGGAAGTTTCGTTTAAGAATCATAAGTTTCCTGTGAACTGTCAGATTGCGCACGTGTGATTTTCCCCGTAGTGTTTCCTTTACCCCGCATTCATGAATCATTAGTAGTATTGGTATTATCTCGCAATCTGGGAATTTCTTACGTCAGAAAAATATTTTATATACAGCAAATCTAAGCAGCTACCTAGAGACACCTAAGTTACAATAAGTATCGTGCAGCAAGTATATTATGAGTGTTTATTCTGATAAATAATGATAACTAAGCGAGTGAAAAACTGTCGAGTTGCATAGCTAAACTAGCACTGGTTACGTAGTGGAGAAACCTAACACAGTGAAAGTTTTTATGGCTCTACCTACAGTGACACACAAAAGACTACCATAGTTTAATCTAACGGATTATTAATGTTTAATATAAAATGGTGTCACAGTTAATTTTATTCTGACATTTCGGAAACGTTATGCTTAAATAAGATGCATGATGTTTTGTAATTTAAAGCTCAGTTAAAAGTTGTTTTCATATGTACATACCCAATTTCTTTTGTGTGTTTAGGAACAGGATAAAACAAACGAAAGTTTTTAAGAAAAAATATCACGTTTATTGCTGTAATTGCAATTCGAAGGCACATACTGTTACAGTACGCGCAGCTCCGTCAACGTGACGAATTTGTCACTTAAAAATTGTCAGTCCTCAATCATTATTTCATGTCCATAGAACAGTCGTCTTAAAGTTAACTCAGTATTAGGCGGCACTAATTAACGGATCATACGGCTGCAGCATGGATAGTTGGGTCGAAATACGTGTTCGGTTTGCGATGGCTCGTTCTTCGTGTACTTTTAAAAGTACTAGGTCCATAGCGGCACGGGCATCTTCCAGGGGCGAGTGGCCAGCACTGCCGCGCTGCACGATGCGCCCGAGCAACTCCTCAGAGAGTGCCCGCAGCGAGCGGCGCATGGGGAAGCCTCGAGCGTGCGGGTACAGCGCGCAAGTGTCCACCACTGCGGCGTGCAACAGCTTCAGTGCGCGCAGGTCATTATCCAAAGCATGTCCGATCAGGATCGTGTCAGTCCCCACGAATCCAAGTATGTCATTTTGTACATCTCGTAGCGTCTTAGTCGCGCGCGCCAAGTCGCGCGGCCTGATGCCTGAGAAACGGGTGTTGTGATCAACTACAGGTGAGCTCGGTTTCACTAGTGATTTGTATACAAGACGGCCATCAGCGGCGATGACCGCAATACTAGCTAATTCCAGGCCTGCCGTTGTGTAACACATCTCTGTATCGATGGCGTATACACCACCGCGAGGCGAACGAGCACGCACATAACCTTCGAGTGGCCCATTCATGCCTGGACGAGTGCCGCTCCAAACATGGAAGCGAGCTGTGCTGCAACCTCTGGCGCCCAACGGCGACTTGCAGCAAGCGTAACGGCAATCCCCACTCACACGTCCCCAATGATACAGACACGGTTCATCCTTGATATATTCACCTTCGCGAGTCATTCGAAACATTTTATCACAACGTACACACAAATGTTCCACTGTATCCGCTTCTTCATCACTGTCGGAGCGCGGAGTCGAACCCAACGACCCGCGGCCGCTGTCGCCTTGCGAGCCCGGCACAAACTCCGGCGCGTTGACGTCCCAAGTAGTAGCTGGCAGAGGTCTAGGTCGAGGCGGCGGATTGATATACACCACAGCTTTCGACGAGTTGGGATCAATCTCAAGCGGATATCCCAGCGTCCACATGCGCTTGGGTGACAGAAGATGCGGTCGGAGTGCTTCTACCAGTTCTTCAGTGGAGATTCTCGACGGCGTCGACGGCGTCGGCGGCGCGGACGGGGGGCGGCGTCGATCGCGCGGCTTGCGCCGGCGTGCTGCAGCGCTGGCAGAGTCCACCGACGCGAGGGTCTCTTCATAAAACCAATCGTGTAATTGAATACAAAAATGCATGTTTCTGTACTAGCTTGTGTACACATAGAGTCGAGATAGCGAGCGCGGAGCTGGAGGCAGAGATACGTGCTATCGCGCGCGCGGGCGCTGTACTAATGGCGCGATGGTGGGGCAGCCTACGCTTTATACGTTACGTAGGGAGCGCGCGTTCGTTAACGGGACACGCCAATCGACCGGCCTATTCTCATTTTTCTAAACAATAAAAAGCTTGATATTTGTAAATAAGTGACATGTGAGATTGTATAAAAAGTTTCGTATTAATATAAATGCGTAAGGTAACTTTGGTAAGACTTCTTCTAATCCTAAATGCTCTCGAGAAAGTCCCGCACGCTTTGTTTACACAGATCAGCTGATGTTTCGCGTGGTGTTTACGTACAGTTATAAATAAAAACGAAGCCATGTGGCATTTTTAGGAAAATATTCTTTAGCAATGATATTTCTTCTACGGAATATATGAAACATACGACTACGGTTTAATTGTATTATGTTCATAGGGAAATACTAAGAAGTAATAAATTAAATAATGATTCAGTCATTATTGAATTTTACGTGTTATTTTCGAAAATATGACTTCTGGTGAAATCGTTAAGAAGCCTATAGATAATATAATACGTATAGTTACATACGAAGAAGTTAATTGGAAGTGCGGGAGTACAGGCGGTAGTGGAAGGAAGGACGGCCGTTGCCCTACCCTGACTCCGTTGTGTATAAGAAAATCGTATTTAAAAATAAACTCTCTCTGCTTGTCTCAGGGTTTATTTATAAGCTTATAGGCTCAATAATGTAAGGATTAAATACTGTCTACATGTAAAGTCTGTCTTCTTTGTGAAATATAATTTGTCGCTATGAGTCATTAGAGTTTAGGATAAAACTTACACACGGTTTTTTGGAATATTTGCATACGTGACGAAAGACAGATAGTAGTTGTGCTACGGAATAAAATTATAGGGCAAGTTATTGAGGAAATGTTTATTTATGCTTTCACAATAAATGTTTTTTTTTTTATCAACTTTATCGGGTGTTTTACTTTTAACTATGTTATCTCAATCATTTGAAATAATTAGGTATCTAGATGTGTTTGTATACAGAAACTTGTTAATTGTTTTTGTTGATAAACAATCGCTCCAGTAAGTTATTTTTATTCGGATCAATAATCTGTAATGAACTTCACTATCAAGCGCATGTGCGCACGAAGGATACGGTATATAATCGCAATAATATGTCTGTCTGTCGGTGCGTACATCATGCGGTTGCTGTTGACTAGTATAGACGTAGCTACATGTATATAGCTAGAGCGGGTGAGCATGTGTGCTGAGCAGTTGTTTGTATACAGAAGCGCGTGTGGGCGCGGCGCGCTGGTCGCTGACACCGGCGATAACCTTCGATGTCAAACGCGCATCGACTCGGCGAACGGTACCGTACATGATACTTGTGTTGGCCCGTGCGACCACTTTGTCTAAACAGATATGATTCTTACAAAATTCTTTTGTGCCGGGAGGACATAGTTCGACATTTCAGATGACGCGAAGCAGGACATAAAATATAGTAGAGCCAGTCTGGGAAATGGAACCGGACTCCACCGGATTGTGGAGCAGCTATGCTGCGTGCACCGTAAATTCCTTGAAGAGCTTTATAAAGGGTACCTACCTATCCAACGGGCATAAAGTAAATTCATTAAATTTATTCAAATGACATTCAGTTGTGTAAACAAAACGTCTTATAATTTATGTGACAAAATAAATGTTTTAAATCCATTTATTCCAATATTTATTGTTTAAGATTTTATTTAAATGTATTATTTGGGTATTTGCCTGGTTTGTATACTTACATTTATTTCGAAATGAATTGTACACTATTTTATTTAAATTTTTAAAATAATATTGTCATTTGCCGCCTATGTGTTTCAAGCAGATTGCCTACTTAAGAAAATGTAGAACGATCTACTCTGATGTTTAAATTGAAACTCTTTTTGTGGGTGTGTGCGTTGGTAGTATGCAAATGAAACCGATTATATATTAGCACTTGTAACACGGCATTTTTTATATGAACTAGAATACGGTTACGTTTATATGATTGTGAACGTATCGATATAATTGAGAACTATGTCAATTTATTTTCATCGATGAATGATAATAACGAATGATAAGATACAGCTATTATCTACGAAGTGCCAAATATTAGTAATTTGTTTATCGTTATTTAATAGGCTCATTAAAGTATATTAACGATGCGCTGCGAATGCTCTCGTTAAACTCTCGTCTAGCTAAACGTGTTTATGTTACGTGCGAACACGGTACAATAGACGAACCGGGACTGGAGGTAATCCCCCATCCATGTCGCGGCTCTAGTCACGTCACACCGGGATTTACTTCAACACTACTATAAAATCCGTTGTAAGAACTTTATAAATGGAATAAGTGGTTGTCTACGACGCCAATAATAAACGTAAACGCCTACTTTTGTTGTTCTACTCGCGATCGCGGTCAGTGGGCCACGGTAAGCGATGAGTATTACCGGAACTTAAATTTCAGTTACCTATGCTGTTCGAAAGACCTTGACAGTTAAACAAATATGGTGAATGATTACAGACAGGGGCTACGTCACACACGCACGTTAAATATTGCACACTGTGACCATATTGAGAAATAATTGCATAAATAATACAACTTGTTACGTTAATGTCCCAAAAACAAAAATAAGATGTATGTGTGTATTGTATTGACAAATAAAACATTAGACTCCTAACCAACGAACTGAAAACCAAAGTCATGATTTGCTTGCGATTATTTTTACACCATCGAACCGCCAGCTTTTTCGCGGTCGTATGACGGTGTTTTTTTAAGCTTTCTTCAGAGACAGATGTCAACACAGTTTTTATCAGAGAACTCGTAACCAAAGAACCTGTTACATCATAACCGGTTTATGAATTTACCACTACGTGTCGATTTGCTTTGATATTCGTAATTATGTTTATGTAAATGATACACTGGAATCATTAATAATGAAACTAAAAATACAGTTTTATGTCAAATTAATTCATTGTCTAAACATCTAACGTTTTCATTGTTATGTGTGTTCCAAAATAACTGTGATAATCAGTGTGTGGGTCACAGAGTAACAACAAAGCTGGTGCGGGCTGATAACATCGCGGCACAATGTTTTGGTGAAAGTTGTACATCATCGGCAGCTGACCACTGTCGCGCAACTGCAAGTAGGTCAAGGAGCTTGCGTAGCCACTGTGACTATGCCAACCGTATGAATGGCCCGCAGTTTTAAGCCATATGAATAAGCTTATCGATATTATATTAGCTGAATACAGTAAATATTCTAGGAAACGACTGACAATAGGAAATATGTAATACATGACAACGGACACATAATAGAAGGGTGATGCAAAGTGAACAATAAACGTCGCAATAACACACCCACTAATGTAAACAAATAGACAACCGCTAAATTCTCAAGTGTTTGTGAAACCAATAAACATTTGACGCTCAGAAATTATTATCTTAAGTAGGCAAATGATATGAGGCAGATTTGCATAAAAAAGACTTGATCTAAATAGTTGCTTAAATGGCTTCTGCGAGGTTCAAATACACTAACACGGCTAGAGCTGGCGCAAATAAGGACTATTGAAATAACGGTGGATTGAAGAAGAGCAAACTAGTCTGTAACAAACCGGAAAAATAACGTTTTCGGGGCACGTCCACCTACAGCGTTGACACCGTGGTTCACATACTACGAGACATCATCACATTATACGAGATACGCATATAATGATACGTCTGATTTTGTCGTATCATCTTTGTCAAAACAACATAACTGTGGCGGTATTATTAAAGTCATTACGTATAGTACTAAACTCACAAGAAACAAGTCAATCTTAAACATAGCATCCTTTTGTATAATGATTGTTTTAAAGCTTGAATTCAAAGTCTAAAGATCGAACGTCGTCAACTATCGGACAGCATAAAGGACAGACTGTAGTGGAAGTGTTTATCCACAAAGATGTGTGTTCAGCGTTACCTTTACATTTCTACCTACGTAAAGTGCAGGCTTTAGTCATTATTATCGTACAATGCTTTTTATACTCATCAAAGTCAAATATAAATGGGAGTAAATTGACGTTTGAAAATTCATGGACAGCCGATAATGATCGCGTAGCGTTGGTAACTATGTATTTGAAAACGGTTTTAGAACGCATCGATTACTATTTGCAGTACCTTCGTTTTTTGCATAAGTTGCTGATTTTCAATAATGTGGAATTATGTGGATTTGTTTATCAGTTTTTCTTAGCCCATATCCTTATTTATGTTTAATGTTCAGACCAACTTTATTTGAATGTGTTCTAAAATGTCCGAAACTTTTATGTCTTAACATTATTTGTTTGGTATGGAAAGTGTACTTGTTAAACTATAGTAAATCTAAGAAGATTTAGAATACTTAGTTAACTTAGGCTGAAGAACAAAATACAACAAAAGCATTGTTCGTTCATAAACAGAACTAATTATATCTAATGCATACGTTTTTTTACGTTGACCATGGTCTACCGCTACGTGCTGTACACCCTAATGAGTATCACCCAGGTATCAAGTTAGATGTAATATCTTTCAAACAATTCGTTTTTCGCAAGAAGACTCAGTACGTGGGTTAAAATAAAAGCCCACACATACGCCCGAGATCACTATTGCGTTTGTACTAATGACAAATCCGAATTGGCTGCTATGATAGACAGAGGACAGATTTGGAGATACTTATCATGTTCTCGGAATTGTTATAATGGTTTGACGTTAATGGCCAACAAGCTTTGTAAGCAACTAATATTCAACAATAATTAAATAGGTAATTGTGATTACATTGTTTATAATAGTTAACGTTTTAAATAGTGCATAAAGTCGTCGCGTCCCAGACAGCGACCCGTCTGAAACTACTCGTTAGTAGAAAATTACGTTTCCTACATTGACCGCTTATCTGTACGCTGCTGCGCAGTACATATGAACCACTTGCATATCACCAGTGTTTATTTTTATTACTACACTCTTTAATAGTGTTAATCGTACTTCCCTAAATACCTACTGAAGTTGATTATATGCGACCCACTTTACTAAAATCTACATGTGTAAATGTTAATTAAGCCGTCGTAAACCTAACAGGTCGTAATAATATCAAAGTTTTGGGAAACCAGCAGAGTCGTGAACTCGTGACGCGGTTTCATTGAGGATTTTTACAAAATGGGTTAATGTGTTATTTTACAGTTTGACAAATTGTAGCGGGACGTTTTCTTATTTTTAGCTATGATCAATAAAATTTCAAGGTGGAGGACAAATGAGGCGGCGACACGCGCCATTGGATTGACCGAGTCGGACGGAATCCTCGATGGACTGGTGCCAATGTGCGTCACACTACGTAAAGATCTGATAAGTTCGTAATGCGATCATTATAATTCATGTACTATTTAGTTTTGATGAATCGTCTTACACGATTTGGCTCCAAATACACTAATGAGATTCATCATCATTAAAGTCTTCTAGAAGATTTTTTCTGTCAATTAGCCAAATTGTTGAAACTGATTTTTCTCCAATACGCAAATTACTCTTTATATTCCAGATATTAAGAACTCCACGGCGCCTATGGCCTTAAAAGAGTGATAGTTACTGGTTGAGTGAATTGTTTTTTTTTTTCTTTCACAAAGCTTTTTCTCCTCTAAAAAGGCTAGTTTTAAGCAGCAAAAAGCCTGTAATCACTTTTTACTGTCCAAAAAATGTTTCTCCTTCAGTTCATTTAATGAAGTTGATACAATTGATTTACCACAGTTCAGTGGTTTCCTGCTAAATATCTCTGAATTTAAAGGTACTTTTATTTAATTAGCTTAGCTTTACACCGCGCCAATCGCTATGATAATGTTTCTGGAGAGTAAACGATTTGTCGAGCTGTTGTTTTAGATACGACCAACATATATTATCATTTATTTTGATTTCTTTTCCTTTTATTACAGATTTTATTTAACTAAAGCTTTTGCCAGTGGCTTCGCCAGCGTTGCGGTCGGAAACTATCCTACGGGAAAGTACTACCGGCATAAAAGTATCATATGTGTTAATCCAGGTTTTAAACTACCTGTGTGCCAAATTTGATACAAATCCGTTCGGCCAATTTTGCGTGATTGAGTAACAAACATCCAAAGTTTCACATTTATCATATTAGTATGATTATAGTAGGATCTTATTGATGCTGTTTTGTTACAATTTGTGTTGCTTTCATTCACCATTTAAATCCAGAAATGGAGTTTTTGGCGGGATCGCGTTGGAACATGTCGCATGAATTTTCATTTTCATGGAATTTAGTGAAATAGCGAATTAAATTGTATAATTTTGATAGTGAATTATTCAATTTAGATACGTGTGAGTGCACAAGTGTAGTGAAGGTGAAAATAAGTGACTAACGTGGACTTTTCGTGTTCCCCCCAAAAACTCCTATTAAGTTGTTGTAAAGTTACTACCGCTTCACAATAACTTTGATTTGACTTGACTGACTAAAGACGACTATGACTGTTTTATAACTTCGTGCCCGATATCGGGCCATTTACTTGATCTAAAATAAAAATTACTTGACACTGGCTAAATGCACAAACCGTGTGAAGCCAAAATCAATAAAAAAAAAATAAAAAAAAAATCCAGAAATATTAACGAATATTTGTTGGTATATTTTATTAGATAGTTACAAACAAACAATCGTTTTCAGGGGACTATAAAAGCGATTGATGATCGCAGTATACATAAATTGTTATTGGCACTTAGAAGGTCGCGTATCCTCTCGTCACGACACGATCCCTTAGCTGTCTCCCACAATACCCATTTCAAAAGAAGGGATCACTTCTACCGGGTGGAAACCACGCGGTAGATGTTATTAAATTAAATATCGTAATTAAATGTAACAGCTCTACATTTACGTTACACGGAGCTATTTGTTTGATAACAGGTTATTTAAGCAAATGTGTAACTGCGGCCGGTGATTTTATGCTAGATGGCTAGCGAAGTAAACGTATGGCGGTCATCGGCCTTGTTAGTCCATGAGCGGTGTTGTCGTCATATGCAAATTGCTTTGCGCTAATTTACAGAAGAGTACAATGCCATCCACTTAATCATCACGATCGACGTGTAAGATAATAAACAAAAACCTCACGCATTGGTTATAAATAAACGTTTTTATGAAATACTCTGAATTCCGAATGGAGGAGTGGCTGAAGTCGTGAGTGGAAGGCTTGTTTTTGTGCAGCAAGACAGGCGTTCAAAGGCGTTTTTACAGACTAATATTATTACTTCCAATATTGAAGACTACAAGTAGTACAGCAAAGTTACACTTAATTTAAAGTAGCACCAACTAACTAGTTAATAAACATTCAACATCATCATCCTTTCCATCATGAGCCTTTTCCCGACTATCTTGGGGTTGGCTTCCAGTCTAAGCGGATGCAGTAAGCCAGTATTTCAGATGGAGCGACTGCCTATAGGATCTCCAGAACCCAGTTACTGTGTAACACGATACCCCTTAAAACTTCTTGTCAAACTTTGCGGGCTTCTGATAACCCGTAAAGACTGTGAAAGATCCACGAATGGCAGCCGGGACGACCGGCTTACCGTGCTTTCCGAGTCACATATGGCTCTTGGTATGTAAAGATGGTCACCCATCCACGGAACAACCGCGGCAGGCGTAGCTTAACCTGAACCATCGACCCGTGCGTCTGTTATTACTTAGTCACAAGCCCCTAGTTAATACAAAGAGAAATATGAATATGTTATCAAGTTCCTGAAATAAACTGAATTCGGCCACATTTGAATCTAGAACATATTGTTGCCAAGAACAACATTGAAGTACTTGATATAGTTTTGACCCCAAATCTGTACAACTCGTAAAATAATCCGGTCAAACACTACAGTGGAACTCAACTGCTCAATTGATAAATTGTTGAGTACCATAATTGGGCTGTAGGTACGTAGTTACTACCTACTTGTCGCCTTTTTGGTATTAGTAGAACGAAAAAATATTTGTAAGCAAAAAAAAAAAAGCGGCCAAGTGCGAGTTGGACTCGCTCATGAAGGGTTCCGTAGCAGCAAGTAACATAATATAAAAGTTCTTGTAGTTTGTCGTAACTTTGATCGATGTTTTAATAATTTTACTTAGGCACCTATTACAGATTTATTATTAGAAAATAATGGTTCATTTTTATGAAAAATGTGCATAAGGTTTATGTTTATGAAATTAAATGTTTTTTTTTTAAATATATATTTGAGTTGATTGAATGAAAGGTAAATTGCGGTTTACGATTTGTGACGTGCGGTATTTAAAAAAAAACTACTTACTAGATGTCGTTCAACCAATTTTCGGTGGAAGTTTACATGGTACATCATATTTTTTTTTTTTTAGTTATATCATTCTCTTATTTTAGATGTTACAGGGGGGGGGGGGGGGGACATTTTACCACTTTGGAAGTGTCTCTCGCGCAAACTATTCAGTTTAGAAAAAAAATATTTTAGAAACCTCAATATTATTTTTGAAGACCGAAGAGAAGTGGGGTATCTATGGAATACCATAGATACCCCACTCGTATGGGTTTGATGAAAATTTTTTTTTGAGTTTCAATGTATTGTTTTTTTTTTCTATTTTTGTGTGAAAATCTTAATGCGGTTACCAACTTTTACTACGGTTACCTACTTACCAAGTTTCAACAGCATAGTTCTTATAGTTTCGAAAAAAGTGGCTGTGACATACGGACGGACGGACGGACGGACGGACGGACGGACGGACGGACAGACATGTCGAATCCATAAAGGCTCGTGCAGACTAGCGCGACGCGACGGTCGCGTCGCGACATTCTAGAACAATTTCTATGAAAACTTAATGGAAATTGTTCTACAAGTGTCGTGTCGCGCTGTCGCGTCGCGGCTGTTTGAAGAAGCCTTAAGGGTTCCGTTTTTGCCATTTAGCTACGGAACCCTAAAAATGTGTAGGAGAAAAACTGTGGGTACACAGGATAATTTTTTTACCATCAGGCAGGAAAGTGCAATACCTACGCGGTCAAAATGTATGGAACAGCTGATTTTTTTTTTGTATGAAACCGACGAAAAATTTCTGCACTGGGGGTTTAGAATGATATGCTGAATTCATGGTTACAATTTGCGCACTGGTTAAAAATTTACCCTGTATTGTATAACGTACAGCTGACAAACCTTCAAATTTCATCATTCTTCCTAATTTATAATGACTTTTGGGTCGTTTATGTGAATTTTGACAATTCCAAAGTGCCAGTAAATAGTTTAATTGAAATAAATGCTTTGAGTTTGAGTTTTGAATATTACAATGTACTGAGTTGACAGTGTTGTTCTCGGCAACAACAACGTAAGGATGCCCCAGCTCCATTCTCCTATATATACGCTAGTAACTTTTAATTATTGTGAACACTGCCCGATTAACAAGCTGTTCATCCGTAGAAGCTAAATTGTAGCCGTCCATTAGAACCCATTTTTTTTGTTTATTTGTACATATAATAAAGCACTTTTTTTTTGAGGATGGGAAATCATCAAATAACTTCCCCCGCTCTGGGCGGAGCGGGAGGGCGTGTCAGACTTTTACTGACTAAAACCCACCCGTGTTCCCTCAGTTGCCTGTGTGCCAGGGGCCGCGGTATCTCTTTCGAACAACCCGCACCCTATAATACATTTATAATAAAGCGCTTCGTTACGTCTCGTTGATATGTTGGTGACATAAACCGATTTTTGTAGGTCTCATACATACGCTGTTCTCAGAATATTCGGCGTTCGATGGTAATTTTTTTAATTTTGCGATGGTAATATTGAGTTTCACTAAATTCCAACAACTAACTTGCAATATTCTCGGAAGAGGTACAGCTGCATAAATACACCATTGCGTTGGTACAGTCAAGGCTTTCGCCGATCTTGTGCATCGCGGCACCTACGCAACTTCTACGCAGCTTCAACGCAAAACTATGGAGAGCCTACACAGCTTTAATGCGTTGCTACGGAACGCCTACGCGTTTTCTACGCCATGCTACGGCGCTACAACGCAATACTACGGGACGCCTACGCGACCGCTACGCAGCTTCATCGCAAAGCTAAGGAGCGCCTACGCGTAAAATGTAATAGAATAATTTATTTGTAAAACATAGGTAAGTTACTACACAGTATAAAGTCAGCCGTCTAGTCAGTAGATTGGAGTAATCTGCAATGTAATATAGGTGTGTGCTCTCAATTCACTAAGCCTCCATTTCTAGAATGGGTCCCGACTGCTACAATTTATCTGCTTATAAACATCTCCTTAGCAACTGGCGATTCTTAAGTTAAGTGCAATCGGGTACAACAACGACTTTCTTGTTTTAGGGCTTTTCCATGAATACTCAGAAAAGCAGTCGGGTTTTTTAGTTTTTAAAAAACTAAACAACCTCTATTTACAGTGTTGTTAGCAACACTTTGCAAACTAAAATATATCGAGCCGTTCAGGCCGCAGAGCGTGCCAAACATTTGAATTCGGCGCCAAAAATCCGACATTATGTTTTTTTATTATTTTGATATACCCAGTGTCACTCTTACAGTAAATACGAATCTAACGACGCAATGCTAGGAAGCGCCTACGTGTCTTATACGCAATGCTAAGAGAGCCTACGCATCTTCTACGCAACGCCACGGAGCGCCATATGTCTTCTATGACCTAGTTAAGCTGCTACAGAGTAGGTCATCATATCAGCTGAAAAACGTCCACTGCTGGACATATGCCTCCCCAAAAGGGGGGATTTGCCATAATCGCCACGCTTGGCAGACGGGTTGGCGATCTCACAGAGTAGGTACTGAAACGCAATACTAAGGAATGCCTACGCGACTGTTACCCAGCTGCAAGTGCTGCAACGCTGTGACACAAACCGCCTGCTACGTGTTTTAAACGTGATGCTACGCAGCTTCCACGCAATGCTACGGAGCGCCTACGCGAATTCTACATAATGCTACACGTGTTTTGGACGTGGTGCTACGCAGCTTCAACGCAATGCTACGGATGCTACGGAGCGCCTACGCGGATTCTACACAATGCTACGCAGCTCCAACGCAGTGTTACGGAACGCCTACACACCTTCATAAGAATACTCTGCTGCGTTTACGCTGTACAAGCGACGAAAACGCGGCCAATGCGGGATGTTAACCCTTAAGACTCAATTAAGTTTTTTGTGACTACAAATCCAATCCTCTATATTGGCTGTTTCCGGAGCAGAGTACCCTCATTAATCGTCCAAGTTTTCAACCCAATGTAAATGAGCTTTGAAGCTGTATGAACTAACGAAAATGAGTCATTGCTGTGTTAAAAGACAATAGTTTAGCTACCGTGAAGGAATTTTAGATCTTGTCCTTTTACACATTTTCATCTACCAGGTAAATAACTAATTGTTTTCATGAATTATCAAAACGGCGCCGTCGCTATTGGAGTGAATGAATTTTTCATACCACAACTCACGTCAGTAATTCAGGCGATCGATTACGTACAGTACAGTTCCATAATGAACGTGGCATAAACTGACCTTACATGACTGTATACCTATTGATACTAAGTAGGAAAATGTATGGTGTGCAAATTAAACAAGAAACCTAACCAGTATTTGAAGAGTAATTATGTGTAGGTGCAATGCACAATTAAATATAATTCGATACGAAATCTCAACTTTTAATTCAATTACAACTTTGTTAGGAGAATTCGTAAACTACATAGCTTAGGTAATTACAATACGATCCCACGTATTGATTTTCTAGCTAGTCAAAGCAAATACATAAGTGTTTATATGCTGCAGAGGCTCTTATGTATTGCAGGTACATAATCAGAGTGTCGTCGGCACAGCCGGAACTCGATCTCAAAGCTTATTACTGCGTGGAGTCAATTATCAGCGAGACGAGCTGCTAACGTTCACATGGAGAGCGTCGTTACATTATGAGAAGGATGTGTGACCGAAATAATACTATACGTGTGACGTCAACATCGACATCTTATTCACCATTCTCGTGGGATATTCTGCAGAAACAAATCCGTTTACTTCAACGTATCGGAGGAATTACCGGATCTCAAAACAAGGAAAACTGCTAAACGTATGATATAATAATATACGTCATAAGCAGATGATTAACAAATATTACTACACAACTTTACGCTTTACGCTCGTTAACAGACGAATTATGCGCATACTCGCTACACACAAATCAGATTTCAGTTACGTCTAGAATGGTAATCCGGGGATTTATAATGAGTAGTTAATTCTAATATAATAAATAGTGATGATTAGCCTTTTGATTAATCTACCCTTGAGCACCAGTGCCATGTGAATAGGACGCGACGGCAGACATTGCAGTTGCCTAATAATTTAAACAGCTGGTTTCTAAACGGAAACACCAAGCTGCAGTGCCTTTGTACGAGTGTTATGCAAGCCGTTATCCATGCAATGGGGCTGAAGGTCTTGCAATTAAAAACTTCAGTGGGCGAGGCGTTTGATTCGCACTATTTTTTTTATATTATAATTAAGTACCACAAAAAAGTAACTGTAAAAAATACACCATTTTACGCGGATTCTTATCAGAAAAAAAGTTTATTTAATAAGGAAGGAAAACCATTTGTATTTTTTACAAATGGACATGAAAAACGTTCTGTTAAGTAACTTCGGAGTTTAGTAAACCGTAACTAAATTAACTATAAACCTAACTGTGTAACTGACCTCGCCAGTCTCAACACGTCTTTACACGCGAAGCAACAACTATGTATTTCTAGCACGTGTTCTTATTTCTAAATAGGGATGAACAAATCTTACATAAGCCAGTATCATAATCATTGTTTATTTTTGCACTTAATACGATAAGTATAATCAATAAAAGTAAATTCGTGGCGGATGTGATCCCTTGCCAATTGGCAGCAGAATTGGGTAACAGTATCGCTATGAATTCCTCTGTTTATACAGCATCTGTATTCTGTATGGAGTGCAGGATGACGTTAGCGGAAGTAACGGAACGAACCTCTTTTGTTCTCCCATTTTAATTTGTGTGTCATGAATGACGATTAGAGTCGAATTTACACGCGATATACATAATGTATAACATTACTGTTTTGACAATGTTTTTATAAAACACCTACTTCAAACTAACGGCATGCCCCAGCTTTTCGATTATTCCAAAATATACAAATGCGAGCACAGAAATGTTGCTACGAGGCATTAAACTATTAAAATAAACGTGACGAGGCAAATTATTTTTGAATTTTAACAAAATAAATTTGTCTTTTCAATAAAATATTTCAATATTTTAAGATCCTTATCAAAATATAGCAAGTCGTATGCAAATGAAATGAAAACAAAAACTAGTAAATTAATAGATAAGATTTTCAATGGGATCCGAGTCTGCATACAAAGTACAAAGTATAGAAGTTGGCGCCAATTTACAAGAAGATAGAAATAAACGAATCAAAATATTTTTACATTTCAATGTCTGTCAACCAAGTCACTGGTTACTTAGGAACTATTAATGCCTATTGAAAGAGGCGGTGACGCGATTTCGGCGTCCATGGCATTATGCAAACGTGGCCAT
Organism: Polymixis lichenea; assembly: GCA_949091785.1. Classification (NCBI taxonomy): domain Eukaryota; kingdom Metazoa; phylum Arthropoda; class Insecta; order Lepidoptera; family Noctuidae; genus Polymixis; species Polymixis lichenea. Next base: position 11,565,142 of record OX420945.1, on the reverse strand, counting down.
TTCGACAATCGGCTTCGAGCAGTTTCGAGAAATTAGCAAACAAAATTGAGATGAGAGAAATCGAAATCCGTAAAATTTGACAGCTCGACCTACGTGACTAGCCACATTTTTAAGGTCAATTTTGATTCTGACTAAACATGTATTCTCTTTTAATTAATTAATTATCCCAAAATAACTATGCCAATATATGTTTATTTTAAAATCCCGTAGCACATTATTATTTCTAAGTCAATCGGAAATGCAATAAAATCAGTTATTGATAGTTCAATCGATATTTTCTTGTTTCAACTATTGTGGCTGATCGAATCGGAAGGAGCCTGGTTGAAAACTTTTTTGTATTACGTCAAGAAAATGAAATTGCTCGTTTGAAAAGCATTTCCCGGCGCGGAAGGCGGTAAATTATGTTGTTGTATATTTATAGATAAACATCAACAGATAGTGACTTCGCTAACGGAAATAGAATCGTTGAAAAGGTTTTATGTAAGAATTGAATATGGGTGTAGAGCATTTTTCCTTGTGATATAATCAACGTCATATAGCGTTTCGTAGCAATAGTGTTACGCCCACAGTTCCCAATATGTTTTAACAAAAAGATTTTGTTTGAACATCGCTTTACCCATGTATCCCGTGTTTCAGTATTCAGATCATTTTCAATAAATTACAACGTCGTTTTGTACTTTGGATGCGCTTGTCATTGAATTATTTTCCTGCTTCCTACTCAGTGTTACGGGCTTTGTTCTTTGAGCGCCACGATTCCACTTTGTGTTTACAGAACACGAAGGATTCACTTAACATTCTTGTTGAAAGAGAATTTTAATGAATCAAGTTAAAAATTGCAACTTTATTAACATACAGCAGTTAATTACACTGACATGGCAACCTTTAATTTGTCTAAGTTGGTATTTTTCCTACCTGAAAGTATGTTCGAATAAGGATACCTGAAAATTGACCTAGCATGAATTCGGTAGGTTTTAGTGGAGACACGCTAATTTCCATTAGGTAAGTATAAAAAATACAAGATAACCACACAGTGGAGGGAGCTTTGAACGGTGATTCGTAACGGTTTAGAGTTGAATGCCCAAGGACTACGCGTTTTTACGTTACATCGATCGCTCTAAATTGAATGGCGCTGATCTAACTAGCTCGCCTGTTACTTTTATTTATGGTTTATGATTCCTACTTCTAGACTTTTATCAATAAGTGGATTTTATCTTTTTTTTTCGATTTTTCAGTCTACAACAGACATCTAAAATTCTTAAAATATCGCAAATAAATTAGTACGTTACATACAAAAAAAAAAAATCTAGCCCTAGAATGTCCCACTGCCGTTACATTACATTTTATTCTAAAAATAAAATGATGGATTTACATAGACTTGATATGAAGAAAGATAGCTTCTAGGCAGATGAGAGATTGATGACATAAATAAATCACTGTCGTATCAATCCATAAGGCTCGAAAGATGAAAACAGATAGTCGCTTTCTACTTACAAACAATAATCCTTGGCATTATTTGATCATATCATTGTAATATAAAATATCAATCATCTTCTAAATAACATAACCAATAGCTTTCAAAATATATAAGTTTTCAAGCCCTTGGTTTACGTAGTATAAGATTAAGTTAAGAATCTATAAAACTGCAAGTGAACGTTTATCAAGGTCAAGCTCATTGCAAAAACCCTATTTTTTTACAGTGGTTTAGTACATTTCAATGACATTGAATATGAAATTTTTAACGTTTTAAAACGTAGATAGTTTAGTCATTCTTTCTACAATCATTACCTAATAGCACGTAGTCTTTATCCAGCGTTTTTTCTAACATTTTATATTCGCGAAATCTCGGCTCTTTGAATACACAAGCAAGTCGTTAATTCTTATAAAAATAGTATTTATAATAATCTTAGTATTATACCATCACCAGTGTTAATAAATAAAGCGTAGCGGTTTAATCGTTATGTTACATAGATTGCCAGTCATGTGCATTTTCGATGGTCCATACGGTCGTTTGTTCGTAGTTCTGATGTAAAATAAACTAAAATATAAACAAATAAACTAAAATAATACTTAAATAAAAAAAAACTTATAATATTAAAATAAGCTACACTATTAAAATAAATACGGGTAGGTATGCAATCATGCATTATGTAAGTATGAGGAAAACAAAAGAAAATAATGAAAATTCGAAGAAATGACAACAATTAGTAACGTTTCTTACGTTTCCCAGGCTATATTATTAATTAAACCAGTTTCATATAACTACTCATTGGATTATAGCCAAAGTTCAAAAACCTTTGAGGTTTTATTATTTTGTTTGTAAATGTCAACGAATTGTAAAAAAAAGAAAAACTTGATCACCGTTGCATATTTTCATATGCGCTGATGTCATGGTCTGATGTTTGTTTACTTAATTTAATGATGTTAGCGCCATTCATTGCTGTATGGAAACTAGTGCGTGATTCGGTTCAGCAGATTTGCGTAATTACTACATTAAATACATTAACCGAACATCAATGCTTGAATACATTAAGTACAGGTTTTCCTGGATTTAATTTGTTTTCGATCGATTTCATGAGGTCTCTGAAAATAATTTGTTTAATTAAGTTTCTAAATAATAAGGTAAATAAAAAGATTATGTACTTAAACAAATAAGCATACGTACCTACTCAACTAAAAACAAAAATAAACTACATTAAATACATGAAGATATGCAGACTTCATTGTGTGTTATAATAAAATTCTATCTAATTTAAAAAAACCTTTAAATGAACAATTCTTGTATACAGGATAAGTTTATATCCAGAGCGCAAACTGTAACCTTGAATTCAGCATTATCATTCTAGAACCCCCAGTGCAGAAATTGTTAGTCGGTTATACAAAAAAAAAATCAGCTGTTTCATAGAAAAGTGCAATACCTACGCGGTCAAAATGTATGGAACAGCTGATTTTTTTTTTTTTGTATAAGCGACGAAAAATATACTACCCTACTTTTGGGGCGATAAAACGACCTAGCTAGGTTTCATTTTTAATAAACGTCAAACCAAAAAAAACCGAGCAAAGCTCAATAATCCAGATATTAAATAATAAAAAGAACATCTTGAGTGGAAGTTCCCGACATGGAGCCAAACGTACAATAACTCTAAAACTGAAATTGACTGTGTAAATGTGCATGAAACCAAGGTTAGAACCGAGGACCTTCCGCACTTGGGGTGACGCCGCTGTTTGGAGACAAAAGGCCTCGACGTTTTACTCTTTTCCTAGTTTTTGTAAATTCTTACGCCCTTGAAATCGACAATTAAATGACATGTTTTCGGTCAAAACTAATCGGCACCAACAAAAATCTAACACCTACCTAACAGTTTGTTTCAGTTTCAGAAGTTTTTTTTACTATTAAATTATACATTTTAAAACTTTACATGAGCTTATGACGCTTTATTTATACATCTCAATAAAAATATATAGTTCAAAAACAAACAATAGTTAAAATGAAAAGCTACGTAGTTGAACAAGTTTCAGTATACGTAGCGCCATCTGGCGGTTACGCTTAGAACCTGAGCCAGGTGACTCAAGCTAGTGAATCTACACTTAACAACTAGATGGCAGGGTTAACAGCGAACAAACAGGCGCTGTTTGGATATAAAGAACTTTAAGTTACCGAACTATACCAGCCATTCGCAAAGAAACCAAACTTATCGAACATTACAAATAGGTATCGGTGATTAAACATTCAGTCATGGTTAAGAACAATAACAATTAAGTGCGCCTCCACTTGTTTTACCGGCGATAATTTAATTAAGATAAGTTCATTGAGTGGCAAGCGATATGCCGACAGACTGGTCATTATACCTAAATAGTAAAAACGTATTTACTAGCGGTACGCACACTACGCACACCGCGTGCTTCACCGATCGGTGCATAACAATTCGTAGCGCAATAACGTACCACGTGTTTTTTAACTCTATCGGACTGGCCAACTAGAACAATGCTATATTCATGATACTGATTAAAAACGACTGTTAGCAATGAATTAATGTTTCTTTTCCTTTATTAATTCTGCACGGTTGCCCTTTATAGTATAAGCACGTAAAAGTATTGGCAATATTGCGTTTGAAATTTTAAGCGCTTATTGAGAGTTGGCTCGGATGCAAGCAGGGTGAAAGTGGATCGACTTGTTTAGTGTGACTTGGTCTGCACCCAGTGCGAGCTAGCCATTTCACCTAGCTTTCTAACATTAGCAACGTTGATCAAAGCCGGCTATTACGGAAACAGCGATACAATTCATAATAGTACACATCATAAAACTATATTTATCCAATGACCAGTTAGCAAATTGAAGGCCATAAATTAGTTACACATGTGTAAATATTACGTGAATAATGTTTTGTTATATCGTGCTCAAATCATTATCTATTAGCTGTAAACGATAGGGATTATATCATTGATTGTTTATCGCGCATTGTTTTACGAAAGTGTACAATAATTAACTGTGGGTAATATGTATTTAAACAGATATTAGCCAGAACATTAGATGTCCTATTGTAAATACAAACAAAAACGAAAATGTAAAATATTGTTTTACTAATAAGAAGTCACAACACTCATACTGAAGTATAGAAAGTGCGCAGTAAGACAACTTTCGCGACCGAATTCAAGAGAAAGTAGTCCGGAGCGCCGCGCGCATACATTATATCACTTATGAGACTTTGGGATTATATCACAAGCAATGTTTACAAATAAAAGTAAGTATCAACATGTCCGATTTTTATAACTCGTTTATCATGCCGGCTTTATTGAACAGCCGTGTCGCAAAATAAGTGCTACGCTTTCGTTGCATACAATTTATTGTTGCCGCCAAGCGGAATTGTTCATAAAAGTCCGCTTCCACGTCGGCAGCAAAGGTTTTGTTTAAAAATCTCAGCTTTCGCTTTCGTGTTGCGCTGGCGCAGCATCCACGGAAATTTTGTTCGTGCACGCCAAATTAACATGTCCGCGCACTAAACACCTCCTATTTACAGAAACTAACAATGGAAGGTCACAGTCTGGTAATACATACAAATGAGAAGAATTCTGTCGTGGCGACAACTCCGTGACAGTGAACCATGTAGGTAGGCAGAGCTCTTTGTCTTCCTAGTTTAACTCATAAAACTGACCAGATAAGAAGAGAACAATCTATCTATATATTAATACGTGAAGCAAAAACTTTGTACACACGGCTACACATCAAGCTATACATTTCCAGTTTACGCTGATCTCGCACTGTACGGAAAACCTATACAATGCGAGATTAGCTTATACTGGAAATGTTTAGCTTGATGTGTAGCCAAGTGTACCCCATTTTACGAAAATTACGCGGACCAAGGACTATGGAATTTGGGACAGTTAAGTTTATAAGGAGAAAGAGTAGGTACAGCTAGCTAATAATTTTATTCTAAAAAGAATGCACTTTATGTTTTATATGAATTATGATCAAGTTTTTCCATCACTGGGCGACCACTAAGTAGTTTCAATGAATTATTATGTCTCACTAATCTAAACTATTTCATGTACACTATAATAATGATTTAAAGAGGTAAAGTTTAATAAGTTTGAGAGTTTGTTTGTAGGAAGTAATCTCTGGAACTACCGGACGGATGTGAAAAAATATTTTTGGATTTGATAGCCCAATTCTTGAGGAAGTTTATAGGCTATTTTACAACACACTACTAACCCTAAATAGCCGATTAAAAAGAAAAAAAAAACCTCAGAAAGAACGCTAAGAGAAAACCGATGCTATAGGATATATTTATTTTAAAGTTTTAATCATTTCACGCGGACAAAGGCACGGGCCAAAGCTAGTATTTATACTTAACACAGTTCCCTAATTCTTTAGCATTACATATTAAATGTATTTATTGATAAACATAGCCAATGTTGCTGATAAGTAAACTGAATTGCGTATTTAATTATTTATATTACTTTAGGTACCGATAGTTATGAAAGTGAGTAGGTAGGTATAGTTATATACAGTGATAAAGTAGAAAGGCATGTTTACGTAAACATTGAAGAATTTTGTCTTATCACTGCAGTGAAACGTAATAATATTTATAAACTTAAGTATCTTAAATATTTTTCGTAAGCATTGATTAATTAATACGAATAGTTTACATGCATGTAATTAACCCTCAAAAATAATTTTGGAAACAGCAGTTACATTGAACTCTGCTTTTTAATTTCTGGAAAAGCTCTACAAGAGCTAGACGACATCGAGAAGTAGTTTGGTATAATCCCATCATTTAGCTACCTAAGCCGATATAAATGTAATCCAATTTATTAGATACCATTTTGTCAGAACGTTTATGAAAAACCATGACTCAGTTTCCAGATTATTTACTCATTTAACTCGAATTTCATTCAATACCTAGGTTTTCCAAGTGCTTGTTTTTACTGTGACCCCCATCTAGTGTTAATAGGCTTAATTTCCGAATAGTTCTAATTATTCAAGCTTTAACAGTGAATAGACTAATTAAGTTATACGCTTCAGTGAGGCCTACGCCTGATACGATGACCTTAAAAACACCGTCATCAATAACTGATCTCATGAACACAATGCTTGTAACTAAACAAATAGACAAACGAAAACCTACATTTAGTACCATTCACAAACTTACGGTTAAACAAACAAATTGTACAAAGAAAGATAAGATGGTACTATTTAATATTTATACAACGTCTATGCAATAAACGTACGTAAAACAAACATAAGTACAAGGCTCTTCTTGGAGATTTTAGGTGTACAAGGTTAGTTCCTTACGATTTCATCTAAAATTCCATATTATACAATTTAATTTGACATGTTTTACATAATGCCATGGAAATTTTGGGCGGATCAAATACGCCGCGGTCAGAGGTTAGGCTTGTCTCGTGCAAACGAAACAACTGATCTTTACAAATGATATTTACTACAAACGTAATAATGAGCCAAAATACAGGAATTGCTATTCGATGCCACTACATTCATTGCATAAATTATAACGGTGTAGCAGACATTATTAATTCAATGTGTAACTTTAGAATAAGACTTTTATTTTTATTTATTTTAATGCTCAATGGGCCTGCTCTTGACCTCGATCACGCCTGATGGAAAGCGATGGGTGAGGTCTATGATGGAACAAGCGCGCCCACAATATGCCTATCCATTCTTTTTTTCCGGGTTAAATGTGGCAAAAACACTTGGCTTCAAGTGAACTATGAACTACGATAACCATCAACGTTGATGTCAGAATACATGGCTAAGTGTATGATAGATTGTTTACATGTTAATTCGTCACCTCTAAGCTGCGACACGCGAATATGCAAATCGTTTATTAATTCTCTCGTATAAATCAGATTTTCAATTGTACCCGCTAAAGTTAGGTACATAACAATAAGACACATGAAACGCCAATATAGTCATGCCCAGTGCAATTTACTTGGTCAACTGTTTTATTTAAAAGAAGAAGCAAAACATACATAATGACAAATCACAAAAGTAACTTTCTCATACGAAAATGCATAATTCTTATTGCAAATAGGGATGAGTTTGCGTCGAAAAATCTTTACATGAGCCAATCTGTCATTGAAAGTAAGAGGATCATGACATTGACATCTAAATGATCTGTCAAATTAGTCACACACTGCATGAGGTATTTCCTAATCAAATAAGCAGCATACCACTTTCCACGAACTTGCATGGTCAAACCTACCTCAAAATTAAGTATAAATCATTTAAAAAAGAAATCTCAAGATTTCATTCACGTATGGAGTATTAGAGGAACTTGCGAGGATTCCGGCGGATGTCATATAGACATGACGCAAGATGGCTTCCTAGAATCAATAGAACCCAAAAAAAAACAGCGATGTAAACGCATTGGGAAGTCACAATGAACCTTTTTACGTTACGTTGAGATTTATGTGAACTGCGATCACATAAGTGATGAAGTAATATTATCATGTAACAAGGAAATGAACGAAAAGTCTTTATCGTGACGCGCCTATGACTAACTTCTGCTGTAGGCTGTAGATACAATTTTTTTAATGAAACATATTCCTATATCGAAGTCTTGTCTTTATTAGCGCGGGGGTGTGGTCTGAAGGAAGTAGCCAACTTTCTTGTAGTGTTAATCGCTGTGTAGTGCCTACTTTACAGCATTATTGCAACCTGTAGTATCGATATGTTATGGTTACGTGGCTCGAGCAGTACCTAACCCCGTGAATGGAAAGTTTAGTGATATTACATTAGAATTACTTTTACCTTTCTAGGACTGGTGGATTGAGTTGAGAATGTTGATAAAAGAGGTGAAAGATAAGGAACGGTAAAGTAACAACTTACATACGTTCTAAAATTTGACACCACAACAGCAACAGTGACTTTATTTGGCTTATTAGTCGACTCGCACGAATTAACTGGCCCGCCCGAATAATCCCGTTTCAATAATATAATATTTTCTATAGGCGACTCGCACGAAGTTAATTTTGAATAAAACATTAAGGACACAACGAAAAGTTAAGAAAACAATGTGTTTCTGGAATCGTCGTTTCGCCCAGAAATAAATTAACTTCGTACGAGTCACCTATAGAAAATTTTATATTATTTAAAAGTGACGATTCGGACAAGTCAATTCGTGCGAGTCCACTGATAAGCACGGTTTTATTTATTGGCTCATTTAAAAAAAAAGTTACTATATTGAGGTGTGACACTGGATCCCGCACTAAGATACCCTGTGTAGCAGGATCCAGTCTCTTTCGACAGATTATATAAAATTATGGAAGATGTGTGAAGAGTGTATGTATGATGTGAGTATCTGGATGTGATGTGTGTGATGATGAATACTTTAACAATTGAAAGATAGAAGGTTTTCCATTTCAGTATAGTTAAGCCCAAGCAGCCAATCAAAAAGTAAATGGCTATCTAATTTAATTACCACACGAAACGGGAAAACTTAACATGGCGTCATTACATCATCATTAACCGTTGTTATATATGACTAGCCACACGAAGAACGTTAAAAGTCCAGGAAGCATGTTCGTTATCACTCACTAGGTATATTTTGATCGGACATTTATCAAATACGGCATACCTACACATTGATTGGCGCTATGTATCGACGTAATAAGATAATTAATGTACTATCTGCTATGGTTTGGCAGATAGTCTGGGAGTGCCATGACTGTCGACGGATTTACGTTTCAGTAATCGCCATAGTGATGAGATAGTATGTGGAAAATATCCCTGAGTAAGCCCGGATTAGCTCAGTTTTGCTGACCGATAACAAAATATGTAATATCAATTAATAGTACGTTATTTCTCAAAAAACTCATCTATACACGTGTTTTATAACGAATTTAATGGGATTGTAATGTTGTAACTGAATTTAATATAACTGAGATTACTTTTCGTTAAAGTACCAATTTTAATAAATTAATGAAGCAACGTTGAGGATAAATCTAACAAAATCTAGGTGAAGCAAAATGTCAGATTACGTTACTAAAGAAAAAATAATTGACCAGTAATATTTTCTTTATCGGATCGAAACCTTATACTCTGCTGATTTCAATTTACGACCGACTTCAAGTTGTAGTATGGAACTGACCTCGTTTAACTATTATAGTAAATCCATTTCAGCTGTGTGAATCAGCGATAACAGAAATATATATTTAATGTTCAGTATAGCGCCCATTGTGATTTATCCATTCTTGAAATCAGTTCAATCAAACAAGCGACTCGGGTTACAAGTTAAACAAAAGGTAATGTTTGCTCCAAAAATAATAAACTAAAGTATCTATAGGTAGTACGCTTGAAAGAAAATAAAGTAAATTAGGCAGAGGTTATTCAAATTAATTAAATTGATATACCTTTTTTTTACTATGGCCAACGACAAGAATTATAGAGGATCTTGTCTTTGGTAGTTTACCAGTTTTACATGTTTCAGCAAAGGTTAATTAAATACTGAAACACAACTATAGGCAACAAACAACATTTTAATATAAATCGAACAGAAATGTGTTAAAGACAACACTATTTAATTAATGCTGTAATTTGTCCATTGAAATGCACTAACCATTGCGCTTTAAGATGACACAATCAATGATGTCAAGGCAATCTTCTAGTTCTCAATCTAATGAGTCTAGATTCCATTTAATTAATAGAAAATTCCCATAATTCAATGCAATTATTTTATTAAGTTCATTGTCTCTTGCATAACGGGTCACTTCAGTTGTATTTGTATGCATTTGCAACAAATGTGGGCATGCATACGCTTAATTAAATCAGTTGAGAGTCGATAGGTCCAATGCCACCCAGAAGCCTATGCATGGAGGCACTACATCACGATAGCTTTAAACAAGTCTGTTTCAGAGGTCGGCGACGTCGCGTGGCGTGTCTGACAACTCGGTCATGCAGCCTGTCGTATAATTTAATGGCCCATTGTATTCTTTGACGTTTTGGCTTGCTTATGTACCCAGAGAACAAGATTCGCTAACTCATCGTCAACCAGCAATCTTGGCGAGTTGATTTCTAATTTAATATACCCACACTTCTTCCTTTTCAGTGATTTCACAGAAGTAATTGAAGGTAATCGATGTATCCACTAAGTTATTACAAGTAACGCTTATCGCGTGCACAAGTACTACTAGAAAACAAGGAATAAGTACCTGTAAAGTTCATTACGAAACTTGAATAACACAAATGCATAACACGGTCACGGTTTAAACGCGAAGAAAGAAGTATTTTTATACCCGATGTACTCTTAGGTAGATTTTTGAGTTAGGTGGTGTGTTGTAATTTATTAAATTGTGTAATCCTTCTTGTTACAAAAAGTCGATCCAGAAAGACGATCGGTAACCCAGTTTTTGCGTTTCCATATTTATTTTGACTAACGTAAAGTTCTTAATGCAATAAAAATTACAACTTAGCACCGGACTAAGTTATCAGTTTAGCCTAAACAACTGTATTCCTATAACTACTAGGTTATTAATAAAAAAACTGGCTTTGTGGTTTAAACCTGATCTATACTAAAACCTTTTTTTTTGTAATAAGGGGGATTATGTTACATGTAATATTTATTTACATGGGAATAGCGCACAGTACTACTGTACGCAGCATTTTCAGAACGCAAAAATGTTAAAGCATAAACAACGATGGTTATGCAAAAAGTAACGAGTTATGAAATCTTTATTCGAATCGTATTAATGTTATAACGAACCAACGTGAATAGTTAATTAACTGAATCTAATGGAAAATTAACAGATTGCTAACAATTTTACTTTTGATTAACCTTTTACAGATCCGAAATTGCTGTGCAGTACATTACGGTTTAAAACACATGGGACTTATTAAAAAATGCCCACACACATGCAATAGGTAGTGTAATATTTAACCGATGTGTTTTTTCAAAGCTCAGAAGTAAAAATAGGCAAAAATCTAATGCAAAATAATGTGTATTCTACAAAATACAAACTAGTTGTAACATTGCTCAAACGAGAAGAAGCGAGCAAAAGCTAGTGTCATTTAAAGGATACAAAATATTATTGAGGATATAAAAAAATCAAGGTAAACACTTTTTCGATTTTAATGGAGTCGATTCGTATTTTTGTTTGTGCAATACTAATTTTTATCTTACGCTGGTAGGCACCACAATTTTTATATGGATAAAGATTTCTAGATTAAAAGCGGTGTCAGCCTAATTTCATTCTCATATCATAATGTTTAGTTAACCTAGAGGCCGCACCATAAAATAATAAAATATAAATTATCACAAAAGTATTATTTTATTATTGGTATCGGAAGGCGAAATCAAAATTGGCCCAATAGACTTGACACTAGATAACAAAATAATTTGTTGCTGTTGCTTTCAGCGTTTACGATAAGGTACAAAAGGGGAGCATTCAAAATCATTTTCAAAGCAAAACTAAAGTTTGCGAAAATACGAACACCTCGCTGAAACTAGGAAGCGAAATAAAATGAACCAAGGCCAAATACGACGCGTCTACGAGATAATTCTTATCATTCAACATTTAGCATAACGTAGATTAACAAGAAAAAAAAAGCAACGATTTATTTAAGTCATTATCTCGCCTACTTGTTTATATTGTGTTAAATTGGGCGTTTAACTTTTAACTCTGAAGGCGAAAAAAACAATACTGCAATTGACTGGTTATCTTGAGTCATTCGACATAAGGTTCATTTTGACTGACACAATATGGGATGCACTCATTTTAGCATTGATTGACCGAAATGGAACATTGACGCAGCGTTCATTGTTAATCTATCCAAAAATGATATCTGTTATCTGGTACATCCTCTCAAATTTCAGAAAATTGGGGTTTTCCGATTATTACAATACGCAAGGGTTTCGTTTCGTTACGTAAGCATGGGTATCCCTACTTATAGGCGATTTATTAACACTACTCACGAGGTAGTCACGGATCGGGTATAGCTTATACAACACGCGATGACGCGTGAAGCATGACCATGGAGCGACCTAGGGCGGCCGTCCTCGCCGCGCATCCACGGACCATAACGACAGCTTCATATTGTAGTTTACTGCCCGCAAAACATTATCTATTGTTCCGCTACGCAAATAGATCGGCAATAACTTATCAACGAACGACAGATTAGGATCAGCAATCGTCATTGTCACTATCGCGAATTTTCTGCAATCTGTTTTTTGAAGATCAGCCAGATTGTTTAATGAACGCGTCAGCATTAGCTACGCACGATTTGATTCTAGAGAAATTACTCGAAAATTTGGTGTTGTTGCACCCTAATTGCGACACACTCACAATCACAATCTGAATTTTTTTTTAAGGATATACTAAACCATTGCTTCAAAAAAATTGTGTTCTTATGTTCGAATCGAAGTTGAACTGGCAAAATGAAACCCATTCCTACCGTTACTGTGGTGTGAAATTTACCCGCCGGTTTCATAATAGACACCTAAAAGTAATTACAATTAGACGAGTTGCATTACGGCGTGTTAACCGTTATGTTAATTGATTAAAGTAAAAACTTGTTATTTATTTTTTCAGTGGATAGGTCACGTTGGTAGTATTTTTAACTACACTCTATATTTATGTAATACTTCAAAATGTAAGATTTGAAGTATTACATAAATCTGCTAATAATAAGAAGTCAGGTCAGATTGGGAATTTAGGTAGGTAGGTAATAACTTTTTGCCCGTTCCTTATGTAAATAGTAAGATTTATGTTAGACTGAAGAGGAGGCAATATTTTACTCACGAATTATGTATGCCCAGATACGACGTGTTATAAGCATAGCCTTCCGTATGCTTCCGCCCTGCGGCTATACCGACCAATTGTTAATCATACATATACATATCATTATTCGGCATCTTTGTCTTTGCGTGTTTAAATTATGTAATTCAGTTCTTGCCAACATGTGATCGTGCGACCAACAACTAAGCATGTTGTTATAAAATTAAAATAAACTACATACTACCGGCATGGTTCGTTCCTCCGACAAACAAACATTAATTCTATTCTGTTTCAGGCGTTCTGTAACAATATCCCAATGCGAGTTAAGTCACAATACTTAGGAAAATCGTTCCATCAATTTTTCTCACAGGAAGCTAAGATAAGCTAAACAATTATTTGAGATTTGAGTGTCCAATCAGATGGCGACGTATATGTACAAAAATCTATATGGTTTTTAACATTTTCGCCGCCAGTAGGGACTGGTCACCTCCTAGCTCCCACGGCTTATTTTAATTTCTGAACTGTTATTTTATTTTTGTTTTAATTACGGACGCTTTAATGTGCACGTCTTTTTACATCGTTCTCACTTTGATAATTTCAACATAATGGTGTAACCAACTTTTTGTAACAATACCATGATTTTAAAAGAGTGTCCATGGAGTTTCTTGCCCGTTCTTCTCCATAGGTACCTACGCTTTGGAATGGGCAAATAGCTTCATCTTTCTAACTCACCGACCGACCTTGACAATACAAAAGTGCCTGTAATTGGTTTATTTGAAATAAATGCTTTGAGTTTGAGTTTGAGGTTTGAGTTTCACGAACGGCACGTGCACAATTGTGTCATATTATTAATTTTATTTAATAGTTCGACCTAGTTATTTCATGTAAACAAAGCCTGCGGAACAGGGTCGCAGACGTTTGGGCGAGGTGAGCGACCCCTCTATCATGGCGATGGCGATCATTCCGGTTAGCTTATCGACACAGAAGCGGCTGCCGGCTGGCCTGTACGGGCTGATCGTCAGCAGCTGCAAACTAGAGCGGGAAACTGATTTTTTGCCGCCATTTTTTACGCTCTCGTACTGCTTTAATTCTGCGATCGCAATTATTTTAATGTCGTGAACTAATCGTTAACTTAATTAAATAATAGCATAAATTATTAATTGTTTCAGTTTCATTAGGAATCTTCAAAAGTGTTAGTAAGCCCGCTAGAATGAAACCATTAGAATGTTCTCGAATCGACCTAATTTTAGTGCCATGACTTTCTCGATGAACTCTATCGATCGATTAGCATTTTAAGCATTGAATAATTGATTCAATTGGCTAGTCCATTGTAAGTATTAAATTACATTGAACATAGATCATTTTCTTTACGTTGCGTTGGTTTGATTACTGCGATTATCAAGGACTGATTCGATGCGGCTTCGAATTAATGGCGGAAGCAATACTCCTATGCATTAAATCTTATTTAGCAGATTTTTAATGATTGTAAGCATCTCGGGGTTTATTTATAAACCCAGTCGCTAATCATTACTTAACTTTAAGCATTATTTATAAATAAAAATAATAAATGCGGCGAAATTCAAATTTTCTTCCTTTTTTGTAGTTAATTTAATCCCTTTTTTTTATTTTTTTATGAAATAGTCAATAAATGGGATTAAATGATCTTAGAGGGTTGTATTTGGTTGATTTTAATTACTATAATTCTGTAAATACTTACGTGGTACGGTCAAGAATTGTATTTTGTTAAATATACAGACTCTGAGCCCCAATTCACTATGACCACTTAAGATTCATTACTCGAAACTACGGCAATCACACACGACATCTGCAAATATCGTATTAATAATATCGACAAATTGTCGTAGAACATACAGAATATGACATTTCGATTCCTTAACGTTACATTGGTTTCTACAATACACAATATTGACGTGGTTTGAACGTAGTAAGATTCCGCGCGGAATCATTACCCGTACAGAATTGGGGCCCAGACCTGCAAATTGCAAAACCGTAAGAAAATTTTAATTCCGCGGCATACCTTTGCGCTTCCGCCTTAAATCTTATTCAGCAGATTTTTTAATGATTGTAAACATCTTAATGCTAATGCTTGTTTAATTAAATAAATTGTTGTCAAGAAATTAGATCGTTACTTTTCGTGGGTACTATGAGAGGTTTGGTAGATAATGAACTCATTATCTACCGTCATCATCATCATCATCATATCAGCCCAAAGACGTCCACTGCTGGACATAAGCCTCCCCCCGATTGCATACCAATAATTATAAATTAGAATTAAAGAATTATAATCAAAATGAAGTGCGGCTGCATTCTCCCATAGACTAAGAACATTATACTTCGTGGGTCTGCCAATTATAACTATTATCTAAATATCTTACCATCTACGGTCTGATAAAACAATCAGGAAGCATAAATTGTACTAAGTACTCTATTAATCATCAGAATAGCTTCTGCCACGGTTGGCAACTATATAATAATGAGTTAATTTTTCAGACGGTAAAACATATTATTATTTAAAAAAAGTTGATCATTTAACATTTGTGTTAATTATGAATACGATATTATTTCATACTTACAGCTTTATTTGCGTTGAATTCTAAATTGAGGATGTTAATTCAGAACAGCTTTAGTACCTACTGCTAAAAATAGAAATTGATTGGATTGTGTAGTACGTCGTGCGTGCTAGTAGCCTAGTAGGTAAGCTTATCAATCTGATATCAATTGAATGAACTGCCTATCACTCTTATGTAGTATTATGAACTTATTAACATAACCGAGATTAGATTCCACTATCAAACACCACAACTAAGTAATACTACGCAGCGAACTAGTACTGCATAGTCGTTATCAGCATCTTCAGTTCAAGTATAGGGAAGTCATTGTATAGCACTTCTGATCAATAAGTACTCTTTAACTAAGATTAAATTTCACATTCTAAGCATTATGCTAAGACTTCAGAATCGGAAGTCGTACTCAACTTCATTTTGTTAACGCCTTTCACTTGATTGGGAAATCTGATATTCGTTGCAGATTATGCAACTGTTGACGTGAAATCAACTGCATAATCTTCTAACCGTGTTTTCTGGATAGTTATTCCAGTAAGGTAGTGTTAACAGCCTTGGGAGCGACTTCGACCGGCGGACCTCCAAATTACACATAACAGTGGCGTAGCGGAGTGGGACAAAAACGCGAGGCCTTGGCGGAACTACGAGCTCGCCGCTTCCTCATCCAGCCATTGGATGTTACCATCCGATCAACCAAAACATTTCACAATTTCCGAAGCATTCTCAAAATCTACTATCGGACAAATCAATATTATCTAATGGCTGCACGATAAGCTTAAACTGATAAAGCTGTAGTACATATTGCTCTCTTTAACACATTCCATGCCAAGCACCCAGCATATGGGTCGAAAAATAGTTGATTCGTGTGCCCACAACTTGCATCCGAGTCGTCGCAATAAGTAGCTATTGATGATTCTGTTCATGCCCAGGACCCGACTAGCGAGACTACTTATAGCGACGACTCGGATGCGAGTTGTGGGCACGCGAACTAATTATTTTTATTTTTCTTGCTTGGCATCGAATGTGTTAATATTACAAATTCGTTCCAGAATATTTGTTGTAACAAATGACTTTAACATTGATTCATTGGAATGTCAAGAGTATACTTAATAATATTTATGAGAGCACTATGTCCAAGCCAGACTGACAATATTATAATACAATTTAATATATTATATTACGTAGTTATGTGACCGTTTATCTTAATTTCATCATCAAGTGACATACCAGGGCTCTAATTCACTATGACCACTTAACGATTCCTTATTTCGAAACCAACGGTAAGGAATTGAAATGTCAATTCCTTAGATCACACACGACATCTGCTAATATTGTATTAGTAATATCGACAAATTGTCTAGGAACATACAGAATATTTTATGACATTTCAATTCCTTACCGTTACATTGGTTTCTACAAGACACGATATTGACGTAGTTTGAACGTAGTAAGATTCCGCGGGGAATCATTATAACCATACAGAATCGGGGCCCAGTGTTAAATTTATTTTTTGGAATCATCCACACCATTTTCTTGATTCATATTTGAATTAATGAGACTATGTTTAGCTTGATGAAATTCAGATTCGATCAGTTTATGTAACACCAAATCTAATGAGGTTAAATCTAGCACTTCGGAAATAAACAAATTGTATTACGTAAGGCATTTTGATTGTTTTGTATTCGCGAGCCAGATCATCAACAACTTTATTTATAGATTCCAATCATACTCGTATTTCCTCACTAGAATCAGCATTTCAATTAATATATTTTGCGAATTTAGTATGACAAGAGAGTATTAACTGTA
Source organism: Polymixis lichenea (assembly GCA_949091785.1). Lineage (NCBI taxonomy): Eukaryota > Metazoa > Arthropoda > Insecta > Lepidoptera > Noctuidae > Polymixis > Polymixis lichenea. The sequence goes on along the minus strand of OX420945.1, from coordinate 11,547,524 downwards.
TTACGGGGAAAAATATATTTACAGCCGTAATTGTTGCTAAGCGGTAAAGCAGTTATTATAGTTTCTCGTTATACTAAGCCTTCATCATAATGGCCTCATAATTCACGACAAATTAATTTAATCAGTATTCAAATATTTAAAGTGTGCCTGCATTTAACTGTTCCTTCATACGTACGCTCTCTAATATTTACAAGACATGCAAACACACCACAAACTATTTACAGACTTAAAAACGATTCATAATTCATTTGATTTCTTTAAAATAAAAATGGAGAAATGAGGCCATTACTTTTCAAAGGAAATTAAGACATTCTTAGCGTGAGAATGTTCATTAGTTACAACAACAAAGATATAAGGTAACTTACCATCACAGGTAGCGGCCATGAACTTGCCGTTGGCGGAGAAATCCACTAGAAGAACGGTGCCCGGGTGTCCTTTGAGATTCTTCAACAGCCACGGGTGACTGAATTCTGATTTTCCTTTCCATGTTGCGCGTTTCTTCGATTTCCCACTGATCCGGGTTTCCGTCGCAGTCGCTTCGGAGCTTACTTCTTCTGCGGGAGCACCTATAATACAAGCGGGTATATTATTTTTTAATAGATACATAAGGTACATGACTGGTGGACTGCGCGCCTTAAAAAGGGTAATGAACTTAAGATTTTTGCACTCTAATACGGTCTGTACGATACGCAAAAAAATTAAGTGGACTATTGATTTAATGTTAGTGCACAACCAGTGACGACAGGTCATTCACTTATTCACAAAACAAGCTTTGGGTGCGCATGAATAACCTTTTTTCCGAATTCCCAAAGAAACTAGGTACTAAAAATCGCAAACAATTCAATTGAGATGATGAGTAAAAATTGTTTTATGATGACGAATCTTGAAATATCTGCACACTTAGTGGGACATAACGCTTTAAACTGGAAGTAGGTTGACGTGATGCTTATAATATTACCGTTAGTCATGATCTCAGCTGATGACTAACGGACAAAAATTTCTGAAGTTATAATATACATGCCATATCTCGTTACAATTGCAAGCCGATAGTTTCCTCGTACCTGTCTCGTATAGGAATTAGAAGATGATGTCAGTTACGCGTCATTGTGGAGGCGTGAGCTAGCATTCGATTTTATTCACTTTTACGTGTTTTTTAAACTAACATCATAAAGACGCGAAGACTTGGATTACTGCGAGGAAAGATATGTTTGAAAACTTTGTTGTAAAACTCTTATTTCACTTAATAATACTGGCGCCAAAATCTTCACATTCTTAACATCCTGTCCTATTGGTTATCTAGAAAAAGATTTAATCAAAAAATTCTAGTAAATTAATACAAACACGATAAAACGGGCGTTCCGTGAAATATGGCACTGATCATGGATAAGATTATAATTCATAAGAGTTCAACAAAATCTGACTAATCGATCGCTGAGTGATTCATCATTTTCTTAAACACAGATAAATAAAATTGGGAGTGTCTGTTTGTAATATTAAAATAACCGCTTTTTACTTAATGCATGTGGTGATGTATACACGGTACATATGCCAAATATTTTTTTTTACATTTTTGTCTGTCTGTTTGTTCCGGCTAATCTCTGAAGCGGTTGGACCGATTTTGACGGGACTTTCACGGGCAGGTAACTTTTATTTGAGAAATGTTATTTATTTTTATTAATATATATAATATAAATAAATAATAAAAATATATCTATTCCGCGCGGACGAAGTCGCGGGCACAGCTAGTTATAAATATATGTATGACGGCCGTCGTAGAATCCAAAGGTGAATAGAATACACTGCTCTAGAGATTCATGGAGTTGAATGATCTAAAAACTTATTTTTATTTTTAATGTCACAACGACCTTAAAATACCTACTGGTTTTAATTTTTTTTTTTTAAAATTTAAATGAGCAAAATTCAGCGCAAACAACTTAATGATATTATTGTTTCAGTTACATTACGCGTAATTAAACAAATTAAATGCGGTGGCGGGTTGCCGTGTGAAAAATAAATGATTTTGAAAGACTTTTTAGGCTATTGTTTGGACAGTTAGCTGTTACCTAATTTGGTTCACAATATTATCTGCAACAGATCGCAAATTCTAAATAATGCGGCGGAAACGAAGAAAGGTCTCGTTAATTTAATACGTTGTGAGAAAGTCTGCTTCCTTCCTTTATGTATTTTAAATTTATAAATAACGTTCAGTGTATTTATGCGATTTGAGCACGTTCAACAAGTCATTCAAAGCCGTATGCGGCGGCAGATGTGTTATGGGCACTATTGCATTATGTCGGTACAACGGCAACGACTCATAAGTTCCATCGATCCACATGTGGTTTGCAAGTGCAACTGTACTTTTTTCAGTAGCTTCTGAACAGCTTAGGTACTTCGTCAAGAAAGGAAGTCCTTACTCAATAGGTTCATTATTAAATCGAAGTCAAAGAGTTTTTTGTTGTACTAGGTAGGTATATATCTTTCAAACCAAATGTGATAAAGTAGTAGTTAGAAGTAGTAGTGAGTAGAAGTAGTACTTATTTAGATAATCTATTTATTTTTGGCATGACGAAAAAACGTAAATTAAATTTTATGTTAATGATAATTACAACGTTAAATGAAATACAACAGTAAAAACGTAAAATCAATAAGTACATAAACAGTTAGCTATTTTTATATTTTAGCGTGTCGAAAGTAAACGACTTAGGTATCTTACGTAAGAATATGTTCACTTTAACGGCGAGAGAAAGTGAGGCAGGCCATGCTGCACTGAAATAAAACTGATAGGAAGAAATAATATTACCTATTCTGTTGAGCCGGTTTTTTTTTACTATAAGTATCTGCCTGCTAACTGCAACATGATATTTTTTGTTCATCTGGTACAAAATCAAATATTTTATGAATGTTGTTTTCAGTGCTGTTTTGCAAATGAGATATTATGTTTTATTTATTTATTTTGTTTTTATTTGTTATGCCTGTGTATTTAAATTGAGATACAAAATAAAACATTTTTTTTTCTAAATAGATAAATATTCTAGTATACAGTAATGTGTATTACAGTGATCTACATGACTCAATGTTTTATCAAAACATGTGTTTAAGCTAAATGTGACCCCACAGTCAAACAATATAAAAAATTTACATAAAATGAATCATTTTATGTGTATAACATTATTTCTTTATTTAACTGTTCTACTAAGAGTTTCTGTAATAATGTTTGTTCAGCTGCCAAGTGTTATGTTACGGTATATTAAAACATAATGAACTGACACCCTCACCATATTGAATGTCAGACCAATTTGTTGAAAACAACAACAACGTTTAGTTAAACATTCCATTTACATAATTATGCTTTTTAAATTTTTTATTATACAACATATTTGGAGGGAATACCTAAACATTCACAAAAACTACCAATTTAACACCAGGTATAAAACCAAAATTTTTATTATTATATTTTCATTGTTTTTGTGGTGAAAATACACATTTCAATGGTGTAGTGTTTCAAACTATTGTACATTACAAAATTGTAAGATAGAAATGAGTTTATCTACCCCATGCACCATGTGGGGGGCCACATGGTGCATGGGGTGGATAAACTCATTTACATTAAACAGCAGTTGCAATTCTCAGCATTGGATTAATATTTAATACAAATTTTAATTAAAATATTCCTTGTAATTGGTATTAAAAGTTTAAATACTTACCTATTATTTTGGTAAAACTATAATTTATAAGTAATTAACTTTATATTCATTAAATTCACGATGCAGGATTGGGCATGGTGTGAACATAAAAAAATATAACAACAAAAAAAACTATTTAAATAATGCACACAGGCACATCACCATATCTATTTGTTGTGGTATTAATTAGGTACATCTATATGATTTATTGTCAATTCTCAGTATAGGTTAGTCATTACTTCCTGTAGGATATGAGGGCATCACATGGCACAATTTTGAGGAGCAAGCATGGTGTTTCAGAAACTTTTGAGCAAGTGCAAATGTAAGTAAAGATGCTTCACAAATTATAGATATACCTATCCAGTCATGAGAACACACACACAAAGTGTGTCAGCTGCATTCTTCATATACAGTTATAGCTTCGTCCATTCAAATCCAACAAAACCGCAAGACATTCGTCCAGCTAAACACAATAATTATGCCGCCGTTTTTAAACTATCACACAAGCAACTCTAAATATATGACTGCAACTTTTGATATTTTATCATATTTTTCTAAGGATTCTAGTATGTTAGGACCGTATAGCTTACCAGAATCGCTCTCAATTTCATGTTCTAGTGTATCCTTCTTCTTGCTTTTGAAGGCGATCTTGTATACAAAGTGTATTATTACACAGATGAAAAATGTAATTCCTCCTATCAGGAACACGTTAGTGTTCTGACCGGCATGAATATCGCCCATTTTCACTCAAAATTCTTTACGAAAACGTTAAATAGTCACAGAACCGAAAATCACGACAGCTACGATCACGCGGTCACAAAGTCACAATAACTAACCACAGATATTTTTAATATATTGAAGCAATAAGTCCATTCAATGAATGAAGTTCTCAGGAGTCGTTCAACAAGTCACTCTATGTGAACCAATGCAAGGCTGCTGTTGCCGCATGGAGCGCTGCAACACATTTTAGCCTATTACCACGTGGTGACGTCCAAATAGTGATGTGCCTGTACGCTCGGTGTCCCAGTTTATACAAAATATTTGGACGATTTTTATTTAATATTTTGTTAAATTATATTACAAAAACTATACTCGATAGATGTTTTCTTCTTTTGAATTATGATAGTCTTTTTACGACAAAATGTTGCCATGTTTCTCTGTCTGTCTGTCTATCCGCGGTTTACCTCAGAGCACTCGAAAGCTGTAATTTTGCACGCGTAATTGGGTATACCTATTAATAACGCCGAAAAAGTGGTAAAATAAAATGTAAAACATACAATGTTTAGGTACCTACCTCCCCTTTTTTTTGCTCGTTTATCTTGAGGCGTGCGGTGTCGTTAAAAAGTTCCTTCAAAAATATTGCGGGCGAGTCAAAACCATTTTTTTTTTGGCGAAATATTAGGCTTTGTGTATACATGTGTAAAAATTCACGTCAGTATATTTACATATACAATTTTAATTTGGGGGAGGCTAATTAAAAAAAAAAGTAATGAAGATAAAACTATCACTTACATTTGCAGTTGGAATGTAGAACATATTTACAACTAAAATGTTAAGTTTGTTCTGAGAATAAATTCTTCCCAACTACGAAACCCTCTATTATGCGTGGTCCGACAAGCACTTGGCCGGTTTCTTTAATACATTTCACCAGAAGTTCATACTAATTTCATTTATTTTACAAGACCATTTCACAAATGTTGACCCAGCAGCGCCAACCTGTCAACGTTATTCAAGCGCCAAAAGATCCTTGTAGCGGTGTAAAAATCACTGTGATACAAAAACAGAGTTGTATTACGGTCATTTAGTTGGTGCTATAAGTCTGTTGGTGCTAAATGGGGACAAAAACGACCACTGCTCACATCAAATGTCGCCGCTGCCAACATCTAACTGACAGCTAGCTGTCACTATCCATACATTTTTTTAAACAAGTGACTTCTTTTACGCATATTTTGTTAACTCAAATTAACATGTTGCATATTTTTAATAAATGTTAGCTGTAAGTTTTGGCTTCCATAGCTTGATCATATTTTATGTGTATTTGTATCGAACCTTTAATTTTCATTGCGTGCAACACTAGTTCACGACTTGTGTAAATCTATGGTTTTTCTCTCTCTTCTTGCTCGCTGGTCACGAATTACGAGGCAGAGCGGTCATATTCAACGCGTCTCTGGTAAAATTTTATAAAAACAATTATCAGTTCAAGTTAAAAAAGCTCATCTCATAAGTAGATACTTATGGTGGCGTTAGTTCCGATTATGGCCACGTGCCAAAAGATCCTTGTACAGCTGTAACTGTCAAAGGATGGTCTACGGTCTATTGGGGTTACATTGGTCAATATTATCATGATCCTAATATCGCAATATCGCAAGTATTACCACGATACCGCGATACAGACTATTACACCATCAATATTACCACGATATCGTGATAATATTGACAATGTAATATGCCCCAGTGCTTTATGCTTTCTGTGTTCCTCCAAAGTTCAACGTCCATCGGTGTTGCTCGCAAAGTGTGATCAGTAAAATCAACTAGAGAAATCACTCGGCGATTTCAAACTCTGTGTGTATGTGAAATTTTGAAGAAACTAAAGTCGCTGCGTGTGTAACCAGCATAATCCAGAATTGTTACTGGTTGGAGTAGAAAAGATATCATTCTGAAAGCGTTTGTTTAAAAAAACAAAATTTACGTCAATCAAAACTGCAATGGAAACACCGAAATAACCTGCAATTTAAATATAATAAATTCACAAAACAAAATATTATGAGAAGAGGGGGAGGCCGAAGCAGAAGTAGCAGGTTACTTATTATTATTGGTATTTTAACATTCAGTTTTTCCTAAGTGGTTGCTTGACCTCACATATGCGTAGGTATAACCATCGATTTTTACTCTGTTATAAACCCTGAAGCAATTGATTTTCATTATATTATTGTCAACCTCTGTATACGAAAAATTAGTGCGATTGTATACAGAAAAAGGTATACGAATGCTCATCATAGAACAGATCGCTCACTAATGATGCAAATAAGAAAATTGGCATTTATTTCATCGAACTCCCAATAGCAAAGTGTTAATTATTGTTTGTTTTAATGTTTGAATTATTTTCTGGTTTAGTTGCGTTTTCCTAACAAGATTTTTTTTGTCCTTCGCATTTTAGTTCGTCATCGAACGCAAAGTTTGATCGCGTATGACATAATAAAATTATTTATAAAAAGAACGCTTCCATATTTTTGTTGTCGTTATGTTGGTCATTTACTGAAATTTGCTGTCTCTGTCTTTCGTGGTTATGTAACAGTATGCCAAACTGAGATAGCAATAGTTATTCTAAATATAAATTATTCTAGAAAAAAATTCGTTCTTCAGTTGCCACCTTCGGTGCTAGATATTTGACAGCGAAGTGTCAGTGTTATTGGAAGTGTTGTTCTTGATTGAACAGGATTTCTGTGTAACCCCGAGTTATTAAAGTTTGTAAAAATGCCTCGACGTGGAAGATCCGCGAGCCCTCCGCCAGCCCCGCAGCGACGGTGAGTTAGTTATTGGTTTTGCATCGGGGTTCATTTATTACATATTATTTCATCATGCGGAGATAGCTAACCTAGCGAGATGTTTTTAGGGCTGCTCCGCCACCGAGCAGAGTTCCGGCTCATGCTCCTCCATCGACCCCTGCGCCTGCTATGGCCCAATCCCAGCAGCCATCGATGTTTCAGCAGATGGCAGCCACGGCCGGCGGTGTCGCCGTCGGATCGGCAGTGGTGCGTAATTTGTTGTTACGTAATGTAAACGCGTCGAATATTTTTTGACCATAACCTTAAAAAAATATTGATTTATAGTAGTAATTACAGTTATTTAATATTGAAATTTATCCCTCTTTTATTACAGTGCATTAACATTGGCTAGGAGCCAAGCAATGTGAAGATGGTCACATGTTATTGTGACGTTATCATGATTCAGTCCTTTTTGTTTACATGAATTGACATTATGCACAATAAATAATATGATTGCATGTTTTAAAATTGTCATAATGATGAGTTGTTTTCTTTCTAGAGAACCAGCTTAGTTTATTTGAGAGAGAAGTTCTTTCTGTTGTGCCTAAAGTTCAAATTACAATGGATATCAAATGTTTTTCTGCAGGGTCACGTAGCTGGTAGTGCTCTAACTGGCTTGTTTAGTGGTAGCAGCAGCGAACCTGCACAGCAACAGGCGCCCGCACAGCCAGCAGCTCAGGCTCTTAGCCAGCAGCAGAACCAGACTCCTCAAGGCCCTTGTGCTTGGGAGATCAAACAGTTCATTGAATGTGCTCAGCAACAGCACGACTTGAGCCTCTGTGAGGGCTTTAATGAGGCTTTGCGTCAATGCAAGATTAACAACCATATGTAAATTAGTCTAGTTGAATTTTCAAGGTGCCATTAGATTAAAAAAAAAACAAAATGAATAATTTTCTTCCAATGTCTGTACTTATCTTGTACAAGAGATGTTTACAAAAAGTCTTTTCCATACAAGGCTTTGTCAAATTCAAGACATTTCATTTAGATAAAAATAAGGGGCACCTTCCTAGTAGCTATTATTTCTGATTTAGCTTGATAAATTCTTAAATTTCCTAGGTTATGTGTAGTACAGTAAATTGTTAGTGACTATTGTTGTTTTATATTTAAATATTTTATGACAATTTATTGTGATGTAGAATTATATAATCTGAATTTATTGATCCATTATTTTTACGTAAAGTTTAAAACAATAAAATATACAACCAAAACACAATGTATTTGTTTTATTTTGTCCCTAATACATAATCAGCATAAGCTTAATACCAGCAAATTCAGGGGAAGATGTTACACCACCAAACATTATATAACATCGTTTATTTTTTAAATCAGATACCTGCTAGAGTCCCAGCAGGAATGCCTTTGGTATATTTGTAAAATTCAAAGTTGGCTTTGTGGTTACTTACCACTAGGTTAGCATGCTATTTGACTTCAATCTTCCTACATATGGATACAACAAGAAATTGTTTTTGGTACCTATAATAGAGAAGTACCTAGTCACTGAAGTTTTACCTATTCAAAATTTGCCTGAAAACATTCATAATTATGCATTACATACTACTTCTGTATTAATCTTGAATGTTTTTGTGTTGGTAGCTTTATGGAGTTCTTATAATTATTGTTCACATGGTTTTGGAATGGTTGCCAAATGCCAAGAAAGTTCAGCTTCCTAACTAGAAAAGATTTGGGTACAACAAAAGTTGAGTCGCGAATCTATAAACAACCTGACACTGACCTGCAATTCCTGCAAATTGCAAAAACCGTAAGAAAATTTGAATTTCGCGGGTTACTCTACCTACTGTCCTACTGGACATGAACCTCTTCCAAGTCGCACTACGATTCCTCTTCCAACGTACTTCTGCATCCAGCAAACCCCAGCCGCTTTTTTAATAGTTGTCGCTCCATCTAGCTGCGCCCGCCTCCCTCGTTCCGTTTACCGGATTACGGTGACCACGACCAAGAAGCATAGAGATAAAAGTGGAGGCAAAACTCTAAATACCTAAGTGAAGACGACTGTGGGCTGACGCTCTCTTTCTAAATATATATATAAGAACGAGACAGTGATACGTGTTTTCTCTCTCCTATGTATGTATTCAGAAAGAGAGCGCTAGCCCTCAGGCAGGTTGTCTTCACTTTTTTATTTGGAGTGTGGTGTCCACTTTTATCTTTATGCTTCTTGACCACGACTAACGGACCTACTACTCTGACAGCCATCGGTCCTTCAAAGTAGCTGCCACCTCAACGAAATGTGCAAGCCACCTATGTTTGTGTACCTTCTTACTCATTATTTTCGGGATAATTACAGTCCGAGCAGAGCTCGCTTCGTTATGACCAGCAAGCAACCTTAATTTGTGGACCCTGTGCATTCTTAAATTCTGTTCAAAATAATGAAAACAATTTTACTACATGCTCCCTTAATTTTGCTGATGTGCTGTGTGTACAGACGCCAGCACAGCAAGCTACCATAATCTGTCAAATTTCTTTGATAGATTATCATATAAAAAACATGCGTAAGGTTTACGTTCAATTGGGAAAATTCTACAGAATGAGGTAGCTTGATGTAGAGTCTGTAAATGTATAAGATGTCTATGGCTACGAGTAAATACATAATACATTTCTCTGTATCATTATCTCATTAAATTGCATTGCAGGCTCTACTCAAACGTAAATAAGCACAATTTCTTCACATTGTAATCTGCAACATTGAATCGGAAAGTAAATCCTAGTTACATTTTACAACAGAAAAATGTGTAGCAGATGTCGTGGAGCTAGGCAGCAGCAGGGGTAGGATTAGGTTTTTATTTTTGTACAACTTATTTAGTTAAGATGTGGAACTTACTGGCCTAACGCTCAACATTTGGATGCAGTGGATCCCGTTATTCGCGAAGATATCAGCATGCACCCGCTCGAAGTCCTCCCCCCACGGTTACTCCGACGCCACAACGGCAGCAATCCCTGTTCGGTCAAGCTGCTTCGATCGCTGGAGGAGTCACCTTGGGCACAGCTGTGGTACGATCTACGAAACTTCAGTTTATCTTGTCGCTTGAGTCGTGTTGTTGCTGAGTTACGCAGTGGATTTGTATCATAAGGTGTGCTGGTACAGAAAATAAATATGGTGCTGCCACTGGAGCATGTGTGTAGGTCTAGGCAAGCACCGCTTTATGTACCTATGTGTGTAGGGCCACTGTAGCTGTACCTACCTATAAGTAGTAGTTCTAGGCAATACTTAACGTTTTATCTTGGTAATGTTTGTATCTTGTATCACTCACTCCCTGGGCATTGTGTACCTATACTTTATGTACCTAGGTGCTTAGTACCTACTATTCCAGTTTGTATTAAGTAATAAAATAAAGTTAACTACTAAATCGTTGTTTCTCTGGAGCAGAGATTTAATATTAATAATGTCTTTGCTCTGAAGCATTCGTGTTCAAGTAGTAGTTCATTATTAATTTATTAAAAGCACAAACTTTTTTTTTACAATTTAGTGCTTTATGGCAGTTAGGTTTCTATATTGTTTTGTGTGCTTATTTTGTACAAGAACCTCAATTTGTGTCATTTATCCGACATTGAATATACAAAATAAGTGCCGGAATCAATACCCACGTCAAAACGCTATTGACTTAATATTTTTTAAAGAATAATACAGTAAAGAACTTCTCTTAACTGCGTAAAGATCTATTTTACTTGATTGGACAGGGTTCATGTTGTATCTATTGATACTGTTTATTACTAGAAAGTGCATGTAATAGCGTTCCTTTGACACTCGTGGCGGAATATTCAGGGTGTTTGTATAAGGAAATGGTAAATATTGATCGTCATGATTATACGTGACGCATTTCAGCATTATCTGGCTCTTAGTCAAAAATGCAATTGATAGATGAAGACTACCTAATTTATTTAAGTACCTAGATATTTCGTGAATCATATCATCATCACTAAAACTTGCTCACCAAGCTAGCACTGTCGTCGCATATTATTTAAGTATGTAGAAGTATCTTGTAGCAAGAGCTCTGAGCAAGAATAGTGTATTTTATTTACGTTTCAAGGGTCACGTGGCCGGAGAAGCCATTACCGGTATGTTCGGCGGCGGCGGTCGTCATCGAGAAGAAGTAGTACATGCCCTTCCACGCGATTACGATCAATCATCAGGACCCAGCGGCCCCTGCGCATACGAAATCCAACAGTTCCTAAATTGCGCGACCAACAACCCGGACATCTCACAGTGCCAAGCGTTTAATGAAGCCCTCAAACAATGCAAGCAACAAAACCGTACGTCAATTAACTGCTTACTCTGCCACTGAGATTATACCTATCCCCCGAAACTTTGAGAAGGTCAAAATGGACAAATACGAAATCCATGAACCGTTACAAGAAAATGCCTACATAGGTACATAATCAGTCTCTAATATTTCCATTGCTGGGACACAGGCCTCCTCTCTGTAAGAGGGAGTCGGTCGTAACCTAACACGCGGGTCCAGTGCGGGTTTATGGATAATAGACGTCACTTGTCTTTTTCGTTCTAGGAGATGCCGGTTTCCTCACGATGTTTTCCTTCACCGTTTTGAGAGCATCAGTGGCGATTAAATAATTCACACAAAGTAAACCGCCTGCCTGCCTGGGTACGAACCTACGAGTTACAGATCAACTCGTAAGTCGCGGCCGCTATCACTGGGCCACCACTGCCACTACACCCTGCCTAATAGAGGTGCCTGTAAAATGTCATACAGAATGCTGAGTGTATTTATTTGTTTCAGGTATACCGTAGCCACTCATCAGATGCAAGCAAAATCGCCACAAGCAATCCACACACCTTCCCCTTAACAATGGACATTTAACACACCTGCTTCAATTACAATAAACCTCTACAAATATGTTTTTGTTTTATTTATATTCGTCGTTAAATTACAAATTAAGTTAATTATCATCATGACCTACCTCGTTGGTCTAGTGGTAGCAATCGCTACTGCTGAGCAGTCCTGGGTTTGATTCCTAGGTCGGGAAAAGTGTTACTTATTGGGTTTAGCTATCTGGAATTTCTCAGTAGCAGCCCGGAGTCTGGATTAGTGCCCAATTTGGTGGCAATAGGCTTACACTGGCGTAATGAGGCGTCGTGTTATATATTGTGTGTTATCATCATTAGACGTCACATGCAGGAGCGTACCAATAGACAATGCCGCTTATGGCACGCATCACATTTGCGCCCCTTCGTAAATATCTTCTCGGTCTACACTACACTGAGGAAAGCTAGATCGCATAACCTTTCTTAAGCAATTATACCCTTCAATAACGAAGGTATTAATTTCAACTTGCTAAAAAATCGCTCACAGCTTACAATGCTGTAATTTTAAGCAGAATTTGAATAGAAATGGGTAGATTTGGAAATACGCTTTCATCCCCATACTACATATTCACATTTCTTAGATATAACAGTATGAAATAGTTTATTGAAGTATTTTTTTATTTTTAAATTTAATAATTGGCTACTTTTCGCGCCCCCCTTCGATAGGCGCCCAGGGCTCGTGCCCTACTGCCTGCCCGACCCTGCTTACGCTTCTGGTGACATGTATCTAGTAAACGATCCGCATCCCCCTGAACGCTATGGTATCGCCTCGTTACTCGTGGTCCCGGTGGGTTGACCCAATACCGCGTCAGCATATCGTCTATAACATTCATTGTATTATTTTAATTTGTCGCCGTTGTATAATTCCCATTCCGACCATATAATATATACGTGCCAGTAGGAAGCGCATGCCATTGATCACTTATCAGAAATGTGGTGTTGCACAATATCTTGCAACCTACTTGCACGTGTATTCCTGGCTATTTGTGCAAGCTATTGGTGTATGTTCCGAGTGGTGCCTGACGTAAAGAATAGCACCATCCCATCCCTTCCCGTGGGTGTCGTAGGAGGCGTCTAAGGGACTTACTAGAGAATGGGCAGCAGCGTTCTCTATGCATTTTACCATCATACTGCGATCGCCAACCCGCCTGCCAAGCGTAGCGATTATGGCAAGCCCCCCCAAATTGGGGGAGGCCTATGTCCAGCAGTGGACGTCTTCCGACTAATATGATGATGATGATTGGTGTACCTACCTCTTGTTTTATAATTGGTAGATGGCGATGCTTTTGCAGCGAGATATAGGCAATAACGTGTTTTTCACCGTTTCAATGGCGCGGCCATGGGGTTTTAGTCTTAAGGCTCCTACACACTATGTCGGCGGGTTTTTGCCTTGCGGGTATGCTGCAGGTGTTATTAGGCCGCCGGCACTTGCCGCAGAAACCGAGTATGCCGCCGGCCTTGTTGGCAGCATGCCCGCCGGCATAGTGTGTAGGAGCCATTACAGCTCCTGAAATATAAAACCTAGGATTTTTACAAGCTTTCATTTAACTTGCAATATTTGTATGTAACTAAGTTTATTCGGGTGGTTTCTTGCAACTCAATTTTGAAGCAGATATCTTTAACAGATTGCGCTGAAATTTTGTATACACGTTTAGTTTGGATGACAATGCATGGTTAGCTGTGTGACGTCTTTCTTAATCCAACATGGCGGAACACCATTTAATAAATCAACACAACCGCATCCAGTTTAGGCTCGTTTGATTTGTATGCTGGAGCTGGAAGGTGGCCATAGATACATAACACTTTAGGTGCTCAAAACAACACATATGTGTGGGTTCTACGAATTATGACGAGCTACATAACGGAAAAACGCTGCTACGAACTACGCCATCGTAAATCCCGCATCATAAATACTAAAAAGTTAAAATTACATTAAAAGAAAAAAAAAAACTTTTTAGAAACAAGCTTTTATCATTACTTGTTAATAAAACGAACTAAAAAGTTAAAAATAATTTAATGTCAATTATTTAAATAAAAGCGTGTTACTTAATGACGATTGGAAATAGGTGTAACATGCTAATAAATGTTCTTTAATTCGCCTGTCATCAAAATGTAACGCTTCTATTTATAAATAATGGAGATTCAATTATTTTTAACTTTTTAGTTCGTTTTATTAACAAGTACTAGTAAAAGCTCATTTAAAAAAAGATTTTTTTCTTTTAATTTTGTTGAATTTTTCCTAATTTTGACAAATTCTAATCTGGGTTTTAGAAAACCCTTCAGGCGTCTGCGATGCTTTTCGAGTTATCGGCTATTACCATTTTTGACCGTTTCAATGGCGCGGCCATGGGGTTATAGTCTTACAGATTCCTATTATCTATCTATTATTTACCTTTTCAGGTCTCTGCAAAGCTTAGTTTAAGATCGCCGCGGCCGCGCGGTTCGCCGCGTTTCAATGACGCAAACACGTTAAAACCAACTTTGTAACCATAACTTTGACAAATGTATGGTTTTGGGAATCAACGTTTACAATTTTTTACAAAATCTTGGTGGTTTTTTTTAATATCGCCGCGGCTGCGCCATTAAAACGCACACGATGTTTCGTTACTCAATCACGGAACAAAGGCTGAACGGATTTGGATGAAATTTGGCACACAGATAGTTTATAACCTGGATTAACACATATGATACTTTGTTATCCCGGTAGTACATTCCGGGTAAAGCCGGAAGAGCCAGTAATAAAAAAAAACCGTTTGTAAAGTTGGCCTCAAAAATATTACAACTTTCTACAAACTTTGTTTCATAACATTGTACCAATGTGTAGCCACAGGGGCTTGTGATTCTTGTGATTCATAAATAAACATTATTAAATTGAAAACAGTCAAATGACGATCCATACATCTTAGTATCATAATGAAATAAGTAAAGACTATATGAGACGCTACAATTTTCTGAACGATGATTCTTCTTTTCGTCATTTGACACTCAGATTACTCTAGGCTTTTGAACGTGGAAATAATATAATAAAACAATTAATACAGTGTGTATATGTATAAACTTAAATTTTATTTACACAAAAGTACACTTGTGACGTTTTGCAGCATAAATAATCATTTTTTTTTTAGATTTGGTTAAATAAAACTGTTTCGGAGTGTTCATTCGAGATTTCGTTTTACATTGCTGTATTTACATTAATTAAATTAATAAGGAGGTATTTCATATCTCATGTAATAAAATTTTTTTTTGTGCTCTATACATGGGACATGAAATACATGCCATATATATGATATTTCTGTACGTACAGAATTTATGTACATAAAATAATAAGTAGGTATCTGATATTTTACAATTTGGCACATTTAAATTTCTTGTGGTTCATGTAATATTCGTAATGCCTGACTTAACATGAAATTCTTTGGGCGTGCAAAACAAATATTGTTTTATGAGATTACTGACCGAAAACAAATATAGTAACGATTAACTTTAATAATCTGTAAGACAATATCAACTATTGAGAAAACAACATTTGTTGTAAAGTGATAATTTAATTATAAACTTTGACAAAACATGAGCAAACTTCATACGGAATAGCAACCGTGTTCAACAACCGATTGTAGACGAGGATAACATCAAGAATATACAGTATATCATAAATTCAACAAAATGTTCGAATTAAGTATGTAAAAGCTTTTCGTTCGATTTGAAAATGTGCATTCTCGCTGCAATGCAGTAGCATTATCTATAAAAGTGCACAGAAATTTGAGAAACTTTCAAATGTCGTTTAACTTACTTACTAATAATTCCATTAACAGTACATTTTAACGCTTAGCTAAATCAGTCTAATTCTTAAAGCGACATTAATAATATGTCTAACAGTAAAGCTTAAACAAATGCTATACAAATCATACACTGGAAATTTTCAAGTACATATTAAGGCCACCATTATTCATGTAATGTTAATTGTTATGCAAATCAATTTACATCCAAAAGTAAAAGTATAATTAGTAAAATGTTAAAAATGACACAAACTAATTTAATGTTATTGGAATTTCTTCATGTTGATACAAACAAATTTTACAAATGTAATTATTCTAAAACAAAGGCGGTTCGTGTTATTCATATATAATATTTTACACTGAAAATAGAATGATAAATTGATATTTTTACAATAAAAACCAGAGTAAATAATTTTTTGATGTTTTTCGACGTTTGGCAAGGTGTAATAAAAATGTTGGTGGCAGATTAATCGACTTTTTTAGCTACATTTGACAAATATAATAGTGATTGACATTAATTAGTTTTGTTATGCTTTAGCTGCTGTGAAATTAAGTTTTTGCTATAAAATCGAGACATTGCAAGTCTTGGTCCAATTTATAATTATGTATAACTTTTAAGGCTTATTTAAACCATCACAACTATGGATTCTCTTTGTACATGAACGCATAACTATTCAGCTGATTGACTTAAAGTTGGTTTTCAAAAGGGCGCACTCATCAGTGTCGCTAAAAACGTACAGTTAAATATTAGACACCCTAGATATTCTTTATGAATTTATTAACATTTCAATAGTTGATTATAAAAATAATGCACCACTTTTGAAGTACTAAATTACTAAACCAATGTAAACATCGAGCCAGCGGACAGCAGCTCTAACTTCAAAAAATAATTTAAAGCTTCGCATAATTTACAAATGTAAATATTTGTGTCACACATCAATTATTTCAGTGCAATGCTAACGGACGTGTAGGTGTAGTAGCATCGTATTCGTAATTCGTGTAAAACCTTAACATAACGAGTCGTAAGTATCAGCACTATATTTACAGGCCATCGACAAATTAAATATGACACATAAATCGCCGAGTACAATGATAGCATCCGTCGAGCGGATGATCCCAGGGGAGCGGCGATAGTCCCCGAGCGCAGGCCGCGCGGTCACAAACGCATCTCCCACAGCATGAGGTGCGCGTCCTTGGGGTTGGGCTCGGCCGCCGGCGCGGGCCGCTCGGCCGCGTCCGCCACCTGGCGCCAGTCCACGTAGCCGCGCCCGCCCACCACCGTCAGCACCGAGCGCCGCGCCGCGCCCGACCCCACCACGTAGTCCGCGCCACGCAGGCTGCGCGCCGCCGAGCGCGCCGGGCCCGCGTCCGCGCGCGCGCCCGAGCGCTCCGACGCACAGGACTTGGTGGAGCCCGAGTCCGGCGTGGAGGCGGCCACGGGCGCCAGCGCGGCGGCGCCCGACGCGCCCGAGCTGGTGCGCGACACGCCGCGCAGCGCCATGGACTCCTCGCTGCCCGACGACGTGCACAGGCTGGAGGCGCGCGAGTCCACCGACCAGCTGGACAGGTCCAGACTGCGCGGCCGGCCGGCGCGCATGCGCAGGCGCCGGTCGAGCGTGCTGACCCGGAAGGGGATGGCGGCCAACTCGGGGTCACTCCGGCGCAGCGCCTCGCCGCCCGAGCCGCCCACGTCGGCCTCGCCGACACAGTCCTTCACGAACATCAGGTCTCCGTACAGCCCGTAAACGTCACACGCGTTCAAGTTGGCGCATTTGGGTAGAGTCTTACTGAGTCGCACGTCACCCGGCTTCTTCCGCCGCACGACCGCGGACTGCACGCGCTGCGGACGATACGGGCTGGCCTCTTCTGATATCCGCCTCTCCAGTTTCGGTTTGTCGTTGTCTTCCTTACCGTCCTCCTCCTTAAACTCTTGCAGAGTGTTCACGGTCTCAGCGAGGTGGCGGGCGTTGGATAGATTCCGCCGCACGGTGTTGACGTCGACGTCTCTCGTTTCCGGCATCAGGTTGAGGAGGAAGGATACGGGCCCGGCGTGCGCGTGATAGGAGGCGGCGATGTGCCCGCCCACTAGCGGCAGGCCCTCCAGCTTGGGCAGCGGCACGGTGACGCTGACGCCGGCCGTGGTGCCAACCCACAGCAGGCCCTGGCACGCCAGCAGGGCCGACACGTACGCAGGCTTACTTCCCTCTCGTGCTCCGATAGTTTTCGCAACGTCAGCTGCGATGTCAATGTTTTGGAGGTGTTCGAAGGTTTCAGCGTGATAGAGGCTCACGTACGTCGAATCGGAGAAGGCTGTCCACAGGCCGACCCCGGAATGAGCGAGATATTTGACGGATCGGTCGCCGTCTCCCTTGAGTTCTAGGATGCGCATGATCTCCGCGGTGAGCGCGTTGATGGCGAACACCCTGCGCGCGCACGTGGCGTACACGATGCCGTCGACGGGCAGCACGCAGTGCACGGGCCGGTCGCCCAGTTCCACGGCCAGCGGCTCTTGCAGCGCCCACGAGTCGTCGTGGTTACGGCGGTACACCGACACGCGCCCGTTGGCCAGCCCCACGAACATGGCATCGCAGTGGTAACGGATCTGCGTGATGGACGCGATCGTTGGCACTTCGGTTAACTTTTCCTGCTTCTCTGGTTCGATCGCAGAGAATATGATTATTTTCTTGTCTTCTGTACCGAGCCATACTGTGTCGCCGCAGAGTGTCGTAGCTTGTTGCACTCCGCGTGCGTGTTCCATTGAGGTTACCTGAAATTAGTAACACGTATTCTAAGAAGCCACACATATTGTCACGCAGTTTTCAGTTCCCTATCATAAAGCGAATAAGAAAGACGTTATTGGACGTTTTTTTTAATATTTAAATTAGCTGATGTCAAAAAATAAATAAATAAACTGTAAAACTTATTAATGAAAAAAGAAATATACATATACCGATTTTTTATATTTTTTCATTATTAAGTTTTAATTATCATATATCATAGACCCTAGGGTTAACATGTTCAGAAGGCAGCGTTACCTTGGTGTCGGGCAGGTCCAGTGTGACGAGCGTCTTGAGCTTGGCCGCCCGATGCGTGAGCACGGCCACGTGGCTGTCGCTGGCGCCGCCCGCACTGACCCACAGCAGCGAGCGTGCCCGCCGCAGCGAGGCGCCGCGCCCGCCACCCGACGACGTGTAGAAACAGCCGCAACGGACCTGCAATTTATTATAAGAACGGTTAATCTCGAGCTAAGCCGAAACTGCCTACAGAGCCACATGACTTTTGAGCCTGGGATTAATCAAAACTTTTTATACGGCCACATTCTTAAAATGTCAGATGAATTTCACCCGAATTATAAAGTGTTTGTTTGATTTTATTAGTATTGGGTAGGACACGACATGAAAGAGTTTGTATGAGTAGCCTCTTTTTTGCACTGAGCCAGTACTATGTCCTACTTCAAATGAGATGAGGCCAATGAGGTTTGGATCTTGGGCGACGCGCACTGAAGCTCTGCGATACGTTTGAAGTTACCAGTACAAATGTGACATTTGATGTTATTGCAGTACAATGACAGTCTGAACTCTGATTGAAGACATATTAATAAAATACTGTTTATAATTAGGTAAATAATTACGAAACAAATATAATTTAAAGAATGTAATAAAAAAGCGAATTAATAAAATTAGAAATTACAATGTAAAAGTAAGTAATACTTGCGAGACTTTGTTGCCACTGAGCCGGTTCCTTCTTTCCGTAAGGACCTGGCCCGCTTTGATAAAAGTACGCTCGGAAAGCACAGAAGTGGCAACAATATAAAACCGTTTAAAAAATAAAGCATTCAATGAAAAGCTTTTGCACTGGTCACTGATGTTAGGATATTCAAAATACTTCAAATCAAAACTGTCGCTTCAATACGCGCCTCACGGTATTTAGTCATCTGCCAGGGGTGCGGGTTGTTCGAAAGAGACACCGCGGCCCCTGGCGCACAGGCAACTGAGGGAACACGGGTGGGTTTTAGTCAGTAAAAGTCTGACACGCACTCCTGCTCCACCCAGAACGGGAGAAGTTATTTGATGATTTCCCACCCAAAAAAGAAAAACGGTATTTAGTCATGTCAATCTCAACATATTTCCCTTTCGGTCGAGACTTGAAACGCAGTCACGTACAGTGTTGCCAACCCGTACGATAATTATGGGGGCGTACGATAATTTTGAGCTTTAAAAAAAATAGTTCCATGAACAAAACGTATTTGTCAGACAAAATACAACGCAAAATGTCAACGTTTGAACGTCACCCGTCAAGTATGTCAACATCAACATGGAAATGTCTCTTTCTCTATTTCCATCAAATTTCTTTCAAATGAAACTAATAACACTTGTTTCCATCCGACCGCGACTCTGCATCCTTCCTATCCATCCATCCTACTAATATTATACCTAAATGTGAGTATGGATGTTTCTTACTCAATCACGCAAAAACGGCTAAACGGATTTGAATGAAATTTGGTGTACAGATAGTTTATAACCTGAATTAACACAGATACTTATTAACCCAGAAGTACGTTCCTGTGGGATCATTTTCGACCTCCACGCGGGCGAAGATAGTAACTTTATATTATCTTCTAGCTTGCTTTATATTTCGTGGGCACGGGTGAACACAGACTTCTGATACACTCCATGGTCGTGTGTAAAGTTTGGTGGTTTGTGCTGCTTGCGCTACTATTGGTGAAACTTGGCATATTCCCCGCCTTTGACTAGTCATTGTTTTCAAAACGGTTTGTTTTTGCAATATTACTAATCGACCACATTCCCATTAATTGCTCATACCTTTTGCTTTCTAATTCTACTTAAGTTCCGACCATGCGAAAAATAATTACAAATGAATCCTTTTTTAAGTATAAAGTGGTATATGTGTTAGTCTGACATCTAAGATCTATCTAATGTACCAAATTTAATCAAACTCCGTTACGGAGTGAGTCAAGCTAAACATAATACGAGTGTATCCGCAGGCGAAAGCGCAGGCTTCCAATGTCAGTAGGAAGTAGTGTACCCGTATTGTCTAATCGCGTAGTATAATATCTATCGCATAAAATAGAAAGAAACACCACAGGGTGTATCTTTCCATCAATAAAATAATTTTCAAAATCGGATCAGTGGTATAACATAACAATTCTTAATTATACTTTCTGTAAATCGTAAG
Source organism: Polymixis lichenea (assembly GCA_949091785.1). Lineage (NCBI taxonomy): Eukaryota > Metazoa > Arthropoda > Insecta > Lepidoptera > Noctuidae > Polymixis > Polymixis lichenea. The sequence continues at coordinate 11,526,487 of OX420945.1, read as the reverse complement.
TATGTATTAGAATAAATATATAGGTATCAACACTTGATTTGAAACATAATAATATTTATCGACTCTAGCTGTTGACTACATTTTGTTTGAAAATAAAACGGAATGTCGATAAATAAGTCAACGACAGTGGTACATCTTTATAGGAGGAGAAATAGTAATGACCTCGTTACGCAAATATAAATCTTATCTGTAGCGAAATACAACTTTTAATTGAATGCGTTTATTATAGTGACATCTAGCGGCGAGTAGCGTAACTTGCTCATTAAACTATTCCGTGTGCGCTTTAAACGGGAAAAGTAATAAATATGTAAAAAGAGTAGACAAAAACAACTCTATAGTCATTTTTTTGTGGTTTATTATCAATTATGCGCCGAATGACATATTTCCTACTTTCATTCAATATTAAACTACCAATCGGACCAAAGTTTTCTTAGTGTTACGAAATACAATTATCTTGTAGTGAGTTTGGGTATGCTGGTTCCGATGCTAATGAAGCGTTATACGACTTCTACTAGTTTTTTTATTTCTGTGGTCGTAAATGTGTCCAAGCCAAGGTAATTCAGGTAAAAGCAGGAATAGATCGTAATACTTGTAACAGTTCTGGGTCGTAAATTATAATAAAGTTCAGTCACAACGCTTGCCGATGTAAACTAAATTGAGAATTTGAGTAAGGAATTACTGTACCCCCCTCCTCCTTCTCGGTCCTGCCACCCCGCATACTGGTCGTAGCGCGCTACATATTTAAATAAAACGAATCTGAAATATTTGGTTTTCAGTGGGTGGAATAAAACGGGTGATAACTGGGTTTTAACCTACTAGTGAGTTTTAAACCGGGTGATTACCATCTCTGGCGGTACATCACTAATCAATCTACACACCTCAGTAAGTTGCCGCGACGAATATACCGGCGTAGCAGCAACAAAGAGTGGCATCTTATGCGCGGGCGCCAGCTGCGACGGGAACCTCCACGCGGGCGAGTTGGCCGACGCTTGCGCCAGCTGAGCCAGTCGTAGCTCTGTGGCCCACGCTAGTCGCGCGCCCGGCTCGCTAGCACGGAAGGTAAGGGGTTCTTCACGACCTCGGATCGTGAGTTGGAGGCAGCAGGAGTCTACCCACGCCATCTCGTCGTCTTTTTTCTGTGAAAATGAAAGTTGTTGTTAAAGTTGAGTCCATTAAATTGTTTTATTTTTTAAACATGTAATTATTAATATCATATAATCAATTCATGAATTAATTCATCAGAATAAATATGGCGATTAAGCATATTTTCAATTAGTTTTAGCCCGTTGCTACCGCGCAAGGCGCATTTTCTAACCCATGTCATGGTCTACAAGGTGTAACAGAATAATCGCAAGTCCTGAAATTAGTTTGTTCATAATTGACTACACACTGACTATCATTTATTATGCGTTTCTACGATGCGATTTTTCTGTTTCTGCGTTTCTATGATTTATTTTGCCATACCTACCGCCGATTCAGCCAAAGAAAATTAAATGTTATTTCGAGGTAATAAGACTCCATTTTAAAAGCAAGCATGTAATGCAAAGGACTGCCATGCCGGAGACGGTGTCGTATCGGGATCGTTCGGGTATGTTCGTGAATGATCGTCACCTGTATACTGCGCTGGATGTTCTGCAACAGCGCGCGGAAGGTGTCGGAGGCGAGCTCGGGGTAGGACATGCGTAGCGAGGCCGCGAGGTCTGCCATGCGGGAGACGGTCTCGTAGTCGTGCATCAGCGCGGACATCTCGCTGCAGAGAGAGTCGCCCGTTGATGTCGTCATGCCACTACTCGAATTTGATCGCAGGCTACCGCTGCGATTCATACCTGGTGAAAATTAGAAATGGAAAATAATCATCGATGACAAATGTATGGTAAAATTTTTATTCACTTACATTCTATTCTTAAAATGATCTCTTATGATATTTTCATGTTACGTTTCACCAATCTGTACCCAGCATTCATTGATATACAAAAAAACCAAAGATACACACAATCAGCGTCTCAAAATCGTCCGCATAAATGGGCGCAATGTGCGCTGGTGTCAATAGTATCGTCAGTCATCTTTCAGTCAGTTTTTTTGGACAATGCTTTGTAAAAACCACTTTAAGCCATGCGTGTAAGGTTGTAATTCCAAAAAAATGTGTTTTACCATAACTAACGTATGATTGGGGACAGTTTGAGTGTTACTTTTGACTGAGCATCGTTGGTTTTTTGTACATCAATGCCAGCATTAATTACAACGTCAGCATCAAATAAACAAAAGCTGCTTAGAGTAATCAGTCTCACCTTGAGCAAGCACCCTACTAAGCGTAGGTGAGGTGCCAGTGTCCAGCACCTCCACATCCTGCACGGGATGCGCCCACTTCAGGCCCAGGCGCTCGGCGTCGTCGCTGCCTGCACCCACCGACACACACACCACGAGGTCGTTCAGCAGCAACAGACGACGCGGCTTGCACTTTGTTAGACCGCCTGATTGGTTGAATTCCTATGAATAAAAGGATGAGATAAAGTTAAATATTGTAAGTGGTTTGTTGAATAATCGAGCTGTATGGCTCCCGTTTACCACTATATGATTTGTTCTAAGTCTCTTAAAGTATTCAGCTTTCACATGTTTCACGAGAATTTATCAGTTACTTACTTAATTTTGTAACTTCATATTAAAATGTTAGTAAGACTAGATTAACATTTTATGAAAAAAATAAATGTTTTTTAATATTATTAGTTGAATACAATAACTGATAATATTATTTTGAATAGTGTTGAGCTGAACATTGTGCATATGTTAAGTCAACTTTTAGCTAATGTCATAGTGCTTTCTAGCTTGATATTTCTGACTGACCGACTCCTTTGTCATTCAAAAGTAAATGTATGAGGTTTAAGAGGGAAGCGCCAGGGTAGCCTGCAAAATTCAAATTTCATTAAAATTTTCCAATTTGCAGGTCAAGGTCAGGTTGTATGTTGATTTAAATATTATTCGCGATCGTAACAAATATGGCTTTAGATATTTGTTACGGTCATAAATGACAGTTTTTTGTAATTTATTTTTTATTTTTTTATATATATATTTAATCTTGCAATCGGCTTCCCAAGCCTTTAGCAGATGCGTTCTGTGCTTGTTGGCGTTACGAGTATGGTCCTCCAGTGAGGGCCGTCTCTCTTTGTGTTGCTTGACTAGGTCAAGCTATGTCCCATGTGTGCTGCCTTTTCAATCGACGGTGTTCCAGTGGGTTGGTCAGTACAGAAGCCAGGCTGTTGACGTGGTTTTCAATGCGCATTTTGTATAGTTTTGTTCTGTGTTCGATCTCTTCCTTTACAGTAGTGATTTTGAGGCAGTCATGTATTTCAGACATTTTGGTAAACCACGGAGCATTTGATATGGTTTTCAGAACTTTGTTTTGGTATCTTTGCAGGATCTCTACATTGGAGTTTTTGGCTGTTCCCCAAAGTTCAATTCCATAGGTCCATATCGGCTTCAGGATAGCTTTGTAGATAAGTATTTTGTTATCGAGAGATACTTGTGAATGTCTTCCTAGTAGCCATTTCAGTGATTGCAGATGGTGGTTCAGCTCATCTCGTTTTTTCTCCATGTGTTGTCTCCAGGTTTGTTTTCTGTCCAGATGCATACCAAGGTATTTGGATGTCTGGTGTTGGGGGAGTACATCGTTTCCGAGTTTGACTGGTGCACAATTCCCTTTTCGAAGGGTGAACGTTACATGTACTGATTTGCTGACACTCGCTTTGATACGCCATTTCTCCATCCATGTGTTAATTTTATCCAGGTGTACCTGCAGCATTTGCGATGCTACAATTGGATCTTGGTTGTTACTAAGGGCTGCGGTATCGTCAGCGAAAGTTGCGGAGAGAATATTGTCGGTGTTGGGTAGATCAGCTGTGTATATCAAATACAATACCGGACCCAATACCGAGCCCTGTGGCACTCCTGCTTTTATGTCATAGCAGTTGGAGCACGACTCGTTAATCTTAACTCTGAATATTCGGTTGTTTAAGTACGATTCCAAAAGCAGGTAAAGATTGTGTGGAAGATTACTTTTAAGCTTGAACAGGAGACCTGGGTGCCAGACTTTGTCAAAGGCTTGTTGCACATCCAAGAAGACCGCTGAGCAATATTCCTTTTTCTCCAGTGCATTTCTTATTTTGGTGACTACTCTATGGACTTGTTCTGTTGTCGAGTGTTTGCTTCCAAATCCAAACTGGTGTTCTGGGATTATTTTGTTTACCTCCAGTACAAGATTTAATCTACGTGATAAGACTTTTTCAAATAGTTTTGAAATTACTGGTTAAAGAAGGCTTATGGGTCTATACGATGATACGAGGTGTGGTGGTTTGCCTGGTTTTAGAATCATAATAATTTCAGAGACTTTCCATAATTTGGGGTAGTATGACAGCCTTAGGATACCATTGAACAGCTGTGTAAGGAATACTATCGCCTTTCTGGGTAGCTGTTGTATTACTTCGGCTGTAATTAAACAAAATCCTGGAGCCTGTTTTCGATCTAGTTTCCTTATCTCATGGTATAATTCCTTTGGTGAGCAACTCTTTAGTGGTGGGCTTAGTTGAAGATCCGATTTCAGGAAGTTGTTAATTTCGCTTTCAGCCTGAATGACACTGTCATTTGGTGTGAAGACTGCTAAGAAAATTTCCGAAGGCTTGACATCGTTCCTCATCCGTTCTGGCCCAGGTACTGTTATCTAACTGTAACGGATACTGTGCTGGCATAGGTGCTGCTTTGCTTGTTTTTACTGCGTTCCAAAGGGAGTAATCATTCTTTGCTGAGGTTGATAAATTTTCTAATTTATTTTTCAGGGTTTCGTCTTCGATATTCTTTAAGAAATGCTTTAATTCAGCGGCCATTTTATTCAGTGCCTTTTTGTCCATTGGATGTTGACTGTTGTGCCATACCCTTCTGAGTCTTCTCTTTTATAATACCCTTTCCTTGATTTCTCTTGGAATGTCTCTTGTTTTCTCTTGTTTTTGTAAATATGATTAACATAGCTTGTAAGAAAATTGTTACTAACATTATGAGTCCTGGATACTTGAAAATAAATGTTTTTTTAATTATTAGTATTATTATAAATACATATGTGTATTCGTGGGCTATCTTTGAGCATCCACTTTAATTAAGATAAATGGTTTGAGTTTGTCGTTAACGGGGAATCGAGTCGCGGGTTCGAACTCACTGGTGGCTCTGGCTAAAAAGCACGCTGTCTCACCATCGGCAGGCATCGTGTCCAACAGTGATAGTATCAGTGATTAGCAGTTAGACACTAGTCTACACGCACAACGTTATTGAGTGAGATGGAGGGTCATTTATTGTCAAAAACAAGCAAAAAATTAAGAAAACTTCTTCGGAAGATCTGGTTTTATGAAAAAACCACTGCATAAATCAATAACCAATAAAGTTTATTGAACTTTTCGATATTTGAGCTTCGTCGGTACCGACTAAATTTTGGAGATTTTACTCTTCTTTTATTACTTAAAGACGCCCAAAGTTAAGTTAAATTAGCAAGATAAGATAATCTTTGTTGGCTCCTAACTTTTAAGGGGTTTTTATTTTAGTATTCTGTTTCCGTACAGACAATACTAATAATAAGACAAAACCATACCATGTTTAATTTTTGATGTACAATGGTGCCGATTCTCTTGTCACAAAATTCTCTAAACTAAACTAAAAATCACTAAAATTTAGTTTATTCCTGTCAAACGACAATTTCCCATTCTGAAATTGACTTAAGTGACACAACTTATCTATATTTTAGTTTGACAGCACTAAGATTGTACTGAGTTTTTAATTTAGTGAAAATGGTAATTTTGCTATTCTGTTGTTGTCAAATTCATTATTCTATTCAATATAAAATTTTGATTGTCGAATTAAATCTGACTATTTTTAATCGCGATTAAAAAGGTGTGGAATAAAATTAGTTGTCAAGAACTAAAATTCACACTGACACCTCGACTTCGGGCGCAAATACAGTACTGTATCTTTTTGTCTTTTCTTTTGCATATATCTCGAAATTGGTGTGTCCTATCGTAAAAATAATGAAAATTTCGACCCCCTTTATAAGACCTCATACACCTCTAAAACTCAACATGTAGGTAATAATTTTTCATATTTTCGATACAAAAAGTAAAAAAATCCATTTAAAACACGTTGAGGCTGCCCCCCTGCGCGATTCCGGCTCTAAAACAAATCACAGGGTAAGGCAAACGTGGAGTCGCGTTTGTCAAATTCGATTTTAGTTATGTCAAAATTATTTTTAAATTTAGAGATCTTTTTTTGCAGAATAGCTTTAAGATTCTCATAGCCAAAAGTAAGGAATTTTAGTGATAGTTTAGTTAGTTTAGTTCGGTGTACAACAGAATCGGCACCATTGTCGAACTAGTGATTCTCATGGAAATCATATCACTTGGTTTAAATAGGTTGCTTTTACTTATGTAGATTCTTTTACATATTGTGAATGAAAGAACGTTGTAGGCCTACAGTGTCTATTCTTTATTTTCATTCCTCTAAGTACCTGTTACTTATTGACAGGCCTGCACTGTCCTCCCATACCTAATATCACTGTAATTTGAAAACATTATAAAAGCCAATTATTTTTAAAAGAGTAACCGTGGAGTTTCTTGCCGGCTCTTCTCCATAGGAAGCGACCAATTGGAACCGTGCACCTAACTTCTGACGTTTCATAAGTGCCCTTGCAGGTTTATGAGAAATAAAAGATTTCGATTTATTTTTGATTGAACAGTGGAGTAATACACTCCCAAAGTCTGTATGGAAAAAAATGTGGACTAGATTCACCTTAAATATTAGTAAGAGAGTAAAAAGGGTAGGTACTGACCAATTGCAGCAAGTCATCCTGCCGCAACAGATGCCGCTTGTCAGCACGCGACGCGAGCAGGCGCGCGGCCCCGAAGCGCGCCGCGCCGCCCGCCCCGCCCGCGCCCGCCACGCCGCCGCGCGTCAACCGTCTGAGAGCTGCGCGGAATGCCTGCAATGGACGGGATGACGAGATACGTTACACACATTGATATACAAAAAAAACCTAAGATGCACATTCTCGAACAAAAGTAACACTCAAAACTGTCCCCCAAGTTATAGTTTTGATACAACTCAATTTTTTGCAAATGCAACCAATTTTTTTTACATAGCAATGTCCAAAAAGACTGACTGAAAGAAGACTGACTGACGGGTACTATTTGACTCCTGCGCACATTGCGCCCGATTTATGCGGACTTTTTTGAGACGTTTCTTGGGTTTTTTGTACATCAATGGTTACACACGGATTTTATGGAGGAGCACATCCGATCTGTTGTAGCGTTCTGGGATGTCACAACTGTAGCCTTAGGAGATGCACTATGATGACATGTGTTATGGTGTTGAAATATACACTTTATATATCTCTAGATATCTAAAATATCATTCGCATTTTTAACTGTGTTTGGGAAGTCAAAGACAGATACCCAATACAAAAACTAAAAGTTGTTTTAATATTTCTAACCATAAATATAGTTATACACCGTGACAATTTAGTCGTCTTACAACGGCAGCTCACTTCATGTATCCAATGACTAGTAATCATTTATTAAAAAAATACATTTTTGAACACTTGCATAATAACAAAATTAAAATATCATTCACTAAGACGCATGACGTAGTTTGAAACACCCTGTTATGGAGATGGAATGTAATGGTAGGTAGGTAGATATCTTCTACCGTTTGATACGTAAACATTATTAACAGGGAGGGTGTTTCATAATTCTAAAGCATTATTTATTTTTCTTTGTATCTTTTATATTAATTAATGGTAACAATGTTTTAATCGCGCCTAGAGGTATTTTATGACGGATACATTGAGTGGGCCACGTTTGTAAGAAGACTAAAATGTCACGGTGTTTATTAAAATTCGATAAGGAAACAATGAATTTAACAGAAAATAAATTATATTGTACCTGTGTCCGTTCAGCGTCTCGTTTCCTCTCGTTCAAAGCATCGGCTAGAGCTTCTAGCCTCGTCAAGGCACGTTGTAGGGATACTCGGTCCGAATGGCCCGGAGGAGTGTGTTTTAATAAATCCTGCAATAGATAATGCACCTTTAGTTTTGTTCAGTTTATCGATGAAAGAGCAGTACAGTACAAGAATGTGGTAATTTGCTTTTACTACGTGTGATGACGGAAAAATAATGTACTGTGGCTTGCCTATCTACATATACACTAATAATCGTCATCAACATCATCATCTCAGCCCGAAATCACCCACTGCTAGGTTTACCCCCCTTTTTGCGACATACACAAATTATATTATATGTAATAATATTTTAAAGAGGAAAGTTCGTAAGTTTGTTTGTAGTAAATAATCTCTGGAACTACCAGTCGGATTCAAACATTCTTTTTTCATTTGATAGCCCAAATGTTGAGGAACGTTATAAGCTATTTAACATCACGCTTCGACCCTTAGGAACCGAGGAAAAAAAATAAAAATTAACGCTAATTGTAACCGAAGTAATAGCGCGAGCGAGCGATCGGATACGACGCCGACGGGTTGGGGGCCAAAATTTCACGTGATCAAAGTCGTGGGTAGAAGCTAGTATTAATATAAATGAGCGTAGGAGCAGTAGGATAAAGGCTCATAGGCGACGAAACGCTAGTGGCTAAGCATCTCAGCTTGGCTCATTGGCGTAATGTCGCTTGCCTATCGGTCTTCTACAGACTGTACTTCGGAGAGTGTGCGTTGGAGCTCCACGACATGATCCCACTATCGCCCTTTTACTACCGGACTACCAGACGCACTGCAGGGTACCATCCGCACTTGGTTGATATCCCGACTAGTCGTACTCAGCGCTACTCCTCCACATTTATTATGCGCACAGCCAAAGTGTGGAACTTTCTGCCTGCGTCTGTGTTCCCTTCCACATGTAACCCGTCCACCTTCAAAACAAGAGTGAACAGGTATTTTCTGGGCACGCTCGATCCATAATAGACCTCTTCAATCGCTTCCATCAGGCGTGATCGAGGTCAAGAGGAAGACCATTTGGTAATTTAAAAAAAAGGATAGTGAAGTTCCAACTTCTTTTTCGACAGTGTGTCAAATATGAAACTATGACTGACTAGCCAATAATACGCCATCTGTGATGTTTTAATGATGTTCTTACATACTAAAAATGCTTTTGTTCATAATTCTAAGCTAAGGAAGTTGGACATCATGTCAATTTTATCAATAGCTGTCCATCTACTTTGTATGCTTGAATATTCTTCCTCAAAAACTATTAGTAGCAATGACAACTGTGGAAAGACCGCACTATAGTTTTCGGGTATCAACTTGAACAGCACTCGGAAAACTTGTTTCAATGTTATGTGTTTACTATACGCGGTGATATAAACACAGAAATACACGTGTCTATAGAGAATGAGTAAGTGTCACCTGTCAATTTAAACTGTGTGTATGTTTGCAAAATAAATAATGTTAATGTGTCCGTTCCAAAGGTTGCCTTGTTCAATCATTATCGGATTACGTTGACTGTTTAATATTAAATTATGCTTAAATTGCAAATTAATACTTGGTTGTAGTAGTTGTAGGCGCTATTTGCTAAGCATAGCAACAATGTTCGTAATTACATTATTCTTGCTACAAGAAAACTATTTCGGTGGATGGATGAATTAATTTGGATTCATTCAGTTGATAAGATTCATTCTAATATAGAACGAGAAATGCTCATATTAATAATTGATTTTGTAATTTTTTTTTCTCAGTTTTTAGTTATTATAATTATTTTTGACGTTAATGAGACCTATTATGTTAAAACCTTTATTTTGATACCCCACTCAATAGGTTTTGAGAAATTTTTTTTTTTTTTTGAGGACACAATATGGCGCCGAAAATCAGCCAAAAACACTACAAAGTGAAAAATAACTTTAATTTCGGAAGGCGGTGAAAAAAAATTAAAACATCCAAAGACACCGACCTCCGAAATTAAAGTAATTTTTCACTTTGTAGTGTTTTTCGGAAATCGGCTTTTTTTTTTTGGAAAACGTTTTTATTTAAATCGTTATTGCTTTAAGTATAAATTACCTGTAAAAACATAATAAACTGCGGAAACCGCTGCACAGGCTTCACCATCAGCCCAAAGAATGACAGTCGATCGTGCGCACTGATCTGCTTCACTTTGAAGAAGTCTGCCAGCGCTGACTTCCGTTTGGACTCCATCTTGGCCAACTCCATGGCAACGGAGAAGTTGTTGATGAAGTCAGAGTACACGTCCAGCACCACGGCCTTTGAGAACGCGCTCAAGAAGACCTCGCCTGTAAGGGATAGAAAACGAAAGGTAAGAAAATAAGATGAATTTAGGAATTACAACATTATTAAATGAGGTAATCCGAAAATGAAAAGTGTGCTTTGTTTTGTACTTTTTTGTTGCAGAAAGGTTTTATTTAAACTCCTAAAAAAAACATCCTTTAGTTTGTCATATATTTAGAATTCTGTCCTCAAGCCTTTTATTTTGATATCGAACGGCCATCATTTCTTCTTTTAAGCGTGTCGATAGCACTGCCAGGGGTGCGGGTTGTTCGAAAGAGATACCGCGGCCCCTGGCACACAGGCAACTGAGGGAACTCGGGTGGGTTTTAGTTAGTAAAAGTCTGACACGCCCTCGCGCTCAACCCAGAGCGGGAGAAGTTATTTGATGATTTCCCACCCAAAAAAAAAGCGTGTCGATAGCAATCTATATACACTCAGTCCAGAATTAACTAAAAATTCGGTTACGAGCTTGGCTCAGTAGCGTCCATCAACTCTTGTAGCATGCAGACAACAGGACACGCTGGATACGATATTAAGTGCCCCATTGTTTGTGGGTCTGCACCACATTTACACTCCACGGCTATAACTGATATGATGACATACCTTAGTTTCAGATAGGGACCTACATCTGACTAACCAAACATTCTAGAGGGCTTCATTTGTCAATCGACTAAGTATTAAAACGGTATGTCCATTATTAAATTGTATTAGGCTGATTAGGCCAGTCAACCATGGTCATAAGGCCATGAACTTTAAAGCAAGTTTAATCATAATTTATATTAGATTTAATTTATATTTTTTTCACTCTTCAAGTAATTTTAAAGTGACTACCAATTTATTACATCCGTTCATTTTTTGCTTCGTTAAACTTAAACATATATCGATACCTTAATCTGCAAACCAGCCAACTCCATTTTGCTATAGTTTACAGGAGACACTTAAAACTTTCTAGTTTTTATTTTGAATAAAATAAAAAGAAACTAAAAGTCCCGTTGGTGCATTATGTCACAAAGTTTAATATTTTACTAGGTTTATTACTTAATAACTCTTCATTCGCAAATTAAAGCGTTATTTTGGAGTTGGCCCTTTTGCTAAACACTGAAAACATAGCAATCTGTAGTTATCTGATTTTACTGCAATAGGTAAGTAATAAAAAAGGTTGTTTTCTTTAAAATAATATTTATTAAAATAGTATTAATGCCATAGTTTAATACAATGTAGATCAAGGTATGTTTATTCTTCATAAGATAAATTGTCATAAAAATTTCGGTAGTCTTCAGGCATCGTATTTTTTAACTGTTGCAAATCTAAATACTTTTTTTTTGTTATTTTTCTGCGTTCAGTATGTAGCTGTGGTATGTTTTCAAAAGGAGTTTTATTTAATGCCTTATTTCGTCGTTGATTAAGTAATGCGAATTCATCACGAAATTGAAGCTTATAGAACACTTGACCATCCGGATCATACTTCAGAGATCTTATATCGGTCACCTGGAAAACGAAGAGAAGTACGAGTAATTAGATTAAAGGCAAATAGGTTCATTTACAAAACGATAAGTAGGTAAAAAGCACATAAAGTTCTACCCCACACCCATCTACCCACTTCTACAATGGTATGGTAGGTATAATTTGAGCTCGAACTTGGTTTGGTACAGTTTGTCGTTTTTGTTAAATAAATGCTTACTTTTGCATCTCCTTTTAGTTTTCCCGGTCTTATTGATCTGAAGAAATTGAGATTTTTAAAACTTTTAAAGTATGTGTGGGTTAAGTATTTCACATGGTAAGGTTTTGTCTTCTTCGCTTTTTGGCAGACAGTTATATACTCAGCTGGTACATTGATGGTTTGATTTTTTAATTTTTTTTCAACCATTGCGTGCATACTATCGACCTCCATCTGCGTATGGCCGACTTCTAAATATTTTTGAATGATTGTCACATTATACAACATTGCTACATTAGAAAGGGCATTCGCTAAGACAGTGTTCCTATTTTGGTAACAGCAACCATCGGAGAATAAAATAATTTCACGATTGTTATTGCCCATTTTGGGAATAACAGTTTCTATAAAGAATGTGGCTATTATGGTGGCGAATTCGTCTGAATTAAGACCACCCTCGGTCTCGTTCCAAAGAAAGCAATACCCTTCACTACTTTTCATATCATAAATACAAAAGTTGTGTACGCACAACTTAGTTTTATAATAATGTGACGACACATTAGAACGAGGTGACATCAAGACCGCTTGCAGATCTACAGTAAACACAAACCGCCTTATTACAAAACGCGATCTAAATTTAGTACTGTGATTGTTACTAGGTTTAAACCATGACTAAATAAAACGTTATTATAAAATGAAGTTTATCTCTAGTTCTTGAACTATCTGTGGTACTAAAGTTAGTCCGCCGAGACCCCTAGTTTATCTTTGGATTTAACTTAAGTATTAATTAATTTGAGGTTAGCGTTGATTATTTTTGTGTCTTTTAATTTACAAATCGATAGAAATGGATATTAATTATGATTGACTTAGATTTGGATATGCTGGAGACGTCTCGGCGATCTTACAGACATCGTTATCGTGTTAATCCTTTCGAATTGAGTGACGAAGATTTTATAAGTACAGGTTCACAAAACGTTTTGGTGAAAAAATAGTGGATGTTTTATGTGAAGACTTATCCCACGACCCTCGAGGATGCCCATTGAGTCCTGAAGTGCAAGTAGTTAGCGCATTACGCAACTGGGCTCGACATGAAGTACCTAAGTAAAGTCGATGCTACTAAAACATTAGACAAAATCCTATTATTATTGTTTTATTCGTAGATTCAAGACGATACAGCTGATTTACATGGTGTGATTCAACCAGTTGTCAGCAAAACTGCATTTATTTATCAAAACGGACGCTAAGTAAACATTCGTATCAAATTACGCACGCTGCCGCCGAATTAAATACATTCCACTTCACTCTAGAGGTGTTACAAATATGACAACTTGATTATAATAAAAAGTGCGTCAAAAGTACAAGTGGGGCTTGTTCATTATATTGCAACCTAAACATAGAACAATTTATGACGTATTTTTGTATTGTTAAATAATTATTTAATCGTTTCAAGTGTTATTCTAATTACAATATTTAGAGAAACGGAACGTTGTTTCAAATAAAGCCCGAATGAACGAATGAAAGAATGCCATTTTTGTTTATTATCTGTAGATATAATTTGAACCATGGACCTTCTTTGGTACTAACTGATCCTCAGATAGTCTTCGTTTTGTAATAAAGACGCATGTTGATCCTGGTACTGACTTTAGTACCGTAACAATCCAAGACTTATAAGTCTTGGTTTAAACCAGTACTAAAGTATTTTTTTGTAATAAGACTGAAAGTCTTTATGCTCTTTATCAGAATCTTTTTCTGCTCTAGCTTCTTCTTTCTTAGCAATATGAATATCGTATTCCTCTTTTCTTATAGTTTTTAGCTTGTATCCGTTGCAGATCTCACACAAGTCTTTTTTGGGTTTAAACAAAGGTATTTTTTGGACTGCCAGGGCGTTGGAAAATGTAGCTATCGATAGTGAGTTAGTATTGTTGTCCAAGCAGTATTGTTTATAGAGATTGTAGAGTTGCCGTTTGCTCTCAATGTCTGGTTGTAAATAAATCTGACTGGTCCTTTTCCTGCAATAATGCGAAGGCATCTTCGGTAACTCGTCCAGGAAATTTTGCATTGTTTGAAGTTCATTCTGAAAAGGCGCCTTTTTAGGCTGTGTTGTTTTTGTTTCATCAGTTGTGGTTTTAGCTTGCGTCTTCCAACCCCAGATACATGATTTACCGATTGATAAAGTATTCAAAAATAATGTTTTACAAACTCTAATCGGCTCATCTCCTTTTTTCAAGTAGTATACAAAACTGCACGATCTTTTCGATTCATCGGGGTTTTTTCTGTCCCTTTGTCTGTTAGTGGGAATAGTTTTTACTAAATTTTCTACATAAACCCGTTTTTCATTCCAAGACATGGTCCAAAATTTATCAAAAATCTTTTGTCTGTCTTCTTCCAATAAGAGGTGGCACTGAATCATTCCTTTCGTTTTTTTACATGAGCATCGAGGTTTCATGATCCTATTAGGTCTCATAATATCTTTTTTCCATTCACCTTCAATTTTTTTCTTACCTAAGTATTTTTTTCCAGTTTCTCTCTTCTTTTTATTAATTTCTTCCGCCCAATCTTCTTTCTTTACTTGGCATCGTTTTTTCCTTTTTATTATTGGTTCATCTGCTTCAGATTCAGTGTCACTGTAATCAACGAGTTTGTGTGTATCTGTGATAGGTGCATTTGGGGTTTGAAGTATTGAAATACCTTCCTGTATATGATTTGAATTTGAAAATGTTGAAAGAACTACATCGTGTGAAAAGGCATTGAAAGAGTCAACTGCACTAACAGGATCAATAACCAATTCGTCGTTATTTGAGTACCTAGACTGGTCAAGCTGTGACAATAAACTTGGAGATTTCTCTTGAAATCTTGGTTCAAACACTTCTTCAATAATAACTTCGTCAACAATGCTATAAGGGTATGTATTGTTGAGTGCAAGCATCTGGTCATGAGGTAAGTTTAAAGTCTCAGCGGGTACTTCAAGCGCGTAGCATAATTCAGAGCTGTTGTTGTTAGAAGAAGTATTGTTGAGTGCAAGCTCAGGTAAGTTTAAAGTATCAGCGGGTACTTCAAGCGCGTAACATAATTCAGAGCTGTTGTTGTTAGTAGAAGAAGCAGTTGAAGGCAAAGTATATTCATCATAGGCTGTAGGAAACTGGTTATTCACAAATAAAGCAGAGTCTGGGTTATTTTGTTCATCTGTGCTTTCTTTTTGCATACTATTAAATATTTTTTTCAAGCGTGATTTTTGGGCAGCCATCTAGCGTAATAAGTACAATACATGAAACAAAAACAAAAAGGTTTTAACACACACACAAGCAGAGAAAACAAAAAAATATGTATGCATTTTTTGACAATTAAGGTTTTTACTTTTCTGCTGCTAGCAAAGCGGACACATTAACCTTTTTACTTAGTCATACAATATGATGACGATATACCATGCAGTTTGTATTGAAATTAGAACTTTTAATTGCAAGGTACATTATTGCAAAATAAAATGAATAAGATAAGCTAACTCCCACCACGTAAACAAAAACCACAAGGAAAATCGGCCAACTCCAAGCAAAAAATAAAAACACAAATTACCCAAAATTTACAATGCATTTAGATAAATAAAAGTGATTAACACTTACCTTGAATCCTAATAATATTATTCTGCACTCGTTTTCAATCTTATACACTGTTTTTGTTCAATTTACGAAAATACAACGCAACTACAACGTACTCGTGCTGTACCACTATACAAAATGGCCGACTGAGCGGAGTTAGCTGTCAAAATTGGCGCGTTCCGAAACGCTTGGAGTTGTCTGATTTTCGAACACCAATTTACGACAAAAATAGACTTTAAATGGAGTTACTGCTTTTTCCAGTTTACGCGGAATTATTGTAGGAAAAAAACGACATCATAATATTTTTTTTGACAAAAATGGAGTTGGCTGGTTTGCGGATTAAGGTATCGATATTAAATAACACATTATTGATCGCTTTACAAGCTTTATTTCTTTCGTAACTACTATTGAACACGACATACGCATTATCACATACGGGCTAATACGGACGTTTAATCTTCACACACTGCGACTTGAAAAAATCAATACAACTACCGCCCGCATCCGTATGTTAACGCAGAAAAAGCGAATCTGCGCAGTTGTTGCAATCTAGAAGTAAGCATCTAGCTTCCTTTGTTGTCATGTTCGTCTGCGCAAGATATGGCAGTTTCCTGTGGTAACTGATCAATCAGATAAATTCTGAAGGCAGTTGATGAAATTAGAAGTTGGGAATACCATTCACCTACCCGATGGATACAGTGATTTAGACGTGAAAAAATAACATACTAACAATGACTAATCCGAGCTATGAAGGTTCACAAGGAAGCACGAAGTCCAGGACTAGAGGCTCATAAGGTGGTAGCCTAGTGGTCTCGTCCCCGACTTAGTCGTTGATGTTGGTCGTGAGTTCGGACCCAGAACCTTACATTCTGTATTTAATTTCATCACCAATGCTTGGTGGATTACGGCCCACTCCCTCACAGAGAGGACGCCTGTGTCCCAGCAGTGGGAACATTATAGGCTGATCAGGCAAGGCTAGGCCTTTCAGCCAAGCATTAGCAGTGACACTTACCAATTTTTTCATCGCGGTCCCACGTTCTCGCGCAATCGGCCAGTGCTGTTCGGAAGTGCAGGTGACATTGTAGGATGTCAGGCAGTCGGTGGAATAGAGTCTGGATCTTGCTCCCGTTCAGTATCGCTGGGCTACTCTCTTCAAGAGGTTTCTTGTAGTCCTGTAAATTAGGCATGGGTTAATTCTATCAGTTCGAAAACAGTGCCTATTTTACCTGTGACCTGCTGCTACAATGGAAGTTTCTGGAAGTTATGGACGGACTGAAACCGCCCTTGATAAATGATAAATGATTTTATTTCTGTAAGTAGTAGTATTTTTTTTTTTAACTAGATGAGGTCGGCGTTTCCTATCTGACTACTATGAGAACAAAGGCCGCAACAAACTCAGAGGTCACAGTCTCTTTTAAAGTCCAAACATAATCTTGGTCAGATCATGTGAAGACCATGTGGATTGGTGTCTGAAATGGTCTTTTGAGAAAAGAACCACACAGATTGAGTGGACCTGTCCATTCAGTGCACGCATTTATCAGTAATCATGCAGCTCAACTCAGAACTTGAGAAGTTCAACGATTTGATGAACAATACCAAAGACAGGACATTTGGGTAGGCCGCATAAAGTACTCAAACTGCCAAATTAATATTAAAACATGGCCCACATAGTCCTCACATTCACAATAATTAAAACAATAATAATATTATACTTCTCAAAGTAAATATTCATGTCAATGTGTATATAATAATTATCAAATGTCAAAGAGTATAAGTTTGCAAAAAAAAAAAAACAACATTTATTATGCAAAAATTGGAGCAGGTCCATCCCAAGCTTTTTGGTCCTCAATATAATCTTTAACGGTATAAAAGGCTTTCAGGCACAACTTACGTTTAATGAATGATTTAAATTTATTGATACTTAGATCTTGAACATGGCTTGGAAGTTTATTATAAAAGCGTATACATTGACATCTGAATGACCCACCTATTTTCTTGAGCCTTGTTGATGGTACAACAAATTTGTGTTTGTTCCTAGTATTTATACTATGGATATCACTGTATTTTTTAAACAATTTTTTTTATGGGCATATAAAAGATTTTCAAAAATATACTGTGAAGGCACAGTCATTACATTAATCTCCTTAAATTTCTCTCTGAGAGAATGTCTCGGACTTAATTTATAAATTGATCGAACAGCTCTTTTCTGCAAGATAAAGATAGTCTGAATGTCTGCGGCATTTCCCCACAACAGAATACCATACGACATTACACTATGAAAATAGCTAAAGTACACTAAACGGGCTGTCTCTATGTCAATTAAATTACGAATTTTTCTAACAGCGTATGCTGCGGAGCTTAGCTTTTTCGACAATTTATCTATATGTTGGCCCCACTGAAGCTTGGCTTTAGGGACACTTTAATTAGGAAATTGGAAGCTAGTGATCAAACTAGACTAAATTGAATTCTGAATCGGACAGACGACCTAGTCTTGACGTAGAATTAGATTGTGTTACAACAATTTAAGCAGTAGTGCGGTCGGGACCTTCCAATATCACTAAATCTGATCCAACTGTTCTAACACCGATTACATCTTCCGATACTCACTTTAGGTTAAATAGGTATGCTACGGATACATTAGAATGGTGTATGAGATTCAGTAGCATTTATGAACGGAGATTTTAAACTGATTTGTGGAGACTCTCTTATAAAATGCTTACAAACAACATAATATTGAAAACGGCCCAGCGGCAAAAGGATGTACCCAGTGAATAGCTAATAAATCCCCTTTATTAGGTACACTCCCGGGAAATGGTGGTTCCATTGTATGGTTAAGAATACGAGACTACAAAGACTGGTAGGTATTGAATATTCGAATAAATACTTCACGTGTTTGTCATAGAAGTTAATACATAGACATGAATAAAAAGTTGTTCGTCCCTGACTTGCAGGTAATGCCTGTAATATAACGTAATTATACACATTAATGTACCGGCATTACCGCGTTCATTTACATTTAATGTTAATAGCTAATACCGATCATATCGAGCATCAGTTTTTGTATTGAACAAATGTTGTTATAAAACAAAATAAGCAAAGTCCAACGGAGATTCTGATGTTTATTTTGTTCCACCTTGTACAGGTGTAGAAATAAAAAGTTTAAAGCCGTCATAACTTGCGTCATTGCTGATTATAAGTTGGCTTATTGAATGTAAATTGGACGAACCTATATGGATCTTGTGAAACAAATCGTCCATGGGACAAAACGTATGTGCAAGATAGCTTCCGCGAGCGTCATGTTTCATACTCCAGTTTGCCATAGACAAAGACAAACGGAGAATTCCATTTAGTGCATACTTAGCTCCATCTTAGGTCGTTATATTTCTCAGACACCTACAGATAACTAGTTTAGATAAATATGTATGTACATTGTTTTTGTTCCCACTGAAATGTCCTTCACGTACAAGACTTACGTTTATGTAATTATTTCTGGATTTTTTTTCTTTTGTAAATGGTAATGTTATGCGACTATCAGCTTATAATGCCTTTATGACATAAAGAACCCTTTTAAGACCTGTGTATTTTATTGTGCAATGTATTTCTTTAGATGCGTGCGTCTGTGTATAAGCAAATCGTAACGGTTGCATTGTGCTCAATTTATGGAGCTCAGATAATTGCAAGTGACGACATAACATAGTAAAAAGATTGAAGAAGATGGCAATAATTACGAGATGCACAAGGTCGTAACGCGAAGAATATTCTCTGAAGCATCACTATATTTACACGATTATGTATTTACTTAAGAATTGATCGTGAAATCAATGGACGGACTAGGCCGAAGTGGGTTAAGGATGATAGTTTACAATATTGTTTACCTACCTAGTCACTCGAAACAATACCAAATAATAAGGATAAATTACGAGAAAACAAAACTATATCGGGTGGGTTGGACTCTCGGTAAACTCGTAATAATATTGCGTTAAACCTACTAAATTACTAAGTGACATGAGGAAATTGTATGAAGCGACTGATGATAGGTCGACAACACTCTACGACAACTTATTATTATTTTCATTACTACTAGTCACGTACTGTGACCAATATAGCAATAAATTAAAGCCTACCTCAAGCCACCTACAGTAATAATGGATAGCCCAGTGATGACGGGCTTAGGGCCGCGACCTATGAATAAAAGTTACTCTAAACTTACTGTGTCAGCTTGAAAATACGGGATGAAACGTATTTCCCTCTTTCAGATAAGTACCCACTGACACAGTTTTCATTTTATGAAAATAAGATCACAGAAACACATTCGCGGAAAGTAGGGAATTTCTAACCACAACACGACAATAAGCTCGATGCTAATTGGTTAGTCATAGACAAGTCAACAATACATTCGATACCCACTTATTGGTTAGTCATTAAACGTTTTATTTAAAGAAAATCTAGCGCAGCTTTTTGGACAAACATTTGCAAACTAGGATCTGTTCGACTTTCTAACAACGAGAAGCTGAAACGTTTGCCACCACAGTTTCATTGAAAATCATAGATGAATACATTAGAAATGTTCCATAACACA
This sequence comes from Polymixis lichenea, assembly GCA_949091785.1. Taxonomy (NCBI): domain Eukaryota; kingdom Metazoa; phylum Arthropoda; class Insecta; order Lepidoptera; family Noctuidae; genus Polymixis; species Polymixis lichenea. Next base: position 11,506,353 of record OX420945.1, on the reverse strand, counting down.
AAACCATCTGTGTTTAGAACAAAAGCTCTAATTTACCGCATTAAACACAGTCCGGTGGACGTCGGCGCCATTTTCATTACAGAGGGACGACCTCGTATACTCCGCTTGCAAATAGTGCCTATTCAAATTGCCCCACTTCCTAATATGCTAATCTATGGCATGTGAATTGTGGGCGAAACAATGCTAAAGTGGGCCAGACAGGTTCATTTGACATACGTTAGTTGACATTTTTGACATTACCAATGCGTCGCCGAGACTTCTGTTTTCCTATTTACCATTGTTACCTCAAAAACGTTATAAAAATTCATAACCGTTTGTCTCTGAAGAAAAAAGAAAGTTGCGAAAATAAACTCTAAATACGGCTGTTTAGAGAAAGCTCTCTCTCCTTTGTTTGTTTGTGAAATCTACGCAATTATTGCAATGATAAAAATTAAATGTTAATCAAGCAATTGTAATTTAGTTAAATATCACGAATATTGATGATCCTATCTTGACATCGTGATTTCTCTATAAAATATCAAAGTCATTGAGTTGACGTTAGGCAACTAACAAAGTAACAATCCAAACGGTGCTAATTTTTCAAGTTCAGCACAAGTTGAAAATAAATTCAAGTGTTTTACTAGTGCGTCTATACTTATAAAGTTATATAAGTAAAGTACTCCAGTAACTATTTAGCTTAACCCTTATACCACTTTCAGAACAAGTATTCTCATTAATAAGCATAGCGACATGGGCGCTAACGTTTAACACGCAATTTTGCAAGTCAACTCACTGCTTAATTAAGTGGTCTGTCAAGTCAATCAGGCCTCCCTGCGGTAGAAAACAAAAGTGGCTTGTTCTAGCACTATGCTCGTACAGCTCCACGGGTTACGCAATGGGAACTGACGTTATTATGATCGTATTATAATTGCTGGCTATTATGCCATCAATCTAAACGTGCTTCCTTCCCGATCACGAATTTCACCGGAGTCATGAGAAATGTCAGCGTATGTTATACAAACATTGTGACTTGAGAATATGAGATACTTGCTATGATAGCAAACCGGTTTGTGTACAGTAACTACTATTAGCTAGTCGTATGTTGACAGTGTACTTATTTCGGTTGACCATAATTGGTCAACGTAAATATTTAGTGTGTCGCCGTGTACGGATAATTACAGATTATTTGCCAAAGATAAATATGGTTGATTTCAATTATTTGCATTCTGTGGTGATATATTTGTTGCACGTAATGTTTACTTCTAGTAGTTGTTTATAAGAATATACTAATTAACTTAAGTACCTACTACAAAGTGTCTCACATCAATTACACGAATGAGTGATGTCATTCAATCTCAATCTTCGCTTATTGACATCTGTCATGCATGGGGTCGCTCCATTTGTACTGATGCAGCTAGTTAGAATGCAACGATGGTATAGGTAAGGGTACCGAGTCGGATATGATGTTAGACAGTCTTATAGATCGACCATGTGAACAATATTTACAACGAAACACGAGACTAGTCTAATGAGTGTGTGAAGCGACGTGATTTGTATAGATGAACATTTATCTATACTATTGTCTATTATGTAGATAATATTACATTCTATTAACAGATATCGGCTGTTGAAGAAGAACTCATCGATAGCTTGGTTTTTCGGGTCACCTGAGTTCAGCACCCTAATTGCGTAATACCTACACTTCCTATCACAATCCAAGGGTTTAGAAGGAAATTCGTAATCCATTGCTTCATAGGTTTGAATAATTCGTCTGCTCAACGAGTTAAATAACGCAATGAACGTGGTTGAACTGTCATAATGAAGGACATTGCGATCAATTGTCATTTTATGTCTTTCGTAACTACCCTACAGGCTTAAGGAAGATGCTAAGGTTAAGGCTGGGCTACCCTGGCGTTTCTACCGTAAGTAATTGGAACGCGAGACTTACGTTAATTAGCCTCTGTAGCGTGGCGACATAGGAGTTCTCGCTGTGGATGATGGCAGCCACCACATGGCGGCGCCGCAGCTGCACCGGGGACAGCGAGTCGGGTGGCGCGCCCAGCGAGGGCGGCGGCACGCGCCCTCCACGCACCTCCCCGCCGCATGAGAACAAATCCTCCTCCAACTGAAAACGTCACACAAACACTGTTCATCTTGCACCAACAATACACAACACACATTTTATTCCCACAGAAACAAATTCGCTTCAAGTTTCCGATGACGCTATCCGAGTCGCGTGTCTGTTAAATGAACAGAAATAACTTGTGCGTGATTATTCAACTCGCGCGACTGTAACTCGCGTTTCGAGGACGCTTTTCGGCCGCTCCGTACAAATTCTCACACACCGAATAGTCACATTTCCGTCTAATCACGTCACAAATCGCGTCATCAGAACCAGTGTCTCCTACTTATAAAACGTAAACGTCAAAAGTAACACCGACCACCACGTGACTTACGTTAAAACTTGTCAAAGAATACTGAGCCTTGTCATGGAGCAGTTTCATACACGACGGACAAAACATTGCTACGTTATAGTCTAGAAGCGAACTGGCATTGAATTAACTTTTGACATTTACGAATCACACGTTATTCACGTCGTCTCACTAAAAATAAACTGAAATAAGAAAATTTACTATCGTGTACATGAATCCAATATGGTAGCTGACTGGTATCCACTGTGACATCATTATATCACATGTTAAAATAGATTATTTGTTTAGCGACTTAGACCTCCGAGGCGCGGAGGCGACGCGCACTACGATACACTCGTTACTGCGGTTTGTTGTTGACTGACTACTCAATGACCCGATCATGATTCATCTGAAATATACATAATTGTGAATCATCTATGTTACACTTGATAAATGTTACATATTATAATACCTAGTCATGTTAATGGACAATTGGAGGGCTGTGTATGGCTTGTAATTCCAGAAATGTCACTATCACGTAATTTAGACACGCTGGGCTGAGATGTACGTATTGATATGTCTACTTATGCATTCCTTGTATAAGCCATCATTGAATGAAGACCGGTCATTCATACAAACTGAATACTGAATGGTAAATACATTTATTATGAGAACTGTACAGTACAAGTCCACAGAGGATTACAAACCGTCTCATTTGTCTATTGATAGAAAGCAACGTTTGGCCGATAATGCTTTAGAGGTCCTGGAATCGATCCAGCTAGACCGTTCCAAGTGCCAACGCGTTTTCCCGTAGTGAAATCAGAATAACAAAGTAGGCGAAAATATAGGAAATATCTTGATTCCAATAAATATTAACATCTATTATGTCAGCAAAAAGTTAAAATGCTCTTCAGAAGAAAAAGTCCTTATATTCAGAATTTTAGGCGAAACTTAATAAATTTTAACAAACTGTCCTTTTATTTTCTTCTTAGTATATTTTATAAGACGGAATAAGATAAAAGCATAATTTTGCATGCCCGGGACTTTAAGGCGCAACAGTTATTTACCAATTTCAGGCTCCTAATATCATCCTTTTCATTATTTTAACGTAATAGTCGAGAAGAAGACATCCCTTATCGACGACAGGGTGAATGGTGTAAAAGACTTTGAACCCGGAAAGTTTCAGGTTTAGTAGGAAATTGGTACAAACCTCTGGAAGTTTGGGCATCTTGTCGGTCTCGTGTCCATGCATATCGTACTGGTGCGAGGAGCCCCGTCTCACGCTGAACCACCGGGCCAGTCGCCCCCCTCCCTCGTCGTCGGGAGGGGGTGCCGGCGGCGCAGGAGTCGCACCGCCGCCGCTTCGCCATCGCTCGCATAGTTCACGAGCGCGGCTCAGCGTGTTGCGTAACTGACCAGTGCTCCTGAAACAATATGGATATTTTTTAAATTAAATTAAAAAGAAGAGGAACTGACGCCCTCTCTATTCAGAAGAAAGCAGTAGCGGGGTTATTGCGTAACACACTAACAGTAGGAATGCCTTTCATTTTGACAGTTCTACAACATTCATTGCGTTATTTTTGTTATTGAGCAGATACATTTTTCGAACACATGAAGCAATGGCAATATCAATATTCAAAATTATTCAGATGCTGATGTGTTTTGCAATTAGGGTGCTGTTTGAGAGCAAATTGAAGTTATCACTTTGAAGAAACATCTAAAAGTCTCCACAGAATGCGACTGACTAGTAGAAAATTACGGAGATCGCAAAATGTCTGTGTCGGTGGTTGTAGATATTCGCATTCGGTAAGGCTGGTGAAACGTCACCAAGTCATGAGTTCTGCAAAATGATCGTATTTGAACAGATGGCGTAAGGTGCTGTTGACAACAGACAATGTGATAAATACAAATAGGTAAGTGCAGATAGCAGATCCAGGAAGTCCATCCTATTGGTAGCTCTTTACCAAAATATAACACTTACTTTGCTGAATTACTGACGGAAATTATCGAGAACTAGCTTTATATGGAAAGTTCTAAATACCTTTGTAGCGATAATTTTATTTACGCAGAACCCTATGCAGTGGTTTTTATCTAGTCTATGATGTAATTTGAAGGATACGGACAATTAGCTAACACGGAAGACGCACATTTAATGATAGAAAACAATAATTACTGGTGAAACTTGTAATAGAAACTAGAGCTGATCCGGCTTTCTGTACAAGTCTATTACTTTCTGCAGTAAAATCGTTAAGCTTTAGTTATGTAACATATTTTTATTTACCATTCCAAATTACATGTAGTAATAAATAGGCTATAAAATTAAATGCAATTACTTAGTAGGCGACCGCTTGAGCGGTATTCTTTAATGAATTTCCGCTAATCATTCAACGTTATCCAGTCATCAATCATAATATTTGTACAGGCAATAAGATTCAAATTAAGATGAGACAATCGACAGACGACAATTATATTAACAATAGAGCAATTAGTTAGTTACACTAAATACTAAACAAAGAATAAGCTGAAGGTTAGACCAGCAATGTAGCAACGGTTATAAAATATTTATTGAATGTTTTATGCATGAGTTGAAGTCGCGAATACATTAGAGCTTATTTGGTGATGTGATGAAAAACGAAATATTGTCTTTGCGGTTGCCTCACTCAAAGCAATCTGCGTAATGCAATTTTATGTCGGAGGCGTCGACTTGGCTCGAGGGAACTCTACTGTGTAGTGTTTTTGTTGTTATTAGTTTTCTTTCTCCGTTATTGTAGTAAAGTAGAGCAAAACAGTATTCATTCCAAGGTCGTTTATTGTTTCTCACAGCGTAGTTTATAATGAAAACTGTACCGACTAAGCAATCTGTGTTACGTTTCTAGATAATAATTGGTCTAATGATTGCACAAGCATTTATTGCGTTATGTCTAGATTTTTAACGCATTCTTGGGAAATTGAGCTTTACACACGCAAGTTTTGGGATGGACTTACATTAAATATTTATGAACTATATATGTTATCACAGTTAAAGAAATCGGAAATCTTTCCACAAGATAAACATTAGGTGCATGGTAGGGCTTGCAAATAGTATCATGTCTTACGGTATTTTACTATGGGGACGGGCTGCAGATATCGAGTCTATTTTTATTCTGCAGAAAAGGGCCATCAGAGCAATATATGTCCTCCGTAGGCGAGATTCTCTACGGGAACTTTTCAAAAATATTAATATCATGACGGTACCTTGTCAATATATCTATGAGAACATCATGTACGTCAGGAAAATTTTTAATCTTTTCAGTAAAAGAGGTGAAAGACACACCGTTGGGACTAGAAATAGGAACCAATTAGTTCAACCAGGCTTCAGACTGGCTAAAGTAGACTCACTCAAAATGTTACAATAAAATACCTCCCCACATACTCCAACTGAATGAAATGAAATTTAAATCTTGTATAAAACGCACACTATGCAGCCATGCTTATTATAAGTTGGGAGATTACATCGCTGACAAAAATGCTTGGCTAAACGCTGCTTGTCCTGCTCCACAAAGTAGCTTAAACCAAATTGATTAGCATTTGAAAACGTTGTTGGAGCTGCTGAAGACTGTAAAAGACTAGATATCTTTGCATTGTATAAATTCAAACTTCTAGTATTGTATAATTGCATAGCATATGTGTGAGCACTATGTTCCTACTATAAAGCTACCATTTACAGGGTACGTCTTTCATTGACTTGAATGTGCCCTGGCAGCTGAGAGTATGTCATGCTCACTCAAATGTCTCGCTGGTGGCGGCGTGTGTGTTGGATCATTAAGTTCCCTTCAAAATGGTTGAGCTGAATGGTGCTGATCCACACGTCATGTTCGTGAACGGGCGCCGCCAGTAGGGACTGGTCATCTCCTAGCTCCCACGGCTTATTTTAATTTCTGAATTGTTATTTTATTTATTTTTTAATTACGGACGCTTTAATGTGCACGTCGTTTTACATCGTTCTCACATTGATAATTTCAACATAATGATGTAACCAACTTTTTGTAACAATACCATGATTTTAAAAGAGTGTCCATGGAGTTTCTTGCCCGTTATTCTCCATTGGTACCTACGCTTTGGAATGGGCAAATAGCTTCATCTTTCTAACTCACCGACCTTGACAATTCAAAAGTGCCTGTAATTGGTTTATTTGAAATAAATGCTTTGAGTTTGAGTTTAATATTCGTTTTTTTTTAATTTTCGAATATAGGATTTTTTCGGGTAATATTCTAATTATTCGTAATATACTAATTAAAAAAGTAAGCTGTTTTAATAATCATGTCTTTATTTGGCAATGTCTTATATACAGCAGGAGTCTGAGTAATATCAAGGAATAAATTAATATTTTACTGCGTTATAAAAGTACTAAGTACACGAACTTAAAGGCCTTTAGATGCAAAAGCGATCAATACACAGACAACCAAACACAATACAAGTCTTATTAATCGAGATTAATAAGTATTCTTATAATATTTATAATACAATCAAAGAACTAAATAACAAGTAATACAATAGAGGAAGAATTTGGGCGCGGCTTTTGCGCAGCAGTGGGACAGTATAGGCTTATTAAAAAAAAAACTCTTTAAAATCTTTAATGTAACATAACACTGTTCTTACATATTCTAATGTGATTTTTGGTTACAATATCGAATTAAAAAAGTTAAGGGATATATACCTTATCAAACAGATTACCAGGGAGTGGTAAAAAAAAAAAAAATTGGAAGGAGCTATCTTTATCATTATCATCATTATTTCAGCAGAAAGAAGTACTGCTGGACACAGGCCTCCCCCACTGTTCTTTAAGATAATTTCGTCTGTTTTTGTAAATATATATCCAACACTCAAATTAGCATTTCTATGTGCTACACATAGTTGATGGTACGAAGATACCTGTCGACCACACATACCACACATCACGCTTGCGCCGTCAGTCTCGCAGGGATCGCAGTCCGGTGTTATGGAAATTGGTCGAATATTCGAATATCGCAATTTTTGTATTCGAATATTCGAAAAAATAATATTCGAATTATTCGAATATTCGAATGCAAGCCCTAGTGCATGGTAAGACAATTTATTTGAAAATGAGAAGGATAATCCGGCTCCAAGGACCAATATTTATCAGAACAATATTGTACATATTTCTTGTACCTTAGAACAAAAATCTACAACAATCCGTTTTTCTATTTGTTCTATATTACCTTGAAAAGACATAACAATCAATCTTGTAGCAATATTTGTGCCTCTAATTCGCCAGTAAAAACGTGTGAATGCAAAATCTGACACTTTGGCAACAAAGTTAGATTTTCACGAGAACCTGCTAGATTTCGTAGGCGTATAAATATAAATCAAACTGCCATATTGTTTCTGCTAATTGTGTTCGTAACGACAATCATCGCTTGATCCCAGGGTTAAGTCTGTGTTAAAGCTTGGTACAGTCTGCTAACAAGCTTAATTTCAACTTTTAAGACTCGTATAGCATTTAGTCGTTGAATAAGTATTATTCTTTGGTGAGATTGGAGCGTTTTCATTGAAATACTTGAAGTAGAATGAGTAGGTACAATTAATCAATTAAAATTAATTAAGTTTAAAAGTACTTTGGTTTGAACCCTGCATTGTTAGTGCAGGTAGTTGAAGCAAGGTACAAACGTTTCATTTTGTGTTGTGATAGACTTAAGCCTATTTAAGATGAAGCGCATGCTCACTTATTTAACGCTTATCAGTTGATCTAATGTCATCAGTAAGGAAACGCATATTTCTTAGTTGTTACATAAAACAATTATTATTATGCATTAGATCTACAAGGTCAAAGTCCCGAGTCTAAACATCATTACAGAGATACACAATCAGCTTCACTGCCGCCAATCGCATCACAAAATATATACAAACACTGTAAAATTGTAAATTCACGAAAGGTCTTAACTAATTTGCTAGTTAGAATCCTACGTGCTTAGTGCAAAAGGTCGAACAATAAATATACACAACTGTTTATGTTAAACAATTGTGTAATTCAGAATAGTTTACAGGACAATAAATACAGAAGATGATTGTACAAGTTGCAATAAATGGAAGACAGACGACGCACTGTCTACATCCAGCCGGCTTATTTGTTGCAATGACCCGTTCCTTATTGTAAATAATGATATTTTTATAGTTAATGCATCGATAAACCGCAACCAACAGCTTGTACTGTAGTTATTTAAAATTAGCATTTTCAATCATGTTTAATGTTTATTAACGCTTTCAGACAATGAAGGAAATCATGTGGAAACCGCGAATATAATGATAATATATTAAACGTGGTAATAAAAATAAAATTTATAAGTAATACCACCTGTTACGAACATCGCACACCTATAACATCGGCAACAGGTTGAATTTTAACATGACAATTTTAATTTACGTTTCCCTAATTAATAATGATTTTACCTTGCTACTGGAAATAACTTTACTTGTTAATAAAGTAGATAATAAGGTTGAATCATCTAATGACGTAAATAGAGAAAAAACTCATGCAGAATTATGTACCAGGTGTTTACCATCCCACTTATAATAAAAGTAAGGGAAACGAGTTAATGTGGTGCCCTCGCGGCGGCGCACACGCAACCTGACACTATTTATGAAATGGATCGGAAAGCAGACATTAGCAATGATCGGAGATAGTGCTTGAAGCAAGACTTCATAATTATTACGGATATTAGACTGAATTTTAGAATTTAAAGAAAGCAAATACATTTATTTTGCACAGACTAAAAGGCATACAATACACAGCAGATAAAAAATAAAAAGAGTAGTGCCCTAAGTAACGAATTAACAGGAGAGTGTCACGGCTGCGTCAAAAAGGCCCAGCTCAGCAAAAATACCAGGCAACTAGTGTCTGACGCTGGTTTTCAATTGGACATTAACTTAATGCTTGAGCGGAGCACCGCCGTGTCCTCGTGGAGGCGATCGGCGGCGGCGATCTCTCGCGTCCGGCCCTGGTTCAGGCCATGGTACGGAGCGAGAGTGCATGCCAGCCGTCACCTCCTTTTGCGAAGCAGTAAAGTTTGCGAAGAGGGAGGCGGCGCACGTGAGGGAGAGGCAGTACTTGCGCCCTCACGGCCGTAGCCTCCGCAGGAGACGCCCTGGGCGTCGGGAATCCTATGCTGATTCCCGGCCACCGTAGGCGCGGGCTTGCGGACGGCGAGTAATGGGTAGCTCGCTGTCCGGTAAGGACCAAGCCCGGGTCGACAGCGCGTTGTGTTCCACGCGCGCCTCAAAGAGATGTCAGCATCAACTGATGGGGCCCGCATGGGCCAATGTTTGCCAGGGGTGCGGGTTGTTGGAAAGCGATACCGCGGCCCCTCGCACACAGGTAACTGAAGGAACACGGGTGGGTTTTAGTCACTAAAAGTCTAACACGCCCTCCTGGTCCATCCAGAGCGGGAGAAGTTATTTGATGATTTCCCACCCAAAAAAAAACTTAACTTGTTTGTCTTATTGTTAGAATCATATGACAAGAGTAATCTATGTTGTAATTACCTATGCATGTTAATAACAAACCTGTAAACTCAGGAAAGATAACTTGAAAACGAGGCTATAAATAAATAGGCAGAATATGGGAATTAAAATCTAGGAAGAAAACTGTCAGGCAAAGAAAGAAAAGGAAGATATTTTTTTTTGATGAGGTCCTAAAAATTATTGGAAGTAAGATCTCCGCATAGTGGCAAAATCATCGAATCTCTCCACTTTAGGAGTTGGTCAACCAAGCTTCAGTTGCATCTTATCCTTCGAGAAGATTGTCGTGGCATTCGTTGCAGCATTAGAGTATTGAGTTAAAAGCATAACACAATGACCAAAAGTTTTTTTTTTTAAAGATAACTATTTTTATTAAGAAAATCGTGTTGACCCAAGCATTACTTTATATATTTAAAATCTTATTGCCTTGCAATAAGATTGAAATTTCTTTGGCTCAAACGGCGGTAGATATGGAAAAATACATACTTTTTGAAAATCCTTCTTTCAGGACTTGCGTTTATTCTGTTACACCTTGTAGATAATCAAGTAATTGCAATACATGTATGTGTGTCGTCGCGGTTCCATGGGAGCTCCTATTAAAACTTCCTTAAGTTCCCATGTCTTTCTTTGAATAAACGCCATTCAGTCAGTAAATGGATCAGATATTATTATGACAATTCCATTTCATAAAACACTAGTCCTAAAAAAGTTATTTCCTTCATCACATCACGAGTTGCAAAGCTAACAGGCATTTGACCTCAATTAGAGAAAATAAAAACTAGTCAATGTCAAAACAATCAATGTTAATGAATTGCGTTACAGATTGGTTAGTTAGTTGTTGAAAGTTTACTTTATTACTCACTTTGATCACTATCTCTATTATTAATAGCTATTATTTTGTTTAATCTATTATTGTGAGGCTGATATGGTGTTTGTATGCTATTGATTGGGTAATAATTTGTGGCTGTGATCAAGACCTCACCGTGCCTTGGAGAGCACGCCGTTGTTCTCTGCTATCATTTGTGAATCTTTGACAGTCGTTACGGGTACACAGAATACCGAAAATCTGACAACCAGTCTTACCAAAGGGTATCGTATTACCCAGTTACTGGATTGAAGAGGTCAGATAGGCAATCGGCCCGTGTAAATAATGGTATTCAGCTGCATCCGGTTAGACTGGTAGCCAAATCCAATATAGTCGGAAAAACGCTAGGCAGATTGATTGATTGGGTAATAATGCAATATATTTTCTTGGATCAATTTTACAATGTGCAAATTACACCTTGCTAGCAACAAAAACTAAGCAAAAAAGATATTACATCTTTCACTAAAAGGGTAAATTCGGGTAATAGCACCATTAAGTACACTTGCCCAGACTTGTGCTTTGCAACTTGGAACGTCCGCAGCGCCGCAAAACCAGGCAAAAAAATAATCAAATAGACGCTGAACTTTCACGTAGAGGCATTCACATAGCCAGCCTACTGGAAACAGGGACGAATTCAGGGATACAGCTCCACACACTACAAATGGCACCTTTCAGGAACTGCGGGCAACACACATCGGGGTCTTGCAATTTTATTAAGAAAGTATGGCCAAATTGAACAAGCCAACAGTAAAAAGAACGCCGACAAAACATCGAAATACCCTGAAACACCATTACGGAGGTATTAAAAGCCGCTTCCCAGGAAACTCTGACTTTTGAGCCAATATACTCTAGGGATTATCGACCCTTGCTAACCTATAAAAAGCCAAATTCTAACATAGCAGACAACCGGATAACCCCAATAGGCATAACCGAGTAAAAGAATGCCAGACAATACTCCAAAGGGTTAAACATCTGGAAGAACAAAAACATGGAGAGCCTGCTTCACCGGACTAGGGAAAATTCACCCTGCAAAACGCATGCAAATGCTCTACTCATCCTACAACAGGAAAAGCAAACAAAACGCCAAACAAGAACCGCGTACATACCGATGTCCAAATGGCAAGAAATACTAAAAACTCCGAGGGCTTTCATATACCAACGATTACTATAACAAAATCGATAATCGAAGCAGATTGCTAACTGAAAGATGTTCGTTGAAATTGACCAAATTCAAGAAAATGGCAACAAAAAAGCATTCAAATCAGCAATGGTAAGAATAACAACAGGCGTTCCGCAGGGATCCATCTTAGGACCAATCTTATTTATATTATTTATTAATGATTTAATTGGTTACATGAATTCTATTTTGCCGGACATTGAAATAATAATTGTTGCTGATGACACAAATGCCATCGTAGCAGCTAATGACACAGTAGTGCTGACAGAGAAAGTTAATGCAGCATTGCGAGCCTTTCATGTGTGGTTCACTGCGAATAAATTAATTATAAATACTACAAAAACCAAGATAATGTTATTTAGAACGACTGTCCGTAACAAAGATGATATAGATTTTGTACTGAATGACGTCAAATTTGGGCTCATCAATGAAGTAAAATTCTTAGGTATACGGATTGATGAATTGCTGAATTGGAAACCAGAACTAAAGGCAATAGATGCTTATATATCATCTGCGTGTTACGCTTTGAGAGCTCTGAGAAGTGAAATCAATGTAGAACAATTGAAAATGGTATATTTTGCACTAATCGAATCCAAAATTAGATATAGAATACTTCACTGGGGAAACAGTTATGATTATAATATTAAAAGAGCCTTCGTATTACAGAAACGCGCAATACGGACAATAGTCCGTATCCCCCAAACGGAAAGTTGCCGTCAACATTTCATAAAATTAGGCATACTTACAGTTTCCAGCATTTATATCCTTGTACTTTTGACTAATATAGCTAAATACATTCATCAATTTGAAACTATAGAGGAACGCGAGGTAAGAGAAGGTACCCGTAGGAAAGACCTAAAAGGTGTGATCAATCCGATGTTCAATGTTCTGAAACACAGTCCCCGATACCAATCAGTCAAATTATTTAACAGCTTGCCTTTAGATCTGAAAAGCACAGTCCACACTAGTTCCTTTAAAACAAAACTAAAACAATTCCTGTTGAACAAATGTCTATATACCATTGAAGATTTGTAGTTCTTATCTGATTATTGTATTAAGTATTTAGAATTATTATATGACTTATGTAGGTACCTAATTGGAATTAATTTTGTAATATCAAGGTTGTTTGCCTCTGTATTGTGTTTATGTAAATACATTTTTAAATAGTAATGTTGTGTCACTTCCTTGATTCCCGAAATTTTCAGTGCCGCCCTCATAACATAGCACTAATTCTTACTTTATTCTAATATAATTTTTGGTCACAGCACCCAATTACGAAAAAAAAGGACATGTACCTAATCAAACAGATTACGAGAGAGTGGTAAAAAACAGTATAATGGGAAAGAGCTATCTTCATTATCATTATCATTTCAGCCGAAAAATGTCCACAGCTGGACATAGGCCTCGCCCAAGCTCCACCACTTGGACCGGTTCTGTGCTTCTCGCATACAGCGGATTCTTTCGGCCTTCACAAGGTCATCGGTCCACCTTGTTGGAGGCTTTCCAACTCTACGTCTTCAGATACGCGATCGCCACTTCAGAACCTTTCGGCCCTATCCACTGCCACCTAAATTTGGTAATTTTTCGGGCTATGTCGGTTGTTTTGGTTCTCCTGCGTATCCCTTCGTTCCTGTTTCGATCACGTAGCGAAACTCCAAACATCTCTCCATTGCTCTTTGGGTGACTTTTAGCCTTCTTATAAGGCCCATTGTGAGCAACCACGTTTCAGTGCCATAGGTCATCACTGGCAACACACATTGATCAAAGACTTTCGTCTTGAGGCACTGCGGTATTTGGGACGAGAAGTTATTGTGTAGCCTCCCGAACGCTGCTCACCCGAGTCGGATCTTACGATTGAACTCTTTCTTGAAGTTGGGCCTATCTAACTGGACAGTTTGTCCTAGGTAAACGTACTCGTCCACAACTTCGAGTATAGCGTCTTAGGTCTTCATGAGAGTGGGTACATGGGCATTTGACATGACCTTTGTCTTCTCCATATTCATTTTAAGACCCACTCTTTCGGAAGCTCTACTGAGGTCGTCGAGCATTGTACTGAGGTCCTCTATAGTCTCAGCTATGACAACAATATCATCGGCAAACCGAAGGTGAGTGATGTACTCATGATGACTCTATGAAGACACTGCAGTACAGCCCATGTCTCGATCTAATCGAAGGCTTCTTCGTAGTCCACAAACGCTAAGTACAGAGGCAGGTTATAGTCTTTGGTCTTCTGTATAAGCTGCCACATACGCTTATGTGTAAGTGGTCTACGGTGCTAAAGCCTTAACGGAATCCAGCTTGTTCAGGAGGCTGTAAGTCGTTAAACCTGTGCGCGAGACGGTTCGTGACTTATGAAAACAGCTTATAGACTTGCCTCAGAAGTGGTGTTGTCACCCTTTTTAAAGTAAAGCACCATCACACCTGTACCATGCCTGTGTTGTTTTTCCCTCTACTTCTTGACGTGTATAACTGTCCGTAGAACCTCTCGATCTCTCTCAACAGCTCAAGTAAAGTCATCCTCGTATCCTGTATCTTCTGTGTTTCCTGCAGGCTCCTCCCATTGCCCTTCAAGATAATTTCGTATATTTTTGTTTATATACATCCAACACTCATATTGGATACCATGTGCTAAACATAATTGATGGTACGAAGGCACTTGTCGACCACACACAGCACACATCACGCTTGTTGTTTAAAATTGTATTTTGTGCACGTCAGGGTTCGCAGTCCGGTGTTATCGAAATTGGACGAATTTTCGAATATCGAAATTTTTGTTTTCGAATGCAAGCACTAATCACAGCAAACGACCAACGTGACCCTCAACGGAATAAGTAGACCAACAGTGGACGAAATCAAATACCTAGGCACTTAAATAACATCCGCATTAAGCAGAAGAATCAGAATTGGAAAAAGATGCCAGCAGGCCACGAGAAACACCAAATCATTAATACCATTCATACTAAACTCTGAGATGGACTGGAAGTTAGCTAGACTTATGTATCGAATGGTTATCGTACCTTTTATGATATATGGCTTAAAAGTGTCGACCCTCACCAAGGCGAACAGATCAAGACCCAGAAGATATGAACGAGTTATCACGACTCACGAGAGACTTGATTAACCACGCCAGGAATAAACCAAGAAATAAGAAAATGCACCAAATCTCGACGGAAAACCGTAACAAAACGCATCAAGAACCACAGGATGTGCTACTTAGCACACGTCTACAGACGGGATAAACCACACCTATTGCATGCAGCAATGCAGTATAAGGCTAAATCTAAGAAGGTCGGTCGACCTATTTACACATGGAACGACAACCTTCATCAAGTCTTTCCGACTAAACTGACAGCTGTGCTGCTGGGGAGTTTGTTCCGCCACTTCTTCTTCCCAGCTAAAGCACTAGGAAGTGGTGAAGGGTGGGCGTTTTGGGGGACTGTCTCATGTATTTTGACGTTCGAAAAGTGCTGATTCTCAGCCTAATTTGAATAAATGACTTTTGATTTTGATTTAAAACAGGACATGAAATACTTCGACATGAGAATCAAGTTTTGGAAGGACATGGTTGGAGACAGAAACAAGATCAAGAAAGCGGCTAGCAATATCTACAAAAAACCAGAAACTGATAGCAGCGAGAACTCAGAAGACGACTATGAAAACAACACAGAACATAGCGAAGCAACGGCATAGAAAAGAGCTAAGAAAACAGTTAAACCTACCCAAGAAGCTCGACCTAAATCAACATGCCATCGACGTCGTGAAAAGATAGCCCGGTCCTCCTATAAATAAATACCACCCGTCTCTTCACTAGTCCAATGTTTACTCAAGGATGCATATCCGGTAGGCTCGCAATCATTTCCTATCCTTAAGGCACATCCCCCGACCATTACAGCACCGGACCGGTCTACTTCTTGATATGCAATGGCCTCTGTAACACCGTGAAGTATGAGGCTCCAGGCGCTAGTGCAAATCTTGGAGTTAATTCGATTAATCGAGTCTGGTCAAGCCGCGCTGGGATCAGTGCATTTCATTCATACATAAATATTTTTTCGTTTGACTGTACTGTTTTTAGCTTGAACAATAGACGTTTTTTATTCATTCATGGGTGGTCGCAGTCGCCGGAAGTAAAATATTAATTAATATGGATCCGGCGACTAGAACCGCGGTTCTAGTTAATTGCGGTCCCAGTCGCCGGAATCCTCTGCGTTTTCTACGAGATTTTTGTATGAATTATTAACATTTGGACAGAACAACGTCTGTTCGGTCAGCTAGTAACTGAATAGATTTTACAAGGAATAAAACTAAATTATAGGTATGTTGTGGTTTTCAACCATACGCTCAAATAACTACGGGAAAATACTATCTACCGTTTCTGTAACAGGCCCTGCTACTTTATATGGATGGAATAAACTAATTATTGTTAAAATAATCAACACAATACGGGTCAGGATGACTCAGTTCAAAACAGATTGTGACTTATGAGCTGGTACTATCATCAACACGAATACAAATCAACGGCTGTGTAGGTCCTTGACATTATTTTTAAACATTATCGGCTTATACAGAATGTCACAAGTCATCTGTTAATTCGCTAAATATAGCGTGGTCAAAAGCATTTAAATATGAATATAGGAACGGGCTTAAGAAGCTGTTGGAATATTTAGTTTTATGATCTCCTACGTAAAGGTTTAGTTGCTATTTTGAGTATAGTTAATTGCGACACGGTAGACCTGCAATCGAAGTCAGCGTAGTGTTATTAAGTTTTTCCAGTAAAGAGTACCTATTGTACCTAGGGTTGCCAACTTTTTTTGACAAAAAAAAAACGTATGAAATGGTGTGAATAGAAAAAAAAAAGTATTTGGAAGAAAAAAAAAAAGTATTTTTAAAATTTCATGTTTTATTGCCTTAAAAACATATTGTTGTGTGCTTTTAGCACATGCTAACAATTTTTTTGCTATGTTTAAAAAATTCAAAGCTTGTTTGACAATCAAAATTTAAATTTAAACAAATAACCAATTCGTTTTTAATTCAATTTATTGACGCTCTATTTCTCTCTTCTCGCCACTTTAGATTCATTACTGAAAAAACTTTTTCAGTGAAAGCTGAAGTGGCGGGAATGGATAGTAAATATGGTATATATTTTTTTAACATTTGGTACAAGTCTTTGTCCTGTCCTGTTACATCACATCACTGTCAATATCACATCTGACATCTAACATTCCATTCAATAATTATAAATCGTTTCCGTCATCCGTTTAATAGTTAAGTACCCATAATTAGTGTTTTGCTTTACGCATCACAGTAAATGTTGGAAATAAAGTGTTTTCACATACTTTATTTGTATGCAAAAGTATAAAGTATAAATACCAAAAATAAAGTAGGATACTTACGTTATTATAAAGTATGGTTAGCAACCCTAATTGTAACACACGTTGTGCCCTTATAACATGGGATGGAACCAAACAGCAAACGTGTTGGAACTTTAAAAAATATCACTATACTATATTTCCACCCATCATTACGTTGAAGTTGTCAATATTGTTATTGTTGTATGGACTACTAATTCGTAAAGTATTTCGGCCTTTATCAGTTTCTAGCCCATCGGTTAGGCCTAGGAGTGCCACAGTAACCCAGTTCCCACAGTAATGTCTAACATATTGCATGGGATGTTTTAGTATATTCCCAAAGCGGAATGAAAAAAAATCAAGTGCTTGGGAGTGCGATAACACAAGCAACATCTGGCACAATATTAGGGATAAGTCACAGACTGGATTATAAAGATCAAGTTAAACTGTTGCACAGTTCATTGTGAACAGAACATTCTATACAGCGATTGGATCTTGAACCAAATGACAATAGACGGTATCCGTTAAAGCGTGAATGATTATTTTGTCGGGAGGCAGTGCCCTCTGTTGGCCCCTGGAGTTTGAACACAGGAAATTCGTGTTAATTGGACGCGCGCCGCTCGCTAATTGTCGAGCGAGACTGGACCACCACACCGCGCAACGACGGGAAGTCGCATGCGCCAACTGTCAACACTGCGCATGCGCAGCGTTATGACTCTCATGATAAATAATAATCTACTGCGTTTTATGAGACCCTGGTACTGGATGAAGTAATTAGTCGAGTGATGACTAAGCAGTTTAACGCACAGGATCAAGTTAAATGTTGCTTTGTTTTCAAACCAATCTTTAAGTAGGTAACTAAACTAAAAACAAACAGCCATAAAAATGTGTAACATCATCATTTAATTCTTTTTTACCAACACGTATGCATGCTTCCACTAGGCTACAGTAATTTTATTGACAGTAAAACGTGGTCCATTTTAGACACAGCCACCCTCCTAAAAGGCGAGAATTGGTTCTAATTCTGGAAGTACAATCAATCACACTTACTTCTGACACCATTAAACGGCTTTCTGCGTTTTACTGTACATGTGTTACATACGTGACACTAAACTTTATATTACTTGCATTACTGATCGATTTAATGGTTTAGAATAATTATTATTATTGCGATACATAATTTTATTGCAGCTGTAGCTTTAACTATTAAAGTTATAGCATCAACCCATTTTAATGCACTAATTAAAACAATAATAACTTCATAATTATTATTTTATTCTCGAGTAGCAACAACAAGATTCATATTATCTCAAATGACGGTTGCTTTTCAGTTATTCTGAGTAAAGATGACAAATCAGTGACGAATTGATGCTCATAGAGTTGCATTAATTTACAAGGTAGAATATTATTATGCATTAAAACAAATCAAAGTGGTATGAAGGAATCAAATAAATTTCAATTAGCAACCATTTAAGAAATTAGTTTCCTATCGCACATGCGCACGCGCATATCGTCTGCGAATTAGAGCGAGACCGAAAGGATCACACACACAACAGGCGTAGTAATAAGAACAGTATACGTCCGGAGACCGAATCACCGATTCAAAAGAAACCGGATAGCTTACATAAAAAAAACAATGGTTCGTTACCTGGAGTCCAGGGTCGAGTTGAGCCTCTGTGAGCGCCGGAGCGGTGTGTTCCGCACGGCACTCACAGGCTCCTCCCAACTGCCGCCAGCTGACCGGTGCTCATCTGCGGGAGAACAAAAACAAGATGAACAAGGGTTTTTTGGTATATTTCATACGTGTAAGCGACTATAGCGTTTTTCTACATACATTTAACAAATAATGCATATTTTGCAGACTATTTAGGAAGTGACAAGCCTTGGGGGAGTGTATGTGCGCACCTATACTTAGGAATTGCACTTCTTCAAACTACGTTACCTGAAAACTAAATTAAATTAAAAATTGGTTCTTAGGGTGCTAGAGCTAAGCTAAATAATCATTATGCTAAGTACTGCTGTCAAGATTTCCACAGTATTATTAACAGAGTTTAAAATCAATAACTCAAACAATGTCGTTCAAAAGCCAGTCAAAACATGATTAGAATTCTAAGAAATTGTGAACTGATTATTTATTACATTAAGTAGCTGTTCGTTGGTCTCACATCATAAACTACTGCTGATAAAGCTTACTATTCCTTATCTATACCATTACAGATGGAGACACATAGTAACAAATGTATACTGTTGTAACTTGTACGGATAAATATTGTGTTAACCTTGAATTAGTATAGTCTCGTAATTGAGTGATAGAGGCAAAAAAATCGGTATAACCATACGGGGGCTAATTTCCATAGATAATAATTATTATGTGTGTGTTGTACAGTACTGCAAATAAATAGACAGAGGAACATACTAAACGCAAAGCGAATGTGAGATTCTTTTTTGCAGTATCAATTTTAGACGTAACATCAATTATCCAAGTATAATTTAAGCGTGAACAGCAACATGGTAAATGGAGAAATACACTGGGAATGTTCGTTGCAAACATCCTTTAGGAGTTATATCGGCTCATTCGGCTCCATAAGTCGAAACGGATTAGAGGCCTTGAAGGCGAGTGTAGGCGGCTGAGGCGACCACGTTTTGTAAATACGCCCAAGTAGCTCCCAACACGAGACTAAAAAGACGTTAAAACTTCTGCATATCAATTTAATTTATCTCAAATGTGACCGTGATGCATTGAACACTAAAAACGAGAATAACTACCTACTTAGCCTGTGTTTCCTTATCAACTTGTGTTTAATTTTAGTTATTTTATCACACTTTCTTGCATTTTTCGTGTCACCATACCGGTACATATCCATCACACCACGTTACGTAATTGCGCCCTCTATTGCGAGATCAAGGTTCCTGAATTAATAACACGGTAGTTAACACTGCACAATGAGTACATACAAGTTAATTATGCACATATTACCATACGAATGAGAATTAAATTGGCTAATTTTTATCACAATAAACACAATTAACGTCGACCACGTGTCGACATCGCGATGTTTGATCACATACTAACCGAGACTTCTCAATGGTGGTGATGGTGTTCAACTAACGAATGATAGTAAGTTATTTGTTAACAGGGACCGCGGTCCGGAGGACCACTGACCAGGGTTGATGACCCGTTAACGGTCGGTAATGGGTTTTCAATTATATATTTGCACAGTTTGTTAATGCTTTTGTAGTGTTCTATACCTACATACATTTAAAACCTACTTTACACTTGGACATAATAAGATATGCTAATGGTATTACTTAATTGAAAAGAGTTGCTGTTATTTCGCGACCTTTTATTTCACAGCAATCATAAAAAAGGATTCTGTTTGTAAACACTGTTCAAGCTGCCCAAAAAAGCAATTGCTTGCTCTGAAGATACGGTTAAGAAGGAAGTTAATAGGTAAACACTGGCATAAGCATGATCAGCCCCGAAGTTGCCACTGCTGGAACACAACGTCCTCTCTATGAGAGACGGTCATAGAGGTGGACCATAATCTACCACGCGGGCCCATTGGTAGATGTCACAAAAGTAGAGGGAATTTTTGGTTCTACAACATGCCGATTTCCTCACGATGATTTCCTTCACCGTTTTGTAAGCAGTGGTGAAGAAATAATTTACGCAATGGTTGGGTTCAAACCCACGACCTGCAACTCGTAAATCGCGGCCGTTACCACTCGGCCACCATTGCTCTGTAAGCACTGGATGACGGCTAATTCAGAGTAAGTATGAAACAAAAGGACGTGCTGCGCCGATTATAAATTAACTGGGTAATTTAGGACAAGGGTTTTTCTCTTAAACAAAATGCTGTTTTCTGTTTATAGTGGTAGCCCTGCTTCCATTATTTCTTATCAGCACGGACGAAATTAAGACGTCTACATCCTGAACATTGTTGACCTCACCACTGTTAGATATTGTAATGGCGGGGTGAAAGATAAATCAGAATGACAAGCACAGATAGCATTTTATAGACCAAAGCATGAGTTAAAAGGACCGACAGTTACAGGTTTAAAATCTCACTTTGGAACATTGAACATTATATTGTATAGGAGGGATGATTAAGCTTTGGTAATCAATTTGGTAAAAGGCAAGTGTATTCTGATGGACAAAACAAAACAATACAGGAAAACTAAAAGAAACGAGTAGCTATATGTGTGGGCGCAGCCGCGGCTAGTCGGCTACAGTTTTATTAGTCAGTTGCAGGATATTCAAGTCCAAACTCTGTTAAGCTACCCTGATAGATTGCCTTTTTAAGTCAGGTTTATCATCATCATCATCATCATCATCATTTGTCTAGCCTTTTTCAAACTATTGGGATTGGTTTCCAGTCTCAAAAATGCTAAAGTTATCTTGTTTGTCTTTACTGAATAAATAATCGGTAATATAAGCTAGTTCAAGTGACCGACTTTTATATCCAGGTCGAGATTACAGTTGTTGACTTTTTCATTTTCGTGAAATGCGAATTCGTATACTACAGGTGGTCGAGAATATGGATCGTTCAGGCGGAAAATGGTCACTTGAACAGTTAATTGAAGACCACCACAACACAACAACAACAACAACGACAGTTTAGGACCAGACATTTTAGGCAAGCTACTAATAAAGCACAGCGAAACAGAAATCGGAACAATAGTAACTGGGTGGAAGCCGATAACCTCATTAGATGGGATAATCCGATGCAGGTAAATGTAAATAGCGAAATAGCAGGTCCATAACAAGATTCGATTTATGTTTCGGTCAGTTTAATCTGACTATCGCAGTGGGTCGAGACTGGCGACATCTGAGGAGCCGCGCCGCGCCCGTCAGTCAGCCTATTGTTAGGCCGCCTAGATATTATGATTCATACGGCCATATTACAAGTTTCAGATAAGAATGCAGCAAATAGGGCGTTGCAGTCGACCGTTCAAGCCGACCATTATGTGCTCGACATCATTTCTGACGCATGGTGTGCGCTGCGGGAATAGTGTGTGTTTGTGGGCTCATTCTGCACATCTTCGCTGTTCATTATTTCGTGCATTGTTCGTTTGACGTCAATTAAGGAGTCATAGGGATCTTAGTCAGGAAATTACACGGAACAATATCAATTTGTATGAGCAATTAAGGTAATTTAAATCAAATGTGGTTTACTTTATTAGGCATTAGAACATCATTTCTCATGTTTACGCGGAAATATAACATTAATAACGTATAGCATGTATGTACGTAATGGAATAAAACATGTCCGATTAAACACTGAATTTAAACACATTACAATGATTAGCTGCGACCAATTGTGTCTTGAATTTGTCCAGCTACCGCTACATCAGCTACAAGTAGATAAGGGCAATGGGTTGATAGAAATTTTTCAATTACGTTTATTCAGATGGTTAAGAATGTCACTTACAATATCGTTCGGTGTTGCCACATATGGGCGGCGCATGAGCAGCTGGTGACACCTACCAAGCTAACGGTTCTATCGTATATTCATTATATTGAGCTGGTTATGATTCATAATTTGATTCTAGGTTAAATGTGCTTGCCAAAACATTTCACAGGTTTATCTAAAAGCTGGGTAATAGCGCATGTCGGTGATGTTTGTTAGTTTTAGCCGTTATAAGTGCAAATTAATGTGGGTTGTAGATATTTTTACTCAAATCCAAGTTAATTTAGTTTATTTGACATGAATACGCTTTTCTGATGATTTATTTGCAGTCAAAAAGAAACCCAATGGGTACTTTGCCTTCAAGTGATCAATGAAATCAGCTTGTCTCAGTCCATCGCTGGCATAGGTCTCTACCCCAAGACCACAAAACCCCCGGTTTTCCATCTACCGTATCCAGTTTGCCGATTCTGGTATAAAAATGAACGAATTGACCCATAGGATCAAATGTTTCGACAGCCACTCCTGCAACCACTACATTTTGGCCTTTCATCAACAAGTTGATTATTGTTTATCAAATACCTCCAGCGTCGTTAACGTTTTACTAGCTATACTACAGTGACATAAGTTCTATTACAATAAGGGACAAGTAAAGCAAGAAATAACAAAATTAAAATTATATTTATTTTTAGTATTCGCTGTATCCTTGAAGGAAAATGAATATGCATGAAATCGGCCAGACAAAACAATACATAACGTGCCTCATGTTCAGTTTACCTATTGGTTTCAGCGGCTCCTCTATCACCGGACATAGCTTGACTTTGTTTACGACGATTACCAACGTAAACTGCATTGTTGCACAACACCGGTACACACACAAAAACAACTCAACTTTCTCACATCACTTCTACAAATTAATAAATGCATCGTTCGCGACGTGCACTGTACTGCACAGTCCCTTCAAAACTAACCCGGATTAACATAATTGGTGCTTGCGGCAATTGCCGAGCCTACCACTCAGCAGCCATGTTGAAAAATTAATACCAACATTGGCTTATGTCCAGCAATTATTATTACCAAGCAAGCAAACAAAGCTAATTGTAAATATGTGCGCCTCCCGCATCAATTGAGCGCATCGGCGGCGGCACAACGGGGGAACTTTCAGGGACGGAAATAAACACAATTGTTACTATTTGTAGAAATGGCGAGTTCAGAAGGGAATATTAATGGTTGCGACTATGTGAAGGGATCGCTGACATTGCCGCAACCATTCCTTTTCATGGAATCTGAATATTTATTGCAACAATAGCCGTTAAAGCCCGTCATCCTGTCAGTGTTACAAATGGGCTTCCGAAAATTGACATTTTTGCAGCGATCTTGTACGGAACGTAGACTTCGTTGAATACTAGATGTTTATGATATGCTATGATGAATGGCAAATTGCTCGTGACAACCGCAAAACCTAGGAATAGAGTAACCGCAAACGAGGAAACAGTATCACATGTTTCATTCATTAAACTAAATGCATTTACAAAATCGGTTTTACCGAGACCATAATAATTTATTGCAACAAAAAGTTTAGGAAACTAATATTGGATACTTTGCCTCTCCTGATGATGGTTGGGGTACGGAAAGTTGAATTTGCTACAGCATCCACGTGAACATGTGGATGTTGTAGGACAGGTTGAAGCTGATGTTTACCTACATTGAATGTTTGTAGTCAAATCTTGATGGACGTGTCACCGGCTCAACATAGCTTATTTACGTCATTCGGTAGAGTTCAAGGCTAGTTTCAGACAGATGACAAGCGATTGATGAGCGTCTTGATATTGCGTTTACAACTACAGAGATCATAATAATGCATACCACACTCAGAGAAGATATTCAAGCCAAGTAATAACATATAATAACCGCATATATAAATATTGCAGAATCGACCGTGTATAACAAATTGATGGGCCGTAGCTACATGACACATGAATTAATACGACTGCACATCAAATAATCGAGAAGTATGCAATCAAGTAGTCTTGCCAGCAAGCAACACATTGAAATGACGCAGTACGCAGTAGAGACCAGTCCAAAAATATACAAAAGCATATTGCAATGAGGCCAATGAATCTATGGCGATTGGCGAGCCGTGCGCTAGACTGATTAATCAATGTATAAGGTTGACTGATGACGGTGAACGAATTTAAATCAACATTATTAAGCTAATTATATTTCCATAAAAGCGTGCTGTGGCATCTAGCGTAAGTAGGCATAATTACGAAGGCGTCTAGACGTTGAAGAGCAGGATTCTATATGGATTCAGTGGCCTTACGAATGAAACTACTATTTAAGTCTTATGAGATGCAGTTCGACGTCCGCACATCTAGCGAGAAGTGAGTCAAGAGTCAACTAACCGCTTATGTATAGTTATATATAGTAGCTCTAAAATAAACACAACAGATAAAGTGTCGGGGATTTCTGCTAACATAATTAAACATAATCTAATCTATGAAAACAAATTCTGGTGCTTATAAAATTCACATTAGGCTGAGCTGCAACATGTATCTACAGTCATATTTTGATACTCACTAGACAAAATTGAATGCAGCCATGTCGTAGTGTTTGTTCCCCTAGGAAAATTAATACAATGATAACACATAAAGTATGTACAAACTTATTAATACAATGATTCCATGTGGGTCGTGATGTAAAGTAAAATCATGATCTTTGCCACCACACATTTAATGATCACTGATTCTTTAGCCAGCGTTTTGCGTGGATGGGGCAGCGTGTTTACAGGCGGGTTGCTTGCACTTCCATCCAAGCCAACTGCGAATCGCAGTCTGCTCAAATGCATTTACCCATCAAAAACAACAATCATAAATATTGTGTAAAGGATTCCACAGATAGGCGCGACGCGACTTACTTTAGTAATTTCTATGAAAACTTCATTGAAATTGATCTTTTAGAGTCGCGTCGCACCGGTCTGCAGGAGGTAGGTTTTCTGTTGTGAATTTGCGATGAATTAGAGTTGATCACACGTTTGCGGGCTAACTAATTGTGATGCAGTCGGCCTGTTTATAGTCTAACAGGCGTTGATTCAATCACGAATAATGTCTGAGTACTCCAAACGTAACGGTTACTACGAGTGGGTGTTACTTACATTTAATGAGTACGACCGAGTCGTGGGGCTCGCACTGCACCTGGGTGGCGTTCATGGCCAGCAGCCCAACGCTGCCCGCCCCGCCACCCGCTCCGCTCGCCTCTCTGCAATCACAACATTAATGTAAGCCACAACTTCATATCGACAGTGGAAAGGTAAAATAGCTAAAGCGCCAAAACCTGAAATCTCAGGAATTCATTTTGAAGTTGAATGATTTAGAAATCATTTTAAAATTCATATCGTTTGGCGCTTTAGCAATTTTACCTTTCCACTGTCGACATGTATTTCCTAAGGATGTTGGTATAATGGTTTGTCCCTTTTGCCATTAACTCTCCGTAATGCCCATGGGAATTTCCTAGTACAAAAACTCAATTTGCCCTGAACCGGGGTAAAGTAATCTTGACTTCACGCTCGGCAGCGCGTAGTCATGACTTTTTTGCAACCAATGAAGACCAGTGAAGAATTAAACACTTATTTCATTATTTTATGGACATGTTGAGCTGGGCTTCCACTAACATGGACTGGCTGGATTTAACTGAGTAACAATATGATCCGAGAAAAAAGGTAAGTTAAAAAACTAAAACCCGACTACTGACGAATCACACTCTAAGAGTATGAAACAAGAAAATAAAGCAGCTGAGAAAGCCGTGGTCGTAAGCCACTTTGCCCTAAAGCTTATGATCGCTTAAATACCACTGTTAGAATGTATTGTTTCGTTAGGGTAGGTGCCATACGACCATGGCTTTCAGATGAGAATATTTTCTGGTTTCATAGTTTGTAGAGCATGGTTTTTCTGTGGTCATTTTTGAATGTTTGTACTTACTTTTTATTTAAATTATTCTGGGGTTACCTAAAAATTTGATACCCAACACAGAACCAGTAAAAAAATGTTTTTAGCTCAAGACTTTATGTCCTCTAGAGGTCGCCAATTGAATGTGAGGTCGTCACATAGCCTATAACCAGCGCACGATCAAGACGCTTCCGCCGAGACCTCATTGGTCAAATTATGATTAAGAATTTAGAAGTTGTGAGGGAGCAGACGAACATACATACACACATACCCACATCGATACCGGTCGAAATCATAACTCTCTTTTTTGCTTCGCCGTAGTCGGATTATTAATTACAGAGGGATACGAAGATCTCCGTACCGTGTGGTGTCGGACTAAAAGAAGAATAGCACCACCCTATTTCTTCCCGTGGGTGTCCTAGGAGGCGACTAAGGGAACTACTAGAGAATGGGTAGCAGCTTTGTCTATACATTTTTAAAACCATACTGCGATCGCCAACCCGCCTGCCAAGCGTGGCAATTATGGCAAACATGACAAGCACCAAAAGTAAATGGCCCCTAGGGCCCGGTGGTCCGCCCACCCTTGGCTACGGTAGCGGTCAAGGCAACGGTGAGGCAAGGGACGTAGCAACAATAACACGCGTACACTCCGGACCGACAAGATCGTCGAACTCGAGGAAGAATTGAAGCAGGTTACGATAACCTTCAAATCCGATAACTTGCTCTATTTCCGCGAGGGCGACCAGCGGTCCCATGGTGGTGTTGGGTTTATCGTCCATAAGTCCCTTGTAAGCAACGTGGTGAAGATCGAGTGTGTCGACCAGGGTGGCGTTCCTTATACTCAGAGTATCCGCAAGGTATTCGCTGAAGGTCATACAGGTTTACGCCCTGACCTCGTCACACCTCGACGATGAGGTGGAGACCAAGTATGAGGATATTTCCAGAGCCATGTATGGTTCCAAAACTCACTTCACAGGTGTCATGGGGGACTTCAACGCGAAACTGGACAAACAAAGCGATGATGAGTTGCGAGTGGGGTAATTTGAAGTTTGACGTAGGAACAACTGGGGTCACCTACTGGCTAGTTTTATGGAGAAGGAAGGGCTCTTTATGATGAACTCCTTCTTCAAAAAACGTGAGCAAGGGAAGTGGACCTGGCAGAGCCCTGATGGTGCAACTAAAAATAAGATTGACTTCAATATATCGACGAAGAAGCAAGTATTCAATGATGTTTCTTTTGCTGGAATCAACACGGTGAAAACTGGTAGTAATCACAGTTTGTTAAGAGGCACATTGAATTTCAATATCAAGCTGGAAAGATCTCGGCTGACGAAGTCTATGCTCCGTCCTGCACCGATCAAAATCCGAAATTCCGTGAGCTTTCAACTCGAATTTCAGAATCGTTTCAAGCTCTGTGGACGATTTTAACGATGGGTTCGTGGAAACTGTCCATGGTCTAAGATGTTCAAGACCCATCGTATAAATAAAAATAAGAAGCTCTCTGATCCTACTTTGCAGCTCATGAAGGAGACGCGCGAGATGATCCTGCAGTATTCAGATGATGCGCTCGAGTACCTGCAGCTTAATAGACGGATCTCTAAGTCCTTGAAAAGCGACCTCCGCCGCTTTAATACAGAACGTATTAAAACGCGATAGAGCGGAATAGAGGCTCCAAGGTTTTTACTAGGGATCTGTCTATTGGGCAGAGTCAGCTTACGAAACTAAAGACCGATGAAGGCAGGATCGTATCCACCAAAGTCTGAGCTGTTGAGAGAGATTGAGAGATTCTATGGACAGTTATACACGTCAACAAGAAACCTCGTTACAGATCTGGCAAACGACCTAAGAGCTAGATTGACCCGACATTATACTGAATACATTCCGGACGTCAGCTTGTACGAGATTAGGATGGCTCTGAAGCAGCACAAAAACAACAAGGCGGCGGGTGATGACGGAATTACGGCCGAACCCCTAAAGCCCGGCGGGAAACCCGTTCTTAAGGCCCTCCAGAAGCTGTTTGATTCCTTCATACTCGAGAGCAAAACGCCACAGGCATGAAACAGAGGTGAGGTGGTACTTTTCTTTAAGAAGGGTGACAATGCCCTTCTTAAGAATTATAGGCCCATCTCACTTCAGAGCCATGTCTACAAGCTGTTCTTCAGAGTCATCACGAACCGTCTAGCACTCAGGTTTGACGACTTCCAGCCTCCCGAACAAGCCAGGTTCCGTAAAGGCTTTAGCACCGTAGACCACATACATACGCTGCGGCAGGTTATACCGAAGACCGAAGAGCTGCTTCTCTGTTTGGCGTTTGTGGACTACGAAAAAGCCTTCGATCAAGACATGGGCTGTACTGCAGTTTCTCCAAAGGTGCCAAATCGACTATCGGTACATTGAGGTGTTGAAGTGTCTGTACGAAAACGCCACTATGCCAGTCCGACTCTAGGACAGAATGGAGAGGGCTATGCTTGGAGTTTCCCTACGTGATCGTATCAGGAATTAAGAGATCCGCAGGAGAACCAAAGTGACCGACATAGCCCGAAGAATTGCCAAACTTAAGTGGCAGTGGGCAGGGCACATTGCTCGCAGAGCAGATAGCCCATCGGACCGAACATTTCTGGAGTGGCGACCGCGTACCGTAAGACGTAAAGTTGGAAGGCCTCCCACGAGGTGGACCGATGATCTTGTGAGGGCCGCAGGAGTCCGCTGGATACGGGACGCACAGAATCGGTCGAAGTGGCGGAGCTTGGGCGCCAGCTTGGGCGCTTGAGGCCTATGTCCACCAGTGGACGTCTTTCGGCTGAGATGATGGTGATGACCAAGATTTAAAGCTGTCGCCGACGTACTATCCCTGGTGGATGGTGGATTACCTTTTATTGTCATAGTTTTCATGGACCAATGAAGCAGTACATAATTATTATTGCCTATCATTACTATGAGTAAGTATTACGTTATTACGTAACAAGGCCGGCGTTTCACAAGACTAGCGATTGCAATAACTGCGCTGCGCCAGGTTTTAGATTGACAGCAGGAAAAAGTGTGAAAGTAGGCATTTTCATAGGCTATTTCATACAATCAATTAAGCGATAAGAACAATCATGTGATAACGCATTAATGTAGGCCTAATCGTGATGCAGATAATGGAACACTACAGAAGATGTCACGTACATCTTGATTGCTAACATTCATGAACGATAATGATATTACTCAAGAAATTATCGAAGACTGGCTGGTATTTAGATGATCCTCAGTTGACTGTCATCTACGAGACGATCAAATGGCACGAAGACAAACAATCTGGTAAAGCGAATCGATTTCGTGACCTTGAAAGCTATTCTAAGCCTTAGTTATAAATTTAGTAAGACAACAGATGCTGAAGTTTTTTCAGGTTACCTAAACTGGGAAATTGGAAGCCAGTAGGGAAATTTTCATCACAAATCATCGATGCATGAATATGGCTGGTGCAGTTATACACTACTACAGTCAATAAGTGCTGGGGATGATGTCATCATCATCAAGCTTGGCAGGCGGATGTGTAATTGCAACATGGCGTCATCAGCGTACGAGTGGATGAAACTGTGTACCTGAATAAACTATAACTCTGTAATATTTCGACGAAGATACTTCTCTACTTCGAGGTGGAGGCCACTTTTTGTCGGGAAACATACAACAAGTTGTTACATAATATACCATCATTACACCATAAAACAATTGCAAAAGGATGCATAAGAACTAATAACGAAGCTAATGTTAACTTACTAAGCGTTAGTCATCAGAGTTACTCCCATGTAGAACAAAGGAATTCAACATTGCGACTGTATGTATAAACTAGAAGAATTAATACATAGCTTAGTACACTACACTTAGCTCGTTGAGCGATTTTCAAGAACTTTATTTCGAAACCTGGTCTTTTGATTTTTAGTAAAAACAGAACCTCAATTTTTGAATAGCGCGTGAAAATTCCAACTCCAGAGTTGCAGATCGAATTCGCGAGTGATTTATGAAAGTTCGTTTTATAAGTTTATGAATTTTGCACATACTGCTTTTAAAATATTTACGCAGTCAAAGAGTCATAATTCAGCTGGAGGTGGCATTTCTTACGAGTTTGTTTTTCATCTTAAGTAAAGCTTTCGTGGGATTGTTTGAGGCTTTTATGACGAAGTATGAAATATTTTAGCTTTCTTTATTTGATTCAACATTTCGGGTCTTTCAAAGGTGGTAAACACAAGTTTCTTTTAAATAATGTCCCAGTTTTCAGAATTGTTCATACGAGCTTGAGCTACGGAGCTGAGCGGTGTCATTTCTTGACTACATCGGCAACAACACTAAAGGAACACAGTAGCTACTTGTAAGGTTAAATATCAAAGGTCTACATAACCAGTGACCGGTTGCCAGTCTATGACGATAATATCTATGACGATGATAATCATCCATTGCCCTATGTGTGTTAACCCTAAGTCTCAATTTATAAAGCGAATTCACATGGACAATTTGCACGGAGAGTCGGAGACTGGAGAAGAAAGTATCGTGGCGAGAAGAATGGATGCGAGGAACCAGTTTGGAGTGGAATACCATCTAGAGTCAATAAATTGCATTTTCTTGACACCACCAGTAAGTAACAGAAAACCATCGAAGACTCAAGTTAATAGGCAAGGTGATACAGTCACGTTTTCATCTATTTCGTCAATTAAGCGAAATTGGACCCGATTGTACGACTAGCTATCTAGCTAGACAATTTATTTCTGTTTATAAAACGATGTATTATTTGTTGCAGAGTTTTCATGTTGCTAATCACACAATGGGTCATTCTGCTCCAGGCAACATACCTACAGGTAAACTTACCTGCAGCACCATAGACCAGAGTCCAAAATCAAAATTAAAAGTCATTTATTCAAACTGGACTGAGAGTCAGCACTTTTTGAACGTCAAAATTACATAAGACAGTCCCCGAAAACGCTCGCCCTTCACCACTTCCTAGTGCTTTAGCTGGGAAGAAGAAGTGGCTCAACAAACTCTCTAGGAGCACAGCTGTCTGTTAAGTTGGAAGAACTTGATTCAACACAATAATAGCATATAATTAACATTCAACAATAAATGAAAATTTAATTAATAATTTAAAAAAAAATAGGGTATAGACAGTCAAATAAAATAAACAATGATATGACTTGTCAGTAGTTCAGCTAATTCTGGTGAAAGAACACAAACACTGTCTTGAGTTAATCACAGCACCAACAATTCGTATTGTTTAAGTAGTCATTGATAGAATAGTATGCCTTAGATCCACAGCGTGCCTCAAGCAAGCCACTCGAAACCGAATAGTTGTTTATGCTTACTGGGCGTTTAAGCAGCATAATTTCTGTACCATCAATATGATAAGCAGAAGCTGATGACTGCATACCAGATGATCACTTATGATCATCTGGTCCAATATGGTAATGTTCATATTCATAGGTGAATATGAACATTACCATATTGAAAACTCTTCAGAAATTTGTATGACTTAATTGATTATTATCCATAGTAAGCGTTATATGTATTCCTTTCAACAATATTCATAGCTGAATTGATTAGTACTCCTTCTCTTTTTTAGTGATTTCATGATCATTAGTGATCAATTCCTATGGGTGGTGTGTGTGGGTGGGTGTGTTCCTATAGTTGACTCGACAACATCTTCCCGAGTCTCATGTTTTGCATGCAATGGGAATGATTAATGTCATCAAACAAATCAACTCAATAGGGAGAATGCTGATAAGTAAGCGATTAGCCTTTGTGTAATTGCAATATTTGTTGGGTACAACTAGGATTGATTTCAATGTGTTTAGTTTCAAAAAAGGACAGATTAATAATGAACTTTATTTATAGAAGGATACATATTGCCTAAGTGGTTTTTCCTTTCAGGTATACAGTAAATAAACAGAGACCAGGAACATTGAGTATACATAGTCTAAGGATGATATATTGAAATGTCTTGCATTGCATCAGGCCAGGTTAATATTAAAAGATTTAGCAGTTGAAATCAAGCCTTGTTCACCTTAAGAATAGGCTAAACCAGCGGTCGGCTACATGCGGCCCGCGAGCCGTGTGCGGCCCGCGGACGTCTTACTTGCGGTCCGTGAATATTTTGTGAATCTTTACTAATATTATAAATGCGAAAGTAACTGTCTGAATCGATAAGAACTTTAATGTCTATGAGGAGCTTTTACAGTTATGTAGTTTGAAGGGAACGACTACAGGGGAAGATTTGTTTTGTCAAGCTCTAGTATCAATGCAATTACAATGGGAAACATTGGTAAGTGTAACAACTGACGGAGGCAGGAACATGAGTGGACAAAATAAGGGTTTGGTAGGTAGAATTAAAACGAAACTGGCAGAGATAGGATGTGACATCCCATTATTTTTTCATTGCATTATCCACCAAGAAGCGTTATGTTCCAAAGTCGTATCATGGACTGTAAACTAGATCAGAAAAAATTGATTGACTTATCGTCAATTCCAGCAGTTTCTGTCAGATACGGGAGCAGATCATCGAGATGTGGTTTATTATTCTGAAGTGAGATGGTTAAGTAGAGGTGCAGTACTGAAAATATTTTTTGATCTCAGAAAAGAAATCAACACTTTTATCAATGAAAAAGGCAAATCTATTCCAGAGCTGACAGATACTCAATGGTTATTAGACCTCGGATTTTTGACAGATGTAGTTAACTCATGAATTAAATACGCTGAATGTAAGGCTTCAAGGTAAAAAAAAACTAATCTCTATTATGCACACAGACGTAAAGCCATTCCAAATTCAAATCAAACTCTTTCTAAAACATATTGATGAATATTGATGAAAAAAAGTTGATCATTTTCCGAATTGTAAAAAGGCTGTCGAGGAAGCGGGAATTAATTTGCATTGGAAAAGTGATAATATGAAGGATATTTTAATAATGCAATCTCAATTCAGCGACAGATTTGGTGATTTTGAAAAAGTTTCAAGCAAACTGAAGATTTTTGCAAGCCCTTTTTCGTGTGATATTGAGGAAGTACCGAGTCATTTACAAATGAACGTGATTGATCTCCAATCTAATGATGCTCTCAAAAGCTCTTTCTATGAAATCAATGGTCTTTTTAAGTTTTATGGCAGCTTGCCATGTGATTTTGACGAATTGAAAAGTTTTGCTCAGCAGTTCATTACAATTTTTGGTAGCACTTATTTATGCGAACAAACTTTTTCAATTGTCAATTATAGAAAAAATAATTATGCTTCTCATCTCACAGATGAATATTTGAGAGCCATTCTACGAATTGCAACAACAAATATGACAGCTAACATAAAAGAAATAGCCTCCCAAATGCAACCTCAGACATCACACTGAAATTTGTATAAAATCAATTACTTGTTATTTTAGTTACTTTGTAGTTTTTATTTCTATTTGACGGTGATTATTTTTCTAGCTTTAAAGCCCAAACATATTAACATAATGTAAGTATTACATGTACGAATTAAATTCCGTTTTAACAATTTTAATAGCATTTCCATTTTTTCTATGGGATTAGACCGATATGATACGTAGGCAAATTGGGCTTCTAGCGTTTATATCACAACTCGACCCGCCTTTAGTTTATTTTTCCACCTTGTGGCCCTTGCCTGCCAAAAGGTTGCCGACCGCTGGGCTAGACGATTAAGCATACACTTGTAAATTGGAGAGCAGAGGAATAGACTTTACAATGCCAAATCTTATGTTCAAATCCACTGTGGTGATTATGAAAGTATGAAAATGCAATGGCAGGGGCATCTAGAATCCATAATATGCATGTAGTAAAATTGAATTTTACTTGATTTCGGTTTTAATTTTATTTTGAATTTTTGTATGGGTCAGAATGTTGGGCCACAAAAGGGATGAATGAAAGGCAATTGCATGTAGCCGAGATGATAATGTTAAGAGGGATGAATAAGAAATGAGGACATAAAAGGAAGCTTGAAAGTGGCACCGATAACATAAAAGTTGTGTGGAAATCGGTTGTATGGCATGTGATACGGAGGAATGAGGAAAATGTTGTGAGGAGAGTTTTGAGTATGAATGTCAATGGCTATAAGAGTAGGGGGAGACCAAAGAAACGATGGATGGACTGTGTGTATGATGACATGGTTAAAAAGGGTGTGACTATGGAGATGACAATTAATAGATAAGTGTGGAAGAAACAGACATGTTGCGCTGACCCAAAATAAATTAAGTAAGCACCTGGAAAGATAGCTATTATATTTTTTTAAATTAAGTATTATCCACTATTTTCTATTTTTTTAATATTATTTTATTAATGTGTAAAAGTCTTTTTATAACCAATTAACAGAATGAAAACATCATTTATTAGTAGATTGAATAACAAGTCATTTTAAAACTTATAATTCTTAGACAGTTTTTATCAAATGTTGGCATTAGCTAGCAAACATAAATAATATGTTATTTTAATTTACGACATAACTAAGCCACAATAAAGATTGATTAGATAAAATAATAAAAGCATGGACTTAATTAATCATTTCATGAGTGTTGATTGATTATTAAAATTGTTGAATGGACCTGATTAGTGGCGTGGTTAATACCATGGCTAATATGGCTTTCGGAAATAGATATAAGTTCCTTTTCTAAATGCAATATTATTGTTAGACTGTATTTTTTTAAGTTGTTATGCAAAAGGTTTGTAGTTTTGGTTGCAACATCCAGAGGAACCTGATAAAAAATTGACTTTGCTGATAAAGCAAAACCACTTGGTTCCATTTCCAACAGAATGGATTAAATTGTCTCATTCATTGCCTTTGTAAGTATGTACCTACTGTGAAAACATGAGGATTCCAAGATGCTTAGAAATCTTAACAATGCCTCTTTCTCAGTACATGAGAGTAGCAAGTTCAATGACAAGTTTATTATTTACATACCTACCGGTTTCCTTGGAACAGAGATAAGGTAAGTTCAGAAAAAAAAATGGAGTAGAGGACAAACAAATGGAGAGGTTTTGAAAGATAATATGAGTAGAACTCATGTCAGAATAGTAGTGGGCCCCAACATAGTTGGGAAGAGGCTAGGTCAGATGAGGACTGATAAGCTTAAATTCAAAATAAGGCAGTTCTAGGTCCTGCTCCTCCTAGCCCCCCGACCCTTATCTCAGTATTTACTGAGATAACAAAGAATAAATGGGGTCGGGGGGGCTAGGAGGAGCAGGACGTAGAACTGCCTTATTTTGAATTTAAGCTTATTAGTCCTCATCTGACCTAGCCTCTTCACAACTATGTTGGGGTCTGCATCCATCTCTTACCAGATGCAGCTAAATACCAGTATTTTACATGGAGCGACTGCCTATCTGACCTCCACAACCCAGTTTCCGGGTAACTCGATACACCTTAGTAAGACTGCTTCTCAGTTCAGGCTTCTGACAAACCATAGCAACTGTCAAAAATCCACAAATTACAACCGGGACCAACAGCTTAATGTGGTTTTCGAGGAGTAAAATTATTAGAATCTGTCTAAAAGCCATGTAAACCATACCTAAGAAAAAAAATGTTTGTTTTCATACAAACCAACTACTTAACATGCTGATGAAAATCGAATTGCGGATATGGGTCAAACAGAAAGATGTTATAGATAACACAGTAATACTCATTACATTGTTTTATAATACTGATACTAGATTCAAACACTTGAAGATTAATGTATTACATAAAACTTTCATAATGACTTGTTTATCTCGGGATCTTAAATGATTACTTTCATGACTAAACATCCGTTCAACATTCTTATACAGCAAAATTAAAACACTAACATCTTTGAAATAACAAGAATGGTTTCTTTTATGTTTCCTTTAGTCACCATGGAAATAAAAATAAAAGGTGGGAAATACAAATAACATTATGGAGGGTGTGTTCTGAAAAACATGTGGACTGATAATAAAAGAGTGACAGAAATAGTATCTGGTTCGTGGTTTATCAAATGATCTGTTTCAAAACATTCAAGTGTTTTTATATGATGATTGCAGAGAGATGTGGTTTACAACTTAATATCCTGGGTGGTCCACCAAGTAGAGAAGTAAATAAAATTGATTTACATAGTTAAATAATATTATCATTTACATGAATGAATCATTATACACAATGAATACAAATTGTTTTATTATCAATAAAAGTTCTGCTTGTGGAATGATAATGTATCAAATAGGTTTTATTATGAAAGTGCTGGCTGGAATCGAGGAAAGAGTAATTAAAATAATGAACTTATTGTAACAATTTGTGGAATAGACTCATTTCCTAGAATAACAGTAGTTACAGGAAGTAGCATGTTAGTGTCGCCTATTTATTTGGGCATTACACTGAAAATTGTGTATTTTTGTTAGGGACTGCATTATTTTCCTTCCTATAAGTAGGAAAATAATTCAGTTCAATCACTAAGGTAAGCTTAAGGGAAGCCAGCATTGAATGTCTTTGTTAGCTGAAATGATGAATTCTCAACATTATCTTTATTTACTAACTTTACCTTCATCATTCATAAAGTAATTTCTGTTTCAGTTAAGCCACAGCTGTTTACATAATAAATAATTTTGCTCAGATGTCTGAATCTTCATAATTTTCCCATTGAGATTAAAAATACTTTTGTTTGAGTTCAGAACACTTCATATGATTGCATTTTGAAAAACACTTTCAGATTGAGAGAACTAATGAATAATTAAAATTAAGATCTAATAAATCAGTAAGTTTTCATAGCCTGCTATTGAAGTTCAATTTTAGGGAGAGGATTTTGTCCAACATTTGGGAGGTTGACCTGATTCAACAAAGGAGTCATATTTATCTTCCTTTTTCATCCACTTGCAGAGAAGCCTTATTTTTTTTTAAATTAAGGTAACTGAGTCATTAATAAAGTTTGCATTAAGCTGATGAGTGCTTGCATAAATACAATACCTACCTAGTTAGTTCAGTAGAAATCCTATGACCCTGCTTTATATGCAAATAAGATAAGAACTTGCATAGTTTTATCAATTGTTTGTTTTTAGTCAGAAGCCTATCCCTTTTATTTACATAACATTGTTGATAAAGTTTTTCCTGTTCAGTCCTGCTTTGACTGGAATTTAGCTGAGGGATTTTTATGTACTTTTTCAGAACATGCTTTTAAAGAGGGTTTTTTTTTCTTTAAACACAGGAAATTATAAAAGTGCACATAATTGACCAAATTTCTTAAGATAAAATATATTATTGTGCATAGACACACTACAGTGAAAAGACCAAATAGAAAAAAAAAAACTAAATTAGTATTAAAAACAACAAAGTAAATAAATAAACAGTGCCATAGGTTTGCTGCTCCACAAATCAAGTGATGTGCATAATAACAGTTGGAACAATGACAAGTAGAGGAGTTACCTAACCACCACCTTTATTCAAAAAAGGGAACAACCACTTGTTTACAATTACCAGTATTTTTCGTGCCAGCTGGTGACTCTATGCACCTAATTAAACCCACTGAGCTAGTTTCGCCTTGCATTCAAGATAATTTACTGAGCACACCCGAGTTTATTCATTAATTCCACGTACTATCATTGGTGCAATAGTAATAAATAAATCTAGTAAGTTTCACACGCTGACACACCGCACGATACGTCTTGACATTTGACACTGGGCTGGTCACCAGGCGTTGTCATCCGTTGTCATAATTTTAGGTCAAAGTACGATGAACTTGAACGCGCTTTACTCACCGTAAAATGCTTATTGCCGGCACTTGCTTCCCTACGGAATGCGTGCAGGCAGGGCCCGCATTCGCTAGGAAAGCATTACCCACTGTTTTATGCACGTTTGGAAAGTTTCCTCACTGGAAACCGGCCACGACAACAATCACTGGTCACACTGTTGGGTCCACGGGCACAAGATCTGACAATAACGTACTCAACAACTAAATACCACCACCTCTCATATAATCCACTGTTTTACAGACAAAAGACACAGACACAGGTATCCATGTATCAAACACTTTTTAAAAGTCACAACGCACTGCTAAAGTTCACAGACGGTTAGGTTTCAGTGTTGCATACAAAAAGTTCACACGCGTATCTTGTCTAATTAAAAACTTGATAACTTTTATATAAATAACAACAAAATAAGAAAGGAACGTCGATCGTACCGCAAAATCCGAAAAACACAAGACTCGCAGCTAGCTAGCTGTCGTCTCTCGCTTGACTGCGGGGACAGCGGGTGTGCGGGCGGGTGGAGGGGCACGCGACCGCTTCTACCGCGCCCCCTATCCTTCCCGCCTCGTCTCGCAAGTCATTTCATTATTACGTTACGTTCATTTTATTTTATTTTAAACCTGCATTCGTCTGCGTTCGGTATCCTGCTGCAACAGAGATTATTATCAAAATGCGCTTGGTGCTTGAAATCACAGGTGTATTCAATTATAGATTTATTGATCGAGATTGACCTCCTTAAAATTGTCTAAATGTCGTAATGAGCAAACAAATTACTTGTTACGAACTTTTTAACAGACAGTCTGAAAGGCTTTTCAATTATGTTGCAAGTAGATAAGTGCACCATTGGGAACCATCAAAATTAACTGAAACATCTAAAATTAAGATTAACAACATAACAATAGACACACAACGTTGCTTCTATCTATCCTACTCATCGTGAGCACTTTTACAGGCGATCAAGCAATTTACTTGCACTGATCATGTAGATTGCAACCACGTAGATGGACCTCATCGAACTATCATAGAACTGGACGGGTCAGTCGTAGTCGGGCGGAACGCGGTATGCGCGAATGGCAATATAAACAAGCAGCTGTTTTGTTGATGAAAGCACGCACAGCGTGCAGTGGTTGGCCTTCGTCGGCAACACGACAGAGATCTGCCCCATCGCATATTTTCGAAAAAATAATTTCACACGGCCGACTTTCAGTTAATTTTCGAGAAAGTGATCCTTCATTGGCGATCTATCAAGGAGTGTAACGAGTTTCTCCTTTATCATTACAGGGCTCGGATAACCACCCCTGTAGGCCTGTTATTACTGGTAGTTTGCCGGCAGATGAGTAAATGCTTTAAATTCTGGGTTATAGGGAAAGTGAAGTGTTAATGCGACAACTTGATCATAGTGTTTCGTGCCTTTCTACCGGTGAACAGGGAAGGGATTCTGCGAACTTTGAGTTTGACCTCGCTTTAAACAGTTTACAGTTTAGTTGTAATTGGCTATTAAATAACACTGATACCTACGACACGATGAAGATCCCATTTTCCTCGTCGCCAAAATCTGCTCATTCAGTGAGTTCGGGACCATCTGCTTCTGTTTTTGCTCGCTACTCGCTAGGTAACAATAAACTTTACCCCAATTCATGGGACGGAAGTAGGGTGTGGTTTGGGTGCGTCCTTGAGTCGAGTTCAACTCATCATTGGGACCGGAAATTTCTATTCCCATAATTTTGTTTTGAATAGGTAGGTACCGAGATCTCAATTTTTTAAACTTTTATGAAGTAATTAGGTAGGTACCAGTACGTAAACAAAGTTTCACTGGTAGGTACCTACCAACATTGCGTAGATACTTAATTCTATTTAAAGATTTTCGTCTTTAGAGTTGATGTAAACACTGTCTAAACAATAAACTTTCCGGAAAACCTGTTAGATAGATTATACTCTAATGATGTCATAAATAACGCAATGAAGAATTTAGTTAAATAATGTATTTAATGTAAGTTCACACAGTTCGAACGGATATCCTTTCTATTTCGGTCCAAGGATAAATGCTAATGGTACCTGCCTGGTTGGATAATATTTCACCGTTTGTCAACATGTCTAACGGTTGTACAAGCAATAAACTTAGAGACACATAATGGACGTTTCTGTAACTTTATGTTTTGCAGTTAAAGACTGTACGCCTACGATTGTCATATTGCCGGACCAGACACCAGTTTATTAACATTATATTTTAGAAGCTAATTTTGAAACAGCAGCCTCTACTCAGTTTACGCAAACCCAAGGGATTTGCTTTAATTGTATGAAAGTCTCACTTGGAATAACCTCGTCAGAGGCCCTAGTGTGAGTTTCATTTAACCATTTACACCAAGCGCAGTGAGCGCGTTAGGCGCTCCGATTGGTCCGTCACCAATCCAGGGCCAATCGGAACTCCGAACGCGCTCACTGCGTTTGGTGTAGATGGTTAAATGAAAGTCACACTAAGGCCTCAGGTCTTGCAAAACATCAAGTTCATCTATGTATTTTGTTAAATGTTGATTTGGTACACTGTGCCACAAATTTAATGTTACTTTTGAATTAAAAGTATGATTACTTGATCATCCACCTGGCTATCTCATGTGGAGTTCAAATGAAAATTTGCTAGGGACAGCTAAATGGAAACAGAATACAGCTGAAGCTGATTATATTAAAGCTGTAAAAGCGATCGAAATTTAGAATGAAATTTTGATTTGACTCTACATTACCATCGCTTTTGCGGCTTTTAGTTTTTAATATCTGGATGACTGAGCTTTGCTCGTTTTTTTTTGTTTTGACGATTTTTATAAATGAAATCTAGCTAGATCGATTTATCGCCCCCGAAACCCCCTGCATACTAAATTTCATATCTGGATGACCAATATTGCTCGGTTTTTTTTTTTTTCGTTTTCTACTGCTACTACGAGTAAGTTTCATAAAAATCGTTGGAACCGTTTCCAAGATTCAGATTATATATTTAAATAACTATATATAAACAAGAATTCCTCGTTTAAAGGTATTAGATTAAACTTTATAGATTTATTGTAATAGGTAGGTACCTATTTACAGGTAAAATTCATGGTCGTATCTTTACCTAACTTAATTTTTTCCCGTTATCAACCGATATACTAGTAGCTTTGGTCTTAGCTAAACAAATTGACTGTAATTTGCTACAAGTGTTTGCGAGGCAAAATACGAACAATTTGCATTTTAACATAATGAAGAAAGTTTTGTTTGGAGACGAAAATATGTTAGTAGTACCAAAGTACCATAGATTTCTCTACTATTACCGGTAATTTAAGAAGGTCGGTTAAAGGTAAATATTTACGAAATGTAGTTTGATCAAATAAATGAAGACACTCCATAGACACAATGTTATTTAGGAATTCGAACATACGATGACACGACGATGTCTCACATTTTAATAAAGTGTGGTAGACATGGCCAATGCTGTCGACGTGGTCTGGTCCACCGTGATCCATTCCTGATTAGCTTTAGTTAATTCTCTGAAATTATCAACACAAAAGAAGAATAGATGCGCCACGACAAACAAGGACCAATGCTCCACAGCCCCACAAGTGAATTAACAATACTTCAATCTTCATTACAGAACCAAGTGCCAGCGGTATGGCATGGGACTACATTTTATTTATACCTTTACAAGTCGCATACTCGACGCGCCTTGCTCAAAATATCGCGTCGTGCCGGGCGACTTCCGTCGATTCAAAGTCGACTACCACTCATGGGGTTTTTTACCATGACACACTCGAATACGACATTTTGTTTATTCAAGCATTTTGAAGAAAAGTGGACATTCATTTGAATAAGTTTTGTTTAAGAATCGTTGAAAGGCAATTAAGCAGGTGATTATTGCTTTGCTAATTTGTTCTGAGGACCAATAAAGTGTTAGGTAATTGAATAATTAATTAAGCAGGTAGAGTAGACAGCGTGGTGCCAAATGAATAGCATTATTATGGTGGCTATTAAGCATTGTCGACAATGACTAAGGGCTGACTTTAATTGTACAACAATGGTCTGACGTTACCCGACCAGTTTCTTGGAACGGTATAAAGCGGAAGGAAGGACCAGTCAAGAGACAAAAGCAAAAACAATAATAGTGAGGTGTAGAATCTTGAACTCTACTTGATATTCGAAACACAAGGGAAATTAAATGTACCTATAAAAGATGGAATAAAGGCTTTATTTTCCTAAGTAGCTAACAGTTGTTTGATTTTCCATCAGTTCATGTTTGAAAGACATCAATGACCGTTACTCCATGCTGTGTAACGCCATAAAAACTATACCAACTAGTAGCGGCACTAAAAACCAAACCTAGCCAGAGTGTAAAAATCAAAATACATATGCATTTTAATCGTCAATTTTCCTAGTGTCCTGTATGTGGCAATGGAAACATACCATGAACACATTTTTTCTGGTAAGTTTTTATGTTCATATTGTCCCAAGTTTTCGGCGGCAGACGATGACTTATCAGACGGTTGAATGGCGGCATTTTGTTGAACTCTGCGCTTCATGTGTTTGTCTTGAGAGCTAAAAGTAAAGGATAGGACGTGACTGCTGAGACAGATCTAAAAATATATTGCCTTTTGATATATAGGTACCCACTAGTCATTAGGTACCTACTTATAATTAGGTACTCTTCATAGCGTAGCGTAGTAGGTAGGTGAATGATCGAAAGAAGTTTACATTGAAACATGCTTCTTGTTTTCGATGTGTGCTGATCGTTTTAATTATTTAACAGCTTGTCAGATTATGTATTAAATACATAATGAAACTGGTTTGTCTTTCCAATTTACAATATAAACAAAAGACAAGTTTACAATTTAATCTTAGAAACGGAAAATTGAATCGTTATTTGTATAATTTGATAGGTCTCGTCTATTTAAGAGTTATATTTTTAAATTATTTAAATTCGGAGCGGTAAATCCGGTTATTTTCAGATAAATCACTCAACCAATTAAAGGGACATTAGCGAATTGAATGGCGTGTATCAATAGAGAAGCATTGTTATGGGTTCATGGTGGCACGGACCATTTAACCCGCCTTATCAATCGGTAACGGTCGGCGCTAGGGGCGGAGGTCAATGCACCTACTTTGTTGTTGTTACCTTTTTAGAGCTCCCCGTTATCCGACATAATATTATGTAATAAACTGATAGGAAGTTTATATCATCGTTTTCGTGTTATCATAGCTCAGAGCTGCGTGCTGATCGTTTGATTAGCCTAATTAAGTTAATCTTTATGATCTTTGCCTTAGTTAAACGGTTACTGAGAAAATTCAAAGACATTTCGTCAAAAACTTACAACTTTTGCGATATACATCCTACTAATATTATAAATGTAAAAGTTTGTGAGTATGGATGTATGGATGTATGTATGGATGTTTGTTACTATTTCACGCAAAAATGGCTGAACGGATTTGAATGATATTTGGAACACAGATCGTTTGTAACCTGGAATAACACATAGGATACTTTTTATCCCGATACTA
The DNA here is from genome assembly GCA_949091785.1 of Polymixis lichenea. Taxonomy (NCBI): domain Eukaryota; kingdom Metazoa; phylum Arthropoda; class Insecta; order Lepidoptera; family Noctuidae; genus Polymixis; species Polymixis lichenea. The sequence goes on along the minus strand of OX420945.1, from coordinate 11,462,486 downwards.
AGTTCCCGTGGGATAGTTTTCGACCTCCACGCGGGCAAAGCCGCTGGCAAAAGCTAGTACTTACATAAGAGTTAGATTTAATGAATTGTTATTTATTCAGGAATCTAAGATCAGTTTAATCTGAAAGAAAATTCCGTTCTAAATTAGTACCTAGTACCTACTTACAAAATGTAAGGCTAAGTAGTGTGGTGCTAAAAAATCCATCGGTTATTGCAGTCATGCAGTACAATCGCTTGAATAACTTGTGGCCAGGGTCCGTCTGGATTTGTCCGGACATGTCTGGCTTTTTGACCCCCGGTCCGGTTTTTGTCCGTACAAGGCTGTCATTTCTCCGCACTATTCCACCCGTGATTACTACATATTAGAAAAAGGTACCTAATTGAATATTCTACTGATTTAAAGAGGACGTTTTTTCAAATATCCGGCTTTTAGTGAGGCCTTTTCCTAAATAAGTGGTGCTAAATGTACTTACTAATGAAATGTGTTATTTTTAGAGGCGGAAAACTTTTAACTGAAACATAACACAGAAAAATCTTTTTAATATTCATAAAATTGGCTTTTTATACAGATAATTTTAGGGCATTAATGTTTGAAGGCGTAGTAAAACGTATTAAATGGCGTAATTTGGAGGTCAAATTTTCACACTCTTTGGTTACTGCGAAGAGTGGCATGTCATCAGTGACGTCCCGTTGTCCCTGTGACGGGGACATAGATTACCGTGTATTCCCGTTGGGACAACGGATCATGAGGTTGTATTTCGGCCGCATTTTCCGTAGGGGAAATGTCTCAGATGTTCCATAGATGTCGCAAGCAACGGCAGGCGATATCGCGCGGGTCACGTAACATGTCGGGCGACAGAGTCGCGGGACAAATGTCCCCGAATGAAAACGCAGCTTTTTAAGTCGAATACTGGCATCAAAGTGCTCAATTGTTTCTGGTTTATCGGCGAAGACATGCGAGTTTACTTTTCCCCAGACAAAATAATGGAGTCAAATCGCACGAACGACGTGGCCAGTTAAGGTGAATCTAGTCCACATTTTTCCCATACAAACTTCGGGTGTGTATTACTCCACTGTTCGACAATGTACATCAAAAATTAGACATGGTATAGTTTTGTCTCATTATTAATATTGTCTGTACTGAAACAGAATAATAAAGTAAAAAGCCATTAAAAAGTTAGGAGCCAACAAAGATTCGTTTTTCTTGTTAATTTAACCTAACTTTGGGCGTGTTTAAGTAATAAAAGAAGTATAAAAACTGAAAAACCAAATTGGTACCGACAAAGCTCAAATATCGAAAAATTCAATAAAGTTTATTGGTCATTGATGTATGCAGTGGTTTTTTCATAAAACCGGATCTTCCAAAGGCCTTTTCTTAATTTTTTACGCGCCATTTGTACTATAAATGATCCTGCATCTCACTCAATAACCTTGTGCGTGTAGACTAGCGTGTAACTGCTCATCACTGATACTACCTCTGTTGGACACGCTGCCTGGTGAGACAGCGTGCTTTTTAGCCAGGCCCATCAGTGAGTTCGAGCCCGCGACTAGGTTCCCCTTAACAGGTCCATTTCGTGAAATTAGTTGTTCGTCAAATGTATCTTTCAGTAAATTAAGTCAATAAAAAATTAAGCTTTCAGAAAATTAGACCTTCGCGTCAGCGGCGGTGGCCACATGCCCGTCATCATACTCAAAGATTAATGTCATAAATTTGTCTGTCAAATAAAGTCAATTACATGGATATTAAAAACACCTTTTTTCGTTTTTATCTAAATTTTAATAATAAGGAATAACCAGTCAGATCGAAAAAATATTTTTACATTTGTTAGTCCAATTTTTGAGAAAATTTATAGGTTATTTAAAATCACTCTACGAACCACAAAAACCGAACAAAAAGAAAAAAAGTCAGAAAGTACGCTAAGCGAAACCGAAGTAAATAACGGGGCACAGCTACTAGATACTTATATTTTATGTTAAAACAAGAAATACTACCAGTTCACGCGGGTGAAGTCGCGGGCAGTAGCTAGTATTCTTATTTATATATTCATTAAAATACTAACATCTTTTCCTCTACCTCAGACACAGCGCGCGCCGGTAAAAGCTTTTCTTAGTATGACCTTAGTGTCACGAAAGCAATCGATTCTAGAAAAACCATTACAACAAATTACATTCTCGGTCTAAATTAAAAATCTTTGTAGTAAATAATTTACACAATCAACTTTCTGGACGGGTCCAATACGATACCCAAGTTGCGTAACACTTTATTGAAAAGATAGAGCCTTAGGCCCACCTGTTGATATTACCTACACTATTTCGTTTATAGTAATTACAGGTGATTTACATGTAGTGTCGTTGCGTAACCACACATAATTTCTATGCGTTCAATTTACCAGCTAATCGGACTTTTTAATTTATGCTTTAATAGTGCATTTTAACTTAACGTGGGAGGTGTGGCTTCGCTCGTAAATATGACTAATAGTCTTTCATTTTGATTCGCTTTATACTTCTCATATTATTTATGGAAAATAATGATACATTCACAACTAATGTAATACTTATTTTTAACACGAAACCAAAACGTCTGCATGAGTAACACTGTTTCACACAACTTCAAAAGCATTTGGCAAACTTCAACAATAATCAAAATGTTAGTGACGTAGCCGTGAAGTGTTTTGAATCTCGTATGTAGTTCAAGAACAATATCTCGTAGCTCGGATAAAGTACGTACAGTTAGCAGGCTGTTACCCAAACGCATAAGCTTCGCTAACACCGCTATTGTATTGAAAATTTGCGAATATTCCGTAACACTATTACCGCGTTTCCAGTGTCATGCCCAGTTTGTAAGCGATTGCGAAACATTGGTTATTGTCTCTAAACTCTCTAACCTAACAGACCGTATGGGCTTAGAATAGAAATCCGCTTAGTGAACGCTCCCATGAGAGTCGTGCGAATTATAATCCGTCTCATTATGTAAAAGAAAATGTCCGCTTTCTTTCTGTACTTACAAAGAATCAACGATCGAAAGTTCATCGGATACAATGGCCGCAGCCGATGACACTGCCGGCTTCTTATCGAGCATCGCTAGCTGACTCACTGCCCATACAATTCTGTTAATTATTATAATTTTCGTAGTCAAATTCATCCGCGCGATAACTGGCCGGTTCGAGTGAAAGTATTCTGGATTAATCAGTCGCTCGTCTATGGACGCAAGTTCAATGCCTCGATTATGACTGTTATTTAAATTTATAATATTCTTTTGCTTTCTTGCGCGATGAATGGCGGAGGCGGTGCAAAGCAGGTGGGTGCTGTAACCGCGGCCTGCTCCGCTGGCGCTGGACGTAACACCGCAACGCGTCCGCGAGAGCTTTCTAGGCTGTGCTATCTTCCTCGACGTCTCAAGTACATGTCAAAGTGTCAACTACAAGTCTGAGCTCTCCTATGATAAATCCGGTTGTAATTAATTAAGATGTCTTTGGATAAGGATGTATGTTGTAATTAGGATCTCAGCAATGTGCTGCTATGCCAACTCCAAGGTTTCTCGGAAATGTTTACAGTCATTGGTCGCTGAATAGTGAATGTTGGACGAAGAAAATAGTTTTTTTTTAAATTAAGTGTAATGTCTAGATAATGAGAAGCGATAAGTTAATAACATTGCTGCACGTTTGCATGACTAACGAATTGGAGAAATGGCAAATGGAAATAGTCTCGCTCTCGACTGATGTTATCACGTGCCTCGCTGATGTGCCTAGTTATCTAGTCATAGAAGGCTATAGGCGTAACAGTGTCGTAATACCAGTAACTTGTCGCAAGTAATTGGTTTAACCGCTGAAAGTAAACAGTGCGACTTTTGATCTCTGCTTTATACGTTCGAAAATGTGTGATATGAACATTGCATAATAGAGTCCAACTGATGACACAGAAACCTAAGTATTACGAGACGTGATTCAGTCTATTAATTCTATCTATTGGTTGAGCTATTTGTATTCTTCGTAGGAAATCCAGGTCGATGGAACTGAATACGTATATAAGCTGGCGTCGATGGAGCGTGAGATACACTGCCGTCTGCCACATACCTTTTAGCGACTTCATTGTTTTCTGTGTGTTTAGAATAGCAGTTAGATGTTAGACAACACTCATGGACAATGATTTGTTTTGAGTCCAAGAATTGTATGGTTTCCTTGACCTATTGAAGATAATAATAGTTCAGCGGTGTAATTGTCGTTTAATTTAATTCAATGAGCCGGATATTATATTGGTGTTGTGATTGCAGCGGCAACAGATTGCATTCATTTGTATCGTCACAGTGTTTAAACTGCTGGAGACAATCGGAATAAGGAATATGTGTCTTGAAACTAAATTAAATAGATCGGGTGTTTATGAGTAAAAGTGGCGCCAGCGTTGCTAATAACTTGTTCCAGGACTGTCTGCGGTAGGTAGAAAATATTTCAGTGAATGACTTATGAATTTTTGGAATAAAGTTTGTGGAACTGTGAGCTCATATCATGGCGGGCTGAGATCTGTCGGGGGTGCGGCGACTGTACAAGTATCTCCCGAGCCCTCGACACATGGTACTAGAGGGAATAGAGGGGTTTTAGTCGGTATATAGGAGTCCGGCATAACCCTCTGTTATTCCCCATGAAAAAAAAAGAAAAGTAAACCACCCAAAGAGGAGGTAAAATTCTTTCGACTTTGATCTACAACTTACTACACCTACATTTGTTTTAGCTGTCGAATTCTTGCTAAGTAATTTAAGCCAGCTCTCAACATAATTTTCTGGTTGATCCAAATAAAGTCAAGTACAAAGTAGTTTAGGCAAGCCTGGTCCGGAAGAAGATCAAACGACCGGTGCTTAGTTCACGGTAGACGTTTCGGCAAAGCGACATAAAAGTTTAAGGACTTTATGCGATGGAAGTTCTGATTGCATAAAGTCATGTAACGGTGTTTTGTGTGGCCTGCCGCATGCAATGAAGATAAGAGGGTTAACGGAGCGGGCACGGCGATGGCATACAAAGTGTGGTCATATGGACGTAAAGCCCGACTGACATGAGGCTAGTAGTAGTTCTTGTAAGCAATCCAATACAATACAATGTGCCAGCTGCCAAGCATTATTGTAGTCAATTGAGGTCATAATTTTAGGCTCCACACAGCTTGGTATTTAAGTCAGCAAGTCCGACTTGTATTTTCACATAATATACGAATACGGATAGTCAACATAGTTAGATACCTCAATGCGTGGTGGATGGGCGAACACCTTCTTACCTTCTCACCGACTAACTTCAAAGGTTAAAAATAATTAAGGAAGGCAGGATGCTCAATTATACTTGAATACTACCCGTTTACGAACGGCCGTCCACCAGATGGACAGCAACCTAGTAAAGACTTTCAGAGCCGTAGGGAGATCACACATACCTGTTCACGACCAGTTGCTGACCTCGTGTCAGCCGAGCTTTACCATAAAACTATGCACCACAGTAAGTTATACTTGCCACCTAACATTACGGTGTTCACGTAAGCATAAATATGAGCTCGTAATTAAAGAAATCATGGCCGCTCGTTAGCCTACTTTATTATAGTATTTTCTTGCAGACCTAAATAGTTTGCTTCTGATTGTGTCGCAAAGTTGCGGCTGTTAAGACACTGTAAGAGGGGGTCTTAATGTTAATGGCCATTGATGACCAGGTGCGGCTTTTAATTCGTAATTTTCTGGAAAGCCACGTTGATGCATGGCAGAGAGAGGATGTCCTTCGACTAAAGACCCATCAAAGTTTTCAGAATTGAATTAAGCATAGGTATGATTTACTTCATTCAGACCAGCGGACACACCTTAAATGCGGTTAATGTTCGTTTTCCTGGCGGTTCTTTAGGGCCTAGAAGAAAAACATTAAGAGAATCCGCAATAAGCGTTTTTGCATGTTTCAAGTTAAAAGTACGGAAGTCTAGTTAAATAACCGTAGAAGGCAGGTAGCTAAAGAAATGTGGAAACGTCGTAATGACCTCATCCTGTTGGTTTATGTAACTCTAGTTGGTCAGTGGTACTGAGTAGGGCTCGGCGTGGGTTCCGCGAGGCCGGGCGCTGGGCATCCGGCCAGCTCCGGGGCGATCCAGGCCCGGGCTGCTGATAAGAGCGCAGTGAAAGTGCCTCCCCAGCGACACCCGCGCCCCGCACCCATTGTTGTGTGACGATGGTCACGCTCCGCTAATTTGAATGCAAGCATGTTTGTAATAGAATAATCTCGTTGATTGATAGACTTATTATATGATGATGAGGTTCCAGGAAAGTTCGCATTGTCCCAACATTGGAGCGGCCGCTGATAATTTGTCAAAGATATACCCATTACGGTTCGTAATTGAATGTTACATAACTTGGAAGACGTAAACTTATAGAGAAATTGTGAGACTCCGCCTTCGGTCGGTTAAAAGGCTTTAGGCGTTATTCTCCATTCAATAGCGAGCATCGATATATATTTTTTAATTTCGGTCATCGACCTCTCGGATTTTATGGTCCAGGTAATAAATTGAATCGATAATTATCGCAATAACTTGATTTCTATGTGAAATCACTCATCGGCGTAGTGTGAAACGTTACTGGCTCTATCATAACTGCACCGCTCGTGAAGCTAATTCCACGATCCGTATAACATCTGTGTAAAGATGTTTGGCTCTAATTGGACTATTAGTTGATTTATCTTAAGTGTTAGAAACTAACGTACACGGAACACATTCTGCTCAGGTGAAAATAAGGCGGATGGTGAAGAAAATGTGGCTATATTTTTAGACGTGACTGTATATTTTTATCCGTGTTTCTTATTTAATATAAACAGTAGCGTATATTCGGAATAAGAGACATCAATTTATGAATTGTAACTATTTTTATTGTGGTGTAACTATTTTCTTGTTCAATCAATTGGAATAAATGGTAATAAGGAAAGTTTTTCAATTATCTGCTTCAAGGGAGTGTTCAACTCCCAGTTACTACTTCGTTAGTAGATTTAATTGAAATAGAGAAGTAACAAATGAATAGTGAGTTCATATTTGTACAGCTAAGTGCAAAGTAGTTAACTTTCACTAGATCAAACTACTCGAGATTAGTTCGCCAAAAAAAGTTCGCAAGTGATTTCTTTTTGTGATCTATATAGCGTAGTCACGCCTGCCATAAGTATTTGGTTTTGTTGTTTTGTACCAAGGTCAGAAAACCGGATAGCACTACAATACAGTACTTTCGTACTCGATCGACGAAAGCGAATGCGATGCCCCCTGTCCTGTGACAACTTTCTGTAAATATTCGAACCACTTTTTGTCCTTTCCAAATTAAAATTTCGATGAAGCGTCAATTGTTCGCGAATGGTAATCCTGGACAGGTTCACTTTCCACGGTTATGTAAGTACTCGGTGTTATCTTCAGACAACGTAACACACGTTAAATAAAGGGTCTTAAATTAGAGTGTAGGTGTTTTATGAGTTCTCCGACGATGGCAAGCACGTACATCGTTTAAAAGTTGCACTTACAGCAAATTAAACTTAATAAGAGCTCATAGATCTCATCTAAATAAAATGCTTGTTTTGTTTGTAGTAGAGCTAAATAGTAAAGGAAGCATGTACAACTTCCTGAACAAGGTATGGACTTGACAACTTACTTCGTTTTGTTTTTAATTCATTTTAATGTCAACCAGTTAGTTAAGATGTTTTTTAACGATACGTTTATGTGTAGGTGGCATGTTAAGATGTATTGTTTCTTCAATGAAAAATGATCTAAGAAAGTAATGAAAATGCTTTCAACCCACATCAAAATCATGTTCTACGTTGTAGCTGTCTTGAGATACTTTAGAATAAATAGAGTAGAGGTGACTAGAAGGTGAACCAGCCAGACATGAAACAAAAAATAATAGTCACACTTTTTTGTCCTAAGGGCAGAACAGATGTCTTTCGTGATACCACGTGGCAAACACGAACACTTTTGCGTGTTTCTTTTAAAAATAGCGGAGCAGCTGAATAACCAGTTCCATTCGAACGATTTTTGCAAGGAAATGTTCCACAGTTTGTTTTATATTATTTGCATAAACACGAAAATATAGTCAACTGAAACAGACACTTCTGATGAATAATATAGTTAGGCATTTGGGATCTTAAAACATTTTGAGTGCATCAGAAGAAATAAACGCAGTTTATCTGCTGAATAAGTTTAACAATATGAAATTGTGAAACAGTTTATTTTAAAATTGGGTCACAGTGTATTCATATAATAGTTGAGAATTAAATAAAACTACATAGCCTTGACACAATAACATTTAACTCTGGCGGAGCAATTAATTTGACCGCGGCCGGTGGAAGTTGTACAAGTGATCCTATCACGATCCATGACAAATAGTACTTTGTTGACAATGGATCATTTCGTTATCATTTAACAATACTGGTAGGTACAGTTACAGTACTCTCATAAGTATTGCGAACACATAAAATATCGACGTCTCCCCAACAAAAAGTTTGCTTTCAACTTCTTGCAGTTATTGTATTTTCAATGTATGTTTCTAATTGAAATGTAAAGAGATGGCGTCTGCCAGGGGTGCAGGTTGTTTGACAGAGATACCGTGGCCTCTGGCACACAGGCAACTGAGGGAATACGGGTGGGTTTTAGTCAGTAAAAGTCTGACACGCCCTCCCTCCCGCCCAGAGCGGAAGAAGTTATTTGACAATTTCAAACTTAAAAAAAAAGTGATGGCCTGAACAAAGGTTTGAAGAAAATTCTGAACCATTAATAATTGCACCTATGATGATAAAATTTAACTATAGCTTATTTTTAGGCAGTATATGAAATTTAGTACTGCTGGCTAATGTACACTTTTTGTAAAAGTTTTTATTAGTTAAAAATGTGTTTGTCATATCTCGGGACCCGAGGGTCCCGGACCTTTGGAAGGCGTACGAGTTGCCGAAGCCTCACTTACTGCAGATGCCCGTTAGACGCTTCGAGAGATTGGGTCCGTGGGGTCGCTACTGCCCGACAGCTCGCCACATACTGCTCTGCGGGTTTCTGTATCTGTCTTTGTCTGTCCTCAGCCTAGACCAGTTCCAGCAAAGTAAAATCTCTACCGGTTCAGACTTAGACTTCGGAGCGCGCCAGCCCCACTATGACGTCAACGTGGAGATTCGGCGGTTATATTACTGGTAAATCTTGCTTTGTCCCACCGTTGACTATGGCAATTTAACATCACCGCGTACTTTGATTATCACTTTACAGTTATGGTATTATTGATCATTAATTAATTCGCAAATCAAAATATGTTTTCGCAATAAAAATAACATAAAACAGGACGACCTTAAACTAAAACCTCTGGCTATAAAAGATAAAGGCTATCAAAATTTACATCGTGTGCGTCCCAGTTTGTGGAATAACAAAGTAGTGCATGTGGGTGCTTCGAAATGGCGTGTTTTATTGTAAATTTTGCGCGGTTTGCATTCGGCAATCAGTGGGAGCACTCTGCGGCAAGGTCGAGGTCGGCTGTAAATTATTGTCACTGCGAGTCAGTTGCGTAAATATTCATCACTTGCAAAGCCGCCGCAAGCGCAACACTTTTGGGGCAGTGCAAAGTTGACGTTGAATTTCATGGATTGTTTTATAAACATTAGTGAAGAGTGAATCTACCTACATGTTTCAAGCGTGCCATATATTCACCGCGGTTCAAAATTAGTTTTTAACACCGTAGCATAAATCTCCTTCTTGGAGAAATGTGCTTTATTGAGTGACACGACATCAATCAACTGTGATAATGACCCTCAGTTTCACTTTTCTTTTGCATTTGGGTCGTCGTAAATTGCAGATGATTAAAGAAATCATTCTGAACTTATTTCCGAGTAGGAGTGTTCGTTTTTGTACTAAGCCAATCACGTAATGGCTTAATCGTCAAGGTAATGTGTTCGGTCTGCAAATGGCCGCGGAAGTGACAAAAACATTATGCAGTTTAGTTGACTTTGACCAAGGTGCCTAACGTGACCTTTAAAAGATAAAATCGTCTATTTACTTCGCCTAATGACCGGTAAAAAGATGTGTGTTTGCTGTAAACTTCTGTATTTATTAACCATTTCTTTGTATTATGTGAATGGCAAACAGTATTGCTAAGAAACACAAAGCATTACGAAAAGTGCTAAGTAGTCACAGGCGAACGTCAGTTAGTTCATTGCAAATTGAATATTTGCATTCATAATGCAAACGTGAGCGTAGGTACAGATTACTTGCTTGTACACTGCTAAATGTTCGAGTCAATATTGCCAAATAGGGCTGTCAAATATGCGTGTGCGCAGCTATGTAGAGCGCGGCAAGCGACAAAGAAACAAGGTAACTGCGACCATTGGCTGACTACCTTGTATATTTAAATGTTTATTAGTATCCATGTTTTACATTTTTACACATTCAACATTGATCTTATATTTTTATTGAAGGTTGAAGCAGGAAGTGTCCAAAGAAAACATGTAGATTCAAAACTATCTACACTCACGCTTTTTCGCTTATAAAATGCCTATGAAAAAAATACGAATAGTTTTAATTAAATTATTCTCTTTTCAATCGAGTCGTTAGTTTACAATCTCCACGACTTATAGGTACTTACTTACAGCTTACAATAGTTTTATTTTGAGGCCTCTTCTATCAGATGAGCTATACGATAATCGACTGGAAAAAATACAATGAAATTGGCATTATACCATATCAGCTGTGAATTGTGAAATTGAAATTAGCTACATCTAACAGTGGGCGAAATAAACCTGTTTTCCTTTAGAACTTCTTTGTTAGTTGGTAAATGTTGACATTATCGAATGGTTTTTTATAGTGGTAACCCTGATAGAGTGAGAGGAACATAGTTTGCGCGCAAACTTCTAATGGGCTACGGCTTCTGATGCAATATGCACTTGCTGTAATAAAGTCGATGTATAACAAAATAACCCGATTCGAATTGCTGCTGCATTCCATGTCTTTAAGAAGCAAGTAAGCTGTCATACTAAACGATTTATACTCACTTAATGTTGAAGTAAAACACAACGAGACTGGAAATATTCAACACGTTCGTTTGTCGTTTTATTGAGTTGTATCAATAATATGCAGCTTATAATATAAAATGTTGAAACAATCAATTTATTATTGTCATAACTTTTTGCATATCGTAAATGCTACGAGGTGCTACGCCACGATTAAGCGGTGTCTACACGCAAGGCTGATCATACGTTAATCGACAATTTGCAAAGCGATTTAATGTTCAGTCATTTGTCAAAACGTATCGCTCTTATCCACGAGTCTATAATTACATCAAGCATATAAACACCGCATACGTGTTTGAGTAACGAAATTAGAATCTTAAATGCACTAATGCTTTTAATCTTAAATTCGACCTAACCCACAACAACTTTAAACGATCGAACGGCCTGTTTATTTAAAGCTAAAAATAGGAACTTAAATTGCCTAACGCCAGTATTTTTTCGTAGTCCAACATTAATTTATGAACCGTGTTTCCTCGAAGAACATGTACTTCCAGCACCGTTCTATTTGCTGTGTGAAAATATGTGTTCGAACCGATATCGATCAATAAGTAAATATTTTCCCATTGTCGACTCCTTTCGGCGTTTCGTCAATGAATTCTCATGTTGCCTGACAGTTGCGCAGGAGCAATACCGAGTGTTTGTAAATGTGAAACATGCGCAGTCAGAAGACGTGGAGCCTCGCTCGTAAGATCTTTGCTTTCGCAGTATAAATACCGTATGTTCATGGTGCATACATGATATAATAATGCTGTGAAGAACGAGATATGATACTTGTGAGTGTTGAGTAAAACGCAAATATTTGCATAATGCCGCGGAAAATATATAGATGCGCTTCAGGAAAATGTACAAGCACGCGTCACTGCGATTTGGCTTGTAGCTAAGTAATAACAGCCACACGGGTCGATCGATAAGGTTAAGCTCAAACTCAAAAACTCAAAATCATCATCCTCATTTATTTCATTTAAACCATTTACAGGCACTTTTGAATTGCCAAAAAGTCGATCAGTTGGAAAGTTGAAGCTAGTTGCTCATTCCAAAACGTAAATCTCTATGGAGAAGAACGGGCAAGAAACTCCAAGGACCCTCTTTTAAATCAAGTTAGATGTTACAAAATCTTGGGAACATTATTCTTGTTGCGTTTAATGCATGATTTAAATTTCTGCTCATTTAATTCAAGAATAGCGGCTGGTATTTTATTATAACATTTTACACAGTACCGGGTACTGTGTAAAATGTTGAATGTTGAAAAAGAAGTGTGTACTTTAGACAATCTGAAACGCGTTTGATCTAATTTGTACCTATTTCTAGTGTTAAAATTGTGCCTGTCACTTATCTTACTAAAAAGATGTAGTTTTTCGAACATACATAATGTTTTCATAGATATATTGACAAGGTACCGTCATGATGTTAATTCTTTTGAATAGTTCCCTTAGAGATTCGTGTCTCCGGAGGTTGTAGATGGCTCTGACAGTCTTCTTTTGTAGAATAAAGATCGACTCAATATCTGCAGTCGGCCCCCAGAGCAAAATACCGTAAGACATGATGCTATGAAAGTAACTAAAATAGACCAGCCTCGCGGTATCCACGACTGTTAATTTACGGATCTTGCAAACAGCGTAAGCGGCAGAACTTAGTCACCCTGCAAGTGATTTTAAGTGAGGACCCCAGTGTAGCTTTCAGTCAATCGTGATCCCCAGGAAAACCATCTGATCGACGAATTCTAGTATATCCTTATTCAATACAACGTGACATTTTCCACTTCTAACATTTGGTAACGCGAATCTTATGCATTTCGTTTTCTTTCCAAATTGTTTACAGTAAACGAATTATGGACCTTAAGTATAGCGTTATTTACGTCGTCAAGCTCCTGTGCATGTCTCGAACTATGCTTGGGGCAGTTGGTCCAAGACTATATTTACATACCGAGACCCCTCTGTGGCTCGGAAATTACGTTAAGGCTTTGATCCCGACAGTCATTCGCGTAGATTTTTCACAATCGTTATGGGTCGTCAGAAGCCCGAGAGTGTGACAACTAGTCTTACCAAGGGGTATCGTATTACCCAGTAACTACCCTGTGGAGGTCAGATAGGCAGCCGCTCCATGTACTATACCTGCATCCGGTTAGACTGGAAGCCGACCCCAACATAGTTTGGAAAAGGCTAGACAGATGATGATGACGCGTCACTGTAAGTAAATATTGGTAGAAATAATACTTGTGATCAAAATATTATACCAGGAGCTCTTTATGCAGTAAACAGAAAGGTCATGGTCACAATGTATTGCATAATATCGTGAACGAGACGCCTGAACGGCCTCCTCAAGTGTACGATAAATATTTTGCTTCATGTACGATTATTTGCATGTCGAAATAAACAAACTAAAATGTGCTCTTTAATATATCAAGTGTACTACAAGCGTCTCGCTCAGTAACTATAATTTTATAAAGATTGCTTTTGAAATTATAGTAGGATACAGTGGTGATTCTTGAGGCTGTGTTTAAAGTAATGGATAAAAATTGATGACCATTTCATATTGATTATATGCAAGTTTTTCTGTTACCTTTGATCTGGTTCTTTTGTGCGTTTTCTTAAGATTTTCATTATTATCTAGATTCAATTGGCAGGGACATTCTGTAGCACAACCTGATACCATATAATTCAGGGAATCAGCATATGATTCTGAAAACTCTGCGATTATTTTTTGGTCGGTTAATAAAAAAAAATTGCACTGCCATTCATTTTGACCACGTAGGTATTGCACTTTTCTATGAAACAGCAGATCTTTTTTGATAACTGACGAATAATGTCTATTTAAGGGGATATAGAAATATGTGTGGCATTCATGGTTTCAGTTTGCGCGTCGATGACCCACGATGTATATCACGATGTGATTGTGTACTCGTATTTCCATGTATAATGTAGTTTTAATTTGTTTTGAATGGGCTAAGAAATTACATAAAACGCTAGACCTTAAAAAACCTGGGACTCATTTTTATCGACCAAACGCATCAATTGTTTCCAAACCTATTGAAGTCACGCTTTAGTTTCGATGAATATTAATGATACATCGTTTCAACAAACGCATGGTGTAGGTAGGTGATGTTGGTAGAACGCAGTACAGAAACCCATCGATGTGACCCTTACTGATTATTAAGGCAAGATAAGATAATAGGAAATAAACGAGCGCACCCACCGCGAACTCCTTGGGTGGCCCGGCGAGCCTTTAATATTGTACCTACGTACTCGTCCATTATTAAGTGATCTACAGCAGGGCTTAAAAACTTTAATAGCTGCATGCATTATGTATTTTTTTCCGAGGTCTTATTTCATTGGCGAGCCCACATGAGACGACTCCAAACTGTCTCAGCGAAAGTGTGTGAACGCTGCGATACTTGGCAAAATTTATGGTATTTCGTCAGAATACTCAATACTTTGCAACGTGATCGATCGAACCGTGGGTGGTGTGTTTTAGTTTGTAATGACATTCCAGGCATACGTTCCGTGAAAATCGATAGCGACTTTCGCGTACTGATTTCGAGATTAGATCTTTCTTAATGATGTTCGTTTTGTACGAGTCGATTTTTTTGTATCATCATTATCATCACGTATACTATACTTACATCTAAGACTGAACATGAACCTTCTAATGACCTCTAGAATGTTCATTCTCCCAATACTAAAAATTATCACACTTATCATCAGTCACATTCCGGATTGCAATTCTTTTTTAGCAGACTGTAGGACGCTGCTGTTTAGTTTCTTGACTATCTTGTATCACATCGATGATGGAAATAATAGGGCCAAACCATTTCTTTCTCTGGATTTTTTTGTACGTTTTTGTACCGGGTTGAACTAAGCTATTTTTAAACCCAGTACCTGTTGAAATATTTCGCCAACCGCTTATCTTTATGGTGGGCTCGGTGTTATCATTATTTGTTCGGCCTACATTTGGACCATAACATTACCAATCCGTTACCTACCTTATCTGTACGCTGTGAGTGTCAGCACTCAAAGTGTTACGGCGTATGAAAACAGTAAATTGATTATGGATTAATTAGATATTGAGAGCAAAATTTTCCTGAAGTACTTACTATGTAGTTTGGGTAAATTCTTACAGGAAGGTTTACGAAACACATGAACAACGACACAACAAACACACGAAGTGATATCTTGTCTGGGACTCTTGAGGTTCGTTTGTAAACTAAATGACCTGTCGAAAACAGGCAGAGTTACCTTTTCATGGTTTTGGGCCATGGTTTTCCATTGTTCATTTTCGTGCAAAAACATAATTTTGCACTTACTTAATTCAATTAAGTGCTAACTCAAAAAAACATGTTGGAAATTGTTAATCACCGAAATAAATAATACATGAACCGATTTAAGGTAAGACAAAGGTGCCGATCTATCCGCTGCGCCTTCGTACACGCCTGATGAAGACGTAATGAGGGAACACTGTTGACACGACCAGCATAATTTATTTACATTTAAACTTAATTAAAGGTTTTGCGACGACAGACATTCTTTTTAATTTCAGTGGCGTTTCGTAATTTTCTGATCGAACAGATGGCTAAAAGCTTAAACAAGTAAATGAAGTAGTTTTAAGTTTTGTATTTTTTCTGTGTCCGGCATTTCCGTTGTTGCAATCACGACGCTCTATAATATGCGAGGTGTGTGGTCGATCCTCCCGCGCAAACAGGTTTGTTGGCTGCGCCCGCGCTGTAAAAAGGCATTCAAATTTTAACGACGCGCACTAACAAGCCGCACCGAACTCTGAGGCACTTTTTCATAGATCTCCAGAGTCCTAATACAAATCTCACTTTCCTTAGCACAGTATCATAGTGAATACCTACCTGTAAGTGATACAATCTCAACGTTACGTAGCGTGTCGCAAGCGCAACATCACACAAATAATTTGCAACGACATTTGTTTTGTTACAAGTAGCATAGAACAGATGTTCTTTTGCAGATAAAATGTATTCAACTGTCATAACAGTTTGTTGTGCTATTACATTTTATGATGACGACATTTTGTTTTGGAAGAGTGAGCCGGTAAACATGTAACAGAATATACTTACTTACTTTTGTAATATTTGACTGTTTATAATACACATGCACCAAGAATGCACATAGCGTAAACAAGCACTTTATGTTCTTTAATGGTTTGAGTACTGTAGCACCGAACGAGATCAAACAAATTATTTTGCTGCTATAATTACGGTTGAAATTATTCCACGAACACGCCAGGAGATGTGCATTTACTACTGAATAATGGCGCACTATTCACATACACCGATATACTCGTTAAGCGCGTTATTATTACTACTTAATGATGTATTCATTATCGGTCCATGTCTAGACCTATAATTTACCATCGAACTGAAAACGCCTGTCGATTTCTGTGATTACAAGTAATGGGCATTTCTGAAGCTTTGTGTTCTCAACGGTGCCATTCACAATAATTGTAGACCATTGAGACAGTGTACAAGACGGGTGGGAATGACAGTAATGCAAATCTTCAGCGATGCTTCACCCATCAAGCATTCCTGAGCAGCGAACGGCGAGGGGCCGAGGGTACTCGATCTCTGTTCGGAGTGCTGGTACAATAATAAGTAAAGAATGGCGTTCCTGTCCGTTGGTCACGTGTGTCTGGGGCCCGAGGCGAGAGTGGAAGCGTGGGCGGTAGCGCCCGCGCAGTCGCCCGCACTCCGCTATTCATATAAAGACCACACTTGACTATCGTGAGAATACACCGAGGCTAGTTTGTCCTTTATTATAAAACGATTTGAGGAGAGCGTGACGGTCTAATGTGAATGATAGCCCACTTAATCGATACAACTGTAGCGCTATTAAAATCATGGTTTTGGATTCAGGTGGTCTATTTTGTACACCATAATAGTGCTATATTTAGACAATCCGTTCCGGTAATTTCAATCACTATCTTACTTAAGTCAGCTGCAGGCTTAGCACGAGGAACGTAGAGAAGCGTTTTGTCGACGGAAGATTATACAAAAATGACGTTTCCGTATAGACGGTTGACAGTTTTGAACCGAGAAATTTAGATAAGCGATTTTTATTCTACGGTAGAGTAGAAATAGAAAGCATCATACTAAACCTGCTGGTTTATAGTTTTATATGTAACATTTGACATTGAAATAAGAAATGAGATGCATGCATAATATGCATTCCATGTAAACGATGAATGAAATCATTTCTTACCGGATCTCTTGACATTGTTTTGGTTGAATTATCGAGCTGTTTGTGTTTCCAGTGGACAAATAAAGAAGAATGTAATTACTTTCAGCGTTAATACTTTATTTTCTTTAAGAATTGTATTATTTAAAAGAAACAGAATCGTTGTTTACGATTTCGTATCAAATTAAGATGCATTTCATTTCCGATTGCTTGTGAATTCGTGATGATTTAAAGGAGTAATGTGTTAATCAGACGGTAAATAATTCAACAGAGTTAATAAATATGTATATGAATGGCAAAAGCGTGGAGAGGTTGATTTGTGGCAAGCGCTAAGCTCATCAGGTAGTCAGTTGGCGCGGCGTGCTCTTGACCTCCAGTCAATGGTGAGTCATAGCCGGTGGAGCTGTCCGGTACATCCACCATGCTTCGACAATATGTGGGAACACAGCGACCAACCCATTGGGACATTTACTATTTGTTACTCGAACTCATGTCGAGAGGTAAGCGTAAAATTAATCAAATACTCCAACTTGAAAAGTAATTTAAAAAGCTACAAGCGCTTTTCCTTATTTAAGTTTGACCTCTTTATAACTAATGAATGGTTGTTGATCATTAACTAATACAAGCCATTCGATAGGCGTATCTAAAGAAAGTTAAAACGAAAGGTGTTTAATTTATAAGCCCTTAAATCAGCTTTATTGCTCTCTCTCCCTTAAATGTTTTCTACAACAAAATCTTACGATGTGTATGATAGATTTTTTTACGATTGCATTGGGCGTATATATTTCACTTTCTCTAATATTTGGGACCAAAGCTGATGTTGCAATAATGCTAGTTGTATAAACCTTTGCAGTAAATTGTGGAGGGACTAGTATTGGAGGGTTAGATGAACCTTGTTGACTTTGGAACAAGAGTGGAGACTTTTTGTACTACATATCCTGTGAAGCTTCGTCTCATTTGTATGTGCGTCGGAGCCAGTCGTGATTGTGTAGGTTTGACTGACAAATAGCCTCGTGCTCTCGGGCCTTTGTCGGCGACGCGTCGCGTCGACACACGACACATCCCTCATTGTCCACATGTGTGTATACCTTCACTCGTTCCGGGGAAACGCGTGTACACGTCGCCTTAGAACGTAAACCAACTCTTAGAAACCACACATGGCAAACGACTTGAGGCCCAAGTTAGTATGACGTCTAAATATTATTATTCCAGTTTGAAATTGAGTTTTATTGAAGCCGTTTGCGTTTCTAAGCAATTTTATTGTTTTGATTATCTCTCCAGATGTGGTCGCCATCAAAGCTTTTAAGTCCACACAGGAACAAACATAACGCACGGGTATGTAATGAGCCACGGACTGTCTCTACAAAGCACCGTTAAATCTACTTCCAGTTTTTCGACGAAACATTTGCTTTGGCCCAGTTTTGAGAAAAATGGCCCCCTTTCTATTCATTGATAAATTCTTGAATGATCTGCAGCTGTTTTGTAGATAGTTACATCATATGAAAATATGAAGTAAGTGCTGTTTCTTTGTGGTATGTTGGATTAAGGAATGCTGAAGTATTTTCGCTTTCTCATTCTGAACTTCAACGGGACAAAGAAAATTCTTGTCGATGAACATGCGTGGCGGTCAAAAACCTGCCAATATCTCATCGTGTAGCGGTACAGTGGAATGTTTCCCGCGGCCGCGGCCTGCATTTCGCCACGTTATTAAAGAGCGGCACTGGGTTCGGCGCAATAATATTTACACGCGGTGCTTCTGCGAACCTGCGGTTTCCGGCGTGTGCGCACACCAGCGGCGCCCGACACGACCGCGCCGCCGAGATAGGCCGAGCTGCTCCGAGCTCGCGTCCCCCGGACGACGTTACTACTACACTGACTCCATAAAACTTTATGGCTTTCTCTATTTACACTTATAAAAACGTTATACGACATTTATTTGTTAATGATCACATTAACATGTCTTTTTAAATAGCCGCTAGGTTGATTTTGATTTTAAAATCAAGCGCTACGAATGCTACGATTACCGCTCTACGATTGAGATTCTTGGATTTTTGCGAACGGAACGCCTACCACGCTCACTTGATCCGTCATGCTAAATTGTAAAACGGATTTCAATAACATTTTCAGCAATAAATTTCGGAATACTTCTTCTGATGGTTCAGAATACTGGGCGTGAATACCTAATGATTCATGCGTATCATACACGATAATAATCCAGATCAAAGGATATAATAATACGAGAGGCGTATTCAAGGATTCATGGCCATTCTATAAAGGTGTTGTTTGAAAACAACAACGTCACATGCGAACGATTTCTTGGCTTTGTGCCGCCTTCTCCATGTTCCAACATTTTCAACCTATTGAAAACGAGAAGATAAATAAGTAAGTTTTCCTATTGGACTTCGCCTGTCTAATTTTATGGAATTAAATGTAATTTATTCTTAATTTTATCATCACACGTCTTTATTAAATTTAAGTAAATAATGTAGATAATAAATAGTCTGCAGAAGTCACTGTGAATCAAATATTTGGAAGTCATTGACTGTGAGCCAGACATTGAAACAGTCCGCTCCTTGAGAGGCATTAGTCATGCATGCCTAATCTTATTTTTACATTTAGTATTGACCCTGCAAATAAATAACGTTTATTTTTCTCGAATTCAAGGGCTTTGTTGGCTATAAGAACTGTATGAGATCATAATCACGGTCGGTGCCTTTAGGTACATTCTTTCTTTAGCAAGGGAGAGACAAGATAGTCTATAGAAAAGTAATAAAAAAAACATTATGTATGCTTTATTGTACACCAGAAAATACATTAAGAAAATAAAACACTTACCACTAGAAACATACAATGGGGGGCCTTATCGCTTTCTGCGATCTCTTTTACTTTACTAATTATTTAATTAATATTTTGTGTCTCGTAATGTTTATTACTTTGCCTATGTATGTATAGAATCAAGTCTATCCGACTAAACAGACAGTTGTGCTGCCGGGGAGTTTGTTCCGCCACTTCTTCTTCCCAGCTAAAGCACTAGGAAGTGGTGAAGGGTGGGCGTTTTGGGGGACTCATGTATTTTGACGTTCGAAAAGTGCTGATTCTCAGCCTAATTTGAATAAATTAATTTTGATTTTGATTTCTTCCAGGCAACCTTGGAATGGACAGTGATTGCGTGGACATAAATTCAACAGACAACTGAAAAATCACGCTTTAAAAATTACGAAATAAGAAAATAATCTCATCTGAAATTGTTATGTACAAGCTGTTCAATATATCGTGATTGCATAAAGAACTTAAATGTAATATTATTCTGTATTTAATACATGTTCATAGTGATGTTCAGAGGATAGTGATACTCATAAGCGAGACCTTAAAGCTTATGATCGCTTACCTACTATTCTTGGAATGTATTGTTTTATTAGGGTAGGTGGCATTCGATGTCACATAACTAGCAGACAATAAAAACGCATACAACGATACCTCCTTTTTCAAATTATGATAAGTAGTTTAGAAGTTATGCACATGAACATAAGTATACCTTCATACATACCGGTCGGTTGCTTCGCCGTAGTCAATAATGTCACAATTTTTTTGGTGTCCATGAAACTTCGACGAGTCCAATCGTTTATCAGTCTAATTTTAAAACACATTACAAAATACTGCTAGCTGTTTTTCTGAAAACCCGAATCGAATTTTCCCACTGCTTGTTTTTCTCAAGGAAAATCTTGAGGAGTCTATTCTTGGTATTCTTTGTAAGAATGAATATTCATTCAATGTGCTCCACCATATCCAAAATATAAACGTTGCTCTTAAAACATAAAATATACTTGCCTAGACATTTGATTGACATTTGTAGATCAACGATGTACCATGGAATTACCTACCACTGGATTGGAATGAACCCTTTCATTCCAAGTTGATCTTAGGAATGAATAGTGCGGCATATTCTCATTGTTTCACACGGCGATTGAAATAAGTTTTTTAATAACAAAAACCTGATCCAATCGAATTGTTTTAAGTTGAACACCTCCATCGTTCCGCATGGTGGAGGACGGGCTCCTCTTACCGCACGTAATGGGTACGTGCCACTTTTTGTTTTCGCAACTATTTATTAATATTTTTGTTACATAGGTACATTGCCCCTTTGTGAACGGGCAAGTGTTACATGTGTTACAGTTTTTGTCGCGTATTTCGCAGAGCCTAAAGACTAAAGCCTTCAATCAGGGCGTCTTGTCTGATGTGACCTACGCAGCCGAAACGTGAGCACTCATGGTACGGCTGGTCTATAAATTCAAGGTCGCTTAGTGAGCTATGGAAAGAAGCTGTGCTTTTTTTTTGTTTTTTGGGTGGGTAATCTTCAAATAACTTCTCCCGCTCTGGGTGGAGCAGAAGAGCGTGTCAGACTTTTACTGACTAAAACCCACCCGTATTCCTCAGTTGTCTGTGTACCAGGGGCCGCGGTATCTCTTTCGAACAACCCGCACCCCTGGCAGAAAAAAGCTGTGCTTGGAGTCTCTCTGAGGGATATAATCCGGAATGACATGATCCGGTACAGAAGCAAAATTGTCGACATAGCTCACAGAATAAGCAAGCTGAAGTGGCAATGGGCGGCCATATTAACCGAAGAATCGATGACTGTTGGGGTGGTCGTGTTCTTGAGTGGAGACCGCGAATCGGCAAACGTAAGGAAGACGGTTTTAGGTTACTTAGGTGGAGCGGCGGTCTTCGCAGGGTGGCTGGTAGCAGCTGGATGAGAGTTGCCTTGAAGCGAGCTGAATGACATGCAATTGGAGAGGCCTATGTCCAGCAGGGGACTGCTGTCGGTCGATGATGATGAGGATGAAGAGTTACATGTGTGTATTGCTTTGTATTCGTCATACCACATACCGATATAAAAGTAAATCAACG
This sequence comes from Polymixis lichenea, assembly GCA_949091785.1. Classification (NCBI taxonomy): domain Eukaryota; kingdom Metazoa; phylum Arthropoda; class Insecta; order Lepidoptera; family Noctuidae; genus Polymixis; species Polymixis lichenea. The sequence continues at coordinate 11,440,370 of OX420945.1, read as the reverse complement.
ATCATTTTTAATATTTTGTATCAATTATTTTCCAGTAAAATTTTAGTAGAATGTGTGTCACGTGACCATGTTAAATCTATAAACGAACATCTAAGCGTTTACGTGAACTCAATTCCCCGTAGAGAAGGCACGTTACCTACGCATATGAACACAATTATTGATAAAGGCCTCTCAGAACAATGCGTGAGAGAGACCATTACGACAACTGAGTGAGGTTAATTCCAGTTTCTATAATTAACGATACGTTACGCGTGGCGCTCGATTCTTTCCTTTAAACAGAAAAACTGGTCAGTCTTACTTGAGCAAACAATCTCATTTGTCATTACAGCCGTGAAAGTACTATGAAAGTTTAATACGTCTTCGCACATCGGAGAAAATGATTGATCAGCTCTACTACTGTTTCTGCTGAATTGTGACCATATGTGATGAGTCAATTAAGACCGCCAATTAGATAACAAACGCCTTTCGTTTCAATCAAGAAGAAATTTATTCGGTGAAATAAATGATAGGCATGGAATTTATAACTAGTTTTACCTATTGCGTAATGGTGTTATAAAAAATATAATTTTGCAGTCTATATTCATGCGGAAATCATATATTTGTTTTGATTGATAGGTGTGGGCGAGTATCGATAGATTTCGCTTGTTCATCGATATGATCGCCCAGAATAAGTGTCCGAATGGATAAAAATGTTAATAAGACAAGCCGTCACGCTTCGGAGAAAACAGCAACAGAAACTAGTCGCTGTATCGTTATCTCACCTCATCGAATTGTCACCTAATTGTTGAATAACAACACTGATGTTTCGTAATGCCTGCCTTATTAGAAAATACTTCGTGCGAACCTTCTCATTACCGTGACAGGTGATAGACTAGCTGCCGATGTCCGATTGTCTTGTCATGGACGTTTTTTGCATTCAGATTGATGCTGTGACGTAATGTACCTTCAAACTGAAAGCTTGTGTTACTCATTTAGAACGCGGACACATAAAATATTCCTGCGTAAAATCGTAAACTCGTAGTAGCTTCTATTTTCTCTTGCGGTTAAAGGAATTATATTTCAGTGTTATTTTTATACTTACCGAGAAATTCGCAAGTCGGCAGAAAGTAGCGGTTGCTCCAAGAGAATTTATTCAATTACTACCTTTATTCAATCATTACGCGGTCTATAATAAAGGGGTAATTGAATACAAAACTGTATAATTGGGGCCAATTTAATCTCAGTCATTCAGAAAAAACCGTAGGACCAATTAAGTTGCGCGACGAAGTGTATTATAATCCCAAGTTCAACGGCGCTACATTGACATGGAATCCACTGTGACTCATGCGCATGCGCATACTCCCCCTTCCCTTCATGCACCACATACTCCCGTCTATCTTAGGGGCAATGTACAATAATCTGCCACGAGGAACTCATGAATGACGGTGTTGTAAGGTCTCGAACTGAGGCCTCATACAACATGCACGGGGGCCGCATTGCCCCGAAAAGGTCTTGGCCTAGACATGATTAAAACTGTATTTGGCACACCTCTACATTCTAAGGTACAAGGACTTCGAGAATATGAAATATTGCGAAACATCAAGCAAGATAAATATCGCACTGAGGCAGGATAGTAGTTAATATGCGAATAGGTATCTAACGCTCACAAACTTGAACTCAGCGCTCCCAAAGGCCGAATAAAATTCGCATTGCTTAAAAACATTCTGAGATAAAGCAATTATCCTTTTAAGTACAAAAGCTCTACAATTCACACACGAATTCGCGTCGTCGCATGTGTATTATCCTCTCTGCACGTCTAAACACGCAATTATTATCTCACCGGCATCGGGCCGTCCGCACCGGTCACGTGGTCGGCATTCGCACTGGCTAATTTTGGAGCTTCACTTGCGCGCTTGCGTCCGTTGACTTGATGCTCCGGACGTCGTAAAACCGGACAGGATCCACTGTATAAACTGAGGCTATGAAACAACTCGTTATGACATACATACCAACTTATACTTGCCAGTCAGGTATACGAGTATCTTATCAAGATCTGGTTCAATATAACACCCTTTTGTAGGTGCAACGTGAGTTGGCACTTATTACCTAAAGTAGGAGTCACGGTGTGTGGTCACGCCAATATTAGAGTCCATGCTAAGAAGTAGCGTCATCAGCATCTTGAAATTATCTGAACCAACATTCTATGAAAAGAACGAAGAACCTATCCTGAACATCTTAAACTTAGGAATCGCAAACATTTCCTAAATATTATACAGCAAATACTCGGAATCGGTTGCGCCGCTAAAATATTCATATCATGACTACTGACATCATAACTTATGTCGTTGTAGCGTCGCCGAATAAATGGCCTTCCATTTTAGATTCGCTAGAAATAGTTATTTTTAAATTCCGAAAAAAAAAGAGGAAGTCGTCGTAGACACGCATGTTAAACATTAACGGTCCCCTGCGCTAACGCAGAACCCATTAGCAACTACAGAGAGACTAGAACAATTAGTCAAGTTGCACGTGCAAATATAAGCGGCATTGATTGATATAATTAATAAAATAAGTATAGGCATCAAGGTCGTGGAAGCCGTTAACATTAATACAAAGATTATGCTAATGACAGGGAGTAACTTGAAGACAGTGGGCGATGTCGAGAATGACTCAATAGAAGTGGGTGGGACAGCTGACACGAAGGTCGAACCTGGGGCTTGGTCATCGGCTGCCGTTCACTCCACACGACGCGACCGAACTATTAATAATATGCAATTTATTAATAACCCATACAGCGAAGGGGTTGTCTCAGAGATAAGTGAAAGGTCAACAGTCGAGACACAAATTGCAGAAATACTAACCCACATAGCTAGCGAGTGACTAATCTCATTCACTGGATGTTTCAAGACACAGCACTTATTATTGTAATCAATGTAATGAATTATAATGTCGCCTGCATTTCTATTTATATTTGTTGTACGTTTATCAACATTATTAATCGATGCTGTTGCTGTTGTCTTCGTTGTATCAATACCAGCTTGTTTCAAATATTTGATCGGTTCCTTTTCTTAGAAGAAACCCCTGACAAATCAATGACTAATTTAAATTTTTATGCATTTGTCTAAAAGTAATCGCACAATCAACAGAAATTGAAAGTTTGGTATATACTTCTAAATTAAGTGTGTAATAACACTTGCACACTTAGTTATATTGCCTATTTCGAAATTTATGTCAATTTATGGCTTTGTAGGTCATACTGGGTCAAATATCCGGTTATCACTATCTTTCAAATCGGTATCGAAATAAAAAGCAATAAGTTGATTGATGTGTCCAACCTAAAAACAGATCGGTTTGAATCCAGACGTGGGCCCACCATTCAGTTGACCTGTTCAATGGCCCAGAACAGAGCACTGACATTAACAAATTGCGGATTGTGTCTCACGCCGCATGTGTGCAGTTTCGTTATCGTTTAAGACCTTATAGAACTACTCCAATATATCTGTAACGTGATCACCATTAATGTTGTGCAAACGTGAACTCTTGAACTCTTTACGTTCATCAGTAAAGGCAACCGGTATATATATGTCTGTAAGACCATGCTGATCCAATTGTCATTGGGTTGAGCCACTTCCCATACATCACCTCAACCATAGAAACAATAAAATACTTTTTATTTCGTTTCTCTTTTATGAAATGAGATATAATTCTAAAGCACATCTATATGCACTTGACGTCCACGCTGTCTGCTGGAGCGATTGTTTCTTGATCTGCGTAAAATATAAAACTCGGTGAAGAGGTACAGTTAAATGGACATAGAATCCGTGAGTCACCTCACTAGTCTGCAAGGGGGACGCTGGCGCCATAAAAACCGGTGCTTTACTGTTACGGAGTCCGACTCTCTATTTTAGATACATTCGCAGATATAAGTCAAACACGCATAGCTTCGCTCGCCGGCTTTGAATGATATGTGAACCTTTGAATCCTCGCTGCGATATCGTTTATGGAGATTAGACGTTTAAGTTTCAGGGTTGCCAACAAGGAGCGAAGTAATTCAACTATTTTTTTAACTTAAAAAAAACTTTTACAGCTAACAGATGCGGTCAAGCTTAAGACGCGTTTAATGAAGAAGACATATTCAAGAACATGACTCAAGCTATTGTATGGCAAAAATGAGCCCAAAAGTGAAAATTAGCGTGCAACATGCAAAGCTGTCGCGACGGTCGCTAAATTTAAATAAAATCCATAAAAAGGTCGATTTTAAAATGACCGTAAATTCAAATGTCCGTTATATTGGTTGTTGAGTTATTTAATAGATCAATAAAATGAAACAATTGGAAATAGCTGCACAGCCAATAAAGTTTTATAAGGTTGATATGAATTCGTTGAACTTGAAGTATACACGACTCCAATTACTATTGAGGTCATAGTTTAGAATAATGCGAACTAATCGCGGTTGGTTGCCTGTTGCAGATTGGTTAGTACGTAGTCTGTGGCAACCGCAATCGATGGCGAGTGACTAACGGGCGGATTCCTTATAAGAATGCTTCGGGTCAAATCGGAGGTTGCTATCTGAGATTGGTGTCAGTATTCCACGTTTTCTCCTATATGTCATCCATGGCCCCTTTGTATCATTGTGTAGACTTATCAACAGTACCTAATGGGTGCCCGGAGGCTACCTTTCCATATGTACAAATAATGATATAACGACAGATAAACATGTAATAGGTAATATTTTAAATGAATTGAAGTGTGTATAGCACCTATAGGTAAGTACTTTCTATTTCAATCACGAGCTGCCGATATAACTTTAGTTATAACTTATGTTTGGCAATACAGTTTATTGTTCAAGTGTTTAATGGTACGGTTAGCTGAGACACATAGAGTTGATTCTTGGTTATTAGTAGTTAAAAACAATGATTTTGTTTTATTAACAGCTTATTATGTTAATGGGACATACTAGCTACTAAGTAGATGTGCTGATTTGATTGACTGGTTGACAGTAAATTCCGCGATGAAATGTTGGTTTTATGCGACTTGGTAAATAGTGCTGTCAGAAACATTCAAGAGGTCAGAATCAAATAAGTTATTTCAAGTAGACCATTGAAAAGCACTTTTGAACGTCGACATTTGCAAGAAAATAAAATTGGTTCTAGGTGGCAGAGATCCCAATATAATTCTCTCCATAGTTACCTTCTCTTACATAATGTTTGGAAAGGGCAGTTAACTATGGATAATTTAATAAACATATATGAAGACGATGTACCTGGCATATATTGCAATATTGAAAATTAAGCAATGACAAAAAAAAAAAATTGTTGATGGCGTTAACATACCATTTACAAATATTGCAACCGTAGACGTTTTTCCCCAAACATTTTAGGCGATAACAGTCTGTGAGCAGGTAGTCACACAGGTAGTTTTTAATGCCATAAATATAGAGCTGTTGATGTTGACAATTACCTAAAACTATTAAGGGGTGGCGCCAGAGCAGCTCGCGAAATTCAATCTTTGAAATTCATCCCTATTGATTAATATTTCATGAAATAGTCATTCAATATATGTTACATATACAACGTGTAACGGAATGGGTATACACCGTGACATTTTAGTCGTCTTACAAAGGTGGTCCACTTAATGTATCCGTCATAAAATACCTCTAGGCGCGATTAAAACATTGTAACCATTAATTAAGATAATAGGTACTAAGAAAAATAAATAATGCTTTAGAATTATGAAACACCCTCCCTGTTAATAATGTTTACGTATCAAACGGTAGAAGATATGTACCTACCTACCTACCATAACATTTCACCATTAATTCCATCTCCATAACAGGGTGTTTCAAACTACGTCATGCGTCTTAGTGAATGATATTTTAATTTTTTTAATTATGCAAATGTTCAAAAATATTTTTTTTTTTATAAATGATTAGTAGTCATTAGATACATAAAGTGGGCTGCCGTTGTAAGACGACTAAAATGTCACGGTGTATACATACCAAGGGCACGGCTTCTTTGGATGCTATCAACGATATTGGAAATGTTTTATAATCCTATCTCTACATGTTCGGAAGTTATGACAATTATTAATACATTGATACCAGAAACCAAATCATCAAATTGAATTAAACACATCACTTGGAAGACATTTATGTGATATTGGCAAGTAACGTGGAAAGTTATCGACCTATGTAGTGCGGTGACACGTTTGTTATGATTTGAATTTATGAAACATATGAAACCGAAAATTGGTGTCAATGATTAGAGTATTTTATTTTGAGGTGAAACTATGTATAGTGATTCTATACGAATTGTTATCTTTAGTGCTTAAACATAGCAATAGGGTTTCTGTTACACCCTGTTTATTGATGATTTGTATTATAATTCTGTAAATACATACTTGTTACGGTCATGAATCATAAATTTTGTTCAACATACAAAATATGATTCTGCTGCATCCGGTTAGACTGGAAACCGACCCCATCATAGTTAGGAAAAGGCTAGGCAGATGATGATACAACCTGACGCTGACCTGAAAATTGCAAAAAGTTTTAGACAATTTGAATTTCGTGGGCTACATTGGCGTTTCCCCTCTAAGTCACTAATTATAATGAACACTGCACAGTAGAACTAATCGATGGTGAAACGTGGTGGGTGTGCCATTAGGCTCCCAGTCTTACAACAGCTGTCACGTTTAAACTTTGAAACATTCCTAGCTCAGGTAGAGGCAGGTAGCTAAGCTATATCGCCTACGAGAAATAGAATCTGAGTTTATATTGAAAGTGGCACCAACAAGATACCTCAGGTATGAGGTATCTTGTTGGTGCCACTTTTATTTGCATACCGTTGAAGTATTATTTGTTCATTGGCATTTTAGCACATTAGAGGAGATCCACTTCTTCCTTCCTGTGTATCTTTATCATAACGATCCCACATCCTATTAAGACATTTATAGAATAATAATGGTTGAGTAAGTGCGAAGTATTAGGACCACGACTATCCATAAACGATGGGTTATCTCATCGCTTGAGCTATTTTACCTGACAAAAGTATTTTCTTTTCATCGTTTGAATCCCTTTCAAATACTGTAAGTCTAAATTCCTCGTAACTTATGCTGTAATCAATACCAATAAATATGCCACAAATCATTAGACTTTACAGCAGTACTATTCAATCTAGTGGGTGTGCCAACAGGCTCCCAGTCTTACAACAGCCAGCTGTTACGTCAAAACATTCCAACAGCACACAGCGCAGGCGCAGGTTCAGGCAGGTAGTCACAGCCTACGTCAAGTTATTGTAGGTAACCCGTTTGTCTCGGAATGCGTGGGAATCTGGGAAGTGGGAAGGCCAGCAGGTGATAGTGTTAACGTACTTCTATTTTCAGTCGCGTCTATTTAATAGTTGTCCGGTGATGAGCATAGGTTTTGTCCAGCATGTGTCATCTTTGAAGAAGATATTTTCTGTCTAATTAGTGTGTATTTTCTCGAGGTTATCGTACGTCAGAAGGTGGATTTTACAGAAGGATTACAAACGTGGCATTTGCAGAGCTTCTAGGGATGGCTCTACATCCATAAAATAACTGCAAAGGCCGCTTAGATTTCTTAAAGTCTCACAATATTGAAACAATCAAGGATTCCCTAGCAAAATATACTAACAAAAACACTCAGGATGCTCTGGTATTAAGTCTGACATATCAACGCCATGTGCGACGAAATTATACCCCAAATACATAGTTTTGATCAAATCTAAATGTTCTGAAGTCTAAATGTGTGAAGAAAACAAAAAGTTAACAAAATACAATAATTTCCGTCCGACAGAACGAGCTCCAAGTTACTTTACCTCAACTTGAAAGTGCTGCCATCTGTTCGCTAAGTAAGGAGGTGTTTACTTAGCCGCCATCTACCGGAATTTTGTATCATTAGATAGTCTGTGAGATAAGTAGAGACTGGTGTTCCAGATAGTGTCAGTGTTGGTCAAAAGATGTACCTGTTCGTAAAAGTAAAGTCTCCGAAGGGGTAAGCAGAGATGTCGTACCGTTACACACCTCTACTTCTTCAGTCAGTAAATGATTCCTTAGTCTCCATCAACTTTTTAGTATACAGGCCATATAAGTTAATACCTACTGCTGAAATATCCTATTTACCTAATCTCATTTAATGAACATAAGTAAGAATACATTTTCCTTATTTCTAATATTGAGTGATCCTGAAAGATCACTGAAACCTTTTTTTCATTAGGTTACAGTTGCTTTTCAGGAACATTAACTGTAGTAATTGACAATGTTACATTTAATAGCAGACCTGACAGACGTCTTGTTTCAGTGATTTTTCCAGAATTTTCCAATTTTCTGGGCAATTTTCATATTTTTCTTTCTCTAAACACTTTTATTCCTAAAATAAAATAAAAAAACCAAATCCATCCACCCTTTTTCATGTGATCCAGTTGTCAACCAACAGCTTATTTTTTTATTCCTAACTAACTTTTGCCGGCGGCTTCGCCCGCGTTAACCAATTTAAACAAAACCTTTACAAATTATACACGCATGCAAATTCGTTAAGTACTTTTTGAGTTTATCGCGAACAGACAGACAGACAGTCAGACGCGGCGGGGTACTATGTTTTACAATATGTAGTGATGAAGATGTTTTCCTATAAACTTCAGTTGTTGTAGAGAACCTACGTTTAAGAAAATTATTGGACATCCCAAAAAGAAAATAGGACTAAACATATTCTTCTAACAATAGTAAAATCCCTTTAATAGAATTTCTTCCTTCAAATGTCACTAAATAGAAGTCCTCAAACACACAGCTAGGAACAATGTCCCTGATAGATGGATGGATCGGTTGAATAGAGGCGTTATAAATGACCGGCTGACAACGACGTGGCCCCGGGACGTATAGTCTGTGGTCTGGACTTCGGAAAATAAGAAAAACTGGCCTTTCGCACAATGGTGGCTGCAAGAATTGAATTATGTTTACTACAAAGGAATGGAAGGAATTGTTGCCCTGTTGTGTTGGAATGAGGTTTTTGTTAATGTTGAGTTTAATTGAGAGTGCAAATAAAGTAAATATACATTTTAGACTTAGCTAAGAAAAATATAACTTTCATGATAGTCGTGAAACAATCCTAAGACAGGAAATACATGTTTTTGAAAAATGTTATAGTAAGGATATGAAAATAAAGTAAATTAAAATAATAAGGCTCAGAAATCATTGCTCGATTTTTTTGTGCTGATGTTATTATACAGGAGAATCGAAAGTGAGATTAGGCACGAGTGCTAAGTGCAGTTGTTCTTGAATAACAAATTTACTGTTCAATTTTTCTGCATCTATCGAAAATACTTCGTGGCGTAGTAAAGTATTATTAATACTTGGCTAAATTATGTAAATGCACCGATATGGAGGTTCGGGTTAATCGTAAAATTAATTATGTCAGAAAAGGATTCCGGTTTCTATAATACTTATTTTTTGAGGATAAAACTTGGTGGTACAGTGGGGCGGGGTAGAAAGTAGTGGTTGTAAACGTTCGTGAGTACGAAATTACTTAAGAACACACTAGTTTTTGCCAATATCCCACGGGAACGTACTACAGGGATGAAAAGTATCGTATGTTCCCCAAGAAACAAGCCCTGCTTAAGGTGAATCTTGTCGATTTTTTTTATTTTTTAAACTTCGGGAGTGTATTACTCCACTGTTCGACAATGTACATCAAAAATTCAACATGATTTGATTTTGTCTCATTATTAACATTGTCTGTACGGAAACAGAATACTAAAATAAAAAGCCATTAAAAAGTTAGGAGCCAACAAAGATTAGTTTTTGTTGCTAATTAATTTAACCTAACTTTGGGCGTGTTTAAATAATAAAAAAAGTGCAAAATCTGAAAAACCAAGTCGACAAAGCACACATATCGAAAAGTTCAAAAAACTTTATTGGTCATTGATTTATGCAGTGGTTTTTCCATAAAACCCGATCTTCCGAAGGACTTTTCTTAATTTTTTACGCGCCTGTTGTTAGTACAACAGGCGCGTACAAAATTATGAAAGTTAAAAGAGCCTGCATCTCACTCAATAACGGTGTGCGTGTAGACTAGCAACTAACTGCTCATTACTGATACCACCTCTGTCGGACACGTTGCCTGGTAAGACAGCGAGCTTTTTAGCCAGGCCCACCAGTGAGTTCAAGCCAGCGACTATGTTCCCCTTAATTTGGGGGTCAACGGGCAAACCAAAAACAAAGGATGTACAAACTTAATTGTGTTCTAAGTAAGATCACTGTCTGTCATCCATCACCTTTTCCTTTTGGCAATAAAACCTTTTTTTTTTTTTTTTTTAAGCCAGGTTATTAACTATCTGTGTGCCAAATTCGTTAGACTGTTTTTGCGAGATTGAGTAATTTTAGTGGGATAATAGGATATTCTAGTTAGTTATCACCAAAGATTTTTTTAAAATGCTGGCTGTTATGATGGCACTACATTATTCTGTACTGATAAACGTGATCAATAGGTAGTACCTACAGTAAAGGTCAAACCTTTTTATTTTTGAGGTTAGACAGCTAAATATATTAGTCAGATACGAATAGACCGAAAGCGTGTACCGTTGCCAAAAAAAGATAAATTGAGCAATTTATTCGGTGTTCCAGCTTAGGCCGGCTTTAGACTTTAAAATATAAACCTGTCTAACTTCACAGTGAATGACAGGTATTTTAAATAACGATGTGTAATCACAGTGAGTAAGAACAGTTCGTGTGGGTTGAATAAATTCGGATTCATACATCTATTAGAATATTCCAAATATATGTGAACTCACGATTATGGTTCTATTTTACTGGCTTTAGCATAGATCGATCAATCACCGACATAACTTTGGCGCGGTCAAAATCTTAGATTAATTACCTGTTTTTGCATATTTACATTAAGTTAAACATCTCAATAAGAGTAGGTACTCAGGCCCCTTAGGCTCCCTGTACCGGATCGAGTATTAAAACAGATTTGTTGTGCAACTTTGATAATTATTCTTAGAAAATCATTCTACGAGTCTATTTTAAAACTTCCCCCTTTGCTTGTCAGCCAAATCTCTCTAAATTTGTTTGAGTGTTCGAATGTGATTAAAGTTATTTATCGCCAGCCTGTGCAACATAAGGTCGTCTTTTTAGACAACCTTTACAGTTCCTACAGACGTGACGTACCTGTACCGAAAAGGCTTTGCGTTCGGTAGGTACTCTCTGTCAGCAAATATAACAATTAGCAAACTCTTACTAGCAGGAAATATGAAAAACAAACTAATAAAGTAATCAGTTTATGTTCTATGGGAGTACCTACCATATGCATCGTTAGGGTCCAGTGGCAATTTGCAAATTTTTTTGTGGGGTGAGGCAATTTTGGTAATTTTTCGGGCGCCACCCTCCCTCAGGTGAGATGTCGTGAGATTTGGCTCGACCCTCCCCCCACCCCACAATCTCACGTGAGATATTTCAAAATGCGTATTTTTAGTGGAAAAACGCTAATCTGTACTTATTTGTGAAGGATTTATGCGCTGCGTTTGGCTGGCTCGGCTGGCCGATGGTGGTTTAACAATTGGGAGCTATTGTGCTACTTTGTGTCGTTGTATAACCGCTATAAATAATATTTTCTAGGATTTTGGCCATATTGGTGGCCAAACCTGTTAAACCCGGTTTTCTCGCAATTTTACATTGTTTTGTTTTGCGGAAACGAAATATATAAATACTAATTACGTAATATTCGACACGACCCCGTACCCCCCTAAACGCCTCACGTGATTAATGGACGCCCCCTTACCGTTCTAAGACCTAAGACCGTTAGGACTTTAAGTTAAAGTGATATAATAACAATCTGAGCTTAAAAAGAGTTTTATTTAATCATTGAACAAAACGAATGATGCGCAAAAAATTACAAGAACATGTTAGAAAAGGCGTGCAAACGGCATCTTGCGCACGTGTTTGTGACAGCTTTGACAGAAATCCGTTTCGGCCACACGCGTCTGTGGTATGTGCTCTGTTCCATTAATCTATTGCTCAGCCCATCCGTCAACGGACACGCGACTGGGCCGTGTGTCACACCCTACTGTAACAGTGTAACGGTCCCAGCTTCAAGGGTGCGCAAAGAAATCATTAGTGGTGATTTTTTGCGCAGATGTTATCAAGGGGAATTGAAAATGTGATTAGATACGAGTGCTAAGTGCAGTTTCACTAGAACAATTAATTAATTTATGGGTTTTTTGAAGTTTGTGGTATTTCTGTGTGTGAAGAACATTTGAGCTAAGAAACAAATTACATTTTCCTTTAATAGACATCGATTTAAATAACACAAAATAAAGCTACAAAAGAGCTTAAAACACCTATTCTAAAAGGATTTTCTCAACTAATAATCATTTTTTCTGGGAATATTGCGACATACGCGTATTTCTTGGATTTTATATTCCTCTACATAATATTTTCTAGTTTTCCACAAGTTCACTAGAATCCGCACAAGTTAATTATACGACAACAAAAGGAAACAAGAGATTTCTTATTTATTCAATAGAAGCTATAATCCGCTACGGTGTAACAGACAGCTCTCAAAGACGTACCGAGTCTGATAAGCGAAGAAAAACTAAGAAAAATAGAGTGAAACAGGAAAATTTTCTATTATCACTGTTTTATTTTATATACCATTTATGCTGCCATGTTTTTGTTGTATGATTGCGGGCTTTGTATGGGAACTAGCAGGTGTGGCTGTCTGGTTCAAAGTATTTGTCGGAAAATGTCTACATTAGCGAAGTAATAGCTGCGTTATTGATTCCTTGTATGACAGGGGGCGATATGAGTAATGATTGTTTGGCGTTTTAAAATGTTTTGTTTCAGCTTTGTCATTTGGTCTTGTCACGCACTGTTTAAATTCAAGTTAAAGGGTTGAATGGAAATGTTTTGATATTCGATGCTCATTTGTTTTCTGTGTGTGTGTGTCACTTTTCCAACGACATTATCTGATGCCACGAAACTGTATGCTAGCCGAAGTTTGGTCTGCTTTTTATGTTGAATCCGATACTAGTATTTTAAAATATTTATTCCCAAAATGCACGCACTTTTCGTCAAAGTTTGGGCCGCAAATATACTATACAGGCAGTCGCGCAAGTCAATTTGATGTATGTCGGATAGTATAACGCATTAGGACCGTGGCCGTCGGATTGGGTAATGAGCTGCCTAGTCTACCTAGTAGCCGTTTAGGCAGTTTTAGCCTGTTAGTCTCGTATGGTTTTTTTTTGTTTTTTTTTTGGTTGGGAAATCATCAAATAACTTCTCCCGCTCTGGGTGGTGCGGGAGGGCGTGCCAGGCCCCATCAGTTGGTGCTGACATCTCTTTGAGGCGCGCGTGGATCACAACGCGCCGTCGACCCGGGCTTGGTCCTTACTGGACAGCGAGCTACTCATTACTCGCCGTCCGCAAGCCCGTGCCTACGGTGGCCGGGAATCAGCCTGGGATTTCCGACGCCCAGGGCGTCTCCTGCGAAGGCCACGGCTATGAGGGCGCATGTACTGCATCTCCCTCACGCCTCCCTCTTTGCGAGCATAACTGCTTCGCTGAAGGAGGCGACTGCTAGCCATACACTCTCGCTCCGTACTATGGCCTGGACCAGGGTCGGACGCGAGAGATCGCCGCCGCCGATCACCTCCACGAGGACACGGCGGTGCTCCGCCCAAGCCGGGCAGACCTACACCGTATGCTCCACCGTGTCCTCAGGGCGATCTTCGCAATGGAAACACCCGAGCGTTTCCTCCCGCCCTATCCGAAACAGGAACCTCCCGAAGTCTCGGATGGGTTACATGGAAGGCTTGAGAGTTTTCAACGAAGTTATTTGTCAGAATTAATAGTGCTTAACTGTATTGAATGGATTTCGACCGTTATTAAAGTAGATTTTCATATACCAACAGTATCGTAGAACTCGCAACTGGTGTGCATGTACGACCAGATGTCAGAACATATATGAGGCAAAAGGCGTATACACCGTGACATTTTAGTCGTCTTACAAAGGTGGTCCACTCAATGTATCCGTCATAAAACACCTACAGGCGCGATTAAAAAAAAATTACCATTAATTAAGATAATAAGTACTAAGAAAAATAAAATAATGCTGTAGAATGATGAAACACTCTCCCTGTTAATAATGTTTACGTATCAAACGGTAGAAGATTTCTACCTACCTACCATAATACCATTCCATTTCATCATTCATTCCATCTCCATAACAGGATGTTCAAAACTACATCATGCGTCTTAGTGAATGATATCTTTTTTTAAATTATTATTCATATGTCCAAAAATACACACAATAAATTACACTCGAAAAACATAACCCTTCTTATGGCGCAGTCGGGTAAAAAGAGCTACACTGAATTGACATTTTTATTTGTTCTCCCAAACCACAGCATATTACCGGACGATGCAATAAACTGCATGAAAGCTCGGACATTACAGAGCAGTCAGATCGCAGGGGAGTCCAAATGCGCACAGTAAATACCGCACGATACAACGTATTTGACGATTAGGTCCACCACCGTATTATTACGTGACTCGCTCCCAAAACGGACAGGCAATCTCTATAAAGAGGTATTTGGGACCCTAATTTACACCCCCTTATGTAATATTGGCGCGGTTATGGAGGTCCGGCAGGGTACCGGGCTCTCTCAGCTTCGGTATCGAAGGTATAACATGCATGGGAGGGTTACTAAGTTAGTACAAGATCGTAGTGTGTGATTTAGTGCAAATTATTAAATTTAAGATTGGGTCTAAGATTTGATTGTCAGCTTGAGCCAGTTCAAACACCTCATTCTGAAATCGTCGAAACTGAAGCAATTAGGTACCTAAACCATATTTTTCTTTGTTTCAAAGATTATATAGTCGACTACCATATTCATAATTTTTAAGAGACAGCCTGATTTCGCTGATCTAGACCAGCATTATTACGGCCATCGTATTTTACAGCATACGGTTGAAGTTATAGGCTTCCCCAAAATCTCCTCTCAGAACCTACGCATTATTTATAATATTTTCAGCTTTCCGCAATAGTTTATTCTTACGTCACGTAATATAAAGTAGAGATTTTCAACGTGTAACAACAGGCAACAAGGTGCTCAAGGCATTCGCAGCAACAATATTTGTGGAGGCGTGGGTGTGCAAATGCCACGACCTTTGCGGAAGCCTGTATTTGGTGTAAATTGTTATAACTTTCCTCATGGGAGTCGAATGATAACAGCATGGGTAACGATACTTGGAAACTTATTTGATAACAAAATGTTTTTTGGGACGAAATTCTTTAACGCAGCTTGCGGTAGGAGTTAAAGCACGCACATTGTAGAAATTGTCACGTAACGACTTTTTCGTTACGTAACTAATGAAAAAATAGATTACAATTTTAAATAATTATATGAACCCATATAACCTGTCTCTAGGTACGCTAATTCTGGAGAAAGAACATTAACATTGTTTTGAGTTAATCACAGCGACCAACCATTCTTGTCATTTAAATAGTCGTTGATGGAATAGTAAGCCTTTAAACACAGGTTGGATTTTATGTGAGCTTTAAACGCATCAAAAGGCAAATTTAGCTAAGCAGAGAGGGAAGCTTGTTATAAAAGGTTATACCAAGCCCAACAAACGAATTATGAACGTTATGAAGCCGGTGAAAGGGAGCATGTAGTGTGTCGCCCAAGTAGCATTGCAAGCTGTATACAAGCTGTATTTAAGTTCGATTTTATACTAGAAGCTGTATATTCAGGCTGTATAGAGGCTGTATAAGCGCTTATACAGCCCTTATAAGTAAAAATGGGCACATTTTATACAGCGTTTTGCTCTAGTATAGCTGTATAATAGCTGTAGAAGCAATAGAGGCGCTGTATAATAGCTGTATTAGAGCTGTTATTCGGTGTACAAAGAAACCATTATACTACAGATATTATCTTATAAATACTTTATAGAGAAAATAGTTTTAAATAGGTTTTTGAAGAGAATCACAAAATGAATGTAATTATTTCCAATGAATGGCGACATTGTTATTTATAATATTTATTAGTAAGTAAACGTAATCTTGGACTTAGATATCTGAAGGTGTTAATTGGTGAATTGAAATTGCGGATTCAAATTTATTGTGAACCTGTCTATGTTTTCCGTCAAAATATTCAAGCGCCAGCAAAATAATCGATCTGATATAAAAGAAAAATACTATTTATATGGTAAGTCAATGTTGGTTTTAAGGTTAGAATAAAAAACAATGTTATAATAACAGAAGTGAGGGTAGTGTGAGCATTGTGCCCTCATATCAAGCCGAAAATCATTATATATTCCTTAAATTATGTTTCATATTTTGTTTTATACCTACATTCGAAATTACGAAAATGGCGACTATTTGATAAACAGCCTAAACGATAATCGGAGTGTATTATAGTCTGAGTAGCTGTACTAAGTAAGTTATGGATTATATTGTACAGCTTTTGGCTGCTAATCAGCTTTATAATAGAATATTTTGATTACTTAGGCTGTATATCAGTGCTCTATACATAACTTATAATGCTCATAAGGGTTACCTAAAAGAAATAAAAAACGCAGACTCAATATGATACGTACCTACATATAGTAAAACAAAAAAAAGGAAGAGATTCTCAATTTAACCTTGTATTTTATACCTAAGTAAACTTATTGTTAAGCATTATTAGTTTGTTGTATGTATTATATCAGTTTTACTTTATTTTCAGGAAAATTTGCCGACTAAAATTTAAGCAACCATTGAGAAACGGCAAAACAAGCTTTGCATTGTACCAAGTTTGTGGGAATCAAAAGGCAAGTTAAGATGGCCAAGAAAGCGATTAGATGTCAACAAATTAGTAAAGGATGAAACATCTCGGCCTTTATATAATTGGTCCACCTCAAAATGCTGTGTGAAAAGACTATTATCATTATCGTCATATGACGAAGCAGTAAGAGAACTAGATCTCATGGTTCAAATCAATCATCATTTGAACTACTTGCGCTGCTCTATGAAGAAACGTCATAATCATGTTCCAAAGGTTGAATTAAATTTACACATTTAACATAACTGTTATGATCATTAATAACCCTGTTTAATGTTTTTGCTACGGAACCCTCTTCGTTGACCGTAAAGTCTTTCCGAGTGACTGTCATTAATACAAAATAAAGCTGTACTGTAGCTGTCATTTATTTTTTTAGTTTTAAAACACCCTCAAAAACAGAAGTCATAAAACCACTGTATTTACAAGAGTGTACAATTACGCCATAAAAAATAGTTTTTGGATACACCATTGTACAGAAACAAGTCTCAAGTGATACTATAATAACACTAAGAGCTGTAATAAGTAAGTGTTCACATGCAAAATACAGCTTGTATACAGCTTTAACGATAACACCAGATTAAAGTGTCACAAAATACTTAAGCTGTATAGTGGAGTTTTCATATTCTGTTTAAATACCCTAAGCTTTCGCGGATCCCTTAATACAGATTGAATAATTTTTTGACACTCTTGTAAGTCTCTAAAGGAACTCTAAGTTCTAAATAGGCTGTTATATGTATGTTGAAAACGCTTGCGTGCTGCTTGGGTCCTTATTTCTAGTGTTAACGGTGTGAATGTCACTGTTTTTAGTGTACAAGTGTATATTTTGTCTAATATATAAGATATTGGCAAAGATGAATCGTGACCGTGAGAATACCAATATCTTTAAAAAAGTCCCTCAACGAAACTCTGGCACCTAGCTGGTAAATTGCTCGAAAAGCACGTTTTTGCAGCACAAATATATTTTGAATAGCAGCAGCTTTGCCCCACAGCAGAATAATAAAAAAATATGGTATTCTACCATAGGACATAACGCTGTGAAAATAACTAAAGTAGACTAACCGAGCTGTATCGACGTCAGTGTATTGTCCTATTTTTCTGACGGCGGCGTAGGCAGCTGAACTGAGCCTTCCTGCTAGGCTTGATATGTCTAATCCCCACTGAAGTTTGGCATCTACTGTTATGCACAAAAAAACTGCCGAGTCTACAGTCTCAACCACCTCTTTATTTAAGACGATGTTGAGACCTAGATTTCTAACATGAATGTTTCCAATTTGCTGACGATACTACTTTGACGATAAAATGTTCTAACAAAACGGACTTAGAAATTTATATTAACAATGAATGAATTAATTTGATGAAATGGCTGAGGGACAACAATCTCCATGTTAATATTGTAAAAACCGTAATTGTTCAATTTCAAACATGTAACTTGTCAGTAATTCCAACAGCAATTAGACAATAATGAAATTTTGCAACCAGAACCATTAGCTTTATCTTTAGGTATAATCATTGACAACAAATTGAACTGAAAGGTACATGTAGAAAGAGTATGCAGTTAGCTTGATAAGTTTGTATATGTTCTTCGCAAGTTAAGACTAGAGTCTAGTAAAAGAATAGTCCTAAATGCTTATGGGTGTATGCATGGGTATGTTTCATCAGTATTGCGTTACGGCCAAGTGATATGGTTTTTTTTTGGGTGGGAAATCATCATATAACTTCTCCCGCTCTGGGTGGAGCAGGAGGGCGTGTCAGATTTTTATTGACTAAAACCCACCCGTGTTCCCTCAGTTGCCTGTGTGCCAGGGGCCACGGTATCTCTTTCGAACAACCCGCACCCCTGGCAGGCATCGGCCCTTGCGGGCCCCATCAGTTGTTGCTGACATCTCTTTGTGGCGCGCGTGGAACACAACGCGCCGTCGACCCGGGCTTGGTCCTTACCGGACAGCGAGCTACCCGTTACTCGCCGTCCGCAAGCTCGCGCCTACGGTGGAGGGGAATCAGCCTGGGATTCCCGACGCCCAGGGCGTCTCCTGCGGCGACTAAGGCCGTGATGGCGCATATACTGCCTCTCCCTCATGTGCGCCGCCTCCCTCTTCGCGAGCATTACATGGCCTGGACCAGGGCAGGACGCGAGAGATCGCCGCCGCCGATCGCCTCCACGAGGACACGGTGCTCCGCCCAAGCCGGGCAGACCTCCACCGTATGCTCTACCGTGTCCTCAGGGTGATCTTCGCAGTGGTAACACCCGGGTGTTTCCTCCCGCCTTATCTGAAACAGGAACCTCCCGAAACAACCGTGTCCGGTGAGGACCTGTGTCAGGCGGAAGGTGAGGACGCCGTGCCGCCTCTCAAGCCACTCCATAAAGAGCCGCCGATATCGTGGCGTGCCCAGCACTGGGTTGCGACAATCGCACTCTCACGTCGCCATGAGATCCCGTCGGAGCTCTGTCCACTGTGCCGCGATTTCCCGCGGCAGCGGAGTTACGCCCCGGCGGCGTTTGGCCTCCTCGCGCCACTCCCAAGTATGCGCGAGGACCTTTGCCTCCATGGTGATATGGTAATATGGGGTAATTCAGTGGATGTGGAAAGGGCGTTCATGGCGCAAAAAATATGTAGTAGAGCCATGAGTGGAGCGGAATATTTGGACCATTGTAGGCCATTATTTAAGAAATTAAAAATTCTCCCTCTCCCATGCCTGAATATTTTTGAAGGTTCTCTATTATGTTCCCTATTTTTGTTCTAATCATCAGTTGTCCGTATGATAATTTGCCCGAACTTTATGTCACATAATATAACATGCCATAAAATCGAAATCTTTAAATACAATATGCCCTAACTTTGTTTGGCATAAATATTACAATCACCAACCGTTTTCTATAAAAGTTATAAGTACTAAATTCAAACTATTTGATGTTTATTTAGCCTAACAATGTTTTTAAAACAAATTTGTATTACACAGCTTTTGTTATGAACTTCTCTCACGCGATAAGTAGATACAAGTTAGATATATGACACACGGGCAATATTTTTTCTTCTACCCACTTGTTTTGAGATAATGCTTGCATGGATGGTGTATACCACGCATGCAAGCAAGCATGCAAGCATGCATGCAAGCGAGCATGCAACATGCAGCAGCCATGGTTTCTGTCACGGCTCCGGCGCGGCGGTCCCACGCGAGCTTATCGTCGCAGGTGGTTTAACGCTCACCACCGCAGCTTCGTCTTGCTGGTCGGCTTCGCCGGCCAGCCTCAGCCGCGGCGGCGGCTGTTAAAACTGCCTGCTCTTCAACTCGCAGGCCACCTCGGCCCTCCGCGCCTTCGCGATTCTAAATTAGGGGTAGGCCAGACAAGACTGCGTGGAGTCGTATCTACAGCGATTCGTTTCTGTCACTAAAACCTAATTTTTAGCAATTGTTTTAGGACTAACAATTTTATTATAAATGAACACTCGGAATAATAGACATTATATAATACAACACTTAGGACATATGACTTTATTTCAAGCAAAATAAGGAGATTTCAGTATTATAGTACCTACTCGATATTATGACAGAATAGTTTTAGTAGTAAAGATAATTATGTAAAACAAAATATCGAATTTTTGAACATTATGGTTACTGAAGTTTATAGCAAACGTGTTAAGGATAATGATTTTCAGACAAACAATTTTAGGAGAAGAAAAGGAGTACCATTTTTGAAGTTTGTCTATTTACAAAAAAATACCCTCAAGCATTTCTTTTAAAATGCCGGTTGTATGACAATTAAAATTTATAATAAATTACCGCCTGCCCTGAAAACATTACCAATTAATAAGTTTGAATGTAAGATGTTTGATTGGCTCTTTGACATGTGTTCTTATTCCGTCAATGAATTTTTAAATCATACTTTTTGATGTTGTAATTTTAATTTTGACATTGTGATTTATATTTTTGACATGATTTATTCTTTGACATTATGATTTATATTTTCGACATTATGACTTATATTTTTGATTTTACTATTAATATTTTGTCATTGTACATATTGTTAACTAGTCTAATTTGTAAGAGTCCAAGATTTTATAATTTTGTAATATATTATTCTTAAAATGTACCTAGTTCTGATTTGCTTGCACCTAGTTCACTATTTAATATTTCTACACCGGCAATGGTAGGATGTGTGAAACAATATTTAATGTAAGATCTCAATGTACCGTATACTGAAAAATAATTCTAATTCTAAAGATTTTAGCCTTCTTATAAAGGCCATATTGCCTTGTCCTAATAATGTGAAGACTAACGAACGCCTTGACTAGCATGTTATTATTATATGGATATTTTTATTTTATTGAGAACTTACAATTACACAGGTCTACAGTATTTTTAACTCACTTATAATAAGTGTCCAAACAAGCTGAGAATCTGTCCGTGAAAACTAGTAGCGTCAGCATATAACACACCTCGCAAAGATGGAGGTGGCGCACGTGAGGAAGAGACAGTACATGCGCCTTCACGGCCGTAGCCTTCGCAGGAGACGCCCTGGGCGTCGGGAATCCTAGGCTAATTTCCGGCCACCGTAGGCGCGAGCTTGCGGACGGCGAGTAATGGGTAGCTCGCTGTCCGGTTAGGACCAAGCCCGGGTCGACGGCGCGTTGTGTTCCACGCGCGCCTCAAAGAGATGTCAGCAACAACTGATGGGGCCCGCAAGGGCCGATGCCTGCCAGGTATGCGGGTTGTTCGAAAGAGATACCGCGGCCCCTGGCACACAGGCAACTGAGGGAACACGGGTGGGTTTTAGTCAGTAAATGTCTGACACGCCCTCCTGCTCCACCCAGAGCGGAAGAAGTCATTTGATGATTTCAGTTTGATTCGATTCAGATTCTATTACAACTCAGAATGACTTAGATGAGACCAGAGGTTGATGATGGTTGGATGAGACCTGGACCCGAGTGTTATGATAAATTTGAAGAGCGTTTCTTGTCCAACGGCCGTAGCCTTCGCAGGAGACGCCCTGGGGGTCGGGAATCCCAGACTGATTCTCGGCCACAGTAGGCGCGGGCTTGCTGATGGCGAGTAAGGGGTAATTCGCTGTCCGGTAAGGACCAAGCTCGGGTCGACGGCGCGTTGTGTTCCACGCGCGTCTCAAAGAGATGTCAGCAACAACTGATGGGGCCCGCAAGGGCCGATGCCTGCC
The DNA here is from genome assembly GCA_949091785.1 of Polymixis lichenea. Taxonomy (NCBI): domain Eukaryota; kingdom Metazoa; phylum Arthropoda; class Insecta; order Lepidoptera; family Noctuidae; genus Polymixis; species Polymixis lichenea. Next base: position 11,418,386 of record OX420945.1, on the reverse strand, counting down.
AGGGATGCGGGTTGTTTGAAAGAGATACTGCGGCCCCTGGCACACAGGCAACTGAGGGAACACGGGTGGGTTTTAGTCAGTAAAAGTCTGACACGCCCTCCTACTCCACCCAGAGCGGAAGAAGTCATTTGATGATTTCCCACCCAAAAAAAAGCATATAACACACACTCGCACTCACACACACACCATTTCCAACTTCGCCACTGTAACGGACCAAGAGCTCCTGCGCTTAAACACATTCACAGCGTGTTGATGTTGTGTTGTACACTTGGTGACCACAAGTAAAGCGCGCATCGCTTTGTGAGGTAAAAATACTATAAACAAAAAAGCAGAGTATGTTGAATGAAATAAAAGTAAAAATCGGACAGAATAGATAATTGCATGAAAAAATAAACCTACACATAAAGTACAATACTACTAAGGAACATTAGCGAAATCGTATATTTTAGACACAATTTTTTGTTTGTGTCTAGCAAAATATTTCAGTATTGAACAAAATTTATTTTAAAAACATAATTACCTGTGAGGCGACGTATGATCTTATACCATGTTAACCTTGAACAGGTAACTACGCAAGTTTTCGTTCAACATCAAATCAGAATTAACTAAACCCAAGTTAGACATCTAAGTGGCTGATAGATGTAAGCGGATATTAAGATGTGGGCCGGATATTACAACGATCGTATCTTCATATTTTAGCTGCGAATGTGAGGGATTTCGTAAGGGAATACTTTTGTGAGATGTACGTTACAGGATCAAGCGATTGGTGAATGATTTCTGCAAAGCCATAGGTAAGTATATAGGGCCTATTGCCCTTAGGTATTTATCGAGCCAACCTGGTACACCTGTTATTAAAATTTGCATCATACTCGTATTTTTACACGACATTGTGTCTGTATTTCCAGGAAGAGAAGGTTCTATGAGAAACTAGTATTGTGTGATCATAATCTAAAATCTTTAGAGTCCCGGTGGCCCGTACGAACTTGTTAACATTTGCACCGGTGGGGCGTGCAATAAAGATACTCAACAGCGTATAGTGCGATTAGATATTTATACTTGCTCTTTGGCGGAATTCCAGAAGGTGACACTTGACGTATTGTCCTCTGTGTAAACTGTATCAACTTACTTATTTATAATTTTTATGTGATTGTAAACTGTCAGACAGGAGGACAGTTTAAATATATTTTTTTTGTTGGTGGTGGATTGGATTCGTTGTTGGGTAACGTCTCTAAGTGAGGAAATTATGACTGCATTGTTGTATTGGGTTTCCCACCTGTTAAAACAATTGTTAGTGTTAATAGTAAATAGATAAATGATTTTTTAAATAATATTATTTATGGTCATTAGAAGCTAGTTTTATCATCATTAGTAGATAATAATGCTGTGCTAAATATAATGAGCAATTTGGACGATAATAATTAGGATAAGTTACTTCCGTGTATCACTAATTAACACAAGTTTCCTCCTCATAATTATCCTTATAAAAACGAACGTAGATATTTCCTGAAGTTATTATAAGTCTTCGTACTTCGTACTTCTATTTGATACTGTCTACAAGTTCTATTCCCCATCATCTCCCATCTAATTAGTACCTATGAAAAATAAAAAAGCTATTTACATAAATAAAAGATGTCTGCATCATGTAAACAAAAACAACGAACACGTAAAACTCAGTTCGAATTCAAAAAAGCTCTCGTTTAAGTGCTTTCAGCGGATATAATGGAATAAAAAATAAAATAAATACAGACTTGTCATTCCAGTTCCGTTAACGAAGCGAATAAAACTGTCCAACCCTTTGAATAAACTGTGGAAATTGCTCAGAATAGCCTATTAACACTCGGTGACAATCTTGTAGAGGCTTCTCAGAGCGAATGATAATATTTTTCTTTTATTTCAAACAGTCCGACGCCATTCCTGTTTAATTAGATTATACTAATTGAGCTGGCGCCAATTGTTCGCTTCGAAAAATAAAATTGAAACAAAACACGTTTTGTGGCTCACCCTAGCTTCTTAACTTACTGTTATTGGCTTTGTTGTTTTAATTTACGATGCTATTGTCTACGAAATAGATGTGTAAACAGTAGAAAGGGGAGCTGGCTGCCAAATTATGCGTCATCTACAATATTATAAAGTCGGGTACCTATCTAATGATATCCTGTTTAACCAGTTTAAAAATTTTAGAGTTGTCACCCCAAAAACTTTGGCACCCCTGCACACTCTGTTGGTTAAAAACTCTGAAAAAAAAAATGCGGGTCTCCCGAAACATTTCGTGAACGTAACTAATTATGTGCCGGTAACGTTCATTAGCAAACTTTCATGTTACAGGTTTATTCTGTAATAGAATAAAAATAATTAGGAACCGAGTTTGGGAACACTTGTTGAGTAGTATATTTCTCGACGAATGATTGTAACATTTTGTGTAGGTAATAATCTGGGGTAAAACAAGCCGATGGTCGAATACTCGAATATCTCAGCGGAAAGGGAGGGAATATAAATATTTTCCTTTTACTGCGGTCCCCTGCGCTCGCCAATTACAATTGCAATTAAGTTAATTTGAGGGTTCCGTTGTCCGACGACCTGATGTTTTGAGGATTATGTTTCTTAAGTGCTTCGTGAATTGTGATGAACGCCGTTTTTGCCTTTCGTCTTCCTCTTTGCAGATATATTTTTGGCATGTATTTGGAGGAAAAGATTATTAATGATGAAATAAGAAATGATCTATTTTTAGCGAATGTTGACAATAAGGAAAGGTTTAATTTTCTTTGTTACCTTTTATTAATAACTTGCGGATCCGTTTTTCGTTGTTGCCAGGACAGCAGGAAAATATAATCAGTTTTATTCGAAATAAAACATCTTCCATAACAAAAAAAACACATCAGAATTCCCGAACTAAATGAGAATCAGTAACCTATTCTTGTATGTAAATATATTAATTTCCTAGTCAGAACATGAACCTACACGGAGTTGTTGTCTGTTGTTCCCTAACATTATAACAACAACATTCTGCTACACATAATAAGCAAGTTCTTGTAACCGCACTGTTTTGTTGCCACGCAAATTATAATGCTCATTTAAATTATAGGTATAGCTATAATTGTAGGGGAAGATATCGCTAATTTGGAGTGCTTAGAGATCGAATCACAGTGACAGACTCACAATTCAGGGTGACTTGTAAATTGACTAGTTATTGCATCCAGGACATGATAGTGTGATCCATTTGCAACAATTAAGAACGCCATAAAGCATAGGCGAAAATTCATACGATTCTAGAAAACTAAATTATTAGTATTGAAAATCTGTCAGAATTCGTCACTAAATATCACTTTTCTCTAAACTTTCTCAAATTGAATAGCCTCAATTGCTATTCTATTGTGTGCCCATTACCTTAACATACCGTTCGATGTTTCCAAATGTTCTAAAACATTAAAAAGTGAAAAGTCAAAGGAAGAAGTTTTTTAACCATTTAAAAAAATTATCTACCTATAGGAACATAGACACTAGTTATACCAAAATTTTACCATGGCAATGAGGGTACAAATTACGGGGAAGACATTATTATTTAAACAGCTATCTTAAAAAAAAATATACATTCAGAAGTGAAACTGTCGATAATGTGAAATAAAAATTGAGTGAAAATCGAATTCATTAACTGGTTTTCATCTCATACTTTCTAAAATCGCAGCAAACCACGCAGTTTAGGAACCTAGGTCATCATTTCCAGGTCACAAGTCACACTACCTGCTATCAGAAGTTAATAGTTAATAAGTACTTTTTCAAATTAAAACGTTGTAAAATCTCTTGTCTGTTCTTATTTGGTCTATATGAACCAATCACAAGCATAATACTGATAAAATTTTACAAAAACGACCTTAAACCTTTCTAGAGACAAAAGGTCAGAGCTCACTATACCAAAAACTGTAAAAGAACTCTTCTTAATGTGATATTTTTATATTAAGTTGTTCAAGTAGGAATTACATAGGCAAATACTTCTACCAACTTACTACAATAAACACACATGCCTAACATTCACAATAACAACCAATATATAGCTTCCTTTCGCTTTCACATAACACTACTTGAACACCGTACTAACATTACGACACGGTCATATCGGATACAGTGTAGGCAGGGAACAGGTACTTACTTTAAATTGACTGCCTGTCTACGTGTAACACCAGTCATGGTTGAAGGCCCCCATAACCCCCATATCGCTTTAGTTGAGCCATAAAAATCCAATGGCGCGACTATTTGTGACTTTGCGACTTTTCCACCGGTTCTTCGGTAACAGTTACTGACAATAGTAACGGAATGGAGGTTCAGGACTCTTCCGTTTGTCGACAAATAAAGACTACTAGTTAGAGCTCGCGGCTTCGCCCTCGTGGATGTCCAAAAATATCCCACGGGAACGTTTTACTGGGATTAAAAGTACTCTGTGTGTTAATAAAGTTTAAAAAATATCTATTTGCAAAATTTAATTCTAATACTTTAAGCCGTTTTTGCACCGATCCAGACAAATGGACTAACATCAAACATTCTAAAAAATTATATTTCCGGCATCAGTCTCGTTCCACTTACTTTTTTCAATAATATTCAACGTACAGTTTTCACTTCGTTACTTAATATATGTATAGATAGAATATATTGGATTATTTGTTGGATGATAAAAAATAAGGAAAAAGTAATGTTTATGTGTGCCCGTATATGTATGTACACATCAAAACAAAACATCGTTCGCTGAAATGTATCTAATAACGTATGTTTGTACATATGGATGTGTGTGTGTGAATGTCCTCGATCGATCATTACGGATAATTCGTCTTTCTTCTTCGTAATACTTTTTATTATACATAGTAGACATATTTTGTTTAGGATCAAGCATTTTTTTGCATCCTTTATTAAAAATAACCCAGTTCTTACAATATAGCATAAAAGACTAATGAGCAATTTCAATTTAACGGATTTTTTTTAATGTGATGTGTATTTTTAAACTGAGTAGATTGTACTCTAAACAAGTCCGTTCCACTTTCTTAGACTCTAATCTAGGATCAAGCAATTGGCAAATCAAGTGAACCAAGTTTGTTGTTTTTTTTTTTGGTGGGAAATCATCAAATAACTTCTCCCGCTCTGGGTGGAGCAGGAGGGCGTGTCAGACTTTTACTGAATAAAACCCACCCGTGTTCCCTCAGTTGCCAGGGGCGGCGGTATCTCTTTCGAACAACCCGTACCACCATGTATCTGGTTCTGTGTCATTATTGGCACATTGGCATCCTTTCTGTGTCATTATTCATCAATCTATCATCATTATCATTTGGAATTTTACTGTAATGATTTTCCCAACTATGGTATGGTCGGCTTTCAGTCTAACCGAATCCAGTTGAATACCTTACATGGAGCAACTGCCTATCTGACCTCCACAACCCAGTTTCGGGGTAACACGATACCCCTTGGTAAGAATGGTTGTCAGACGTTTGGGCTTCTGATAAACCGTAACGACTGACTGTTCTTAAAGCAACATGAAAACTAAAACTCTTTTCTGAATAACCGTTTCGGCGTCCTATGTCAAATTGTCAAGAATTAGGATATAATTATAATTTATATTAGCTTATTTATTATTATTATTAGATCCAGGATGAAAAGTATATGCTTATTACCTAGGCCATGGTCTATCTGTGTGCCAAACATCGAAATGCGTTCAGCCCATTTAGCGTGAAAGCAAAAAAAAAACAAACAATCAAACTTACTTTCGCATTTACAATATAGTTACGACTCGTTAGGATATTGTTATTATTATTGATTCAATTAAAGCACAATGTCTTATTTACCAAGGGCATTAAAATACTTTGGATCTTACCAAACCAATCCATTCAAACCGATGGCAATACCAACTAGGCACCTAATACACCCTCACATCTTAGTACCAATCCCGCATTTCTTCAATCACAGCGAGAATTAACGAGAATACGCGTATGACGTATGTATTACGTAATTTCCTGCGAAGGCGAGTTTCCTACACCTGCGCTGTATCTACTTTCTGCAAAGTTGGCGTGATTATGAAAATCCGTATACTAGGAAACCAGTGTAATCTGCATAATACAGAATGTTTCAATATGGTAACACTGGACGATTCATCGCTGCTGTTGTTCAAATCAAAATGGTAAATTGTATTCTCCTCTTTGTCTGAGTAAACAGAAGAATTTGTTTCCATATTTTTGTTAGATGTTGCGATAAGGTTTGATGAGCTTCTCCTCATTTGTTTTTTTTTTTTTAAATAGGTGGTTAATTGCAGCAAAGCCCGCTAATTAAATAGATCAAGGTGTGTTCAGCAGTACCTAAAGTCCGTCTGAGAACTCATTTATTTATCTTTGGCTCTTATATAACAGAAAAGGAGCTCATTCACGAGATAATAATTGAAACGATCTTTCATGTTGTGTATTGAAAAGCAGTATTTTAACTGTAAAAGTACGTCTCAAAATCAAGTAAATAAGCGAAATCGACACGTATTTGCCCAGTAACCTTTTTTTCTAAACCAAGCTCGTTTAAAGAATAAACTATACGACAAATTAAAGCAGTACACAATTTATCAACAAACCTACAATTTCTATTTATCTGTTAACACTTCAAATCGCGATATTCGGACGGTCGTACCTAAGTGTCGTAACTGATGAGCCTGACGTGTCACTATTGTGCACTATTGCGATCTATAAATCTTTCACGTAAGGGTGCAAACACAATGGATAAGCCCCACTACTATGTACTTGAAACAAGAGAAATTACGCTGATCGTACCAACTGGGTATCCGTAGGTATCAGATGGGATGGGATGGGATCCATGGGATGCGACACAGCAGGAGTCAAACATTTCACGCGAACGAAGCCGCAGGTTGGTCACGCCACGATTGCGGCGGTAAGTCCCCTCTTTGAGGAGTGGCTTGAGAGGCGGCATGGTGTCCTCACCTTCCGCCTGACACAGGTCCTCACCGGACACGGCTGTTTCGGGAGGTTCCTGTTTCGCATGAGGCGGGAGGAAACGCCCGGGTGTTTCCATTGCAAAGATCGCTCTGAGGACACAGTGGAGCATACGCCGGAGGTCTGCCCGGCTTGGACGGAGCACCGCCGTGTCCTCGTGGAGGCGATTGGCGGCGGCGATCTCTCGCGTCCGGCCCTGGTCCGGAGCGAGAGTGCATGATAAGCCGTTATCTCCTTCAGCGAAGCAGTGATGCTCGCAAAGAGGGAGGCGGCGCACGTGAGAGAGAGGCAGTACATGCACCCTCACGGCCGCAGCCTTCGCAGGAGACGCTCTGGGCGTCGGGAATCCCAGGCTGATTCCCGGCCACCGTAGGTGAGGGCTTGCGGACGGCGAGTAATGGGTAGCTCGCTATCTGGTAAGGACCAAGCCCGGGTCGACGGATCCAGTGTTGCCAACTGGGTGACAGGTTTTGGGGCTAACTCGAGTTTAAAAAAGGGCTAGATTAGCACATTTTAAAGAAAATAGGGCTAAATGACTAAATAACGAAAAATAAAAATAAGATTCTTTAGTAAAATGGATTTCATGAATAAGTAAAATTATTAATAAAATACATCTTTCTGGATTATAAAATATTGTTTAATCGTAAAATTACGCTCTAAATAGCAGTCTTTATCTAATTTCTTTCGAAGGGTTTCACTTTGTTCTGACGACGTCGATGGTTGGGCTAATTCAGTATAAATTTAAATTGGATACATTTTTTTTAAGGAGATTCTATGGGATTACCTATGTGTAGTAAGTTTGGTTTAACTTGGTAAGGCCAGTTCGTATTTATGGTATGGAATTTAAAGTTCATCCTGTTCCGTAATTTATGTTTATATGGTTTTGAAAAGCGATATTTGGGGCTGGATTACGGGCTAGGGGCTAAATCATTATATTCGGGGCTGAACAAGAAGAAAAAGGGCTGGATCTAGCCCCGAAGGAGCTAAATTGGCATCACTGGACGGATCGTTGAGTTCCACGCGCGCCTCAAAGAGATGTCAGCACCAACTGGTGGGGCCCGCAAGGGCCGATGCCTGCCAGGGGTTGTTCGAAAGAGATACCGCGGCCCCTAGCACACAGGCAACTGAGGGAACACGGGTGGGTTTTAGTCAGTAAAAGTCTGACACGCCCTCTTGCTCCACCCAGAGCGGGAGAAGTTATTTGATGATATCCCACCCAAAAAAAAAAGAAGTCGCAGGCGAAGCTCTAAAGAAAGTTAAACTAAAATGCTTAGATAATATTGAATAAATTGTAAACAAACCCTTTCAACCCTTTGAACAATAATAGTAATTGAAAAATTGTCGACGAAAAACTTAACCTCAATAGTCAGGTGAAAAACATCTTTCAGACGATTTAAAATTAGAAACTGTAAGATCGTTTTAAGTATTGAAATAATCAAATAAAAGCACTCGATTTGAAACTGGCCCTACAAAATGGTTTCCAAAGGTACGATTTCTGATTATTTGTTTACATTTTACTGAGATTTTTTTGGAACAGATTAACGTAGCGATGTAGGCGTAGCGTGTGCTAGCTTTGAAGTGAACGCGTAGCAGAAGTGATTTTTTCACGTAGCAAGCGCGTAGCCGCATATGTGCGTGTAGCAAGTGTAGCATAGGTGATGTGAATGTATACTTTTCGCATAGCAAAGTTTATCGTTAGCCGGAGATGTTTTTGCGTACCATTTACCTTAGCGTTTATACCGGCAAGGTTTTGCAGCGATTCAGTTACGACAGTAAAGCAATTAAGTCGGAACGTGAACGTTAGTGGTGACGATAAAAATGGCTGCTGACCGCACACTGGGCGCATCTACATGCGGTAAATCATAGAATTTGCGAGTGAAAATATTAGTTCAGCTATTTTGTTCTTGCTGCCGATAGTTTAAAAAAGGCTGATAGCATTTTTATCTTTATCTTTTTCTAATGATATTTATTTATACGGTAAGGCTTTTTAAAATTGCGTCCCTTAATTTATCAAATTTCCTGGAAACAGTGTTTATTTAAACCTCCCTCTTGCATCAGAAAACGTTTTTCATTGAAATGTATTAGGTACAAACAAATTGTTTCCGTAATTGGAAACCGGTATAAGAAGCTTTACTGTAATTGAGTTGTGTAATTTGGTAAATAAATTTTAATTTTGTAATTATAAGTAAGTAAGCTTGTTACGTATGGGTTCGGTTACCTCACATTTATTTTGAACGGATTTCATTTGATATGGTACCATATGTTAATCTGTGACACAGATATACTTAGGTACACACAGACCAATCAATTGTTAAAGAGAACAAAATGGTGAGAGGGTATGGCTTCAGATACATAGAGATCGGTACCAAAACATGACACGTACCGGCTTGTTATACCTAGTTACAATATATCGATGCAATTTCAATACACAGAACATGTCCCAAAAGTTTCCTCTGAATTTCTAAGATAATGATCATGTATTTGTGACAAAAACAAGCTAATGCGACATAAGATCGGTTTATCGCGATACTGACAGCGCGCCATTTTTCACCCCGACATAACGAAATGTCAGTACCAATGCAGACCTTTATCATTGTCAATAAAATGGTGTATAAATCAAACAAGCCAGCGGGTATATGAAACACGACTGTGTTACACGATATCTGGTATATTTGTTACTGCCGTTTATGTAGCCGAGTTAGTCCGAACTACGAATGATTTGCTACGAAATAGTTCGGTAAGAAAGTCAAAAGATTTTGCGGTTTCCGATGTCAGCTAATGATCACTAATAATGTTTCATACACGGATCTAAAAAAAGATGTGACGTAATGCTACACAAAAAAAAAAAAACAAAAAAAAAAACAACCGACTTCCGAAAAAACCACTACAAAGTGAAAAATAACTTTAATTTCGGAAGTTGGTGACTTTGGATATGTATTTAAATTTTTTATCACCGCCTTCCGAAATTTAAGTTTTCACTTTGCAGTGTTTTTTCGGAAGTCGGTTGTTTAGTTTTTGGAAAAAGTTTTTATTTTTCCCTTTTTAGTTATCGAATTAGTGGGGTAGGTACTCTTCCCCACTAATTCGAAATTTCATCATCCTTAGGGTCAAAACAATGCATATTTATGCGATAGCAGCAATCGTGGTTTATTTACTGTTATTTTTTGAAGAGTTCCGTTGTCTGTCTCCAACACGCAACATTAGATCTATATGAAATTGAAATGGGACCACACGGGAAGCACCAGTTTTCAAATAAATAAAAAATAATCAAAATCGGTTCACCCAGTCGATAGTTATGAGGTAACAAACATAAAAAAATAAAAAAATTCTGTCGAATTGAGAACCTCCTCCTTTTTTGAAGTCGGTTAAAAAGATGTGTAGCATGCAAGTTTCTACAATTTCGTTCGCCGTACATTATGATGTTGAACAATTATCGTTATCCTCAAAGCACGCACATACATAAATGTGCGGCTATTAGCATCTTTCACTCAAGATAAGACGAGTCGTCGTCGACGTCCGTCTTTTTTTTTTGTCCATGGTTTCATAATCATAATTAGTAGGTACTTCATTATTTAGTTGCACTAATACTTTATAAATGGAAAGGCTAGCAGAGTTCGAGTATTCCACTTCCGGAGTGTAAACTTGAACGAATGGCAGGGCATAATGACAACGTTAATACGTCATATTCAGTCATGGGCCCTCATCGCTCGGCAAGTGTATAAGAAAAAAGTTTCCGCCGTCACCCTATACGTGCAATTCGAAACAAAATTAAAATTACAAGCAACTTCAAAACTTGAGGCATGTGTTTGTGAACTGTGTTAGTAGTGATCTTCAAAGCCTTAAGATACTACCAGAGCATGAATCGCGATTCGGTGAAGGGCCCAAGTCAGCTAGTCAAAGGTGTACCTAAGGTAAGGATTTTTTTGCCTTGGAGGCGGACATATTGAGCGATTCGTATTTTTCAACCAGGCTCCCACATAGTGAAATTTAACAGTAAAATATTTCTTCGACTAAAATGTGCCATTCCACTGTTATAATCTGCAATTTTAAATGCATCACAATGCCACTTGACAAGTGTCGTGTCCGAGCGGTAGCGAGGCGCCGCGGCGCCGCCGGTTCCTTGCAGGGCCTTTGACTGCAGAATTCCTTCCTAGATTCCTGCCGGTGCTTTGTGTCTTTTCTCCCGGTAATGCAAATCAAGGGAGCTCCGATTGCCCCTCGCAGCTCGCTATTCAACGAGTTTAATAAAGCGCCTGAGAATCCTAGAGTGAGATGAAAAATTCAATTAGATATTTTTACGTTTTCCACACTTATTCCTGTTGTCCTCGACGGCAATATCTCCGGGTGCAGCCATTGTCCCCGAAAGGAAATATAAATGGAGTCATTTACACCAACCACTTGCAATTGTCGTTTAATATTGTTTGCGAGCGCAACCTGTTAATACTCAACGCGTTTTCATAACGCTGTGATGTTCACTCGACTGTGGTTATATTGGCAAATTAAACTAATGTAAAATAAGACTGTTATTAACACACAAATACCGCCCATTTCTGACTTTTTATCATTCTAATTACAGGGATAAAGAACAATAGATATTTATGGGTCAAATAACGTTTCATGAAAACTTTATTTCTTTTTCCCCCACTTTCACTTTCATTAATTGGTGCGTGCTTAGCGAACTAAAGTATCAGAACCTCTTCTATCTCCTTTCATCAAGAACACAGCAATTGTATAGAGATGAAAATCTTAATACAATCATTTGATTAAAAGAAATTCTTTGTAGCAGCTCGTTCACAGCTCGAATTCTAATCTACCCATTTAGTTTGAGGAGTGAATTGAGCGGGATTCCTCGTCGGTCGGGCGCTGCAGCGCTGCTTTGTCCGGAGTCCGCGATGCAAATCAATTGAGTGCTTGCGCCGCCCTCGCTTCATAAAGCGATTGCACGAATACCTTGCCCCCAACCTCCTTACACTTTCTTAGACGACTAGAATAGACAGAAAATTGCACTGTGTAGAATGTTGGAATATTGCTCCCTCCACAGAATATAATATTTTATAGGAAATATAAAACTCTTGTGGATTGGTGAGACAACTCAGAACTGCTCCTTTTTACGAGCACCATTCCAGTTTTATAACTTATAGGGTCGATGCAAACGCTGCTTTATTCATAATAATATAGACACTTATGTAACGGCCTATGAATTGATAACACGGTTGTAAAAACACAAGTGGTACAAAACTTGGCACCTTCACGTGATGAATATGTTTAATTTAAGATTTGTATGTTTACGGTGTTCGATAAAACATTTATTTCGCGTCCAAAAGAAGCAATTCAAATAACGTAAGTAATGTAATAAAAAAGTGGTCCCATATGGCAAAGGTTTTATTGCTTCAAAAGTGGCACGGTATGTAATCTCCTCATAGGGAAATTTCATCACTTTGAATTTGGTGTAATTTATCAAATTGCTCGGCGGGAATGCACATGCACCCTCGGCTCAGCTGCGTGGTCACAGTCGTGAGGCAATTTTTTATCTCCCCTCTTTATCCGCACGTCAGCATTGCGGTCTTCAGGGAAAGAAACGGAAGGGCGACGCTGAGGGTAAGACGTCGCATTGGTATTGTGGCGGCGAATACCAATTTTATGTGGAAGATTGGCGATAAGCGGAACTTTTAGCATATCTATGCGCTTTATTTGGAAAACTTGTAAATTGCTAAGTGGCGTCAACATGTTATCTGAAAGCATTTCGTGGCTCTGACTGAACTTGTATATACATATATACGGCTTCGTGTGTGGTATATCGGGGGATTTAATTAGTGAAATGGTATAATTAACTGAAAATCATTTAAGTCATTTCAATATCGTAGTCGACAATGTCCTGGGAGGCAGAGGCAGTGGAGCCTGTAATTAATTTGCAGCTCGCAGGTAATTCATTAAGTAGGAATCGACCTGCTCGACACCAATATAGTAATTATTTGTACGGAACGTCGGTGCACGCCGCAGTTTTCCTAATTACATTCCCCAATTGAAATACAAATAATTTGTATGCACCTATTTGCGATCTCATATTTTAACGTATTTAAAGACATGTAGGGAGCGGGGTTATTGCTTCATTAAAATGTGGAGGATTTGCAATTAATTTGTGTAACTTAGTGGTTTAATGGAATCTATTTAATCTTATCTATTCGTTTATGTAATCTGTCAAGTAATGGAATTGCTGATGAACAAATTTAATTCCTAGATATTTTAATTAAAAACCAAATGTTAGCAAAATGTTTGTTGTAGATTTCTAAGAATTTTTGGAATGCTATTGTGTTTATTTTTTTGTGACCTCTCATTTTCGGGAAGAGTTACACTCGACTTAACTTAATTCTTAACTTTTTGACTTTCAACTCGCCAAAAAGAAAAGCGATATCAATAAAAACAAGCAACCAAGTCACTACACTCAAGGGAACCACAAAGTCAAAGGAGAATATCATCAGCATAAAACTTTTAAAACTCACTAAACGATATGACCGTACCAAATAAACATGGCTCTTAATTCCCATGCATTTTTTAATGATTAAGGTATTTTATTAAAACAGTGTTTCATGGTTTCCCAACGGTCGTATAAAATGAGAGTGCTCTTTTAAACAGAGAGTAAAAAGGTCCATGTAATTATAACGGGAGGCTTTTTAACATTTTTTAACAGCTTTAAGGGAATTTGAAGTGGATTTTCGTCGCGATTTATACAGTGGTTTGCATTTAATTAAAGTACAAATCTTTTAGCTTCCCCTTTGAATATGTCGGATGAGTTTTTTGGTTGTTGAATATTTATGGGGTTAGGTTTGTCAATATTCGGATCTAATTGCTGTTTTTTAATTTGTCTAGTTCAATGTTACTAATTTTGGCGATTGCTGTATTAGTTATGGATTAATCGCTTATTAAGGCATGTATTTAATCGAACCTCAAATACTTAATTAGCATTTTGCGCTCCATCAAATATTACAGAATACTCAAATATAATTATGGCGCCTCTTTTTGTGAACCTCACACAATTACTATTTTAGAGATAACGTTTTTACAAGTTCACTAATTCAAAAAAGCGTGTATCATTAGAAGGTCAATAGGTTTTCAGAGGATCAGTTAAATATTTCGCATTAATTCATTGCCTTGGATATTGAAGATCTAAAAGAGTGAAGTGTGAGCACGAAAGTGGACCTTAGAAACAGCTGTGGTAATAATCCTATCAAGCAATTAGATTACTGAACTAAGCCCCTTGTTTAGTTCTTTAGTAAGTAAGTAAAAGAGGAGGAAACTTCAACTTATGTAAGTACCCAACCAAGTAAGTCGAATTGAGTTGCTTTCACTGAAAGGCACGTGTACACGAAATTTTGTTTAGCTTTCAACACGTTTGAGGAAAATATGAAATAAATTGAATGAAAATACAATTTATTTGGTACTGTCGGTAATAATTATGAAATATTTAGCTTTTGCCAGCGGCTTCGACCGCCTGGAGGTTGGAAATTATACCGGGATATATTGTATCCTATGTGTTATTCCAGGTTATAAACTATCTCTGTGCTAAATTTCATCAAAATCCGTCTTTGCGTGATTGAGTAACATCCAAACAAATAAACATACAAACTTTCACATTTATAATATTAGCAGGATTAAAACAAAAAAACCGTAGACATGATATTTTTTTTGTAATTCCACCAACTGCTTTAAGTGAATTTTATTTTCTTGTGAATGGGGCTTGATTAAGTCAATTGAAACAACTTGTTTTTATGTACGGATTAAAATATAATCCACTTAAAAGTGAAGTCATGGTCTTTGAGGCCAGAGAAAACAGTACAGATAACGTGCTTCTCAGCATTACGCTTCGTGGTACAGCTTTGCGTAGGGTGTCTAAATTTAAGTACTTAGGACATGCTGACCTCTGACCTCAGGGACAATGATGACATCGAGATGGAACGGAGGGCGCTGGCAGTGCGGGCGAATATGATAGCTCGCAGGTTTGCACGTTGTTCGATAGAAGTCTAAATTACACTTTTTAGGTTATTGTATATCATTCTACACTTGCAGCCCATGAGCCGACTATACTCAAAAGTCTTACAGTGCCCTCCGAGTCCATTTTAATAATGCGTTTAGGGTGCTGATGGGGCTGCGGCGATTCTGTAGTGCATCAGGGATGTCTGCTGAACATCGCGTAGACTGCTTTTACGCTACGAAGCGTAAAAGGTGCGCATCCCTGGTGCGTAGATTACGTGGCAGCGCCAACATCATTCTTGGCATGATCGCTAGTCGGCTGGGCTGTGGTTACATCAATTATACAAGGTACCGTCACGAGCATAAATAGTAAAAGCATTTTTCTCGAAAAAACGATTTCATCTTTGCGGAAAAACATATTGTCATAATAGTATGGTTTCCAGAAAACTTGTAACACCGTCAAATTGCTCTCAATACTTTAGGAGGAACTCCTGACAAGTGATTTTAAAGACTAAATGTATACTAATATTATGAAGAGGTAAAGGTTGTGAGATTGTGAGGTTGTAGGGGGTAATCTCTGGATCTGCTGAACCGATTTTGAAAATTCTTTTACTAATAGAAAGTTACGCTATTTGTGAGTGTCATAGGCTATATATTAACCCGAAAAATGTAAAAAGACCATAACGTGGTGGTTGGATTTTCAAAGTAACTCGGAGAAAAAACGGTCGAACGAAAACGTTGCTTACGAACGCTGCCTTAACGATGAGAGATATATGATTGAGTTCTAAAGAAAAGTTGTAGAGCTTGATAATGCCTACAAAAAATTCATCGATATCATATATATAACTTTTATATTTAAGTCACAAGAAGTAGTTTTCATACATATGCAGTAAAAATATAACCCTCCTTTTGACAGTCAGGAAATAAATTATAGCACTCAGTACTAACCGAACCACACTCATAATTTCATCACAAGTAAAAACGTTTACCGCCTAACGAAGTGGGCACGGGTCAGCTAGTATAATATAAAATTTGAAAGTATGTGATTTGCCACAAAATGATTATTTACGTCAGTGTAGCCATGAAGCTTAAACGTATCTCATTTGACAGTTACCGTAAAATATAATTTGTATCTGTGCGAGAATATAAATAGACACAAAAATATTTCTACTGCAAAAAGCTTGTTCATTTCACTCGCTTTTGAATATTGATCAAGTGTAGGAAAGGTATCGGTAGGTTCTCGAGACCTGTGTGTGTACCTACAACCCGTGTTTCTGTTTACATTTTCCCTGGCACGTTTTTATTTCAGCGACGCACGTGGTCGATATTATATTGAAATAACGGCACACGTGACACGGCGACCTTAGAAATGTGAAATAAAAGTTGTCTGTAGGTAAACGAGATTACATTTTTGTAAGTGAAAATGGCGTTCCTTGAGGGTTGGCTGTTTTCGAAAGCTGCAAGTATGTTTGGGATGACTTGACATAACTTTTGTACTTAAGTATAACTAGTGTTAAAAATAATGGTAACCAATCTATGGCATTGGTATATTTTATGTTCTTCAAGTGTCTTAAACTCTTCTTTTTGCAATATTTAGTTACTTTCTTAATTCCCTAAATCACCGTAACCCATTATTGATGTGTAATAAAACATCTCACAAAATAGCTTATCGAGTATTAAAATGTCTCGCATATGTCAAAGTATCGCTACTAAAAATGAACTCGATAATATCTGTATTACTTTAAACATCCCTTAAAGACTTCTGGTATTTTAATCACTGCAATCCGTTATTGTTGTGCAATAAACATCACAAAATAATTAATATATCGGTTATTAAAAAAAAACTCGCAAATACTAAAGTATCTGCTTGATAATGTTCTGTATTATATGAAAATATCCCTCAAAGATTGCTGGTTCACTACCTTTCTGCCAATAAACATAGGCACAAAACAACAACGCTTGGCAACTTTTTCCAATTTCGCTGACCACGATATAGAACAACAGTGGCTTACATAAGCAGAAAGTTATAACTTCAGGCTGCCTCCGACGTTCCATGGCGTTTGATCGCTTTTGCCTCGCTCGTCTTCAAACTTGTGAATTGTCACAAACTACTTTAATGGGCCGCCCCGGCGGGACTAAATCTATCTACAGTCTTCGTACAACTAGTAATCGGAGGCTCC
Source organism: Polymixis lichenea (assembly GCA_949091785.1). NCBI lineage: Eukaryota > Metazoa > Arthropoda > Insecta > Lepidoptera > Noctuidae > Polymixis > Polymixis lichenea. The sequence goes on along the minus strand of OX420945.1, from coordinate 11,401,273 downwards.
CGATACGTTTTGTTTGCGTTCTTGCGTTCGCTTGCCATGAATATTTCAACGCATATTTGAGAAATACTAATTTGAGAAATGGGTGATATACGTTTATGAGCAGTTTTGCCTTGAAATTATCATGTTTTCCGGCAAGAAGTGAAACTCTTTTATGTTTTCATAAATTAAATTTGATGTTTCCTTGTGCTAATAATAACTAACTCCCGATTGTATAATTTAAAATCATTTACCTTTAATACCTATAGGTTCTTTTTTGTTTTTTTGAGGATGGGTAATCATCAAACAACTGCTCCTGCTCTAGGTGGAGCAGGAGGGCGTGTCAGACGTTTACTGACTAAAACCCACCCGTGTTCCCTCAGTTGCCTGTGTGCCAGGGGCCGCGGTATATCTTTCGAACAACCCGCACCCCTGGCAGGCATCGGCCCTTGCGGGCCCCAGCAGTTGTTGCTGACAACTGTTTGAGGCGCGCGTGGAACACAACGCGCCGTCGACCCGGGCTTGGTCCCTACCAGACAGCGAGCTACCCATTACTCGCCGTCCGCAAGCCCGCGCCTACTGTGGCCGGGAATCAGCCTGGGATTTCCGACGCCCAGGGCGTCTCCTGCGAAGGCTACGGCCTGCTAAGGCTGAGGACCTGCGTCAGGCGGAAGGTGAGGACGCCATGCTGACTCTCAAACCACTCCTCAAAGAGGGGACTCACCGCCGCAATTGTGGCGTGCCCATCCTTTCTTTACGCTTAATAACCAATTACCGTAAGATTATTTATTATACAGACGTTATTTAGCATTACATGAATTTGAACATTTATCTGAAAAACCACAATCTGTATTGCTATTATTAAAGCAGTACTAAGCTAGTAGCGTTTGAAACAGCTAATTGCTGAATAAAGTATCACCTTCTGAATAATATTGTTACATAATTTTATTATACAGCTTGATACTGAATAATTGTTTTTACTAAAATAAAAACTGGATAAGATTATATGTTTTACTAATTATTCAGCTGCTGAATAAACAATATTGTTAATGGTTTTATTAAGCTTTTTTATAGAGAGTTTCTGAATAACTTATTCAAATTAAAGACCATATTTGTATCGTTATAGCGCCCATAGCTTAATACCAGCTTAATTAAAATGTTATTGTACGTATTTATTTTTTGCGTTATGGATCGTCGTCGTGGACGAAGTCGTAGAAAAAACGTAAGAGAACCGGTTAAATAAAAAAGTATTTAAATATCAGCAGTAGTAATTGTCCAAGTGTTTCTGGTCATCAAAGGATTTGTGAAAATATGTAGTTTGAACAAAACTGAACCCGGTCCCAGCCAGCAGGCGTGGTTGCCGTGCAGTGAAGAGGGTTCCATCCCCCGAAAAAGTTAACAGCATTGCAATTCACGCAAGAAGAGAATGCATCTGATGGCAGCTGTACAAATATCGAAGAACAATGTACCGAACACAAGAAAAACAAAATATTTCGAGAAAAAATTAGAATATAGGCTGTCGAAAAAAACATCACACAAGTAGCACTAAAGGATTCGGCTAAGGATTTTCTTTAATAATACTTTCATCTATATCGCTATAGCATCAGGTTCAAGGTTGATTGGGCAAATTTGACAGTTTCGGGTGGCTTGATGTACTGGCGTCTGTACATAAAACAAATAACAAAACATGCGTGAGAACAAACTACATAGGGCCCAGTGCATACCATATACACACGAAATCTGCATTTTTTTTTAAATAAATCAGATTTTTTTTTTCAAGGAAAAGTTCAAACAAAGACGCTATAATTTTAAATGGAATCAATTTAGTGAAAGCCGGGCGGAGAAATAACACATTATAAAAGGTTTTGTTCGTTCGATTAGAGAACCCTAAAAATCTGAGTAATGTAGAAATGTTATCAACTATATAATTGTTATTCAGAAGCTAGTGTGATGAGACTACACTTTTTCAAGTTATAGCTTAGTAAAAAGACATGTATGCACTTTATTCAGCATTATAGAGCAAAACAATCGATCACTATTCAAAATCTTTAAAATTTGTACTTAAAAATAATTTACGAGATCACCAAAATGCTTAATCTTACAACTACAACATTTTCAACTTGGTTCATGTTATTTTGTTGGATTAAAATTGCTAGTATTAGCTATTTCGTATCAAGTACATTTGCCAGACCTAGTATGTATGTATAAAAATACTATTTACTATCTGTTATCTTGATTATTCACGCGGCGCGTTATAAATAATGAAACCAAAAAACATACTATTCACGACAAAATTACTTGCGCACTAACAATTAACATATGGCAGACCTCTAACTTCTAAATTAAAATTGACCTATTACAGATTTTATAAGTTCACCATGTCAAATCAACATTTAAATTCGACATCGACATTAAAATATTTAATCCAATTGAATTCTTTTCACAATTTGTATGAACATTGTTTGTAAAAATGTGAACAATAATTTAAATGCTTAGTAAATTCTGAATACAATAACCAATTCGACTAAGCTGAATATCTCAGCTGTAAGAGCTTAATAAAAGCAATGTGAGCTGTTATTCAAAAGTTATTAAGCTAATTGAATCGTTATTAAGCTCCCACTCAGATGTTGCTCAGATGTCATTCAGCGTTAAGCATTCAAAATTGGGGCCCTTTTTGCTTGAATAACAGCTGAACTCAGACGTTATTCAGCTTAGTATTCAGCTTATGCTCGTCATTATTGCTCTTACTCAATCTTTATTCAGCACGTCTTACTTGGGATATGGCTGATGGGGCCGAAAAGTTCTGGAGTGGCGACCACGTACCGGAAGAAGAAATGATGGAAGGCCCCCCACAAGGTGGACAGATGACCTTGTGAGGGCCGCAGGAGTCCGCTGGATGCGGGAAGCACAGAACCGGTCGAAATAGCGGAGCTTAGCGGAGGTGAATGTCCTACAGTGGACGTCTTTCGGCTAAAATGATAGGTAATGATGATTACGTAAAACACGTTCATTCCGGTCTTCGAAGAAATCTATGTCTAGCAATGGACAATGCATTATCGACTGACAAACTAATAAAAAAAAAACATAAAATATAGCTTCATCGACCAGAACTACACGTTTCAAGTTATGACGGTATTTCCATGCAAGTATTGAAAATCGATATTTTAAAATTCTATTATGCCCCGAAGGCTGACTTTCACTAGTGTGTAGATGGCATCTTGCCAAGTTCGGAAACGACCAATATACAAATTAAACCCCTGATTCGAAATATATTTCACTAACCGTGGGTCGATGCCAGACTACTAGTGCCATTATAGTTGGAGTAGAAGTGACGAAGAACAAGTCTTTTATAGTTAGGTACCCTTTATTCTACATAGTTAACATTATTAGCAAGGGCGGATCCAGGATTTTTTCTGGGAGGGGCACCAGGGGCGAACGGGCAAAAAATCGACAATAACTGTTAGAAATAAACTTGATGTATCGTACTTCAAGTTTATTTCTACAAGTTCAAGTATGTATACGAAGCTATAGGAAAGTGTCAAAACTATAGAAACATTAAACGTTTGATAAAGACAGTTTTCTTTTATGTTTCCTGCTAAAGATGTCCAGCACTTCATTAGCGTCCATTTTTGCCGCAACGTCTTGATGGATATGCATTAAATGCGCTGAGACTCCCGCGCCCGCGCCAGTGCTCGCACGCTGGGGCCCTCGCCTCGACCCGCGCTTTACCCCGACCGTACCGCTCTCGCAAACGCTGATTATCATCTTTCATTTGCAAGTGCGTGAAAGGGATGCAACGAACAAAATTCGCAATTCTAGCCAGAAATAGACAAGAGTTGACTCATGTTCTTTCGGTTATTTTATTCATATAAATAATTTGATTTATTTCTAAGTATGTACTGTGATGGAATCTGCACAATACACAAAATTACCGTCTGGGGGGACATGTGCCCCCGTGCCCCCCCTTAAATCCGCCCTTGATTACTAGCTACTTTAGTTTTGACGTGCAATAAGTAACCTAATTGACCATTTTAATGATACCTACATAAATGTAAATTCTCTATAAATATATCCCATAAAATCGGGCTGTCGTAGACTTCTGAGAAGCATGCAAAATGCTCACAAAAGCGTCTTTCAATTTATTGGATCTGGGATTATCCTGCGATCGAATAGGTACATTTTTTGAATACCCAATCGGATTAACAAGTAAATTATATACGAATTCATGCGTATTATGCTAATGTAGATTTAATTTAAGGATGAATGGTACACATTTTTTCTACTTAGCGTTTACATAAAAACCTACACCTCTCAAAAAATTAGGTCTGTCCCTTGAAATGCCACAAGTCGATGGCAACTATTTAATACTAGCGTTTGTCAGCGGCTTCGCTCGCGTGGGTGTCGAAAATTATCCCAAGGGAACAACCGGGACAAAAAGTACCCTATGTATTAATGCAGGTTATAAACTATCTTAGTGCCAAATTTCATCCAAATCCGTTCAGCCGTTTTAGTGTGATTGAGTAACAAACATTCACATTTATGATATTGGTAGGAAGTAGGATAGTAATATATATGGAGGGGCTAGTAATATTAGCCGCACGGATCGATCGATCAGATTAAGCTACGCTTGACGCGGTTGGTCCGTGGATGAGTGATCATCTTAACATACCAAGACCTCTCCGTGCCTCGGAAAGTACGTTAAGCCGTTGGTCCCGGCAGTCATTTGTAGATCTTTGGCAGTCGTAACGGGTCGTCAGAAGCCCGAAAGCATGACAACCAGTCTTTCCAAGGAGTATCGTATTACCCAGTAACTGGGTTGTGGAGGTCAGATAGGCAGTCGCTTCATGTAAAATACTGGTATTCAGCAGCATCCGGTTAGACTGGAAGCCGACCGATCCTAGTTCCTAGCTTCTGCCCATGACTTCGTTCGCGTAAAATTTCGGCCTCCAACCGACCGCGTCGCATTGCTTCGCCCGCCCGCGTTTCTTCGTTTTCGCGTAGTGCTCTTTCTGACTTTGTCTTCGTTTGCCGGACTCCTAAGGGTCGTAGCGTAATGTTAACCCAGGTTGCTAAGGGACGTTATAGGCTATTGCCTATAACGTTAACACTAAAAGGTTACCTACGCAATCAATTTTTGAGCGAAGCTTTTAATATCTACTAAAAATAAAACCAATTCGCACCAGTTATCTTCGCTTTGTACCACACGCGAGCCAATATTTAGAAAGAGTTGCCGAACAGCCAATGCAGAGAAATACTATCCGTTTGGAAACACGAAATCATCAATTACAACCACGAGTTTTATTTTTTGAAATAACGTATCCTCACCCGAAGTTAGAATTTGTGCATGTTTGGGTAACTCAGTGTGTGCGGAACATTGGATCCAATTAAACTTCTGAAACAAAAGTTTCACTCTGTTGTACGACGATTCATATTTTGGATGGGTTGATATGGGGAGCACTTAATTCAATAGGTGCCGGTTTCAACAACACACATATCAGCAAACTGTTAGACAGTTTCACAAATTGTACTGACATTATCGGATATCGGTCTATTAGGGAAATTAAAAATGAAATACCAATGAGTAATATTTTTGTTTGGCGGTCGCACTTTGTTTAATTGTTTTATTGTAAAGTTCACTGGTCTAAAAACCATAAATGATGGTTTTAGACTAGGTATCATATATATTCTGTGATATATACTTCCCTAATACATGTCTAACTAACATGAAGTTGGCCATTGATGTTATAAATGAGGCCAAGATGCCTCGGATCAAAGTAGACTACTTAAATACTTTCCACGATGATCAGCAAAGAGGCTTAATATTAACGGAAGCCTTAACTTCAATAAAATATTAGAGTGCAGAGCATAAATCAACCTTTGAAGTGAGTTAAATACTGCGAAAAAATCTTTAAATTGTCTTCGATGACAGAAAAATACCTTTTTATTTGTCTTGGATGACTATATTACTAACCTAAACATCTGTTATGCAAGATGATAATACAATCATTAGGGACAGGCAGCCCCAAATTCAGAAATTTAAAAAATACTCATTTTTGTTGCACGCTCCAAAATTTAATACTTGCATATTTACCGAATTCGCTACAATATGTTTGGCCCGATTGACTGAACTCGATTTTTGTTTGAACACATTTACCGTAGTATCTCACTCGGATCCAATAAAATAAATTCACTCTATTCCAATAAATATTTATGTAGAGTGCGCGGGTAGGACACTAATTAAATACTCTACGTATTGTGCATAAAAAGAGGAATGATCAGGCACTATTCGAACTATGAGTAACCGAAATAGTTGGAATACCTCAACAACCAATGCAATAAACATTAATTATCTGGCAGTTAATTACTGGTAAACTTCTGAAACTCCATTTAAATCGTAGTTGCTTTATAAATTGGTCTCAGTTAGGTATCATACTAGTTTGATCACTAAGTTGTGGGGCTGTGGTCTCTGGGGCAGGCATTTCATCTCAATTAAACAACTCATGTCCGTTGGATCTCCGACATTTCAGCAGTACGTAATTGCAAGACGGGCAACTCTATACACAACATGGCTAGATTAGAATTGCTCCCTGGTGCTACATCAAAGAAATATTATCGTAGAAAGTGCTATTAGTTAAGAGTAAGACGTTTTTGGGTCTAAGGGCCATTGTAGGCGTTAAGAGGGGTGTTTATGAGACTTCTCGGTTGGTTTCTTCAAGGATATAATCAGGAGCGAGAATGATCTTAGCAACTTTGTAAAGTTTTTTATTCTGCTTCTTGATTCATTCTTTTTCTGTACTTGTTTTTATTATAAGAGGTAACGCTTTTGAGCATGATTTTAATTCATGTATTTGTATAGCCAGAAATCGTTGTATGAAATCCGTATACAATTTTCACCTGTGGGCTAGTTTTTTTTCGTCTAATTAATACGCAAAAAGAAAACAAATGGTAATTATGCTTCACACCCGCGCAATTTGGCTATCACTCAGCGCTGGTTCAGTTGACATGATGATATCGATCGCTGCAGACCCAGAGAGAAAAAAAAAACAATAGAACAAAAATAATAATTGCGCAATAAGAATATGAAAGCCGAGAAAGTATCTTGATTTGGCTGGCGGGTTGTCAACATGTAGTTTGTGGACCCAGCAACCATTGTGCCGATACTTGTGACGGCCAATGGCTTAATAGCCAAGGGCCTCGAATGCAATAGGTACAAGTCAATTTGTTTTAAAATAATGTATGTAATTGTAAAACCATATCGAGGAATTGAGTAACTGATCATTGTTGTTAATTATGTACATTTTCATTTGTCCAGAATAGACGGTAGACCAACATGCTAAAATAACGTTTGCAGCACAGTTAACATTTATGTTAAAATCGTATTGCATTGACATCCAACTTAATTTTCCTTTTTTTCATACTAATAACATCGTCATTTCCCAGCGATATTGCAGGGTCGGCTCCCAGTCTAACCAGATGCAGCTTAATACCAATATTTTACATAGAGGGACTGCCTATCTGACCTCCACAACCCAGTTACTAGATAGGTAATACTATACGCCTTATATTAAGACTGGTTATCAGACTTTTGGGCTTCTAACTACGCTGAACGATTGTCAAAGATCTACGAATGACAGCCGGGAGCTACGGTTTAACGTGCGTTCCACGGAAAGCACGGGCGGTCTCGACTATTGATATACTAATGAATGGTCACCCATCTACGGACGGGCCTCGGCAAGCGTAGCTTAGCCTTCAATCGTCCCGTGATTATTTAGCTACAAGCCCAATACTTACAATGTTTTATAAAAGAGCAACCAATATCATACATAGTTTGAGAGCCACAAAAGGAGGAAACGAATAATGGAAACATACGGAAATTGCGCACGGGCCCGAATTAAATTCTATTGTTATTCAAAAAACGACCGTCGGTACTACAAAAAGGGCGAGTTGAATACAATCTTCGAGCACACATTTTATTAGTAGGCTTCACATTTTACGAGCGGACTCGAAACCTAAATAAAAAGAGGATTCTTCATATGAAGTCCCTTTGTCATTTTTTTACGGTGGGCTGTCAAAGGCTTTTACGATTTCATCTTTAGTCGGTCGGTGTTATGTGCGGCGTCTAATACCTGAAAATGAAAGAAAACCTCTTATTATAATGATGACGAAGTTGCTTTCAATATCACGGTGGCTTGTTCCCTTTTATCTTACTAATGAGCCTCCAGTGTTATGGATCTTTATCGGATTTGTTTTATCATTTTTGTCTTTGGAGACATTTTCTGCTTTTGTTAAAAAAAAACAAGACATGTATGCCATGTTTTTGTTAGTCATGTTGTTGATTACTGATTACAGGAGGTCAATCTCCATTGGTTACGTAGCTGATTGGTAAGGTCAGAGAAATAAGGACCAATTGTGTGTACTGAACTACCTATATCATTGTGCCAGGTCACCTGTAATGCGAGGTAATTATATTTATTAACAAAAAAATGATCACAAAGCCCACTCTCTATCTTAACTTTAATTTTACTTTGGAACTGCGTAACTTTTTTATTTAATATTACGTACATTGCTAAGTTGGTTACGTAAACATTCACAAGTTTAAAGTTGGAATATAAGTCATACAAAAGAGGCCAGAAGTATCCTTGCAAAGTATAAGTTTTCATCAAACTTCCATGGCTCGCTGGCGAGTGGTCGGCAAACAAATTCAATGACCACAAAAAAGTTATGGGGCAAACTTCATCAGTGCTTTCTGCCCCGGGGAAAGTTCAACCTGAAAATATTACGCACGTAACACCGTGGAAATACGTTTTGACTTCGTGCTACACATTTTAGGACACAATATTTTGCCACTCACTAACCTACTGACTCCTGTATTTTCCGGGTCACTTCTAGTTTTTTCTGACGAATTTTGTTCGTTATAATACAAGCATCGAGCATTCATAAGCCAAAGCGATCGTTTTAATATATAACGACCGTGCATTCGACGTCCAAGAAAGATCTGTTTCTAGTATAGCTTTGGGATTGGAAAGTAACGTGAAAATTATCCACCCTATCAACGTACTGAAGCTCAGCAATATATTCTGTAATATGAGCACAGCTATGTATTTATCAAATAAACAGCACTAAGAAGAGAATGGAGAATCCTCGCACGGACGTGATTCGGATCAGGAGATGGCATAAAAGGATCGCGGGGTATTCGTTCAAGCTGGGGGTCGAGATTTCAACTTCATAGCCCCAACAATTACATATTATAAATATTGGCAAAGCCTCTCCGTCTACTATGTTTTCGATTCTACCGTGAAATATAGACAAACATTATCTACACTGAAAATCTACAATTCAGATCACAAATAGCTCCGTTTGGAGAAATAGATGGGCCCATTTATCCACGACTTTTTCTGAGTTATTCAATACAAGAATCGTTCGGTTTTAGTAAAAGTATACATTCTAGTGATTTAGAAACGGATCGCGAACAAAACTTATGAATTGTCACACATTTATCATGGGTTACGTTTGATAGTCCGTTTTATTGGCTATATTTTTGACGATAGGCTTCTAGGGCTGGCGGTGAAATGTGGAGACTTTTATTAGTCTTTTAGCAAAACACGAACTTTTTCGATATTGCTTGTAAAACTTTATTCTTGCAGTCTATTTTGGTACGGGACATGATATTGGATAAAGGTTTTTGGATTTATGTTCTGAGAACTGATACGACAAAGACTTTCTAGAGTAAGATATCTTTCTAACATCAATATGACAGCCTATTTAGAACTAAGAGGTCTTTTAGAGACTTATAAGAATGTCAAAAAAATATTTTGTCTTTGTAAGAGTGATTTATGAGTCATTATACAGCTCAAACTGTATAAAATCTTTATTTAGGGATCCGAGAAAGCTTAGGGTGCTTAAACAGACTATTAAAACTCTACTATACAGCTTCAGTATTTTGTGACACTTTAATCTGGTTTTATCGTTAAAGCTGTATACAACCTGTATTTTACATGTGAACACTTACTTATTACAGCTCTAAGTGTTATTATAGTATCACTTAAGACTTGTTTCTGTACAATGGTATATGCAAACTCCGTTCTCAAACTTATTTTTATGGCATAATTGTACACTCTTGTAAATACAGTTGTTGTATGACTTCTGTCTATGATGGTGTTTTAAAATGAATAAAATAAATGACAGCTATACAGCTTTAGTTTATATTACTAACACAGTCGGTCGTTTGGTCTTATGGTCAACCGTCAATTCCGTCGACGTCCAACGAAGAGGGTTCCGTAGCAAACTCATTAAACAGTGATATTAATGATTCGTGTGGTGCTGGACGTAAAAGAATAGCACGATCCCATTTCTTCCCGTGGGTGTCATAGAAGGCGACTAAGAGACTTACTAGAGAATGGACAGCAGCGTTCTCTATGCATTTGACCACAATGCCTTCAACACCCTGCCGTGGAGTTGCATGAGGGAGGCACTCCGGTATCACCAGATGCCGACCTACCTCTGTCGTGAGGTCGAGGCCTACTTGACGGACAGGGCTGTCATCTACCCCGGTCACCAAGGAGAGTGGAACAGGTGAGAGATGTCGTGCGGTGTCCCACAGGGTTCAGTCCTGGGGCCGCATCTGTGGGACATCGGGCACGACTGGGTGCTGCGCGCCGACCTCCCTAGCGGCGTCAATGTAGTTTGCTACGCTGACGACACGCTGGTCCTGGCGCAAGGGAGGTCGTACCAGGCGGCGACCGACTTAGGGACACACGGGGTTGCGACAATCGTGGATAGGATCCGGCAACTGGGACTCGAGGTGGCCTTGCACAAGTCCGAGGCCATGTGGTTTCATGGTCCTCGGAATGCGCCACTGACGGGTTCCCAGATAACGGTGGGAGGGGTTCACATCGGCGTCGAGTCGACGATGAAGTATCTAGGACTCGTCCTCGACAGCCGGTGGAACTTCGCGGAACATTTCCGACGTTTGGCTCCCAGACTGGTGCGGGCCGGGGCTGCCTTAAAGCGGCTCCTGCCCAATCTAGGGGGGCCAAACGCCTCCTACCGGAGGCTCTACGCGGGGGTCGTGCGGGCCATGGCCCTATACAGGGCACCGGTGTGGGCGCCTACATTGAGGCGCCAACCAGCACGCCGCGCCGGTTGAAGGCGGCCCATAGGGTCATGGCCATCCGGATGATCCGGGGATACCGCACGATCTCCGGTGAGGCGGTGGGCCTCCTTGCCGGATTGCCGCCATGGGATCTGGAGGTAAAGGTCCTCGCGCACACTTGGGAGTGGCGCGAGGAGGCCAAACGCCGGGGCGTAACTCCGCTGCCGCGGGAAATCGCGGCACGGTGGACAGAGCTCCGGCAGGATCTCATGGCGACGTGGAAGGTGCGATTGTCGCAACCCAGTGCTGGGCACGCCACGATTGCGGCGATAAGTCCCCTCTTTGAGGAGTGGCTTGAGAGGCGGCATGGCGTTCTCACCTTCCGCCTGACACAGGTCCTCACCGGACAAAGCTGTTTCGGGAGGTTCCTGTTTCGGATAGGGCGGGAGGCAACGCCCGGGTATTTCCACTGCGAAGATTGCCCTGAGGACATGGTGGAGCATACGGTGGAGGTCTACCCGGCTTGGGCGAAGCACCGCCGTGTCCTCGTGGAGGCGATCGGCGGCGGCGATCTCTCGCGTCCGACCCTGGTCCAGGCCATGGTACGGAGCGAGAGTGCATGGCTAGCAGTCGCCTCCTTTAGCGAAGCAGTTATGCTCGCAAAGAGGGAGGCGGCGCACGTGAGGGAAATGCAGTACATGCGCCCTCACAGCCGTGGCCTTCGCAGGAGACGCCCTGGGCGTCGGGAATCCCAGGCTGATTCCCAGCCACCGTAGTCACGGGCTTGCGGACGGCGAGTAATGGGTAGCTCGCTGTCCGGCAAGGACCAAGCCCGGGTCAACGGCGCGTTGTGTTCCACGCACGCCTCAAAGAGATGTCAGCAGCAACTGATGGGGTCCGCAAGGACCGATGCCTGCCAGGGGTGCAGGTTGTTTGAAAGAGATACCGCGGCCCCTAGCACACAGGCAACTGAGGGAACACGGGTGGGTTTTAGTCAGTAAAAGTCTGACACGCCCTCTCGCTCCACCCAGAGCGGGAGAAGTTATTTGATGATTACCCACCCAAAAAAAAAAAATGCATTTGACCACCGTACTGCGATCGCCAACCTGCCTGCCAAGCGTGGCGATTATGGCAAATCCCATTAATGATCATAACAGTTATGTCAAATGTGTAGATTTAGTTCAACTTTGGGAACCTGATGATGACGTTTCCTCATGCAGCAGCGCAAGTCGTTCAAATGATGATTGATTTAAGCCATGAGGTCTAGTTTTCTGACTGCTTCGTCATATGACGATAATGATAGCTTTTTCACACAGCATTCGGCTTTCGGCTTTCAGCTAATTGGTCTACCTCAAGGTAGACCAATTAGAGACGAGATTTTGAGACGTTTCATCCTTTACTAATTTATTGACATCTAATCGCTTTCTTGGCCATCTTAACTTGCTTTTTGATTCCCACAAACTTGGTACAATGCAAAGCCTGTTTTTCCCTTTCTTTATGGTTTCTTTAATTTTAAACGGCATATTTTCCTGAAAATAAAGTGAAACAGATATAATATCCAACTCACTAATAATACTTTGCAATAAATTTACTTAGGTATAAAAAGATACGGTCATGTTGAGAACCTTCTTAAAAATTTAACTGCTAACTCTTTTGATTTAACCATATGTAGGTACTTATCATCGTAGGTCAGGGTCTTTTATTTATTTTAAGTAACTAAAGAGAATTATAAGTTATGTACAGAGAACTAATAAACAGCTAAAGTAATCAAAATATTCTAATATAAAGCGGATTAAAAGCCAAAAGTTGTACAATATAATACTTAGCTTATTTAGTACGCTACCCAGACTATAACACACCCCGTTTACCGTTTAGGCTGTTTAGCAAATAGTCGCTAATATATTTTGAATTTATAAACCAACGAAATAAAAATCACTGAAATAAAAAAAACGGTCAATGCAATGTGTAACAAGAAATCTTCTGGTCATGATGAAATACCGATTCGGATAATTAAAGATCATATCGACATAATGGCAGAACCTCTTGCGCATCTCATAAATAAGTGCATAAACATGAATATGTTCCCCGAACAACTTAAGATAGCAAGAGTCTTACCAATTTATAAAAAAGGGTATAAATCTGATCCCAATAACTATAGACCGATTTCTCTTTTACCTATAATTTCGAAATTGTTTGAGAAAATACTTAAAACAAGGCTTCTACGACATTTAAATCGCAATAAAATTCTTAATTACAGACAATTCGGTTATCCGTAAAGTGTGGGAACGAATGACGGAATTAATACGTTAGTAGAGGAAGTAATTAGCAGAGTTAATAAAAAATTAAAAGTTGTAGGGTTATTTCTTGACCTAAGCTCTGCTTTTGACACAGTTGATCATAAGCTACTATTAGCGAAAATGGAACATTATGGAGTGAGGGGACCGGTTTTAAATCTATTTAAATCTTACTTAAAAAATCGAAAGCAGTATGTAGAAATCAAAGTAGAAGAGGGAAATTCAGTTTTTTTTTACAAATCGGGACTAAAACTAATTAGACAAGGAGTTCCACAAGGTTCAATATTAGGGCCAATCTTCTTCATCTTGTTTATTAATGATCTAATTAACTATATGCTAAAACAAAGTGATACAGAACTTGTTCTTTTTGCTGATGATACGAATGCTATTGTAGTGGCAGAAGATATAGAAACTCTAAGAAGTAAGGTAAATAAGGCTCTGGGTCTCTTTCATTATTGGTTTACCATCAACGATCTCAATCTAAATACAAATAAAACGAATGCCATGTTATTTAGAACAACGTCGAGAAACAAGGATGCAATTGACATAAATTTGAATGATAATAAAATAATATTAGTAGACAGCGTGAAATTTTTAGGTATTTATATTGACGAAAGCCTAAACTGGAAAAAGGAACTGACAGCCATAGAAAGTTCAATTAGTTCAGCTTGCTATGCCCTTCGAAGGCTTCGAGATGAGATTTCCATAAAACAGATAAAGATAGTATATTACTCGCTTGTGGAGTCAAAGCTTAGATACAGTATCGCTTTATGGGGAGGTAGTTATGCCTACAATGTGAATACTGCTTTTATCATACAAAAAAGGGCCTTAAGAACCTTGGTGCGAATTCCCCAATGGGTATCGTGTAAGGAGTACTTTAAAGAACTACAGATTTTAACAGTCCCTTGCTTATACATTTTAGTTCTACTTACAGACCTCATTAAAAATCAACATAATTTCGAAATACTTGAGGAAAGAAATAAGCGGGAAGCCACAAGACGGAAGGATTTACAAAATAAGACTCAACCACATTTGAAAGTAGTTAGTCAAGCTGCAAGCTATCAGTCAATTAAATTGTTTAATAAACTACCTTTAGAATTAAAGACCATTTATAATTTAAATCAGTTCAAGAACCGCCTTAAGTCATTTCTGATAGAAAAATGCTACTATACGCTTGATGAGTTTCTAGGTGACGTACATAACATTTAAAATTATTAACCCTTTGTTTATTTATATTTGACATGGAACTTATATTTGACATTTATTTTTATTGTATTAATCTTTCTCTTGACATTTGTATCGGGATGTACCTTAGATTGAATTGTTTTTTTTTTGGTTTTACTATACTTCAGTGGTCTTGCAAATTATTTAGAATATTGTTGAACTAGGAAGACTGTTTTAAAACCAGATACTTAATCATTATATTAGTTCATTTGTTTTTCTTTTATCTTTAAGTTATATGTCTTCATGTAGTTTTAGTTTTTACTGTAAAATATTTCGACACAATGTAAAAATTGTTAATGAAATAAATAATAATAATAATAAATAACATTTTAAATATAATTTAAGAAATATTTCACAACAATTAAAGCTGTATCATGATTTTCAGCTTCATATGAGGGCACAATGATCACACTGCCCTTCTTTTATTTTAAAATTGTTTTTTATTCTAACCTTCAAAACCAACATTGACTTACCATGTAAATAGTATTTTTTTTATATCAGATTGATTATTTTGCTGGCGCTTGAATATTTTGACGGAAAACATAGAGTGGTTCAGATATCTAAGTCAAAGATTACGTTTATTTACTAATAAATGGAATTACGTGAATTTTAAGATAATATCTGCAGTGTAACGGTTTCTTTTTACACCGAATAACAGCTCTAATACAGCTACTTTATTGCTTCCACAGCTACTATACAGCTCTACTAACGCAAAAAGATGTATAAAGGATGCCTTTTTTACTTATAAGGGCTATATAAGCACGTATACAGCCTTTATACAGTCTGAATATACAGCTTCTAGTATAAAAACGAACTAAACTACAGCTTGTATACAGCTTGCAAGCTACTACTTGGATTCTTACCCTCTTACTAATAAACACGAAATAAAGTTATACCAGGAATAACAAAGTAATAAAAATGGTATGGTTACATTTTATTGGTTTAAAATTGGAATAACTTTATTCTGTGTTTATTAGTTAGAGGGTATAATTTTAATTATACATTTAATAAAATCGTTGCCAAGTCAAAACTGTACATTGTGTATACATATTTAAAAAAAAGTCACTGTTACGAGGTCCGGGAACGATAGTTACGCCGAAAATATAGTTTTCAGATTTATTGTCTGGTTGTTTAAATGTATACGCAAATACATTAAATTTCCATAGATATTCCCTGTAAGTCTGGTCATTCTAATAGGCTATAAATTATCACTTTATCACGCTATTTACTATGGGGGAAGAGTAATATTGCTTTATGTTTGTATTTTTCCATAATAAAAATTCGTAAAACACAACAGTCAAAAGATTAGAATGTTGCAGATAGTAACAGTTTTAACCTTATAAATGATAATCATCACGCTACGTTTACGGAGCTAAGCAGTCAACCATGATATACCTACACAGGGTCGATTTTTGAAATGGGGCAAATAGGTGCACATAGGTGTATAATGTGCACAGGCATCTGCATGGGTAGAAGTATCGTCGTCCCAACAAGAAAAAGGTCTTACGAACCTGTCCTTAACTGTTTAAAACATTTAGATCTTGATGCTAATCGATCATATTTCTTATGAAGATCAAAAACCATTCGTCCAACTGAGCTGAATAGGGAACAAATACAGCAGATAGGTAGTTACAGATTTAACATTTAAAATGATAATCATACCTTTATGGACCTAAGCAGAAATAAATAAGTTCCATCATGAAATAACAGACTAAAATAACGGTTCTTATTCTCTATATCTCTATTCCCAACAGTTGATATATTTTGTGCTTCTTTTTAACCGACTTCCAAAAGGAGGAGGTTCTCAATTCGTCGGAACCTTTTTTTTTTTTTTTTTTTATGTATGTTCCCCGATTACTCGAAGATGGCTAGACCGATTTGGATTATTATTTTTTTGTTTGAAAGGGTATACTTCCCAGGTGGTCCCATGATCATCAAGTCAGGATCTGATGATGGGATCCTGGAGAAATAGAGAGAACTCTTAAAATTTTATAGGCACACTTGAAGCAATTTGTGTAGTTTTTGGAAGAGTACTTTCTCGGAATAGTTCCATTTCAATTTGGTGAAGATCTGATGAAGAACTTCGGAGATAGGCAACGGAACTCCTCAATAAATGATAGCAAATGGACTGGGATTGCTGAGATCTCATGTCTGTCTATTGTTTACACCAGTTAATAACATAACATCACGCCGCTACGCTGTGAAGGGGTAAGCACATGTGAACCACTAAAAAGTGAAAAATAAAAAATGTTTAATAATTAATTTCGGAAGGCGGTGACAAAAATTAAAATACATATCCAAAGCCACCGACTTCCGAAATTAAAGTTATTTTTCACTTTGTAGTGTTTTTTTGGAAGTCGGTTGTTTATTTTTTTGAAAAAAGTTTTTTATTTTACATTTTTTAATACTGTTATGTGATCATTCGTAGAACGTACCCAGAAAACCATTAATTTTAGGCCTCTTCTGTTATAGATTCTATGCTTATTATAAAAATAAATATCTGTGTATAATATCTGACTTACGATGAGGAGTCCCGAGTGTTGCTATTACTAAAATAATATAACAGTAGTTTGTACTACTGTTATATTATTTTAGTAATAGCTGTATTGATCTGTAAGAATGCAAGTCAGTGTGTTATAAAAACGAAAAATTACGCAAGCAATGGGAAATTGCTATTGAAGGTTATGGGTGTCGACCTCAGAATGAGCTGCTTCTCACAGTAACAACTGTATGTCGCCCGCTCCCGCATCACCAGTCCTGACTTTCTTCATGTCTCAGCTGCTGAGACCAAAACCACAAACGTATTATACATGGCAGTTTTATTAAAATGTGGCTGTTATTTTAGTATATTGTCTTACGACTTCCAAACGAATGAAGTCGCGGGCAGAAGCTAGATATTAATAAAACAAAACGTTGCTGTCAACGGGTAATAAGCGGCCAACGTCAGTACTTAAGTAAGTATTAACACTAGGAGTGGTCACCAGTTTTACTGCGTTGTAGTAAATGTACGTACCTACCTAAGTACCTACTGCAAAATCTGAAATCGGGTTACAAAGTTGGAAAACCTTATTAAGTTGTTCTATTACAAATTTCGTATACATTAACAGCATTTGGAGAAGTGTTTTCATTCAACTCGGGCGCACTGTACTACAACTAAGTCTTTTCACTACCCTGTATATCTCAATTTGAATGGCAAGGTTCCATACTAAGTTTGAATACTAAATAAGATGCTTTTAGTGGGAGCGCAAGCTTAGGTAATTTTGTACTTCGGTCGTGTGCCAATGGAATTGTAACTATTCACGTTCTTAATAAAATTCACTATATTCAAATTGCTCTTGTAAAAGCCAGTCGACTGTATTCGATTCTGTAATTTAATCAGGCGGCCCTCTATTGTCTGATAGAGTGATTGGTTTGCCGTAAAATCCTTTGGAAAATCCTTTTATTTGGTAAAATAATGACTTAGCCCAGATGGACAGAGTCCGTTCAATAACTATCGATAATCCCGATTGGATTCTCAAGAGAAATCTCGGTTAGCTAGAAGAATGTTTGTGTAAGCACTAACTCGTTCGGTACACTTCAAAGAGCATATTGAACCAAAGCTAGGAATGACTGGAGCAGTGTAATCGATGAGAGCACACTCCCTGCGGAACCCTAATAAATCCGCTGTGACCGGTGTTCATTAATTTGCTGCTGTCAAGTCGGTATCTGAAATTGTTGATGTTTTGCGCATGTTTGTGGCACAATTTATTGGCCCAATCATTCGTGGGCCCTAAAGTTGAGCGGTACACTTGGTATGATTAATTATAATAATAGATTTTCCGTGGGTTAAATATCAAGTAATAATAAACTTCGGGTTACCCTGTTAATCTGGGTACTTCTACAATCAAATATGAGGTAGATTTGAACTCGCACAAATTTTAACTAAGGGCTTTAAGTACGAATTAAACAGGATCCAAAATAGTTTCGTAATTATTTTACAGATCCACTGGAATACAGGCGAAATTAGAAAATTGAATTAAACCTAATCATTCTAAAAACATAAAAAGTACCAATACCTTTCTCGATCACTTACAAGTACATTATTTTAGTACCTCAGCACTTAAGAGCCGACCTATTCAGGCAACAGTCTTAGAGGCACTAGGTCTGAACAGCTGATTGGATCTTACCTCCTCCGTAAAGGAAATGAAGCACGTAAACCGTACCCGAGCAATAAAAGGAAATAGCATAATGTGCTATACCTTTTACAAATTAAATTGTGGCCTTTACTTTGGCTTCTGTTTACCAGTAAGCGTTTAGAAGTCGTGAAAAGTGACCGTTTTAGGGGCTGTCTTTAGTAGGTACCTAGTATTTTTATCACTTCAGGGACTTCATTTGACTCTAAGCGATTTCAGTTTTTGAAAGTTCGTATACTTTAAGCCCTAGAGATTAGGTTTTAACATAGTGGTACAAGTAAGGACATTCTGTTTTAGCAATTTATAAACTGAAATGCGACTTCCTATGCTGAGGACGCAATAGCAGCTTTTCTTACTGACACCCAAAATAAGCTAGTTATTTCGGATTGTTAATTAACATAATACACCAAACCAAAACTCCACGAATAAAAAATAAAATAAATAAATTGGAGCCGTCACAGGAGCGGCAGGAATAAAGTTATATAACTCAAGTATTTTGCACGAGTCGAGCCATGGCTCCGCCGCCGCCCGCCACTCTCAAAGTGTTTTTAGTGAAATCACGAAGCGGATCTCCAAATTCATCGTAGGATCCTCCTTCGCGGATATCATAACAAACGTAATAAAAACTTTTCCGCAAAATATTAGTTTTTGGGACCATCAGAGTTTACAGAGGACTGAAAGACAACAAGAAATGGCTCTTCATTTATTCCTCATTTTTAAGTTAAATAAAACTTCGCCTTGTTATGATCGACATTACCTTAAAACAGGGTTATATAAACTTTTAGGCCCTCTCATTATTTTTTCAAGAAATCGGAGTAATTTTATGGATCCAAGAAATAAAACAGTATTAGGATGGAGCTTCTCGGATGGTATTTCCTAAGTGATACTTTCTTCATCTCAAGTGCCTATAGAGTGGTGCCCTAATAGATACTACGTGTTGCCATTACGGCTAGTGGTTACAATTTGCGCCAGGAGCTTTCACCTAACTTAAAAGGGCTCCCCATCAAATGGGCGGTATATCGAAAACCCATTCGAGTAATTTGAGGCGAACCGAAACGACATTGTCGCTTAAGCGATTCAATCCTCCGCGACCGCGCCGGGACCTACACGACGATTTGAATTTAAGCGATTTTATGTGAACGGTAATGTCACCGTTGTGAGCGTTTTGTCGCTAATAAATTATATTTGCTTGTTCGTTTACAGCCTGTTGTTTACACGGCGGACGAGCGGTGTTTACACGAACATCGTAGATGACTGATAATCGTTTTACGGCATTCGATTATGTCACAGATAAGGTTCGGTAATCACGAATCCGTTTGTCTCTTTGTGTGATTTCTTTCGTGTTCAATGTTTAGTGCCGTCTCGGATTGATAGCAGAGTCTTTACGACTCAACTATACTCGTCTTGCACGACTTTGTAACTGATTTGTGCTTTGAGTTGGAAAACTCTGAAATAATGCGTCGTTTATGTGGAACTATTTTGAAAATAAACAATGAATATATTCTGCACTGTTCCTGGAGTTGCAGAATGGGAAAATAGTTTATATTTTTGCAGCATGACCTAGTTGGATGTTTGACTTTCATGCCTTTGTCTCACGGGACTTCTACGCAATTTCAACTGTAATTAAAGTGCATAAGCGTCCAGTTTGTAATAAAGTATTGTTGTAGCTAAAGGAATAGGAGATGAATAAATGACTGCTATACTTTATGCTTGAATAAAACATTGTTCGTACACGGTTATTAGTATGTTTACATTTACATGCTATTATAAGAAGTTATTCAAATCAAGAACGTTAGCTTTTTGATTGAGATACTTCATCATAAGTTGAACACTACTCCTGAATTTTATAAATAATTTTAGCAGTCCTTTGCTACACAACGGTGTGACAGCCGGCCACATTTTACTGTCGTCATTCTCGCAAGCGATAGCGGCTCAGCAATCGACACTGATATGTCTACACATGTATTACGTGTGTAACGGGCTTAAGCTTTTACTTGCCGAAGAAATAGTTAAGCTGCACCGTTAACGAGTTCACTAGCTCGTGTGCGGCCCGCCTGAACCGGGCTACAGTCGACAAACTTTTAGTTGCATTTAAATGCGAATTTGTTCGTACAAGACTTGTATTGTGACTGTTGCTGCCGTTGTAACCGTCCGGGACTTGACAAATTGTGTTGTGAGATTTTCTTCTTTGTCTAAGATTTCGTTTGTATATTATTGAATTGTTACTATAGCTCGTATAAGTGCTGTTTCATGAGCATGCTCGGGAACACACGTAATTTAATTTAAGTGACAAAAAAACAATAAACAAACTCAGCTACCTAGTTGATTCTAGATTTTTACCCAGGACTAAAACGATTAGAAGCTTCTCCAATCCCTTAATTGCCCCTTTTGATCGACAACTTGGTTCTGGCGTTATTGAAAGATCTTACTTCAAACGAATGTATTTCACAAATAAATATGTAATACCAATAAAAGTCAATACGTAATTAAAGAGAGCAGTTAAATTCGATCCGGTTATAAGCTTCTTATTCTGAACAAATCCTTCATCAACTCAAAAATAATTAGGAAATATTCCTCCAATAGCGGGTTATTACGTTCAATGTTCAGAAACCCGTGAACTTCCACCGAATCAATCGTAGACCGGGCAATCAATAAGAAATTTATGGAAAAAAATATTGGAGCATTTTTTCGTCAATTTACCGCGTCAATCGGTGACGTAAATTAAATTGCGCGAATTAATATACGTACATCTACGCCGTAATGTTGGGGCGTACCTCCTTCGTCGTGAAAAATGGAATCACAGCGATGAACAATTTGTCATTTTAATGTTTTCGTGTCCGCAACCGGTACGCCGGCACTATGGATAGACAATTTAAAACGCGTGTCATATCCCCTTTGTACGGCAAGGCAAAATATCTAGCTGTGAGGAGAGGAATGCAATTTGTTGGCACGTACATATCGCGTGAATACCGTGCAAAGTGTGTACGTAATTGTAACGTTATGCTGCGTACACATTTTGTATAGATCTCGGAAAGCGTCGTCGCTTGCTTCAAGGAACGTCGTATGTTTTGCTCAGATCGTACATGTCTTATTACCTTCTTGTGGTGTTCCTATTGTAATAATTGTCACTATGAATGTGCTACTGATACAATTTACAATTAAGTATTCTGGTTTATTTTCTGGTCACGTGGTTTGCACATTTTAGAGATCGAAACATCCATCGATTTTTTACAAACATAAGGAATGATTTTGGAAAATACGGGGGAGCTTATAAGTTAAGACCAGAAACCGAGTTTAATAACGAAAAATCATCAATTTCATTATAAGTATTACGAAATCGTGTAACACCAACCTACTTACCTCGAAAGTTTAACATATTTATACTCGTAGGTATACATATGTATAATTATGTACATCATCATCATTATCTGCTCAGCCTTTTTCCAACTATGTTGGGTTCAGGTTCCAGACTTACCTGATGCAGCTGAATACCAGTATTTTACATGGAGCGACTGCCTATCTGACCTCCACAGCCCAGTTACTGGGTAATACGATACCTCTTGGTAAAGACTGGTTGTCAGACTTCCGGGGTTCTGACAATCCGTAACGAGTGTCAAAGATCTACGAATGACAGCCGGGACCTACGGCTTAACGTACGATGCGAGGCACGGAGGGATCCTTAGTATGGTAAGATGCAGCTTGCAGCTGTTATTACCACAGTTCATTATGGATAATATGGACATGCCATTTTATCCATAATGTGCGGGAAGTACCGGAAAAAGTTCCGGAATTGGAATTATGGAATAAAATAAAATAAAAAACATACATATAGGCTAACAAAATCGTTTATTATTAGGTTGGGGAAAAAGTCTTTTCGTATTATAGTATGTATGAACTTGTAATAAAATCTCTTTGGCTATACTATTTGTATCTGGCTGGTTTTGGTATCATTGAAAGTTTAAATTTTAAAGAACATAATTCCAAATTCAAATTAGGAAAATGTGTGATTTTCATTTGTTTTTCGTACCGTCAAGATGAGTGAATCTAATGAAGAAATTCGATACATTTTAAAATTTTACTACAAAAAAATTTGCGATGTTTATGGACCTAGTGTAGTGTCTGTGAGAGTAGCACAAATTTGGTTTAAGCGTTTTCAATCCGGAAATTTTGATGTCAAAGATGCACGTCGCTCTGGTCGCCCTATTACGGATAAAATGGATGCCATTTTTGAAAAAGTGGAGCAAGATCGGCATACCAGTAGTTACGACGTAGCTGAAGAACTGGAAATTGACCAAAAAACAGTTTTGGCGCATTTGAAAAAAAACTGGGTACACAAAAAAGCTCGACATTTGGGTACCTCACGAGCTCACTGAAAGAAACCTAATGAACCGTGTACTCATTTGTGATTCTTTATTACGACGTAATGAAACCGAACCATTTTTGAAGAAGCTGATAACTGGTGATGAAAAGTGGATCACGTATGACAAGAACGTGCGAAAAAGGTCGTGGTCAAAGGCCGGTCAGGCTTCACAGACTGTGGCGAAACCCGGGTTAACTCGCAACAAGGTGATGCTGTGTGTGTGGTGTGATTGGAAGGGCATTATTAATTATGAGCTGTTACCACCAGGCAGGACCATCGATTCTGAACTCTACTGTGAATAACTGATGAGATTAAAGCAAGAAGTTGAGAGAAAGCGGCCGGAATTAATCAACAGAAGGGGTGTGGTTTTTCATCATGATAACGCTAGACCTCACACATCTTTAGCCACCCAACAAAAATTAAGAGAGTTTGGCTGGGAGGTGTTAATGCATCCGCCGTATAGTCCTGACCTTGCACCTTCAGATTTCCACCTGTTTCGGTCTCTTCAGAATTCTTTAGGCAGTGTCAGGTTAACATCACGAGAGGACTGCCAAAACCACTTGTCGCGGTATTTTGACCAGAAGTCCCAAAATTTCTATAGCAATGGGATCATCATATAATTCCTGCAACGTGATGACTGTTCGCCAAATTTTCATTTTGCACTTAGTATTAAAACAGCACACCATACTTACGTACACTGCTGACAATACTAACAAAAGACGGAATGATATAGTATGCACATCTAATACAACCTCGAAACATGTCTTTGTAGAAAGGTTTTTTACATTCTTAGGCCCATTTCTGTACAATAGGCTAAATAGAAAACTAAGTATCTATAAATTGAATTACTTTAGTTGTAAGAAAATTATTACTACATATTTACTAACCATCGCTTATGCACAGACAGAAGATCTACTTGTTGTCTGCAAATAGAACGACTAACATGCTATTTTTATTTTACCTTTTTTTCCTAATTTTAATTTAGTTATTACATTATACACATTGTTAATTTATTACTTTAAGTATTTAAGCACTTCCTAGCCTGAAGCACAGGTTCAACCTAGTTCAGGCAATAAGCATCTGTGCCCTATTTTAAATTGTTAAGGGCCGTATACACCGCGAGCGCGAGAGAAAATTAGGTATTGAAGCGCTACTCACACAGCAATAGACGCGTGCGCCCCGCTTACGCACACATACATGCTTACATAGTGGTTCGAACGGCGGGAAGCGTGAAGACAATATTTAAGATATAAGTGGATACTATTTTGTTCTTTTCATTGCATTTATACTTAGTAAGGAAGGATGGGAGAGGGGGTGGTTTATTGCACAGTTTTCTATGTGGGTATCAATTAGCTGTTATATTATGATTTTAAAAAACAAAGTCAAGACTAATTTATTTCTTTTATTTATTTCTCCACTCACTTGTATCACTCGCTCAAGCATTCGCCCACTTACTCGCCTTCCAATTCGCTCACTGTTTCAAACTAAACGTAAATAGGTGCTAACTTCTGTATTACAATTATTATCAACATTTTGGATTTCGCCAAATGCAGCCCTGAAACAAATAAGATACAATTTTATACCCGTTACTGACAAAAAACATAAGTAGGTATATAGTACAATAGCTAACAATGTATAAAAAAAAACCGGCCGGCAGCTACTGAAAATTTAGTGGGAACGCTCTTCGTTAGTCAAAGATACTGTTTTTGGAAAAATGTAGGTAGCTTCTCACACTCCTCACCTTTTTCGTTTTTTACTCCAATGCACGCGTTTCTGGCTGGCAAAAAAGCCCTTGTATTTTGTGCTTTTGGCCGTACTCATATTTTTCTATAAAAAATCCAATGTTACTTCACTATTACAGAAACAATAATTATTTTTATAAGGTATATAATTGTTTACGATTACGAGCACACAACATGCATGCACCTAATAAAAAAACCTGTGCGGTCGGGAGACCCATCAGGAACAAGATTCCTTCTCACGTATCGTATGGTTTAAAATCCATATACAAAATTCTATCAGCCGACATATTAGATTTTCATTTTGACCCCACTATCGGCTTTAGCACCCTCGAAAACTATGAAATCGACACCTATGGCGAAAAATTTGAAAATTTTCGCAGCCGCCATTTGGATTAACATTTTGACCAAATTCACACTTTCAGAGGTTCAGAGTGTAAAGAAGAAAGTCGCATGGTGGGGGCATACAAGTATGAACGCTTTTTCGCGTGACGATTTCTACTAGTCAACTCCTACCGTAAGCCGCAGAAGTTCGTTACAATAAACGTTAAAATCTTTAAACATGCGTTTCGAGTTCGGGGTGGCCTATGGCTATCTTCAGGCTGCATCGTCAGATCCTGGACACCGTCTAGATCTGTAGTACTTATCAAGACGAATCTTACGAGCCTAAACAGGACGAGGTTGTGTTGTATACTTAAAGAGTTTCTATGGCCACCTTTCGACTTCATCATCAGACCCTGGACACCATCTAGATCTATAGTACTTGTAAAGACAAATCTAACGAGCCCAGACACGACGAGGTTATGTTGTATGCTTAAAGAGTTCCTATGGCTACCGGTTGGCTCCATCATCAGACCCTGGATATTATTCCAGATATATAGTACTTGTCAAGACAAATCTTACCAGCCCAAACGCGACTGGGCTATGTTGTGTAGTTAAAGAGATCCTATGGCCACCGGATAGCTTCATCATCAGACCCTGGACACCATCTAGGTCTTTTTCACCACCTAGAACAAATTATGTCACACCAAGTACTTGAAAATAAGATTACAATTATGAACCGGAAAGATACCTACGTGCGAACGAAGCAAGCTTGTAATAATAAGAGACGTAAAAATAATAACACACAAATAATAAATGACACAATATAAAAAATACGTGCAAAAAGATTCGAGCGTAAAAATCTTAAATTTTAGTACTTACCTTGTATAAATTATTGTTCTGACTCCGGGAGTTCCGACCACTGTGCGGGGAATCTCGTGTACGCATATGCCACTATTTGCCGCGTATTTTTTACTTGAAGAGCGACATGCTCCCACCTTGAAGACGTGCGGTCGACTGAGCTCCGCGGTTCGAACTCTGTCATATAGCGGGTAATACGCGTCGCCATAGTAAATTGTATGGAGATTTCGGGCATCAAAATTGAGAAAGTTTGCGAATTTTTTACGGAAAACAGAAGTAATATTATGGAAAACTGAAAAATGTATTGGGTTCACTGTTTTATGTTGTTTTTATTTTTAAGTATAAATTAAATACGTGCCTTGTTACTTAAGCCTTAAGTTATCAAAATACGGCAGTGCTTTTTACACGTTTTTAGTGATTTTCAATATTTTTTTAACAATCATCTACAAGGTTTATCCCCAATCCGATTGTTTCAAGGTATAGTACAACTCTTGAGCTAGCCAGATATATTTTTTCGTGGCAATTACTTTAAGTTTTCTATATAAACTTATCGAAATCCCATAACACGATTTCCTAGTGCTGACCCTTAAGATACTCTGTAAATGAAAATGTGTCCCCTTTTATAAATAAACGATTATTATTATTATATATATTATTATTATCATGTCCCTACCTACAAGATGGCAAAAAGTTATCGAACAAAATGGTACCTACATACTTTAGTTAAATGTAAATAAGCTTTATTAAAAAATGTTTTGAATTTTCTTAAAAAATGCGAAGAAACTTTTTCCCCAACCTATTATATGATTGATTGATTGAATTCAAGTGTTGTCTCATACTGTCAAGCGTCATTTATAATTCAACAGTAAGGGACAAAATACGGTGTAACTATTCCAAGGTATTTTTGTATAAAATAAAATACTGATTTCTTTCACGATTAGCTAACACTGGTAGCGTAGATTGATATTATTAATACGTTTTTCACCTTAAACACAAATTCGTGCTAATTTCAAAATTCCGGAACAAATATAAGTTATATATAAATATGAAGTTCCGGTATTTTGGAGGTATATCCATATTATCCTCTACGTTTGACGTCAACAACCTTAAATCAATCTACCTACTCCGACCTCTGGTTATTACATAGCCAAAAGTATATGTATACCTATGTACCTATGTATGGAACAATAAAACTTTCCTTAAATTATATTTTAGTAGATTTATCCCCGACCCAGTCCGAGACGTTCACAAGATAAGCGTAATATTATACGGTGAGGCTACTGAAATTCCCACATCATAAAATTGGACTCGCGCCGCCGCTATAAAACTGATCATTTATTTTTACGACATCGATCCCTAGGTTAATAATTGTGTCGCCATAATTTTTTCCAATTCCCATACATTTTACTACGAGATTTTTTACGAGGTCAACGCACCTACCTGTTAGTGGATTTAGTATGACATTTTCATAGCTTCATACGTGTTTGTTGACTATATTAGAAGAATGCTACTGGATAGTTTAGCATTTTATTTACCTTACCTTTAACACATTTTTAGGATAGTGACTTTTTAAATATGTTATTAACTTTTTGTGTATTGTAGATACTCCACAAAAAAGTATGCTGGTATGTTCAAAAAATCTCTATTCATTTTTGCAGTTCTGCATATAGTTTTTAGTATTTATTCATATCAACCATTACAGCTATTTGACGTTACGTACCTATGACTTAATTGTAAATGATAAATGATTTTATTTCTGTAAATAGGTTTGTACAAACACTTTTACACGTCAGTCATATTTTTAAAACTATATGAGGTCGGCGTTTCCTATCTGACTACTCTGAGAAGAAAGGCCGAAACAAACTCAGAGGTCATAGTCTCTTTTAAAGTCCAGACATAATCTTGGTCAGATCATGCGAAGACCATGTGGATTGGTGTCTGGAATGGTATGTTGAGATAAGAACCACGCAGATTGAGTGGACCTGTCCAATCAGTGCACGCATTTATCAGTAATCATGCAGCTCAACTCAGAACTTGAGGAGCTCAACGATTTGACAAACAATACCAAAAAAAGGACATTTGGGTAAGCCGCATAAATTACTCAAACTGCCAGACCATGACTAAATGAAGAAAAAAAAAATCACCCACACAGTCATCACATTCACAATAATTAAAGCAGTATAGTACTTTACAAAGTAAATATTCATGTCATTGTTTCAACAAAATGCATAATGTCAATGTCTATTTATACAAAAAATACAAAAATAATCGTGGTGAGATCATTTGAGGACCATGTAGATTGGTGTCTGATATGGTATTTTGAGGAAAGAACCACAAGATTGTAAGCATAGCACTAGAGATTGTCGTAACTTGCACCCTTGCCAAGTTATCAGGATAACTTGTAGTATCTTAATATGGGCGTTCAGCGCCTCGTTTTGTGATATTTCGAACTTAATAGTGCAGCAAGAAATATTTTTTAAATTGAGGTAAGTAGTACTTCAGAACTTGAGCAAATGCTCAAGTTTTGGAGTTAAATAGGCAACAATCTTCGTGTTACTTTTGCTTGGCGAGCCGTCTAGAACATCAACGTGCCACACTAGGTATATCACTAGTCTATCTGCGTATCTATCTGACAAATTTTCTTGAAAGATACCACTGGGGTCAAGAGCTTACTATGCTTATTAAAATTACAATCACGTAGAATAACCTAACATAACATCACGCCTGCTTTCCGCGATAGGTGGGGCAGAGGTGTATCTATAGGACTCCCACATTTCGCCAGTTATGTTAAGTCTCATGTAATAGAGGGCCAGCCTATTGCCATCAAACGGTCACAAATCCAGACTCCGAGCTGCTACTGAGAAATTCCAGAGAGAAAAACCCAATAACACTTTGCCCGAACTGGGCATCGAATCCAGGACCTCAAGCTCAGCAACATCTTTACTTTTGAAACTGTTTACTATGCTTGTAATATCTCAGTCTCAGTCTACAACGTGTAATGGAAAGGCACGGTATACTAAAGGCACGGCTTCTTTGGATGATATGAAACGATATTGGAAGGGTTTTTTAATCCTATCTCTACATGTTCGGAAGCTATGAGAATTTTTAATACATTGATACCAGAAACCGAATTTTTTAAATTGACATAAACACATCACTTGGAAGAGATTTATCGTGATATTGGCAAGTAACGTGGAAAGTTATTGACCTACGGACTAGTGCGGTGATACGTTTGTTATGATTTGAATTTAAGAAACATATGGAACCGAAAATTTGGTATCAATTCTTAGAGTATGTTATTTTGAGCTGAAACTATGTATGGTGATTATATACCAGCTGTTATCTTTATTGGTTAAGGATAGAAATAGGGTTTCTGTTACGCCCTGTATAATAATAACCTTTCACTCCTTTTCTCTAATAAAATCCATGAAACTCCCTGTCATACAATTTACCATCACGATACGTGTGAACTCGTAAACTATACTACGCGCTAACGTCATTGGTTACAGCCAGTAGTTCCCGAGACACCTTTAATGATCCTCCCTCGCTCCTTAACCGTTAATTAAGCTTATTAATCTGAAGACACGACCACCTTGTTTTCCTTAATTGGTCCCAGTTTTATTTCAGAGCTGGAGCTTCAGTTTTCATTATAAAGTTTATATATCAAAAGTGTATCAAAAGTGTGTCAAGAGTTGTGTATTTATTTTTGATGTGACAAATCAACGTTGTTGAAGAAGGCCAATTCTCCTTAAAAAAACGTTAAAAATCTAGTCGCAGTCTCGGTGACAATTGAAATGTCAAAAACTTGTCAAAAATATATGGGAACTCGAGGTATTTTTGGCAGCTTGAGACTGAGATCAGACTGAACGTTCTTAAAATTACGGGAATAGACCTCTGGTCTCATCTAAGTCATTCTGAGTTGTAATAGAATCTGTATCGAATCAAACTGAAATCATCAAATGACTTCTCCCGCTCTGGGTGGAGCAGGGCCCTCCTGCTGCCGTGTCAGACTTTTACTGACTAAAACAAACCCGTGTTCCCTCGGTTGCCTGTGTGCCAGGGGCCGCGGTATCTCTTTCGAACAACCCGCATCCCTGGCGGGCATCGGCCCTTGCGGGCCCCATCAGTTGTTGCTGACATCTCTTTGAGACGCGCGTGGAACACAACGCGCCGTCGACCCGGGCTTGGTCCTTACCGGACAGCGAGCTACCCCTTACTCGCCATCAGCAAGCCCGCGCCTACGGTGGTCGGGAATCAGCCTGGGATTCCCGTACCCCAGGGCGTCTCCTGCGAAGGCTACGGCCGTGGGACAAGAAACGCTCTTCAAATTTATCATAACACTCGGGTCCAGGATTCATATAGTGTAAACTAATGATGCTACAAAATGGATTAATTGGATGTAACTGAACAAACATAGGATCAGTAAATGGACAGTACAAACCAATAACGAACTAAATCCTATAGGTACTGTACAGTTCTGCGGATCACATACACAATGCGAATTAACCTGATTTATTACATCAAGCCGATGCATTGCTGTTATGGAGTAGCAAAACCAATGATGATGTTAAATTTTACGTACCAGTATAAAACGAAAGTTAATATTGTTTTTGAAATATTTCATGCAAAGTGAGAGCAAAAGAAAGAGAGGGCAATAATAGAATTATTTTTCTGAGCATCCGCTGAGCCAGCAGGGGTCGTTATTCAATTACAAGGGAGGGAAAATACGAGGCGATGTTTACCTGTGTTGCTGCGGGCCATCCGACCGAATCTTTTTACCATAATTACCTATACCGATGTATTTTTAAGTATACGAACCCCTCTCAAAGATTGCGAACTTAATGAATTCGGTGCGAGAGAAAATCTCGCTCATTTCGATATCCTACGTGATATAAATTGCATTTTACGAATCCTGGATACGCCGGCGGCACGCGGCGTGACGCTAGATCGAAAACCATTTTTGTCATTTATTCGCAATAATCCAATATGGAAGCGGGTGCGCGTGATCTCATTGACACTAAGCTGGGCACGGGTTGCTATCCATTATTCATGGTGTCCAACCCGTCGTGAATAATATTTGATGCGGTTTTGAAATGGCATACCGTTAGAGAAACTTCAGTTTCGGAGAATTTACTGCTTCATTAGAGGCGATGGGTTGGCTGGTAAATTCGCTGCTTGTTTCTGATCTCGGCCACTGGGTGATGATTCGAATTTCAAAGGAATGAAAGGCTCTCTGGTATGTGAATGTGTCGTGTTTACATGAAAGGGTTAATAGTTAGCATGAATGCGTGTCTGAATACGTTATTATGAAATACGAATTTTGGATTTTCGGTTTGGACAGTTTAATGTAGAGAGCTTGTGAATGTTTCTAATGAATGAATATCAATTTCTGCGTTTGGTTTCGTGTTTACACAGACGATCGTTCAATCAGTTTGTACGAGGAAAATTAATTAAGTTTTCTGGTTAGTTGGTAAATGTAGGTAATGGATTTTGTGTTCTCGACCCTTTTGTTGAATTTGTTGCAAATGAGTATGTGTGATATTTGTAGGACGAGAGAAAAATCTCGGTCGACGATCACTTACTATAATGCATAACATTTACAACCTCATATATACATACAAAAGACTTTGGCACCAAGAAATGGAAGCTTAAGCTGTAGAAAATACGTAATCAGCATTTTGGCACCGCTGTACACCATTTTTGGAAGGAAAGTACAGTTAGTATGTCTTATTTAGCGAGTATATATGTGTGTAAGTGGGTAAATAAATGGTAGATCCTGTCGTCAAGGGAGCTTGTCCAGGGGCGACTCATTTTAGATAAGAAACCCGTGGGCTTCTCGGTTCCTCCTTGTTGACTTATTGCGTCGTCTATCGCGGAATCGTCGCAATGCCAACCATTCCCCTGGCAAATTGTGTTTTTACCGTACGAAATATATGTGCGATATTTTGCAGTTATTTTACTATTACATTTGGGTAGTTACCTACGTGAATTCGTTGTTGTTAGATGTTTCAGAAATAAATGAAGATAACTTTTACTTGGTTACTGAGTAGGGAATGGAAAAAAGCAATTTGTGTAAACGTTACTTGTAGTTTATTTTATTTGTGAGTTCTAAAAACGACGAATTGTATTAATTTTGTCATAGATCAGGCTATTTCGAGCATGACTGCCGCACTTATTCCCTTAGTTCTTTTATGAGAATGGCTGAAGATTTCACGAATCTGCGTTCATTGTATCGCTCTTTTCATCGGCGAATTTAATCCCCATTTAAAATGATAATTATAAGAATTACATAAGTCATTGATATACAAAAATGGAGAGCAGTGGTGGCCAAGTAGTAGCAGCCCAACTTATGAGTCGTTTAATTGATGATGAAAAATGAGAGCAGTGGTAATGAACTAATTAACACTCTGAGCGGAGCAATGTTGTAATACGTAAATTTTATAAACGCTAATTGACACAACTAATTAATCACGTCAGCAAAGAAGATGTCTTTCTTTAAGAACGTGTATAAATGGCTACGGCAACGGTGGCCAATGCCAATTTCTTCAAGCTGCGTCATCGCACCGTTTTATTTTAAATTTTCGGACTGCTACCGCCACTCCACGTTAGTTTTTTTGTACATTTTATAAGGCTACTCACACTAACTACATTCTAATTACGCATAGATTCGCAAATGAGCTCATCTTGGCCTGAAACGTTTTGTGTCAAGATTCATATTATCTTTGTTTTTATGAAAAGCAGAACGTCATTAATCGTCATTTATTTTGCATGAGAAAATAGTGCGCCGCGCAACAAATATTTGAATACTAACCGACACGTCCTAGAGTAATAAAATCAAAGACATGTGACATCTACCAACCTGAATATGGGCAGCGTGGTGGATAATGGCCCAGACATGCGCTTTAATTGTGTGTAATAGTACATTATGATATAAGTGCGGTAATTTTCAAAGCGCACGTAGGTATGTCATAATTATGACGTTTTATAACATATTTCCGAGGAAATAAATAAAAGTCGGACTTTCTTAAACGAGTAAATCTTTAATCACTTGTTATAGCAGTTAGAAAAATTGGAACAATTTGTAAAATTGATTATTACTTGTTCACAAATTAGCGTTGCGCGCGCATCAGCGCTTTTTTTTAAGGCAAAGGCACAAAAACAGCCAGTATAATTAATAAAGTAAATTAATATTTTTTTGTTTTTGTTACAGATAAATGGTTGTAATTTATTGTCAAAACTAATTAAATTAAAGAATTATGATAATAAAATGATGACCACTTTTCTGACATAAAGACTTTGCTTTAAAAAAGTACCGTTCGTTTTAGACGGAGCATCTTGATAAACCGTGCGTTTTACATTACAATAACGCACAAGTGCGTAATGACATATATTACGATATTGAAATTGGTGTAATAAGAGACCCTTTACGAGCAAATGTGTTATAAAATATGACATTACCACTGCTCTCAAAACGGTGAAGAAAAACATCGTGAGTGAGGACACTGAGTCCGCGTGGTAGATTATGGCCCATCCCCTCTCAAAAGAGAGGAGGCCTGTGTCCCAGCATTGGTAACATTATGGGCTGAGTATGCAAAAATAAGTATTCGAATGTTATATAAATCTCCATCAAAATTTCATTTTGAACATCAAACTTAACAAACAAGAAACAACCGTTAACTACCCTCACCAACCGTATCAGTGTACAGATATAATTAGGTACAGTTGGCATCACATTAAGTTAGCTCCCAAAGCTGGGCCATGCGGCTCCTAAAGAGTGACAGCCCGGCCCTTAATGCGGTTAAACAGTTAAACAGCTTTAAGCCTACTGTACTCAGTGTACCGTTGGCTAACTTGTACTAGTAGCTAAGCTTAGCTCGGCTTGTGGTTCCGTCTTCATTAAAGGACTAGAGACTTTGAATTTATATAGGGTTGAGAGAAGGAAGGAGAAATGCAGTGGGGCTATTCGGGGTGGTGTTCAAGAAGCTTTAAAATATTGATTGTTTTCCAATGAGCTATCTTTACTGAGAAATTGTTTGAACTTTTGATGACTTGAGCCTTATTAGCTCTTTAGTCATGCTAATGTATATGGCAGGCAAAATCAAGCCCATTCATCTACTACAGGGGTTCCCAAAGGAAGGAAAGCGAGGTGTTTTTTTCTCGTAGACCCCTTTCAAAATTTTACTGGTTTTGCGGACGGGGGCTCCGCAAAACCAGTCAAATTTGCTGCTACATTTCAATCATATTCCCAAAACTCGTCAAAAAATGTGAAGATTGGGTCTAACGATGGAAATCCCCTATTTTTTTTTTCATGCCATGGAACATTGAGTTTCCTGTGGACCCCTGAGGATTTACTTGGCCAACTTTGGGAATCATTGATCTAGCATAAGCATATCCATTCATATATATGTCTGAGATACCTTCTCAGTGAACGCAGCTGCGGTACCTAAGTCTTTATCTTGGATTGCTTTCCGATTTGCAAAAAGATAAAGTAGTACGTATTATTATGTTCGGGCTTCAACTTTCAAAACATTGTTGGTAGTAGCATGTTGTTGTAAGATGCAATACCATGGAAACCAGAAATTCAGCATATTATTGTAGACACCCTAGTGTAGACTTTTTTGTCTGTTATCAAAAAGAAATCAGCTGTATCATAGAAAAGTGGTCCCCTACGTGGTCAAAATGTATGGCAGAGCTAACTTTTTTAAACAATCCTTGAAATATTTTGACACGTCCAAAATCACGGATGGTTCAGCCTATCTGTTAATGTGTTACCATGGATGAAATGCTGAATGTTATATAGGTTGGTAGGGACCAATTTCCATATAGCATTTGGATGGTATAGGCTGGAAATGACGATGAACCGAACTTTATGTTCAGGTATTTTTATATCTTTAATCAATATCTAAGATATTGCAGACGCCCATAATTTCCAATATAAAAAAAAAAATTGCCTTCATAAAATTAATCTAAGTTAAGTAGATTATTTATAGCTTCAGAAAATAGCTTGGTTGCGTGTAGGTGCACGTACTACGTACAATAATTAATCATTTGTTTTAACTACCCAACTTCCCGATTACCCCTATGAAATAGTGGGCGGGTAGTAGTAGTACATCATAATAATTACATTCTCCTTGCCTTCTTTATTAATAACACTTATTTTTTAACTTTGTACTTCCTTTGTTTTAGTATTGTTGTTGGATTTAGGAGAGCAATCATCGTAAAGTTATTATTGCTGGCAATGAAAAATATGAATAGTCAGGAGTGAAAACTGGACTGTCTACTTAAAGCGGGACACAATCAGACAAAGTTATGTCTTCGGAAAGAACAAAAAGAAATAAGCTTTGTTTTGTAAGCTTAGGTATTTGTATGTGTAGGCCAATAGATTTGTTTCCATATCATAAATCAGGAATTGTAGGACATTATTCATATTGTATGTCGAATTTTCTTTACTGAAATATTTGGAACGTCCAGTCAAAATTGGTCAAGGAGTTTTTTTAAATTAGCCGTAAGAAACAGACAGCCAGACACAAATAAAAAAAAATCTTAAAAATATCGTATATTATACCTGGGTACTTTATTGGTTGTGGAGGTTAGATAGGCAGTCGCTCCATGTAAAATACTGGTATTCAGCTGCCTCCGGTTGGACTGGAAGCTGACTCCAACACAGTTGGGAAAAGGTTAGGCTTTAGTGTTGTAAGGACTAGTCGGGAAAGCCGACTAGTCGGCCCATTTTTTATTCGTATTAATATGCTCAAAAGTTTCAAAGACGGTGATTGAAATGAAATTGAAATCTTTACTGTTATTATTCTTATTGTAAAATCAATTTTACAGTTTACTTTCATTGCTATTTAGAATAGGATAGGAAGAAAGGCCGGCTCTTACTTAAACAATGATAGAATGAATGCAAAGCTAATAAAAACATGTCCTGACAATTCCGCCTGATCGCCGGGCACCGCGAACCCGACCTACGAGCCGAAACGAGTCACGAATATTACTGATATTAGCCGAACTCAACCGAAAGCAATGATCGGGTTGGCCGACTAGTCGGCTAGTCGGTTAGTCCGCCAAAGTAATAGTCGGCCCATCTCTACTAGGCAGATGATGATGATGAGGATACCTAGGTACTCTTTTATGAATTTAGTAAAAGACTGTAATTTTGACGTCACAAACAGACAATTATTTTGATTGATGTATAGATTGTTGTTTCAATACCAAGCTAGATAGATTCCCAGGTATTGACGTAATATATAGATTATACGCATAAGCAGCTAGCAATTAATCGCGATGATTACCTACTCAGTAATCTACTGCTTCATTCTATGCTCGAGTTACAGGTCCTATTTGTAGTGTCGCGTTTGAGGACGTTGATAGTATCGTTTGAAACCTTTAAGATCGATGTGGGTTAGGAATCTATGTTTGACATCGCGGCCCGCCTCAGCTGCGATGCACCTCACCGCAACCTACTTTTTGGCCGCCACGTCGTCGGCAAAAGCCTTGACGAGCGGCCTCACCTTGGGGTTCCTCTTCGCTTCACCGTGGGGATGACCACGGCTACTGAGCCCCCCCGCAACGACAATGCGGGAACCCATTGGGGGGATTGATGGACTTTCGGTAAGTAAATTGTGCATAGTCAGCCAATAACGTTCCAACTGCTTGACACAGGCCTCCTCTCGGTGATAGGGAGTGGGCCGTAATTTATCACGCGGATCCAGTGCGGGTTTCTAGATGTCACATGTCTTCGAATTTTTGGTTCTAGAACGTAGGTACCGGTTTCCTCACAATGTTTTCCTTCACCGTTTGGAGAGCAGTGGTTATGAAATTATATGGTTACACCAAGTAATGCGCATGCGTGGGTTCGCGGCAGCTACCACAGTGCCATCACTAGCCTAGGTACACTCGGACCTCCTATATGTAGGTAAATATGGTGGCTTAGTTAGGTACGTCTAGATCTGTCATAGCTGGTCTTAGGGAATTTTGTTTATAGTCGTCAATGTTTGTCGGATGACTGGTGATTGCTGTAAGATATTATCAGATTTGAGAAGTCGTTCTATGCCGTATATTGGTATGGTGCGTTGGTTAGATTTGCAAACTAGGTATTAAGAAAAGTTATATATTTTCGATGTTTATAATGTAAGCATTCGAAACTGCAATTGTGTGTAATTAATTGTGGCAATGGCAACAGAGACTAAAAATTGTTTAGTCCAGCCGATGTTTCAAAAGTTGCTCCAGCGCACTTGTCAAATGACTATAACGAACTGTCTGTGTAGGAAACTATTCTTAAATATCAAAGGAACGATTAAATAAAACGCAATACGGGAAAAAATTACACATTTATTAAGTTAAGTAGTAATTAGCGACTGTTTAACCATACATTTTTGACGTTTAAACATCTCTTAACTTCAAGCAGCGCTTATAAATAAAAGGGTTAATGTTAAAGCCTTTCTATGGACCTTGTATTTTCGGACACAGGACCCGTGGAGCACAATTTAAAAGCTCCTACGAACATTTCGTTAGCTCCACAAAAGTTTCCATTATTTCGCTATCCTTAAAAATACATACTATTAAGTAGCCTCTGTATACTCATGGTTTAAATACAAATTAGCTTGACTAATGCCCGTTTTCACCAACGACCCCTAAACTGTTCCCTAGCTATGAATCCCTTAGGCTAAGGTACCCCTTAAATGCATCCCTTAACTAAATTCATTTTCACCAAGCTAAGGGACACCTTTAGAGGGGTTACTTAGATAAGTGACCGATTTTTTATGTCATAGTCATTCCAAAAACCGCACTTTTATCGATAAAAGTTTTAAGTTATATTTTTACATTTATTAAGAAGTAAATACCAATATTTTATACAAGGAAAATGTTTTAATAACAATTACGTTGCAAAACTTTATCTCAACGACGAATAACTAACATAGTTTCGGGTTTTTTAGCAGTTTAACGAGGGTCCAGTGCCTTTTTTAACCGACTTCCAAAAGGAGGAGGTTCTCAATTCGTCGGAAACTTTTTTTTGTAAATTTTTTTTAATGTATATTCCCCGATTACTCGAAGATGGCTGGACCGATTTGGATATTTTTTTTTTGTTTGAAAGGGTGTACTTCCCAGGTGGTCCCATGATCATCAAGTCAGGATCTGATGATGGGATCCTGGAGAAATAGAGAGAACTCTTCAAATTTTATAGGCACACTTGAAACAATTAGTGTAGTTTTTGGAAGAGTACTTTCTCGGAGTGGTTCCATTTCAATTTGGTGAAGCTCTGATGAAGAACTTCGGAGATAGGCAACGGAACTCTTCAATAAATGATAGCAAATGGACAGGGATTGCTGAAATCTAATGTCTGTCAATTGTTTACACCAGTTAATAACATAACATCACGCCGGTACGCTGTGAAGGGGTAAGCACATATGAACCACTAAAAAGTGAAAAATAAAACTCTTTTTTCAAAAAAATAAACAACCGACTTCCAAAAAAACACTAAAAAGTTAAAAATAACTTTAATTTCAGAAGGCGGTGACAAAAAATTAAAATACATATCCAAAGTCACCGACTTCCGAAATTAAAGTTATTTTTCACTTTTTTGTGTTTTTTGTGTGGTTTTCAACATTCTTAAATGAGTACATACGTAATACACACCATGTACACATTCCTAAAGTAAAATATTTTGTTTTCTAGAAGTAAAGAGTCGTTAATGAAGGTATGGGAGAAACTGAAGAGTGAAAGCAAATTGTACTATGGCTCTACAAAAAGGAGTGCCACACAAACTGGTGGTGGACCCTCAGCAATAAAAACAGATCCAGTCCTGGAGCAAGTGTGCAATATTATGGGCCGAGGTTGTTCAGGAATAATTGGTGTAATATTATAAACTCCTGTCGTAGAGTTACGATAGCTTCTGAAACTCTTTTGACAATTCGACTACATGTAGCTATACTGGTCCCACCCATGTCTGCCATCGTCAGCAACTGACTACCGGTGGCATAAAATCTAAGGGCGCATAGTAGTTGTTTGATCGGGGGCACGGATTTATTTCTGTAAAAATAATTTCGAGTTAATGATAACCTACTAGGATAGAATTAAGTTTCGACACTTGAAGACTAACTAACACGTTAAAGCCAACAGTTTTAAGCGTTGTACAAATAAGTACTGTAGGTACCTACACATAACTATTACCTATCTACTCTCTTTCAATATAAATGGTTATGTAGCTTACCTGTCGTCTGGATATTCTAAAACATGTTCTAGTTTTTGTAGTAGGAATATCACGCTATCCTTGGATAACCTATATCTTGTAAAAAAGTCTTTATCATCATATTGTGTGAAAAAGTCAGGTCTTTCACGATAAACACGTGGCCGAGTAAATAACCTTGGGTTTGCCAATAATTCCACTGTCTCGACAGCTTCAATACTATCAAAAAACTCACTTAATAGATCTTCCATTTCAAAAATGATTAAAGAACACGCGACTTGTGAAACAACTTAAAACTAACCCTTAGGTTAGGGGTCGGTTAGGGGCCGAATATTCGGGCCCCTAAATATAAGGGATCCCTTAAGAGTTTAGGTGTCCCTTAAACGGTGGTGAAAATAAAACTTGCGTTAAGTGATACTTAAATTGGCTTAAGGGTTACTTAAAATTTAGGGGTCGTTGGTGAAAACGGGCATAAGTCAATTGCGCGTCGACATGAGCGGGGATTAAGTTAGCCCCGTTTCTAGTACAAAGGCCAGGCATGACAATGACAGTTAGCTCTACTTGTTCACACCTACCACCTAACATTGCTGATAGCATCCGCATAGGCTATGGGAAATAGAACCTAATCGCAGGGACAATAAGACGGTTTGTGTTCAGGATGTTGTCGAATTTACGTACCAGTTTATCATGGTGAAAACACGCTAAGCCAAGTTTCAGCCGACCTCGAGTTCTGACGAGCTTTGTAGCTGTAAAGAGAACTTGTATTAATTTCCACTTAATATCGTTTTGTTAATTACGTTTCTATCGGAGCATAATGCTTGAAGTTTAATTGAAGTTAAACGATTAAGCTCGGTGGGTGCGCTCAGTAATTATAAACATTTAGATTGTTTACGCTTAGCGTGAAATGTTCATTACGCAACTATTCTATAATTAGGGCCGTCTGTGCGTGCTCAGTGGGTCATGCGACGAGCAGAATGGCTCATCATCGCTAATTATCTCAAAGCAAGGGTTTAATTATTGTTTACGTAGTTGTTTATGTGAAATTAATAATTAATTTTAATGTTGTTCTACGTAGTTGCTGCCTCGCTGGTCTAGTGGACGCAAGCGCTACCGCTGAGCAGGAGGTCTTGGGTTCAATTCCCAGGTGGGGCAAAGTATTATTGAGTTTTTCTATCTGGAATTTCTCAGTAGCAGCCCGGAGTCTGGATTTGTGCCGGTAATGGCAATAGGCTCACCCCCTATTCATCATCATCATCATATCAGGCGAAAGACGTCCAGTGCTGGACATAAACCTTCCCCAGAAGGGGCATTTGCCATAATCGCCACACTTGGCAGGCGGGTTGGCGATCGCAGTATGGTGGTAAAATGCATACAGAACGCTGCTGCCCTTTCTCTAGTAAGTCCCTTAAACGCCTTCTACGACACCCACGGGAAGAAATGGGATGGTGCTATTCTTTTACGTCCGGCACCACACGGAACGCCCCCTATTACATGGGACTTAAAAAGAACTGGCGAAATGTGGGTGTTCTATATGTACCTACACCTCTGCGGACCTCTGCGCAACCCTTCGTGAAAACATGGCGTGATGTTGTGTTAAGTTATTCTACGTGGTTATGTCTTTAATCAGCATAGTAAGCTCTTGAGGTGCTGGTGGCTAAATAATGCAAGCCACACGGGTCGATCGATCAGGTTAAGCTACGCTTGACGCGGTTGGTCCGTGGATGGGTTGTTGGTCCGTGGATGGGTTGGTCCGTGGATGGGTGACCATCTTTACATACCAATATCCCTCCGGGCCTCGGCAAGCACGTCCCGGCTGTCATTTTTGGATCTTTGACAGTCGTTACGGATAATCAGAAGCCGACATTCTGACAACCAGTCTTACCAAGGCATAGGTATCATATTACGCAGTAAATGGATTATAGTCGCTCCATGTAAAATACTGGTATTCAGCTGCATCCGGTTAGACTGGAAGCCGACCCCAGCATAGTTGGGAAAAGGCTGGGCAGATGATGATGAGTAAGCTCTTGACTCCGGTGGTGTCTTTTAGTTGGGATATAGGTACGCAGATAGACCAGTTATCTAGATTTTGATGTGCTAGACGGCTGACCAAGAAAAAGTATCATAAAGAGCCTATAAACAAGTGCTCAAGTTCAGAATTCTCTCCAACCTGCCCATAAACCTCAAATTAAACAATATTTCGTGCTGCACTATAAGTTACGAAATATCACAAAACTAGGTGCTAAATAAAATTAATAAATAACAAATGGCGACCTATTGTCGGAAAGTGATAGAACTGGAGTTTGTTCAGAAACTAACTTAGCTCGGCGGATATTGAAGTTGCGGGGAGGAAACCACTCCGTAACGGAGTCACACCAACTGTTAACTACGTTACACTCCAATGTTTTGTTTGTTTCTTCATTTTGTTACAAAAAAAATATTGAAGAAAATGTTACTTTTTATTTTTACAAAAAGTTCAAGGTTTGTTTGAAGTGACCGATACTACGGGGCAATTGCGTAACACAAATAAGATGGCAATTGATCGTAATGGGATTAATGTTTACAGTTCTCCCACGTACATTACGTTATTTACGTTGTTGAGAAGACGATTTTTTCTACCTACAAAGCAATGGATTAGCAATAACCTTAAAAACTCTCAGATTGTGAATGTATGAACAGTATGTGACGTAATTAGAGTGTTGGATGCGATGGGATATAGTGATGCTCCCAAATAAATAGCTATAGTAGGTTGTTTTTTTCAATCATCAAGTAACTTCTCCCGTTCTGGGTGGAGCAGGAGGGCGTGTCAGACTTTTACTGACTAAAACCCACCCGTGTTCCCTCAGTTGCCTGTGTGCCAAGGGCCGCGGTATCTCTTTCGAACAACCCGCACCCCTGGCAGTGGTATAGTAGGTCCCTTTCCCTATTTCATAAAACCTGGGAACGGGTTACGAAAGAACCAGAAACCATTGACCAAATAACTAGACAGTTTAGTCAAGCCATTTTAATCAATGGTTCAAACCTGCGAGTAATCTATTAAACCAAACTAACGTTTTACTCAAAACGGCAGCTCTTCGCACTAATGATTGACACGAACTAAGAGTTTGGCCGATCATTGTCTGGCTATTAATTGCGCAAAGAGACCTTGAGCATAGACAAAGAGGCCGATTACAGTTTCCATTATTCATACCATAGACAATAGAAACGTCAACTCTACGTCAAATAAAAAGGTACCTACCTATTCGTTAATTTTATTTTGAATAAAGGACTGGTTATGTCTTTAATCAGCATAGTAAGCTCTTGAGGTGCTGGTGGCTAAATAATGCAAGCCACACGGGTCGATCGATCAGGTTAAGCTACGCTTGACGCGGTTGGTCCGTGGATGGGTTGTTGGTCCGTGGATGGGTTGGTCCGTGGATGGGTGACCATCTTTACATACCAATATCCCTCCGGGCCTCGGCAAGCACGTCCCGGCTGTCATTTTTGGATCTTTGACAGTCGTTACGGATAATCAGAAGCCGACATTCTGACAACCAGTCTTACCAAGGTATAGGTATCATATTACGCAGTAAATGGATTATAGTCGCTCCATGTAAAATACTGGTATTCAGCTGCATCCGGTTAGACTGGAAGCCGACCCCAGCATAGTTGGGAAAAGGCTGGGCAGATGATGATGAGTAAGCTCTTGACTCCGGTGGTGTCTTTTAGTTGGGATATAGGTACGCAGATAGACCAGTTATCTAGATTTTGATGTGCTAGACGGCTGACCAAGAAAAAGTATCACAAAGAGCCTATAAACAAGTGCTCAAGTTCAGAATTCTCTCCAACCTGCCCATAAACCTCAAATTAAACAATATTTCGTGCTGCACTATAAGTTACGAAATATCACAAAACTAGGTGCTAAATAAAATTAATAAATAACAAATGGCGACCTATTGTCGGAAAGTGATAGAACTGGAGTTTGTTCAGAAACTAACTTAGCTCGGCGGATATTGAAGTTGCGGGGAGGAAACCACTCCGTAACGGAGTCACACCAACTGTTAACTACGTTACACTCCAATGTTTTGTTTGTTTCTTCATTTTGTTACAAAAAAAATATTGAAGAAAATGTTACTTTTTATTTTTACAAAAAGTTCAAGGTTTGTTTGAAGTGACCGATACTACGGGGCAATTGCGTAACACAAATAAGATGGCAATTGATCGTAATGGGATTAATGTTTACAGTTCTCCCACGTACATTACGTTATTTACGTTGTTGAGAAGACGATTTTTTCTACCTACAAAGCAATGGATTAGCAATAACCTTAAAAACTCTCAGATTGTGAATGTATGAACAGTATGTGACGTAATTAGAGTGTTGGATGCGATGGGATATAGTGATGCTCCCAAATAAATAGCTATAGTAGGTTGTTTTTTTCAATCATCAAGTAACTTCTCCCGTTCTGGGTGGAGCAGGAGGGCGTGTCAGACTTTTACTGACTAAAACCCACCCGTGTTCCCTCAGTTGCCTGTGTGCCAAGGGCCGCGGTATCTCTTTCGAACAACCCGCACCCCTGGCAGTGGTATAGTAGGTCCCTTTCCCTATTTCATAAAACCTGGGAACGGGTTACGAAAGAACCAGAAACCATTGACCAAATAACTAGACAGTTTAGTCAAGCCATTTTAATCAATGGTTCAAACCTGCGAGTAATCTATTAAACCAAACTAACGTTTTACTCAAAACGGCAGCTCTTCGCACTAATGATTGACACGAACTAAGAGTTTGGCCGATCATTGTCTGGCTATTAATTGCGCAAAGAGACCTTGAGCATAGACAAAGAGGCCGATTACAGTTTCCATTATTCATACCATAGACAATAGAAACGTCAACTCTACGTCAAATAAAAAGGTACCTACCTATTCGTTAATTTTATTTTGAATAAAGGACTGGTTATGTCTTTAATCAGCATAGTAAGCTCTTGAGGTGCTGGTGGCTAAATAATGCAAGCCACACGGGTCGATCGATCAGGTTAAGCTACGCTTGACGCGGTTGGTCCGTGGATGGGTTGTTGGTCCGTGGATGGGTTGGTCCGTGGATGGGTGACCATCTTTACATACCAATATCCCTCCGGGCCTCGGCAAGCACGTCCCGGCTGTCATTTTTGGATCTTTGACAGTCGTTACGGATAATCAGAAGCCGACATTCTGAC
Organism: Polymixis lichenea; assembly: GCA_949091785.1. Taxonomy (NCBI): domain Eukaryota; kingdom Metazoa; phylum Arthropoda; class Insecta; order Lepidoptera; family Noctuidae; genus Polymixis; species Polymixis lichenea. The sequence goes on along the minus strand of OX420945.1, from coordinate 11,356,862 downwards.
AACCAGTCTTACCAAGGTATAGGTATCATATTACGCAGTAAATGGATTATAGTCGCTCCATGTAAAATACTGGTATTCAGCTGCATCCGGTTAGACTGGAAGCCGACCCCAGCATAGTTGGGAAAAGGCTGGGCAGATGATGATGAGTAAGCTCTTGACTCCGGTGGTGTCTTTTAGTTGGGATATAGGTACGCAGATAGACCAGTTATCTAGATTTTGATGTGCTAGACGGCTGACCAAGAAAAAGTATCACAAAGAGCCTATAAACAAGTGCTCAAGTTCAGAATTCTCTCCAACCTGCCCATAAACCTCAAATTAAACAATATTTCGTGCTGCACTATAAGTTACGAAATATCACAAAACTAGGTGCTAAATAAAATTAATAAATAACAAATGGCGACCTATTGTCGGAAAGTGATAGAACTGGAGTTTGTTCAGAAACTAACTTAGCTCGGCGGATATTGAAGTTGCGGGGAGGAAACCACTCCGTAACGGAGTCACACCAACTGTTAACTACGTTACACTCCAATGTTTTGTTTGTTTCTTCATTTTGTTACAAAAAAAATATTGAAGAAAATGTTACTTTTTATTTTTACAAAAAGTTCAAGGTTTGTTTGAAGTGACCGATACTACGGGGCAATTGCGTAACACAAATAAGATGGCAATTGATCGTAATGGGATTAATGTTTACAGTTCTCCCACGTACATTACGTTATTTACGTTGTTGAGAAGACGATTTTTTCTACCTACAAAGCAATGGATTAGCAATAACCTTAAAAACTCTCAGATTGTGAATGTATGAACAGTATGTGACGTAATTAGAGTGTTGGATGCGATGGGATATAGTGATGCTCCCAAATAAATAGCTATAGTAGGTTGTTTTTTTCAATCATCAAGTAACTTCTCCCGTTCTGGGTGGAGCAGGAGGGCGTGTCAGACTTTTACTGACTAAAACCCACCCGTGTTCCCTCAGTTGCCTGTGTGCCAAGGGCCGCGGTATCTCTTTCGAACAACCCGCACCCCTGGCAGTGGTATAGTAGGTCCCTTTCCCTATTTCATAAAACCTGAGCGTAAAACAGCAAATGACAGCGATAATCTGTCAATTTTAAATGTTTGCTTCACATAATTTGGGTTAAAATAAACAAAAAATGTGTCAGTTTACACAATTTTTGACAAATATATTACATCTGTCAAAAATTGTGTAAACTGACATCGCATTGTCAGATAAGTATATTAAATAGGGCTCGGGTTTTTACTTCTGGATAATTGTTAGAGCACCTCCACTCACCGTTCAGATTTTATGTTTTATTCTTGAAACAGTGTCTTCATTACGTTTTATAATTTTGGTGACACGTGGAAATATTGCGATGCCCGTACCACAAATTGACAAAAGAATTCTGTTTATTTTTTATGAATGTATTGATCTAGTTCGCAGAAAATCTCGTATGTTTTGTAGCCATACTTTGTTTTCACACAACACAACAACAGAAGCCCATATTTTTCAAACATCAACCGCTCAAAGGGCGCTTTCCATGTATTCCTAACCGTTCCCCGTAATATCCTCATTACGTAAAGATATCAATATCAAACGTAATTTCAGTGTCGGCTGCGACAAATCTAGCAATCATTCTCATCCAATGACGCGGCAGAAACCCCTCATTTTTCCACAAGACGAATTTTTATAAAATTCCTCCAAAATTAGATCACATTGCGTATCCGCGGACATAAAAAGGGTTCACAATATTTATCTAGGGCGCATTAAATAACGGTGGCATTGGAATAACAAATGCCCACCGTTGGGACCAACAATAGCCCGAATATATCACGACTCAAGCGCTAGAGGGCCGCAATTTCCGAAAGAGCCCGCAAACGGCTATGTTCGTAACTCTAGTAAAGCCCCGATTTAACTTGGTATTGGCTACTAAATATTTATTGAAAATATTAATACTTATTGATGATATTCGCCTTCATATAAAATAGATCTGCATTGGGGAGAGCCGCTGCGACATCCTTACCTACTTTTATGTCTGGTTCACACTTCTCGCTAAGTCACCTCTTTACCAAGTGTGTAAAATCATGAATTCAGTATAGACTTTTGGAGTTCCGAATAGTTCTGAAAAAAAAAACATGTAACCAATAATTGGGCTGCTGCATAATAAGTCAAAACTAATATATACTGCGGTAGCCCATTGAACCATTGAAATTAATTATATTTTACACAGATAGTAAAATCAGTACAAATTCTAAGTATACGACAGTTAATCATGTTCCTATTATATTAATAATGTAGTTTTACATATTTTTTGCTAACTCAATAGTGCTAAACGTGTCTTTATTTAAAAAGTTACGAAAGAACCAGAAACCATTGACCAAATAACTAGACAGTTTAGTCAAGCCATTTTAATCAATGGTTCAAACCTGCGAGTAATCTATTAAACCAAACTAACGTTTTACTCAAAACGGCAGCTCTTCGCACTAATGATTGACACGAACTAAGAGTTTGGCCGATCATTGTCTGGCTATTAATTGCGCAAAGAGACCTTGAGCATAGACAAAGAGGCCGATTACAGTTTCCATTATTCATACCATAGACAATAGAAACGTCAACTCTACGTCAAATAAAAAGGTACCTACCTATTCGTTAATTTTATTTTGAATAAAGGACTAAACTTGTTTAACAAGTCCCAATTTGGTTGCAAAACCCGATACAATAAGTTTTACTGTAGGTACATATCACAGGGAAAGGTTCGTGCGAGGCTGAAACTTGTAGAAGACAAATTTCGACGAGTACGACCTTCGCCGGTAATTTTCTCTTCGTGTCGATGTTTTTCCTAAGATAGATTACTTTCCAAGATGCGGATTATATGGCGAAGTAATGTTAAGTTAATATCGGTATGAAAACTCTTGCCTTCACGTAAAACTCTGTAGGTATATAAGACGGTATTTACTTTTCACGTTGATTAAACATTTTTTTTGCAAGCTAAAGCGAAGGGTTTCTCTTTATTCTCTAAAATACTAAAGAAATGTAATGAAATTTAATTTCAGTCTACAAACGGTAACTTTCAGTGAAGTTGGAAACTTTTCTACGCGGTTGCACTTACATGGTTTTCTTTTATTAAATAAAATAAATGGTTACTGTGTTTTGGTAAATCTTTCTGTTTTGGTTTGGTTGGTTAATATTTTAAAGGCCTATTAAGAAAATATTTAGACCTATGTCTCGATGCGGTCTTTGAGCTTATACAACATTATTTTTAGTGTATGCGAAACCTGAATTTACAAAAAACGACCACAAATGGTGTTATTTGCTGATGACACATCACTGATTTTTAAAGAGAGACGTGCACAGGAGCTTGACGACGTAAATAATGCTATAGTTAAGGTCCATAATTGGTTTACTGTAAATAATTTGGTATTAAATGGAAAGAAAACTAAATGCATAAGATTCGCGTTACCGAAGGTTAGAAATAGTGAATGTCATGTTGTACTGAATAAGGAGATACTAGTATTCGTCGAACAGACGGTTTTCCTGGGGATCACGCTTGACTTAAAGCTACCCTGGAGTCCTCACTTAACATCACTTGCAGGGCGGCTAAGTTCTGCCGCTTATGCTGTTCGGAAGATCTGCCAATTAACAGACGTGGATACCGCGAGACTGGTCTATTTTAGTTACTCTGATAGCATCATGTCTTATGGTATTTTGCTATGGGGATGGGCTGCGGATATTGAGTCGATCTTTATTCTGCAAAAGAGGGTTGTCAGAGCCATCTATAACCTCCGCAGACGCGAATCTCTAACGCAACTGTTCAAAACAATTAACATCATGACAGTACCTGTCAATATATCTATGAAAACATTACGTATGTTCGGAAAAATCTACATCTTTTTAGTAAGATAAATGACAGGCACAATTTTAACACTAGAAATAGGAACAAACTAGATCAACCACGTTTTAGATTGCCTAAAGTACACACTTCTTTTATGGGGTACTGTGTAAAATGTTACAATAAAATACCAGTCGATATTCTTGAACTAAATTAAAAGAAATTTAAATGATGCATTAAACGCACACTATGTAGACAAGCATATTATAAGTTAGATTATTATATCGTAGATAAAAATGCTTGGCTTAGTGCTGGTCCTGCTCCACAGCCACCTGGGTATACTACCTAGTTAAAATTTTAATATTTGAAAGAGAGAGAACTTCCCTTTTTTAATTTTTTTCTGACATTACGAACATTTTTATTCATATTGATATAATTTTTGTGACATTACGAATATGTTTCATTTTTGCTGAAACCAAGTGTTAGTTATTGAATGCTCAATATATATTAAATGTTTTTCTTTCTTTTAGGAAATCAAATTTTATTAATATCTCAAATAGATTGCAAACTATCGTTTTGTATAATTTAGAAGCATTTTGTTTCAATTTTGTAAATGTGAGTACCATGCATCCGTTCATTGTGTTGTTATGATGTACGTTGACTTGAAAAGCATGGCGGTTGAGAGTATGTCATGCTCACTTAAATGTCTCACTAATGGTGGCGCGTGTGTTGGATCATTCGGTTCCCTACAAAATGGTTGAGCTGGATTGTGCTGATCCACGCGTCAAGCTCGTGAACGGGCACTGTCGGTTGAGACTGGTCATCTCCTAACATCCAGGGTTTATTTTTAACTTGTATTTAGAATTGTTTATAATTTTTTTTACATTGTTCTCACATACAGAAGCAACAAGAATAATGTTCCCAAGATTTTGTAATATTCAACTTGATTTAAAAAAATTGTCCGTGGAGTTTCTTGCCCGTTCTTCTCCATAGAGATCTACGTTTCGGAATGGGCAACTAGCTTCAACTTTCCAACTGATCGACTATTTGACAATTCAAAAGTGCCTGTAAATGGTTTAATTGAAATAAATGCTTTGAGTTTGAGTTTGAGTTTGAATATAGTTTGTTCAGAATAAGTAACTGAATCGATTCCAATAATTTTTACACCATGTTATATTTTTTCCTAAAAAAGTTTTGAAAGTGTGATGGTAAAGGTTTTCACCAGTTAATTACAATACAATCTCCGTACGGTTAGGTACCTACTGCCTAATTATTATCACTGCTTATAACTCTGTGATTTTTCATGACACAGTTTTTAAATTTTGTACATAGATTCTTTACATGAAATACTTGACACGTGTTTCGGGTTTCGCATATACTAAAACTAGTGTTGTATATTACTTAGGTATCTAGAAAAATACGGAATAATAATAAAAAGTGTAGAGTATTCTGCCAATTTTATTAACTCTGCTCAGAAAACAGTAATGAAACTTTATGATTAAGTGCTTATTCTCAGCGTATCTTACGGGAATTTGGTCCATTACACATAATTTAATTGCAGACATTTGCAGAAGTCAGTAAACCTGTACTTAATCCTTAGCTCCGTGAGAGTATCCGTCCAAATCCATCCACCGTTAATTAGGATACTCCATAAGCTACAATAATGTACTAAATCTCAGTGTTGGTCGTCAATGCAAGATAGTTATATCAACAAATTGATAACCAAGCTTTACAGGTGTATTACGTAATTGGGTGTGTGACATTAGACTGGAGATTAATTTAACTTAATCCTCCATTAAGAGGTTATGGTGTTGCAGTGGCAAGGTTATTGCGTGTGGGTATTAATAATAATAATAATAGCGTGTAACTGTCCTACTGCCGGGAAAAGACCTCTTCTGATACAGTTATGGCATGAGCCTGATCACCATCTGCCAGGGGTGCGGGTTGTTCGAAAGAGATACTGTGGCCCCTGGCACTCAGGCAACTGAAGGGATACGGGTGGGTTTTAGTCAGTAAAAGTCTGACACGTCCTCCTGCTCCACCCAGAGCGGGAGAAGTTATTTGATGATCTCCCACCCTCCAAAGAAAAAAAAGAAGCCTGATCACGATGATTTCAGACTTTTACTATCATAACGATTAGTTCAGCGGGGTAATTTTATTATAGTAACGATTAGTTCAGCGGGGTAATTTTATTTTAATAACTTTTAGTTCAGCGGGGTAATTTTATTAAAATAACTATTAGTTCAGCGGGGTAATTTTAATATAATAACTATTAGTTCAGCAGGGTAATTTTATTATAAAAACTAACGGGCGGCACTAACTAGCGGGGTAATTACGTTACACACTAACAGTACTAATGGCTTTCATTTTGGCAGTTCCACAAGATTCCGTTGTTGTTGATGGATTAGCAATATTCTTCAAAATTGTTCAGAGTGAGACTGATACTGTGTGTTACGCAATTAGTTCAGATTGACAGTATCACTCTCAATCTGAACTAATTGTTCAATCTGAACTATTAGTTCAGATTGAGAGTGATACTGTGTAGTGTGATAGTGAACTATTAGTTCAGATTGAGAGTGATACTGTGTATTGCACAATTAGTTCAGATTGAGAGTGATACTGTGTATTGGACAATTAGTTCAGATTGAGAGTGATACCATGTGTTACGCAATTTGGGCGCTAGTTTCCTCACGACGTTTTTCCTTCAGTGATGTTTGTAATGTCCAAGATAAACTCTGATATTATATAAATGTGAAAGTTTGGATGTTTGTTACTCAATCACGCAGAAACGGCACGAAGATAGTTTATAACCTGGATTAATACATAGGATACTTTTTATCCCGGTAATACATGTTCCCGCGGGCGAAGCCGCTGGCAAAAGCTAGTAATATTGTTAATGTGAAAAATTAGATGTGTGGCTGTTTGTTACTCATTTACGCAACAACGCCTGAACGGATTTGAATAAAATTTAGCAGACAGATAGATTATAACCTGGATTAACTTATAGAATACTTTTTATTCCGGTAGTACGTTCCCGTGGGATAATTTTCGACCTGCACGCGGGTGAAGCCGCAGGCAAAACCTAGTAGTACATAAATATGAACTTTAAGGGCCTGCGTCCACTAACGGCACGGCACGGCAAGGGATTTTTATGAGATGAATAGGAATATAACTTATTTTTATGACAATAAAATTGAAATGTCAATGATGATGCTTAAGGACGTCGCGGCATGCCTAAGGATACCGCGGCATCGTTGCCGTTGAGATTTCAATTTTATTGTCATACTATTAAGTTATATTTAAATTCGGCTTAAACATCCCTTGCCATGCCGTGCCGCCAGTGGGCGCAGGTCCTGATAAAGTTATTAATAAAGGTTCTTTCTTTTTCAAAAATTTAAGTAAGGGATCAATCTTCGTTTTTTTATTGGTTTTTATTTTGTTGATAAAAATAAAATCTTTTTCAGTACGATTTTGATACATATCATAGTCTCATTCTAGTCTAAATTATAAATATTAAGACTATACTGAAACCAGATTTTTTCAGTACCATTTAAGTAAGTAATTACGATGTAAAGTTAAACGGTGCTGAAATGCCTAACCGTAAAAACCAGCTTAGGTACATTATATTTGTCCTATTAAATAATTATGAAATTATGTCGTTCCTTCTAAAAAATACAAAAAATGCTTTTATGTTATTCATTAGGTACATAACTTATAAAACTGCCAACGTCAAAACTGGAACCAGCCTTAACATAAAACGATTATACCCAGTTTTATTTATATGGAAACCAAAAAGGTTATTTTCACGTTTCCTTTTTATAATACCGTCAAATAGAGCTTTTTTAACAAAGCCAGTCCTCACAAAGACGAGTAAAGCCTGTGTGACGACAACTCGTTAAAATTTTAATCCGCTCCGATATAAATCTGATTGAAAATGCACCGACGCACGTACGGATCGTTACGCTCAAACAACGGCCAGAGAAAATATTTGGTGCGACGTTACGTGAGCCCCGGTATTTTTGATCTGTAAAACCATTTATTTTCACAATATATAGGCATATAGGTGCGTATCGGGTTTGTTTGGAAATACTGTTACGTTATAAACTTTTATCTCCCTTGATTTTAACAAGATTTCTGCTCACAACGGCTTAATTAAATCAATGATCGCGATGACCGACCTCCGGGCTCTGATATCTACCCTCTATCATTTCGAGTCTGCAAGCGATAGGGGTGATAGACATCGTTATATTTCATTACTGTCATTATATTAGTCTGGTCGGGCCGGCCGGGAGCATTTTCACAAAAGGCCAACCCTAAAGGTTCAATCGGCAAATTGCGCATACGATTCAATGAGGTTTGAACGTCTTGGAGACGAGTTTCCGGCGCAGACGGCTAGATGGCGCCTCATCACGTCTGCACATGCAAACTGTATCATATGTACATAACTACCTCATTTACGAATCTGAGGTGTTTTTGCAGTAATCATTTTCAGCTTGAGTGAACGTATGGATCGCGCACAAGTATTTTTCTCCAGCAATTTCGTCTGATATTGGTGCAGATTTGAAGATCATTTTACAGGTTTGTTTTTCTGATTTCGATTTACTTCAGTGAATATAAGTTCTTATATTTATAGAAAACCTCTTTACTATACAACGTGTAATGGAAAGGGTATATACATACAAAGGGCACGGCTTCTTTAGATGATATCAAACGATATTGGAAGGGTTTTTTAACCCTATCTCTAAATGTTCGGAAGTTATGAGAATTTTTAATACATTGATACCAGAAACCGAACTTTTCAAATTGAAATAAAAACATCACTCGGAAGAGATTTATCGTGATATTGGAAAGTAACGTGGAAAGTTATCGATCTACGTAGTGCGGTGACACGTTTGTTTTGATTTGAATTTAAGAAACATATGAAACCGAAAATTTGGTGTCAATTATTAGAGTATTTTATTGTGAGCTGAAACTATGTAGGTATGGTGATTCTATACCAGCTATATCTTTAGTGCTTAAGGGATAGCAATAAGGTTTCTGTTACACCCTGTATACATACCTATTCGTAACAATATGCCTTTGAAATATTATAACTATTAAATAATTCATTTGAATTACGGTCATGTTAAAACATCAATGAGTGTTATAATTTAGTTATTGTGAGAAAACTGTGCCAAAGCACTACTTTCGTCCAGGATTGGCATAAATATGGTGTGTTAAATGTTCAAATTGCACTAATTCGTGGCGGCTTGCCAGCTAGTTCCATCCAATAGTTAAAGTCACCAAGGTTACTGTAACTGTACTGTTTTGTTAGATATTAGCCCGAATAGATACTTACCTACACCTACCTAATGGTAGGTGTAGGTAAGTAGCTGGTTATTGGGCTGTTCGGAAACTATGTGACTAAAATGTAAACAGATGGATCAGTAAATATATTATACGAATTTGTAGTGCCACTTATATATTGATTGATTTGATTTGATTTTTAGAATACCAACAACCTGGAATTCTAATTTAAATTACCTTTGGGCTGACTTTTCAATGGTCAAATAACTTTTCGTATAAGGCGGAAGAAAACGCCCGGCTGTTTCCACTGCGTAGATCGCCCTGAGGACACGGTTTAGCATATGTTGGAGGTCTGCCCAGCTTGGGCGGAGCACCACCGTGTCCTTGTGGAGGCGATCGACGGCGGCGATCTCTCGCGTCCGGCCCTGGTCCAGGCCAGGGTACGAGCGAGAGTGCGTGGGTAGCCGTCACCTCCTTCAGCGACGCAGTAATGCTCGCGAAGAGGGACGCGGCGCACGTGAGGGAGAGGCAGTACATGCACCCTCACGGCCATAGCCTTCACAGGAGACGTCCTGGGCGTCGGGAATCCCAGGCTGATCCCCGACCACCGTAGGCACGGGCTTGCGGGCGGCGAATAATGGGTAGCTCGCTGTCCGGTAAGGATCAAGCCCGGGTCGACGGCGCGTTGTGTTCCACGCGCGCCTCAAAGAGATGTCAGCACCAAGTGGATACCGTGGCCCCTGGCACACAGGCAACTGAGGGAACACGGGTGGGTTTTGATCAGTAAAAGTCTGACACGCCCTCCCGCTCCACCCAGAGCGGAAGCAGAGCAGTGTGTGGGTTCAAATCTACGACCTACAACTCGGTAAGGGTCAGTTTACACCGAGACGCGACACTGCGCGCACTTTTTTAAATAGCAACAGAATATCTAACTTATTTACAACACGAAAAGGTATCATTTCACTACGAGCGCAAAAGCGTGTAGAAAAACGCTAAGATGCACCGTGTTGTGCAGCCCGCATACCTTATTGCGAAGTAAATAAGATCTAATCTGTATCGTGATCTTAAAAAGTGCGCGTAGCGTTGTGTCACGTCGCGTCTCGTTGTGAACTGACCCTAAGTCACTGCCGTTTCCTATGCTTATTGGTATAGAGGCATTGTTTACAGGAGGAAATGAAGGTGGTGAAAAAGAAATCTATAAAAATAACTATGTAGGATTAGTTTGACTTATATTCCCACCACAAGATAAACTTTTCGAAAGGCCCCGATACTCTCCATAACTAAAAGGACAATTCCGAAACAAACATAAAACAATTAAGAGTGTAAGTGAACATTTATCAATAGATTTTACAATAAAGCTGTAAATATTCAGTAACATGTACATTTAAAAGTAGATCAAACATTTAATTACAACTTAAAAAAAGTTCTGCGAAACGCGGTTTCATTGGGATTACTTCGTCTGCCACTTGTCTTGAAACAGTCCTTGTTTTGGTATAGACTTGAAATGGGATTAGTCGGAGCACCTACCTCCAACTCCAATCGATGAAATAAGCCCCTTCTCCCTTGCCACGGCAATTTAGTCATTACCAACTTTGAAGGACTACTTTCTTTTCTTTTAAAAGGTCTGAGTAGGTAGCCAAGTATTCAAAGAAGTGAAGCTTGATGATTAAGGGTGTATAGTTTACGTAATGCTAATGGTTTTTAAGAACTAATGTTAATCAATATTTTGAAGCTTGATTCTCTTGTCTGCGTATAATGACGTCTGCTCGACTTGATTGTGGAAATTTTGTTTCATGAGCACGAATTATTTATTTATTTTATTAGGCTCTTCAACAATGAGTACACTGTTACTTCAAAAATTGTAAATTGCAAATTTAAGTCTAAGCGCCTCATTATTTGTAGGAAAACATTGCATACACTAAGTACATAACAAGTTAACAACACAATGAATAATTGATTAAAACTGTAATACTCAGATGAATTTAAATAAAAATGAAATGATTAAAAGCTAAATTAATTACAATATATTGCTTAAATTAAATTCGATTAGAATTGATTTTTGATAAATTTTTTATTGGATTTAGGCAAGATACACCCATTTAATGTCAAGCGCGGCTTTTTAGAGCAGGTACAGATGAGTGAAATAAGTCAACCTCCAGTAGGTAAGCTATGAAGTATCCATATCCAGCATAGGATGTTACATGACATGTGAAGTAATACAAGATGATAGGCACTTCATGTCGAGCTCATAACGCGAAGTATTCCTCAAACACTCAAACGCCACACGATAATACATAACACGTCAATTCAATACCGTATCTGTGATTGTCACGACAAGTGATTCAACAAATTGCGCATTTTGTCGTTGTCTCAAAGGGAGTCGTTACGGTATTATTCTTGTGCAAATAGTAGCGAGCAGCGAGCGCCGGGCTCATTCTATCAGTTTCCGGAACATCAACCCCGCTCCTCCATACGATGCTTTGTTTCTGACGGCCGATGTCGGCAACTTTCACACCGACACGTAACTAACAACCCCTTACGTAACCTGATTACCACTCCGCACGTATCGAACAATCTAATGTACTGTATGATATTGTTTTGACCCGAATTTAATGAAGTGTAACGGTGTGAGATACGGACGCTTTAATACGTTATTGTTTCCATTAAAAATAATAAGGTCTCGATCTGAGTTCGTGATACGGGGGTGAGTTTATTTTGCGTGGAGCCTAATTTAATTAAGGCATGTATCTGTTGTTCGTTTAAACTTTGATTTCAATTTTCGGATTGAGTTTAGACAGTTTGATTTTATTTCGTATTGGCGTTGTAGATATTTCAAAATTTTCTCTCTTTACTTTCGTTACGTAAGGCTGGAGGCATTCTTGCTTAAAATTGTTGTGAATAAACGAGAGCCCAGGGCGGGATATGCGAAGCTTCTTTTTACATTTAATTAAGAGAATATCTTCGCAGCGATTATTATATTATCTTGTACTATTATTTTGTCCGACTAAGATCGCGAGAGAAAAATAATTTAGGTTGAAAACGAGATCTTTTTTAAAAGGTGCCTGTTTTAAATTGCTGAAATATTTATGAAAAAAAATATACAAAAGCCGCGCCGCGCCGCGCCGCTGTAAATAAATTGGGAAATATGCGTCTGCTTTCTTGGTGGCTTGAAAAGTAATTTAAAATTTAGTTTACAGAAATTATTTAGGACTAGCACTTCCGCGTACATTTCGTATTTTCCTCTACAGTATTTTTAACACCCATCTCTTTAAAAAAAATGTATTTATCTTTTTATCTACATTCAAATTGGGGTCAATTTTCAAGTTGATTGATCAATGAAACATTATTTTGCTTTTATGTAAACAGTATCCCCCTCTTTTCACCATCTTATAGGTCGAATTTTCAAAAATCCCTTGTTATTGCTCCCCTACATTATAAAAGGAAGCTGTGTGCATAATTTCTAGTCCCAGTAGTTTCGGCTGTGCGTTGATACGCCAGTCTGTCAGCTAGTTTCTTCTTTTAAATGTCTAGATACTTAGCACACACACACGCACGCACACAAACACACACACACACACACACACGCACACATAAGCAGAAGCAGTCTATAATGTTCCCACTGAAACATGCCTCCTTTCTGTGAGTGCGAGTGGGCCATAATTTACCACGCCGGGTCAGTGCGGGTTGGTAGATGCCACATGTAGATACTTAACAACAAGAAAAAAATGTAGTTGCATTTTGTCGTAGCTAGGTACTACTACATTTTTTCCACCCAAAACTATAGAAATGTTCGACTCATTCAAACATTTAAGCTACGACTGTTGGCTGAGGATAATTGATAGTACGTATGTATATGATACACGTTTTTAATACTTGGGCTACCTACAGCTTATTCAAAATTGTATTTAAGTAGGTACAGATCGTGTTTTCTTTGTGAAGTAAGTACATAAACTCACAGATAAAGCCACATATAAAGGGTAGGTAGAAACTTCAGAATGCCATCTCCTACGATGTTTATGAACTCCTTTTTGTGAAGATTCAAATACTTCACAAAGGTATCATTCCGAGCGCCACTGCACGCAGCAGTGCTGCCGCAGCACTACTGGTCCCCATATATTCTCTTTAAGTTTATATGAGATTACATTCCGCTACGCTACAATGTCGCGGCAGCAATGCAGCAGCAGCACTGCTGCGCAGCAGTGTAGCCCCACCGCCGCGACAGAGCAGTAGTTAAGTGACGCGTCTGCCGTCGCAGCGATACTTTCGTGAATGTTGACAAGTAAATTGGTAACAAAAAGATGAATTTCTCTGATTCAGAAACGCAGATAGCGCAACACTGCCGCCTTGCTCGGAATCAGCACGGCAGGCAGCACTGCTGCGCAGCACCACAGAGTGGTAGCACTGCTGCGCAGCACCACAGTGGTAGCACTGCTGCGACAGCACTGCTGCGTGCAGAGGGGTTCGGAATCATACCTTTAGTCTATGCTGATATATTTGGGTTAGTCACCAACTCCACACGACAGACTGGACACACGCGTGTACCCAGTTGGTGCAACTCAAAATAAGTAAGTATCACTTATTATTTCGTCATCCGTGTGTCCAGTTTGCGAAAACATAAAAGTGATTTAATTTAAGTTTCACTATGTGGACACGCGTGGTGACGAAATAATAATTATTACTAATTTTGAGTTTCACCAACTGGATACACGCGTATCCAGTATGTTTTGAGTTGGTGACAAACCCATATAATTACACCGAGATTTTTGACAATGGTTAATCTGCCATTTTTTGTTTCTAATATATTATTTGTTTATAAAACGATTGTTTTACCCAGTCAAAATCATTTCGCTGCGGGAATACAACAATTAAAATTTCATGGTGTATTTGACTTCTCATTCATCATTTTAATTTATTTATGGCCCTGTGGGTAATACCTGTAGGAGGTATGTATAAAATAAACCAGATTACCTGCACTTAAGGAACCAGTTACTTATTTGCTAAAAATAGCCCCTAAGCCAGGCTAGGCCACCTTTTAGCCAAGGAGGCTGAAGTACGGTATTATTTATAGCGTCTGAAACTGTTTATAACTCTACGACGTTATTTGTAACGCCCACGTACTTACCGACTACTCATATTGTCTTGTCCCTGTCGTATCTGCCTTCTATTTTTATTGTAGGGGCAGAGGATTGGTATAATATATTGATTACGTGTAAAACAATGTAATTTTTTGTTTAAATAGACTACTTGATCCTTTAGGCACTTACCATAACGAAAAAAAAAATGTAAGTTGGTACCTACCGTTTCACAATAAAAAAAAATGCTTACTTAGGGGCAGATGTTTCTTAAGCGAGATGTTCCCATGTTTAGTTTACAGTTTTTTTTTTCTAAAATTAATTTATTGAGCTGGCTAGTCTTTAGTAGTTGTTATATATTTTTTGAAGTAGGAACTTAATCACGAAACCTACCTGCGTAACATAAGTTGAGCTGGCTTCTAACATAACTGTTTGTAAAACAATGGAATTTTTATTCAAAACGAAAACACGATCTTTCGCCGGCTCAAAAGTCAGACAGAATTTCGCGTAAAATTACAAAACAAAGTTCATAGGTGAAGGACGAATGAGGGTCAGTCCTATGACTGGATACAGTGAGTTTCGTCCCTTTAAGGTTCTTACAGAATTGAGTTAGTACCTACTTATGGAAACAGATATACAGGGTCAGATTAAATTAGATAGCCAAACTCCGCCGACGTGATGGGTACTTCACTATGTATATAAACTCGACCTGAGACGCATAAAGTCGAATGTCGAGATCGGAGCAAAATAACTTTAATAGTCAGCTGAAGCCGGTATCTCGCGCTCTTTCTAAGCATGTAACAATCATAATTCTATCTCTTTTTTTTCTGATAGATATACAAATTCATAAGGTCGAATCTGTCGAGTTTTTGAATTTATATCGTGGATTAAGGCCTGATAGCAACTACAGTATTTATGCTTATGGTATAATTAGAAGGTCGAACATTGACTTCAGCTTTCATGCTTTTAAATTACTTTACGCGTAAGGCAGGGACTCATTTGTCATTCGACTTTATTCTACAAGGATTGTTGGTAAAAATAATACGTATCGTCAGATAGAACTTTATATTCACCCAATCACTCAATAAAAGACGCAAACTAGCCAATCTTCGAAATTTAATTCAGTCCCGCAGTCACCAAGTTAAAGCTAAAGGGGAAACAGGTGCTTTAGTGGCCGGTAAGTTAATTACTTTCATTCCTACTCGTTTTAGGAGCAAATCGGTAAAAGTAGCTAAGTAGGTATACAAATTATAATAAAATTGTTATTTATACTTGGATTAATTTTTGTTTTAATAGAAGACGGCGGCATACGAGATCTAGACGAAGATCCAATAACGGCCAAGTTATTGTCATGAGAAGACAAGACATGTAGTCGATGCGAGTATATTTGAAAGTGCTTGTTTAGGTAAATACTTTACTTGTTTACTTGTTGTTCTGAATGTGTATTAAAATCATAATCCTATTATAAATCGGAAGGGTCTGTGTTGGTCTGTCTGTTTGTAATTATTTAATGAGGTAACTAGCTGAACGCATTGTCACGAAATTTTGTGCAGGACCTACTTTATGACCCGGGGTTTTTTTTTTTTTGGGTATGGTATCTCGCAGTTGACCTTGAGAGGCCGTGACTGCTTAACCGGGCGTTCCTGCGGTGACTTTTAGTTTTTAGGCTAAGAGCCTCCAGCCAGGGCTTACAAAACTATACTTATACCTATAGCGACTGCGCACTGAGGGCACCCCCTGCGGGGTACGAGCCTCGGCTCAGGGAGTCACTGTTAGGGGGGGCAGCAAGTGGGGACAGGCTGGATCAAACAATTTTCTTATTATTAAATCATGGGGATTTTAACTCTACTTGCACAGCTTCGGCGCGGGCTGGCACTTCTGCGAGCAAGGGACGGTTGGGGGGGATTTCATTTACTCGGGGTTTCGCGGGGCGCGAGGACCTCGGCGGCGAGGTCGGAAGGACGGTTGTTTGTTTCTGTGTGCTGTACTGGTGGCCCTACTGCTTTCTTGAAGGATAGTGATGGGGTCATCAGGGTCGGAAAGAACATGTCTCGGCCGGCGGATTCTACTAATTCTACTGGGGACATAACTAGCGGCCTTCGCAATCAGTGGATTGCGGTGTTGCGCGGCGGATTCGAAGAAACGCTTTGAATTGCGTTTTAGAAACTGAGCTATTGTGGGGACTTTGAGGTCGAGATGGAGGATCTCGTTCCTAACGTACCATGGCGAGCCTGTAGCTTGGTGAAGGAAACGGTTTTGTAAAGTCTGCATCCTATGGATGTAACGGGGCTTTGTGTGTGCAAAGACTGCACTAGCGTAGGTCATGATTGGCCTTATGCACGTCGTGTATATTCGCAACTTGCACCTTAGTGACAACTTGCTGCGTGCATTAAGAACAGAGTGCAACCTTCCCAGTGCGAAGGCGGCGCGTGAGCGCGCCTTCTTGATGTGCTCAGAGAAGGTGATGTGCTGATCCATAATCACTCCTAGGTATTTAGCTTGCTTCTCCCAAGGGATAGGCTTGCCAAACATGGAGATGGGCCGGGGGGGGTCGGGTTTGTGTCTCGGTTTCGAGAAGAGAACCGCTTGACTTTTATCGGGATTGACTTCGATCCTCCACTTTCTAAACCACGCGCCAAGAACATTGACTGCGGTTTGGAGCCTGGAAGCTATCGCGTCGGGATTTTTCCCAGCGTAGTAAATGGCTGTGTCGTCGGCGAACAGTGCCAACTTTGCCAGTCTACGTTTGGGGATATCGCTAGTGAATAGCGTGAAGATGAGAGGGGACAGCACGGCGCCCTGAGGGACGCCGGCGCGTATGGGGTGGGGGGATGAAATCGCTCCCTCTATGCGATAACGAAAGGTGCGGTTCGACAAGAAGTCTCGTAAGATGAGCACGAGACGGTCGGGCACACCGAGTTTGTACAGCTTATAGCCGTTGTGCCAGACTTTGTCGAAGGCTTTCGCTATATCGAAGAATACTGCACCGGTCAACGTACCGCGCTGGAAGCCAGCGCTTATGTCTTCTACGATGCAGTGGACCTGTTGCACGCACGAGTGTTGGGTTCTATGACCCGGGGAGGACATAAGCTGTATTTATACTAGATGCGATTGAGGCCCCGGTAGTAATTTAAAAAAAAATGCAGTATAATAACTAACTGTACCTGCTTTCATTATCCGTACAGGAATAAAAAATAAATATATTCTTTATTTAAACCTAATTTATGTTGAAAATATGAATTGTACTTACGTACAAAAATATTATGTTATAGATCCTGGACGATATATTTCCGATTATGATAGTGATGATAGCGTTAAAAACAAGACTTACGAACCACATAAAGATCTTTCGGATGGCAGCTACGTCAGTGATTCGCCAGAAAAAGTCTTCTTTACTATATCAAAGTCTTTAAAGAGGAAAAGAAAGCTTTCTTTTTCAGAAAAATCGCCTGAAAGGCAAGCTAAGGTGGCAAATAATGAAGATATTAATTTAATCACTAGACGATATTCTAGAATATAATTAATTAAATAATACTAACTTTTTACTATGCTAATATTTTTCGTGGACCTAGGTTCACGAAAAAAATTAATATCTGCAACTTCAGATTTTAGAGAAAGTCCTAAAGAACACAACCGTTTTTCTGCTGCAATGACGCAAATAATCTCTACTGTTTATTCTTCGGTAGATAACCTTAATGAATCTTCGTCATTTCATCAAGGTAGTCCTAAAAGTGCGAATTCCAATAATATGATGATGATTCAAATACGGGCGAGTACATCTGCTAATAAGAATGATCACCTCGGAAACCGTAATTTAACAGACAGACACCATACTCCATGCTTTTTAATTGTACCACATTTTGATGAAAGTGTTAATATTGCTGATGCTACTATGAATGAAGATACAATTAACTCTAACGGAATTCTGGTCGCAGATATGAATGGGAATATTTATATACCAGATGACAGACAAATAAGAAATAATGAAGACATACAGCAGCTTCTTCAAAATCTAACACAACAAAGAAAGTTAAAAATGTGACTAAATGGAAAAGAATTGCTGCTAAAATTGCAAGGCTGAACGGTTCTCCCTATCATTCAACTGTAGCTAAAAAAAAATCCTGAAATAGAGGGTCCGGAGCTGAAACCTCCATGTATGTGTAAATTTAAATGTTTTGAGAAAGTGCCTACATAAACAAGAATGCAAATATTTAATGAATTTTGGAAAAAATGTACCAGTTGGGATCAACGTCGCCAGTTTATAGTCTCCAACGTCACAAAAAAAACTAAAACGTATGATGAGAACAGATGGGAACTTAAACACTGACCGAAGAAAGTTTTCTTACGAATTTAGACTTATTGTCAATTCTAAGAGCGAAACATATGCCGGAATATGTTTCTTAATACGCTATCTATAGGAGAAAAGTTTGTCAAGGTGAGTTTGGAAAAACAGCTCGACGGAGGGTTGGTTGCTCCAGATCAGAGGGGAAAGCATATTCCTGGTAATCAATCATCAGATGTATTAGTCGAATCAGCGATAGATCATATTAACTTATATCCATTTTTATGAGAGTCATTATTCACGACAAAAGAGCGGACGAACATTTTTAGGACCAGACTTAAATAGCCCTACTATGTATAAACATTATAAGGAGATGATGGAATCTAAAGAGATTCCACCAAATTTAGTAGCCAAAGAATGGCTGTACCGAAATATTTTTAACACCAAGTTCAATTTAAGCTTCAAACTACCGTCAGTAGATACTTGTGATGATTGCGATGCATTTGAGAGAAAGCTAGTAGATGTTGTGGATGAAGAGCTGAAAAATAATACAGAAAAGAAAACGAAATTCATACCAAGACTGCCGAAGAAAGATAACTTGAAGAGAAATGATAAAAAAGAAGCAGAATCAAGTTCAGGTGCAAAAAGGAATTGATGTTTGATTTGCAGAAGTGTTTGGCCACACCGAATTTAACCAACAGGAAATCTTTTTATCTCCGAAAGCTTTGGACACTAATTTGATTCTACAGCTAATACAGCTGCAAACATTTTATGGTCTGAAAATATATGTGGCAGAGGAGGAAACGAAGTAGGTTTTTGTCTGATTCGATGGGTTTTTTTGGGTGGAAAATGCTTCGCAGAAAGAATTAGGACGCCATGCCGCCTCTCAAGCCACTCCTCAAAGAGGGGACTTACCGCCGCAATTGTGGCGTGCCCATGATTCGATGCGTTGAAGAAAATATTGAAAATCTTAGTAACGTGATCTTAACTCTGTGGTCTGATAACTGTGCGGGCCAAAGCTGAAATTTGATGGTCGTGATGGCTTACATGTGGATATTGCACATAAATCCCCAACTGAAATAATAAACCACAAATTTATGCTGAAGGGTCATACACACATAGAAGTCGATCAAATACACTCTCAAATCGAAAAAAAAAAATAAAACAATTGAAAACAATGCAGATTGCCATACCCCGAGACTGGTCTCAGTTTATTCGAACTTGTGGAGGAAGGAGAACTTTTAACGTCTATATGCAACTTCATAATTTTAAAGACGTTACGTCTTTATATAAGAAAAATGGTCCTTTTGTTTCCAGAAAGAAGAATAAGGATGGTAAAGATTTTAAAATATCAGAATGTGTTTGTTTGGTTTCAGATTAAACAAGACCAGCCCGAAATATTATTTTATAAAAATACATTTGCAGAAGATTTTACCGAAATATCTTTCATCCGAAATGTTTGTAAGCGAATTCAGTACCCTGAACATTTACCTAGTCCCCACAGTGGGTTCCCGCATTGTCGTTGCGAGGGGGCTCAGTAGCCGTGGTCACCCTCCCACGGTGAAGCGAAGAGGAACCCCAAGGTGAGGCCGCTCGTCAGGGGTTTTGCTTCCAAGTCGACGACGTAGCGGCCAAAAAGTAGGTTGCGGTGAGATGCATCGCAACTGAGGCGGGCCGCGATGTCGAATGGGAGTCATCGCGGCTGAGGCTTACAGGCTGCGGCGGAGGAGGAGTGCCGGTATAGCGTTGGCCGCTCTTCCTATCCCCTGCGGCCAAAAAGTGGTAGGCGGCGGGGCCACTGTGCTGACCCGTCGCAGGGGGACCAAGGGTGCCAGACACGTCGTCTGGGGCCCTTATGCTATTTGGTTCCTGGGGTGGTCACGGCGTGCCATGTGTCCTGGTGCGCCGGTGATGGGGGTTATTCCCCTCCGAGGAGGGTCCGGTGACGGACAGCCGCGGCGGGTTCGCGGATGGCTTGCGTGTTTCCGTGTGCCCGCCACAAGCGGCACTGGAGGACACCGTGGAGTTTTAGTGGGTTACAGTCCCACATAACTGCGCTATCTCCCCGTAGAGAGAGTAGCAGTAGGCATTTCTCTACGTTAAACAAAAAAAAATGCCCGGGTTGACGGCGTGTTGTGTTCCACGCGCGCCGTCAGAGATGTCAGCAACAATTGGTGGGCACTGCAAGGGCCGATGCCTGCCAGGGGTGCCGGATGTTCGAAAGAGATACCGTGGCCCCTGGCACACAGGCAATTGAGGGAACACGGGTGGATTTTAGTCAGTAAAAGTCTGACACGCCCTCCTGCTCCACCCAGAGCGGGAGAAGTCATTTGATGATTTCCCACCGTCAAAACAAAAAAAACATTTACCTACTGTAAGTCAAGCTGAAAAGCCCATATCAACTGCAAAATACAATGATTTGATGTCTTTTACAATGGATTCCACAGGAATTCCATACATATTATAAAAATTGTAAACATTCCGAGAGGCAGATTTTCCAGAAGTTGATTAAATTTAATTATTATTATTTTTAATAGTTTTTACTTAATAAGACGTATTGTGCTATTCTGTTTTAGTTTGAAAATAAGTTAGAAATTCATTATGTTTTAAGCTTTGATTATTTTTTTAATTTCATTTTATTAATTCCGACCTGGTGTACTTCATAATAATAAATTTAAATATTACGTACATAGATATGTTACAAGATCGGATTTAACTAAATTTATATTTTATTGTCAAAAATAATGTTACATGTTATGTAAAAGCTTACAATATGCATTGAATTTACAAAAAAAATGCAGGGATAAAGTTGGATCAGTAAATAGAATTAAAAGGATTGCTCTTTTAATAACTGTGTACAAGCATAAGGTTGGATGTCACCAAAAAAGTAGTTTTGATTAATAAAATATTATTATTATACTGTGACTAGTTTTATTACCTTATTGATACAAAGGTATAAGACTTATCTAAAACATTATAGTATTTTTGTTAGCCTAATCGATAATGAACAATAGTATGACACGATTTTGTCAAGATCTTTCTTTTGGCTCTCCTCTAAAATTGTGAAATTCCATATCAGACCTAATGCGTCTCAGGTCGATTTCTAGCGTATGGTATCTACTTGTGGGTTGCAGCAGAAAATCATCGTCAGGAGCCTTCTATGTTGCCGTCTGACATTATGCTGAGCTGAGGCCCTTTTGGCATTCATAACATTGTTTTATGTTTTATTTATAGTTTTAAGGTTTTATAAGCTGTAATGCCAATTAAACCATTTTTCTTTCTTTAGTTCTCTCTTTCTATCGATATCTCAACATGATAAAACAAAAAATAAATGAATTTAGTATTTATTTAGTATTTTTTTGTGGGATGACCCCACAAAAAAATACTATCAAATTCATTTATTTTGCACCTAGTTACTTGAAGTGTCAGTTCAAAAAAACTGTTTATTTTGAGTAAACTTATCTAAACATGGTAGGGAACAGATTTTATTAACTGAAACTTCAAATAACCAAAATGCCAGCGGTCGTTGATCCCCAAAAAAAAAACATTAAACCAGCTTTACTCCTTATAACATCAGCTATCTGTCAGTGAAGTCGCGTCAAAATTGATTCAGCCGTTTCGGAGATTAGCCGTACAGACAGACAGACAGACAAATAAAATAAAAAAAGGACTTTGTTATAAATACCGTATACATATACTTTCATATGCATTTAGTAAAAAGCTGTTATTTTGACAATACAAACAGACAGTTCAATTTTTTTTTCATTTTAGATTTTAACGCCTACACAATCTGGCTGGCTTAATTTAAATGGCTTGTATGAAACGGATCATATAATACGTACCTACATATTCCACGTGGAACTTACCTGGGTACCCACTAAATCATTATGTTAAAGGTAATCAGGATCTGTCCCACATACCTGCGCAGGTAATATAATTAATTAAGTATCAGAGAGCCAATTAAACAGACAAGTAACGACATGTTACTTTGACCCGCCCCCGGGTGCCACCATGTCAAAATTTGCAAATTTTCCTCAAAGGGATTTCCAACTCTTTCAATTTACACCAATTAGTGAAAACACGTGGCTTATTATCTTAAGATTAACACTAATTAAGACTCTACGGAGCTCGGCAGAGACCTCAAAGCAAGGGCTTTCCTTTGAAACATTGCTACTTAATTAAAGTTCATGTCGTTAAACGTGAAAATTATATTTATAAAATGTTTATTCAAGAATTTATGCTCCGAGCTGCATTTGTCCAAAAGAGTTCCGTCTGTGTACAGACGCCAGCACAACAAGTTTGTCAAATTTCTTTGATAGATTTTCAACCTTATTCCATAAAAATAAGGTTCATGTTCAATTGGGAAAATTTGACAGTTTTGGGTAGCTTGACGTACTGGCGTCTGTACTTTGCGAGCTGTGCACGTTTTTTTAGCAATCTAACTCGGAGATTTACACGTGTCTTATTATTAAATATCTCGTTAACAACTTTATTCTGTTAAGAACAATTAGTTTTAAAAAAAGAAGACAATTTTTTAATGAGTGAACCATTTCTAAGAAATGTAAGAGAGAATTTTGTAACAGAACACTTAATTGTCTTTAGAAAAAAAATATTTCATTTAAAGTGATTTATTATTGGAAATGTAAAGATGGTACAAATGTATGGGACAAAGTTGAATTCAGAGGACCGTTGCCAAGAAGATAATGAGATTTGCTTATACGCATAACTAATGCCATTATCAAAGGGTTCGATAAAACACAAGACCGTAATCAATCGTGTTCACTGACCCGTTAGTTAATTTAATTAATGATTGTGCTTTATGCCCTGATCTAAATATGGTATTAATTCGGGTAATGTCCATTGTCACATCTGATTAGTGAGGCTATTTTATGTGCCGGATTCAATCTTAATGCCTGCGATTTTCCGACGGAATAACGAGGAAAATAAGTGTGTTTGCTTCTTTATCTTTCCACTCAAGTTGTAAGAGTTAAGTTAGGGATATGGAAACTACAGTGTTCGTAGAAAATGGGAAAGTGTGCTGTCACAACTTTTATACTATTGCTACAACTTGAAATTCAGCGCAATATTGCTGTGACTGGAGGTCAACACACCTTTATGGAGAAGTATGTACTAGCTTAGTAATAAGAGTCTCTGTGTAGAAATAAGATTTATTTTAAGCTACAGTTTCCTTATCTTTAGTTGCCTTTATTGAGAGGTTAATATGAACCGTGGTAGTGTAATCACGGCAAGCAAAGAGTAGGTACCTAATAAATTCACCGAAATGTTTTTTTCCGGAAAGTCATATAGCTAACAAAAGACCAAAAGACGTGTTTTATGAATCAATTAGATGTCCGTTTATTTATCAAAATGGTTTGTTGTGGTTGATAATCAAACCAATAATCCTCACACGGAACACCATCAAAGATTTCATCGTGACCATTAATATTTATGCTTCAAAAACACATTAGCGTTAATTTTAAACTAAAGGAAGACATTAATAATAAAATGTGATATGTAAATAAATGGATCCGGAATCAAACATAGGGCAGTTTGAACCGCATCGGGCACCGCGTGACTTGTCTGCATTGGCTCGGAATAATCAGATTAGAGATGTAATTTCCTGTGTCACTGACGATTGGACCGCCATCGTCCTGACGTCATCACAAGCACAACAAAACGTTTCAATTATAAGTTTTTGACGTATAGAAAAGCGGTAGAATTTTGACTCCGATGCTCCAAATGTTTGACGTGAAATGATCAAGGAAATTAAATAAGCTGTTGGGGAGTTTACCTTTCTACAATATTTTTGGAAATGGATTTGGGGTTTGTTAGAAACATGAAAGGCGGGTTGAAAGTGTTTTTGTTTGTAACTAGACTATGATAAACATCTTCGTGTTGAATGAATGTATTTATATGTACGTTCGCCTTAAACTTTTCTGGACGTGAAAAATAAAAACTTTTTCCAAAAAAAAAAACAACCGACTTCCGAAAAAACACTACAAAGAGAAAAATAACTTTAATTTCGGAAGGCGGTGACTTTATAGTTATCTGTTTAATTTGCTATAATTGTAACCGTCCTGTGCAAAATAAAAATAAAATCTTTCAGTCTTGACATAAACGGAGTCGTTTAACTGTCTATCTAAATCTGTAGCCGCCCTTTCGAAATGTGTTCAATACATCTTCATTTACCGTTGGCTTCCTCAGTCAACAGCCGGCGATACACCTGAGGGCCAATTGTTTCGCAAATTATTCACATCGCTCTTGCACCCGGGTTGACCCGCTCGTAAGCAACTAGGGTCCCTTTCAATTATGCGGTCACGTGTGTAATTCGGCTAATGATACCATTTCGTGACTGCCATTCGAGTTTACTGTGCCATTCGCCGGGTTTCCGAAGTGTTAAATGGAACTTACATGTTCAGCGAACGTGATATCATCTCCTGTACAGTTTGTAGTAGTTACCTGTGACGTCGATGCGGTCCGCTGCTATTAATGTGTCACAGGCGCTTATTTGTTGTCAACTCCTGGCTTTGCTGTAATTACGCGGAAATAAAGTGAGTGTTGGATAAATACAACTTTAAGTTTTAAGGTTTTATAATTATTTATTTTTTTGCCTCGGTGAAAATAATTTATTATTTAAATTACCTACTTACATCAAAACTAAAGGTGTGTACAAATAAAAACAAAAAAAAGGACACTTAGGCGTCGAAGTATTCGTCCGCATCGCTGTCATCAGGAAACGTGCCCAGAAGACTGGCAGCATTGCCACGTTGAATAGCAATGCTAATTCTTTGGCCAAAGAACGACCCAGTACTCTGGTCACGTGAAGCGTCGACCAGCCGGCGAGAAATTCCTTAAAGAGGAGACGTGCACCCGGGCCCCATGACCCGAGTGTTTCGACCCCAAACGGCTCAAACCTGTAGTCGCCCATAAGGTTACAGTATTTACGCCGCTTGAGGGTCTTAGCAACCGCAGCAGCAGCGGCGCTAGCACAGCCCGCCGTGCTAGGAACATGAGATGGCGCAAGTGTGGGTTAATATAATAATTAAACTTGAAATCAGATGTCCCGGAAAACTGCTCTGGAAATTATGCTCTTTGAATGATCTTCTGGTCTCTTGAGAGCATCTGTGTAAGATCTGGGTGCCCTTAGAATTTCTGTACTAATATGGATGACGTCTCTGACCCAGAATAGAACAGAATTTCTCGGGGCACCCAGATCTTACACAGATGTTCTTAGTAGACCAGAAGATCTAATCAACTTCTAGCGGGAGCTGGGCTGGTCTGATTAAGCACCGACGCACAGTGGAACGAATGTATGGGAGCGGTTGGACGTAGACATGTCCGAAAAAAAAGAGTAAAATTATGCCAAACTAATGATGCCATCTTATTCGATTACTTAATGCCTTCATAACTTGTGGTGATGAATTTCTTCATAACTCCCATATTTCGGGAGTAATTTGAGAAAATGTGAAATTTTACTATGAAAATGAGTGTATCGAGCTCTCTCCCTCCTGATTCCGGGCTTGTTTCAAGTAGCGGTCTCTAATATCATAATGCTAATACTAAGAGCTATATTTAATACTAAGACACATAGTGCGCCAAATGTGCACTTTCTGGGATAAAGAGTGATGTTTATTTTATAACACAATTTTTTTATTTTTTGTTTATTTTGTTGATTAAAACCGTTTTTCTAAAGGTTTACCTTATTACAATAACATTTCTGAGCAGCCAATTAGAGAAGATATAAGCTAATTAGGATATATAATTAGGGACTTAAGGTTTACATATAAAACTGATGCACTAATGATTACTGATAAGAACATTGCTATTATTTAATTACTAAATGGCTCTTAATACACTAATTTAGCATGCATCATTTACTAATTATCACAATAACTAATTACCTTGCAATATTTAACAAAGGATACCTGGGATACCTGGATTTTATATAAATAGGTCACTATTAGTAACTTTAAAATCAGTGTTGATTTACACCTCGTTGTATCCAAGCTAATCTCGCAATGTATTTTCCAAATTTTAATACAAATCTTGATATTCACGTTGCTTTATGCGCACGCGCACATAAAGATTTACGCGACTTTAACTATTTGTTCAGTGTTTTAAAAGATAACAGTTGTGTTCAGTTATGTGAAAGTGCTGAAACAAGTTTAAAAGACTGGTGTCGTCGATTTTGCTACCGCATTTATGCAAAATGGACACAGTCTGGAAGAAGCACAGATAAGTTTCGGAAGAAACATGAGATTTGGCTACAGGCTGCAATTCAATGGCCGGAATTACAGAATGAAAATATGGAACCTTCTACAGAAAATATAAGTGACGTCATCGAGCCCATAATTTCTCCTGCTAAATCTGATGCTTCAACTTGTACACATCCTAGTCCTCGTAAATCTTTTGAGGACCTTAGTAACCGGCAAAAAAGAAGACGCACTGAAGATAGTCTTTCATGCAGCAGTAGCAGCGCTGAAATTATGTTTTCGGCCGAAAGGGCGCTTCAAAAGGCAGGACAAAGCGATACAGCTTATGTTATGAAATACTTGACGGAGAATCCAGAAGAGGCCTCAAAAATCAAAGCCTTCATTGAAGGTAAATCAATTCAGGTACGGGAAATATCCCCTTTGAAGGCATTGGCTCTTTATGTATCGATGAACTTATCGAAATGGCGCTATAACACTCTTCGGGATTTCAACACTCAAGAAGGAGCTCTTCAATACCCGAGTTACTACATGTTGGTTAAAGAAAAAATTAAGTGCTATCCGGCCAAAGAAGATCTCACAGTTACAGAGAGCTCTGCAAAAATCAAATTACAAGCCTTGATGGATTTAACCTCAAGAAGACTTATTAGGTCGTTAGAAACCCCTGTTGATCCCAATCAACAGCTCGTATTGACCAGCAAATGGGGTTTTGACGGATCATCTAGCCAAAGCATTTATCATCAAAGGACGAGTGAAGATGAGCAAATCGATCTTGCTAGTAATTTTATGATTAGTCTTGTACCACTGCGGCTCGTCTCAAAAGGTGTAACAATTTGGGAAAACGAGCGACCATCTTCCACTTCATTTTGCCGGCCAATATTGTTTAAGTTTATAAAGGAAACCAAAGAAAATGTGCAGAGAGAGATGGCTGAAATCGAAGCAGAGATTGAAGCCTTAACTCCATCCACCATCACTGATGGAATTAGTGTCAAACACCAACTGCTGTTGACAATGATTGATGGTAAAATTCATTCCATTATATCCAATACAGCAGCTTCAGTGTGTGACATATGCAAGGCTTGTCCTAAAGAAATGAATAATTTAGAGTTAATCAAAGATAAACACGCAAACGAGGACATGTATAAATATAGCTTAAGCACCCTTCACGCTTGGATTCGCTCAATGGAATGCTTATTACACATTTCCTACAAATTAGACATAAAATCATGGCAAGTAAGGGGTGATATAGCAAAAAGGCAAGTTGATGACAGGAAGAAAAGAGTTCAAGAGGCTGTAAGAAGAGAAACGGGCTTACTTCTCGATGTTGTGAAACAAGGCAGTGGATCCACCAACAATGGCAACTCGGCAAGGAGATTTTTTGAAAACTACACTAAATCTGCTGAACTGACCGGAATAGATGCTATGCTTTTAAGAAAAATCTGTGTGATCTTGCAGTGTATTTCATCAGGAGAGAAGATCAACGTAACTAAATTCCGAGAGTTCTGCTTTGATACTGCTAAGCTTTACGTGGAGTTATACCCATGGTATTATATGCCTTCTTCACTTCATAAAATTTTAATGCATGGGCCAGACATAGTTCAGAACATGTCAATTGTGCCCATTGGTTTTCTATCCGAAGAGGCATCTGAGGCTAGAAATAAAGATTTTAGAAAATATAGAGAGGGGCATTCTCGAAAGCATAGCAGTATCTCATGCAATGAAGATATTATGCACAATCTTTTACTGTCTTCTGATCCACTTGTTACAAGTATCCGTCCAAAAGGAAATAAGTTTGTAAAAAAATCTTCTTTTAAGGAATTTTATGAGCTTACGGATTCTGAGAAAAGTGATATCGAATTTGTTAACATAAATGATTTAGCGGACATCGATTCTGAATTTGAATTAATTGATGATGATGATGATGACGAAGATAATTAAATGATGTTATTGTTTTAAAATGTGTAACTTAGTAAATTAGAGCTTACATCTTAATTATTTATTGTACTTTTAATGAAACTAGGTAATTTATTATCAACTTACTTAAAAGTCATACTCTCATCAGTTCTTGTGAATATTTTTGTTAATATATATTTCTGTATATATATATAATATATTTATAGACCTCTTAATAAGTCTGTCTGCGGTTTAAAGTAAATACAAATGGGGAAAAAACGTTTTTTTTTTTAAATTTTCATTTCCTTTTATCCCAGAAAGTGCACATTTGGCGCACTATGTGTCTTAGTATTAAATATAGCTCTTAGTAATAGCATTACGATATTAGAGACCGCTACTTGAAACAAGCCCGGAATCAGGAGGGAGAGAGCTCGATACACTCATTTTCATAGTAAAATTTCACATTTTCTCAAATTACTCCCGAAATATGGGAGTTATGAAGAAATTCATCACCACAATTTATGAAGGCATTAAGTAATCGAATAAGATGGCATCATTAGTTTGTCATAATTTTACTCTTATTTTTCGGACATGTCTACGTCCAACCGCTCCCATACATTCGTTCCACTGTGCGACGGCCGTATGACCCACGCACAATGGACTACGCGCGGAAACCAAACCCTCCAAAGATAAAATAGTAATTTTCTTCAACTAAACAGTAGTATCTCATATTTAAGTGAATTATCAAATGTTATTTTTGAGAAACTTTAAACCGAAACAATAGTTCCAATAAAATGATAATCATAACAATACTTTGTTGTTCTAATGAATCTAATTGAAAGGTAATTTATTGGCCGATACATGTAGGTACTTGCCTGAATACCTATTAGATTAATTTCAGCCGTTATCTACTAGACTCTTTTTGTAAGAGGTTGGTAGGGGGACAGTTTATTACACGCAGCTTATTTTAATATTTATCATGCACTTCTACGCAAGTAGCTACCAACCTACCTAATTTAAATGTCAACTCGCGTGTAACGTTATAAAGAGCCGTCAGTACAGTACATAGTCAAACATTATGCGAGGTCCTAACAGCATAATTTACCTGTCCCATACGAATTAAAAGTAAATTGGAGGTGAGAACCGGACCGTAAAATCTTTTTATGGTTTAATTCAGACTGGCTCGACGGAATTAGCTTTAAAGTCATATAAAAAGCGAAAAATAGAAGCAGGTTTACCACCTTCTGAATCAATGAAATACTGTGTACATTTATTTAGTTGGCTTGGTTCGTTTTATTAAGGCACAATTGGCTCGAGTTGGTGCAATTTAACATTGATTCGTCTGGGGATTCCCGATAATTTACTCCCTATTGCTGATTATATATTTACGCGGACACGTCGCGGTGGTCTATATTATAACTGTTATGTTGCTAAAGACTGGTGCTGTTGCGTTTACTTTATTATGATTAATAATTTTGTAGAATGACGAATGATTGTAATAGGGTACTTTTGCAATTTAATAAAAACTATTTTAATTTGAAGATTGGGACGATCTATTTAACAGAAAAATAAAAATAAATTTATTCATATCCATTTTCTCAATTAAATACTATTAAAATCAAATCCAACTTAAGAGACAGCTGTGCTGCTGGGGAGTTTGTTGCGCCACTTCTTCTTCCCAGCTAAAGCACTAGGAAGTGGTAAAGGGCGGGCGTTTTTGGGGACTGTCTTATGTAATCTTTACGTTCAAAAAGTGCTGACTCTCAGCCGCGTTTGAATAAATGACTTTTGATTTTGATTTATTTTTCATTGTTTTTAATTTACCGCCAAAACGCTTCTTACAATGACTTTTTTATCACATGATATCGCGACGTCAACTTTGTGTAAACGGCACCGGGACAAATATTTCGTTTGGCGCAGTTTTAGAACCAACGCACATCGCACATTGTGTACTTACTAACTACTCATGTTTCCACAAAGTTGACGGCACGGCAAAGTCATCGTAAAGAGCGTTTTGGCGGATTTTTTTTGAATTTTGACAACGAAAAATGAATTTGGTTAAACCGTTTTTAATTGAGAAAATTGATATAAATCAATTTAGGTACTTTTATTTTTCTGTTACATATTCCGTCCTAATCTTCAAAATAGAATAGTTTTTAATCACTTGAAAATACTCTATTATATCGTATCTCTATGTATTTTACCGTGTTAAAACATAAATACTAAAATAAATAATTTAATTTAATTTATTTATCAGATATCAAAGATCCATTGGGTTAGTAACAATAGTCTTAACCTATGTTAGTACTTAATTAATAATAACACAGTGTACAGGTGACCTCACCAACCAGCTATCATGTCTCCCGGCTATTATAGCGCGTAGAATGCTGTTGGGGCTTCCACGAAGTCTGTTTAGCAGCGAGGCCGCTCTCTTACGCCGTACAGCATTGAAGCCGTCGGTACGTGCCTCAGCGAACATAGATGACGAGCTACAGAATCGAGGCACGCGCAACAGCACTCTAAATGCGTTGTTATACTGGATCCGAAGAGCATTGTAGGCCTTTTGGGTGTAGTTGAACCATAGGCTCCCCGAGTACAGTGACATGCAATATGCTTTGAACAACGTTATTTTGACCGCAGCTGAACATCGGAAGAACCGTCGGGCCAGCATATTCCTCCGAATCGACAATACTCTGCGCTCCCTCTCCATCCTCTATGCAACCACACACCATTCAGTGACACAGGCTGGACGGTGGAGGGACACTTGATAGCGGACTAGAAGACCATGTATTTTGACTTGCCAAAAAAAAATTGAAATAAATAAATGATTTCTCTGTAAGCCTTTTCTAGCCAAGAAAAGGATAAAAGAGAACAAGAGAAACATCACTCATTTCTTCTTTTCCAGAGCGTGTCGATAGGAATCTAAATACAGTCAGCCCAGAATTTGGTTACTAGCTTGGCACTTTCAGCACTTATTTAATATGTAAGCTTTTAGATCTTCTTCCAAGTGTAGTAATGTCGTAAAATTACCTTGCATACTAAACTTGACCAAATCCACAAGTTTATTTAGCTAGTCTTAGTTTTATCGACGTCCCATTTAGTCCTCATGCAATAAAGAGTCAACTAGAATGATCAAGCTTTTATACACCGGATTTAGATTTTGACCCGTTCCTGGATAGGGTTTTATTTTTTTGTGGATCCTAAAACTTGACGGATTAGGGTGATAGAGGTACCTTCCGTTAGATTAGAATCCCAAGCGGCCTAGATACAAAAACCTGCCAACCGTCGTCGTCGTAAAGCGTTTTTTACACTTGAATAGGTACGAAGGTTTCTTTATATTGTGACATCAACAGAAATGAAATATGTTTAAGATTTTTGGCGATTCGTTCTTTGGCCACCAAACACAGACTAAGAACCTATATTTGAACCTACTTGAAACGGTGTTTAGAAAATGATATGTTTGTAGAAGCTCTTCTCTCAAGTTTATTTTTCTCAACATTACTTTCAAGTTAAGGCTCGTGCAGACTAGCGCGACGCGACGGTCGCGTCGCGACACTCGTAGAACAATTTCTATGAAAACTTCATGGAAATTGTTCTACAAGTGTCGCGTCGCGCCTGTTTGAAGAAGCCTTTAACGTACAAAGTACGTTAACATTACATGCACAAAAAAATATGCTTCTGTTTTCCCTCTAAAACAAAATCGAATCACCATTATCGACGTAAACTATATTAGCAAACGTTCTCAAGCCAAACACAGTCACAGACTGTCAGTCTCACTATAATTCCAGATTGGATTCCTAGGTCACGAAGCAAAGCTTACAGTTTGCAATGCAGCTTTACGTAATGCAATTATTGTGGCAATATACCAGGGTGGCACAATATCCTATGCAGACTACAGACTGCAGTCTTCGAAGACTAAGTTGTTAACTCAACCACTTCGGTTTAAGTCGGCTAACTTCGGGTATATTCGTGTATTGGTAATCCAATCTATGGGTTTATTATTATGTGTACAAACTGTTCATAGAGGTGTCTTAATGGATTGGAGGTTTTGGTAATGAATTCTATCTTATTATTTGTGGTAGAGGGGGGCCTTAGATTAGGTTGAATTAAGTTGGTAAATCTGCGTAGCTATTCATTCATGTTTAGATGTTGTATACTATTATTATTTTAACTATCTACTTAGGTACTGGTCATCATCACATTCCAGACATTATTTGGAAACTTCAAAATGATTCTCGGAATATTAAATCTCATTTTCTGTATAATAATACTTTTCAGCTTAGATCATTCAAATTATAAGTACACGAATGCCTTAATAGCGAGGGGAGGTAGTCATAAATTGTATTAAAATTAAATTACGACAGTCATAATCTTATCACTGTAGCCTTTAATTCACCTAATGCGCTACAAGAAATTATGTCCGCTAATTCGTTTTATGATATCCTAAACTTATCCTGAGATGTTGTATAGATATTTCGTTTTCAGTGATATCCGCGGTGAAATGGTGAAATGGAATCACCTCCCAGCAATTACATTAGCCAAATTGTATTTGAATGAAAGTATGAAAGCTTCAGTCGCCGCAATAAAATGAATTTCATTTCTCTGAGTGAGCCCGGAGCTATAATTTTGTGCCGTGTTTATTTATTAGAAGTAAAGTACACCTTTTTAAAAAACGGTCTATTTTTGATTAAAGATTATGAGATTTTATTTTCATTCCGATTCGGTATAAAAGGAAGATAAAAAGCAACGGCTTGGTGGTTATTTTCTTTGATTTTTAAATC
The DNA here is from genome assembly GCA_949091785.1 of Polymixis lichenea. Lineage (NCBI taxonomy): Eukaryota > Metazoa > Arthropoda > Insecta > Lepidoptera > Noctuidae > Polymixis > Polymixis lichenea. Next base: position 11,323,517 of record OX420945.1, on the reverse strand, counting down.
ATTTAATTAAAGTATTTTTTTTTGTTTCTATCAACGTAGCCTGTTAACGGTAACGAGTTTTCAAAAAACCAAAAACTGGTTAGTGTTGGAATTAGTCCAGCTGGATGCGGTAAGACTGGAAGTAGAACCAACTGATGATGGTTAGCATAAGCATGAGATGGGAGCCGTAATCCAACATGCGGGCCCATTGCGGGTTGGTAGATGTCACATGTCTTCGAATTGTTGGTTCTCAGATTTACTCACGATTTTTTCCTTCAGCACTGGTGATGAAAAAATTTACACTAAGTAAAGCACCTGTCTAGATTTGAACCTACGACCTACAAATCGTATGTCGCGGCCGTTACCACTGGGTCAACACTGAGCTCTGATGATGATTCCTTGGAAATAAATCATGAACTCTTGAACATAGAGCACATTTTTCACTATCAGCACTTAAAATGTTCACATGAACAGAGCCACTGAAGAACGTATACTTATCAAAAATCCAAACGACCTTACATGTAAAACGGAAAAATTGTCCACATTTCTGCGTAACATTTTGTTTTATCAGTAGGTGAGGGTAAGTCCTCAGAGGGGGTACGTTTTATCTCTTCCACTACATGGCCCTCCCCCAGGGTGTTTGTTTCTTGCGATTGATACGTATTATGTGACATCTAGTCGAGCGAGTGCGCGCAATGGGGAAATCAAAAGGAACCCTGTTTGTATTAGGATATATATAATGCAATTACGAGTATCGTCTGTCTAATCTGTGAGATTTGACGGTTGCTGATCGTTTCTATTTGGTTTCAATATTGAATACGGGTTTGCGTATATTTGTTTTGAGAGAAACGTTAGTTGAGGTATACTAATGGAGTCCCACACGACTAAAGCAATTGCTTATCTACACTGGGTAGGTTTTACATACTCTCTCATATCATTGCATGTTTCGACCTTTTCCTTACAACATTCCCAAGATATGAACGTTTGCTTAAAAAAACGTATTCACAATATCATATATTACAAGGTTTAAGTCGTTAGTCACCAACACAAAACCAAAATAACTTTATGTCATTCGTATTTTCCTACAATTTCCCTTCACAAAACTCAACTCTTTCGTATTTAATCCAACCCTCGGAAACGCAGCAATATTTATCACGGTGGTATTAAATAAGGGTAATAATGGAATAACAAATGCGGTGCCGTCGACTGACATGACAATACCTCGTATATATCTTGCGGTAGCTCTAGAATTATTTCTTGAAAACTTTTCAAAAGAAATACATGATGTTACCTGCAATACCTACCCACGTACACGTAGCAAAATTGTATATATGTCTATTGTTATGACGTCTTCGGTCTGCTGAGTTTAAGTGCTCAGTTATGGCCGGTCGAGCGAGGAAACTATGAATTTTCCGAAGCCCAGGTCAAGTTGGGTTGTATGTTAGAATTATGAGAATTTGTGCCGTGGAAATTGCGGGTATCTACGACAAATATGATGGTAAGTAGGTAGGTATTTCCTTTTTGTTGATAGCTGTTTCCTGACCTTATTTTCAAAAGGTAGAGAAGGCTGTCGTCATATGACTAAGTTGGTTGTAGGGGCGTAACTTTACTCAGCAGTGGACTCAGCAATAAGTTTAAGTTATTTAGTTATTTTTAAATGGATCGGTCTGTTTAACATTAAGACGACATTGTATGTTTTTTTTATTCCATCTATTGATTCATCCACATAGTGATACAAAAAATTTACTCGATTTTGATCTATTTAGAGTAATGTAAATAAAATTGTGGCTGACGGGCTTTTGACGACAGCTTTGAAAGGTAGTAATTAAATTCTCAATAGTGTATCGTATCGCGTGATTTTTATCTGCTTTACCAATTTTCTCAAATTGGACAAAATCGAGATAAGTTTTCGGGGACGAATTGAAATACCGTTTACATGAAAGTTTCTAAAAATAATGGCTGTTTAAATCGATTTCTCACTCTTTTCTTTTACGATAACTGGCTGTACTCTAGTTAGAAAGGGGCACTTCTACAAGTCCCCCATCATTTGTATTTTCACGCACGTTTTCCTTTCCAGCATAAGCAGGAACTTCTCTCAGAACCCCTTTACTAAATAGGTTGGTGCTCAATTCCTGCCGAACGGTGCTTAATACCAGACATGACAGGTGACACGCCCTTCCTTCGTTCTAATGGCATTACATTTCCCTGCATATTGTTCTTTAATGTGACTAGTTAGAACTAGACATCGAAAGTTATTTTTTTTACAGAATAAAATCAGAAATCGGTTTAGTGTTGGTGAATAACCGTAACAGTTGTCAATGTCGCGGCCATGGGTTCTTACAGCTCCTAAAATATAAACCTAGGATTTTTTTCAATATTTTTACATTTTGTTACAAATTCAATCTATAATTTGCCTAAATTTCAGGTCTCTGCAATCCTTAGTTTTAAAGATCTCCGTGGCCGCACGGTTCTCCGCGTTTCAATGGCGCTGCCACGTTCAAACCCTTAGAACTTTTTAACCATTACTTTGACAAATTTATGGTTTTGGGAAACAAATTTTACAAATTTTTACAAAATCTTGGTAGATTTTTTTTTGAATTATCGCCGTGGCCGCACCGTTGAACCAGACACACATTATCAACATACACTAGGTTGAAAAAATACTTATTATTGAAGGTGTCCCCTTGTTTCGCAGACAGAAATTTTATAGAATTTCGTTTCCCAGAAAATGTTTCAAATAATATTTGGTCTTTGTATTTTTATTTTTATTTATAAGCAAATACCATTTACTTGAATGAATTCAAGAAAATCATTTTTTTTTGTTTAACAAAGTTATCAAACAGTAGAATAATTTTTAACGAATATTGTTTCTTCGGAGTATTTTTCCATGGTCTTTTATCATCAACGAAAATGTATGAAAATAGACGTTATACTATCCATAATTTTATAAATTATGGATAGCATAACGTGATCATCATCATCATCATATCAGGCGAAAGACGTCCACTGCTGGACATAAGCGTCCCCCAAAAGGCAGGATTTGCCATAATCACCATGCTTGGTAGGCGGGTTGGCTATCGCAGTATGGTGGTCAAATGGATAGAGAACGCTGCTGCCCATTCTCTAGTAAGTCCCTTAGTCGCCTTCTACGACACCCACGGGAAGAAATGGGGAATGGGGGAAATATAAATAAATATCTTATAAAAATTTACTGTGATTAATTAAGCGTTTAAGAAATATATAATAAAATAATAAAATACCCAGTGTTTAAATTTTGTGCTGCATGTGTGATTTACGTCAATATGTTGTGCTACAAAAGTTAGTGACAGAAGCAAATCGCTGCAAAACCGACTCCACGTAGTCTTGTCAGCCCTACCCCAAGAGTGTAATTTAAATCTGGGTAGGCGCGGAGGGGAGAGGCGGCCCGCGAGCTGAGGAGCAGGCCTGATTTCTAAAGCTCGCCGCCGTGGCTGAGGCCGGCCAGCAAGCCGAAGCTGCGGCAGTGAGCGTGAATACCATCTGCAATGCTAAGCTCGCGTGGAACCATCGGAGCCCCGGACCGCCGGAGCCGTGACAGAAACCATGCCTGCTGCATGTTGCATGCTCGCTTGCATGCTGCATGCTTGCTTGCACGCTGCATGCTCGCATGAATTGAAACATTTAGAAACTGTCACTTCATAAAATGTTATTCTTGCTAATAAGTTTTATATGAAATAAACAATATAAAGAAAAAGAATATTTGATTTGTTAAACTATGATATAAATATTCTAACATTAAACTTTATGTGAAACAAAAATGAATGATTTCAAAATCTTCAAAGTAAGTATTCTGCGTATTAATTATTCTATGTAACGAAAATATGAGAATTTTTTTATGTGAAAGGAAATTCTATAAAACTATTAGCTATATAACAACGTACAACAATGATTGAAGCTAACATAAAAAGCACTTATCATGACTCGACCAAATGTAAGTTTATGGGACCATCCTATAAGTATAACCTTTCAAACAAAAGATGATTTTTTTAAATCGGTTAAATGACGGAGTTCTGAGATGACAAACATAAAATAAACATAAGAGCAACCGAATTAAGAACCCCCTTTTCTTTTAGAAGTCCTTTAAAAATCGGGGCAAAGTTGGCATTTACTTCGTCAAAGGATGCAGAGGACCGTCTTCTTGCTCTTATGAAAGGTGTACCTGTTAAATGGTTGAGGAATTAACCATTTAAATAAAGATACCTTTGGATAGAAAAGGTGTGATCTATTAATTTCCGGGATTCTTACTGTTGCTTGTTGTTATCCCAAAATTTGGCCTTTAACTTCGTTCTTGTTTTGTTTTCGATGATTTCCATTTGAAATTAACAACATTAATTGAAGGTGTTTTGTCTAACTTTAATGGAGTTAAACTTTAACAAGTTAAAGTAAATCTCAAGTTAAAATTACAAAGTTTAATATTTCTCTAAGTTGGCTAGCGTATGAATAAATTTGCATAAGCAGTTAGGTCACATTGTATACTTACTACAAAAATCATACCTAGTTTAGGTATGATTTTTCAGGTATTTCGACCGGCGGAATAGGTAAAATAATTGCTAAATTAAATACTTTTTGTATTTCAAAATTGTACATTAGTAAACTTTTTTTAATATTTTTTTCCGAATATTGCGGTTACTTCACTACGGACAGTTTCATACATTTAGAAGCCTAGAAAAGAAGGCATCTTTTTCTGATTTCACGCGTTTTCCTTGTTTTCCTTCGCCTAAAATATATGACTCTTTATGATGTAATTAATACCTGGGCGTGTCCTACCGCAATGTGATCGCCAAGGCGAGGGCGGCGGTGGACCTGGCGGAGCCGGGAGTCGCCAATGGCAAACGCATGAGGGTCACTGCGACCGGGGCCCGGATGCTGGAGGTCCCCGGTGCGGCCAGTGGCCCGACCGCTGACGGTCTGGCCGAAAGGCTAAGAGTGTCTCAAAGTGCGAATAAGGCCCGAGTGTCCAGGCCCACCAAGTGCGCTGATATGCGCATCTTGGGCCTGGACGACTCCGTGACGGAGGGCGAGAAGGCCACCGAGGCCACCGTCGGCAGGACTGGGGAGTGCTCTGCCGAGCAGGTGAGAGCAGGCACCATTCGCCCTGACAACGCGGGGATTTGAACCGTCACGGTGAGCTGCCTCGTGTCGGCGGCCCAAAAGAGTACCAGCGAGGGCCGAATGCTCCTGGTGGGCAGGGTTTCCGCGCAGGTGAAGCTGCTAGAACCCAGACCTCTGACATGCTTCTGCTGCCAGGTACCAGGTCACCACGTGGGTGTGCAATGCTCCTCGGAGGTGGAGTGCAGCGGTCACTGCTTCCACTGCGGTCAGCCCGGTCACAAGGCCGGCTCGTGAAATGCCACGCCGTAGTGTTATCTATGTGTCGCGGCGTGTCATCGATTGGCGCGTCATGGAGGGGGAGACGTATTCCAACCACCGGTACATCCGGTTTGAGGTCTCCGCCCAGACCTCGAGTGCGCCAGTACGACAGGCCCCGTGTGGTCCGCGGTGGGTGCTGAAGCAGCTGGACCTGGAGCTCCTTCTGGAAGCTTCGATCGTGCAGGCCTGGGTGTCACCACTGGACAGGTCTGCTGACATCAACGATGAGGCGGAGTGGTTCCGGGAGGCCATGTCCGAGGTATGTGACGTGGCAATGCCTCGGGTTCATGGTCATGGCCATCCGGATGGTTCGGGGATACCGTACGATCTCAGATGAGGCGGCGGGCCTCTTTGCCGGATTGCCGCGGTGGAATCTGGAGGCAAGATCCTTGCGCCACTCCCAAGGGTGCGCGAGGATCGCCAAGGTCCGCGAGGAGGCCAAACGCCGGGACGTAACTTCGCTGCCGCGACAAATCGCGACACAGCGGACAGAGCTCCGGCGGGATATTATGGCGACGTGGAGAGTGCGATTGTCGCAACCCAGTCCTGGGCACGCCACGATTGCGGCGGTAAGTCCCCTCTTTGAGGAGTGACTTGAGAGGCGGCACGGCGTCCTCACCTTCCACCTGGCGCAGGTCCTCACCGGACACGGTTGTTTCGGGAGGTTCCTGATTCGGATAAGGCGGGAGGAAACGCCCAGGTGTTTCCATTACGAAGATCGCCCGGAGGACACGGTGGAGTATACGGTGGAGGTCTGCCCGGCTTGGGCGGAGCACCGCCGTGTCCTCGTGGCGGCGGTCTGCGGCGGCGATCTCTCGCGTCCGGCCCTGGTTCAGGCCATAGTACGGAGCAAGAGTGCATGGGTAGCCGTCACCTCTTTCTGCGAAGCAGTAATGCTCGCGAAGAGGGTGGCTGCGCACGTGAGGGAGAGGCAGTCCATGCGCCCTCACGGACTTAGCCGTCGCAGGAGATGCCCTGGGCGTCGGGAATCCCAGGCTGATTCTCGGCTACCGTAGGCGCGGGCTTGCGGACGGTGAGTAAAGGGTAGCTCGCTGTCCAGTAAGGACCAAGCCCGGGTCGACGGCGCGTTGTGTTCCACGCGCGCCTCAAAGAGATGTCAGCACCAAGTGGTGAGATCCGCAAGGGCCGATGCCTGCCAGGGGTGCAGGCTGTTCGAAAGAGATACCGAGGCCCCTGGCACACAGGCAACTGAAGGAACACGGGTGGGTTTTAGTCAGTGTAAGTCTGACACGCCCTCTTGCTCCACACAGAGCGGGAGAAGTTATTTGATGATCTCCCAACAAAAAAAAAAAAAAATGATGTGATACCTACCGTAGTGTTAGGACCTGGGCATAAAGCTAGTTCATACTTGTGATCGTCATAGATTTATCACCGTCGGCGGTCGCTACGGAGGTAAGCTTAGCGATACGTCGTGCGTCGACGTGTCACGAGTTATGAAAACCTAGTACTTTGTTACCTACGAATAAAGGT